>CM068378.1:4016000-5298000 GCA_034770075.1 Aralia elata
ATCATTTTCTTGGTTTTTAATTTCATATTAGCTACTGTTTCTGACAATTATGTTGATGAAGCTTTATTTAACTTCTTGTCTTATGGTGATATTGAAAGTTATCCGTGGGGAAAAGTTGCTTTTGAACAGACAAAGAATTCATTATCCCTTGCTGTAAAGGGACATGTAAAGAAGGATAAGTATGGTGGAGTTATTTACAATTTTTACAGGGAAGGTTATTGTAAATCTTACAAGCTAAATGGATTACCTTATGTGTTTCAAGTTTTTTTGTTTGAAACAATTCCTACATTAAAGGACAGGGGCTTTTGTATTGATGATTATGTTTCAGAATTCAGATTATTTAGATGGAGGGAGTTAGGAAAGCCTCCTAAGAGTGAGAAGTTGAATGACCTGGTTTTTGGTTCCGGTCAGGTATGATGGTTACCGTTTACAGTATTTGTGGTTACATTAATATATGTTATTGGTTACTTATTTTTTTTTTCGTACTGTTATGTTTATGTTTCTGTTATTGGTTAAATGTTTCTGACATTTTATATTTGTGGCTTTCTATATGTTTCAGTTGATTATTAAAAATATTGTACCTACGGAGGATGAGAAGGTCCGGTTGGATTTAGGTGGTTTTCATTTTTTCGGAAGAAGTGATAGTGGAGCTAAAAATTCTGACATTAAAGTTGAATCAACAAGGAAGGTTAAAGATGTAGGCCTTTCTATTTCTGATGTGAAAAAAGTGATTGATGCACGGGTTAAGCCTTTGGAAAGAAAGGTTATGGAGTTGAAGGAAAAAATAGAAAATTTGGGTGTTGAATTAAACGATCAATTGCAATTGTTTCATATTCAGATTTGTAAAGACATAAAGAAGATGTTTAGAAAACATTTAAAACGGCAGTCTAGTTATAGCAAACGGAGAAATGAAACTGTTGATAATGATGTTGTAGCTAATGATGATGATATGGATGAGAATGTTGATGGTTGCAATGTTAATGTTGTAGTTGATGATGTAATGACCGTTGAGGATGATGTTATAATTGAAGTTTCTGACAATGCAAAACAATTTCATAGAAGTGTTGATGCTGATGTTGGTGGTATTGCTGGGATTCAGGTTGAAGACGATGCAAAGGTTTACATATGTGTATGATTTTAATTTTTTTTTTCATTTTTATGTCATATATTGTTTAATTTTATGTTTTTTTAGCATGCTAAAAAAATCAATGACATCTCAATTTTTGTTTTATTATGTGTTATATGTTTTTTTTGTTTTAATGATTAATAAGTTTGTATTTTATTTTTTCACAGAAAGGGAACGACAAAGACATGCCATCTTTTGATTTATTAAGCCAAGCGACTGGGAAGGAGCTTGTTGTATATGTTGGGCATGGGGTAATTTTTTTTTAAAAAAAATAATATTTTTTGTATTATGGATTTGCAACTGCATATGCTGGTTTTTATTACAATGATGTTTATGTTTCTTTTTATTAATTTTCAATTCATTGTTTTTTAAAATATTTTGTTACCTGCATATGTTGATTTGGTTACTGCATAATAGTCAGTATGTTACTGTTTAGAAAGTTTGTATTGGTGTATCGTGATAATAGTTAACTGCATACATTAGTTATTGAATTTTAGACACATTGGTTATTGCATTATATAATAAAAAATAGTGCATTATATTTCATGTTACTGCAGTACAACATTTTTGTATGTGCATCACATTATAACTTTTACTGCATTTTTTGGTTACTATATTGTTGTTTGGATTGGTTATTGTATATACAAGTTACTTGCATATGTTAATTTCGTTAATGCATTATATTATAGTTTAGATTTGTTACTTCATTACCTAGTTAACTTTATGTGTTTGATTTTAAAATATATCTTTATTTGTTTCATTGTTTGTCATTTGAAAAAGGGATCCAAAATGGACGCAGAAAGCATTTCTCCACTTGATGAAATGGTCTTAACCACTCAGGACATAGCTCATTGTGTTGAGGTGGAGAGGAGCGCCAATAAACGAGGTGGTAGACCGATTCGTGAGCCTACGAAGAGTGCCGCTTTGAGGTCTCCGTATACATCAAAGTTTGGATCTGCTAGTTCATCTGCTAAAGTTGTCGGCCTTACTCCGATACGTACAGGTCTTTGTGCATTCCCCAACTTATGTATGGCCATGCCATCACCATATGAAGACGCATTATTTGATCAATGGTTTAAGATTGGGCTAAACAACAGAAAAAGGTATGTTATTTTTAGTTTATCAATTATGTAGTTTTATATAATACATAAATTTTTATTTTATTGTTGAAACAGTTGGTTAATATTATAGTACGTAACGGTTAATATAATATTATGTTTTGGTTTATATTCATGTGTGCAAAAAGTACAGTTTTGGCTACTATGATATTTTGATTGTTTACTACGTATTTGTTTATAACATACATGTTGCATAAGTTGGGTTTGATTACATGATGTATCTGTTTTGTTATTAATATAATATTTTTTGGATACTATAAAATTATGGTTAGGTTACTATAATTTTATAATCTGGTTAATATGTTATTATGTTTTGGTTACTGTCTATGTGTGGTCAAAGTGGATTTTCGGTTACAATGTTATTATTTGTTGGATAACATGTAACTGTTTATAACATATATGCTCCTTATATGTCTTATTAATGCATGTCCAAACATGATTTTGGTTATAGTGTATAATAATAAGGTATTGTAACCTTTTAGACATTAATTTTATATTCTTTTACACTGAAGGATTGATAAATTCCCGGGAGACAACAATAAGATTGAACCACCATTTATGTTTGGGTCTATCCCAATATCGTCCAAAATGTGGTTCTACAAGTTGAAGACTCCAGGACAGTGGCTAGATGATGATGTGAGTTCATTATTTAGTTTTTAAAAAAATCTATGTGATAGATTTGGTTACCTAAATTAACTGGTTTATTAATTTTTTTTTTCAGCACATCAACATTGCATTTTATTACTTTCGGAAATTGGTCAGACAGTCTGACAGTGTTCAGATCAGGGCAACTACCACAGATTGTTTCTTTAATGCTAAGATAACTGCTTTGCATGATGAATACACATTAAAAAATGGAGATAAGAGTCTATTATCGGGGGAGTGTAATGTTGCGAGATATATCCGTGGATTTTCCATGGAAGCAAATACACCATGGGTCAATGTGGATTTCGTGTTGTTCCCCATTCACATGTCATCTCCTCCACATTGGTTTTTGTTGACTTTCGATGTGCACCGGAGACTATTAAAAGTTTTCAATTCTTTGAATCCAACAAGTTCCCAATTGCAATCAAAAATAATGGATATATGTGAGCCATATATTTTCATCTTACCCACACTATTGTCTAACTGTGGTTTTTGGAGGGATAGGACTGATATTGATTTCAATAGTGAACCGTATCGTAACAAGGAGGACCAAGATATCATTGAACTTGAATTTGTAAAGGGTGTACCAGAACAGAGTGATAGGTAAGGATTACATTGTTTACATTTATTTATTTATTACATCTACTTTGATTTTAGTTTTGGCTTATGTTTTGATATTTTTGTTATTTTTTTTTTCAGTGACTGTGGGATGTTTACAATTTGTTTTGCTGAGCATGTTATTCATCAAAAGTTTGATGAAATGCCTGTACCTTTCCCAATTGCGCAGTACCGGAAGAAATTATGCGTAAACCTATTCATGCATGCCAGAACCAGACAAATTGAGGGATACGAGTCTGACAATGACTATCAAGACATATTTGTGCCAGATTTATATTAGTTTTGTGGTCATTGTTTTTTCCTTCTAAACTGATTTACGTAGATTGTATGTTTTTTTGGAAGTACATAACCATTACTTATGGATATTGAGTTTTTTATGATTATAACACTTTTTGTAAATGGGATGACTTATTTGATAATATTATCAGTTGTTTGAAATAGTTTGTTGGCTCTTATTTGTTACTTATAAGATGTGTTTGGTATATTGTTTGAAACGTGCAGTTGGTTTCTAAATATTATGCAATTAAATACTTGAATTTTTTTTTAAATAATATAGGTAGTAGTTAAATCTGAATCAATAGGTATCCATTTTATTTTTTGTTAGTAACCACATTTGTACAATATTCTTTTCAAACTGCTTCAAATAATTAACTTGGTTGAGTGTTGTAATTGGTTGACAAATCTTCAAATAAGGGTATCCATTCTAGTTTTTGTTAGTAACTAGAAAGTACTACTATAATATTAGACCAATCATCAACTTGTAAATGAATATTGTTTATAGAAACTTTGTAATCAGGATTGTATCATAAACTTCAATTAAAAGTGACCATTTATATAGATAATGATCACTTATAAATTACATATGAACACCAAAAACTAGCTTCCTAATGAATAATAATAGCATTTAACACGCCATTATACACGTTCGTTTTTAAATGAATTAATATCCTCCATCATCCTCATCTTTATCGTCTTCATCCTCCTCATCTTCCTCCTCCTCCAAATCTGAAGGCGGGTACTTTGGCAAAGGTTGTGGAGTAGGAAACTGAATAGGTAATGCAGATGGATTCACCCGAGCCATCATGTCTGCCAATGCGGTATTGAAATCAGCGGTATATTGGTACATTACAGCTTGACGTTTTGCAATACGGTGATTCTGGCGATCCATCCTGTTAATAGCATACTCAATTCGCTCCACAGCCAGATCAGTCCTTATAGAATTTTGCTGAGAAACACGCTGCAGCTCTGCAATGATGTCGGCTTGTAAGGCAGACATCGGAGGCTCATCTGCCACCACTGCTGCAGGCTTATTTGGTATAATATAACCCAGTCCTTTCGAATGAGACACTCCCCCAGACCATACTTTAAATCTTGCTATCACAGAGTGGTCGATCGGTAACATCGGAGGTTGTAGGACTTCGTCTTTATCCAATTGCACCCCTGCTCGTTTGCACAGATCAGAAATTAATGAAGGATGAGGCAAACCAGCATTTGTGCTCCCTTGCAGTACTTTTACAATAGATGCATTTATTATCTCTCCCACATCCATCGTTTTTTCCAGTGCGATACAGTATAACAGAGCAGCTCGTTCCTTTGTCACATCCGTTCTATGACGGGTTGGCATCAATTTAGCACATAAGAACCCATACCAGGCCTTTCCATAACGACTGAGCTTAGTACTTGGAAAATTAGTTGTCTTTTGTGTTGCCGTAGCCTTCCACTCTGTACCAGGTTCACACAATTTAAGTATAATTTTACTATAATCCAACCTTTTCGTAATGTACTCATCATATTCTGACTCAGGTATTTTTGGTAATCCATAATATGCATTGATTGATTTCCGTCCCACATTGATCCATTTGCCTCTAACCATCACCGAGTTACCTTTAGCCTCTTTTGCATTTGCGTAAAATTCTTTTACTACATTGACAGCTGCCGCTTGTGGTTGACTTGTGAAGTATTGCCAATTCTTATCCCGTATCATGCGATCAATATCCCCGTCTTGGGAATCAGGTGTTAAACCTCGTTCTGGAATCAAATTTTTGCCTATAAACAGTTGTTGGTAGCGCTGCGAAGCTTGAAAACTAACAAATCTTTTCTTATCGAAAGTATTCGATGTGGTTGCCCCTTCCACCTTTTTCCTTTTAAATGACATTACCTAGTATGGAGGGTTCAAAATAGCAGGACAAAATCAAGTTAAAGCATCTAAATATGCAAAACAGTTGGTTGTGGTAATATAGCAAACAATAGGTGTGCACTATCTAAATTCCTATTCTTTGAGTTCCCCCAAAATTGCGTCAACAAAATCCTCATAATATTGGTGCACTAATAAACCCAACAAACCCAACTAAGTCAATACTAACTCAAATGGGGCAACCAATAGAACAAATATCACAACATTTACAATGGATGAATATAATCACAGTAGATAATACTCTTTTCTAAACAAGCATTTACCCACATACTCACCTGAATTTGTGGTTGCGTGCTTTGTTGTATGGAAACTTCCCCCAATTGTGGTTTAAGAATCTGTAAGGGTTTGGTAATCGTTTTGGTGAAGATCCAGTGCTAAACCACTGACTCATTTGACGATTGAATCGTTGTGGGTATAAGTTGTATCGCAAGGGAGAAATAGAGCAGATTGGAAGATATTGTTTGGTTCTATGTATATGCAGAATGTAATTGAGATGGAAATAGGAGGGCCAATAAATCCCGATCTGTTTTGGGTTTTTTTTATTAAAAAAAAAAATTAAAGCGTACGTACGTTGTAATGTGGCCTGGAATTGGCGTGCGTACGCCGTGATTTCTGCTACTTGGACGTCTGTACGCTGAGGTTTGCATTGTTTTCGGCGTAATTACGCCGTTACCTCTGATGTTTGGGCGTACGTACGGTGGGAATTGTCTAGGATTGGGCGTACTTACGCCATTACTTCTGTTGGGGGGATGTACGTACGTTGCGTTTACGCGTTGATTTGGCGTACGTACGCCGGTAGTCTAGGTTAACGAACCTTAAACAAAATGAACATTTAGGAAAAATGTAGAAATTTTTTCTCAAACTTGTGTACACCAATCTTGGTTACCTAATATCGATCTCAGATTTTTGATATGGTTGTTATTTGGTTACTAACAATATACAAACATCTGTATCTATCTAAATTAAGGTTTACAGTGTGAACACGTATCCAAATATTTGTATACATTATATTTACTATGCATACATAATACTAATTTTAAAAAATTACAAAAAAAAATTTATCCACCTTACAAAAATATATGTTTTTAATATATTACAGTTGGTTGCCACAATTGGTATACAGAGGTAACCATTTTAATTTTTTAGGTAACCGTATTTCATATAGAAGAATTACAAAATAGTTAACCAATTATGTCATGTTTGTATATTGTTATTTGAAGATGGAATAACTTTATGTTAAATGAAAATTATTGAAAATATGCATATTTCAATAATCTGCAATATAAATTTTTTTTTTTACATAAATAAAATTATTACATGATATATTACTACTGAGCAACCATAATAAACTACAAGGAGTTTGGTACAAATGTTCTGATGTTGTATGGCATCAAATTTTTCTTGGTCTCAAAATTGGTGGATTATTACATGTTTTCCTATTATGTCCTTTTTGTTGGCATCTGCTACATTTATTTTGAACATTATTTTCAGATACATGCTTGTATCTACCTATCTTTGGTCTCCCAGCATGTCTTCTTGTATTTGGTGGTTTAACACATATGTTTTTAATCACCTCTGGAACATCCCAATTTTCTTTGTCATCCAACGGCATGATGGAAGTTGAATACGTGTCTACCAATGTTTTCTTTGAATAGTATTTTGAGCAAAAATCATAACAACTTAAATTTCTTTTGCTAATAACCGCAGCAGCATGTGAGCAAGGCATCTCGTGGTACTGAAATTTACGGCATGTGCATGTCTTTTGTTCCATGTCCACGATAAATTGCTTGGTGACATCATAAACGGTGAAAATCAATAGATTTGATGTCTCAACCTGCAACAAAATTTAATTGTGTAGTTAGTATGTATAATAATTTTTTTTTAAAATTTGTAATTTTGTATTAAGAAATTCATATGTGATTTTATTTTTTGTTAGTATCCAAATTTTTATAAAATTAGTTGATTGTTGCAGTTGGTAGCGAAACCTGTATACTAGGCTAACCATTTTAGTTTTTGTATGTTACCAGATAACACTGATATTACATCAGACTTGTTACCAGCTATTAAAATGGTTTTAACATTTATAGTTCATATTGGTAACCAAAAATGCAAATTTTAATTTTTCTTAAAATTCATATGCAATTTTCCGTATGTATGCAGCTAACTATTTAAAAGTTTTATGACTGACCTTAAGTTTTTTTTGACTCTATGATATTAGATTGCAACCTTCTCTCAGCTGTTGTTGAAAGGCTAGTGAAAGTAGACATTGCTGATTGTTTGTTTGAGAAATACCATCTTTGAACCATACAACGCAGGCATTCAATCATCGACGCTACTGGAAGATCTCTTATTCCCTTGATTGCATTGTTAATGGATTCGGCGGTGTTTGAAGTCATTGTTGAGTACCTGCTTACAGTCCCATGCAGCCTCGTGCACTTTTCAAGATTTACTTCTTCCACCAAATATTTCCTTATTCGATAATCAATTGCATCAAGTTGAGCCATGTGTATGTCAAATTCTTCAATGGTGTAAGCTCTACATGCCGCGTTGTATGCTGTTTTGATTTCTTCTCCCTTCTTTTTGAATCTATTTTTAATATTTTTCAAAATATGATATGTGCACGAACCATGCATGACATCAGGAAACACACAGTTAAGTCCCTTAATAATTGCTTCATGTCTGTCCGATACAATGCACTGTCCTTCTCTAACTCCGCAAGCATGTCTCAAATTAGTGAAGAACCATCTCCATGATAATTCATTTTCGCTGTCCACAACTCCAAAAGCAATTGGTACAATGTGTCTGTTTGCATCTTGTGTGCTTGCTGTTAGAAGTGTACCACCGTATGTTGATTGTATGAAGGTCCCATCAATTACAATGATTGGGAAACAATGGTGCCATGCTTCAATGGATGCACCTATTGCGAAGAAGAGATATTTGAAGCGACCATTTGTTTCCAACTCCAAAGATGTGATGGATCCTGAAATGATATATCAGTTTGGTTAATTTAAATATGTGTAATAATCATTGTTCAAATATGTATTTTAGGCTTAACTATTTGTATGAATACTGGTATCCAATTACTGGACAGATGGTATCTAAAATACCATGAAATAATTACATTTCATGTTTAAACAGTCCTCGTTCAAAAACCATTATTTTTTAATAAATTATTAGTACAGTTAGTATCCTAATCTTCTTTAATAGGTTTCCAAATCATATTAGTTAGGTAACTTATATATTTTATAAATTAATATACTATGGCTGCTAAAAAAGTTGTTACCACCTATCAATAACTATCTTGACAAAAATCAAAAGAGAGAATATATACTTAAAAAAAACAAAATGATATGGCAATTAATATATGTAGAATGTAAAAATGTGCTAAGTAATTCAAGGTTAGTTAAGTCCTTTGTAAATAAATATACTATCTATCACAGTACAGTATGGTCAGTAGTACACTTATTATCCTAATCTTCTTACCATGCATCCAAATCATATTAGTTGGGTAACTTTATTATTTCAAAAATTCATAGACTTTGACTGCAAAAAACGCTGTTTCCAACATATCAATAACAATATTAGCCAAAATAAAAAGAGATAAGATATATTGAAAAAGTAACAAAGATATGCCAAGTAATATATGTATAATGTGCAATGTGTTAAATAATTCAATGTTAGTTAAGTCCATTATTAATATATATACTACCTTACAAGGTACAGTTTGTTCAATTCAATATATTTATCAATATAATAACTTGGGTAGCTGAAGTACTTTAATATGTTAATAAACAGTTTTCTTTTGATACCTGGATTTGTTTTTTCCAGCATGTGCAACCACGAAGGAATGAGAGTGTAGTCATGTGGATTCCCTCTAACTTTTTCCATTGCTTTTTCTTTCGATCTCCATGCTTTTTGGTAAGAGATGGACACATTATACTCCGTCATCATGTCCTCCACAATATCAGTTGGTGTGTAAACTTTTTTGAAGTTTGTCAATTTATGCATAATACATTCACTAACCATCTGACTATTTGCTTGTCTGTGATCTCCAAGCAGTATGTTAGCTGAACAAGTGTGTGAATCATTAAATTCTCTAACCTTGAACATGTTTGTTTTCCGATACTTTGATGCTCTTAGTTTCCATTTGCAATTTTCATTATCTACACATACCAGAACAAAATCTCTACCGCTGGTTCTTTCCACCTTGTGTTGTCTGTTCTGCCTTATTGAATGTAGCCTTATCGCTTGTTGTAGGATATTTTTGTCTTTATACGTTTGAAGAATTCTGACTTCAAACTTATTCGGATCTGAAATGACCTCATCACATTGATCTCCTTTTTTTGCTACGTATTTTTGTCTGTATTGTTCTTTATCAACAACTTCAATGGCCAGTTGCTCAACATAATGTGATCCAATTTGGTCTTCTTCTGTTGCCAACAATTCAAGTTCCGAATTCCATTGTGTCAATCTCATCGGCGTTTCAGCTAACGTTGTATTTTCTTCTTCATGTATCACGTTGTGCAATATTGTAGAGCCTCCAATGTTTTTTTCATAGTCTGTGATCAGTGGGAACTTTCCATGATCACCTGATTTTCTACTTACTTCCATATAGAATCTTAAAGTTGCTTCATTTGTTACCTTGATTGGAGGGATGTCGTTTTTAATATGAAATCTGATTGACAACTCTGTTGTGTTGCAGTCCATACTTAATGCAGTACATATCAGGTTGTGCAATTCTATAAATGAACAATTAGAAGGAACAAGTATGCCGGTAACTTGGAAATTTTGATATTGGTTACTGTCACTCCACGAACCGTTGTAGTAAATTACAACTGGAATCATATCCATTGTCTGGCAAATGAAACATTAAAATTAATTGTATTATGAACATAGTCAACAAATAAACATCACATACTAATCAAAATTCAATTTTTTAACTAATCATAATTATTCAACTCATTGTTTGCATTGTTAAATTTAAGTTTTTATATACACATATTTGTGACCAAAAAATGTTATGAATGTGTCGGGCAATACTATTGTGCAACTGAAATTAATAATATTAAATTATAGGTTACAAATCAACAATATAAAGTAACCAAAATATAAGTTCATAGTATCAATTCTTTTAAAAATATTGTTTTTAATTTTTTTAATTAACAATCTGCAAATTATGCTTCTGTCAAGGTGAATTGCTAAATAGTGATCACTTAAATCAAGTTAACCAAACTTTGATATGTTAGTCTCCAAACTCGGATTATATAATTATAGGTTACCAAATCAATAATAAATAGTAACCAAAATATACGTTCGTAGTATCAATTCTTTTAAAAAAATTGTTTTAAAATACGATTATTAAAAAAGAGCAAATTTTGCTTCTGTCAAGTTGAATTGCTAAATATTGATCACTTAAATCAAGGTAACCAAACTTTGATATGATAGTATTCAAACTATGACTCTGTAATTATAGGTTACCAAATCAATAATAAATAGTAACCAAAATATACGTTCGTAGTATCAATTCTTTTAAAAATACTGATTTTAAATTCGTTTATAAAAAGGACCAAATTATGCTTCTGTCGGGGTGAATTGCTAAATAGTGATCACTTAAATCAAGGTAATCAAACTTTGATATGATAGTCTCCAAACTCTGATTCTGTACTTAATGGGTAAGACAAGTTTGTTCATCATACAAATTCTAATTTTCTATCTGTATTAGACAATCGAAATTTTCAAAGTTGGTTTCAAATCAATTAATGAAAATATACTAAAACTGGTTAGTTGCTTCATACCTTTGTACTTTTTCTGCGGATTCGTTTGCTGTCTTTAAAACAATTCGACGATTCTGATTCGGAATTCCTTTATCGGTTAAGTGAATGTGTTTTTCGTAAGCTCTGTTTTTCCTTATGGTGGATTTCCAATCCGGTTTATGTTGAATGAATGATTATGCTTATTCGCGAATTTCTCTTTGTTGTTCGTCTAATTCGATTATCTGCAACGTCAGTTTTGAATTTTTTGGTTGGTTGGTAACTGACAAAGGGAGTGGAGTAGTTTATTCCTTTAATTCAGGGTTTTCCTCTTTTATTGGATTGGATACAATGACGTGTTTTGCACTTTTTTTAATATTAATATACATTAATATTCTGTTTCTATAATTATGTAGTTGATGCACTATTCTTGTAATTATTTTCTATATGTTGTATATTAATGTAAAGGACCCTATAATTAACTCGAACTTGGGGATTTTGCCTGCATGATATAATGCTGAACAAGAGTTTTTAGTTTTTTGTGAAAAGGGGCAACCAGGCAAGTATCTCATAATTTCTTAAATCTGTTGCTGCAGTTCATGAGTAGTTGCTAACAAGGAATTATATTCCACTTCTTTTATATTTTGGAAAATCTGTAAAACTGAATGTACTGTTACACTACCAATGGCAAAATGTGAACTGCTTCGAGAAATTAGAGCAGATTGACAAAAATTAATTACTGAATTATGCATTGTTTTACTTCTTAATTTATAACAATTGTGTTGATTGTTGTTTCAAATTATATTGTTTTCTGAATGTTGTTCATGCTATGGTAATTCAACTAATTTACATGAATTGTGTACTTTGAGTTCTTTTTTGACATGAATGACGGACAAATTATTAAATCCATTATTGAAACTAGTCCGTGCATTGCACGGGTTATCAACTAGTATATATTATATACTCACACACAACTCATGATTATTATATATCTCAAATTAGAATTAATAAAAGAATTTTCATTAAATTTAAAAACAGAAACCAAAAGAAAAATTAATAATTGGAGGGACTTGCAGCGTCCAAAGTGATTAACGGTTTGATCAACCATGCGCTTGCTATCATCTACATTTGAAACATCCGCAGGAATGGGCACAACATCAGGATACCCCAACTCACGTGCCCTTTTCTGCCACTTGCCGCAGCCGATCCTCTCTCCTCGCCGCAAAGTGTACGTAAATTAGTATTAATCAAT
Source organism: Aralia elata (assembly GCA_034770075.1). NCBI lineage: Eukaryota > Viridiplantae > Streptophyta > Magnoliopsida > Apiales > Araliaceae > Aralia > Aralia elata. The sequence continues at coordinate 4,028,704 of CM068378.1, forward strand.
GAATTATATATTAATTAATTAATTAAATTTCTCTTGTACAAACCCTAGCTTGTTTAATTCTGATTATGAATTAATTAACTAATAGTCCATACATGCATGCATTTTGATGCATATGCATATATACACACTACCTTTTTAAGATAAAATCGATTATTTTTAAAATTAAAATATCTTATTTTACTTTTTAAAATTTTGACAAAGAGACTACAATTAAAGTACATAAAGTTTGCAACTAATGCCAAGTTTAGTTATTCTAAGAATTTGAACAATTATGCTTAGACCTTAGTTAAATATTATTAATTTTAATAATAGTCAATTTAAATATGATGAGAGATAAAATTTGTCAAATAAAATAGGACGGAGGGAGTACATGTATACACTGCAAAATACGTACCTCTCCGATGCCGGAGGAAGCACCGGTGATGAGAACAACTTTACCGGCAACGTTTTCAGGGAAGATGGAAGTTAGGATTGAGAGGAAGAACTTGAAGGCATAAAATGGAGGTAAGAAGAAGAGGAGGGTGAAGAACGTAAATGGTGGTGCAACCAAGTTCAGAAACTTGTTTATCAAATCCATGCCCTGCTTTACGTTCGTATAATAACAGATCGAAATTAACAAAGTGTAGACAGAGTTAGAGTAATTATTAAGGATATCTATAATTCTATAATATATAACATGATAGTATATACATGTGTGTGTGTGTGTATATATATATATATAGTATTCAGAATTACAGATTGATATGCGAATTGCATTGCATGGCACGGAATGACAAGAGGAAAGTAAAGATGGCTTGAGTTGGTGGCACCACTGCATGTAAAGAATGCGACACGTATAATGTAGTGGTGCTTACACACTTCAGATTTCCGACTTTTCTGTTGCAGACAAATGTGCCTAAAATATGATTATCATTTTGCACAAACTATTTTTTTTCTTATATAAATTATTTACCCTATTCTTTTTTAATATTATTTGCGCACATAAATTTACTTGTAATGTATATGAAATATTTTTTTTTTTGAACAATAAAGGATACTCGGGCCAGCTACTGAGATTAAATTCTTTCTTAGAAAGCTCGCACATCGCGCATATTGATTGGAGTATATATAGGGTTACATGTATATACACAACTGTGCAACAATTTTTTTGGACTATAGCGACGGTTCATAATGTATATATATTTTTCTCATATATATATATATATATATATATATATATATATATGAAATATTACATTGCTTCTTTTTCTCATTTTCCACCTACTAACTTCTATGGACGTGGCCTCGTGGTATCCAAAAGCTTGGAGGCCTAAGTGATCTACAAACGGAGCCCACTAAACCTGAGAGAAATCCAGTGGTTTGTAAAACAGTGGACTATTTTGAAAGAGGACACCACAGGACGAATTGTGTGACCATAAATATATTACAGATTTTGGGGCCTCGTTTATAAATCCACTGATTTGGACATGTAATATGTTTGTGGATGTTTAAAATTTTTATGGCTTCATTTACAAATCTTTAGCCGATCCATGGTATAAGGCCTAGTCCACAAAATCCGGTACTCCTCAGCCCTAAAAAGATACTCTCATTCACGTTTTTCTGAGTGCTACTATTTTAATCAAAAGAATGATTACGACTTCTGAAACTACAAATCATCTGTAAATTTATATTTACTGGTACGTGTGTGCAATTAAAAAAAATTAAAATTTTTAAAAATTATAAAAGTTGGATAAGAAAATGTGAGAGATATTTTAGGAATAAAAAAATGAGAAAAATAAAATAAGTTATATGTGAGTACGTGACAGTCACAAAAATGTAATTTTTTTCCATCTCCCTTTATAAAATAGATTTATATAGTATATCATTAATCTTATCGCATTAAAAGTCGTAAAATACAGTAGAATTAAAATTTGTAACAATTTTATTTTATATTTTATAGTAAGAAATTGCTTTAAAATATTTTGACATGGAAAAGGATTTATGTCAAGAAATTATGTCTATGCATGCGTGCTGGGCCAACATTTATTTGCATAAAATCTAGTGAAAAGGTTAAAACGGGACTATATCACTTTGGGAAGTTGAAGTACTTAATCTGTTTTAAAATTAAAAATACATTTGTGAAACAATAATTTTTTAAGGAGATTGTTCTTTTTAAAATATATCTTTAATTGATTTAAGTTAGAAATGTATTATGATGACACGATAGTATTTAATCAGCAAAATGGTACATTATTTTACTTTATAATTCAAAAACAAAAAAATATATTTAATTGGAAGGAAAAAGTATTTTAATGAAAATGAGAACTCATTTTAAATCATTATTTTCTCTCCCCATATCTGAACCACTCTTCAATATCCAATTCTCTGTCTATTATTAAAATCCACTATACGCCATGAAAATTAAGACTAAGAAAGCCAGTAAAACGTATCTAATTTTGCGTGTTAGCTAATGACGGAGAAGTCCCCATTTTCTCCCCCACCCAAAATGGTGGTTGAGCTAAAATTCCCATTTCCTCCTCTACTAATTCAATTCCCAATCACACGTTGTTTGTCTAGTAGATGTACCTACTGAAAATAAAGTGTTGTTTTTTCCCTCAACAAAGAAATTACATGACATAGCTAGCCAGAAGATACACAACTTTTCATTTATCAGACTAAGATTTTTGGTCACTTTTTTTTTTTCTTTTTCTTTTTTAATCCTCTGTGTAAATGAATGAGATTTTAACAATGAAATCAATGGCATCAACGAGAAATGGTGCCACATTTTGGTATCCAGAGGATTTGGTTAAGATAGAAAGGAAGAATATGGGCATGGGCATGCAAGTTCTAAAGGTAGGTTCCAGAAGGTTCCCCTGCAAGCCTAATGTATGGAGGCCATGCTATTCAATGAAAGCAAATAACAGTAGCAGTTCAAAGAGCGTGGACATGATCAATGGGAAAAAAATGAACGGGGTTCATGTTGGTGGTGGGAATGGGATTCAATATTTGGGACAAACAAACAGTACTTGTGAAATTCTGAAAGACAAGAAGAAGAGTAATATTAATCAAGAGGAGGAGGCAGAGCAAACATGTGAAGCCGGGAGATTTGTAGAGGATCGTTATGTTTTTCGACAAACTTTTGTTATTAGGTCCTATGAAATTGGTCCTGACAAGACTGCCACCATGGAAACTTTGATGAATTTACTTCAGGTCGGTTTTACGATTATATTATGATAATTCATATTTTCATACGAAAATATGATATTTTTGCATGAGTCTCTTTTACATGAACGTGAATCAATCTGACAATGAAAATACAATATTATTTCTATGCAAAAATATCAATTTCCTCATACTATTTCTTTCCCGACATCTAAATTTTACTAAATTTCTGGATGAAAATTAAAGAAAATGCCACTAGAAGTAAATAGTATAATTGATTTTTGTGGGCTCACCTTTAAGCCACAACTATAGTGCATTCAATCCAGCTACCTAGCTTATAGTTTGTTGAGACCGGAGAGAATGGTACTAATGATTAATTATACTCCTATTATTTATTAATTATAGGACAATAAAGCATGTTTCTTTAGACATAGGCTCTTAATCATGTAAATTAATAGCAACGGGTGTGTATGATGGATGATGTGAGTGCAGGAAACGGCGCTTAATCATGTGAGCAGATCAGGTCTTGCTGGGAATGGGTTCGGGGCAACCCATGAAATGAGCCTCAGGAAACTCATATGGGTTGTCACCCGTATCAACGTTCAAGTTGAGAAATATAGCTCCTGGTACGTACGTATGTGTATGTCTTAATTTAGCCCCACCTCTCATTCTTCATACATATCATGCCAAAATTTCAGATCTTTCACCTCGTAAAAATAAAAATAAAGAAAATCACAAGTCGAATTGTGCATCAAATTCTTTATTGCCTAATTAAGTGAATTTTGGAATGAATTTAGTGACTTAATTAATATGAGAAATGTAAATTTGTGGCAGGGGAGATGTTGTCGAGATAGATACATGGGTTGATGCGGCAGGAAAAAATGGTATGCGTCGGGACTGGATTATACGAGACTATAACACTCGAAACATCATTACCAGAGCAACAAGGTAGGTGGGTGTGTGTGTGTGTATATATATATATATATGTATGTATGTATGTGTATATATATATGTATGTATGTATACAATTTGTGCATATATGCATGCAAATTTTATTCTTTAGCTACTATATATGTATAGTTTGTAACTCTCGAGTATATATAATTATGTGCATATATACATTAAAATTGGTTGGGCATGCAGCACATGGGTGGTAATGAATAGAGAAACAAGAAGATTGTCTAAAATTCCTGAAGAAGTGAAGAGAGAAATTGAACCCTTCCACATCAACAGAGTTGCAATTGCAGTGCAAGATATTGACACCGAAAAGATTGAAAAACTCACCGACGATACCGCTGAGAGAATTAAATCAGGTTTAGCTGTACGTATATACCAATATTTACTTCAATTCTTACTTAATTTATCAAAACTTAATTCTTCACCTGCAGCTAGGCTAGGCTAGGCTCCCTGTACATATATTTTTAAAAATCATCTGCATGCTTTTAATTTCTTTTCTTTTCGTTATCCATCCAGCCAAGATGGAGTGACATGGATGCAAATCAACATGTGAATAATGTTAAATACATCGGCTGGATCCTTGAGGTGCGTGCTTTCTCTCTCACATACATACACTACCTTAACAAAATACAAATCAACTTGATATGCTATGAATTAAAAGATAGAGCCACGTTATATATATATATACACACACACACACACACACACACACACAAATGAAACCAGTTAATATTATATAATTTGCAAATGCTTCAACTTTTACTAAAATGTCTCTAGGCTGACTTGACATATATACAAATTGTGTCTAATTAATGAAACATGAATGCACGCAATTTTTAATTCATATAGTTTGATAGACAATTGATTGATTGATTTATTTGCAGAGCGTGCCGATAAATGTTTTGGAACATTACAATCTCAGCAGCTTGACTCTGGAGTATAGGCGGGAATGTAGGCAGTCCAACATGCTCGACTCCTTGACAAGTATAAGACTCAAACTGAATGAACAATTAGACCCAAACATTACTACTACTCCTCCTCCTCCTTCAAACGCTGCTCGTGAGATGGCTAAAGATTTAAACTGCACACACTTGCTTCGCATGGTAGCCGATGACGCGGAGATAGTCCGAGCAAGATCAGTGTGGCAACACAAACAAAAACAAGCTATGTGATCATTTTTATTTCATTACCTGATCAAATAAATATTTTTTGTTTTTTTTTTAAATTAATTTTCTTAAATATGTACACAATGTTGTAATTTCCATATACAATAGTATTATTATGAATATATTGTGATGCTCAACGTGTACTAGCTAGCAACTTCTGGTTTCATTCCCTGCATCAATTTAAACATTTGCATGCTTTTAAGCCTCGAGACTTTACAAAACCCAAACCCATGAGGATATATAGCACTTAATTCAAATCATATTAATCGCAAATTAAATAGCCCGCTTTACTAATGACAACTATTTTGGCTATGAATTTTCTAATATTTTCCACCTAGCTATTTATAGTTTGCAATATACATTCCTTTATAATTTGCCAATTCCTTTCAAAAAATAGTAGGAAAAAGGGTAAAAAAAAAGAAGCAATACCTTTACCTTATCGTGATGAATCCCTCGAATAGGCACAAGTCATATAATATTCAATCTTCCTGATGCTTTGGGCCCAAGGGTTTATGTAGTGCACATCCGAAAAACAGTGATTAAATATATTTATGACAAAGTGAGTACAACAGGTTACAAGATTAAATATATTTATGCTTTCAAAAAAGTCGATTAATGTATATAATTCATAGAGATGAGTTAAAAAAAATTTCTGAATAATTCGATATTTTTATCAATCATGTATTCTTGAATTTTTCAACAGCCGGATGGCCCGAGTACGTAACATTTGCGTACATAAGATATGATGATAATGAACCTTTCTTGATGGGCTTAATGGGCTAGTTTCAGCTAAACTTATTATGGGGCTTCAAAATATTATAGCCCGTTCGTTTAGTAACCCTAAGTCAAACAATTAAAAAAAAAAGACAATTAATTAAGAAGACTGCAAAACAAGACTACACTTCTTAAAAGTCAAAATATTTCAAATTAATTTTTTTTTTAAAGTTGATAATAACTTTATATTCAAGAATATACCCATATATACATATGTACATACGCACAGTTTGAGAAGACGTGAGGTGAAATGAAATAATTAAGAATTCCCACCTCAATAATAATGGCTGTGGCTGTGGCTGTGGCTGTGGCTGTGGCTGTGGCTTAGCTTTAGCACCTCCAACTCCAAGCCCTTTTTATAACTTTGGATCTCGCAAATCTTACAATTTACAATTATTATCACTTTTGTCAGTCGTGTCTTTTTCCTTCCAACATTTCACTATAAAAACTCTCTCTCTCTCTCTCTATATATATATTTTTTCAAAATCCCGTACGTACGATAATTTTAGCTTTACTCGTTCTTATCTTGTTTTTACGTTTCTTCATGCTATGCAGTGCACTACCATACCATACCAATTTCACCAACTACTTGCACAACTATTAAAAGATACACCCGCACCCACATATGTTTATATTGTCTAATATGGATTTACTATCATTTAGCCTATTAAATTCCTGAATTATTTGGTATAAAAAATATGTAAAGTATATAATATTATTTCAATCATCTATCTGTATTACCAAGGGACAGTAAAATGTTAGTTACTTTTAAACTCTTTAATCTCTTAAAACAAGAATAAGTATTTATTTAGATTCTTATTTTTTAGAACAATTATCACGTGTTGTAAAAGAAAACTACCTTAATGATTTTTAAATTTAATAGATAAGTTGCATTTATTATCTTTATTTATTTTTCTTTTGTATTTTAAAAATAGTTTACTATCAAAGCGTGCATACTATATTAGTAGTTCTTATAAAGAAACTCAATATGTCCTGAATTTACTTAACAAGGAAAAAAAACAGTTGTGTAAGGTAAGGGGACCCACATATAAAAGGAAGAACAGGACAAGTTACGAATTAGTGGAGCCACGTGATGACCACAACCTCACTGACTCACACTCACTACACACATTGTAATCTACCATCCCCCAATAACCAAAAACGACTGAATTCCATCATCATTCTCATCCTCATCAGTCATCAGAAGATCATGAATCATCATCATAGCTAATCATACTCTCGCTTCACCACGTGATCAGGATATATATCTATCTACCATCTCCCATAATAATTGACTTTTTAAAATAAAAAATTTATTTTAATTTATTTATCATTTATAATATTTTAAAAAAATAAGTTATTTATTTTTTTATATCACTCAAAACTTTTATTATTGTCTCTATAATTTTTTTTTTCTTCTTATATTTGTAGTTTTGAACTTCCCATTAAGAGATAGTGATGGAATTTTATATAAATTTTAATTATTAAATGATAGTATTAAATGACTTTCTTAATTTATGTGCATAAAATTAAAATGACTATTATTATTATAAAATAGAGATAATATATCTAAACACATAATTAAATATATAATAATATAATAAAATATTTCTCTCTTCTTTCTTTATAACATTTTCTCTCTCATTTAAATTAATTAATTCTTTTAATTTTTTATTTTGACCTTCTATTTTTACATAAATGATTAGAAAAAAAACAACAAGAACCAGAATGAAATACAATGGCGACACATGTAAGAATATTTACCATTTTTTATTTTTTTTTTACTTCACAAGATTTAATTCCATGGAAATGATAAATCTAAGACCTTTTTAGTTAGTTAATGAATATTTTAGGATTCTCTTTTCTCAGCCGCTCTGACACGCGCCTAGCTGACTTAGTTACAAAAGTGTTGAGATAGAGAGTGACATCAAAAGTATCAATACTACACTACACTACAAGCTTTTTATTAACTCCAAAGCAGGCTCATTCGTTTGGTCCTAAGCTAATCTAAATCTAATCTAATCTAATCTAATCTAATCTAGGCCTGTGTAATCTTAGTTTTCAAAGCACAAATACTAAGGAATAAATAAAATATTCCTCTCTTCTTCCTTTACAATATTTTCTTTCCTTATTTATTATTATTTTATATTTATAAATACTATATAATTTATGTGTGTACATGTATAGATATATCCTTACACAAATTCAAAATCAACTCAACTTTGACCAGTATGGACAATCTGACACGTATCGCTGAGCAACTTAGCCAACCAATAAGCTTTTGCCATCGCATACACACCGAAGAAATGACGTACATAAGAATCATTTCTACATATATTCATATTCATATTTTATTAATTTTAATTTTACATTAGTCATAATTCACATGAAATATAAAATTAATAGTCTTATAAATTACGTTTTATTTTAAAATTAATAAAATTTTATGTAAGTTGTACAAATAATTAATACCAATAATAATAATTGTTATTTATGTTATTACATATCACTCCGTCCCCAATTAAGTTTCAATTTTAACTTTTTTAAGTCAAATTGACTATTTTTAGAATTAATAATTAAACATGTATAAATATATTTCTAAAATATTAGTTTTAAAAATGGTCAATTTGACTTTAAAAGGTCAAAATTGAGTAATTAATTTGGGACGGAGGGAGTAATACTTATAGATAATTGATATTTTTACAAATAAAAATTTTAATTTCACAAAATCTTATAAACCTTATATACTATTTATGTAAAGAGAAATTTATAAAATTATCAAATTTATTTATAAAAATATCAATTTCTTAATTATATTCGTATCAATTTTAAAGTTTAGGTGGACCAGCACTACAAGTAAAAAAAGACAAAAGCCGTAAAGCAGTAAATGATGAGGTGAACAGTCCAGTCCATGTCACGTGACTCGTAAATATTCTGGACCCATGCTCTGGCCTGTCCGGCTGTCCCTTTCCCAAACCGTCATTAAAATCCAATCATCCTTCCTCCAGTTTCAGCATACTTATCTAACACCTCACGCGCCTCCATTCACGTGAACATCTACTGTACCTTCGTGGTGATATAAGAACTTTTAAAGGGAAATATTTACTGACAGCAAAAAAAAAAGAAAAAAAAAAAAAGGAAAACTAGTCTTTCCTGATTATAAGTTTTATGTATTTGTGAAAATAAACATTGCAATTTGAGATTGGAAAGGGAGAAGTTAATTAGTGGATAGTCCAGATTAGATTAGTATCCCGGGTTAGCATTGTGGTCAAATTAAGCAGTGCGGATATAGGTCTAGCTTAGGAGTCTAGGTCGCTTAATAAGAAACTACTGGTAGGTAAAATAATAGAATGAATGATGCTAGTGGTACAAATGTGACGACTCCCTCTCTTCTTTTTTTAGTTGTTATTTTAGAGGGTGATTTTTTTTATATTTATTTGTAAATTTTAAGAAAGTATTAATAATTAAAGTTTTTATATTAAATATTAATAACATGACATACATTAATATTGTTATGTTTTTTTTAATGTATATCATGTTATTTTCAATGTTTTTTTTAAAGTTAAATGAGGATAATTTTGGAAAATAATGTTAAAATATTGTTAAATAAGAAAAAAGACAAATATATTTGGACAATCGAAAACGAAAATTAGGATAAATAAATTTGGGTGGAGGGAGTATTATGTTAGCATTGTTAAATTTATTTTATTTTATTTATAAAAAAATTAGCATAAATTTTATAAATGGTGAATTGATTATAATGAGAATCTTTTTAAAATAAATGTAAAGAGGACCCATTTCATTGATAGAGTGAGGAAGAGAGAGACAATAAAGGAGAAAAAAGTGGTAGGTGGGCCCGTTCGGGAAGAAGGGAGTAAAATTGATATGCGTATAAATTTATCCGAAAGAAAACCCAACTCCATCAGAATGAATGAGGACTTTCACGAACTAGGTGTAGTTTATTAGTTTTGGAAAAATGATATATTGTAAATGTCTACGTCCATTATTTGATTATTAATTATATATATGAATATTAGTAATAATTTTTATAGGTGAGACTCTTATAATTCTTATTAATTTCATGTATTGATAAGTTTTTTAATTGTAATTCGACATAAATTTATCACAATACACAACATGACTCCTAATTGTTTGAAAGAAAAAATGCCCCTAAACATACAAATGTGCAATCATACTGGTGAGTACTACTTTATGTTGTTGATTTTCAAGTCGGAACATTACAAAATATATATATATATATATATATATATATATATATTTCAAAAATTAAATATTTATTAATAATAATGCAAAATGATAACATACCCGTCAATTATTAATCGTAATTTTATTATGAGTTCAGTATTAAAAAATTAACTATTTATTATATTTACTGATAAAAAATAATAAAAAGTCCATTCTTAATATTTATAAAAAGTCTACTCTACACATCTTTTGACCATTTAAATATTAGTGTAAGATTTGGATCATTGGTTTTGAAAATGGAATCTAGTTTTAAGACGGACGAATTAATTTTACTTTTAAAAATGTAACCTGCATGAAAAGGTGCAGTCCTCTTGTAGTGGGACTGAACAAAAAGTTGGACAGAAAAATACTAACATCCACCAGAAGTTTGATTTTTAATTTTCTAAAGGCTGAATGGCACATATGACCCTCCAAGTTGTCACCCACTTTTAATGTCGTCCCTAAAGTATATTTTTCGTCAATTGGATCCTTAAAGTGGCATTTTTTTGCGTTTCCGTTCCTTTTACTCGATTTGACCCAAACCCGACCCATTTTTACCAAATTTTGACCGATCCGACACAATTTCACTAATTATTTTTTTTAAAAAAAAACTAAAATAATATTTTATTTTAAAATATTAAAAATAATTAAAAAAAAATATTTTATTTTAAAATCTTAAAAATTATTATTATTTTAAATATTTTAAAAAATAATTCTTATTTTAAGAAAAAAATATAGATTCATAAAATATAGATTCATAAAAATTAAATAAAAAAATAAAACTTTATTTTAAAAAAAAAAAGTAGATTTTTTTTTCATTTTATATGTAAAATACGAAAAACAGTAAAAGATAAATAAAAAAAAATTGATTCAATTTTTTATAAAAAAAAAAGTTAAAAAGTTTTAAAAATTATTATTTTTTTAAGGAAAAAAAATTAGAAAATTTATCATTTTAAAAAAAAAATGAGTAAAGTTTTATAAAATATAGATTCAAAAAAATTAAACTTTATTTTCAGAAAAAATAGAAAATTTTAATTTTTTTTACAAATGAGTAAAGTTTCATAAATATAGATTCAAAAAAAGTAAATAATTTTTTTTTTATTTTCATAAAACAAAACTAGAAAATATTTATTTTTTAAAGATGTGTAAATTTTCATAAAAATAATTAAGAATTAAAAAAATTTAAACTTTAATTCTTTTGAATCTATATTTTATGAAATTTTACTCATTTTTGATAAAAAATAAAAGTTTTAAATTTTTTTTTCTTCTGAAAATAATAATTATTTTTAAAACTTTTTAAAAATAATATTTTATTTTTAAATATAAAAATAATTATTATTTTAAAATTATTCTAAAAATAATATTTTATTTTAAAATATTAAAATAATTATTTTTAAATAAATATTTTTGAATCTATATTTTATGAAAGTTTACTCATTTTATGAAAAAATAAAAGATTTTAATATTTTTTCTTGAAAATAATAATTATTTTTAAAAAATATTTAAAATAATAAGTATTTTTAATATTTTAGAATAAAATATTTATTTTTAAAATAATAATTAATTTTAAAATAATAATAATTTTTAATTTTTTTAAAATAAAATATCATTTTTAAAAGAATTTTTAACTAATAATTATTTTTTAAATAATTTTAAAACTTTTTTGTTGTTTTTAAAAAAAAAAATTAGTTGATGAAATTGGGTCGGGTTAAACTGGTTCGGTTTTGGTCAAAATGGGTCGGGTGGGGTAAAATAGGGTAAAAGGAACGGAAATGCCAAAAAATGCCACTTTAAGGGTCCAATTGACGAAAAATGAACTTTAAGGACGACATTGAAAGTGGGTGGTAACTTGGAGGGTGATAAGTGTCATTCAGCCTTTTCTAAACTGCAAATTAGAAAAGAAACGAATATTCAAAAAGGATAGATCGAGTAGAGTAGAGTTGATAGAATGAATACAAGAAGAGCGCTCAGCTTTGTGGTAATGGAGTTGTACCAAAAGGCGAATGCAAACGCAGTCGTCTAGCTAATGTCAAAAGTACTTCCTTCCTTCCTTCCTTCATCATGGGATCATCATCTATTTACTAGCTGACTAGCTGGCTAGCTGATTGATTTCTGTAAAATTAATAATACATGTAGAAACAAGTTAAATGGGTATCCGGTACTTGAATACTTACTTGATATATATGGAGTTAAAGTTCTCCTCATGCACGTACGCATGAAAGCAGACATGCAGTCTTATACATTGCATGCATGGAGAACAGAGATAATACTATTGTTATGTTTGAAGTGAGGAATTAGAATATAAGAATAAATGAAATAAAAATAATATATTTGATGGTTAATTCCTTAATTAGTTATTTCTTCAACATCAAACATAAATAAATAAAAATTGACCCACGCTTAATATTAGGATCGGGGGATTAGCCAGGTTGGTGGGTGAGGTCCATGGCATGATTGGATTTTTGTAACATGAATTATGAATATATATGATCCAGTCCAACCTTAATTATACATAGAGAAGGCGACGAAAATAGCAATAGTGCTTAATTTCCTAGCCAAGTACTCCTACTAGCCGCCAGTTGCTGCTCTTTTTCGTTGTGCGTCACGTCTCTTGAATAATGGCAGGCACTTGGCGAAGATGATAATGCATGCATCAACCACCTATTGATTGGCATCTTAGATAACAACCTACACTCCCTCCAACCATATTTTTCCCCTTCCCTCCTAAAACTAAAATTAACGAAAATATAATTTATACAAGGTTGGATATATATATATACACACACACGTATACACGTCACGTCACGTTATTCTATACAGACTCATATGCTTAATTAATTCGGTCCCCCGGACAACATTAGTTTAAAGTATATACCATCATTTAATTTGGAGTACTAAATTATTTTATCATGTACCCAAAAATGACCCTGAACCATTATAATCCAATATCACTGTTTAATTGCCGTATTTGGGTTTTTATTTTTCTTCAAAAATTTGCCAAAATTTACCTTGTTTCTTCTAAATTCAGACATTTGAGCATCACTTGACAAATCAGTGTGATGGCTTGAAAAATATTTCTAATCTATATTTAAATATGCTTGTTAACGTAACAAAATTATTATCTTTCTTCCATAAAAAAAGGGAGTTTGATTTATAAAATAAATTTGTTCAACAAAAATAATTTTTTTTAGATGATAGTATATATAAAATGAGACAACGTTCTCAAATTTTTCATCTTAATTTTATTACTATGAAATCACTTTTAAACTAACTGTTTATTTTTTAAAAGAGTAAAATAAAACAAATATATATATATATATATATATATATATATATATGCAATATTGCAAATGGACGTCGGAGTATTATTTTTGGTAGAGGTTTTTGGCGCACAAGTAGTTTTAGGGAAAACGCAATATTTTAAAACGATATATACCATCAACAACGTCTTAACAAAATGCTTATAAATATGTTTCCAACTTTCTTTTGACAATAGCACTCATCCGGGTTAAAGTTTTTGAATGAATGCATTATACACAAATTAAATGTTCAACATACTCGTAAAGTAATTGGACAAATATTATGCCAAAAGTAAACTTGTTTGCAAAACTGCTTGTAGTTAGTAAAATGATAGCAAAAGAGTTACAGCGTGGAACAATCCAATCGGAGACTTAATTTACAGTTGAACTGTCGCCCTCAAGATGAAAATGAAAGTACCACATTAAAATTATGTAAAGTTGGTGAGGTGAATTAATTAAAGATCGAGTAGCTTTCCTCATGGGTGAAAAACACAACTTTCATGTACCATGACAAAAAAATAAAAATCTTTCCATGTTGGTTTTTTAGTTTAATCCCACTTTATTAAAATAACAAATTTGATAGTCCATGCCTCACACGGAATATTTTATATTATTTTTTTCATAAATATTTAATATTTTTTATTGATATATATATATATATATATATATATATATATATATATAGTGCTGAAGATAATTTGAATTGGCATAATATTAACAATTGTATAACACATTAAACAAAAATAGATAAGCAAGAAACATGAACGAACATTTTATATTCTAACATAATTAAAAGGAATTTAATTAATTTTATTATTTAGTGATCGAAAATTATAAATTAATTATCAAGAAGAAATTTTGAAATTATATATATCTTTTAGTATTTTAAAAAAAAAATCATATTTTTTTTACATGAAAAAATTAACTATAATTATTAGTTATCGTGTTAAATATAATAATAAACGTTCGAGCTAATACATGACTATTCGAATTAATTAATTAATTATTAATTAAAATGATTTAATTCAAATAATTATGAGGTAAGATTGTTACTCGAGTGATCATGGGATACAATTGTTGGTCGAATTTGTATATAGTTATAGATTATAATAACACACCCTCGTATAATCATAAAATTTTGACTACGGTCAAACAGACTTGCGAATTCTCTTATCTAATCATAACGTTTTTCTTCCATTGGACATTTATATCCACTAGTTTTTCCATTTTAAAATACACTCATTTACTCCACACCCAACACACCCAATACCAACTCGTTGATTCAAACAAAAATAAATATTACCACTACTATCCCTTCCCACTAAACCCAAAATATTCAACCACCTTAAATATTTCTAATTAGAATTAAGATTGCATAACAAAACAAAATCCAGGTACAAGAAATTTAATTTATACTTATATTATTATTATCATACTAAATTATTTGTAGTTTTATATAACATTATAATAAACAAAACAAAAGGAGGTACAAAGCCTCACAAAATTCTACATCTTCCCTTCCCATTCCCTGCAGGACTTGTACCAAGACAAACAGGAGAGACCACAAATCGACAAGGCACATGCAGACCACATCAAGAAAGAGCCATGGCCTCATGGCCATGTGCTAGCCAAGCTGCAACCTTTTTCCTTCCCATCTTACCCCCTCACATTCCTTAATTTCACATTCACATAACAGAGCATGCATTAGGGTTCTCATCACTGAACATCTGAGGTGCAGGAGGGTACGAGTACATTTCAGTGGCAAACCTTGGAGAATAGATTTGGTAATTCTGTGGGTGGTAATAGTAGAACTCATTCTTCTTCAGCTCTACCACTTTCGCCTCTTCTTGTTCACCACCACCAGCAGCAGCAGCAGGCGCCGCCTCTGGTTTTGCTTCCTCTTCACCTCCACCTTCCTTCTTGTCTTTCCCCTCACCAGCGCCCTTCTTTCCGTCAGCCGTCTCCTCGCCTTTCTTTCCGTCCTTGTCACCACCGCCGTCTTCGCCTTTTTTGTCATCTTTACCCTTGTCTTCTTCTTTCTTCTCAGGCTCTTGCTTCACAACCACTGCATGTTTCCCTGTTCTCTTATAAACATATTCTACCAGTTTTGGTGCTTCAATCGCTCCTTTTACCGTCACTTGTGAGCCCTTTAGATCTGGATCCGCACTCTCGACCCCTAAATTGCCAAATAAATAAAATAATTACAAAGCAATTAAATTAAATGTTGATGGGTGTGGTTGAAATGTATATAATTTGACATTAATGTCAATCACATAGTGCAAATTTGACTTGAAGTTGAAACAATAATAATTATTGTACAATGGAATCTAAAGAATAGATAGATTATTTTATTCGAATTAGAGAATGTACAGATTGTGAAAGACTGGGAATATGGAATCACAAAACTCTTTCTAAGAAATATTTTAGATTCATAAAAGATAAAAAGGGAAGGAAAAAAAAAACTTCTTTGCAAATTAAATACAGCTAAAAAGCAAAACAATAAAAGACTAACCAAAAAAAATAAAACCCTTCAAAAGAATCAAAAAAGAGGAAAAAAAATGAGCAGAAAAAAAAGAGAGGATATTATTAATTACCTTTCATTCTCAGGATACGTTTCTTAATTTCTTGAGCACAGGCCTCACAATGCATGTGTACTTTCAAAACCACTGTAATTACCTGAGGCTGCAAAACAACAAATTCATGACCTCAACCACCACCATCCTTTGAATTACTACTAATCAATAACAGTACGTATCATAAAAAGTTTGTTTCATTTATTTAAGAATTAATAAAATAAGAAATTAATTATAACCTCCTCTTTTTTCTCTTGGGGTTTGGGAATTTCTTTGTCGTCGGGCTTTTTAGGGTCCTCGGCCGGTGGTTTTGGGATCGGAGAGATAAGGTCGACCTTGCGGTGGCTCTTCCTCTGTACCCTCTCATGAACTTTGACCGGATCTGCCTTTTCACCCTTCACCACAACCTTATGACTCTTGCAATCCGTCTGAACATCTTCAACGCCTGCCAAATTACCCAAACAAACAATTTGTATTCAACTTTATCCAATTAAATCAACAAGATAGACAGATCAAAGAGATAGATAAACAAATAAATGAAAAATTACCTGGAAAGCCTTTGAGGCATCTACGGACTTTTCTAGCACAACCTTCACAATGCATGTAAACTCTGAGAATAATCTCTTGTGGGGGCGGTGGCTCTTTTGATTCCTCTGCTTTCTTCTCTTCTTTCTTCTCATCACTTGGTTTATCGGGTTTAGCTTCTTCTTTCTTTTCTTCCTCTGCTTTTTTGGGTTCCTCTGTTTTCTTTTCCTCCACTTTGGATTCCTCTGGTTTCTTTTCTTCCTGTAAAAACAACATCCATAAATCACAAATTAATTAGTATCATAAACAAACTAAATTTGCAAGACGAATTAAAAAAGATTTATGAGAGAAGTGGATTTTCAGACCTCTCCCATTTGGGTTTTGTTTGTTTGATGTCAAAAACGAGTAGGAGGCGTAGTAAGTTGGGGATATCCTAATTCCTAGTAGTAGTGCTGAGCTGATAAGCTTTGGACTCACAGCAGCTATAGAGGACTCTATTCTCTCTCTCTCTCTCTCTCTCGCTAAAAGTACATTGTTTTGTTTGTTGTGATTAAGGCAGTCGAGCTGAGTATTGAAATATTTGGATTCGGTTTATAAAATTTACTTAATATAAAATAAAATTTAATTGAAGTTCGTTTATTTATCGGGGCGTGTAAGATTTTGAATTGAACCCGAATAATTTATATTTTTTAAATAAATGTGATCTGAGTATCAATAGAAAATTATAATTAAAAAAAGTTAAAATAATTTATTAAATTTTAAAATTTATTCATATTTAAATCATTTATATTTTTAATCGAATTCGAATCAAACTTTTAGTCAAATGAGTACGAATTAAAATTGTACTATTTGCTCGTTCGATGGTATTAATTGTGATGGTCTGTGTTTCTCTCTCTAAAACAAAACTCGAACCCTAGTTTGCATCACCGGTAATGAGGATTATACACTCTGGACCATCAGATCTAGAGCATTCATTGTCGTCATCATAACCGACGTGGTTAATTTATAGGTAGCACGTGCAACACCAATGTGCTATATGTACCATACTATACTGTACTATAATTCTGCTTGTAGACAAATGCTCACCGGGCGTTTTTTAGCTCTTCTCTTTTGCTCCTTTGTTTTGACAGTGTTCGGGGGAGTATATATGTGTAGAATCCCACTTTGTTTTTTTTATTGAATTATAATTACGGAATATATTAATTTAAAAAAAATTAAAAATTTTATTTATTAAATATTTTTTTAATAAAATTATCACTAAAATCTATTATCATAATTAACAATCAAAAAAATTCTAATACACATCATTTTCCTTGAATGTATAAACTACTCGTACCAATTTTGTAGAAACTTTCGTGAAAACAGTCTGATTTTTTATTTTTAGATAACGGTAATTTGATGTTGAAAATATTTATGGGTAGGATTTTTATTTTAAATAAAATATTGATATTTTTATAAGTTAAATTGATTTATTCAGAAAGTCTTTCTCAATCTCATACAAAATCTTTTGAAGAAAAAAAACATTTACTTGTCAAAGTACCACTTCACTTTTAAATTAAAATATTGTTATGCACTGCAATAAATTTATGTTGAATTATGATTGTGAAACATATTAATACATTAAATTGGATTAAATTATAAAAAAATTACTTATTACATCTCTTAAAAAAAATAATAAAAATATAACATTCACAATATATACTAGTATTTTCTTTCAAATAATAAGTTTTTATTTAGCAGATACTCTATCTTCCATAAAAAAAAATATTTATTTATTTTAAAATTAATTTATAAAATTTTGAAAATCAAAATTAATGTGAAGTTGTTTGATTTCTACTAATGCAACTGTTAGTCTTATAAATACTTTAAAAAATATTATCAAGTAAATTTTTTTTATTTAAAACTAAAATTATTTACATCACAATTTATTTAGAACTTTCACAAATTAATTAGAATAAATTCAAATTAAGCACTTTTTGATAAATAGATGGAGTATTTAAAAGTTTATATTATTCTTTTACGGTGTTTAGCATCGTCAAGAACAAATAACATGAGTTTAAGATGACTGAGCAGAAAGAAAAAAAAAAGAAAAAAAAAACTTGAATACTTTATCAAGTACCTAGTACCTATTTAACTACTTCTATTTTAAAATCAGATATATAATTTGATATTCGAAATTAATTTATAAATATTTAAAATTTGAAAATAAAAAAAATAAATATGATTATTAGTTCTTTACACTTAGTTTACAATTGTTGTAATTATTTTTTTAAAGCGAATTGTTATAATTGTTTGAATTAAAGTTAAATTTGAGTTTTTGAAGTTTTTGAATTGGCTCTAAAAATTAAAATAAATCTCTAATTTTATGCAGTTAGATGAATTTATACTAAATTAAAATAAGCTATTGTAATCATATATTTCACTTAGTTTAAATGTGACAAACATGTTTAACAGTTTAAGTATATAATTGAAATTTAGTAAAGTAAGAAACGTTATTTTTAAAAAACAAATGAGAATTGATATTTTTATTAGTGAAAATCATACTTTCACAAGTGGGACCCATTTATCATTTATGTTTCAAAAATTTGTGAAACTATCATTTTCACTTTTAAAAATATTCACTCTCTAAAAATTTGGCTCATTAATTATTGTGTGAAACTATGTAATATTATGTTATTTTAAAATAAAATTAATTTTGTTGTTGGTGTACATTTAGGAAATTAATATTTTCACAATTAAAATTAAATTATATTAGTGTGGGATCTATTTATTAATTTATTCAATCCAAGACAAAATTATTTATTATTATTTTAAGTAGTGCCAAGTTAAATTTCTACTTACATAAAACAATCTATTTCTTATAATAATTTACCTATAATACCCTTAATTTTAATTGTTATATACCTATTTTATATGTATATTTATGAAGTATCACTAGTCACTATGCAATTAATTAAGAATTTAAATATGGACAATTTTATTATTTTATCTTTCCTAATTAATATGGCCAAAAAGTCAACTATGACTTTTATTTTCAGACGATTATGTGGAAAGAATCTTTTGAAACTATCAATTTTGTATGTAAAAATTTCAATTCCCTATATTTATTATTATTATTATTATTATTATTATTATTATTATTATTATTATCACAGTTGTTATTGTCTCTTTCGAATTTCAATATTTATTACATTTATTATATTTGAAAATGACATTTTATTATTTAGGGATTGTCATCAAAATCCCAGAGTGGTATCTCCTAGTTTCAGTATATATAACTTATTTTAATTCCAGTCAAATTTCCTCTTAATTGACATAATAAATTCTCTACGTTCCAAATTCCTATTTTCTATTTTGCAATTTGAGTGTCTAAAATGTATGGTCATTTATCGACATTAATACAATTTTTAGAACACATAATTTATTATCATTATAGAGTATAAAATAATTATATATAAAAAAAAGATAATTCCGAGTCATGAAAGTAACCATAAGAGCTAGAATAAGGGTTAGAGATAAAACTACCATAACTGACTAAATATGCTACTGCAAATTACTTCCTCATTTTCATTATATATGTCATTTTAAATGAATTTTTTTCTCATAATATTTGACATTTTACATATATTTAAAGAAAAAATTAATTTTTTTATACTTTATTCCTAAAAAAATAGAGTAACCGAGAGATAGAAGAAGAGTAATAGTTAATATTTGAGTAGTAATAAAATGTCAAACTAACATTAATTATCTAACATTAAAATTAATGAGTCTTTTTAATATGTGTAATTATATTTTAAAACTCGTACATAATGGAAAAGAGTGAGTACTATATTTGTTGATTTTAAATTTTAAATAAATTTATATTAATTTTATAAATTAATTTCAAAATTTAAAATATAAGTTAAATTTTTAAACAAGAGAGTACAACGTACATAAAATAATGAGTGTCGGAAAATTATTGCATTTAGAGTACGTGTTAAAATTTGTTTTGTGCGAGGACATGAGATGAGAGGCGGTCGAGATGGAATTTGGGTTCCCAAGAAACTCCAGTAAATCCTCTGAATTACAGGAATACTAACGGACTCCATTAGACAAGCACAAAATTAAAAAAACAAAAAAAAACAGGAGTATCTTACGTTATTGTAATTAAATAATAAAAGAAAACTTGAATTTGATACCGCAATGGAGCTCTATTTATTTTCTAAAACGCATAATTTTTTATATAAAAAATTACGAATGACACGTTTGACAAGTGTAGTAATTAGAAAATGATGAAAGGAATTTGGGATACAAAAAAGCAACAAAGGCAAGGAAAACGATACAAATGTGATGGAATTGAAATTATATGCTACTCCGGATGTACGTAATAAGTACTTTATGATTGAGCGCTTGAAAATTACTATATAAATTTGTGTCAATATTTTCTTAAACTAATAAAAGTCTGTATAGATTCTTGACAGATTTAAAAAAAAAAAAAAAAACTCGAAGGAGTTTTTGAGAGGTAATAATTAATTAATAAATGACTAATCGGCATATGATACTTTATGTTAAAAAAATTTAATATGTTTTTCTAATTAAAGTTATCAGTCGGGACAGAATTAGAGCTTATTTGGCGAAACGACACACGTTACATTAAATTTATAAATTTTTTGATATTTGATGATTCTTTGAAAATATTTTTAACAAGTTTAGAATATTTTTGGCTGAAATATACTTCAAAATAAAGCATCCGGAAGTGAAATGTCTGTGTCACACAGCTGAAGCATTAAATAGACCAAACAGCTAAGCTAGTAATAGTGGAGAACTTGATTTGGTTTGGTTAGGTACCTATTAACATCTCATCATGTTTGATTGTATTTTAATAGTTTATTTTTAATTTATTTAAAATTATATAAAATTATTTGGCAAATTTTTTTTTTCTCTAAATACTTTTACATTGTTTAGATAAAAAATTAAATTTAAATTATTCAAAAACCATCTAAACCAAAGTTACTTTTTTAAAGACCAAAATAATTTTTTTAATATTACAAAATCCTCTCGTACCCCTCTACTAAAATACACAAATTAAGGAACAACGCAAAGAAACAGAGAAGTAAAACCAGAACTCATACACCATTCATACAAAACCAAATAGATACAATTGGAAGCGATTAATCGGCCCCCGGGAATTTTCCATACAATTTCTGAGATTTGGACGCCGGCGGAGTTGAAGATATGGAGCTTCCGTAAGGCGGATTAACCATAGAGTTGGACGATCATCACTGATTGGACCGCCGAATGGGGCGCAGACGACCTTGTTGCGAGAAAGCTCGACGTGCATTTGATAGTTCTCAGGCTTTCGGTAAAATCGATCGTAGAGAATCTGCCACTCCGCCGCTATTGATACTGCAACAACCATTTTCGGTGAGAGGAGAAGATTTGGTTAGAAATTATTCAGAATTTTAAATTAATGAGTACTGAAATTGGGCATAATCTTGGTCTATCAAGAACCTGCTACTGAGTACTGATCAATTATGGAAGTCTCTTTCGTCTTCTTATGATTGTTGTGATCTGGTTTGGAACATATTGTTGGGCTAAAGTGAAAATTATTGAGGCAAACTTCACTTTAGAGTTCTGCTTAAAAAAAATTGTGTTACTATTTTAGTCGGGAAGGTTAAAATGGTAAATATTTTTATTTAGACATTTTAAAAAATAATTATTATTAAATAATAATTTTTTATTTAAATATAATTTTAAACAAATACTCTATATTATTTAGATATTTTAACTCTTTAAATCTTAATATTCAAATTTATTAAACATTCCTTAGTATTAGTACTAGTTAGCAGCACTATCGAAGACGGCATTATGATTTATGACGTTGTATTTAGGCATAATGCATTAATGCCGTGTTTAGTTTCGGCTCCTCTTCTCTTCTCTTTTCTTATATGAGTCCAAATCTTAAGATTTGCTTTCACCACTAACATATACTTATAATTACCTAGTATTAATTTTACCGTTTGCTAAACGGAGTATTTACAGTATTCATATATGTCAACTGCATCTATCAATCAATCACCTCAGAGCTTGGCATGCGAAGGTGTTCCTGCTTATTACTCAATTATGACAACTTAATTACCAAAACAACAACAACAACAACAACAACAATAATAATAATAATAATAATAATAATAATAATAATAATAATAGCACATGCATGCACACTTGATTTAACAATTTATTTTGAAAATACAGTATTTTTTTTTTTACTAACTCCGACCCTTTTCTTAATCATTTAAGGTCATATTTGTTTATAAGAATTATAATTCTGAGATTATAATATTTAGTTAAATAAATTATTTAATAATTTTTTGTATTAAATTATTTTATAATTTTTTGTATTAAATTATTTTATAATTTTTAAACTAATAGTTTTAAATTTAAATTTGAAAACAAACAAGACAGTTGAAATTAATAGTGTTATCTCAAATATAATTCTTACAATCAAACATAGTCTTATAGAACAAAAACACAATCAATATTAACGTAGTAGTAGATATCAATTACCTGGTCAAAAGAACAATAAAAATTGGGGAAAAAAAAATTGAGTGTCTCGTATTTTTTATCATCTGTTTTTCATACAATTTTTGTATAATTGTGTCTTAAATTCAGATCTTAAATCTAACACAATATTAAGAAAGGCAAATTGATGAGCAAAATAAAGTACTGGAATTGAGATTAAGAACAAGATTAGGTAATGATTAATCTACCTTTCACTAGATGTCGATAGCATCATGATTAACTGCTGGAGATTAAGATGAGTTACAGTCACTCCACCCAAGTCCTGAATTTTTCTTTGTTGGTAGGCAAAGAAAAGATTAAATTCAACATCAAAATCAAATCAGATTAGAATATTAAGGATGAGAATTGTTTGGTGAGAAACGAAGATGAGTAAATTAAGTTGGGACAAATATATATATATATATATATATATATATATATATATATATATATATATATATATATTATGTTTGGATTAATTAGCACGCCGTAGAAATCCAAAAATTACAAAAAGCGTGGGGAAATTAATAAAATTTGTTGACTCCAGAGAAATAAAATCATGCAATCGGGGACTAGTGTTGTGAAATAGACATTATTGGTTGGTTCTGATTCAATAAGACAAGAGGGGGATGTATGTGTTTTCTCTTTTACTGAAATGACTTAGAGCTAACATTAGCATATATATATATATATACAGGAGAAGGATCATGTGCGGGATCCCGCATTTTGTTAAAATACGGACCTTTTTTTTTTTTTTTTGCTTTTTTTTTTAAAACAACTAAAAATAAATAAATAATTATGGAACTGAAATTTTTACATAATACAGTGTTTTTGGCGTAATTTGGATACATATAACAAAACATGTATGTACAGTTATTTTTATTTTTTTAGTTGTTTTAAAAAAAAAAAACAAAAAAAAAAAAAGTCCCGCATTTTAACAAAGTCCGGGATCCCGCACTGGATCCGGACTCTCTCTCTCTCTCTCTCTATATATATATATATACATACAGTCCGGATCTTAAACTCACCCTTATCCGGCTTACCCTAAACTCACCTCCCTTTAGCGACGGATCCGGCGACGGTTTGGGTGTACAACCGTCGTCTATACTTTTAGCGACGCTATATATTGTCCGTCGCTAAAAGTATAGACGACGGTTGTACACCCAAATCGTCGTCGGATCCGTCGCAAAAAGAGGGTGAACTTGGGGTGAGCTTTTTAAGGGTGAGCCTAAGATCCTTACTCTATATATATATATATGTATATGTATCCAAATCACGCCCAAAACACTGTATTATGTAAAAATTTCAGTTCCATAATTATTTTTTTATTTATTTTTAGTTGTTTTAAAAAAAAAGCAAAAAAAAAAAAAAAAAAAAAGTCCCGCATTTTAACAAAGTCCGGGATCCCTCACTGGATCCGGACTCTATATATATATATATATATAGTGTTAGTGTTACTCTTTCTATTTTTTAATTAATTAGCTGAACGTTATAAGGAAAGTCTACTAAAGCTCTAAGATTGGTGGAATAGGAATCTAATTGTTTCAGCAAGAAAAAAAAAACATCTCCTTTTTATTGGCCCCATTGCACTCGAAAATTTGTAGCATTTTTTATCATTTTAGGAAAATGACGTTAGTGATAACATTTCTTCTGTATATTGGTCTATGATGCAATCATGATGAGCAAACTCTTTCCCTACGGCAAATCTGTTTTCTTAATTTTGGAAATTACATATATTATATATATTTATATGTCTTATTAGGATGGTGAAACTTGCCTACTTTTTTATTTTTTATTATTTTGTTGGAGGATATCTGTCAAAACAAATTATGCATATGGTTCCAAAGAAATTAAGCCATACTTTTTGGCATGAATATAAATACGTAACTAAATTTTCGAATTTGTTTTTATAAGAAATCTTTTATGAGATAAGATTTTCAAACATAATATGGTAGTTGGATTTTATGAAACAGTGAAAAACTAAAGAGCTTAAAAAGAATTTTTTTTTTGCTAGAGGTCCAAATGTTTGTACCGAATTGGGTGATGAGATATTATTGCAATTATAACTGACTGATACAAATATATTTAAAAAAGCATATGAATTCTATATTTGATACTCCAAATTTAAGTACCTCTAACATTATTTAGTTAGAAAATATGAAAAAAGATATAGATTGTTTACATTAAATACACACATAAAGCTTCACTTATCAAGATTTTTAGTTTTATTGGGAGTAAGAATTCTCCTTATCAAGTTTGATCAAGATAAAAGTACGTTCACCATGCATTACATTGTCTTAAAGCATAATTTCTGAACAACTCGTATTCCTTCTTATACTTCTTGGATTTGGAAAAAAGTCCTCAGTCTAAGGACCATGACTGCTCGGTTCATTTCTTATAAGGTGGGCAATGATTGTCTTATTAATCTTTGGCAGGATACTGATTCTATTGTTTCTCATTCTGGATTGCCTTATTCTGCCAAAGTCAGTGCAATCATTCAAAATGATTGCTAGAATGCCCCTCTTTCTTCTCACCCGAGTATCCTGAATATGAAGGAAGATCTTTGTTCTGCTCCTCTGCCTTCTAATGCTCAAGATCAGATCCTTTGGGCGGGATCCTCTCAGGTTAAGGCTGCTCTCATCTAGCAGTCCATTCGTCATTCCAAACCTCCTGTTATTTGGCATAAGTTGGTATGGCATAAAATGTATATTCCTAGATTTTCTTTCTTTCTTTGGTTGGCAATGCATAAAAGGCCGGTTACTGACTTGGTACATGAATATTTGCTGTTTATGTGAGCAGTCAGTTGAGTCTATCCACCACCTTTTCTTTGACTACTCTTTCTCTAGACTCTTGTTGTGCAAAGTTTTTGCCTTTCATGGCTGGTTTGGCGTTCCTACTGACTAGGATCAGCTTCTTAGACGTATTCAGTTTACTCGGATGGATTAAATGACTTCAAACATCATCAAGTTATGTTTGGCAACAATGGTTCATAAAATATAGAATGAAAGAAATAGGAGAGTTCATGCTGAACAATCTTCCTCAGCTGCTATTCTCGCTCAAGAATGCATTAGATTAGTAACATATAAACTTGTTTCTGTTACTAAATTTAGCAATTATGTTGATAGGTTTCCTCATCTTATTGTTTGGCAGTCAAAGCCTTTTTATCCTATAGCCTTGGCATCATTAGGCTTGTCTTCTGACGTGGGTGCTATAGGTCTCCGCGAGGTATGCCCCTTGTTGCTGTAAAGTTTTTTTGTTTCTATAATATTCAAATTATCAAAAAAGTAATACTAGCATTCACCAAACAGTACATATTGCTAAATATGGATTGGATGCTCCCAGACTCCAACTGGCAAATGTAACATTCAATATGCCTATTATTTAATTAGCTTTCATCAAAATCAGACACAGACAGTTGAAATGCAACTGTTTAAAGGTTGATCACTACTAAAAAAATAAAAATACGTGAGGGAATTTTGTGAAAATTTTTAAAAGCAATCACAAAAGATAATAATTTGTGATGAACTTTTTAAGCAATCACAAAATAGTAATATATATGATGGCTCTTAGTGATGGCTAATTTTGCGATCAATGTATTATAATTATGATGACAATGTCAATCACCAAAATTTTCACGCAAAATAAATTTTCTTTTTGTGACGCACTAAACCATCACTTATAGATATACCCTTTTCGTGATTGCATTTAAGCTATCACCAATATTTTAATAAAAAAAATAATCAAAATAATATTTTATGACGATCATAACAATCACTAAAAAAGATATATTTTCGTGACGACTTTTATTTGCAATTACAAAAAGAAAGTATTTTATGATGGAATTTTTAAGCCATCACAAAATAATAAAATATATGATGGCTCTTAGTGATGACTAATTTTACCATTATTATAGAGTATTTGTGACTGCTATTGCAATCACCAAATCTTATGTGAGACTAATTTTGTTTAGTAAGTCAACTCACATATGTTTCTTTTTATATTTTGTTTTAAAATTATAATCATATGGGCTTTGGTGTAGTGGTAATACTTGTTATTTAATTTGCAAATGGGGGGAGGGTTCGAATCTTACAAATATTATTTGATACAGTTAATATATTAAAATAAATTATCCGTAAAAACATATTCGCATTCTTACATTTGATCCCTAAAGTCATGTGTTTGCGTGATTGTCAAAACCATTATAAAAAGACTTTCATGATGGGGGTATACAACATGGCCTTCGTGATGGCTAAAGTCATCACAAAAACTTTTTGTCATGATTTTTTGAATTTATATAATAGAATTGAGCCATCACAAAAGGCCATTTTTTTGTAGTGATAGAATAATAATAATAATAATTATTATTATTATTATTATTATTATTATTATTATTATCATTCCCACAATTTTTATCCTCAACAATAAAATTAAGTTAGTAATGGATGGTGAGGATCTAGTTTACAAAAGCTAAAATTCATTGAGACTCGATTTGATGATCATTCTTTCTCTCCCACCCTTACATAACAATGTCCAAACCAGAATTATTCTGACAAAAATAATGAATTATCCAGTGTAGTTAGTAAGTTTTACTAATTACACTATTGAACTTTTATTTTTTTTAAATTACTTCAGTAAACTAATTATTATTTTGAAATTAGGTCATTTCGTTAATATAATTGAACAAACGTCTATTATTTATCTATGTGGCATCATGAAAAAAATTAAAACCTAAATACGTGGAAAAAATATAATAAAAATAAATTAGAACAATTAATACTCACATTTTCCCCTATATCCATTGATACCCCTGCACCCCCACTCTTCCGTTATCCCTAACTCACCTCATCTCCGATCGATGTTGAAAATCTCATCCAATTAATGTTGCCCGTCACACTCACCGTTTATTAAACCTCTCTCGTGACAGCAATGCCTCGGGATCCCCACTCCTCAGTCGACTAGTCAACGAAAAAATTGTGGATGTAGTTCCATTTCCAGCCGACGACCTTATGAACAATGGGCTCGCAAACGACTTGTTACGTTGGGAAGATCCGCCGCCGCCGTAAATCGCGTTGGACTTTGATACCGGAAAATATCCGCCTTTACGCCGGAAGAACGGCGATTTAATTCCTCTGTAATATCTGAGTGAGAATACTCTCTGCTTTGTTAATGAACTGAAAAACGACGGCCCTTTACTTCAAAAACCTCCTCCTCTCAGTTACCCCCACGACGACGTCATAACCGGCTCCATTATCAGTCTTTCTGATCCTAAATTTCGTTTAAATCCAAACGAATAAAATAGTTTCAGGAGGAAATCACGTCGAATGTATCGATCCTCAGATTGATTTCTTCTCGGCGGTGGCTACTGCGTGATCTCAACGACGGTAGACTCATATTCCAGCGGCGACTTCGTCAAGGTCTCAAGAATTGCGCTCTCGATTATTACTTTATCGAGGCTCGACCGGATTCTGGCTGCTATGGTCGGAGCAAAAGGCGAGCTCGGCCAGTAAATTCTGAAAAAAAAAACATAGGCTTTGTAATGGTTCATTGGCAAGAGTAATGGGAAAGTGCAAGGATTAAACGAGAAAGACGGTGAAGGAATGAAAGGGGTCGGTGAGTTTATGGCGGAATTGGGAAGAGTGTGGCAGAGAAAGGATTCGGTGGTGACAAAGAGGTAGGTGAAGCATTCGAAAACAGTCATTTGGTAGATGAGTTTTTGGGAGGGTGGTGTTGAGTGTCGGAGCTGGAGACGACGGCCATTTGTGAAGAGACACCCCTCTAGTTGTGCCGCCCAAAACCATATAATTTTCTTTAGTTTTTCCTTTTCTTTATAACAGCCACGTAGGAAAAACCTGAAAGAATTTGACACACGTTTAGTTATTTTAACGGAATGACCCAATTTCAAAATATTAATTAATTTACTGAGTTAATTTGAAAAATTAAAAGTTCAATGGTGTAATCAGTAAAACATGTCAACTACAGTTGAAAATTCATTAGTTTTGTCGAATTATTATTTTCACTTGTCAGTGTCTTCGACTTTAGGTTTATCGCTAGAAATACTCCTACTATATATTCTTGAGCCATGTTCTTTTGCAAAAATAACATTTATGATTGGACTATTAATTTTTAGTCATTTGTTTATTTTTAAATTTGAACTTGAAACTATAAGTTCAGGGATAAAAAAAGACTTAGAATTAAAATGGGATATTATTTAATACTATATCCAACCAGCTATTATAGTTCCTACCATTTGTGATTAAAAATTTGTGGACAAAATTAACATTTACTTTTTTTAAAAATAACCATTGTATCCTATTATATTTATCTATACTTACACTATTAAGAATATGATCTTTTTGTTATTACTGAAAAGTGTATAATAGTCTAAACAATAAGTTCTTATCCAATTTTTTAAATAATTTCGGACAAAACAAACATAACATGAAATTATTTTAAGTTATCCTGTAATAACCTGGTTTTTTTTAACTTAATTAATTAAATGTTGATGAAATTATCTAAATTTATTTTCTAATAATTAAGGGTTGATTTAAATCTTTCTAAAAAGCACAATTGAATTAAAAAGGTAAGTTACTATTTTTTTTCTTCCTTGTTTCATTTAGAAAATTAAATTCTTTTAGTAGATAATTTAATAATTGATTTTATTAAAATTAAAGAGTCCATTAGGGTTTTGGTAACTTCTATTGTTTCCTTGTTATATTTAGGGAGTATAAATGCAGTCATAATCCTATTCTAATTTGATTAGTTGAATTCTCAAGTAAAATACTTATAGGCACTATAGCTCATTAGAAAAATCATAATTAATTCATTTGATGTCGGAATTAAGTCCAAAGCTTATTTTTTTTAGTTTTTCGTCATTTTTAATTGTGAAGATGGAAAAAAAAGTTATTTGACATCATCTTCATACCTTAAATTGCTGAAAACTACAATCTGTCCTAATTTTCGTCACTATTTTCACCCTTAATTTTGAAAATTCATAACTCAGTCATATTAACTCTGAATCGAGTGAGTCTTAATCCTATTTTGTGTATCTTTTTGAGAGTTACAATTTTTGTTAAGAGTGAATCGAGTGAGATTTTGAAGATTCTAAAAAATCCGAAAGTCAGATTCTTTACTATTGCATATTAAAGAAAGGCGAATAAAAAAAGTAAATATTATTTTGTTTTTTGATTTTAAGTTTAGTTCTGAGGGTTTTTAAATTAGAGATTATTTTTTTATCAAAATAGAGGCATTGAATTAGAAGTCATGATAAACCAAAAGAGGAGATAAATTTATATAAAGAAATATAATTTGATTGAATGTAAACGTTAAAATCTGAAAATCTGTTTTTATATTTTAAGGTATATTGTGTTTATTATATCTCATAATCCTTCCGTTGGATCGTTATATAAACTGAGAATATGTTCACTAATTTTAAACTATTAAAGATTAACGTATGATTTGTTATGAATTTTAAGAAGTGGCTGGTCTAGGATTTTTTAAGCAGATTTTTAACAGTGAATTCTAATATTTAAAAACATATAACTTAATAATTTTAAATTCGATTTGGGTGATTATTAAGGCTAAATTGGAGTATTTGAAGTCTAGTTTCTATTAAAATTAATTAATTTGATAAATAAGTTTTAATTAATGGTGATAAGACCAGAATAGTGGAGACGTCTTAAGAATAATTTGTCATATTGGGGTTTTAAAATTTTTTAAGTTTTTTTATTGACTTTTACGTTTTGAAGTATTAATATTGATCTAAGGCGATAATTAACGGTACATTGATTGAACTATGAATTATTTAGGAATTATTAGTTTTGATTATATTTAATTCGGCGTGAATATGTTTAGGTGGTAAATAATATTTCGTATTTGATATAGTTAACATTTAAGGGTAAAATTTTAGAGTGTGCTATAAGTGGTTTTGAGTATTAGGTACGAATTTCATACTCCATTCTTTTGATTATTGTTGTTTTTTGTATATCTCGTGATATCTCGTCGTTCTTTATATTTTTCTTATACTTTTGTTGGCACTCTTGAATAGAAGTTTGATCTTTGATACCTTGACTTTATTTTGTAATTTGAACTCTTTTCTTTCTATATAAATTTGAATATACTTCATATTTTTTTAGCGATATTATCATTATGTTAATTTGTTTGTACTATTAATCGTTCGAAATTTGGTACTCGCTTAATTGTTTTGTTTCTAATCAAATCTTTATTTTGCTTTGGTTTGGTCTAGATGTTCCAAACTTCATATTTAGTAATATTTTGAATTTATTTTTCATACATAGAATTTTATTGATCTTTATAGAGCAGTATATATTGTCACATTACTTTGGAGGTATTTTGTTTGTGATTTTATTTGGTTCTACATGTACGTTTAGAACCCTTTTGTTAATATTATATCGCATGTGTTGTGACATCATATCTTTTTACAGAATAAGCGATAGGGTATAGCTGAGCTATAACCACCTGTAGGGGTACCATACGCATATCCTCTTAGCACCGAGGAATGGCACTTTTCGTGGCAGTGTGTGATCAGTCCACAACGTATCCTTTTGTATGTTTGCTCTGGGTGTGAGCTTTGGCCATTTGTTATGTTTGTTTAGGATGCACATGGGTCGGCCGTTGTTTTTTGTTCAGTTTTGCGGATTGGTGATTTTTGCGCTCGACACACCTTCCGATTTACATACATTTGGATTCGTAGTCCAATGTGTGATTTGTCTATGAGACATTATTTTAACTTGTTTGCGCGACAATGCTCTGTTTTGTTCTGAGCTCGGTATGAAAAAACTACCTAGCCACTTTGATTCAGCCTTCTGTTTTGGTTCGATAATTCTGTTAAATTCAGTTATATCTTGTTCAGATTTCGAAGATTTTGTTATCGTTAATGTTTATATTTGGGGTTATCTTTCATATTCTGTTCAGTTAGTTCTACTTGCCTGTTATGCTTTTTTTGTATATCTTTATTCGTACGGGACAATTAGCTCATGTTGTGCTTTTTCTTATGTCAGGTTTGCAGGAGGGATTTAAGGTTTCGTGTGAAGAGAGCTACACTTAACCATCTAGGTTTATTTAATTTTAAGTTTTGATTATTCTACCAATTTTTAGAAAATTGTTATTTAATTCGACATTGATAGACTATCAACTATTAAATATTTTGAAGTTATTGGTGCCCTATTTACTTATTTTTAGGTTTGTTGTGTTTTATGTTGTGAAGGTGGTGTTATATATCCCATAAATAATTTCATGTTAAATAAACATGTGACTACAAATATTTAATCTTAAAATTAATAATTTTGAGATTATAATTCATAAAAATATAGTGCTGAGATAATAATTCTTACAAAGAAACATATTTTTGATGATTAATCACAGAGAAATTTCAATAACATGGGCCAGGGCCATGCCATTGCATTGTCTTTTCTGCCCTTGACCAATCAATTTGGGCCCACCATAAGGCCCCCATTTTATCTTTTACCCCCACATCATTTACGTATCGTTAGCTTTCATATTGTACATGTGGGCAAGGGCAACTGCCAGTGTAGATCTATCTACTTCCATGTACCAAGATAGTCACTATTCCCTCCTTATCCTACCTCTTTAATCTCAATTTTCTAGACCTATTCTTTCTGCCGTCTCACCCAAATTTTTTTTTTGTCTTGATCAATTTATAATTTTTAAAATATTTAAAATCAATATAAATATATTTAATTATTATATATTTGTATTATTTTAAATATTTATTAATAATCATTTTTATTGTTTTCGAAATTTACATATATAAATTTATAATTTATAATCTTATAAATGGACTTGGAAGAGTTAAACCGAATCCTGTGACGTGGTACTATTGGAGAAGTGGTGAAGACAGACGTAAGAGACTTTGGATGATCATAATTAAATGCCTAACCATAGTTATAGTCTTCTAGATGCTTCCTTCCATAAGAGTCCACCATGGCATTATGACAAGTCATATACTAATATTTTGCATAGATTTTGTACACTTGGTGAAAAGGTTCATGGCCCCCACGTTAAACATTCTCCAAATACACGCAATTAAACATCATGTCATCTTAATCATATTCTTAATTAATTCATCAACTGCCATACCTACCCAGATAAACTTATGAGTCCATTCTTTGTTGGTGGAGTAATTAAATCATTCCAGATATTCTTTATAAATTTTTTATCTTGAAATCGGACACTTAATATGGAGTGTTTTTATTTTTGTTTTTACTTTAAAGAATCAGCAACAGATAAACCTCTATCATGATTTCGTCACTATGCTGCTTCTGAAACAGAAAATAAGTGTAATAACCCCATTTTTTAAATTTAATTAATTAAATGTTGATGAAATTATTTGATTTTTTTAATAATTAAGTATTAATTTAAATTTTTCTAAAAAACATAATTGAATTAGAAAAGATAAGTTACTAATTTTTTTTCCTTCCTTATTTCATTTGAAAAATTAAATTATTTTACTAGATAATTTAATAATTGAGTTTTTTTTAAATTAAGGTTTCCATTGGAATTTTGGTAACTCCTATATTGCTTCCAATTTATATTTAAATAGTGGAGATTTAACCTTATTCTTATTCTAATTTAGTTAGTTGAATTCCTGAGTAAAATACGTAAAAATCATAATTAATTCATCGGATGTCAAAATTGAGTGAATTCAAAATCTGTTTTTTTTTTCGTTCTCTACAACATTGAAGAGAAAAAGAAGTTGCTTGACGTCATCTTCATGCCTTAAATTGCTGAAAACTGCAACTTGTCTTGATTCCCGCCACTATTTTTAGCCCTAATTTTAAAAATTTATAACTCAGTCATGTTAACTTCGAATCGAATGAATCTTAATCCTATTTCGTGTATCTTTTCAAGAGGTACAATTTTCACGAAGACCTAAAATGGTTTTGAAGACTTTAAAAGATTTGAAAATCAGATTCTTTACTGTTGTGTATTGGAGAAAGGCGAACAGGTAAGATAAATATTATTTTATATTTTGTTTGTAAGTTAGTTATAAAGATTTTTAAATTAGAGATTGTTTTTAAATAAAATATAGACATGGAATTAGATATCATGATACTCAAAAAGTGGAGATAAATTTATATAATGAATATAATTTGATTGAATGTAAATGTTAAAATTTGAAAATCAGTTTCTATATTTTAAGGTCTATTGCGTGAGTTATATCTCGTAATTTGACTGTTGAATCGTTATAATTTTTAGATATGTTATACATATATAAGCTAAGAATATGTTCACTAATTTTGAACTGTTAAAGATTAACGTATATTTTGTTATGAAATTTAAGAAGTGGCTTGTGACGCCCCCAAAACAGGTCCACACAACCCATTTTGAGTCGCCAATAACATTCCACAAAATACAAATACAAATACGAATTTTCCCATTTACAACTAATAAGTATCGTGCAAAATACAACAACACAATACAAATACATCTTAAATTCTCAATACACTTATTGTCACACTAATAGTAAGGTATTGAGACATTTCTAATATCTCGGACCATCACTCCATTCCCCGGCTAGTCCCCGCTACACTCTCTTTTCCTGAGGAGAACAATGGAACAAAAAGGAAAAGGGTGAGCACAAATAGCCCAGTAAGAAATATCATGACTAAGATAATGAAGAATAAAAATTATCTTTAGTCTTCAACAATAATAAATCAGAGATTTAAAGATATTATAATTGTTCAACACAACAACTGCAGCGGAACGAACAATCCATTAGAAGAGTCAAGTAGATTATAATATCTACCATCGTCTACAAGTTAAAGGATCACCACCAATATTTTTGTCCCTGTAACACCAATCAACAATTCCTGTTTATGAACATCCAAATCAACAGTTTATATTCAACAGCCTCTCTTTGCAGTACGTGCCAAAGATATTTATTTGTAACACCAATCAACAATTTCAACAGCCTCTCTTTGCACTACGTGCCAAAGATATTTATTTGTAACACCAATCAATAGTTTCAACAGCCTCTCTTTGCAATACATGCCAAAGATATTTATTTGTACCATCACTGGTCATGATCATGCCAAACACCAGTTCATCTTTGCACTACGGGCCAAAGAGAACTTTTCATCATACGCCTTTGTTTTGTAACACCCAAAAAGTCATGATAATACAATACACAGTTTGGTCAAAATCATGTCACGCCAGTTCATCTTTGCACTACGGGCCAAAGAGAACTATCACCACAATTTAAGTATGAGGATGAGGATGATGACAATGATACAGTGAGATCAAGGATAAGAAAAGCTTTATAATTTAATCAGTATCAAAGATTGACCAAATTGCCAACACGATGACCAAATTGTGGAGTCAAATTCAAGAATGATATTCAAAAAATTATTTCATGCTTCAACTATAACGTATAAAATGAAATAGAAATATTCAAGTGAAAAGATATTAGATGAAGCACAAACTATTAAGGATATTCTACTAATTTCAAGGATTTTCTCCATTTAAAAATAAGGTTTTGGAAACAAACAGAGATTTCTTATCATAAATGGAGAAATGTGAAAGAAAAGATATTCTTTAAAGAGTACGAAAGAAATGATACGTTATACGAGTATAACAGAATATATGAAACTGCAAATGGGTTTTCACCCGTCATGCGGTAATCCGCGTAGACAGATTATCTCCACAAAAGATTAATAAGTAATGAATACAAAGGGTTATTCACCCGTCATGCGGTAATCCGCGTAGACAGATTATTTCCACAAAAGATTAATAAGTAACGAATACGAAGGGTTATTCACCCGTCATGCGGTAATCCGCGTAGACAGGTTATCCCCACAAATTAATACGAAATAAATAACAACCTTTCTGAGTATAATATCACTTACGAACAACGAAGCAAATGATATTACATAAGAGTATGAAAGAAATGATATCCCCTACCTTCGTTAACAAGTGACTGGATGTTGCTTTCTATGAAGCTTACTAACTTGGACAATACTAGTATTCTCACAAATACTCACAATAGCCTAGCACACTTAGAGAACTCAAGAAATTTAGAGAGAGAGGAAGTATATGCAAGGAAGGTGTGAAGATTTCTTAAGATAACCCCTCCTATTTATAGGAAAACCAAGTTTCATTAATTGCACAATAAGGGCTCGACTTATTACACTTTAGTACCTCCATCTTTGCCTCTACTTTTTAATATAATCCCTCAAGTATTATCAATCTTGCATAACATCCCCTAATAGTTCCCACATGTGAACCAATAGTTCCATCATGTGAACCAATAGTTCACATCATGTGAATTTCAAATTTTCAATTAGGTACCCCTAAGTTAGACTCCATTTTTAATCCATCAATAATGCTAAAATATCATAACAAATAATATGAGTTACAGTACTATGATAAATAATAAAAAGTACTATGCAGATGTTATTGTAATTATTGAATCAAAATACTGTGCAATTGCTACTTTATCAATTATTGAATCAATAATTTAAAAATATTGTGCAATATCGTGTGCCTGTGAAATACCGCGTACTACTGTAGAATAACGCGTTTTACTGTTCTTTTTATTACCGGGTATTTCAACAGTTGCCGGTGATAATACTGTTGACAAAATACTGTCGTTTTCAGTATCCGACAATGGGACCCACTATCGTTGACAATATTTCCATTGTGGGGCCCACTAATATTTTGATATTTCGGCGCCGTCGTACTTTACCGAATATAATATTCTCCGACAGAACGAATATTATCCAACAGAAGGAATATTCCCCGACATACAGGTTTGACTTTTTGTATAAATGAATAGTATACTCGTATGAATAGTATTTTCGTATTTATACCGTATAATTTTGTATCCAGCTCATATAAACGTTATGACGTAATACGAAGGTCGAAGAAAGTGTAAAAGCGTTTTTAGCGTGAATAGTCTCCCGTGAATAGTGATCGCATGAATAGTGATTTAGCGTCATTACTAGACTTCTCAATTTTCACATTTCACTAGTAACTTTATCATTATCGATTTAACACCTTTCTGTTTAAAAATAATAATGAGAAGAAAAATAAATTTTCTTTGTTAAAATTATCGGGGTCTTACATGGCTGGTTTAGGATTTTTTAAGCAGATTTTCAGCAGTGAGTTCTAATATTTAAAAATATATAACTTAATGATTTTAAATTCGATTTGGGTGATTCTTGAGGCTAAATTAGAGTATTTAAAGTCTAATTTTTGTTAAAATTAATTAATTTGGCAAATAAATTTTAATTAATGGTGATAAGATTAGAACAGTAGACTGACATTTTAAGAATAATTTTTATATTGGGGTTTTAAGGTTTTTTTTAAAATTTATTGTTGACTTTGAAGTTTTGGAGTATTAATAGTAATCTAAGACGATAATTAAAGGCACCTTAAATGTATTGCGAATTATTTTAGAATTATTAATTTGGATTGTATTTAATTCAAGATGAATATGTTTAGGTGGTGAATAACATTTCGTATTTGATATAATTAGCAATTGAGAGTAAGATTTTTATGGAATCTATAAGTGGTTTTAAGTATTAGGTTCGGATTTCGTAATCCACTCATTTGATTATTGTCGTATATATATCTCGTTATATCTCGTCATTTGTTACATTTTTCTTATAATTCTGTTGATGTTCTTGATTAGAAGTTTGATCTTTAATACCTTGACTTTATTCTAAAATTTAAACTCTTTTCCTTCTATCATAATTTGAATATTGTCCATATTTTTTTCAACGATACTATCATTATGTTGATTTGTTTGTGCTGCTAATCGTACGGAATTTGGTAGTCGTTTAATTGTTTTGTTTCTAATCAAATTCTTATTTTGTACGAAATTTTATAATTTTTTGAATTTGTTCTTCATACATAGAATTTTATTGATTTTTGTAGAGCGGTACATGTTGTTGTATTCTTTTGGAGAGTTTGTGTTTAGGATTTGATTTGATTCAATATGTACGTTTAGAACTCTTTTGTTAATATTATGTCGCATGTGTTGTGACATCATATCTTTGTAGAATAAGCAAGAGGATATACTTGAGCTATAACCACCTGTGGGGGTATCATCCTCTTAGCATCGAGGCATGACACTTTTCGTGACAGTGTGATCAATCTACGACGTATCCTTTTGTATGTTGCTCTGGGTATGAGTTTTAACCATTTAATATGTTTATTTAGGATGTGTATGGGTTGACCCTAGTTTCTGTTTTATTTTGCGGAATTGTGATGTTTATGCTAGATACACTTTTCGATTTGCATTTATTTGGATTCGCGGTCCAATGTGTGATTTGCATGTGTAACATTATTTTGACTTATCTGTGTGACAAGATTCTATTTTGTTCTGAACTCGGTATGAAATAACCACTTAGTCACTTTGATTCAGCTTTCTGTTTATTTCGTTAATTCTATTGATTCAAATATATTTTATTCAGACCTTGGAGATTATATTATCGTCGGTATTTATGTTTGAGGTCTTGTTCAGTATTTTGTCAGTTAATTGATTCCGTATTTTAGTTGTTCATCTTTTGTATATCTTTATTTGTACTGAACATTTAGCTCATGTTGTGTTTTTCTTCTAGCAGGTTTGTAGAGGCGATTTAGGGTTTCATATGATGACCATCTAGGTTTTTGATTTTAGGTTTTGATTATTATGTAAATTTTTGGAGAATTGTATTTATTATTTTGAGATTTATTATGTTTTACACGTGATCTCTCTTTCTTATTCAGAAAGAGGGTGTTACAATAAGATTATATTATATCACATGTATAAACCATAAATTTTTTTTTTAGAAGGATTGTTTCATTTCGTTGTTTAACAACTGTGCCTCACTTTTGGGCCAACAGTCGGCCTGATTTTGACCGACAATTAGGATTGTCGGGTGCCCGAGGAATATCCAACCTGACCCATCTTTGCATATAGCCACAAACTTAAAAACTTCCGGGTTGAGCATTATGCAAATTAGCATGTCCCACTTATGTGTTGAATAGGTGTCCGAGAGAGAGAGATTCTTTCTTATTTTATTTAATTAATATTGGACATTAGATAGAAGAAAAACAATTACTATTGCTCTTGTGCACATTCTAAATTAAAATGGTTACTATTTATTTTTATTTTTTTGGGAGAGGGGTGGTGGTTTCAAAATAGACAAAAAGTTTATTTACTCGGAACTTTTCTTCAAAAAAAAAGTTTAAAAATTAAAGGAACTTATATTATATATTAGTTAATGAAAGAAAGTATTATCATGTTTTGACAAATTATATAATTAAATTTAAAGGAGCTTTTGTTCAAGAGAAAAATTAAAATTAAAGGAGCTTATATTATTAGTTAATGAATGTATAGAATAAATAGTGATAATGCAATCGTGCTATATTGACACCATAAAAAATAAAAAGGTGAAATGTAGGGGAAAAGCCCAACAGGTTATGTTTAATTTATTTGATCGGCCTGTATGTAGTGATTTCGGGTGGAGCCCCGTTAGATACCATGGTCGGACCATGTGGCTCCTAGACATATACATAGATAATATATACCATCCATGATCCACCAATTAAGAATCGTACAACTTTGTTGGGGTTAGGTTGTTCATACATGATCAATATCATGTTTTACACTCACATGAGACATGACATTAATTGTACAAAAATCATTTTAATTTCTGAAATTAAAATAATATTAATTTCCATATACCAAACTAATTTATGAACTAACTAAGGGAATTAATTATATTTTACGAGCTAGATATATGTTCAACCAAAACAAAGAAGACAAAGAATTAATTTGACACATGCATGCATGTATGGAGTTGTGTGAATAAATTACAAATGAATATATATATATATATATATATATATATATATATATATATATATATATATATATATATATATATACACACACACACACACACACACACACACCAACAAAATGTAGTAATAGTTATTTATGGAATATCACATGATATGATATACTTAGTGTAGTGTGAGTAGCAATCATATATAGTGAATGATTCACCGGAAAGGAAAGGATCAAACAAAAAGGGGTACCGAAAGTTTATCAATCAATCAATAAAAAGAAGAAAACAAAATTAATAATATATAGTGAGTGTCCTATCATATCATATGTATTAATTAATCATTCATCCTTTATTTGTAGTTAGCTAAGTCGTTAGGTCCAAAGTCTTACTCACACCTGAATGTATGCATGTCCATTTATAATACTATTATTGTCTCAGATCAGATGCAGACATTTTATTCTACGTACGTTGGAGATTGTATTTGGACATGCATGATGATGCCCCTTTATCTAATTTCTTATTCCCAATTATATATTATATTTAGCTCACAAGATGCAATACGTACTAAGGCTTGTTTATAACACCATCTCTATTTATTTTAATTTTTTGGAGTTGATTTGTAATATTCAAAATTGGGTAGGACCGTAGGAAGGAATAGGAGCATGAGCTAATTTGGACGAAGACTGAACAAAGTTTTTATTTGCCGTTTATATTCATCTTCCTTCCATTGAAAAACACAAAAGTGTAGACAAGTTTTTTGGTTAAAAGGACATTTAACCATAACAAGGTAGGGGATTAGACACAATAAATTACAAAATAATTAGTAATACTTTAAAGAATTGATAAAAGTATCTATTAAATTTTTAATATTTTATAGATTTTTTTTATTTTATGTTTACTGCTAATTTTATTGAGTGTTTAATTTTGTACTAATAATATGATACTAAAAATACGATGATATAATTAAAAATATTGTGTTTTTTGTATTAACATTAAAAGAAGAAAAATCTCTATTTTTTGTACTAAAATTTGACGAATAAAATAATCTTTAAACACAGTACGAGTGAGGGTGGTACTATTGGGTTGTGCATTTATTGGTAGAATTGGGGCAAAGCCCACTGGTCTCCTTACGCAGTTGAAAGTAAGAAATCATTGAGTTGTACTTGTGCATTTATTGGGTCTCTAGGCTTAAGATGGGCTACTGTCGCAAATATAGAACAGTATAGTAGATTACTGGATGCACGAGTTTTACGGACAACTGATTATTACGAGCATGTGTAGTTGCAATACCGGTCATTTTCGGCCTTCTCAGATATAAGTGCCAGCCCAATAAGAATGGTGGACTAAAGAAAAGACCTAAATTATATACCCTCCATTGTTCTACGTTCACAGAGTATTACGATTCACATTTTTTGTTAAATGATCCGCTATTCAGAAGTCAATGTAATTTTAGTGCAAAATAATATCCAAACGTGAAAAATGCTTTTGATTGGGGCCAACTGTGGCAATAATAGTATATGTGGCTATATTGAAATATCTCTCTCTCTCTCTCTCTCTCTCTATATATATATATATATATATATTGGAAGTAAGAATTATCAAAAAAATTGATAAAATTTATAAGAATGATCTTTTTTATCTTGCACTTTATCAAGATTTAGCTTGCATAAATAGTTATATTAAATAAAAATTGTCTTTATATTATTTTCCAATGAGATCATAAATTGAAAAGAATTCATCGGAACTATTTAAACGGAGTTCCTTAGAGAATGAATTCCGGAAAGGTAGAATCAAAATTAATACTTCCTCCGTCTCAAATTAATTGCTCAATTTTGACCATTTTAAGTCAAATTGACTATTTTTAGAACTAATCTTTTTACTATTTTTGCTAAAACATAGGTGAAGAGATTATAACCAAAAGAAAGTATATACAATTTATTACTAACTCCAATTTTTATAATTTTAGAAATATATTTATATATGCTTAATTATTAATTCTAAAAATAGCCAATTTGACTTAAAATGGTCAAAATTGAGCAATTAATTTGGGACGGAGTGATATAATAAAGTAAAGTAGTAAAAATGAATGAACGCCCTCAATAAAAAAGGATTTATTCTACCTCAATTTTATTTTATTTTTGTTTTTTTTCCTTACGACATGTCCGAGCAGCGAGGCTTACACCCATCCAAAGTTTCTTACCCTTATGCACGAATTCTTGAATATGTCATCTTCCTATAAAGGTTAAGAGGTCAACTGAGCATCTCAGCGAGGGATTTAATCAAAGTTCACGCCGCCCGCCTTGAACAAATAGGAGACAGGTCCACAAGTCGCACATACGTCACCAAGTAACATAATAGAAAAACACCCAACATACAGATGCACACTCTTCCATGTTATATATAATAACAAAAAATGGTCATCACCCCTAAAATTTAGGGGGGAAATTATATTTTTTTTAATTTCAAAAAAAAAAATTCATCTACATTCTTATTATCATAATTATCTACTTATCACAATCTCTTGCTCATACATAAAGAACTCCAATATAGAATCAATTTCAAATAATTCGAGGAAGGTCCCAACCCAATTAAGGCTCTACATATCATATATATTACCAGAATGAGTTTTTAATCAAAATAAAAGCAAACATGGATTTAACATCACAAAACACGTACGTACAGCTATAACACACAAAATGGACAATATTAACAAAACATCTGAATAACAGCTGATCCATGAGCTAGGGAGGTACAAGAGTAAAAATGAAACTTTAAATAAACAATCAACCTAAAAAAAAAGAAAAAAGGAAAAACCAACCTAATTCATCACGTTGGGACTAGAAATACCTCAACATCATCTTCAGTGCCCACATACCAGCCATTGCAACTCATCCAGATAACAAACAACATTAAAACAATACCCAACCAAGCCATGGCTGCAGGCATATTAGTCTCCACCTTTTTACCTTTACCAATATTTATCTTCTCTCCGGCCACACTGATGACATTATTCTCCCTTTCCATGGCTACTACCACCTTTTCTCTCTCCACTAATTTCTCATTAGATATGATGAGTGAAGAAGAAGAAGTACTACTACTAGGAGAACACAACTCATCATCATCATCTTCGTTGCTAATTCCACCAGGTGTACACCCGTCATTTATTATCTCATGATCAGAAGCATAGGAGGATACTACAGATTTCAGTTGTTCACTTTGTTGAGTAATAATCAAATCAAAGCAGTCACTGCATATTTCTTCCCCATGATCTAGATCTAATTCATCATCATCGTCATCACTGTCCTGAAAAAGCCGCCTTCCTTTTAACTTGCCGCTTTGAATAGCCGACAACCGGTCTCTGAGTAATTCAACAAGCATATCATCGTTTTCTCTCACCTTGGAGTTGAACATCATCATCATATATGATCCCCTACCTTCGGAAGGTGGTGGTGGTGGTACTGATCTTCTATGCTTTACCTGCAGAGAGGACATTAGCTCCCTTGGAGAGTATTTGTTAAATAACTGATCAACACTAATGCTGCTGCTGCTTGATCCTGTTGAACATCGACGCAAGACTTTATGAGGAGGATTTGATTGTTTGCAAGTGTTCCAATGTTCTTCAAGCTTCTTATATTTTTCTTCTAGTAATGCCTCTTCTTTTTCTTCACCTTCTTGCGGTGTTTTCACGGTGGGGTCTCTTCTTCTTTTTCCCATTTCTCTATCTCTATTTGTATTCAAGTAGTAATGATGGTTGTTTTTTGTAGTGGTAGGGGAATTTTGAACTAGGAAAGACGAAGTTTAGTGGTGTGTGGGTTAGTTGTGAATGTGCTTAGATGGATGAGACTATAGCGGGGATATGCACAACTCACGTTCTCATCTTCAATTCTTTTTCAAATTTGATTTTTTGGGTTACACTTGAGATTTGAACGGTTTACTGTGTTTATCTTTTACAAACTTCCTTTTGGTTTACTCTAATTTACCTTGACCCCACCTTACGGTTTTCATCTCCATCTCTTTGCTACCAACATTTCTAGTCCCGGCTAATTATTTGCTTTGGACTAGTTCATGATTGTGTCTGTTCTTTTTCAAGCTCTTTAGTCTATTTTACATCTAGACGCTGGCTCAGACCAGAACAATTTGTGCTAGGGCCATATGTAAACGAGTAGATTTGATCTACCTAACAAAACAAGTGGCTACCCCATCGTACAATGACTGCAAAAATATTGAAAGATTTGGGGCCTCGCTTATGATTCAAGGATGGCTACGTTCAAATATCCAAGCAAACAATGGGTTGCTAAGATGATAAATTTTTCATTCCTTGCAATTCTGACAATAGATGCAACAGGCGTTAATTTCTGCATGAACATAATCCAAGTAACATCAGTTGGGACAGGGATGCAGTCATTTTATGAACCAGTTCCTAGGTTCACAAGAGTATCAGACATCACAAAACCAATCACCAATTTACTTGTGACAGTTTGAATTCATTGACAACCTTAAGTTAAATTCCTAAACTCTAGCCTGAAGTTGGTGTACAACCTTCCTGTGCAGACCTGCAAGCCTCCACTGTTTTAAGAGTTTGATATATCTTCTATTAAGCCTTTACCATCCAAGGCATCAAAGAAAAAGAAATTTTTAATAGGATCCCCTTTCCCTGATA
Organism: Aralia elata; assembly: GCA_034770075.1. Lineage (NCBI taxonomy): Eukaryota > Viridiplantae > Streptophyta > Magnoliopsida > Apiales > Araliaceae > Aralia > Aralia elata. The sequence goes on from CM068378.1 coordinate 4,073,401, forward strand.
TTGCTTTAATAACTTCCTGTGAGAATAGGTAATGGATTCAAATTAGGTGAAAACAAATTAAAAACTAAATATGAACTTCAAGTAAGGAAGACTATGGTCCCAATCAAATACCTGCCCAAGAATCCCCCCGATTATTGCACATACAGGAGGGAATTCACTTGTACCCGCTAGCAATCTCTCTAGGAGAGACTCGGGAATCTGAGATTCATTCAGTGACTGCATGGGCAACCAGAGCTTATGTAAGAAAATGCATGAGAGCACAGATTAATTTTTTAATAACAGAAACCTGAGTTGCATACTTGTGCCTGGCAAAGTTCCTTCTTCAACTTCAGAAGATTAGGAAGGTCTGCAGTTGAAGTTTCTCCACGATAACGACCCTCAACATCCTCAAACCTTTCAATCACTGCGCTAAAATAAGTTGGATCATTTTCCTATAGGATTTAATGATGACATATATATTAATACATACAAGCACCAAAAAGAGAGGCGTGGTTCAAAAGAGAATCATAATAATTTTTTGATAATTCAAAGCAATAATATTATTAATTGTGTTGCATTTTTTTTTTGGGAGGGGAATAAATATTGTTCTACCCCATTTTCCTATATTTACAACCAATTCTTTAAACACTTGAATAACGATCCGTCTAGATTTCATGCTTCTTATCATGATAATTAGACAACCTATATAAGATATTGTTTTGCAAGGAACATACGAGAGATAGTTGTGTAAGTAACATATGAGAGATAGTTCTGCAAGGAACAGCTGTTTAGCCTTCACTAACACCATTATAACATGTATGAGGCAGTTACCTCACTCATTATTTACACAATGATATAGTCTCACAAAACTTCACCTTATGGTAAAGGTAAAACTCACCAGGTCAGAATAATAATATTCCATAGATTAAAACATCTTTTGGACTTGCAATTGTGTGCAATATTCCTCGTCTAATGCACCCAATCTCCTATCTGTATCCAAGAATTTTGCATCCTTCCCTTAACAAGATTTCTCTCCCTTTGTGTTCTGTAAGCAACTCATGTATTGCCTATCCATTTTTATTCTTTGCTTACAAACAACCTCCAGATCCTCACCAGTAGTCACAATGAGAGGGTGGGGGTGATAAGTATAAAAGTGCAAAGAAAAGAAAGGAGCAAGTAATATTACCTCTCATAGCAAAGTACAGCTTCGCCACTCTCTTAGGAAGAGATTTCCAAGGTATTGCAATCGCTTCCTGCAAGACAACATAAGATTGATTATCATGAGATATAATGAAATGACCTTAATTGAATACAATGACCACCGAAATATTACACTATCATAGTAAAAAGAGGACAGGTAAAGTGGGGCACTGGTTATGAGTTTTATGACTCTGCTCCAAAAGAGAATTCTATAAGAAATTCCCTCCTTTTAGTGGTATTTACTAGTAAGCCTTTATTGGCCTTTATTGAGTATTGAGTCTTGTTCGATTATTATGGGGCACTGGTTATGAGTTTTTTGTTTGTGACAAACATATACATGAAACTGAAGAGAGAAACTTGAATTGAAGTTTGAAATCAAATCTCAGACTGTCAAAGTCTCAACAATCCGCACATGCATGTTTATACCTTCACCATCTTCAATGACAATCATCTTCAGGATTTCAACAGATCTACCCCAATTTCAACTACCCGTTGTATGGTGAGGTAAAGTCCTCTTTGACATCTTCAATAGTTTAATTACCAACTGTGACTTCGTGAGAAATGAGGTGCGATGAAGAGGATGAGTGGGTAACTAAAGAAGCCAAGCTTATCCCAAATGACTATTTATAATATATTATATAATAGTTGTAGATAAGTAAAAGTAAAAAACTCTCCTAATCTATGTTCCTCCAGTAAACAACAACTAGGCTACTGTAATTTGGGCTTTTATGGTCCTCCTACTATGTGGCAGAGACTTACTGGCTAGTGGATTTTATATAAGAAAATAAAAAAAAAAGTCAAAAAATAATAATAAATTAATCGGTATGCAATGTACCGAACCGGCATTAACCGGTACGGGATACCGGTAATTCGGTACCAGTATCGGTATTCATTTTTGAGTAAAATCGATAACTAATACAGTTCGGTACGGACCAGTTCGGTACGGACCAGTTCGATACAGTATTTTACCGTTGCACACACCTACTAGAGAGCAATACTGAACATTATTTTGCAAACTTCAATGAAATAATACCTCAAAACTGGGATACTGTAGTTGGCATTCAGTTGCGGTATCAAGTTTTTTCTGCCAACAGGAAAAAAATAGCTATAAGTAAAAAACATTAATTATGCCAGACAGACGTTTTTGTGCTCAAGTATTCTTCATCTCTTCATGCAGCAAGTTTCTGAGTAAAACATTAGCAAGAGCCAAGAGATGAGCATGTAATCAGTCAATCCACAAGCGAACCAAGAATTCAGTAGAATCCTTGAAGAGGAACATAAAGGTTCCTGATAACACGGTGAATGACGAGGCAGGTCATACAGAGGTGTGCTAATGAAAGCTGAGTTGCACCAGAGCCAAATAATACCAAATCCATCAATGTTTATGCTTTATATGATAGGCAACATATACAACTTTCTAAACACAATTTAGTGATAGCCTTTACCAGCCGTTGCCTCAGTGGACATTATTAACGATTGTTATTAAGCTTTATTGTGCAACCAGTATCAATTGGTATGGATTTTATTTATTTTATAATTTTGGGACAGAGTCAATGGAATTTCATCACTTTTAAACAATACTCGATCATGAATTTACTCCTCAAAACTTATCAATAGATTTAGCCCTTTTGGTATGAATAGTTTATCGGTCTAGGCATGTGTAATCTTATCTGGGCATTGTGTTTGGGCTACTAGATTTATATTCTTAATTTCCTGGTGTGAGTATTGGCAAGAATTAATTGAAATTCTGGCATGGGCTCACGAAAGTACACCATTGGCCAACTTCATTTGTTGTAAAGCTGGACATATTAATGCTTCAAGTGTCTATCTAGTTTATTTATGCATAACACTTATTAAGGTAATTGTGAAGTTTAGTATGCCTACGTAATTTTGGTGTAACAGCCCTATCAAGCTGAAACTTGGCACAAAAGAAATGATATTAAATTAAAATCTAAGAAAGTCAAAAGAAATAAACCAGCCACTATCACAATCAACTACCACCTAAAACTAATAAACTTAGTATCTAAATTTACAGTCCACAACCATTGCGCCTATTCCTGACTAGTAATTCAACACAAATCATGACCGAAGAGAACAAGCAGATGAAGAATGTGCAAAGATACATGGAACTCGAGAAAAGGCTGAGAGGATTCAGAAATTGCAATCATATATATATATATATATACACATATATCTGTGTGTGTGTGTGTTTGTTTGTGTGTGTATGTTAATGTGTGTCAATGTCAATCCTTGGGCCTTGGCTCATTTCAAAACAAAATAAAAGAGCAAGAAGAAGAATTTACAGCAAAGATGCCTACTGTGCCCCTGTTTTTTGTACTATGAAGTCTTTAAGAATGTATCATTTTCTGGACGGCTTTATGTTGAGTGTAGATACATCACATAGTATACATCCAGAGAACATGATTTTGTTAGTTTTAGCACACCCCACCAGCAAAAAGCCAAAGCATCAAGAGAGTTGGAATATAACCTTTGTATAGGAATAGTTCTGCAAATCAACAAATATTTCACCACAAGAATCTCGACAGTCAACTGCGTAAAATGCAACATGCTTTGACAACTTGCGGCACTTTTCATTGACCAATTTCTGAGGCACAAGCATTAGAAAGAAAGAGATTAAAATTCAAAAACAAGATAGATCCAAATAATTGCTTAGAGAAATTAATAAAAAAAATTAATTACGAATAGAGGAGTGGATCTACATTAGCCACACACACAAAAATACATGCAACTTTGTACTGGTAAGTGAGAGTAAGAACTATACTTTTGTTGCAAGAGAGCAACAACAGACAACGACAACATCAAACTTTTCGAAGAAATCCACACTGAAGCTAGACAAGTCACCTGTAAGACAAATTCAGGATGGACTCATCAAAAAGAAATAAAAAATAATAAATTCAAACCTTGTAATATGTTGGCAATTAGCAGCCCAACCACATCAGGATAATTGTGACCAAGTTCTAAGTTGGCTCGACAGAAATTTTACATGTCTAAATATATGTCTAGAGTTGGAATATTTTTTTTATCAAGCTTTATCCGAGACTGGTACGCGACAGAGTACAAACTAGAAGACATCAAACAGATAGCATAGAAGCATGTGAAAGACAATTTGTAGTGCTAGGTTCAAGATGAAGTCCATCTAGAGTACTATTAGCTAATGTACTTTGACTTCTAGATAACAGAACAAGGTATAAAAGAAGCGAACCTTTTTCTACAGAAACACGAACCATAGGATTGAAATTTTTCAATGATTCAGAACAAAGTTCAGCTACAGATATCCCACCAAACTCATTGCAATCAAAAGGAATCAAGAAATTTGCCGTTGACGCTTCTTCATTCACTGGGCGATCATCATTTAGTGTCACACTGCCCACTCCTGCTAGAACGATGTTCTTGCAAAACTGCAGCAATATATTCTAGCTAAGTTACAATTTTACAGCTTTACTATCGGCAACAACAAATGAGCACTTCTACAGAAATTCTAATTTATTTGTATCCAAGGTGACCTAGTCAAATTAGATAACAAGAACCATATCATGACAAATTTAACACTTTGTCTGTCTCAATTAAGAGCCCTTCCTTTTATGCAACACCCCAAAATGAAAGTTAAACTATTGAACTTCATCTTAATAAGTTAAGCTATTAATCATAATATTCAAATAAACCACCTAAAATATAGAGTCTTATGCAATATGCACATGTGATGGTTCCTAATTTAAAAATGCACATACATAATTGTCAGTTGTGCCATAAATAAATATATATATATATATATATATATATATATATATATATATTAAATGATATTTCTTAACAAGTTCTAAAATTACCTCAATAGCAGTCCCTTTGAGGCCACTGACTAATATATGAGATTTGCTTAGTCTGGAAAGAAACAGTGAAAGCTCATAGTTAGCACACACATAAATATAAATTCATATTGAATAGCTGCGGCAAGGACAACCTCATATTTCCCACATCAAAAACAGAGTTGCCATTTTAACTAAACCTAAGAACTCATGATCTTTTAACAAAAACTAGGTGTAGAATTAATACAAGTACTGTACCTTCGTTGAGCATCAACACCCCAAACCCTAATCTGACGATCATAGAGAGCAGTTTCCTGCTCTGTCAACTCCTCGCCCTTCATTCCCAAATTCAGCCTGAAATTTACAACTGTTATTTTAGATCAACTGTATTATATATATATATGTGTATATAGAGAGATAACCCTAGATCTAGAAGGATATCAAACTAAAGAGGACGAGCTCTTGCTGAAAGAAGACTGGCGTGGAAGAACATATAGACTTAGGGGTGCTTTTGAAAAATTTCATTCTAAATTTTATTGGGCAACAAGAGCCCAATCCTTATGGATCGTTAGCCCAACCGAACGAGCACCTCTTCTTTTAGGAATATATCTGATTAATTTCCCCCGATTAGTCAAGAAAATTTTTAGTAACCCTGAAACAAATTTTCATAGGTTCAATTATCATCATATATATTTTTTCTTATGAGTTTAGTAACTATAATAATTGAAAATGAGAAATGTTTGCGTATAGGTCCAAATGAGCAAAAGACCTAAGCGCAAACTCCTAAGGCTCAGGTCCGATGCTCCTAAGGCCCATAATCACCGCCGCGCCCCCCTACACAAGGCATAGGTCAACACCAAGCGACAGGACCTCCAAACACCATATGGGACTCCTCAGGTGCGTCAGCGGCTCCCAGCCAACCCCAAGTGGGGGTCATCCATCGCCCACATGGGTTCGTCCTAAGGCCCGAGGGTACAAATTGTTGGAACATGTTAAGAGTACGTGGATGGTCAATTTTTTTTTATAAAGATTACGATTACACACTCTTATTCTAAAATATCATAAAGATTATTTTTTATATTTATTATTTTTCTCTTATAAACACTCACATCAGATCAGACATGTCTCAGGACGGGGCATGGTTGTTTAATTGCCATATGAATGTTGAAAAGACTAAGCAACACCGAAGACACTTCCCCAAATGAATAAAGATCATCAAGATGGTTTGAGATTCTGCTTGGTTGAAAATGATTGTTTGTCAAATATTCTCCTTCTAAAATAAAATTCCAGTATAACATTTTAAAATATAAAAAAATCATTTTTTTTAAAATTCAAAATTAATAATAAGTCATTAAATATCATTCAAAAATCTATTAAATAAGAATTGCTCCTTTCGTTCTACAATAAGTATCCTTTGTAAATCTTGAAGTCTAAAAAATATATTTTATTTCGTATTTATGTCTTAGTCTAAAAGTAATTGTCAAAAGACTCTTTTGTAATACTATTTTTTATTATAAAATGTAAGATTAAATTTGACGTTTCACAATCAATTTGAGGCATTTAAAAGTTTAAAATTTGACTTTTGAAAATAATAATTTTTTAAGTTAGTAGTACGATATAGATAGTTTTATAATTTTATTTTCTAAAATTAAATTAATTTATATCAATTTAAAATTATTTTATTTAATTTTAAAACATTATATTAATTTATATTTTGATATGGATGGAGTATTAATTACAAAAGTTGTCATTTATATAATTTGTACAAGTTTCATAGTGATTTTAATTTTATTTTAATAATTAAAATGAAGCTCTCTCTTGTATTGGATGGATGGATGGATGGATGGATTATTTATAGTCGACGCACCAATCATCCACAAAAATGCGTAGAAATGTTTTCGGCAACTGAGTGTGATTCATGCAGATGGGACCCATCCCCAATCTCACACTTAAATGACGTGGGCCGCATTACGTACTTTCAATCGACATGTGATTTTTTTTTAAAATTTTAATAATTGATGGTCCCACAATCTTTTTTTTATTCCACTTCTAAAATTCAAGGCAAGAGTTGAGACAATACTTAATAAAATTATGTAATAAGAGTTTATTAAAATAAAAATTTTATATAAGATATTTTTTTTTAAAACAGAGATTAAATATAATAGAGTTGTTTGATAATTTATATTTTTTGTATGTCTGAATATAATATTTTATTAATTTACACTTATGTCAGTTTATACAAACTTAGGGTGCGAATTAAACTATAATAAATATTAAATAATTAATTCAAGCAAAATCACCAACAATACATATTTAGTACAATATTTGAAGTCTAATAACATATTATAATAATTATGATAATTTTACATAATTACTATAAAAATTTGGTGATAGTGGTGGGAGTTGGTGGTAGTGGGGGCGATGGTGAGCGGTGGTGGGTAGATGGCACGTGGTGGTGGTGGTAATGGTTGGTAGTCGGTGGTGGTGATGGGTGATGGTGAAAGGCGATGATGGGTGGTGGCGGTGAAAGGTAGTGATGGTGATAGCGGTGGAGGGTGGTGGTGGTTAGTGGATGGTACAGTGAGAGAAGTTAAGTGAATAGTTAAAAATATAAAATTAAGACAGTGAAGGTAAAAAAATAGTAACGAAGAGCCTTTATTTCTAAAAAAAGTTGGTTCAAATTTTTTTTTAAGGGGTAAAAAGAGATTGAAAAGATTTTTATCAAACAAAATAGCCTCTAAGACAAAAAAGAAACAATAAGAGGTTATCAAACATTATCTTAAGACACTTACTTGGCTACGGAGCAGTTTAATAAGCAGTTCGCTCCTTTATTTCCTTGTACTCTCTCCACTTCTTTTTATCCATCATTTTTATATAAAAAAATTATAGAATTTTATTTTTTATATTTTATGTTTATAAATTATAAAAGAATTAATTATTTAGTTCTTCATTTTATTTTTCAACATAAACAAATTTGTTTCTATCTCATCTTTTTAGTAAATTTAGTCCAATGATATAATATTCCTTATTTTCTCTCTCATGTTTCGAAGTTTTAGAAAAGTAATATTAATATTTAAAACTAATTTGATCAACTAGGGAAATATTAATTACGTGTTGTAATTTATATTATATATTGAAAACTAATATTTATACATTTTAAAATGATATTTTCACACAAGTCTCTTTCGCATGGAGGTGAGACCCACTCATTATTTATGTAAAAGGGATCACGTGAAAATATCAATTCCCTATATATTTTATACGTTCAATCATAACGTTTTATAATTTATATTATATATTTTATATTTTGAGTCATAACATTTTTAAATTATCTTAGTCTCCACAAGTAATAACTTTTATATATATATCAACGTATGTATTTTACATATTTCGAAATAAGACTAAAGTATTATAGTATAATGTTTAAAATATTCAAATGTAGTTTAGAATTATACTCATCTATAAAGAATTTATTTGTGTCACAAATATCATAATAATACATGATATTGCAAAGTCTTCAAGTGCAGTTAGCTAGCTAGCTACCGCCCTGACTTTGGGTGGTTGCATATTTAATGGCTTGTCTGTCGTCGGCCGTGTCCCCACCATTCTCCTCTCTCATCGAAGAAAACATAAATACGACTGACATTTTTAATACTCTAAAAATTCTGATTAATTTTTTATATACATTAAATTTTTTTTATAAAATTATTTATATTTGAATTATTATCGACTTTCATGTTGAATAAACTTCAATATTGGACGCTTGGTTGACGTCATAGGGAATTTGTATTTTTGACAAATAGTGAACGCAACTAACTGAGTAAGCCAGCCACTTAACATGATAATAAAAAAAAAAAAATTAAAAGACAAGAAAAGAAATTTAAGGTAGCCTAATACATAATCTAAAAATAATTTGTTTTTGACAAGGGCTGCTACAAATGAATTGAGTATTTAACAAAATCCGAGAGTCAACATCAGTGCTTTCGACAAACACAGATAAGTAAGGTCATTCATGTAATGTAGTATTTGTTTATTTGGTGGATGTGGTTCAGCAACTTTATTAGTTGTATAGTAGTAGTAGCAGTAGTTTCTTCTATTTATCTGGTCCACCATTTTTCTAATTTCTCCATATTAGTACTACAACTCAATATCGATAGTAGTAGTATTGTTGGCACAAGGTTCAAAATTCATTGCTCATGGAGTTGTTGGTCATTGGTATCCTTCTTGGTATCTTAATTGTTGTCCCCTTCAATCAACATTCAGCGACTAGTCAAACAAATAGCAAGACTTCACGATACTATCTTGATTAAAAAAACAAAACAAAATTTATTATTAAATACTTTTTTTCTGTTCTAAATTATTAGATTATTAATAAAAAAAAATTAAAATTAATTTATAACATATTTAAATTTAAAATTGACATACATTCTTTTAATTTTAGTCAAATATAATGAGTAATGTTGTAAATTATCTAAATTTGTTATAAAATTTACTTTCATTATTTTTAATGAATCGTTTCAATTGTAAGTTTAAAAATATTTCATATTGACTTTTAAAAGTCAATAATAATTTTTTATTTAAAATGAAGGAAGTACATTTTATTTTAAAATATACGAGCATGATGAAATATAAATTATTAAAAAGATAATATTCTTATATTTTGAAATGGAGAAAGAAATATTTTCATCTTTTCACAATGTTTTATTTTGGTAAAATGATTGTTATACTTTTGAGTATCAAGGAAGCCAATAAACATAAAATAATAATAATAATAATAATAACTATAACTATGGAGCCCATTTAAACAATCTTAAAGTATAGTATATATTAAAGATTATGCTAAAGTTGTAATACAAGTTGACATTTTGATTTTAAAATTTCGCTTTATCAATGAACACAACACACTAGTTATAACATTTTAGTAGTATCTCTCTGTCTCTTTTTTAAGTATTTCCCCTTTTTCGGTCGAGTGTATTTTCGTTTAAAAATATAAAGCCTTACAAAAAGTCACGGACTCAGTTATGGAGTAGTTTAAAGTAATCATTAGTAATGGAATATTGACAAAATTGAGGAATAAAGAGCCGATTTTGCGACCCAATCTGCGGACAAGTTGACTGCAATTAATTAGGGTAAATAAGGAAAAGCTTAGAATGTTCGAACATAAATTAAGGCGTTGCGTAATTTGAAATTTTGTCCAATCTTTATTCATGTACTTACAAAATACATGTTTCACTTTTTAAAGGTAATATGAAACATTTTTAAATTGAAATTTGATTTAATTTTAAAATAAAAACATGAACTTTAAAGTGTTTTTTAGATAGTCTTGCAATTTTCATATTGTCAAAAATTAAATAATTTTTTAGTTATAATTTTGAGCTTAAATATCAACTTAATTTTTAAAGTCAAAATTAATTTTATATTTTGAAACAAAAAAAAATAAAAAAAAAAGCATATAAAATTAAGATACGAATATTTGCCTTTTTTTTTTTTTTTAATTAGCAGGAGCAGGAGCAGGAGCATAAAATAAAAGATGCGAAAACGAAAGACATGCCATGAAATGTGAGACAGTGCGCCATTGCCACATGCTCTGTCTTAGGCAGGGTATCCATCCATCCTTGTTGTACTTGTTCATATTTTTCATACATACTCTGTAAAGTTGAACATAACATACCAAAACAGCCTGTCCCTGTTATAAGTTATCCTTTCTTTTTCAAGCTCCACACTTATGAAACAAAACACTAATAAAGAGACTCTATTTACCATAAAACTAATCAACGACAAATCTATGCTAATTATGTACTACTTTCTTGAGCTCCTCTTTGTTGTTTCTCTCTCAATTCTCGTAATAAACATATATACCCTTCTCCATATCTATACTTAAAATTTTTTTTTTTGTACTATCTGCTTAATATTCCCTCCGTCCCAAATTAATTGCATTTCTAAGACTTTTTAAAGTCAAATTGACTATTTTTAAAACTAATTTTTTTACTATTTTTGCTAACATATAGGTGAAGATATTATAATCAAAAGAAAGTATATACAATTTATTACTAATTTTAATTTTTATAATTTTAGAAATATATTTATATATGCTTAAAAAAGTCCTAGAAAAGCAATTAATTTGGGACGGAGGGAGTAATTAATTAAAGACTTACATATAAATTACTATCTTGAATTATTAATTTTTTTTCACTTTAGTGATTGATCTTTTAATTTTTTCAATCAGAGAATTAAACTCTTAATTTTTTTTTTACTTTACTTCAATTGAATCTATCACGTCATCACGTACACGTGATCAATTATTACATAGCTGTAATAAAAAAAATAATAAATAATTTTTTGATATATTTTTGAGTAAATAAAGGGTAAAAATATAAATGCAAAAATTTATATAACAAAACACAACTGATTTTGAATTTCTCATTCATTCTAATAAATCATTTGGATCGTCCAAAATTTGGGATAGATCTCACCTTCAGTAGTTATATTCCGCCATTATCTTCCGATCTCAAATCCAAACCCTATCTCTAATATCTTCGTCTTCTGTTATTTTCTTCCTTTTCAAAAAAAATTTTCGTGACGGAGACGCAAGTTACCACCAATATTACATATTACACTAATATCAATACCACTTTACTACCCATCTCTTCAAACAAACAATGAATCATAAAATTAAAAATCCAAAAATCCTTTTATTAAATCAAATTACCAAACCCAAAATCCTTTTATCAAACCAAATTACCAAACCCAGAAATCCAATTTATAACCAAACCTAGAAATCTAATTCATCACACAGAACCCAAAATTCTCATTCATCCACACAAAACCCAGATCTTCTTCATCCAAACAACCGAAGAACATACTAAAACAACTTATAATGAAATTGATGAGCAAAAGGAAGAAGTGTATGCTGAAAATCAATTCAATAAAATTTTACTATCTCCGTTCCAACGAGAGAATACTATGATAAATGAATCCCAATTTGTTGACATCAACCCAAAAGGTTTCTAATCTTTCCGGATCTAAATATTTTAGTCTTGCCGACAATCGAAGGAGCGTGAAAGGATAGAGAAAGAGAAAAGGAAAAGAGAACCCAGTGTGGAGGCAGAACCTATCTGGGTTCTTTGAGGATAGTGGAGGGTTTAGATTTATGGCCGTCATTGTTGAAGAGACAACAGTAACCATAAAGGGATGAGGAAACGAGAGCGGTGAAAAAGAGAGAAAGCGAGGACGGCGGGCGGGGGCGGGGGACGGGAAACGGCGAGGGGTGGGTGACTACAGGTGTCGGGGAAAGGGGGAAGGGTTCCCGAGAAGGAGGATGGGAAAGGGATTGAAAGATTAGGGGAGAGACAGGGATAGTGTTTTGATTTTTTTTTAATTTTTGTTTTGATTATTTTTTTGTTTAGTTATTACTTTATTTTTAGTAAAATTTGGTATACTATAGTAGTATTTTACTCTTATTATTTGTATAAAATGATAAAAGTAAATTTACAAAATGACTTATTTTTAACGCACAAGGACTAAATGCCATGCACAAGTTCATCTCATCAATTTATGACGTGTCATTTTAATTAAATTGAAGTTAAAAAAAATTTAGAATTTAACTATTTAATTAAAAAATTTAAAATCGGCTACCGAAATTAAAAAAAAAATAATAATTGAGGAAATTAAAAAAAAAATAATAATTGAGGATAGTAATTTATATTTTTACAGTGGTTTTTTTTTTTCCTTTCTAAAGGAAACAGGTGGTGATTCTTCTTATCCTACACCCTGAGCTTTTATGATTTCCACTTTCCTTAACTACCTACCCTCTTTACTCAATTGTTTTTTCAAAAATGAAATCCCTGTCAGTGAACGAATGGCTGGAAAGCTCAAACCAGTCTTGCACTTGTCTGTAAGTTCATAGTTCTCTTTCTAAATATATTTATTCGCTTGCTGTCAGTAGTACCATTGCATATTAGCTTCCACTTATCTTGGGAGTGATATCTGCTATTTCACTCTTTAATAGTTGAGTACGTTTCTAAATTGGGGGTCTTATCTTCTGTTTTAAGATAATTTTTGTTGATTGCAATGTGCTTTTCTAGATGGGTATTATTGGGTTCCTAGCTGTTGTTTATTTCGTAGATTTGCTTTTATATTTTTGTTTACTTTGAGTTGTTCTGTCGGAAATTTTATGTTTCTTTACTTTAGCTTGTTTTGTTGCGGAAACTTGATAAATCGACTGTTTTCATGCGACCCAGTGGTAATTTCTGTAAACTGGCTGTCAATTTCTTTTTCTTTTTTCTGTTTATTGATTCTTGGGTTTCATTTACAAATTCTTGACCGGGCTAATTTTGCTTTTTTTGATGCTTTGTGTTCTTATGAAGATTGACACAACTAGTGAATGAACATTTGACCAAGTAGGGGCTATAAGTCTGTCTGGAGTAAAGAGAGAGTTAAACAAGAAAAAAAATAGAGGAAGGAGTATTGATAGTGAGAGGCATTATGGACTGGAATTTGAAGACTCATTCTTGGGATTTAACTGATTTTGAACAAGAAACCATCCCTAACATTAACCCAATTAGTGGGTCTAGCAGCTTTGGCGGACAAGGTATTAAGGGGGATTTTTCAGTTGATTTGAAGCTTGGCCATGTGGTCGACTCGGGCAATGAGTTGGGAGAAACTTCAAAGATGCCAAATGTACCCAAAATGGTGTTATCACCTTCAGGCTCATCAAAGAGGGCACGTGCAATTAACAACGGAATTCCAACAGCATCTTGCCTTGTAGATGGTTGCAATGCAGACCTTAGCAACTGCAGGGAGTACCATAGGCGCCACAAGGTCTGCGAACTTCACTCTAAGACTCCACAGGTTACAATCAATGGTCACAAGAAACGGTTTTGCCAGCAGTGCAGCAGGTACGAATGTTTTGGTGCCTTCAGTGAGCTTGTATTCTTATGTTCAAGTGATTAGTATGAGCTTTTAGATGTACAAGTTTTTCTATCTTTGTCTAAGCGGTAGTTAGTTTTCCTTGTTTGAATTTAATGGTTGTGTGAAGTTATTTTGAATCAGTAGATTGTATTAGTTCATCCTTGTAAACTGTAGTTAGCATTGCCTATTTTTTATTTTTTTTTTGTTGTTGTTGTGAAGAGTTTTGCAAATAACTAATCACAAGCTGAAGCTGCTAAACTGATATAGGTGGTCTTCAAATTATGTTAGTGGCTTGGGAAGGTACAATAATTTGATAATTGTTAAGACCAATTTAATTATGTGATTTGTGTATATATTGGGCATCTATTTTCAACTTTTTGTGGATTCTAACGGATAAGAAAGGAATATATGCCTAATCTGGAAACAAGGGTCCCTGTTGTGAGCTGAAAGCTATATGTGGCCCGAAAAGGATCAGCATTTCAGCAATCATGTATTTTATTGTATGTTAAAATTTCTGGTCCCCTTTCCATGATCCCATTTTTTAAAAGGCTCTAACATGTCTTTTTTTATTTATATATATATATATATATATATATATATATATATCCCTTTTCTATTGAATCAACTCTTGTTTCTCCAAATCGATTAGTCCCAACATACTAATCTTTCTTCAATATCATGTACTATAGTGTTTATTTAACTTGGTCTCAATATTGTTGAAATGTTTGTTCTCTCTAGCACTGAATCCTCTTCTTCTGCTGCATGATTTTTGATCAGCCTAAGGGCTCTCAATTGTTGTGTCACTCTTCGTAGGTTCCATTCACTAGAGGAATTTGACGATGGAAAGAGAAGCTGCAGGAAAAGACTTGATGGACATAATCGTCGCAGAAGGAAGCCTCAGCCAGAACCTCTATCACGTGCTGGAAACTTTCTCCCTAGTCATCAAGGTTTCTATTATAACTGATTTCTTCATTGGGACATATTTTGTGACTGAAATTAAATGATTCTAACTATGATATGCATCAAGTAATAAACTCAATTTTAGCTCTGAAGCATGTAGGCATATAGTACTGCAAATAGGCAATTTGATGAACAAAAGTTAATCAGTAGAGTGCTTCATTAACTTTTCTGGTGTCTGACCTTACAATTAACACCAGAAATTAGCTTGACTGGTATCTATTGGGACCCAAAATGAGGCATAGTATGCTACTTAAAATAATAATGAAGGGAAATAATATGATAGGGTTAGATAACCAAAGGTTGATTTGGCTTTCTAAGAATTCCTCTTGCTTTGAAAATCTATTGACAAATGGGATGATGCAAATGACGAGTTATGTGGTTGAAAAAAGTATTGGAAGAATGACTCTAATAGCCACCACCATGGTGATTTTTTGTAGTATGATATATCCTTCATTCCTTTGGAAGGAAAAGTCTGATTAGTAAAAGAGATGCTATTATATAATTCCTCACTGGCTGGTAGCTTGATTACTTGTGCTACTACAAAAGAGAGACGTGGGATTCAAATTCCAGTTGGGGACATGGTCATGTGTGTTTTATTTACCAAAGTCAAAGTTGACGAACGACGAAAAATCCTATTGGTTTGTAACTTCAACCGAATTTTTCTCTTCAACTTTGTGATGGCTCTTTGGAGTTTCTTGATTATGGTGCGCGCGTGTGTGTCTACTATGCCTAGTCACGTAAGACTGAATCATTTAAAATCCTTTTGACTTGAAAATAATCTAACAATAGATAAAAGTCTTAGCAAAATTATTCTGTTTTATATGTTTAGTAGTTATTCTTCGATGTTGCCATGTGCACGCCCTATCCCAGTTAGTTCTAAATTCCCAGTTATTATTACATGTCGTTTCTTGCAACATCAAATAATATCAGTAGGAGGCTAGGAGCTTTCAGTGTATGGTTAATTGAGATGATGATTGGATGAGAAGAGGGTTTTGTTTCACTTAATGAACAAAGATGATGTCAAGATTTTGTATTCATGATATATCTATTAGTTTCAGGAAACAGATTGATGCAATTCTACAATCCACAAGTATATCCAACCGCTGCTGTGGCAAATCCAATCTGGGCAGGGATTGTGAAAGCCGAGGAAGATGCTAAGCTTTATAACCATCATTTACATTCACACCTCCCTGACAAACACAATGCAGTTCCTGAATTCTCCTCGCGCAGTGACAAAAGGGGAAAGCAATTCAGTTTCGTGAACAGCACTGACCTTGAGTTGAGCAACCAATCAGCTCAAGCAGCTACTGTCTGCCAACCACTTCTCAACAACATTGCTTCTTCAGGAAGCGGTGGTGCCAGCAACAAAATGTTGTGTGATGGGTTTTCAACTCGAGTCCTCCACTCGGATTGTGCTCTCTCTCTTCTGTCATCATCACCAACGCAGACATCTGATATCGGTTTAAGTCAGCCTAACTCGATCCCAGTAGCATATCCTTTAGATTCGGGCCTAAATTATGATAGTATGGAGCCAATGGAGTCGATTTTGGTTCCTAATGTCGGTGATGCTGATGTCCATTGTCTGGACATGTTCCACATGGCGCCTCATGCATCTCGCGGCAGCAGCGAAAGTCCTCAAACACTTCCCTTCTATTGGGAATAGGCACCAAATTCTCCATTCTCTTCATTGCAGGCTGATTCCCTTCTGAGACTAAAATTCTCTTTTCTCTTCATTTTTCACAACCTTGTTCAGTTAGTTTTAGTATCATTCTTGCGAAATACTTGATACATTTTGCGTGCATACTTTCTGCTCCATATTTGATTATTCTTCTTTCGCAATGTCGGAATTCGTGTCTTTGAATTGAATTTGATGGCTATGATTACTCCTTTAATAGTCGAATAAGAACGTATAATAAATTGAAAAAAATTATTCTAGAAAGTAAACTATTAAATTTTGGCATGGTTAGTTGCTTAAACTTCAGAGCATCGATAATCTGTATATATGATTTTACACTCGGGATACTCTCTGCATCCCTCCCGAACAAAAAGATCAAGTTAGATAAGTTAGGTGGTATTCCTCTGAATCAAGTTAGGTGGTATTCGTTTGTGTCTGAATGCCTCTTAATTCATTTGTAATTTGGTCAGAAGTAAATCTTGTTTGGTAATTTTTTTTTTCTCTCTTAATATTCAAGACAGAAATTCAAATCTTAACTATTAAGAGTTCTCTTTTAATAGTTTATTTAAAATTTATGGATAAAAATAGCCTCAATAAATATTGTACTCCTTCAATTTCAAATTTTAAGATCATTCAAATAAATTTTTTAAATAACTCAGATGGTAAAATGGTAAAATAGTGTTATTCAGATGTTTTACACTTTTTAGTTATCAAACAGTTTTTTAGATTCAGATGTTATTTCATTATCTAATTTATTAAGATGTATTAACCATTCAGATCTTAATTATTTAGTGTTATCAAACACTACCTTAGATTTGTTAAAATTTGTATGAAATATTCTATTTGTTTTAAATTATAAGATTATTATTAATTTTTAAAAATTAATTTGATATATTTTTAAATTTTAAATTATAAAATTATTATTAATTTTTAAATTCAAAATTGAGATTATTGGAGTATTTGATAAGCGCCTTTCATTGTAATTGTGGTGTTTTTAGGCGAAGGTGAAGATACATTCAACACACAAAAGTTGCGGGGGTACTAGGTAGCATAGGAATAGGAGGTAATTGAGCAAGGTGTTTTCTGACGTCTGTATGGTAGTAATAATAATAATAATAATAATGACAATATGCGTGCTTGGAATAATAAATTTATAGCATGCAGCTTATAAAATAATAGTACCCTTTCTGTTTAGAAATTTATCTATTATTCCCTCCGTCCCAAATTAATTGCATTTCTAAGACTTTTTAAAGTCAAATTGACTATTTTTAAAACTAATCTTTTTACTATTTTTGCTAACATACAGGTGAAGATATTATAACCAAAAGAAAGTATATACAATTTATTACTAATTTCAATTATTATAATTTTAGAAATATATTTATATATGCTTAATTATTAATTTTAAAAATAGTCAATTTGACTTAAAAAAATCCTAGAAAAGCAATTAATTTGGGACGGAGGGAGTATAATTTATCTTAAAGATAATTTATATTTCTAAATATACTTGAAAAAAAAATGAATACGTGGCTTGTTACAATTAAGTTTGACTATAAATCATGAATAAAACGACTTAATATTTGGTTGAAAAGGAAATATGTCTGCAATAAAAAATAATAAAAAGACAAAAATACTATTAATGAATGAATGTATTTATAGTCAAGTTTAAATATGATATGCCACATATTTTCTTTTCTTTTGTAATATTAATTACAAAATTAACAACGACAACGTATTGTTTAACTTGATAGTAGAAAATTACAAACATCATGCTATTTTATAATGTTAAAACAAAAAATTATTTATAATTTTAAAATTGATTGAAAAATTCATCTTTAATTATAAAATTATCTATACTTTTATGTCACTACCTCTTTAGTCTTAATATTGCGTTTGTGAGTTTAAAAAAAGAGAGAGGAAAAAAAAGGAAGACGGAAATTTAGGGAGGAGAGGAGAGAGATTTTATTAAAATTTTCTCTCAAAATTAATTTTTTTAAAATACCAAAATTATCATATAGATAAAATAATAATACTGTATTTTGAGTTAAATTTTTCTTTCAAAATTCACAGACACAAATAAATAATTTTTTTTCTTTCACTCTTTTTTTCTCTAATAAATTTAAATATCTTTTTTTCTCTCTCGTAAAAGAATTCATAATTACACGAAGGAAAACAAATGATAGACTACTGAATATAGAGTCTATAGTGTCAGGCTTTCAATATAGAGTTTATTGTGAGAAACGAAATGATGATAAATTTAAAGTTGTGATGGGACTCGTAGGAGTTTAATCTCTTTTCTGCTTTGGCTCCATCTTGTGGAACAGCCTGTTGATTGATGAAGCTGTTCTCCCCTTTCTAATGCTAAATACTTATAAATAATATTTTTCTTTATGAACTACTACTAATTAAAAATTATTATTATTTTAATATTTTATCCTGATGCATATCTCGGGAGGAATAACAAAAGAATGTGAAAATTCAGGTTTTCACTGTAGGAAAAACAGGATGATAGAAAAAAATAGTAGGAAAAAAAAAACATGTTCAAATTATTTGCATAAATAATACTCCATGCATTAAAATTAGAAATATATTTTTAAAACAGTAAGTTTTAAAAGTATTGATCTATCTAATATGCAAGTAATTAAAAAATACTAGTAATGTATCTTTAATTCTCTCTGTAATCAATGCCTATATTCAAAAAATAAAACTTGAGTTTACTTTTTCAATTCATTGATGAATCAACAGAATTAACTCGGTAGTGATTTTTATATTATTCAACTGAGTTGACTCGATAATATTAAATGTTTAATTGGATTATTTTTTTTCAATTATCAACGATAGGGGTAAAATCTTAGCATTAATAAAATACCGATATCTTTTAATTTTTCAAGTTCATAAATACATCTAATTTTTAAATTGACCAAAATAGATTAAAGCGACAACCGTTGATTAACCAATAAAACACATGCATACACCAATAATACTAATTGTTACTGAAAATTTGATTAAAACTTTTTCACATTATGATATGTTTGAACAATATTATTATTTTCATATATAGATTGCTATAATATTTACTGAAAATTTGATTAAAACTTTTTCACATTATGATATGTTTGAACAATATTATTATTTTCATATATAGATTGCTATAATATTTACAAATTGATATGTTTAATTGGAGTACATATTTAATTATAAATTTTTAGACATAAAATTTTTGAATTACCAACAAAATTATAAAAAAATAAAAAATGCCATTGCCTGACACGGGCTAATAGACTAGTAAAAATGTATCCTGCAGGCTGCAAGTTAGTGGAGTATTGGGCCGATCCACAGAACCTGTCATCTGTATTAGTATTGCGTCTTTTGGATTCATGGGAAGGGATGCAATTACACATGAATTCAGAGAGGTTTAGCATCACTTATACTAAATACGTACTACTTCTTTATTATTATTATTATTATGTTGAGTTTTTCCGTCTTCTTTGCTTCTCATTTATTTGATGTTGAACTAAATAATTGTCCAGATTCAGTGGGAAAAATCTGTGGATGCGTATGCCTTTTCGTTGACTGTTAGCTTCTTACCTGGATTAAAAGTTGCTGCCATCCCGCAATTTTCAAATCAATGGAGGTAAAAATGCTGTCTTTGAGCTTGTGTTCAGTATTTGGTTGATGATCTATTAAATTATATGCCGTGGCTGACAATTCACAAAAAGAATACTTATTCTTTTATGTTTAAAAGAATGCTTATTCTATCAGAGACCATTCTATTCCGATCGACAACTTTTAAAAAAAAAATTCATCGTTGAAAATTAAAATTGACAGTAGTTACTTATGCAATCCGGATGATTTATGTTCTGTTAGATTTATAAAATGGTTCAAAGTCGAGTGTATAAAGACATCAAGTTTTCTAACTCAAAACCAATTGACAACGAGAAGAGACATATTTTCTCAAGGTATTTAATGTGAGATAAGATATATACTCTAACATGTTCCTGTATGGATGTCATCATATGAAGAAGAATGCTGGGAGGAAGAATAGACAATGCTGCTGTTGCTCTTCTATTTATGAGAGACAAGGACAAGCCTCGTGGTACTGTTTTTCATATATTTATCCATCTCAGAATTACATTATAATAAGAACACTTGACTCGTCCCAAATATTAATTAAACTTTGAATTAAATGATATTTCCTTTATTTAAGTATGTTTGGGTTGGTAATCCACAAGTGTAATAAATTTTGTCCCCCAATTAATGGAGTTTTAGTATTATGTACCTATTGCCATATACGGAAGCGTTGGCCGTTCTATGGCTGAATAACGAACTCCGGCAAGGAATGTGCCAAGGAAAACTTATCATGAAAATAAAATATTCTGTACGTATTGGGAAAAGTAATGATAAAATAAGAGGGTGATTCATGAAGGGTTGTTGGGACCTTGCGAGGCATATAGATCAAAGAAGAGACTACTGTTCGACGACTTTTAATTATGTGCTCCCATAGCGGTTGGTGCTTTTTGATTTTTATCTTCGACACCAATGATTGAATGCTTCAATTGAGCTTCTTGTTGTTATATGCGAATGCTTTCTATTTTTGCCTATAATGCTATTAAATTATAAACCTTTTCAGTCTTGTTGTCAAGAGTATGTGGTGCTATTATATAACAGTAATGACTAATGAGTAGTCTATATGTTTTTCATTCTGATTAGCCATTTGCTATGTTACCTCCACTATCATTTTTATTCGTCTGGATGAGCAGGTATAGGGGAAATACAATTTCGTGTTGCATTATCAACTGGCATGTCACCCATAGGTCTCACATTCGAGGTACTTTATGTTGAAGAGAATCGTGGTGAACGTTCAACATGTCTCGTCGCACGAAGAGAAGGGTTCTATGAGAATCCTGTTGGTCTAGATGTCCTTCGTCATACTTATGATGAAGTATGCTGCATTTCCTTGAATGAATTTTTAGTTCCCTTATTCGTGCATGTATCATTGCCATTAGAATCATTATTTCAACAGAAAGTAGCTTTTTAGTAAGTTTTCAAGTCTCCATACAAAATACATGCATGGAAGATATTATATTTTAAGATTGCTTTTTATGGCTATTAGACGTATTATATTCAATCAAAGGGATTTACAATTAAAAAAGACTGGTTATGTTATGGTAGGAGACACGGTGAATCTTCAAGAACTTTGATAAATGTTGCATCACAGGACTGGTTTAAGTGTTACATTGGACAATTTGTTTATCATCAGCTTGGATAAATATTTTTTAGAGACCACGCTACTCTAGTTTGTAGCTTGGATTGTGGTGATGAATTAAATCCTTCAAAGTATATGTGAATTACGCTCATCATTGGTGTTTCTATCTAGAAACTACTTGCTAGTGGTGCATGGGTTTCACAGATACTTTAATCTAGGATTGTGAGAAATGAGTTTCACATAAACAATTTTTTTTTTTAATATTCATTTCTTGTGGGAAGACTACCATCTAATGAGAGTATTCCAGTACCTTTGAGGAAAACAATAAAAATTGCTGTACTGACTATTGAGTTGATTAGAAAAACCAAGAGTCTTAAACCTGTTCTATTAACCAAGTTCTTTCAGTAAGTAGTTGGGACAAAATTTATTTTGTGGTCAAAAAACAAACTGTAATTTCCATTTTTTTTTTAATTTTTATAAAGTAACCAACAAGAGCTTTTATTGTGGCGATCATTTTGGATAGCTGATTTGATTTTTAGCTCGCATTCTGGGCTCAAATTAGAAGAGTTGTTACATGTTAGTGAGTGTAGTTATTTTATAGGACATGCATTCAAGTTTTTGTATTAATGCTCTGTTCTTAAGCTTGCATAATTTATGGCAGATAAGAGATCGTTTTCAATTTTTCATAATCCTGCTTTCTACATTGGGGTTGTGGAACAAAGAGTTTGCTCTGTTGGGTTGGAAGAAGTGAGATCGATAACATCCCAAGTATTCCATGAAGTTTATGGGTAATCAGTGAACCTCTCTCTTATGTGCATACGTTCACTAGTTTAAAAACTGTAATGGTTTGTTTGGTTACAACATTGGAATGAGAGTGAGAATAGGAATGAGAATAGAATGGGCATTCCTATTCTTATGTTTGGTCAAAACAAGAAGCTATACGATTTTGATCGATCAAGATTTTTTTTTTTAAGCTTATCAATTGGGATAAAATGGTCGATCTTTACCCATTTTGATGGAATAAGCATTCATTTAAACATATGAATAGGCATTCTAAAAGGAATGCCCACTCCATTCCCCCCAAACCAAACAGACCATAAGAAGGAAGAGAGACTGTTTTAGAATTTTAGTTCTCTTCACTTATTTTTCTTTACATCGTTGTCTTATTACATACATCAGTTCCAACAAACCATCATTTCTGCTGCAGTTTGCTCTGCTATTGCCTATTGATTTGACTGTAAGCAGATTCTTGTCTTACTAATTGAACAAGTAGATTCATATTGTAGTTGATTTTATTTTTGTTTTGCAGAGGAGGTAAGGATCACCTATTTGTGGGCAGTGGTGGTATTGAAAATGGTACTTCCTTCCTTCCGTTTCTTCCATTCAGATTTGAATATGGCGTTGTCTTCCCTTAGCAATGTCTCAGACAATCTCAGACGTTTGAAGCAAGATTGCTATGTCGAAGGTTGGCATCCTTTCAGCATTGGTCTTGCTGCTAATAGTAAAAAGAAAAGTCTTTGGTGGTATTATTTTCTCTTCCTATCATCGTGTTGAGCCATTTCTCGGAAAACCCAATGTTGATACTTGATAGTGCTCTATTCTTGGAGAATTTTCCCGGGGTTACATGGGTTGGTTGGATCATTTTGTATTTTTGTGTTTTGGGATGTGAGTGTGTGTGTGTGTGTGTGTGTGTATGTATATGTGTATATATATATATATATACACACTTGAGGGATCCATAGATGATATATGGGAGTCTGATCACAGATTTTAGAACTTGTATCAAGTGAATTAGTTACTTAATATACTTGTTGCAGTAACCAGTGACACTATTCTGATACTGATATACACACATTAGTGTCATATTATTTAGTATCTGTTTTTTTACTTGTTCTTATTTCTTTTTTCTTATGTCCGACTCTTTAATAATTAAAACCCCTAATTTTTATATATATCGTCATTTGTCTTAATTAACTTAGAATGTTAATTTTAATCAAATTCTATCATTATTTTACCAAGAAATATCAAGTCACTCACTTTGAATTTTATATTTCTAATCAAATTCTAAAATGCAAATAAGAGCGAAAAATTAATAACATTTTTTTTCAAGTTTAAGTTGGAGTTTAAATTTTACTAAAATTTATCATTCTTGTATTCAAGCATAAAACTCTTAATTTTAATGTATGTCAAGTTAACTAATTAGGATTTTATCACAATTATTTTAACCTAGAAGAAATAAAACATAATTATTTTAGCTGTACCAGTGTAAAGAATAAAAAAAATATATACAACAGATAAATATTATATTACTGGGAGATGTGTTTCAACAACTTAATGCTAATAAAAATAAATAAATTTAAATTGACAAATAACGTAATTATTTTATGGGATTAAAATGATGCTCCATAAGATTGAATTAAATAAAAATTTACATTCTTTTATGTTAATAAAGTTTTATTAAAATGTTATTCTTTTATTTTATGAAGATGTGTACTATACTCTTTTTGTTCCCATATATAGAATCATGTTTGACTTTATAAAATAAATTGAGACATTTTTAAATTTGAATTTAATATATATTTTTAATTTTAATTAATAAAATTATGAATATATAAAACTATCGAAATAGGGTTAGTAATATTGTAACTATTGTTAGGTAAATCACGTTGACCGGATTGTCTTTTATCCAAACATAAAAAAGGACTGATCCAGCCTGGCCCATTTATGTCGTTTACGATCCGCATCCAAACCGACCTAGCCCATGGCCAATCCCTATAAAGCAGTGCACACTATACATAACCAATTAGAGGAGGAGCTCAAATAGTATACAAAACCCTAGATATCTCGGCTGCTCGGCGAAGATCGAATCCTTCAGTCATCTCTCTCACAACTTCTGTAAGTCTTCTTAGCTTCTCACTCTTTCTGGGAAGAAATTGTAACATTACTGTTCCGTTTGTTCTTGCTATTGTATAATTTCATTTTTTACGTGATAATTTGCATACTATTACTTGTGTGTATATATATGTATGTGTGTGTACGTATAGATCTGTTATATGTTGTTATGATCTGGATTGAATTCCTGATAATACAATAAAAATCATGGAATATTTTCCTGTAAACTGGTACCATATGTTTTTGCTATTGTACATTTTCTTACGTGATAATTTTTCCATAACATTACTTGTTTTTTTTATATGTGTGTGTGTGTGGATGGGTGGCTATGCATATAAATCTATTATATGTTGGTATGATCTGGATTGAATTCCTGATACACTAATAAAAATCATGGACTGGAAAGTGTTACAATATGTTTTGGCTATTGTACAATTTCACTTTCTTACGTGATAATTTCCGTAGTATGACTTGTTTTTACTATATATACATGTAGTATATGTTGTTATGATCTGGTTTGGTTTCCAGATGATACTGATGAAAAACCTGGAATATTTTCTCGGAAAGTCGTACCATATATTCTGGCTATTTTACAATTTCATTTTTTCAGTTGATAATTTCAAAGCATTATTACCTTATATGTATAATCTGTATCTGTGTGTATTGTATTAACTGTAGTAATTAGTATATGTTGTTATGATCTGGATTGAACACCATGAGTAAAAATGATGAGAAAATGCAACAGTAGATCGAGTGATTAATTAGTTTCATGATTTTAACTGGGCATTCAGGTTGCAATTTTAATTAGACCCGTTTGAAAGATATTGCAGCTGTTATATGTGCTTAGAATTCTGTTACTACTTGTTACTCTACCCAAACATAGAATGAATAAATCTGACGATTGCATTCTGATCTCTTTTGTAACAGAAGTTTCTATTGGTCAGTATGTCGTCTGTTGGAGAGCTTGCTTGCGCTTATGCCTTGTTGGTCCTTTATGATGATGGCATTGCTGTTACTGTATCCTTGTTTTGTATGCAAAGCTTTTCATATTTAATTGTAACGTTAACATGTATCATGTCTTGTGCTTTCTTTTCTGTAAGAACTCTTAAAATTTATTTTGTTTTGGTTGAAATAGTAGTCATGTGCATGGGTGTATGTACGCAGGAGTTTTCTTTAATTTATTATAAATCAGGCAGAGAAGATTGCTACCTTGGTGAAAGCGGCCAATGTGAGTGTAGAATCATACTGGCCAAGTCTGTTTGCTAAGCTTGCTGAGAAGAAGAACATTGAGGACCTTGTAGTTAATGTTGGTTCTGGTGGTGGTGGAGCACCTGTTGCTGTTGCTTCTGCTGGCAGTGCAGCCCCTGCTGCTGCTGCTGCTGCACCTGCAGCTGCGGAGAAGGTAAATATAGAAAATATGAATGCTTGCCTTTTAGTTATGTTGGATTGACGTTTTAATATTGTATTGGCTGCTTATTGATTATTAATGTATTGATTTTTTTCATGTTTGACAAAATATTGCAGGAAGAACTAAATGAGGAGAGTGATGATGATATGTGCATTAGCTTGTTTGATTAGAAGCTTTTCTTGGTCTGGATTTAGTTTTGCAAGTTCATATATATATATAGGAATGGTAGGTGTCAGTTAATAAAGGGTTTAGGTGGTAAAGTTGCAACTGATGGTTGAACATACGTGATGTGGAGATGTTATCATTTTGGTTTACTAGAGTATATGTTATATTTCCCCCCTTCACGTGAGTAGTTTAATTGACAGGTGTGAAGTCCAAACAGTATTTTGCTTAATCTAACTTTTATATGGGTGCTAATCGAGATAACGTGACCGTCACTATTGCCTAATTCTCTTATTTATCATGTATGCACTTCTTTCTCCCAAGTTTTGCTGCATGGCCATAAAGTTTTAAAGCTTTACACATTCACTTGTGAATTTGATAGAGAACAGTTATATTAGGTGTGACTGTGTTGATGAAAGGTTTTTGTGTTAGTAAATTGAATGCGTAGCTGGTGATATTTTTTTGACAAGATTCAAATTGGCTAACGAGTCATGGTGCTTTTACTCTTTCCAATATATCAGGAGCCCACAAGTGTTTAGCCAAAATGTTCATCAGTTTAGGAAAAATATAAACACATGCAGCCAGCTTCTTAGTAGCTATTAATCGTGTCAAGAAGGTTAACTACTTGATTTCAAAAACCTGTTAAAAAACATTTTTAATTATAATTTGTTCTAAAGAACAGATCAGTAGATCACTCTGCTTGTGTCCTAAACTACTTTGTTTCTTTTAATAAAAAAAAGAAATTACTATTGCTTTTTATAGTACTTTTTTTTATTGGTGAGTAAAAAACCTATGTACGAAATTGGGGTTTATCATTCAATTAAACAAGATCAAGAGTATATAATATGTGGTCAAACCGCAACTATTCAAAATACTGAACATGATATTGGCGCGGCTCAATCAAAATAAAGGACCCAGTAGTCCTCTCGGGAGATTTGATTTGATTGAGCCATTCCAACATCAGCTATCACTTTTTAATTTATTCATAATATATAAATATGTGTGTGTGTGTGTGAACGTTCACCTCTAGCTAGTTTAAATTCGGAGGAATTATAAACAAACCTCACAGTCAAAAGTGTTCCGGTCATAAATCAAAACAATAGCAATGATGATGAGTGAAGAAACAAAAAGAGAATTGTTCTGATAGAAGAAAATTTGCATGAAAGAGAAATGTTTGAGAAGGTCCAAGTCTTCGTGCTTAAATTAGTAGAGTGATGATTTAATTATATATAATAAAAAAAATCTCCTTTAGGTCTTCTAAAAGACATGTAGTGGTTGATAATATTAAGGAGGTGTCTGTTATATGTCATGATGAATACCCACGTAAATATAGATTACTGGGTATTTGATTACTAGTAATAAAAAATGGTCATATTGTGTCATTTCTGTTTGGTAGAAGATACGTAATTACCAACAATTACTATTTTGAGTGTTTGGTACGAATTCAAGATTATTGGATATATTTTTCTAATATTGATATTTTACTAAAATATCTTTGTACTAATTTTAGTTGAATGATTCATCCATATGATTATTGTCAAATGTCATTAACAATCATCACAGTACTTTCAAACTAATTAATTCGGTATTACTTAGTAAATCACATTAAAATTTTTAGTATGTTTATAAAATAATAATTTATGATTTATTCAATTATTAAGCACAAAATTTTCAGGTATGTCATTAATAATAAATTAAATGTATAATAATAAATAACAAACAATACCATATACTTTTTATAGACAATGAATTTTAGTTAAGCTAAACATGTCGACAAACAAAAAAAATTGAAAATAAATGTAAGTTATGTGACTAGTAAGGATATTTAATTATGTCCTAGTTATTAAATATAAAGGATATTTTTGTCAAAACAAAAATTTCAAGATGACCACTATGTGGTAATCTTATATTACCATCTATTTTTTGGTCATCTGATTACCGAGGATGTAAGATTACCATGTAACAACACGATTTATAAAGATGACTAATTTACATTACCGGATATTTAAGACGACTTGTAATAAACGCCCCCTAAACACAATTGGAATCAAGTCTTTTTCCCCTGTAGGGTTTCCCTTTTACACTGTATATACATCATGTTTGTGAGTTTAGAGAAAGAGTAAAAGAAAAAAATTTAAAATTTATGAGAGAAAAAAGAGCGAGAGAAAGGTCCTTTCCGTGTATTTGTCAGTTTTAAAAGAAAATTTAACTTAAAAAATGTATTATTATTTTACACTTATGAGATTACATTTGAGAACTAGTATAAAGATATTTAAATATGTCATCCAAGTCATTAGTCGATTTTCTTCCTGATCAAAGTTTTTGGAGGATATGTCTTATCACACTTTTTTTTCTCCCCTAAAAAAAACTCACAAACAAGGGACTTTAATCTCTTTCCTAATTTTTCTCATTCTCCTTTCTTTTCTCTCATTTTTAAAACTCACAAACACACCATTAATCTCAATAATGTTTCTAATGATTTGCCAACCAATTCTTAACCTAATACATGCTACAAAATTATTATCATCAACATTTGTTTTAATTTTTTAATCCAAAAGAATCAAATTATTTTCTTTGTATAATGTTGAAGTATTAAAATAGTTGGCGAGCACATTGGCATATTATATAACATTAAATCATCGAGAAAAGTACATGAAAACCAAAAGGTAAAAGCCAAGCACTATATTGGTGCAAGTAATTGTCAAATCTCATTCCTAGCTATATATCTCTTTATATCCGACCAAGTCAATGATTGATTAAATTGAGTAGTATAAAATTTTAATATTAACTTTTTAAAATTTATTAGAAATATGAGAGAAATAAATTAATCTTTAATTATAAAGGATAAAATGAAAAATTAAGTATTTAATACTTTCTTAAAATTTATAAATTATAATTAAAAAAAATAAAAAATTATCTCAAATAAAAAGGTGGGGAGGGAGTAATGGTGAGAATTATTTATTTGTAGAGCGTAGAGGATAGGTATGACTGTATTTACATAACATAGAAAACTACTTGTTATAATTAATTATAGTTGGTTTTGCATGGGATGGAGGTGGACCAGGTGGTGACCGGTGTTTGAGTTGGAACTGACTGGGTCGGGTATAACGGTACGTGGACAAGTTTTATTACAATCATTAGACTCATTGATGTCATCATTAAAAGTAGTGTTTGACAGAAAATCCAACAACTAGCTCGTAAGTCAGGAATTAATTAATTGTTATACAATTACTAATATTACTCTATTTAGATTCCAAATTCTAAAGGAGAGCGAGGAGGATAGGATGGTTGAATCAGATTTTCTGGTTGGTTGGGGGAAGTTTCTTCTTTATTTGCTTGGGTGTCTTGGGCACTCAAGACACAAAGAAACTATATATTTGATCGCAAACCCCCCTCCCCCCCCCCCTCCCCTCCTTTAGCTTTTTATTTATTCCCAATTCATTGCCTTATTCTTCTATCATCTACCGCTTAGGTGAAACCCCCGGCCAACCCAACTTATATTAACACTATTACAACAAAAGTAGATTTGTGGTCCCAGCTTAGTGCAAAACTCTTTCAAGCGGTTAATAGTTAACTACGTATATACTATGCTTGTGATCTAATGTAATTAAAAACATAAAAGAGTGGAAGAGTAAATGGATAAAAGAGTGGGTGAGAAAAAATAGAAATGAAAAAAAAAAATTTGTTACTGCATAACCATGTCTCATATTTGAATAGGATGAGCAGAAACACAACGTAAAAACAAAATTTAAGAATAAGGTGTGACACAATTACACCAAAAAACAGTTATAAAAGTTAGATGTTAAGGAAAATAACCTCAAAAAGGTCGTAAAAGTTAACAATATCCAAGTTGTTGGTTTGAATGGCCATTGTTATGGTTTCCTAAAAGAATCTGAAAATAATAATAATAATAATAATAATAATAAAAGAAATGAAAATTATTGCATATTATATAGGGAATTATTATTTCTACATTCATGTGAGGGACGAAGATTCATGTGAAAATATTATCAATTCTTTTTGAATAAATAAAGCTTTACCTTAAAAGGATGCTAACAAATCACAGCTTGTTTATGTATTGGCAAATACCTAACGACTAACGAGTAAGGTTATACTTGAATGGATTACCAGTTTATTTTCGGAGCCTATTTCTGCAATGAAGGAGATATCCGGAAAAACGGAAATAATTGTGGGGGAATCGTTCACCAACAATTTGGTATATCTGCCAAACTAATTCATATATATATATATATATATATATATATATAAAAGAGTTTATTCACAGCTAATGTTAGGAGTATTATTTCATCTAGTACATCTCTCACCATTCATTTAAACATTCAATATATGGCCTAGATTAAAAAATAAGAATGGCTTCAATACTCCTTCGTCCCTTGGAGGGCCGGAAGGCATTATCTATCCTGCAGCACAAGGAACAGCAAGGAAGTGGTAAGTAATAAAATAGATATTGCACCAATAAAAAAAAACAAAAAAAAAAGACATGGAGGGAATGTGGGACCTGTTTCTTAACCAATCATTCTGTTGTTGTAACTTAAACTCAAATACAAATTGAGTATATTCCAAATTTGTAGCTATAGCACAAAGGTACTTCAAATAGTACGTGTTTATGTATGATTTGAATGCCTTAAAAGTAAATATATTTTTGATTATTTTATTATCTCTATCTTTAAATTGTAGATATATTTTAATTTTTTCAAATTAATTTATAAAATTTTGAAATTACAAATTAAAATTTTTATTTAAATTATGTAAGTAAAAACTATCATAAGTAATATTACTTTTTAAGTAATATACATTATATATATATAAAAAATATTATACTAAAAATTATTCATATCGAATTTGAATTTAAAATTTCATAAATTGATTTCAAAATACAATTTTTTTTTAATTTTAAATTTCATAAATTGATTTGAAAAAATTATTCAAATTATGTAAGTAAAAACTATTGGAAGTAATATTACTTTTTAACTAAAAATTATACTAAAAATGATTCATATCGAATTTAAGTTACTACAACAGAATGATTGGTTAAGAAACTGGTCCCACGTTCCCTGCTGCTCCTTGTGCTACAGGATAGATAAGCCTTCCGGCCCTCTTAAGGTGCGGAAGGAGTATTGAAGGCATTATTATTTTTTTATCTAGGCCGTTGGATGTTTAAATGAACGGTGGGAGATGCACTTGATGTAATAGTACTCTTATTCAATATTAGCTGTGGATCAACTCCTTTTATACATACATACATATATATATATATAGTACACGGATCGTGCAATAATAATAGAACCATTTCTTGTTCCTAGAGCATTGGTTG
The DNA here is from genome assembly GCA_034770075.1 of Aralia elata. NCBI lineage: Eukaryota > Viridiplantae > Streptophyta > Magnoliopsida > Apiales > Araliaceae > Aralia > Aralia elata. The sequence continues at coordinate 4,104,952 of CM068378.1, forward strand.
GTGCTTTTAGAATCGTTCAAGATCAGTTGACTACTCGTCTTCTTAACTCGAGAGTCCTTCCAAAAAATTTAAGCCGTGTGTGTAACAATTCAAAATTCTATAAATTTAATCCAACACTGCCCCCCCCCAAACCCCCCCCCCCCCCCCCCCCCCAAAAAAAAAAAAAAGAAAAATCTCAAAATCCATACCACACTCGAGCTAGTAGTCAGGCTAGTCACTGCTAAATTGATCACCACAATGAATCATGTCCAAACTTGAAACCTATGTTCAGGCCATGTCATGAAATTAAACAAAAACTTTGTAGTTATTACCACAGATTATTGACAACTTATAAATCTGCTCCAAACTTTGAGTTGAAACCAATCAAGTACTACCACAACAGAATTGAAGACCTCCCCAAGAGTTATTAGGGCTTCTCTTTAGCCCAGGGTTTGAAACCCAGTGTTTTCATGATAAAATCGCATAACTTGTACAAAGATACAAAGGAAATGGTAAATAGTTCTCTCCTTATTCAGAGGTGATGCAGCATAACAGATGCAGCTTAATATCCATTCAAGGAGCACAAGAGAAAAAAAGATTGTAGCGAAAACAGAAGTATCACTAAAAAGTAAGAATCTCAAAGGTATAAATGCGGAGGGGTAATATGGACAACATAAGATTGTCGGTCCATTTTGGTCAACATTTCCCCCTTTTAAATCAATTAGAAAACCACATACAAAACAAGACACTCGGGGGTTATCATTTGAGTTTTGGAGTTGCTTATTCCATACAAGGAAACCTCTAACTACCTGATACACGTAGATACCAAAATGAAAACACTCAAATTGAAATCCCCAGAGACTTCTTCATCTTCTCAACCTCCAAGTAAACAGTTGAATATGGTAGGAACTCTGAGAAATAGCTTTTACTCAGATCATTAATTGCAACTGCAAGTTTAGGGATCTCTAGTGTTTCCTCATGAGTCAGGGTCCTAACAAACCTTGCTGGATTCCCAGCCCAAAGCTCGCCGGTAGGAATCCTTCTCCCTGGGGGAACCACAGATCCAGCTTCAAGGATAGAATGGGTCTCCACCAACGAACCTTCCATAAGTATGGAATGCTGACCAATAATGCACTCTGGCTCGATTGTGCAAGATCGCAAGAGACTGTATGCACCAATGGTCACATACCTCTCAATTGATGTCTCTGCTGGCAACCCTGGCATATATAGAAGAAGTTGCACTAAGATGAGATGATACAATATTACTTTACTTTCTCTCTTTTCTTTTTTTTTTTCTTATTTACTTTTTGGATGGGGGTGGGATAAGTACGGAATTTTAATCGTTACTGTTCATAACCTTTTCAAAAATAGCAAATATTTCGTCCACCAAGTTTATGTGACCACTTTGCATGGGTGCATAGTTTAGGAGAGAAAAATTGAACATTATATTCCATGCTTGTTCTTTTTTAACATATGATTGGGTCCGACCCAAGATTTTCTTTATCATTTTATCTGAAGGCAATATAGACTATTTTAATCACAAGGTGTATTAATGTTGATAAGCGGCCACAAAAACTATTAGAAAGCACAAAAATGAGAAGTGCCCACATAAACTTGCACAAAGGGAATATTGTAACTTTTGGTTTAAAAAGTATAAGATTCACAAACAACACAGATTATTTTTGCATATTAGTGCTTCACAATGATCCTAAATATTTAGAAGAACTGCAATTATCCAAACAAATTGAGAATCAGTAACATAAGTTATGGCACACTAAGGCTTTCTTATTACCCCAGTGAATGAATATAAACCTTGGACCTTTTAAATTCTAGTCCATCCCCCCCCCCCCTCCATTTCTTTCTATAAGCAGTATGCACTGATTCAACTCAATCTATGTTTACATAAAAATCTTGACCCTTATCGACTTAAAAATGTGAGTGGTAATTGGTAAGAGGTCGGACGTATTGGCTAAGGTATACTACCTCCGTACCACTTTAAAAGTCAAGGTTCAAACCTGATTGTATCATGAACTTTTAGACTTTCAGAAAAAAAGATATTTAGGATCAATATGTTGTAAAATCGGTGAAGTTATTTATAAAATTAATTTTTACCATCTAAATATATTTAGATACAAAAATGAAAATATTATATCTAAATGTTTCAACAGCACATCTTACATTCCGTGACACAAACATGGTTTTGAACTGTGACATTCAAAGTAGAACATAGGGACAGAGTAACGAATACAAGGACATCCATTCTTCGGATAGCAGGTCTATCCTACATATGGATTCCAAAATATACAGAAAGATCAAGAAGTGGCCCATCAAGGATAAAAAAAGTCAGTATTTACATGATGAACAGTATTTAACATGCAAATTATGAGCCTATAAATTCAGCATTATTATGAACAGAACATCTAATATGACCAATAATGCTTAAAAAACCATTTATATTATTATTTCCACTATACTACCCCCACCCCCACCCCCCATCCACAAAACTACCAACATCTAAAAACAAATTAATTGATTTTTAGTTTAGCATAAAGGAGTGAGTCTATTTCGAGTTCTCTCATTGCTATCACTGAGATAGCAGAAAAACAATCACCATTTACAAAAGAAGCACAATAAATTGATGGCATTCATAGCATAAGCCTTGCTTTATATCAAGAAAGAGTTCAACCACGAGCGCAATATTCAATGTGCTCGTTTATTTTTGGGATAGATTTGGATTACTTAAAGCTCCTCAGAAACTCAACTCTGAAGAATATCAACCTGATATAAAGAGATACTACCGCCACCATCCAAATTTATGCAGCCACTATGTGTGAGCACATAGTTTTAGCCTTTAGGATAGAAAAATGCAAACATTATATTCCATAATTGTCCTTTCTTTTAACATATGGTAGGATCCACAAGCATGTCTTTATTGTTTTATATTTTATAGGAGGGCAAGACAGACTATCTCAGTAAAGAATGTATTGACATTGATAGGTAGCCAAATATTTTTGGACATCCATTGGTGGTAATGGCAGAGGTCTTGAGGAATAAGCTCAAGATAGCTGGTTCCAATCCCCGCATCTAGGGCCAAGATTACATATCAATGAAATGTTAGTTTTGGACATCCAAATAAAGAAAGAAAGGAGTCCACATAAACTTGGATGGAGGGAGTATCTTTTTAATAAGTTCAACCTTCAAAGAGAAACTACAGTTGGTTTATTGGTTTTTCTAGTCTCAGTTGGTCTCTTGTATACACAAATACGTGCAAGTCCTAGCAATCTGACCTTTCAGTTTATTTTCCATATAGCAACTAGATTAGGCTGGAAATTTTCAATTCATAAAACATTACCAGCATTTGAAGTTAATTCGAGCAGTATAAACACGTGAGTAACAACCTATAAAAAAATAAACAAGCTAGGAACAAGTGTAGTCACTTAAACATTACTTCCCAACAATTTTCTTACAAATTGATTCAAATCTGAACCAGCTAATTTAAGAATTGGCAAAATTTTGCGTCCATTCATCAACTACAATAATGTGCTATTACCTAACACTACACCAAATAGCTGTCTGTCTCAGCTAATGACTTAGGTTTCCCACTATTCAAAACAACCTAAATTCCACATACTAATAACATTTTCGTTTCTAACATTTTCTCAGATTCCAAACAAAGAATCAGAGGCAGATAGCAAAACAAACTCAGCACTAGATAACCACAATTCTTGTAATCTAAGCTATGAAGTAAAAAACTGTAAATGCTTTGTGAAATAAAACTCAAAACCACACCAATTAGTAGTCTTAATCTCACTATAATTTAGTCCTTCATATTTACTGTATTTTCCACCAAAAAAACAAAATAAAACATTCCGAACCTGTAGGCGAAGACCAAGCAGCATGAATAACAGACTTCTCCTGAACATTGGAGCAGAAGCCGACAGTGATCTTGTTGAGATCGCCCCGAAGAACCGACCCGTTCCAGACGGATGCTCCGTCGCAGACAGTGACCTGACCGGTGAGAACCACGTTAGGGGCAACGTAGGCGTCGACGGCAATCTTGGGAAGCCACTGGCCCAGCGGAATGATCTGTCTCTGTCCTCTGTAGTCCCACTTCACCCGATCCAGTGATTCGGTAATCTTAGCCGCCGGCGCTTCGGTGGCGAGAGTGCGGCGGAGGAGCTGGTGGTGCTGGGAGGTTAGGGTTGCGGTCAGGACTTTTCGTGATAACCGAGCTACAGCAGTCATTTCTCTAATTAGAGAGAGAGAGAAACCAAATGAAAGAGGGAGAATAGAATGAGCGCAGAGAGCACAACAGGGGATTAGCTCACAACTTCGCTCCCGGTTAGGAAATTGACTATTGATTTATTTTTTATTTTTTATTATTATTTACTTATTATTTTTTATATATAATTTGTACACATAAAAATATTCATCCAAAAAAATAAAAAAAATAAAAAAAGAACTCGTGAATGCAGCATTGCCAGTGCAAGTCCAGCTGATATCCACAAGAGAATATGATTGGGCCCAATAGATACGCCATATGATAAAAAGTTAAAAAGGCCATAGGCCCAAGTCTGGTCCAGTGTCCACTGTCCACCAATGTTTACAATAGCCAATATGTAAAAGTTTGTGATTTTACGGCAAACCAAGTTTTAAAAAGAAAAGACAATGGAGTGCCCTCCTTTCTTCAACCTATTTTTTTCGAATACTATAATTTACAATAATTATAGTCGTATTGTTAAAAAATTGAATAAATATATATTAATTTTAAATTTAAAAATTCATAAATTAAGTTTAGAAAGTTAAATTGATATTCTTATATTAAAGGAGAATATATCATAATACGCATTTTTCGTCTCTGTAAACACAAGGGAAAACAATCATAAAAAATCATCGTGTTAAGTTAAAATTAACAAGCACCACTTAGTAGTTAGTATATCGAATAAACTGTAACAAACTGGCCCATTATTATCATAGGCCCAGTGATTACAAAAATATTATGATGATCAATGACAACAATTTGTGTGTTCAAGAAAATAAAAAATAAAAAATGACAACAATTCTTGTAATTGTTAGTATCAAAATTAAGGAGTTTTGTTATGCATTTCAATAAATTTAAGTCGAATTATAATTGCGAAACTTATCAGAAATTGATTATCAGAAATTGATAGGAATTATAGAAGGGCACCACTTATTACACATATCTCTAAAAAAGTTACCAGTGATACTTATTGACGTAATTGACAATTAAAAAGTCGATAATATATATCATTTTCTTATTAGAAGTTAAGTCCGGATCTAGTGACTACTCTCGTATTCATATTATGACACTGAGAATAAGAAGCATTATAAACAATCTAAACGTATAATATTATAAACAATCTAAACGTATAATATTATAAACGACTTAAATATTTTTAAATTTAAGATTGTTAAAAATCCATTTTATATGGTCAATACAATTATGACTACTATGATGAACAATCTAAAGGTGCTACCGATTATGAGATATTTTTACTTCAAAAACTTAAATAAATTATTTCGTTTTAAAATATAAATATATCTTCAATTATCTTTTAAGAAGTTCGGCATCTGTACATGCATGTCTTAGTTATTAATTACCCTTTGACAATTATCATTTTGAAAGTATAGCAATACTCGATTCAAAGGAGAGAATATCCTTTACCGTTTAAACCCAGAAAAAAAAAAAGAAAGAAAGAAAGGAAAACAGCAAGAACAAAAGAGAAAATTATGCTCCAAATGGAAGCATTCTTGATTCTCCTCCAACTTATTTTCCTAAATGGGATGGGAGTATCCTATGGTATGGTTTGGCTTCCCATCAATTATTGTTTGGGACTTGTCTTCTTTTTGCCTTTAATAATTAATTAATTAATTAGGAGAGGGGAGATCAGATGGGTGGTGTACTCAAGTGCATGTTATTGCCCACCAACTATTACTAGGGTTTCTTTCACTCATACAAAACCCTAACTAATAATACTAGTTTGGAGTTAGTGAATATGGAGGGCCCCAAAGCCAGGACTCACAAGACTTGATCTGTCGACACGTAGCAATTTCTGGGACCTCTGCATTAAATGAAGCAAGGCCAGAAGAGTTAAGGTTTCATGCTCCTTTCTCAATTTCTCTATCCTCTTTTTGCCATCCTGGTTACATATCTTAATCTCTCATCAACCCTATTCCACTATACTGTTTACATACTTAGAGAGGGGGAGAGCAAGAGGGCGTAGCTAGCCTAGCTAGCTTAATCAATTTCGCAGATCGATCTAGTGAAATTTAATTAAAGGAAAAGAAAATTATAAGAAGAATAAGAATGGGGAAGGGAAGGGTGGAGCTGAAGATGATTGAGAACAAGATCAATAGGCAGGTAACATTTGCAAAGAGAAGGAATGGACTTTTGAAGAAAGCTTACGAACTTTCAGTACTCTGTGATGCTGAGGTTGCTCTCATCATCTTCTCCAGTCGCGGCAAGCTCTATGAGTTCTCCAGCACCTCTAGGTAACTAACTTCACCTGTATATATATACCAAACAGGGCCCTTTTTGAGCACGGACGAGAGGGTTTACTGTTCTGAAACCCCGATCAAGGACTCCAAATTTTTATATATATATATATAGTGTGTGTATATATATATGTGTGAATATTTGATTAAAAATTTTGCAAATAAGAATACTAGAAGAAAAATCTTTATTCTCATGATATATTTTGTTGTAGTAGAACTTTTCATATATTTTGTTGTAGTCGAAATTCTCATATATTTTCTTGTAGTCGAACTATTATGTTTTAAGCTCTAGAAAAATACTTTTTTAGATAAAACTTGTAATTTTTATTTATTTATTTATTTATTTATTTGGTGAAAAATGTTTCAAAAAAAAGTCTCGTTTTCATTTTTTATCCTAAACCATCAAAATCTCGCAAATTCTATACATCCTAATAACTATTACAACTAAAACATACATACATGAATGAATGCTTCTTGATGTTTACTTTTTTCGACATAACACTTTCTCTCCGTGTTTTTATGCTGTTTCATCTCCAAACTAGAAATGGGTGCTAACTGTTGTATAGATCGGGGCTGCAAATTAGGTTTTATAGCTAGCTAGCTTTATACTTGGGGCTGAATTTTGATTTTTGTTCCTTAGAGATATATATATTTAGAGTTTAATCCTTCATAGAAATAAGGAAGATCGATATCAAGATTCACTTGTTTCACTAATTTAAGCTAATGGATGGAAGTAAATAAGAAAGAAAATTTTATATAATTTGATTTGAAAATAGGGCACGATTCCATTGCTTGAGTAAATGATTTTAATGAAACTACATTAGCAACAAGCTGATAAGTCATTTCTATTTAAATTTGGGTCTTAAAGTACATATATATATCCCGGATTTAAGGGGGAAAATCCTCCTTTTTGCTTACTCTTTCAAGGATCTCATATCTCGAGCACTGTCCATCCGTTTTGAAATATAAGATTAAGATTTTATAAAGTCAATTTTAAATATTTTTAAACTTAAAATTGATATAATTTTTTTTTAATTTTAATCAATAAAATGATGAAATTTGTAAAGAAAAAAGAGAGCATATATCTTAGACACATACAAGTTTATATGTGTCCTATTATTTTAAAAGATTTTATTAATGGTGTTTTTGACATTTTTTTTATATGATTATTTTGATATTTTATCAATTTGTCAATCAAAATTACGTAGTTTTAAGTGCAGGACATACACAAACTTGTGTGTATCTCAAATACTCTCTTTTCCCATTTGTAAATTATCCAAAAAATACTAATCATTGTAATATTTATTATTTTATAATTTTTTATGAATTTAAAAATATTTTAAATTAACTTTCAAAAGTAAATTACGATTTTATAATTTGGAACCCATGCAGTATATATTTGGCCTATATATCCATGTATTGTCGGATTAATTAGTATTAAATTAGGTATAGCATGTGTTGGGTTCCCTTCAGATGGCATAGAATATAATGTACATACCCTTAATTTGAATATGACGTACAATATACAAAGTGAATCTGTATGCATTATTAACTTGTTGAAAGGGTTAAAAATCAAACAAATGACAAATTTGTAATTACGTTGTTGAGGTAAAGCATTGAATCATTACAGGAATTCTTTTTTGAGGTCCCACCGAAACCCAGTTCTGTTCTCTATTTTCAACCATCTGAAAGGAGTAATTCATATGGAAAAAGCTCCTGAGTTGGAATTAGTGCCACTCATGCATGCTCTCATTTTATAACCTTATTTTATAACCTTAATCTCTATTACTATATATGTGGATAGATAATATTTACAAGATTCGACGTTTTATTACATATGTTATATATGATTCAATGGCTCCATTTCTGTAAAAGAATCATGTTATGCATTACAAATGCTACCCAAAAGATATTAATGAATATGAGTATTCTGATCTTCATTAGACACACAACTCCCCAAACTATATATGCTTAATTACTTTGTGTACTTGACTACCTGTAAATTAATTAGTAGTTAATCGGTCTTCTAAGGATAATGAAAAACATAAATTAACTTCAAGGACCCTCAACAAGGAGAGGACAGAATTATTCATCTGCAGAATTTGATCACTTGTCTTGATCAGTTACAGTGCTTGTACATCAATGTCGACTATGATATTGGAAGATAAAATAGGGAAAAGGAAATAAAGGAAAAAGGTCATCATTTATATTATACTACGCATGTCAAAACTGCACTTTCAAATTTCTTTTTCTTGTCTCTCATTTCTTGGCTATTCAAAATCTTACAACATAAGTACTTATATCCTAAGACAAGTTGAAATAATTAGAAACTTCCACATGCAAGATCAAAGTATTTCACTGTTAAAACCCTATTAAATAAATATTTATTACTTTCCATTACTAATTACTCTAGTGTGAATGTTGTTAATTGTTTAGCATGCTGCAAACACTCGAAAAGTATCAAAAAAGTAACTATGGACCACCAGAGACGAATGTGTCTATAAAGGAAGATCTGGTAAGACTCTCTTTCTCTCTCTCTCTCTCTCCGTGGCCAATTTTTGTAAGGTATGATTGCTAATTTGGATACGATATTGTTATAGAGTGTAAGCATGTATCTAATTAAGGTGTTATTATAATGCTAATGATGATATCTTCCATAATCGGTAAAGGGTTCTCTGTATGCTAGGTTTTCCAAAGTGAAGCAATGTGATAAAGAATATCTAATTAGCCTACAGATATATTACATGTAATACATGAAGTGGTGGAATCCATTTCATAATCTCTTTCTTTCAAATACCTTACTCTAACCATATCATGTTCTCATTTTATAATATGTTCAACAACTTATTAGCTGAACATCACAACACAATGATTTAATTAGTTGTACATTAACAAATATTTGATTTTCTTGAACTCAGATTATAACAAGTTTATCTATATATTTATATGCATGCATATAGGAACACAGTAGCTATCAGGAATACATGAGGCTTAAACAGCGTTATGATGCCCTGAAACAATTTGAAAGGCAAGCTTTTCCCTACAAGTATCACTTTCCCTTGTCTTACCCTTTGAATATCTAGGACAGAAGTAAAGCTGTGATGCCAGCCATATTACACTGTTAAAAATTGAATTAGCTATTTCTTTTCATTGTTTATTTCAGGAATTTCATGGGCGAGGATCTTGGTTCCTTAAGTAGCAAGGAGCTTGAGTCACTAGAAAAGCAGATTGATTTGTCACTGAAGCAGATCAGATCAGATAGGGTAAAATATTGCAGTTCATATCAAGCTTACATTATACTTGTCAAAAACTCTAGCTGAACCCCAAGGAACCCCTAGATTGCTTGCATTTCTATTTGCAAAATCTAAGTTAATTAACATATTTAATTTGTGATCCTTGGAAACATATCCATAAGAATCAATTTCCAATATTGTTTTCAAGGTTGGATATAGAGTATGACCGTGTCTGGTAGACAAGCAGCATAAGACTTGCTCATAAGCATGCATCTCACCCATGATTTATGATTTCCCACAGACCCAACGCATGCTTGATCAGCTCTATGACCTTCAAAGGAAGGTAAGGCTAGAAGCTAAACTTTGAATTTTTGTAGTGCACATTAGTTTAGTATGTCCCCTAATGACCAGTTATGTTTACGTTGTGTGACAGGAACATCTGCTTCATGAGTCTAACAAAAGCCTTAGAGGAAGAGTATGTAAACACGTCTAATCATAGTAATTTTATTCTTATGGTAGATTACATATTACTGATGGATTCAAAATATAAGGTCACTTGCCTTTGTAAAATATCTGATTTTGGTGCACCTCATCATGCATTTCACCATTTCGCGACATGGTTTTGCACTATGACAAAATGCTTTAGAAAAATATGAGAAGATCGATGTTACCAACTAGCTAGCATGCACATATTAATTAAGACAAGTTTAATACAAACAGTTAGATGAAGGAAGCCAAGAAGCAGAAGGACTACAATGGGATCCAAGTGCAAGTGGAATGGTTTCTTGCCGTCAAGTAACTCCAGCAACTAGTGATGTGTTCTTTCATCCATTATGCAGTACTGAAACCACGTTACAAATTGGGTAAATTGTTTTAGCTTTTGCCAGATTTGAATGGTCTTGCGTATATGAACTGTCACCTAGCTTGTTGAGCCTACGAATTCATTGAAAATGCAGGTGTCAAACTGATCTAGCAAATATGATCAGCAGCTCCTTCTGGTCGAGGTGTGAATAGCCAAATGTATGTTTGGTCAAGCCTCACAAGATCGATTGAAGAAACCAATATTGAGAAGTCCTCTCCAAGCCAACTAATGTCAATTTATTTTACTAATTTCCATTAATATTACAATTACTATTGACAAAAGACATGTTTTATTGTGTGTTATCGCATACAGGTCTATCTATGTGATAAAACCTACTACTACTACTACTATTAATCTCATTAGATTTCTTCTTTTGGGTACCTCTGAAAGGTTGTTTCAATGTGATGGGGAGATTTTGTGGTCTCATTTCTCACTGAAAGGGAGGGCAAGAGTGAGATAGAATAGAGAGCAGTGCTTATAAATATGATGGTGGAAAAGCCTTGAAACCCTGGATGTGATCTTGAGAAACCCAGATAACTTTGAGGGGTTATTGTTTAACCTAAATTTGTTACATTAAAAAAAATCAATATTGATCCACAATATCACAATTATTAAATTGTCAATCCTTGTTAGGCGTATCAAATTTGAAGTCTCAAATACACAGAAAAATCTCATACACAAAATAATTAATTAGGATTTGATCTCAAACAGTAATACAGTTATTATTATACCAATATTGTAGAAGGCCCTGGTATATACATAATAATAATAATAAGAGAACAATACATAACCATATATGCACTTTGATGCATAGCTTTATAAGTCTCCATAAGAACAGTTAAATTAATGAAATCCTGGACATATAATATATAAAATGTATATGCCAAACAATCTGAGAGATGAGAAAGAAAAAGAAAAGGAAAAGAGAAGAGTACTAGTATATATAGTACCCTCACTAGCTCCAAAATAAATAATACTTAGTATATATGTAATATACTCTTTATTAATTAATGATCTTGGCCGGTGTAGATGTGAATACGAACGGCCAAAATGAGAATGGTGAAGACACCAAAGTAGATGAGGGTGTGTATGAGCACAGCCTTTCCGTTGGTGGTGAAGCTGCCGAATTCGACGGTTCGTGTGTTTCCTGGTATTTGAAACACAAGCCCTGGTGATAGGATTATGAACAGAACTAACCCTATCAATACCGGTGCCCAGTCCAACATTTTTACATATACATTGATTGGTCACTGAAATTTGAGGGCTATATATAGCTAGCTCTGATCGATCTTTATAAGGTACTGAACAAACATTTACTAGTGTATATATATATATATATATATATATATATATATATATATATATATATATATGTTTGTATGTATGTATAAAATCCTCCGATACATATTGACTTTTTAAAATTTATTTGAGAAATTATAAAAAATTAAAATTGATATTAATTCATACAAATTTTGAAACTAACAAATATGGTAATTAGTACTATATATTTTTCTAATTAGTTTGCAGTAGTGATACTTTTTTGTGTTAAGATCAAATATATTTATATGGACAAATAATTTTAAAATATTGTTAATTGAATTCAAAATGTATATTTTAAGTTGTAAACGGAGGGAGTATGTGTTGATTTTATAATGATTAATAGTACTAGTCTGTATATGCATGAGAGCAGGCAGGCAAGGCCTTTTTAAAGAAAAATGGTTAAGCAATTGTATAATGCCTTTGTATATTCATGTCACGTAATTCCATTATATATATATATATATATATATATATATATATATATATATATATATATATATATATATATATATATATATTAGGTCTGCGAAACTCCATGCTCAAGTCAAGAACTAAATTCTTGCTTGGTAAACTGGAACATATACTTAATTACTTCACACGCAAACTCATATATCTTCCTCTAATCCTAAGAAATGCATCAAGCTTTATCTGCTCGAATAAATAATTAGATTCCATATCTTATTATCTTATTAAAGTTATACGATTCAATCTAATATCAGTGTACTTTTTGAACTAATCCGTACTATCAACGTTAGTATATAGACCCTTAGGCCCAACAAGTAACCCAAATGATTGAAGGTCCGAAGGCCCACTCACACGGTCCAGAGTTAAGGCCCACCTACAATGAGTGCCCCAATTAATTCTTGATGGTACATGTGTGAAGGGATTTTCTAATATTGTGTCTTACATAAAAAGAACGATCAAACATTGTAAAAAGATTTTTTTTTCCCCGATTAAAATGGTAAGAATATTTTTGGGTCAACTTAAGTATCAATTGGACACACCCACCACATCGCCCTGATGCGTTCAGGAGAATTTTTTTGAGTGTTGACCTCAATGTTCGAACTCAGAAAGTCAAAAAAATGAGCAAATCTCCTTAACTACTATGAGAACCTTAAAAATTAATGTAGAAAAGTTAGACACTCATTTTTTATTAAAAAATATTTAAAAATGATAATATCTCTCTCCCTACTTACTAATGACCACATTGGAAGCGTCTCGCGACGACCCAATGATGTTTCCCATCGTAAGGACGTTCGCGAAGGTCTGAAAGAGCCAGAGCCCACATCGAAAATGTAAGCCTGAGAGATATAGCATTATCAACTGACATAGAATAATTTAAAGAATCCAAATTATGATAAAGTAAAATGAGATTTTTTTTTTCTAATTTAAAATTAGAAAACTTGAGTTGAAACAGAAAGTATAAATTGGTGGTATCATATTCATATAGCTTAGCAGTTTTTTATTCAGACTGAGCTTATATGAACTTGGTTTTTGTGAAAAATATAATCCTAGTATTTTTTTTATAAAAAAAAATAAATTTGATGACCTGTTTTTTTCTTTCCAATGAGAGTTTGAGGGTAAATGGGAGCTAAGTCTGGCCTGGTCCAGTAGATGTCAAAAATTGTGGAGTATAAAGAGAAAATTATAATACAATCTGATTTGTGTTCTTAAGAAAATAATTTACATATATAATATCAGGACTTTAATATTTGGGTATTGAAAATTAAGTTAGCATGGTTTATAAATACTCCCTCCGTCCCAAATTAATTGCTTTTCTAGGACTTTTTAAAGTCAAATTGACTATTTTTAAAATTAATAATTAAGCATATATAAATATATTTCTAAAATTATAAAAATTGAAATTAGTAATAAATTGTATATACTTTCTTTTGGTTATAATATCTTCACTTATATGTTAGCAAAAATAGTAAAAAAATTAGTTTTAAAAATAGTCAATTTGACTTTTAAAAGTCCTAGAAATGCAATTAATTTGGGACGGAGGGAATATTAAGTATAATAATGCATATAAACTCACCTCTCTCATAGAATTTCTTTAATAAATTGAAGAGTCAACTGAATAATTCAAAAATGTCACCAAAATTTGGATGTTTAAATAGTTAGGCTGATTAAATATGTAATTGAATTTTTTTTTAAATAATCAGAATTTATCAAAATTTTATAAATAAAGAGAGAAGTATGTTTTGAAATTTTAAAACCAAAACTCTAAAAAAAATTTAATAAAAAAGCAATAACCACAAATTCATCCTCAGGCAAACAGGCTGATTATAAATTTAAAACATAATTATATCCGTTCGTAGAGTTTGGGCGGCTGGGCCACGTTAACCATTTATGGCCTCATTTCTTCCTAGTTTTCAGCTAAATAATTGTGACGTGGACGAATTCTATTGGCTGCTATCTTAAAATTCAAACAGCGAGCAACCTTTTCTTTTTTCAATTTTTCTGAAACAATCAATCCCTCCATTTTTTCACCAACACATTTTCTGAATTATAGGGTTTACCTCTGTTTTCTTTCTCTTCGGTGGGGCATTTTCCCGGAAAATTCATCTCAATTTTCCCGGAAAATCCTATCCCTCCGATCACCATTTCCGTTCCGGCTGCGATCCCTGGTGCATTATCTTCTGGTTCCTCCTCTATATCTTTTAATTAGCTTTGATTTTGGGATATGATTGATTGATAGGCCTTTGAATTATTTGTTACAGAAAGAATAGAGAAAAAGGAACAATAATAATATTAATAATACTTAGATATGACGGGGAGTCAAGGAGGTCTTTCTTCAAGGAGAAGTATGTCTTTGACAAGCTCATCTTCGAATGTGAAGAAGAAAGCTTCAGATAATGGAGGGGTTGCTCCTTCTGAGTCTACTAGAAAATCTCTCGCATCTTCTCGTTCCATGTGGGTTACTTATATTTAAATTCTCTCATCTGATTATTGTTTCTTGGCATATTATTAATCTTATATAATTTAATCGTTTCATCTCTGTTATTTCCTTTTTGTAAATTTTAAGTTATGATGAATGTGCTATTCTGGTTGTAGTTAGATAATTCTCTGTCCTCCTCGGAAACTGATAAAATTAAATTACATCATGTGAACAAATTATAAGAGTATGTAGAGGGAAAGTGACTTGCCTTACTCCCATAATGAAGAGGCAGAAACTATATTGTTTGTTTTGGCCCTTAACAATCCATCCTTACGGGTGTAAAAAGTATGCAAAAATATGAGAGCATGCAATATTTTTTGATTTGAGACTGTGGAGTACAATTATTATGACTGTGGAGTATATTTTTTGACGGGTTAGATTTGTTTATGTTTTATTATTATAAAGTCTTGATACACATTACTAAATTATATGAAAATTTACATGATTAAATAATTTTGTGTGCTCTATATATATATATATATATATATATATATATATGTATATATATATGCTTAGATTGTCAAATGAAGCGCCAAAATGACGTAAGTTTGGCCAAATAGCCTTTCTAAATAAATTTGAGCTCAAGTTTTTCTGTGTTATGTACGTCGAGAGTAGAACTTTTGTTAGGAGAAAACATAATAAAATGTACTTATAAGTCATCACAAAAAAAAAAAAAAAAAAAAAACTTCTGGTGCTACATACATTGTTGATCAGTCTTGTAAAACATTATGCGGACATGCAATGCAATCTTAATAACAAAAGGCTCTAATCGCACAAATATTAAAATTCCAACTTAAAATTGGGTGCTCAAACTTCACATTTTGTATTAAATTATTTCTGCAACAATCAACTTGTTGATGCAACTAAAAATCTCCTATAGAATTTAGCTTCAGAAAATTTAGATTTTAAAGAATTCCTTACTATAAGCATGCATATAAAGCTACTCATAGTGTATAGCCTATGTAGCATACCGAGTTCCTGTATCGGTTCCTTGAACTGAAATTATCTGCGTTCTATGTAACATTTCTCATAAGGACAATATATACAGTTTATATATATATATATATATGACTTTTTCTCATCTTCATTTTGTTTAATGACATTTTCCATATGTAACTGTTTTTGGAGCAGGGGACTAACTGGAGAGCGCACAGTTAAGAGATTGCGGCTTTCAAAGGCCCTGACAGTACCTGAATCTACAAGTATTCACGAAGCTTGTCGTCGGATGGTAGCTCGTAGAGTTGATGCTTTGCTGCTGACTGATTCAAATGCATTACTTTGTGGAATCCTGACAGACAAGGTTTGATTTGAAGTCTTGAATCATATGTGATATAACAACATGCAAAAGACCCTTTCATAAGGTATAAATTGCCACTAAGTAGTCCATTTGTTGATAAGGATATTGCAACAAGAGTTATTGCTCGTGAGCTTAATCTTGAAGACACACCTGTTTCAAAGGTTATGACAAGGAACCCGGTTTTTGTGCTTTCAGACACTCTTGCTGTCGAAGCCCTCCAAAAAATGGTTCAAGGTTGGTATTGATTGGAAAAGTGACATCATCCTTCCAAAAGTACTGTTCTAAATTCTCCCCACTGCTTGATATTTTGCCACAGGAAAATTCAGACATTTGCCTGTTGTGGAGAAAGGAGAGGTTATTGCTCTACTTGATATAGCCAAATGTTTATATGACGCTATTGCTCGTATGGAGCGGGCAGCTGAAAAGGGAAAGGCAATAGCTGCTGCTGTTGAAGGTGTTGAGAAACACTGGGGCACTTCTATATCTGGTCAGTGCCTAGGTGGACTGTGTTATGTAAAATGTATAATTAGCAAACCTATTAGGCAATTTGGTTGGTGGACAATGTTTTCAGTTTTGCTTTATTTTGGAATACTTATCAAATTTTGCGTTAATGATATTATTTTACTTTTTTCAAGAGAAACTACTTTCACTTGACTCTGTCATTTATTATTCATTCTATAGGTCCAAATACATTTATAGAAACACTTCGAGAGCGAATTTTTAAACCTTCGTTGTCTACTATCATTTCCCAGAATTCAAAGTAGGTACTATATATACTTTTATACTTTTATTTCTGAGTGGCATCTTATATGGTTGTTTTAAGATGAATATTCCTGATATTAACATTATACAAGTTACTCTGTTCAAATGATTTTGGCATTTGCAGGATTGTAACAGTGTCACCAATGGATACAGTAGTAACGGCATCAAAGAAGATGCTTGAATGTCATACTAGCTCTGCAATTGTAACTGTTAACGAAAAACCACAGGGAATTCTAACGTAAGTTTCTAATCCATTGTGTAGCGATTATCAAAGAAGGGGAAAAACTTCACTTTTTCGGTTTCTCGGAACCATGGATTTAGTGCCCCCCTGCTCCCCTCTAGATCTGATTTTAGCTTTGAAAAACAGAATGACTCATAGCAAGCTTGATAGAATTATTACTTTTGCTAATAATAACCTTGCTTGTTCTACTTTTGTCAGGTCAAAGGATATTCTGATGCGAGTGATTGCACAAAGTCTTCACCCTGAGTCCACTTTGGTGGAGAAGGTAATTATCTCACTTTGATGCGTGTTCTGCTAAAATAGTTTTTGACCTTTTTTTCTTGTTCCAATTTCTAGATCTTTTGGTCAGTTTTTAGTTTTCAGGAGAAGTTTTCTACTGTTTATATGGCTATTTGGGGGGGGGGGGGGTTCATATATGCATTTCTTATGTAAGACAAGAAAATTATTTTTACTTTCACTTTGATATGTAGGTGATGACCCCACATCCAGAATGTGCAACAGTTGATACACCAATTGTTGATGCTCTGCATACCATGCATGAAGGAAATTTTTTACACCTTCCTGTTGTTGACAGAGGTTATTGCACTATCTTGATTGTACTCCTACTTTGTACAAAATGCTTCACTATTTATGGAGATGATTTCTGATGTCTAATCATAATTTAGTGCAGATGGAATTGTAGTTGCACTCATTGATGTACTTCATATCACTCACGCTGCTGTTGCCACAGTAAGTTGAATTCCCCTTATCTTGTACCACCTAATGCTCGATGAGGTTTGTAACATAATTGATCTTGCACAGTAAGTTGAATTTCCCCTTATCTTGTACCACCTAATGCTCGATGAGGTTTGTAACATAATTGATCCTGCACCAGTTTGTAGATAAAAAGTCTAATAATTAGTGACTTTTCTGGACTGATTTATTCAGTCTTATGGTGTAACAGTTAATTCCTCGCAACTGTTTATGGAGAAAAATGCACTTTCTTATCGCTAACGTTCTATAATTCAGTAGGTGGACTAGTTGGCAGAGGGGGCATCTAGTGGCTAATGCCAAGGCTGCCTAGCCGGCACCTAGGCATTTTCCTTTTTCTTTTGGGTGCACCTAGGAGTTTTCCTAGGCGGTCTTATTCATTTATTATAAATTTTTCATATACTATAAAAATCACATATTAGATGTAAGTTTCGTCCACTGTGAAAAAGCTTCACAAGTACGAGCTATTTGTTTATCAGATCAACACGTCTTATAACAACTTTACCTAGACCTAGTATGTGCTGGAGTTCTTTAGATACTTTTACTACTGATCACTCATTCATTATGTTCAAATCATCAAGCCAAAGTAATTAATTCATGAATTGTTTTTGCGACTTTCGTGGAATCTTTGACATGGACACATCCTAGTCTGTGATATTGGTAATAATAAAGAAAATGAGGATAATTTTAAAACTTTTGAGATATGCCAATATCACGTGTCAATATCTTCTTCTCCATTGACTGGCCAATGAACTTTGATTTGTGGTAGCAATCTCTAATTTGGATTCTTTTTGTTGTACCAACCAATATCACATGTCAAGTGTTACGGAATGCCTAACCTCTTATTGTTGTTTAAAATTTAAAAATGATCCTATTTTCCAACTTATGATAAAGCTCAAGTGTAGTTTAATGGAGTTGACTTCTAAAGACAAGAATTCTCTCCCTCTCCCAGTGTTTTGAGAACATTTGCTAATATGTAGCTTTATTTAACGCTTTGATGTCTTTGTAGCATCCTCTGCAATATATTTTAGACCACCCAAACAAAATGTTAATGCAACTACTTCATATTCAAGAAGTTATAATCGGCTATAGATTTCTTTTGTATTGCATCGCAAATAACTGATAGGAAGTTATTGTATGAAAAACTAATTGTGTGACGTAGTCACTCATACACTGGAAAGAATTTCTGAAAATCTATATTTGTAGTGTATTTCTCACTTGGACTTGTGAAATTCCTTCCAAGCTCTGGAGAATAAATATCTCAGCATTCCATGAAATAATTAGGTGGGAACGGGGGTGAATAATGAGGCTGCAAGCAGCATGATGCAAAAATTTTGGGACTCTGCAATGGATTTAACTCCTGTTGATGATGAAGATGAGACACGAAGGTTATAGTCTAATTTATCATTGCATTGACATGCTTCTTATTTCTTTATAGTTTTCTTACATAGTGCTGGTGATATTTCAGTGAGAGTTCATTGAAACTGTCTTCTGAAGTAGTAGACATAGAGAGATCCCTTTCCTATCCTTCATCAACCCTGCCTACAACTTTTGCTTTCAAGATTCAAGATAGAAAGGGGCGAATGCATAGGTTCACTTGTGGTATGCTTCTATTCAGTGTTTACCATTAACCATACATGATGTGGCTGGTGAACATGTGGTAGTCTACTGTCTACGTGTGGCATACATTCAATCAGCTTATAATTAA
The DNA here is from genome assembly GCA_034770075.1 of Aralia elata. Classification (NCBI taxonomy): domain Eukaryota; kingdom Viridiplantae; phylum Streptophyta; class Magnoliopsida; order Apiales; family Araliaceae; genus Aralia; species Aralia elata. The sequence continues at coordinate 4,124,561 of CM068378.1, forward strand.
ACATGTTTTTCCATCAGCAACTGAACTCTAGGTGATCCTGTATTCTGTAATTTAGGCTTTTTTGGAAGTCAGAAATGGGAAGAAAAAAAAAAAATATTGGGAATTTTATCTCGCTTCTGTAGATTATGTCGGAAACTTTAGAAGACAAAAAAAAAGGGAAAAAGAAAAAGAAGCTAACAGGAATACGTGTAAAATTCTGAGGAAATTAATGTACTTCATGGAACACTAAAGAAATGTAAGAAAAGGCTGGGGAGAAATTTTGTCAGAACTCTCCTAATTGTTTACTCTGTTTCCTTTACCTTTCCTTTCCCTTTCTTTTCCGTCATTTTTAATTTAACAGAACTGTAATATGTGTATACACTTTTATGTAGTCCAGATTTTATAATGTACTGTAATATTTTTATCCGGGTGTGGTCAGATTCTCGAAGTTTTACAGAACTGATAACTGCAATACTTCAAAGAGTAGGGGATGAAATTGAGCGCAGCAACCTGCCTCAGATTCTGGTATCTATGTAGACATAATAAATTTGGAGTTTGGACTCTTGATATTTCTTCTCCAAAGTTGTACGTGCTTGTGATTAACAGTGTTCGTTCTGTAGTATGAAGATGAAGACCAGGACAAAGTTGTACTTGCATCAGATAGTGATCTAATGGCAGCTGTGGATCATGCAAGATTAGCAAATTGGAAGGTATGTGAGAAGGTTGTACATAGTGTTGGATACTTGCATATTGCATCTTTGACAATAATGAAGAAAGAGAAACCATATCAGATCAGGTTTTTAATAAAATGTAACTACTAGTTTAATCAATTTTCACTGAACAAAAATTAACTTGTTCTCAACAGGGATTAAGATTGCATCTAGATTATTCAGGGATACCACCTGGACGTGGCAGGGGCCCTATGTCTGGAGGTTTGGACTATGTTCAGGCAGATGCATGGGCTTCTGCATACAGTGGGGTTGCAGCGGGGGCAGCACTAGTTGCCGGATTAGGGGTTTTTGCATTGTTGCGGAGATCTGGCAACTGATGTCAACGTACTGTTACATTTTTTTTCATTCCAAGCTAAGCTGATACAAAAAACAAGTTTTCTTCATCCATCTCTTGATATCAATCTGCCATGGACAAACTAAACTGACTGTGGTAATACTTTACTGTTAATAGAAATTCACAGCTTCCTTCGCCATGGTAGGTACGATGTGCCTTCTTACTTTTTAGTCTTTGTTTGAATTTTTACTTGATTATACAAAAATACTGAAACCTCTTGTTTTGGCATCTCCTCACCCCCTTTTAAACTCATTAATTTCGACCAACAAGTGTATATCTCTCTCCATCCATTACCCGAAGCTTATAATCATCAAATCGCGTGTATCACTTACCTAGCCAGGCCTAATAAAACAAAAATCTATATTAAGTTTCCGAAGACCCACACACACACACACACACACACATATGTAATATGATGAAACTTGGATAAAATATCCCTGTTTAGAAGCCACCTTGTGAGTTGTGACCTTAAAAGAGTAGATTCATTCGTTTGTTTATTTATTTATTTTTGAATATTCTTTGTGCATTTCCATTTGAGATGACAAAGTAAATAAATCTTTGTTTTTTTTTTCGGTCTCATTTTTTGAAAGTATATTATAATCTCATAATTAAGAATATCATTTATTATTATAAATTTATAATATTAAAAATTCGTGAGAATTAAATCTAACACCTAAAATATTAAAAACTCACTTAAATAAAAATTCAACTATTATTTGAAAACCTCATAAAAAAAAAAAAAAACTTCTGGTGTCCCTTGAAATTTGAGATTGGAAACACAGGTGCCATGGAAACAGGGTCGACCAATGAGAGTATCAATTTTGTGGGGCCGTCCTGGCTGAAGTGGGCCTACACTGAACGTGAGCACGGGACACTGTACTTGAATGAGACTGGCCTGCTAATTAGGGTTTTTAGCTTTCCGTCAAATAAACGTCGGCTATGGGGCCCCACGCAAGAGGAGTACCAAATTCCATTCCTTTCCTTGTTAATCGTAGATCTTTTACTAATCAGTACTCTAATATTGTAGTATGATTTTTTTACTATGCCGGCCCATTCTGTTTAGTTTAGAATGGGTTTATTAGATATTAGTACTACTTTGTTGTTGGACCATTTTACTTAGGTAAATAATATATATTTTGATAAACATGTAATAAAATTAGATTATAATTAATGTAAAAATTTGTATGATAATATAAAATAAATTAAGGTGAAATTATTTTTAATTTATATCTATCTCATTTTATGTAGACACATATATCACAATTATAATTTGACTAATAATAAGATTTATTTATTTATTTTTTTTTTGATGTTGACTCATGATATCACCGGTATCTTATCCCTTACAAGAAAGTAAAAGATTTAGTGTATGTATGGTTTTTGCCTATGCTATAGTATTTGGAGATTAAATATTTTTGGAAATTTTTTTATTTGATAAATATCCTTTCTAAACATAATTTATTTAATTTAATTTATACTTATAAGTGTAATAAATTATAAATACAATAAACTTACTTTACAAAAAGTAACTAATCGCATTTCAAACTAAACCAACACTCCAAACCCAGCATGTCGTGTGTTATGATTTCTTTCCATTGTGACTCTAAAATTTGAAACTCGTGCGAGACATCGGCTGTATATTTTATTTATTAAAATAATTTAATTAAAAATTTCTTTTTTAGATTATATATATATGATAATAATAATTTTTATGACTTTTATTTTATGTTATTGTAAGATTCATGCGTGTGTGTGTATATATATATCAAATTATAATTATATTCATTGAATTTGAACATGTATTATTATAATTATATAATTTATATTTAAAAATTATAAATTAATATTTAAATTACTCTTAAAATAATTAATCAAATTAATTTAAATAAAATCTTCTCTTAATTTGTTAAGTTATATATTAAAAAATGTAGAAGAAGAAGGTATTGGAGATAAGGTTTAAAGAAGAAGAAAAATGTAGAAGAAGAGGAAATAAAGAAGGAGAAAATAATGAACGGTCAGATTTATGCCAAACTTTAGATGACTCAGATAATTTATTAGATGAGCGAAAAATTTAAAATTATTTGTATTTCGTTGGATAGATTGACGAGACTAGATTCCCATTAGAGAAGGTAACATAATATTAATAAATTAACATTACATGGTGCGGACTACTTTTATTATGGACGGACTACTTTTATTATGTCTCATACTATTTATCATCATTGGACGGACTACTTTTATTATGTTCTCCCGCCTAACCTCAATAAAGTTACCACCGATGATTATCTAAATTTGTTAAAAATTTTCCTATATCATATACTTCGCTTGTTTTAAAATATAAAATTAAGTTTAATTTTTTAAAATTAATTTAAAAAAAATTTCTAAATATAATATTAATGTGATTTTTTTAACTGTAAGGATATAAATATTAGAATAAGTAGTTTTATTTAGATAAGTCACAATTTTCGTAATTGTATTATTTAAAATTAAATTAATTAATAATCTTGAATATAAAATATTTCATGCTGACTATTAAAAATTAATTTAATTTTATATCTTTTGGCACATAAGGAATATATCAAATCAACAGCCTTCACTTTGATATATTCACCATTTAATTAACATATGTGATTTTATAAAAATCGAATTGTTTGTACGGATAATGATAATAGATATTTTATAAAATTAACATTCGTGCAAGAGACTTCTCAAAATAATAAAAGTACTCTATAAAACTAGTGTGAACTTACTTAAAATTCCGTAAAATTGCATGAGCAATGTCAGATGGGTGCAACCAAAATTATTGAAAGACCATACGTGACGTGACATTCAAACCCACTATATCTTACGTGAGTTAGTTATCATATGAATGATTGAAAGTGTAAATTAAAAAATTGAGATAAAATATATAAAGCAGAGTGTAATTAAATTATTTAATAAAATTTATTAATATAAAAAATAAAAATATTCATCAATTTATATAATCTTATGGGGTTACTAGTGATAAATTTAAAAAAAATTACTTATTTTATTTTTTATTTTTTTAATATGTGTATAAGTTATAATTTACTCATACTTTTAAAATCAGAGGGAGTATATTCTACTTAATATCATTATTATTTCCTTTTGTCCAAGTATTATTTTCTAGTTGAAAGGAGAGAGAGCGAGAAAGAAAATAGAAAGTTTGACCACTTTTAAAAATCAGGTTTAGATCAAAATAAAAATAAAAATGAAGTAAAGTGAATATCTTATAAGAATAGTTTTATATATACAAATTATGCATAAATCATTGTGCTGAAATAAAGAAAAAATAGTACGTAAATTTTATTATATAAATTATTTATAATATTTATTATTTTTTAATCACTTTTTTACTATTTAAGACGTTAACTAATACTATTTGTGCATATAGAATTTCTCATTTTATAAACTCTACTCTCTAAAATCACAAAAGGAAAACTTATAATTTTTTCTTTCTAGAATTTAAATTTTTTTTTTCTTCTCTTGTCAAAATTCAGGTACTGGTGCAAGTGTCCTAAGCGAACCGATCTTTCTTAGGAGGGAGGGAGCCCTTATGTAATAATAATAATAATAATAATAATAATAATAATAATAATAATAATAATAATAATATTATTATTATTATTATTATTATTATTATCTGAAACTACTCTTTTTAGTTATCTAGGAGGGATGATGACTGATGTGAACAAAGCATCCATCAATACACAAAACTTTACTCCAAATCGGGGTTTAGTATCTTCTTTATATTTCCTTTTTCCTTTTTTTTTAACAAAAACTTAAGTGCGCTCTCTCTCTCTCTCTCTCTCTCTCTCTCTCTATATATATATATATATATATATATATATATATGCGCGCACTATTTTATACTTAAAAAGACGCATAAAACAAAATATACCAGTTCCGTTCACAAAGTTGTCAGAAACTAGATTTTTTGTGATGAAACCAGTAGTTTCTGCTCTGATGTTTGTAAAAAAACTCACTCTCTCTCCTCCACTTTAGGGTAGACTAGAGACACTACTCATTCTCTCTCTTCGTTTCAACTATATATATATATATATATATCTATGTTTATGCATACCAAAAAAAAATACTCCTATGCACTCCTATATATATATATATATTGATTGGATTCTACTAGAACTCTATACAGCACTAAATAAGTAGGAACTTTTAATACCTCACCACTAACTGCATAATATCCATCTCCTTAATTAGGTCTCACCACTCTTGCATAAAGAAAGCCAGATAAAGAGCTAGAAAAGCCTAGACGACAACACCCCGTATATCTTTCCCAAAATCAAGAATGGGAAGATTAAGAAACAGAGCACCTCCATTTTCCACCATTTTCTTGCTCTTCCTCACTCTTTCAAGTGTTTTCAATCCCACCCTTTTTGTAAATGCTACTCAACAACCCATCAAAACCATTGTTGTGCTGGTCTTGGAGAACAGATCTTTTGATCACATGATTGGATGGATGAAAAATTCCATCAACCCAAAAATCAATGGTGTCACCGGAAAAGAATGCAACTCAGTTTCTACCAAATCCACAGCCCAAGAAACAGAATCAATCTGCTACACAAATGATGCTGAGTATGTGGATCCGGATCCGGGCCACTCCTTTGAAGATGTGGAAAAACAGGTGTTTGGTTCTGGCTCCATTCCTTCCATGTCTGGCTTTGTTGAACAAGCACTATCCTTGTCACAAAACCTCTCACAAACAGTTATGAAAGGCTTCAAGCCTGAAAATGTGCCCATTTACGCAACATTAGTAGGCGAATTCGCAGTCTTTGACAGGTGGTTCTCTTCAATTCCTGGCCCAACCCAACCCAACAGGCTATTTGTGTACTCAGCAACTTCTCATGGATCCACAAGCCATGTGAAAAAGCAATTGGCCACAGGGTACCCGCAGCAAACCATATTCGATTCATTACACGACAGTGGATTGGACTTTGGGATTTACTTTCAAAACATACCCACAACTCTGTTTTACAGAAATCTCAGGAAATTGAAGTATGTATTAAAGTTCCATGAGTTTGATTTGAAGTTCAAGAAAGATGCTAGAAATGGGAAGTTGCCAAACTTGACAGTGATTGAGCCAAGGTACTTTGATTTAAAGGGAATCCCAGCCAATGATGATCACCCATCACATGATGTTGCTAATGGGCAGAAATTGGTGAAACAGGTTTATGAGACATTGAGATCAAGTCCTCAGTGGAATGAGACCCTTTTGGTAATTACTTATGATGAGCATGGTGGGTTCTATGATCATGTCCAGACTCCTTATGTTAATATTCCTAGTCCAGATGGAAATACTGGGCCTGCACCTTCTTTCTTTAAGTTTGATCGCCTTGGGGTTCGTGTTCCCACAATCATGGTGTCTCCTTGGATCAAGAAAGGAACTGGTAAACTCTCCAATTTTTACTAATGAACATTTTTTTGCTTATTTTCCGTCTACTGCTTGCCACTAAAAAACAGGTTCTTGAGGAATAATTTTTTTTGTTTGTTTCTCTACTATATTAGTACGCTAATCAAGATTGTTTTAAATGTTTACCTGGAATATTGAATTGGAGATTTAGCTTTTGTGATCCTCTCTGCTCATAATTTTGTATGTGAAACAGATGATTTTGTTGAATTGAGGTGGGGTAATGTTTGAAATAGAATTAAATTGTACAATATCTTGTTTTATGCAGTGATAAGCAGGCCAAAAGGACCTACACCAGACTCTGAGTATGAGCACTCTTCGATTCCGGGTACCATAAAGAAAATGTTCAACCTCTCATCCAACTTTTTGACGCACAGAGACGCTTGGGCCGGTACATTTGAAGAGGTTGTTGGGGAATTAACCTCTCCCAGAACTGATTGCCCGAGTAAGCATCCTTATAAGCCAATCCATTAGATATTGTGAAATTTAAGTATGTATCTATTTGAGTAGGGGGAGAAGCATGACAATGGCAGATGGTTAGAACTTGGAAAAGACTGAAATTTAATAGCATATGGTTGGTTTTATAACTAGCACAAACAAATATGCCATTGCAACATCACACAAACGACTATCATAATCGAAACTTTTGTTTTCCTAGAATTTAATCCTAAAAATTCATTGATCTATTGTCAATTGGTTGCAGCGGTACTGCCTGATGTAGCTCCTTTAAGACGAACGGAAGTGGATGAAGGTAGAGGGTTATCTGAGTTTCAAAGTGAGGTAGTCCAACTGGCTGCTGTTCTGAATGGCGATCACTTCTTGAGTAGCTTTCCGGATGAGATGAGCAAGAGAATGACCGTAAAGAAGGCTCACAACTATGTGAGGGGTGCCGTGTCACGTTTCATAACAGCAAGCAAAGAAGCCATCAACTTGGGTGCTGATGAATCTGCCATTGTAGACATGAGGTCCTCGCTCACTACCAGATCCTCCATTCATAACTAGTGAATCCATCATCCCCGGGGGATTTCCCTTGTTTATTGTAGTGTCCGGGATTCCTTTTTTGTTCTCTAGATTTGTTCATTCCTCGCAAAATCTCCAAAGAAGAGATTGTAATACAAGCTTAGACCTATTAGGTTGCTGTCATGACCTCGACCCAAATAAGTTCATATCGGCCGTAAAAGCAACCACAATAGCCTGAGGCTTTTAATAGTGTTACTTGCATGCAAGTTCTTACATGGGGTCCCCCTTTTTTTTCAATTTTTTTTTAAAATTTTTTTAACGTGGTAAAAATTTCATAAAGAATACAATTCGTAGACAAAACTTAAAGATTCTATTTGGCAAATCTAAATTGACACAATTCCCCATCTCCACAAATTACTATCTGTTGATCATCTTTTATTTAATAGAACCAAGAAGAATATGATGAACATGAGAGAGAGAGAGAGAGAGAGATCAATCATTGAACCATGCCTGATGTTGCTTTAGAATCAATCAGCAATTTTCCGAATAAAACAATATTTGCTCGAGCAAACTACAATGATCTGATCTGGAACCCTCTTGGATAAATGAATTGTACAGTTTTCCAGGTAGATCCTTGAACTCCAAGCTCGTACAAATCCTCGAGCACTGCCTCGGAACTTCAAGTAGAACAAGGACTTTGCCATGTTGATACGTCAGTTATAAGGTCTCGAAGCTGATCTACGAGAACCTTGAGAAACTTGTTCTTGTTTGCGAGTTCCAATAACTTACACTATCGTACCAGGTAAAGTTGCAGAAAAATTTCGAAATTAAAAATGAAAATTATAAGACACAAGCAGTAAGAGGAACTATGCTCTCAACGAGATCGATAATACTCCATGAAATTTTGTCGTCTCGCAATGTGTATTCGATCAGAAATACCTTTCTTAAAGTAGAGGAGGCCCCCTCTTTCAGCTTCTCAATATCATCTTGGTTCATAGGTGATGCAGAACTGCTCGTTGTTGAACCCAATTCATATGGTTTTACCTGTTTTAAGATGATAAGTAGAAGGTGTAAGTTCGCACAAGTCATGCAACACAATGCTTGAAACAATCGGGCAGACAAAATATTTTCTCGATCAGTGCAGCAAAAACAACTACGTTTTCAGAAAATATGAAGATTTTCCAGATATAAAAATGAGATTTAAAATTGCTGAATTTCATAATATGTAAAGTACTTCCAAGACGGATTTTTTGATGAAAACCCTGAGTCACCAACACCCGTATAGGTGAAATCATGAATTTAAGCAAATATGATTAAGACGAACAAAATATACAAATGACAATCTAACACACACATAACCTATGTTTAAGATTGCAGATTGCCCATTTTTATATGTATAGCTGAACCCAAGTGCAAAAGCTCAAGCTCCGAATTTTCATGCCCCCTCTAACTCCAAGCAGGAATAAGTTTCTGAGCCCTCCGTTTTCGGAGAAATGATGATGGTGATGTCCCTTATTACTATCAGGATCAGTAAGAGAGCGAATATCTGAAGAAATGGTTGTAGACCATAATGTTGGATTGCAGAGCTCGTCAGCCACGGAAGATAAGATCTGAAACGCTGCTTCTATTGTCTCTAGTCTTCTAACTGTTTTTGCCCTTCCACGGCCATATCTTTTGTTGTTTTCTGGTCGAATTTATGCCTTCTTTCTCTTCCATCGACTAGAAATGGAAAAAAAAATAAATAAAAATTGAGAGTGATCAATTGAACGCAGCCTAACGTTAATAAAAAGATATCTCTACGTACATGACACATCCAAGGGCAAAAAGACCTTTTTAATTTTTGTATTCTTATTTTGGTTTTAATTTAGTCCTTGTACATTTTTTATTTCATAATTATTCTTATACAATTTTCTAGGTGAGCAATGTAGATTTAAAAGTAAAAACAAAAAGCCATGTTAACTTTTTTACTATACATATGTGAAAAATAAGGGTAATAAAGTCTTTTAACATTTTCTTCTTAGTTCAGTCGACAAAAAAGTTGGGAATCTGACTTTAGAATCTTAAAATTGATTTGGGCAAAGCTTTTGAATTTTAGTCACGGTGTCCTACAAAGATCAGTTGATGTGAGAATTTTATTTGTTCACTTTTTTTCCTCCCACTTCCGATTTCTCTTTGTTTTGGATCAATTTCGTGTTGTTCCCCCCGTCACTTTCGTTTCCAGATTTGTTTCAATTGAGTTAGTTTTCTCTCTAAAGTCCTTTAAATCTCTCTACACATCAATAAAATAGAAGACAAGCCATTATCCTTCAAATCCAACCATATTAAAGAGACTAAAATCGCCAATTCAAACAACCATCATGGATGACAAAAGGTTACTTACCCCAAGAAGCAGAGAAAAATTCCGACGAAGTAATCCTATTCCGGCAAGCTGTTAATTCGTATTTTCTCTTAAAAGATTTCTTGCTAAAAGTTTCAATTTATTTGACTTAGAAATTTGTATTTTCTCAAAAGGTTTAGTTGGTTAATTGCATGTGGCGAGTTTTTATTTAATAAGATTAATTAATAGTGGGGTCTGTAGATGCTATGGATGATGCCAACGACGAAAAGTAATTTTTCCTTTTCGTTATAAGATTAATTAATGATAGGTTTGCATGTTATGAATTCTATCCAGTTATTTTTTTTCTTTTTCTTTTCTTGTTTGTGAATTGATCATGAATCTCACTGCTCTTAATTCAAAATCAGAAAGACCATTTTTTTCTCAAAATCTCTCTACTCTCAATTCAAAATTAGATAGACCAGTTTTTCTCAAATTTTTTAAAAACTTCTATTATCGGAGACAGTCATGGCATATTCAAATTTTTTGTTAGACTTTTAATCAACCGGAATGAGACTTGTAATTGTCAAAAGTCTTTTTTACCTTTCCTTTCCGATATAGATATGTAGTAAAAAGTTTACATAGATTTTTTTAAAAAAATCCACGTCATTATCTCTCACACACACAATTAGGACTACATTGTTTACTTAGAAATAAAAAATGTACAAGGACTAAATTAAAAATAAAGTAAGAGTCAGGGCTTAAAAAGTTCTTTTTGCCCACATCCAAATGTAAAATGATAGTAAAATATTTCTCTCTTCTCTCTCTATAGCATTTTCTCTCTCATCATTTACTACTATTTTATAATTAGATGTCTTTAGATGTACACTTTGAATGTGTACATAGATTTATTCAATAAAAATTGAGAGTGATCATTTGAATGCAACCCAACCTCAATCAATGTTATAATGACACATTTTTTTGAGACATTTTTTAAGACAAAAAAATTAAAACTCCTAGCATCACTTTAAAATAAAACACTCAATGTGATAAACTAGTTTACTTGAAAATACAAATCATATCGCCCCGATAATATTATAGTGACTAAAGAATGGTTATAAAAAAGAGATACAAAATGATGAATATAATTATTGTTGATTATAATTATTAGACCTACTCATATATAATAAATTATTTACTAATTATACTTTAACACATTATTTTATAAATTATTTTTTGTAAGTATAGCAATATTCCATATCGCCTACACCTGACTAGTAGTAGAAATAGGAACTAGAAAGGGCAGAAGGAGAGGGAAGATTATAAAGTAATATATATATATATATATATATATATATATACAGTCAGGTTCATAGACACACCTCTAAAAAAACTCACCCAACTCACCTATATATATCCTCTCTAAATCCTTCTCTCTCCTCATTTATTTAGCAACTCAGAAAAAAAAAAGGAGCTCAGCCAAAAACGATAGAGCAGCGTCCTCTCTCTCTCTCGCTGTCCTCTCTCTCTAGCTCACCGACGAAATCAGCAGCCCTTCTCTCTCTCGCCGACGAAGTCAGCACCGTCTCTCTCTCTCTTCGACGATCTCGACTCCGCCCATCTCGACTCCGACTCCGCCATCTCAATTTCCGCCCATCTCGACTCCCACCCATCTCGTCGATTCAAAATCAAGCCGTCGTCGATTCAGAATAAGGTAAAAACAAAATTAGATGTGGGTAGATTGATATTCTTTCCCATAGTGTTTGATTTAGGCTTAATTTTTTTTACCATTTTGTGTGTTGATTTTCAATAATTGGTTTTTAGGGCTAAAAGTTACTATCTCCATCCTGTTGACTCATCCTGTATTTTCACTTTCAAAGTATTTTAGCTATTAGGTCTGTGATAAATTTCATTAAATTATAGAATTAAAATTAGGATGAAAGATTTTTGGAAGGAAAAGAACGCAACTTATTTCTAATGTGATACGGTTTTTATCCAACAGGCAAGTAACAACTCGATTTTAATTATGGGAAAGTATCAATCTATGGGGGTTGTTTTCATTATCACGATATATGAAAGTACTTGAGAAACATGATACCTTGGATTTGAGTTGTTAAATTTTCACACTGTTTGTTTTGGGGAATGATTAACAGTTGCATAACAATTATTTGTTTAGGCTAGATTTAGGAACCCCCCAAAATATGCAAGCGAAAGGCAAATAAAATGAAAAGGAAAGTTATATTTCATAGAATAAACCACAAGGAATAATTTAGGCCTTGAAAATTAAAACAATGTGCATATGTGGCTGGACAAGTTAATAATCAAACACCTGAAAATCTTGTGGATTGTCCTGCTAAATTGTCCTGTTAAAATGTATTAGGTTTTCAGTAGGATTCAGTACTAAATTTTCTAAAGCAGGACCCTCACATTTGTTTTAATTTTCTGGTTTAGTTAATCTAGTCTGTTTTTGTATTTGGAGCCATGAATGCACTATGTGATTGTGATATGCCCAGCTCAACTTAAAACATCATGGGGGATGATACTAACCCGGGAAGAAGGTTTTTATCATGTCCGAATTATGGAAAAGTAAGTGTGTTACTGTCAATCTTTGTCACTTATCTCTTTCATTTATATTTACTTTGCACATAAAATTGAAAACTTCTTTGTTTACAGAGGAATTGTTGTCAGTTTTTTTGGTTGGTGGTACGATCCTCCAATGTGTGATAGATCAAGACAAATAATACCTGGATTACTGCGAAAGATTAACGGAATGGAGCAAGAGATGGAGAACATGCGGGCAATAGGCAACAAAGGAAGGAAAAAATTAATTAGTGCACTTGTTTGTGCTTGGTTATTGATTTTAATCATGTTATTGTAGATGGAGTAAATATTGTCATTTGGGTTAATTAAACTGACACATTAATTTGTTGTAACCTTGTCCAAGAAGGCAATGTAATCACGGTATGATTTCATTTTTTTTGGGTTGTGTAAACTGGTGATTGTAATCACTTGCTTATGATTATAATTGGCCTTCGAGTACAGTGTGAAAATGGTTAGAGCTGGACATTCCCTTGGAACACATCTAAGTGCTCTCTTAATATATAGGCTTGGTTGTGCTAGAAAGCCTGCATCTGCAGCAAAAATGTTTTCATATGAGCCTGCAAGCTGCTATTATAACTAATGTAATGTTAGACCAACCATTGACCAACCAATTACTTTACTTTAGTGAAACAGTATTAGAAATAGTCAAATGCAATTATGGAGTTCCTGCAAGATCAAAAGTTGTCAAATGCAGTTTCCAATCTTTTGCCTCTTCAACAAACAATCAATTCCTATCATTTTTTGGTTCTTCATAACAGCCAGAATACGAGGAAATCCTCAAATGCGATTATGGACTTCCTGGCTGTTCAAAATACAAAACCAGTAGCATCAATCAAAAGACAAGCAAAACAGTTTGTTGTTGACAGAGAATGTGACTATAAAATTAAAACCATCCAGAAATCATGTCCAACAAAATCAAAATACACCCGAAATCTCTATAATACAAGCTGAAATTACATCTTTGGCATACAGCCGGAATTCCAAATTCAAAAATCATGTCCAACAAAATCAAAAAATCTGAAATAAGCTGCGAGGCGGACATTTTGATAGCGGAGAAGAGCTATGCAAAACTTGCATTAGTACCAGGACAGTGATGCTGGGTCATAACCATGCTCAAAAATTAGCTGCTCAAGAAACATTGGCCAAGTTAGTAAGAATGAGGAGTAAGATATAATGTTCATAATTTCAAGATTTACATCCAACCATTAGTAGTTTAGTTAGCTCAATTTAATACACTTGGATTAATATTATCATTACCTCAGAATTTTGAAATCTCTGTTGGTTCACTATCATCATTAGCTACACTTGGATCCTGAGTAACATCATCATTTGATTCTCCAGTTCTACATTTAAACAAATAGCACAACAATTTTAAACAAATACCAACTACGATTTTAAACAAATAGCAAAGTCAAAATAAGTAAACATGCTTACAGATTATTAAGCATCGGACAGTTTCTTTTATCGTGTGTCACACCAACTCGGCCACATGCATGACAACGTCTACTTTTGGCGTTTTTTTTCCCCAAAGCCCTTTCTTTGCCACCCTTCAGCCTTTTGCCACACCCTTTTGCTCGCACGTGGTTCGGCTCATTGTAACTATGTTCACAAGTAGAAGTCATGTTGACTGACTTCGATGCACTAATTCTGCCACACTCAATTTCCTTATTTCTTTCGGAATCATTCTTCCCAATAATTTGCTTGATCTTTTCATATCCATTATCTAAACATTCTTTTAATACATTTGTGGCTTCTTCATTTGTGAGAGCACTATCAATCAAATCTAAAGAACGGTGAATCAATTGACTCCGCAAGAGTAAGTAGGACTTGTCATCTTGTATCGGCACACCATTATCATCAATTACACCACTTGATTTTGCTGTCTTTGTCCACCTGTTTAAAATGTATTTTGTCGGCAACTTGTCAAGATCATGGTACTTATTCAAGTAAGCTAGTACATGCCGACATAGGATTCCCAAACTCTCAAACTTTTTGCAAGTGCATGTTGCATAATCCCAAGATTTGTCATAATGAATTTCTCTTACGTTACAGTTGTTGACATTCCTTCGCCAAATCTTATATACATGGTAGTTGACATCCTCCTTCACTAGTTCGAACTTATAATTCAAGGTTTCACACACAACTCATCTTCAAATTTATAATACATAGAGTATGTATAAATGTCAACCATTTGACTTAGGAAGTGATTGGTAATTTTTTCATTTTCGGTCTCTCATCAAATCTTTGTTATCTGATTCCAAACTCTACATGGTCGTTGATGTTGAAAGGCCCCGACCAAATTGAATCATATAATCCCACTAACGAATTTCCTTTTGAAACAAATCTTTTAAAAAAAAATGCATGAGAACTCTCCGCTCGTTGGGCTACTTTGACATGCCGGCTGAGGAAAACATGATTAACATGTGCGGGTACCCATCTATAACGGATGTCATACATTGATTGTAGCCATTTATTAGTAGTCAACCCACTTTTCTCCACAGCTCCTCAACCAAGTGGAGTCAAACTTTTCCACCGTCTCTGAATTCCAAATGCAATCGGAAAACTCTTTATAATAAACATTGTATTTTACTGAGTCAATCTTCTCTGAAAATTTGGTCAAAATGTGCCAACTACAATACCTATGAAATGTATTAGGCATGATTTGTGAAATGGCATTTGTCATAGCCGGATCCTGATCAGTGATAATCATCTTAGGTGTATCACCTGGCATTGCTTCCAAAAAACACTTGAATAGCCAAACAAAAGTATCTATGGTTTCATCACTTAAGAAAGCACAACCAAATACAATAGTTTGACCGTGGTTATTAACCCCCATTAGTGGTGCAAATATCATTCCGTAACGATTAGTGTTGTACGTGGTATCAAAAATGACAACATCGCCATAAAATCTATAAGATCGTCTAGAAGTTGCATCGGCCCAAAAACAACGAGTAATCCTTTTTTCATCGTCTGTGTCAATTGTAAAAGTGAATGAAGGATTCTTTTGTTGTTCTAACTTCAAGTACTCATTCAACATATCGTCATCTTGTCCCTTCAGCTCATTACGATTGTCTCTTTCATAGTTATACAAATCTCGTTGCGTGCAACCAATATTTTCAATCCCTCCCGCCTGCACTGCAAGAAAGTTGAATTGTTGGCATTGTGGTATATTCACCATGCCAAGTTGTTGACTCAAACATTTTTGGACAGCTGACACATTACGGTGCGATCGTAAAAGATGTCTCTTATGTGGGGTTGACAATGGATGACAATGACCCTCATCAATTATGGTAACTACGTATAAGTCATTTCTTTTAACCACTACCATTCTTGCACTACAACCTTCTTTAATAGATCCACGTTTTCTTTTTGCACACACACACATCGGCTAATAGGTTTGCCCTTTCCTTGCTTATAACACACATACGCCTTCCTACAAATCTCACCGCTTCCCTGCTTTTTTTTATCAGTATGCTTTCGCACACTAAAACCAGCATGCATTGCATATGTATTGTAAAAAGTGTGAACGTCGTCTAATGTTTGAAATTCTTGACCTAGCTTAGGCGTAAACTCATCGGCTACTTGAGGATAGTAGACAACAGTTTTAACATTGTCCACATCCAACTCCTCTTCACCCAAGTCAACCCTCTCCATCTCCATTTCCATTTCTGCATTATCTCCACAGCTATCTATTTCATGGTTCATGGCATCCACTTTTAAAAATTCTGCCCAAAATTTTTTTAAAAAATGATTAGGTCCACAATCAATAGAAATAATGTTTTTAATTGGAGTTGGAATCTTTCTCTCTCTTCCCTCCTCCTAATGTTTCTTTTTTATAATTTTCTGTTAGTGATCGATCAAAAAACTTCATGAGGGAAAAAAAATGGCCAAGGAGACAAAAAAAAAATTTAACTTCAAAGCCAAAAAGGTGTCCCAAAATGAAGCACCAAGAGGAACAACATACAACACAGCAGACATTGCCTAGCAATTAGTATATCACTGTAGTAAAATTTCAGCACGGCACCAAGTAAGGGGTCAGGTTAAGAGCTTAATTCCAGTCACTAACACCAAAACAATAAAAAGAAAAATCAATCAGTTAAAAGCTCTATAGTAATCAAACAACATTACAGCTGTCTTTAGCAGGCCATTTTCACAGGTGCCCAGTGTGGCCCGAACTCATTTGATCACAAATAACATGACTAGCATTCATAAAATTCAGTTAATCACAAGCTAATTGAAAGCATATTGTTCTTCGAAAACAATAAACATAACCCATATTATGTAATGCTCTAATGTAAAGTATTTATCACTAGAAGACATTTTTTACATTATTTTTCTCTTTTTTTCTATCCTGTTGTAGCTACACAGTAGCTTTTACTTCTATCATTACAATACATTCCACAAACATACAAATATGCAAAATAAAATTAGGCACAACAGCTACGCAACCGAACAATAATCCGAATCTCTTTAGTCAAAATTTCAAATAGCCAGTAATGCGACTACATGATATCTTAAACAAACGAAAGCACTAACAAAAAGGCACATTAACAGATTTTGTTTAGCAGAACCCAACATCATAGGGTTTGCCTCTCAAAAACTTTTAGCCCTAAAAACCAATTATTGAAAATCAACACACAAAATGTAAAAAAGTAAGCCTAAATTAACACTATGGGCAAGAATATCAATCTACCCACATCTAATTTTGTTACCTTATTCTGAATCGACGACGACTTGATTTGAATCGACGAGATGGGCGGAGTCGAGATCGTCGAAGAGAGAGAGAGACGGTGCTGACTTCGTCGGCGAGAGAGAGAAGGGCTGCTGATTTCGTCGGTGAGCTAGAGAGAGAGGACAGCGAGAGAGAGAGAGGACGCTGCTCTATCGTTTTTGGCTGAGCTCCTTTTTTTTTTTCTGAGTTGCTAAATAAATGAGGAGAGAGAAGGATTTAGAGAGGATATATATAGGTGAGTTGGGTGAGTTTTTTTAGAGGTGTGTCTATGAACCTGACTGTATATATATATATATATATATATATATATAAAATGGAAAAGATATAGGGACGATTAATAACTAAAATATTTTGGAAAATAAACGTCGACAGCAGGGTTCGAACCTGCGCGGGCGAGCCCAACAGATTTCAAGTCTGTCTCCTTAACCACTCGGACATATCGACAGATGGTAAACAATTGGCTAAATTTGTTAATAATAAATTTCTCCAAGAGTCTCAGTTTATTAATTTCTGAAATTTAGAAGGATGTGAAAGAACTTTTACAATGTGAAGCTATTGATAAAATTAATTCTTAATAAGATTATAATAGTATTGTTATTCTTTTACTATGCAGAATTCAACAGGTGCTATAATGTTAAAAAATAACTTTTTTCATTCTCCTCCTAAACCTAATTAATCCATCTAGGAGTTGGGTTTTCTCCCACTTGCTTCCATACCCAACCAATTGAATTGCATCATGTCCAACCAGAAGGAACCCGATAAGAAGAAACATGACTTTAAGTTTGAGTGCTCAAATTCTCTCTCCATTTTTTCCAACCTCAAATCTCAGACGTTATTCATCAAGCATTACCACCTCTCCTTACCCGATGATGACTTTATTACCTCCCAACCCAAGACCAATTGTTTGGTCCAATCTACTCTCCCTAGCACTAGCTGTAACCACCTTAACTTCTCCATTACCATCTTTAGCAATCCCTCCTCTGAACTCTGCCCCTCCGTTAGTACCCCCCACTACTCCTTTTTCTCAATCCAAGAACTTACCCACTGGTTTGGAAAATGGGTATTTCCTAATTCCAGTTTTGTATAATGGGTTTCTGTTATTTTCGCTAATGAACTTCTTATAATGTGTTGCTTCTCTTACATTGCTTTGTTGTTGCAGAACAATTAGAGCTTGTCCGTCAACGAATCCTAGTTGTATATCCACTAATCCCAAATCTTCATCTTCTGTATTTCCATGGTTGATTCCCCAAAAATCTTCAGAAAATGCTGCTCAGGTGAAGGATATTCGCCTGTTTTATTTTCAACTTAATTTGATTAATAAATTGAATTTAGTAAAACGAGTTGTTGCTGTTTGTTTTATGTCCGGTTCCTTTGCAGCAATTATTTGAAGCAATTCTAGAAACTCAGAAGAATGTGAAGATTGATGCGGTTGAAGACACCCCAAACGGTAAATATAATCGACTCCTTGCAGAAAGTTTGCTACCTGTGTTTATACCTTCCTGCTGTGACAATATGTGTACATATATGTGCCAATGTGTAAGATTTTTTGAAGTTCTCTCGGAAACATTGATCATATTCAACTATTCAAGTTTGACTAGTGTTAAATTTTGATGACCATTAAATAGACAATGTGATTATCAATTGAGATAGGGGGCATACTATGATCCACATATCAATTTACCCCTTCTATGGCTGTGTTTTACTTTCCCACGGTCAGAAAGTGCTAAAAGTAGTAGTCTTTAGTAATCTTAGGCGAATCGCAGGCAGGAATTTGATGGTGGTCTTCTTTTCTTTTTCTTTTTGCTGATATGGAAAACAAATCCAGGCCAATATCTGCAAGCAGAGGTTGACGGAGGGTTTGGTCGTGATGTGCTAGAATTTTTGGTGAAAGGAGATGTTGTTGCTTATCGAGCTATGGCCACAAAAGTAACCTATGTATATCCTTTCACGACTGCCTTAGGAGATTCAAAGGGACAAGAAGAAAGAATGAAGAAGATTGTGAACCAGTTAGGATGGTATGCTCCGAGTCTGGAATCCATGGAATAGAATAACTTTATAAAGCCTGAACACAGAGCTCACTTTCAATACCGCTTTCTATTAATAAATGTGTATTAACTTTATCTTAGGCATCGGATATAATTCTGTCGTCATATTTTTATTTGATAATGATATATGATTCTGCAGTTGATACGGGGCCATGGTTGTAACTTGTCACATTCCAAGTCAAAAAGAATATAAAAGAGTAAATAAATTAAAAAACTATAGTAAGCATCCTTTTGGTTTCAGATAAGTCCAATATACTTCCTTCCTTAAAATAAGCCTATGTTTTGAAATATATTGGTGAGTGTAAACATTTACTGATTCTTTAAATATAAACAGCAAGAGCTCAAAATATAGAGTCCTTGTGTGCTTCGGTTTGTTCACCTCCTTTCTATGGCTATTTATTGATAATCCTATCTATGTTGCTGGAACTAAAAGTGCGATCTTGAGTTTAGTATCATTCTTCATCCTGGTGGTTGAGGTATGTAATCTACCCTTCAAATTTTTTGTTGTCACCTTTTGCCATCTGCATATACCTATTTTTTCCTTTTAATTTGGCTTCTTTAATTTTGTGGTTGTTACTTATCCAAAAAAAAAGAAAAGGTTGTTGCTTTGGCTAGATCAAATAATGCCTCAACTGAGTCATGTTAGAGAAAGTTTGATACCTCTTGACTTAGAACTCATTCGTATTTTTGCTAAAGTTGGTACAGTAGCTTGGCGTAATTACTTTCTTTTTTGTTGGAACCCCTGTAATCTGCAATTGTGGTAATAAAGAAATTAGGTATGACAGGCTGGGTGTCTATTGAATTTCTTAGTTTAAGCATTTAGATTTTTATTAATCTTGCTGCATATTGTGATTGATGGAGGCTTTGCAAAAGAATTCTATAATTGTATATAAAGTGTACATACTCCGACCCGGATCCAACGTTGCCGGCGTTGCAAACCGGTGATCCAAACCCGGCGTTGCCGCCAGGGGAAACGTTTCCGACGTGAAATTAAGTAACTTGCATAGTTGAGAGAATGAGTGTTAACAATGGAGAGTTAAAGAGGGAGATAATGGGTTACCTTCTACCTTATGCAAGAGGCTATTTATAGGAGGAGTTTGGCGCCAAAAGTTGATGTCCAAAAGCATCTGACATAGTCACATGTCCTCTACCACGTGTTGATATGTCTGTAGAAGTTATGATGTGACAGACATGGTTTACTATGAGTCTGATGTGCAATAAATGTCTTACATATATTGATTGACCATTTGGGTTGACACTTCGGCGAGCCCCGAAGTCCAATAGCCGAAGTCCGATTGCCGAAGACTGGAGTCATAGTGTGTTAGTATGCGAAGTCTGAAAATGTTATATCCTAACATTGCTCTTTTAGGACCACTGTCAGGTGTCGATACGTTGAATTTCACTTTTAGTACTGAGGGGGTCGGTTTAGAAGTATCGAGGTCGTCAATACACCCGACATCAGCCGCCTTCTTTTCTTTTATTTATGACATGTACTTTTCATCTTCTCTTTATTATGCGAAGGGTTTATGCATTGAAAGCTCGAGAACTTTTGTGGAGACCCGAAAACTAGGTTCTGACCCAAAAGTACAAAGTATATCTCTCAAAATATGGTATATCCTAACAAACTAACAATCTTAAATGTGATTCTTCAAGCTCACTAATGCCAACATAACACGAGAGCTGATTTCTTTCTCTCTTGATGGATCTCAATTGGTAAGTTTTCCCCATAAAAGGAAAAATGAGGGGGGAAAAATTGATCTCGTGGAAAGGTTTTTCAGGTTTGGTGGACCATTATGAATTTTCCCTCAGTATTGCACTATTTTACATGGAAAGATGCATCGAACTAAAAATTCCCGATGAAGTGTGTAGTACAAGTCTTGGACTTGTTATAGTTTTATACTTTTATTAGTGTTTTGCACAAATTAAATCAGAATAGTTAGGTTACGAATGTAACACCTCCACGTCAAAATATGTTGGAAGATTTTGAAATTAAGTTATTAACAATTAAATTGCTTTTTTTTTCTTTTTTTAATAAAGATTTCGCGTTGACAAAACCAAATTAGACTTCTTCAATTTGGGTGTCCGTCTCAAGTCAAGGCAATTGCCAATCTATTCTTCTCATCCCAATATCAAACTAAACAGTACTCCCTACCGTTCCAGATAAAAATCTTTATTACTATTTTAAATAGTCTAAAATTAAATATTTACTTATTTTAAATAATTTATTTTTTATAATAATTTGTTTATAATACTTTTAGTATTAATTGTCATATTTTAATTTTCTATGCATATTAATGAAGTAGTCATGTGTAAAAATTTATGTAATTAAATAAAAATTTAAATATGAACAATTTTATTATTTTATTTTTTTTCTTAATATGAACTAAATTTTTTTATCATGAGTTGGTACAAAATAAGGCAAATAGGTGGACATATTCATTATGTAATCTTTCTTGACCTCCGTTATTGGCTACTTTTGTCCATTGGGAATGCAACTACGCAGTCATAGCTGGCAGCCGCAAATGGCAAGTAATTTTATAGTATTCCATCAATTAATATAATAATAGATTCTGGTCGCACGTTTTTATTACCAGAATATTTTATTGAATAAATTACGTCGGCCAATGCCATGAATATAATTATGAAAGACTAACTGTGTACAAACAAAGTTTGGTACGAACAAACAAATGTGATACAAACTAATCCACCATAATACGTGGAACGTTGCTAGAAAAAACTGCTGACTGGTAGGTTGTCCAACTATCTATGTATCCATCAGAAAAGTATATATACAAATAGAATTCTCCTACGAAAAGTGAAGGAAAAAAAGAAGAGAAGTCTTAATAATTATACCAATTGGAAATATCTAGCCTATTAAAATTCAATACCGGAAAAAAGATTAATAATACAACTTAAATTTAAGTAAGTTTATTTTTTTTAATATTTTTTTTTGAAGTCCTATTTAGTGAGTGCAACATGCTCTTCACATAAAAAAAGAATCTTATTTTTTTTTATAAAGAAATGATTAAATTTAAAAATCAAATCTAAATACTTAAATGTTACATGAATTGTCGTTTTAAGTAAATTTTAAATCGTATAAAAAGTCAAAATGAACCAAATAAGTGTATATATGTTAGTGCTCAAATTTTAACCAAGAAAACCCTAAGTTTAAAGATAGGGAATAGGATCCTTTCCATTTCATTTGAAATGGAGAGTCTCCATTTCACTCCATTTCATCAAATATTAGATAATAATAATTTGATTAGTAATGATCCAAATATGTAAATAGATAGTTAATGATATCAAGATAAATTCTAAAAATAAAAAAAAAGTAATCCGACATTTTTTTACCGTTAAAAGTCTAAAAGATTTTTCACCATTGAAATACTTAGGAAATCAACGGTGAAAAATCTTTTAGATTTTTAAAAAATGTCAGATTGCTTTTATTTTTTTTTAGAATTGATCTTGATATCATTAACTATCTATTAACATATTTGGATCATTACTAATCAAATTATTATTATCTAATATTTGGTAAACTAAAGTGAAATGGAGACTCTCCATTTCATTTCAAATGAAATGGAGAGGATCCTGTTCCAAGTCAAAGGGAATATTACTAGTGGCGTGGAACCAAAATAATACTGAATAGTTGAACCTCCTACTAATGTGGCATGAAGACCAAAGTACATGTTGAACTGAATCTTACCAATATGTCAAAATAAATATAAATGTTCCTGTTAATATTGTTCTCATTATTAACAGGAAAATTAATTACGTATTCCGTAAATAGTCTATATTATTAAGGGAGATCAATGTGAGCGTTTATATTTCCGTAAATAAAGTACTGGTTGTGACGAAAGAGACAACTAATAATACTACATTAAAGTACCGAAACGTATCTTTTGCCAAAAAAAGTGAAAGGTATTTTACTTCGCATGGAATACGGACATCTCCATTTAAAAGGTCCATCTCTATGGGGGCTGCTACTGATACAATTCTACGAGTTGACCCACCCACCCCACCCCCCAAAACTCTCTACGAGTTGTATGGAGGCAAATAAATCAGTTGGCTGTTTGTACACCTCTACCTACCTAGTAACTAGACATTGTTATCAATACATGTACACCTATTAATTTTTTTGTTGGCAACATAACTTCACAACTCACAAGCAAAGAATATAAAATAATGGAAAAGTCACCCCTTGCATTTACTAGTACTCCATCATTTCCAAAATAAATCTCAGATCTTTACGCCCAGGAGCATCATTAGTCTTGATCAGATAGACGAAGATGGTGCAGTTGGGAGAGAGAAGGGAAGAATTCTTGAACAACAGATGGCTAGTTTTTGTGGCTTCAATGTGGGTTCAGTCTTGTTCTGGAATTGGCTACTTGTTTGGGAGTTTATCGCCGGTGATAAAGAAGACTATGGGGTATAATCAGAGACAGGTGGCTATTTTGGGTGTCGCAAAAGATTTGGGGGATGCTATTGGATTCATTGCAGGTACTCTGTGTGAGGTTTTGCCCATTTGGGCTGTTCTTGCCATTGGTGTGATTCAGAACTTTGTTGGGTATGGTCTGGTTTGGCTTATTGTCAGCCACATATTGCCTACTGCGCCTTTGTGGGCGGTTAGTATTCTTCCCTTAGCAGCAGAATTTGATTATACTGGTTCTATTATATATCCCCTGTTTGATCGATCAGAAAATTTTTAGCATATAGTCATATACATAGATCAAACCCACTAATTTTCTTTGTTATCCTGCATATATGTGAAACTCTCTCAAATTTGCAAAGTTCTATACTTTCTGTTGTGTTGTCACTTTTTAAGGACAACTTCAATACAGTAGTATATCATTCAACTTTGTTGCGAATCTTTCTTGTGTTTTACTCCCTCCGTCCCAAATTAATTGCTCAGTTTTGACTTTTTTAAGTCAAATTGACTATTTTTAAAATTAATAATTAAGTATATATAAATATATTTCTAAAATTATAAAAATTGGGGTTAGTAATAAATTGTATATACTTTCTTTTGATTATAATCTCTCACCTCTATTTTAGCAAAAATAGTAAAAAGATTAGTTTTAAAAATGGTCAATTTGATTTTAAAAAGTCAAAACTGAGCGATTAATTTGGGACGGAGGGAGTAATATCTTGTTAAAAATCATTATTAGCTGAAATTTGTTGTGTTGGGTATAGAATCCAGTTCTAATTAATGTTGCTCTAGAAACACTCTGTATTCAGCAAACTACTACTTTGGTGCTCCTATAACAGTATTATCATAACTGAACAGAACCAACTGAAATGATTTTTTGATTCTCCATTTTAAACAAATGATGTTGCGCTAAGAAATTAAAAGAGGGTGAATAAAGCTGGAAGAAGGTTGGTTAGAGATTGTAAAATGTGGAAAGGGATCTAGGAGGCTGGATTGAAATCCAAGGTTCAGCTATATTTCTCTTTGATATTGTTAAATTACTCTCCTGTGCAGTTATGCATTTTGATATTTGTGGGAACAAATGGTGAGACCTACTTCAATACTGGAGCTCTAGTTCCCTGTATACAGAACTTTCCTAAAAGTCGCGGTCCCATAGTGGGCATACTCAAGGGATTTGCTGGGTTGAGTGGGGCAATTTTGACCCAAGTTTATACTATGATCAACATTCCGAATGAGGCAGCACTGATTTTCATGGTTGCAGTTGGGCCATCAATGGTGATCACTGCTCTGATGTTCATAGTCAAACCTGTGGGAGGTCACAAACAAGTTAGACCATCTGATGATTCCAGCTTTTTATTTGTCTACAGTGTTTGCCTTATTCTAGCAGCTTATCTTTTGGGAGTTTTGCTGCTTGAGGATCTAGTAAATTTGAGTCAGACTTTAGTCACAATATTAACAGTTCTGCTGCTCTTTATCATATTGCTTCCTATCCTAATTCCTATTATGTTAGTTTTTACCTCTGTACCAACATCTCCAACGGAGGAGAGCCTTCTCCCTGAGCCTCAAACACAAGAATCAAGTAAAACTGAGCAGAATGTAAATGAGGTGATTTTCAGTGAGGTTGAAGATGAGAAAACCTCAGAAATAGATTCACTTCCAGTAGCGGAAAGGCAAAAAAGAATTCTTCATTTACAAGCCAAACTGTTCCAAGCAGCTGCTGAGGGAGCGGTGAGGATCAAGCACAGAAAGGGACCGCGTAGAGGGGAGGACTTCACCTTACTGCAGGCATTACGAAAGGCAGATTTTTGGCTCATTTTTATCTCCCTCGTACTGGCTTCAGGCTCTGGTTTGACAGTTATTGATAATCTAGGTCAGATGTCTCAATCTTTGGGGTATAAAAATACGCATGTATTTGTTTCCATGATTAGCATATGGAACTTTCTTGGCCGTGTTGGTGGAGGGTATTTTTCTGAAATTATCGTAAGGTATATATGATTTTTGTTTGATGGTTATGTTAATATATATAATCAATGTTCTCTGTTTCTCTCACCTTGTTTTTTATCCTTTTTATTTGCCAGAAAGTATGCCTACCCGAGACCGGTGGCAATGGCTGTGGTTCAGGTCATAATGGCAATTGCGCTCTTCTTCTATGCTATGGGTTTTCCGGGGGCAATTTATATCGTCTCCGTGCTGATGGGACTTGGATATGGAGCGCATTGGGCAATTGTGCCTGCTGCAGCTTCAGAACTGTTTGGTTTAAAAAGTTTTGGGGCCTTGTACAATTTCCTTACATTGTCTAGCCCAGCAGGGTCTTTAATATTCTCCGGTGTCATTGCTAGTGGCATATACGACTCTGAAGCTAAAAAACAAGCCTCTATGAAACAGCAACATTTGGGATATATGCTCGGAATGCCTCTTGGAGAGGAAGAAGATTCACTCACTTGTTACGGCACCATTTGCTACTCGCTCACGTGTGGTATTCTCACGGGACTTTGCATTGTTGCAGTTTTCTTAAGTCTGATAGTTGTCTACCGGACTAAGAGAGTTTACGCCCAGCTCTATGGAAACTCTCGCATTTGAGAACTTGGTCGACTTTGCTAGAAATATTTTCAAGAGAAAGAGCTAAAGCAAACATTACATTGCAGTGCACGCTCATTTTTTATCCTAACCGTTTGTTTTTGACAATGGGCCTTACAAGGTCTCTTCCAAAGCCAAACATTATGGAACAAGTTCTCAGGTTCTCTATGAGGATATATATATACATATATAATTCTTAGGATTCAGTTGTATCAAGCCCTATGCAATTGCTGGATCCTACGACACTGCTGCGTTTCTCATTTTTATCTATAGCTTATACCATTTGTATCTTTATCGAGTGTTCCAAAATTGTTCTATAAAATAATAAATAAAAGAAAAGAAAATTTAATCTTGGCCTTTTTGTAGGTACCATGATCTCTAAAGATTAGGTTTGAGGTAGGCTGATACTGATTATCCAAATTATTTGTGAGCTTGGTCAAGCAGCTCAAGCTTGCATTACATTTGTGGTTATGCTAGTTTTTTTCTTCTTGTGTACTTTTTCGTCTACGAGCCCAATTAGATTTATATAGGGTTAAATACAGTTTTCCCCACTCTACTAGGGGTCGGTTTACAAATACATCACCGGACTGAATTTTTTTACAATCGAGTCAGTGAACTACAAATATTTATCAAATCGTTACAAATTCCGTTAAATGAGTTGACTTTTAACAGATACCTATGACATCAGACATGACCTACCCCACATCTAATTACACATCATTTACTTCACGTGGGTTAGTCCTAGTCATGGCCACGGTGGAAAGTCAGTGGTTAAAACCCATTTGGTCGAGTAAAGGCCAGACAAAGACAGAAAGGAAAAGAGCGCGAAGAAGAGAAGGAGAGAGAGATTGAGGCGCGAAGGAGAGAACGTGCTGGCGAATCTTGTGGTCTGATGCGAATCTTGTTCTTGGATACGAATCTACTAGTGCGAATCTTCTGTGAGGTATGCTAGATTTGATTAAATTAGGGCTTTTCATCTATTGTGGACATGGGTTCGATTAAATTAGGGCTTTTCATCTGTTGTCTCAGTCGTTGTTTGTCTTTATGTTTTCTCCATGTTTCTTGACTTTATATATCAGACATGTGGTCCATGGGGTGGATTTTTGCCATTGTTGTCTTCTTCGGTCCCCCCCCCATGTGATGTACATTGTCTGTATAATATATTTCCCCACCTCTGCTGTTGGTTGTTGGTAAATAAAAAATATTTTTTTAATTTTATTTGTATTTTTTTCGTTTTGACAGAATGAGTGGAATTTGTCAGTTGCATGTTCACTATGGGGGCAAATTTGTTCATCAACCTAAAACTGAGTACAATGGAGGTAAGGTTGAAATTTATCCTCGTGTTGATGTTGATTTCATCTGCATGACTGCAATTAATTCATTTGCTGAAGGGAGGTATGATAACAATGCTAAGGTTTATTTTAAGAATGATGGTCAAACTAGTGAAAATGGTTATAGATTGGTGCATGATGATGCCAGTATTAGAGAGATGGTAAAAGTGTGTCTCCCTTTTGGTGTGATTGAAATTTTTGTTGATCATGTATATTTGAATGAAGAAGGAGTTGTGAATGAACCACCTGTTGTGAATGAACAAGTTGCAACCACTATGACTGACCCCCTTAATACAGAAGATACTAACAAGGGGAGTACTAGTGCAGATGCTAAGTTGCAGAAGGTGAAGAGGACTAAGAAGAGGGCAGGTATGAATAGTCAGTGCAATCAGAGGAGGAAGAGTAATAGAATTAAAATGAATCAGAAATCAAATAAAAAGAGTGATGATACACCAATTGTGATTGGGGACTCAGAAAGTAGTGATGCACAAAGTGATAGTGAAATATTAAGCAGTGATGATGAATTATTAGAGGCTAGGAAGAGGTGCAAAGAGTACAAAGAAGAGATGGCTAGATTTGAAGCTGATGAAACTAACTTTGTTGATGGGAATGCAGGCGATGGTAATACTGAGGGTGATATAGAAGGTGATGTAGCTAAGGGTAATGTTGAGGGGGCAGGTCAGGGTGAGGAGGCTGATGAAACTGGGAATGAGGGAGATGATGAAGGGGCTGATGAAACTGGTAAGGCTGATGGTGATAGGTTACTGAATGAGGTTGATAGAAATAGTGAGGGAGATAATGTAGATGCCTCTGATGATGATAGTGACTGGCATAGTGAGTATGAGGACAGTGATGTATTAAGGTCCCCCTCAGAGAGCAGTGAAGAAGAGAACCTAGGTTTTGTGGGCCCCCTGTAAAAAAGAGAAAGCATGTACATTGTGATGTTTTTAACCCAAAAATAAAGAAAAAGCACATAAAGTTTTCAGAATATCAAATTTTTGCTAATTTCAATGAATTCAAGACTGCTATTAGAGACTATTCAATTGCTAATGGCAGGAAGTTGTGGTACAAGGTAAACGACAAGGAAATAGTGCAGGTAAGGTGTGATAAGGGTTGCCCTTGGAAACTGTGGGCTAGTTATATTCAAGGAACTGAGAATGTGCAAATAAAGTCAATGTTGGACACACATAATTGTGTCTACAGTTTTAAAAATAAGTTGGCAAACACCAAGTTTTTGGCAGAGTTTTATGGAAATAGAATAAGGAAAAACCCAAACTGGAGGTTGAAGGACATGCAAGAAGAAATTAAAATCAAGTTGAAATTGGATGTAACACTTGTCAAGTGTATTTGGGTGAGGAATTTAGCTCTTGCAAGTATACATGCAGTTATGAAGGAACATTATTCTAGAGTATGGGATTTTGGGGCTGAGATTAAGAGAAGCAACAAAATGAATACGGTCAACATCAAAACCACTAGGCTTAATCCTGAAGATGAGGTCAGGTTTAAAAGATTTTATGTTTGCTATGACAGCTTGAAGAAAGCTTGGAAAGAAGGTTGTAGGCCAATTCTTGGACTGGATGGCTGTTTCTTAAAAACAGTATGTGGGGGTCAATTATTATCTGCAGTGGGAAGGGATGGGAACAATCAAATGTTCCCTGTAGCTATGGCTGTTGTAGAAACTGAAAATGGTGACAGTTGGAGATGGTTCTTGGAGTTGTTGGTTGATGACCTTAACCTTGGTGAAGGCTATGGATTCACTATAATCAGTGATCAACAAAAGGTATACATTTAATATAAATGCCTCTGATTTACTAAATGCCTCTGTTTGACTAACCACTATGACTAACTGAGTTTGTGTTGTACAGGGTTTGAAGAATGCCATAGCTGAATTGCTTCCTCATGTTGAGCATAGAAATTGTGCTAGACACATTTATGCTAACTGGAGGAAGAGGTTCACTTCACTGGCACTAAAGAGAGTGTTTTGGGAAGATGTATGTGCAACCCATGATCAAGCACATAAGAGAGCAATGACTGAAATTGGCTTTCTGGGCCTGCACATGATAAGATTGTTGAGCATGATCCAAAGGTTTGGTCTAAAGCTTATTTTGCTACTCATTCAAAGGCTGATAATGTTGAGAATAACATGTCTGAATGCTTCAATGCTTGGATTATCAAAGCTAGGTACATTTAGTTTGTTTCAATATGTACATTATTTTTACTCTTACACTAACACTTACTCTTTACTTTTTTTTCAATATTTCCTAGGTACATGCCAGTTCTAACAATGCTACAGGAAATTCATGATCAAATCATGGTAAGATTGCATCAGAAAAGGGATGCTATGATTAAGTCAGAGGAAAGAATTTGTCCACGAATTAAGAAGAAAGTGGATGCAGCCATCATTGCCTCTGCCCATTGTGATCCACTTTGGGATGGAAAAATCTCATTCCAAGTAAAAGAGAGAGGTAGAACATTTACTGTGAATCTTAATGATAGAACTTGTGCTTGTAGAGTATGGGACCTTACTGGGATCCCATGTTGTCATGTTGTCTCAGCAATTCAATTAATTTATCAAAATCCATTAGACTATGTAGCCCACTGGTATACTAGAGATACTTACCTCAAGACTTATAGTCATACTCTTGAGGTGTTAAATGGTGAAGATTTCTGGGAATTCACCGACTGTGACATCATGGGACCTCCACCAATACCAAAGAAATTGAGAGGTAGACCACAGAGGCTGAGAAGGAGAGAATGCTGGGAAGACAGAGGAAATAATGGTCAAGTGAAGAGGGTGAGTAGAGTAGGAAGGAAAATGCATTGTAGCATTTGTAGAAAGTCTGATCATAGAAAGAACCAATGCCCAGTTAACGAGCCAAATGCTGAGCCAACAGGAGAACAAGGGAAAGAGCCAACTCAACACCCTACTGCACTGCCTGGTGTAGTAATTAGAGAGGGAGCCAACAGCAAGACAGTCAATATTCCAACACCTAATGTAAGTGTCCATTTAGTATGCACATTATTTTTACTGAAAATGATACAAACTAACTATGAAATATATTACAGTCCACAGGAAAAGGTAAAGAAAAGGTGGGATGCTCTAATGAACAAGGGAAAGACATACTCAGACAAGCATTTATGTTTGTAAGTAAAGTCATACCTATATTGGTCTACTTTCCATACTACCATTAAATTGCTCAGTCAATTAATTTGCAAGCTTTTTATCTTTTGCAGATGCCAACTCCACGTGTGATGAATACTACTGATTTTCCAACCAATAATACCCCTCCAGTTAGTACCCCACCAAATGAAGCACACCTTAGTGGAATGGGCTTCCAAACACCAAGTCTCAGCTCAGTTTCTTCCTCAATTCAAACCAGAGGAGGGGGAAAAAAGAAGACAAATGTTGGCAGCCAAGAATCGACACGAAGGCTATATAAAATTCCAAGGAAGAAGGCTAGAGCAAAGTTAGATAAAAACTAGGCTTTCTATCTTTTGGGACTGAGTTTTTGGAATATTAAGTTATTATGATGCTATTTTGTATGCTACTTTAGGATTCCTATGAATTATGCTACTGAATGATGATTATTAATATGGAATATATATATTTTGGGAGATTGAATTATGGTTCTGTGAATTTACTAGGTATTATTACAGTTGGTGAATACATAATGTAAGTGTCATTTACTGCACTGCCTGGTATTTTGAATGCTTGGAATATTAAATGCTTGGAATATGTATTTTGATTTTGAGTTGTTATGGTTCATGACAGGGTACTTATGAATATTGAATGCATTTTGGTTCTGTAATTGCTATGTATCATGAAATGCTCTGTAATGAGGGGTGTTTATGGTTCATGCTCTGTATCTGTGTTTTCTTAGTTGTCATAATAACTTGTTAGGTGCATAGGTTGGTGCCAAAATCATTAGTCTGTTGTATTCATTTCTTGCTTTCAAATAAAAAGAATTTAACAACATCTAACATCTTTGCACACTTTCGTATAATTCAAAACTCAAGTCAAACCATAAGAAAAATAGCATTCAATATATGTTTAATGACATGAAGTCATAATAAACCAAACATCAATTCAATGCTATGCTCCAGTTTTGCCAAATAAGCATTCATCTCAATACCAAACATACATTCACATTTTAAGCCAAATCACTACATCAGCATTCAATACATACTTGCCAACCATCAAAAGCAACCTTAAGCATTCAATACCTAGTAAATAACCTTTAGATCTACACATTTGGTTGCAATACAATTAAATACAACATCCAAGAAACTACTAATCTACAAATTTGGTTGCAATACAATTAAAAACAACATCCAAGAAACTACTAAACTAATCCATAATTTCTTCACCATCGAACTTTGCTTGTCACTTTTCTTCCTCAACTGTTGCACTTCTCTTTGCAGCACCAAAACCTCTTCTTCTTCATTTCTTTCTTCATTGTTTATCAATGTGTTACCAGTTTCCATCTTCTTTATTACTTCCATCAAACTCTCAATTTTTTCATTGCTTCTTTCTATCTTTTCCTTTAGCAGCAATATCACTTCCCTTGATCTCTCTGTAAATGGAGGATCACACCATTTAAAGAACCTACAACACAACCTCTTATCCTGCAACCAGTTAAACACAAATCCAAATATCAAGCCCATAGCCCATACAACAGATATCCTTTAACAACATACAACAGATATGCCATACCAATTTCATGCTCTGTTGGTCAGTAAAATTAATGAGGTAATTAGGTCAGCACAAACATAACAATCTTCCATTTCCCTTTCACTCTATACACCAATGCTCTGTTTATAGTTTACATAAATTGATCTCAATCACAACAAACATTAAAAATTATGTCACATACCTTGAAACGAGGACAACCGATGAACCTTCTTCCCGGATCAGCAGTTCCCTCTTTCCAAGCTACCCACATCGGTGCGACAATCCCACATCGGCATGTAACCGGAGTTCTGGGCATCTCCCAATCATCGACGCGATTTGTGATGTTATTTTCGCTGGAGCTCATGTTAGGGATTTAGGGATTGTCTTCTTTTCTTCGTCGGTCTAGGTGGAGGAAGAAGGCAATACAGTCGACTTGTGAGTGATTTTGGGGATAGCCCAGCTTTTGATTCTTCTGTTCAATTTATCTTCGTCGTTGATCTACCTGATGCTGAAGGAAGATGAGTTACAAATGGTTTGGGGACTGATTTTGGGGATTTAGGGATTTAGGGATTTAGTGGGTTAAGGGATTTAGGATTTAGGGATTTAATCCACGTAAGTTATTTAAACTATAACACGTATTGCCACGTATTGCCACGTCATTTTTCTGTTAAATGGTTAACAGACACACACGGAATTATCACTTTTTGTAAATAACGTATAGTTCAATGAGTTGACCGTAAAAAAATTCAGTCCGGTGATGTATTTGTAAACCGACCCCTAGTAGAGTGGGGAAAACTGTATTTAACCCGATTTATATATTGTTAATATATTGTTCAATATTAAATTGGACTGTACCCACATAAGTATGAATTTGCTCATTTTATATAGATTTGGTCCCTTCTTTATTTCGTAATTTAAACTCTTTTTATAATTTTATGTCAACGTGTTTGACATAAAATATTTATTTATATAATCATCATTATATTATTTTAAATTTATGTTAATATTTTGTATTATATATATAGGAAAAAATGTATATACACAGCTGTGTAGTGCACAGTCGGCTATAGCAACAGTTTTTTTGGATTATAGCGACGGTAACCGTCACTGTAGATATTCTGAGCTATAGCGACGGGTGAACCGACGCTATAGCCCAAAAAAATCGTCACTATAGTCGACTGTGTACTAAACAGTTGTGTACCTACATATAGCCCATACAAAACTCCCGCTAGAAATAAATCATAGGTATGTTTTTATTATTGATTGAGTTGTTTAGCAATAATTATGAACATGCTAAAATCTCAATATTTTTGATATTTTAGTTAAAGAAAAAAGTCCTGCGATAAATTACGTCGACTTACGATTGTAATTTACAAAATTTATCGATACATCAAATTGACAATATATTATTTTCTAAAAGAAAAAACCATTTAAAAAATGGAGTAATAAAAATAAAGAGTTTTTTCTTTCTCGGAAGCTAAATATTAGGGGAAGGGTCAACGACCCTTGTAAAGAAAACGAGTCACACAAGAATCGGTACGACTGCTGTACCTTATCCTATCTCTGCAACACACAACCCCACCACAATCTTTCTTCCTCTTCCCAATTGGCAATTCCCGAAACCAAAACCAAAACCAGAAGGAAAAAAAAAAAAAAAGAGACCCATAAAATGGACGCAAACAACCAGCAACCACCGGGAGGAGCGGCACCGCCACCACTAGCACAATTCGCACAACAACAGCAACCGTACCAGCACCTGCTGCAGCAACAACAGCAGCAACTCCAAATGTTCTGGACCTACCAACGCCAAGAGATCGAGCAAGCCAACGACTTTAAGAACCACCAGCTTCCCTTAGCCCGCATCAAGAAGATTATGAAAGCCGACGAAGACGTACGGATGATCTCCGCCGAGGCTCCCATCCTCTTCGCCAAGGCCTGCGAGCTCTTCATCCTCGAGCTCACCATCCGCTCTTGGCTCCACGCCGAGGAGAACAAGCGCCGCACCCTCCAGAAAAATGATATCGCCGCCGCCATCACTCGCACCGACATTTTCGATTTCCTCGTCGACATTGTCCCCCGCGACGAAATCAAGGATGAGGCTGCTGCAGCCGGTTTGGTTCTCGCCGGTCCTCCTGGTGCTGGGATTGTCGGCTCCACCGCGAGTGGGGTGCCTTACTATTATCCCCCCATGGGTCAACCTGCCCTGCCCGGGGTCATGATTGGACGGCCGGCGGTCGATCCTGCCACTGGGGTTTATGCGCCGCCGTCTCAGGCGTGGCAGTCTGTGTGGCAGACGGCTGATGATGGGTCATATGGGAGTGGAGGAGGGAGCAGTGGACAGCAGGGTAACCTTGATGGCTAAGGCCTAAGGGTAGGTTTGTTATATACTCCCCTCTTTTCGTGCAGATCTGGTTTGCTAGCTAGGGTTAGGGTTTTGATATTGTAATCTTCTTTTATTTGTTATTTGGTATATTAGATTGTCTTCTCTTCAGTTTGATTTTCTGATTCTTTGATGGGTATTTCAAATTCTTGATTTTTAGTATCCCTTATCCAGTTTTGACTTTTAGAGTAATGTGGTATAGACATATAGTAATTCTAATATAATGTTGTTTGAATTTGGTATTTTTCTTGATTATTGTTTTTTGCACCCATCTCTATTTCCGGAAAAGCTAATTCCTTTTGTAACCCTGTTTGGATTGCTGGAATTAAGGTGAGAATGGAATCATTCATTCCTAAATCCTATGGAATGGAAAAAATTGTGTTCGGTTGTTCCATTGAAATGGAATGAACTATTCTCATTCCTGTCAAATTTGTGAATTTTATTCCTTGGTCATTCCCGTCAGGAATGGAATGAGTCGTTCCACTCACTATTCCATTCCCTCCTTTATTTCATTCCTTCACCAATTCCATTCCTCCAATCCAAACGTAGTCAAGGCAGAATAAATCTCATTTGATGTTGCTTAGTCATAAGGATTCTTATATCTGTGCTGTTAGGGTTGATTGTTCATTGTTAGTGTCTTATGTTTGAAAACTTTGGGTTCTTCTTTTAGTAGAATATATCTGCTTTGCTAGTTTGTTCTATAATAAAACAAAGGAACTCGGTTATTTACTTGATAGAGAAAAATCATTAGAGTATTTCTGATATGCTTACCATATAATTGGAGCAATGTTTAATTGGTTGATGGAATAGCGCAGATACTTGAGAAAGTGAATGAGCTTTTCAGTTCCATCTAGTAATAATTTAGGAGGAAGTTGGAGTCGGAGTACAACGTGCAAATAAGCACTAACTCTTATAGCTTAGTTTATATAACAAAAATACCAAATACAATAATTCAGAAAACGAGAGGTGCTTCTGTGTCATTGTTGTTGAGGGTACTTGGTATAACATTTAGCAATTCCATCATTCATACTCTTCAAACAATAACTGCCTTTACTTATTTGATTATTTTAAAAAACTGATTCACTCATTATGGGGTTTCAAGAAGTATTTTAACACTTAGTTTATCGCACAAACTTTTTTAACTTGGTAATTTGTAGCGAGTATAGATTTGATGGTGCTTAGAAGGGTTTAAGGTTGGTTCATATTGTCATTTAATCATGACACGGCATTAGTCTTTACTTCCTTCATTTGTTGAGGTCCCATAGTATAGACCCCTTTGGTGACAATTATTTTTTATTCATCACCTTTTGATAGATGAGGATATGGTAGAAATGTCATAGAATATTACTGTAAATTGTTATGTTGTACTTACTTCCTTTGATAAGAACAATTTCTAATTTCGGAGATTGATTTACGTAATACCATGATATTATTTAAATCTCATAATCCATTAGGAAAATGAGGTGCCAATGATAAATGGTGTGAATTTAAGTTTTGTCCTGTTTACATTTTTTTTAATCAGGAATTATATTTTTTATCTTTGAAGTAATGAGTTGTGGGGGTATTAAGAATATATTTAAAGTAAGAGTTGTTTTGTACGGATTAACCAACTGTGATTTGCACCAGCCACCAGTCCCCAGTCCCAATGGCATTGTGTTTTACTGAAACAGCTCTGTCATGTTGATTAAGAGATGACTGGCCAGTTAGCACCTAAAACCCAAAAATTTCTCGAAATTTTTTTGGTCCTAACTCTTGGTAAATTTTCTCTCTCCTCTTGGATTAATCTGGAAAAAGGCTGCTTTATATTCTATGCATAACATGATTTTTAATTTATGAGTTGGGGACCATGCTGATGGTTACACACCTACCAGAAAATCTGTTGTGCTTATTTTGGAGCAGAAAATTCCCGAAAGAAATTCATAGGCTATTGTATGACAACTTATATTTTATGTAAGTGCTAGCAGCCCATGGCTTATACTGTGAGTGATATATTACGTATATAATTTGCTTGTTTGTTTCCCTGAATAAATTATGACTTGTTTGCTACCTGTCTATTATGGTCATGTAGAGTTTCATTTGATATTTTCATGTTAATTGTTCTCTTCTTTTCTTTTTTTTGGAGTATGTTCTTTATTTTTTTTTCTTTTCTATTTGGTTGTGTATTTGATATTTGAAATTCCTTTCTCTTTTCCTGGTACCTCTACATGAAGTCTGAGGATGTTTTTCTTCTACCTTGATATTCTTCTTTCTAATCAAAGCTGTTTTGTATTTTAAGTCCATGCTCGAACATTGCAAAATTTGCAATTTTTATGTTTGACAAAGCAATAAAGCATACATTTTTTAGAGGCTTTGGATGGAAATTGACCTTAATGATGTGTTGGGGGATGCATTCCTACAGCCCTAGCTGAAGACCATATAAGCTAGGCTGCAATCTCTTGAAGCATGGTTCAATTTGTTTATGTTGTAGATGCACACTTGTTAAGAACCGTCTGTATAAAACTTTCGTAAGTTCTTTTCAGTTAAATGATTTTTCAGTTTTGCCTTGTAAATATTATATACTTGAAATATTATAGGATGGTGATGGGTGGAGAGATAGGTTAGATAATTATATGTTCGTTATCTTAGTTTTGTTTACTATCGTACTGTCGCAAACATTATTTACTCTCTTGGAAAGCATTTTAATGAAGAAGTTTGTCTTTTGATGTTGAGGAATTGCTACAACTATGATTATCAAAAATACCTTTTTCAATAGTTGATAATATTTTGGAATGTTGTTTGAAAAGGCAGAAGATATCATAATCCAGAATCATCGCAGATAATTTTCACATTTGACTTGATTCAAGAATTGCTACTTTTTTAACTCCGTGCTGGCTGGATAGGGTTATAGGGTAATAATGTTAGAAGGAAGAAAGTAGTTTAAAGTCTATAATCTACTAGATTAGGTAAAAGGGGTCAGAAAATCATGTTTACAAACTTGTTAAAATAGAGTAAGATAAATAGTGTAATGATATTAAGTGCAGCAATTGTAGGGATTTAAGGGGAATATAGATACTGCAATCATATCCAGTGTATCAAGAGTGAAGTTAAGGGTCTTCTTGAAAGATGAGCAAATCAGAGGGAGGTCATGAAGTTGTTTTAAGAGGTCATTTGGGTGATTTAGATATATATGAACGTCATAATTTCAGTTTACTATTATGCCAAGGAAAATGGTTCTCTCGCATAATTGATGATGAGTAATATTTTTGTTTTGTGCAAGTTATGTGTAGTAACTTACAAGTTATATCATTTTATTAGTAATGTTCCTGAAACACAAATAGATGTATCATGTGCTAGGAGCCAGGAGTTGTGATAAGATATGGCAAATTCAGTGCTATTGTTGTCTTATAAGGTGGCAAGGAAATTCAAGAACCCGTGTTTCCACTTTTCTGTATTTGTAGGTGATTCGAAACTCTTCTTTTGGTTCTTTTCTGTATTTGTAGGTGATTCCAAACTCTTCTTTTGGTTTGCTTTTGGAATAGTATGGGTAGTTTTGGCAATACATTTGAGAAAGTTGTGGCATATATTAGCTTATATTATTTTTTCTTGATTTGCTTGTTAGATTTTGGGGTCTATTTAGGTATAACAGGATTATGAAAGTGATGCAGGGTTGTATAGCTTATACATTTTGAGCCTGGTATATTATGGCAATGAGGTTATTCTTTTAACTGCATGTGAATTTGTGGGCGAAAGGCCTTAGAGGATCTTCTCATTATATTTTCTAGTTTGTGTTAATTAATCATTTAATTATAATTGAACTTTGGTGAATGATTCTTTCGTATATACAATGGATTTAATCCTTGCAGACCTGCCGTAGGTGATGCGATGCCTTGCTAATCAGCTATGTGTCATAGTAGATATATCAAGGACATCAGTATACAGCTGGTTTTTGTTGTAGTCCAGATCAAGAAATGTTTTGTTTTGTTTTTTGTACCCCCTCCCCCCAAAAAAAATCGCTGATAGATTCAGGATTTTCTGAACAATAACATCAATTTATTTGTGTATTTTTTCTGGCAGTTACAGTTGATCTTTATGGTTTTGAAAGCTGATCATATGGAGCCAAAGGGCATTTTAGGAACCAGCTGAGCTTGCTGATGATGATGCTTGGAGAATCAGAACTTGCTTTTGCCATATTAATTCAGCACTTGTCTGTTATATAACTTTTAGAACTTCTGGTTTACTGTGAGAACATGATTCTTTTAGAAATTTGTACAAAACTTGATCATGTGCACTTGTGCAGCAACAAAAATGCTTGAGCGTCTGTTACTCATTCCATCTTAATCTACATGCAGTTTCAGTACGTGTTTGCTTCATCCAAACAAGTTTCTTTTAAGCTTATGGTTGATCGTAATATATATATATATGGTAAGATTCTAAAGTGAACTTTTAAAAGCAAATCAAAGACGAACTGTCATCTTTGGTGTCTATGGCGACGATTCGACCCGTCGCCGTAGCCATGTAACTTTTGGCGACAGGTCGAATCGTCGCCATAGACACCAAAGACGACAGTTCGTCTTTGGTTCGCTTTTTAAGATTCGTTTTAAAAGCTTACCGTGTGTGTATATATATATATACGGTAAGCTTCTAAAGCGAACCTTAAAAAGCGAACCAAAGACGAACCGTCGTCTTTGATGTCTATGGCGACGATTCGACCCGTCGCCAAAGATTGCATGGCTACGGCGACAGGTCGAATCGTCGCCATAGACACCAAAGACGACAGTTCGTCTTTGGTTCGCTTTTTAAGATTCGTTTTAAAAGTTTACCGTGTGTATATATATATATATATATGTATATGTGGGGGGTACTTGTTTATGGATCATAATAGGGCAAAAATTATTATTAACGTTCAATATATTAAGCAACGACCTAGATTAAAAAAGCAGATGAAAAGATTATAATTTTTCATTGTCCACTATAGTAAATGACAGTTTTAAATTTTTAATCTCAATTGTTGGTCCCCACGAGAAATGGTATGGATGTTATTTGCCCTATAATGACCGGGGGAAGAATGATCCATAGCGGTACTTGTTTATGGATCATAATAGGGCAAAAATCATTATGGATTATAATAGGGCAAAAATTGTTATCATAATAGGGCAAAAATCATTATTAACGTTCAATATATCAAGCAACGACCTAAATTAAAAATGCAAAATAACATATGAGAAGATTATAATTTGTCATAGTCCACCATAGTAGATTTTTAAATTTTTAATCTCAATTGTTGGTCCCCACGAGAAATGGTATGGATGTTATTTGTCCTATTACGACCAATAACAAGTATTTGTTATGAATAATTTTTCTATTACAAATATATATATATATATATATATATATATGAGTACTTGTATTATTACAATTTTTATTTTAGGAATATAGTTTATTCTAGGGACCTAGTGGAGAGCTTGGAAAAAGGTCAAAAGAAAAATTTGTTAATGGAGTAGATTCGAACATGTGACCTTAAACGATAAAGAATAAATCTTTATTAATGATAACCACTGTTAATACATAGTTTAAACCTTTTGGCATTATTTTGGATTATTTTTGTGAGTCGTCAAAATATTCTTATTAAAACTTCAAGTTGCAAGAATATTTCTTAATAAGTTAAAGCAAAAACTAAATAATCATCATTTTCTTAATAATTTAGCTTAAATTTCTTTTAACTTATTTAAGCTTATAAAAAAGTGATTATTCCGGTCATCGAATCTTGGGATGTATTAGCATGTTCTACACTAAAAATAAAAGATTTCCAAATTACATATTAATTTAACTTTTGAATATAATAAATTTATTTCAATTATATTTTTTAAATAGTTTATAATTGTCATATTATAATTATAGTATCTAAAATTTAATAAAAATTATACTCTCTCCGTCTCAAGATAAAAGTTTTAGTTGACTTTTTGCGCATATTAAGAAAGATGGTGAAATGACAAAATTGTCCATATTTAAATTCTCATTTAATTGTATAGTTTTTTGCACATAACTAGTGATACTCCATAAATATACATAGAGAATAGAAATATGGGAATTAATATTAAGGATATTATTGGTAAAGTATTGTAAAAAATATATTATTTAAAGTAAATAAATTTTTAACTTGAAATTATCTAAAATAATAATAATAAATTTTATTTTGAAACGGAGAGAGTATTACCTTTAATTTAATTTAATAAAATTCAGAATTGATCATATATATTTCAGACTAGTAATTGCCCGTTCCTGAAGGCACGGAGTAACAAAAAATTAAATTAAAATTCAAAAAATACTACATTACCTAAAAACTCTTTGTAACCTAAAATAACTTACAATCAGACATAACAATTATCATAATTAACCATACAACCACAATAATTAATGCATACTCAATCATCAACACATATTCAACCATCAAAACATCAAACTAGTCGTTACTAATTTTAAGAAATTTCGGTAGAGTTTCCTTTAAAAATAGATATCCAAAAAAATCTAAACCTGTATACAAAACTTACAATCATTAATACATATCCAAACCACCAAAACAACCACCATTCCATACTAAAAAAATATACACATGCAGCTTATAGAGAAACAACTTCGTATTTTTTACAGATTACACCAAGTATTCTTCAATGTATACCTGAAAATATTTAAAATATAAAAATTATCGAAATATGTGAGTCAAAATAAAACAATTGTAAATCTGAAACATAAGACCCCTTACTTTAGACTAATTAGCAAATTTGACCCTCCTATTTGTCATGTTTTTGTTAAAGTGTTCTTTATATTTTTTTTTTGGCACAACTGTTCCTCAAATATGCATTAGTTGTACAAAAGTGTTCATTCTCTATTTTTGGTCAATTTTCGTTAGTCAAACCGTTAGTCAAATATTTTTCCAAACTTTTATCATTTTTATTTATATATCCACTAAATATAAATATGTATATTATCATTTTTATTTAACTTGATCTAATTAATTAAATTATAAACTTGTGCGATAAATAATTCAAAATGTTAAAAAATAAATTCATACATTTTTTGTTAATTAAATTTCCGTAATATACATTAAAGCATAATTTTTTCTAATGTAAAAATAAAATTTTAATTCCCATAAAAAGTACAAATTAACACAAAAAATTATATTTTTTTTCTAAATATTAAAATTTACGTAAAACAAAATTAGAAAAAAATTATTACGAAACGAATCTTATATATCATATAAATTTTTTTAAAAATTATGTTAATTATCACATCTAGTATTTTAACTTTAGATATCACATCATGCCAACAATTAACCAATTTTTTAATTTGTTAATATTTGTTCTATTTGATAAAGAAAAATAAAAAAATAAAAAAAAGAAAAAAAGAAAAAAAGAAAAAGAATATATTTAATTTTTTGATTTTGTAACCATTGATGTTTTTTTATGTATTATACATTTTAAAATATGCATACTACAAAAAATTATTACAATTTAAAATAAAATATTAATTAATTAAGTAAACGGAAGAAGAGGGGAAGAGAGAGAGAAAGAGGAGAGAGGAGAGAGAAAGAAAAGGAGAAGAGGAATAAGAGGAGAGAGAAAGCGAGAAAAAAAATTTAAAATGGATCGTTAGATGTTAAAACCTTTATTGATTTGGTACTGTCAAATATTGAAATTTTTATTAATTTGCAAGTCGCTCTTTTTTATATTATAGAATAGGAAAGCAAAAAATAAACATATTCAAATCTTAAGGGGGAGTCGGGACAACTGGATCAATAAGCAGCTGCCTGCCTAAATTGAGGCGTTGACTAAATAAATACATACGAGTCCCAGTCCACCGAATTTAGGCGTACACGTTTATACACATTACACCGGCAAATATATAAAGGAGAAGGAAAGCCATTAGAATTTGAGTCAACTCAGCTACAACGAACAGAAGCAATCCAATCCCCTCCTATTTTCTCTCCATCTATCGGCATCCCCTTACAGATCTTTGGCTACTGCTCGCTATCCATGGTAACTAAATC
This sequence comes from Aralia elata, assembly GCA_034770075.1. Classification (NCBI taxonomy): domain Eukaryota; kingdom Viridiplantae; phylum Streptophyta; class Magnoliopsida; order Apiales; family Araliaceae; genus Aralia; species Aralia elata. Next base: position 4,167,115 of record CM068378.1, read on the forward strand.
CAATCATTCTCCCTCTTCAATTTCTGTAGTTCTTTTCCATTCAATTTTCTAGTTAGCTTCTCGTATTTTGATCAAATTCTCCTACGTGAATTTACTTTCGAGTCTTCAACTAGTTTTCGAATTTGTCTATAATAGATCTGATCTGGACACACCTAATCTCTTTTAATTAGATCTATGTTGTTCCAGATAACTTTGATGACACGAATTCGTTTTCTTATAATGTTTTGTGTTGAATCAGCACATTCTCACTTAGATCTTGTTCGCAATTATATTTGAATATTTCTTCTTTTTGGTTGACTCTGAAAACCGGAGGCTTGTATCCTGTATCCAGGAAAAAAAAAAGAAAAAAAGAAAAAAAAGAGTTATATGAGAAACTCATTATATGAGCTTCCAATTTTTTGTAGTTTCATTTTAAAATGGGTTTTATATAATCATGCCACTGGTCATATAATTTTTTGTTTCAAGGTATTAATAATATAACCGTACCACGAATGTCACAATGTCTTAAAGATAGAATATTGCAAGGATAAAATAAGTCTATAACTAGAATGAGAAAAAAATAACACGATTGAAGTCATCGAAAAATTTCAAAGAAATAAAATTTGGATCAGTGAATATGTAATTTTATAACTAGAGGATTGTTCTTCTATTGTAAAAACAAAGTCATTTTCTTCATGATAGTGAGAGGGATTCTTGAATTTAAAATTCATACTTATAACTTTAACCTCCAATTGTGGGGATATCCAATTAGCTCAGTTTAAGAACTTCATATAAAGCAAAACAGACAGGTATTAGGAAATCAAAATTTTGTTTTCTCAAGTTTCTTTTTGATTTGAAGCTGATCCGTTTATTTGCTGGTGATGTTTATCTAGTATAGAGAAAATTTAATACTGAAATTTTCTCCCCGCCCCCTCCCTCCCCTCTTCAAATCCCCCCTCCAAAAAGAAAAAGAAAAATGAAGAAAAACTCTCCTCTCTTTGTTTCAAGGTCCTTTGGAGCATTCAAGTAATGACTTCTATCAGTTATTATTCCTATTCTCGTCCTTAAACTAATGGTTTATCTACTTCTATTATTTTTTTGTTACATCTACAGACAACCTCCAGGCGTCTAGCAGATAGGAAAGTTGAGAGGTTTGAGAAGAACATCAAAAAGAGAGGCGCAGTGCCTGAGTCGACAACAAAGAAAGGAAGTTCTTATCCTGTGGGGCCTATGGTCATTGGGTTCTTCATATTTGTTGTCATTGGATCATGTGAGTTTCTTTCTTTGATTAAATGCCACTATGATTTTCTTACATAGTACAGCTTTCATGGAATAAATGGCATTGGACAGGATAGATTCTATAGTTTTTTTTTTTTTTTTTTTTTGGAATACAATATCTTTGCCCTAAATCAAAGTTGTAGTAAATATCAAAGAAACTTTGGTTTTGATGAAGAGTAAATATAGACAGCAGCTCCTGCAGTCTTGCTTTTGACCTACCAGAAATTGGGGCCATCGGTCAACACCTGCCCTTACCTGCCTCCCAACAACCCCCCACCACCAAAAGAAATAAAATACAGAATGCTGACTTTGCTAAAAAGAAATTGGACGACAGATCAATTGATGTTATGGTAATTGAAAGATTTTCGGGATCTCTCTTTCTTTCTTGATGATGATAGATAACTGAATCCAGGAATCTTTTTTGATTCGGAAATGAGAGGGGTTAAACTGACATATGCAGTTCCTTAATCGAGCTCTGTTGTCTTTTTGGTGATAATTTTACATTAGTCCGAGACTTCGATATGCAGATGTTGAATGACCTGACTAGGGTTGTACATTGACTGTTCAGGATATGGAGCGTGCTTGGCATGTGTAGGATGAGTGCAGCTTAAATCTGTCACATTGCCTGCTTGTTTTTCATGGCCTATTCTTGTATATTACTAGCATGCTTCAACCAGATGCTATTATAGCGTTATTGTATTATTACAAGTATTTTTATCTGTTACTTAAAGTAGATACACTTGTCCTTTGGTATTTTGTCTACCCAGCCCCCCTCTCAAAATTAAATAGTTAAAAAGCAGATAAGGATTTGTTGTTACCTTTTCTGATAAAGCTTCTACTTTTCCCTCTGCCAGCTTTGTTCCAGATAATTCGGACAGCCACGAGTGGAGGCATGGCGTAAATGACAGATTACCCTTTGGCAGCGGTTCTGTAGCTGTAGGCTTGCTATGCTTTGATTTAATGTATTGGTTAAGGTCAATTTTTTGTACTGTTGGCTACAAATGAGATGTATTTTGTGGCAACCTAATTTATAATGTTGGAAATTGATGTTTCTATGTGACGGAGGGAATAAAAATAAATAACAAGAATGAATTTACTTCCTAACTTCTACGTATTTACTTTCTTGTCATCATTTCGTAATGCTAATTTCACTCCTCATATTGATGTTTACCACACTTTTCGTGCTTAGAAGTCGTGTTCCAACTGCATGAGCTAATGTGCTGGAGCTAGATCCATATGATGGCATGCCAAAGAGAAACAAGAAAAATGGCAATATACTTGCATGAAAATTCTGACTAAATATGTCCACTAAGAATTGGGACTAATGTTAAACTACAAGTACTAATAAGATAGAATAATAAAATTTTGACAACCTTTTTAATTTTTTCGTTTCCCATATATAGCAACACTTAACATTAAGTATTACTTTTATAGCTTTTACTCACTTGAATTTTAATTTTGTCCATCATTAAGGTGATCCGCTTAGTGCAGTTATAGAATATCATAGTTAAATGATTTACAGATACAAACTCTCGAGTAAAATTGTTTTTGGGTCCGTCGGTTCTTTACTATTATTCTCTCCGTCCTCAAAAGACGAGAAAGTACAATTTGTGAATATATTAAAAAAAATAAAAATAGAGAAAAGAGGGTAAATTTTTTTTAAATTTACCTTAATGATCTCATGAGATTATATAAAATGATAAATATTTTTATTTTTTTATATTAATAAATCCCACTAAATAACATATATACTATGTATTTTATCATTGGTTAATCCTTTTGGAAGAGGAGTAATTATTTATTAGTTTAGACTGTAATGTTATGGTTTAAATTATTAGTAGTATTTGTGTATATACTGCAATAGACATTGTTTAAAAAAAATAGAAAAAAAAAAGGTGCAATCTGCAACAGCAGTTTACTTTAAACTATGAGGCTTACGGGCCATTATAAAATTTAAATGGACGGAAAGCCAAAACCAAACAATGGCAGCCCATGAATAGTTATTTAATCAAAGATCTGCAGTTAAACTTGGTCTGCTTTCCTAATTAATCCAAGTAAGTGTGCAGATCTGAGAAATTTTTGACTTGATTCTTGGTCGAAAATGGATGCCATAGATTCAGTGCTGGATCCATTGAGAGAGACGATGCCATAAGCCTGATCGAAAAGGTTCACATCTCTCTCCTTTTATCCTCTTACCTCTCTATATATAGATGTTGAATTGTCTGTATCTTCATAACTTGATTTCTAATGTTCAATTATGCACGGTGTAGAATTTACTAAGGTGGCCTTCCGTACAGCCATCGGCTTTGTCGTGATGGGATTCGTAGGTTTTTTCGTTAAGCTCGTTTTCATCCCCATCAACAACATCATCGTCGGTGCTACTTAGCAGGTATTTCTCTTTTCCAATTTCGGTATCATCTCTGTTTTTAACCTGTTGCTTTTCGAATTGTTGAATTTGCATGCGTTTAAGTGATCATTCCTTTTAATTGGTTGTTGACTCTGAATGTTTGTAATTGATGATTACTATTAAGAGCTTTACTTTGTTTATGAGTTAAGTTTTTTGTGTGTCCATTTTAATTGTGTGTGTTTTACCAATATACATGGAGTGTGTTGCATTTTGGGACACCATAAGATGCCGTGAATGACTTCGTTTGCACCCAAGTTATATTATATCTTTTGACAATTTAGGATTTAGGTGAGCACTAGTATTCACTAGTATTCTTTTTGCAGCAAATGAATACTTTAAACTTAGACCCCTCCTTTATTTGAAATGATAATCTCTCTCAGTTGCATGAATGTGTGAAGGTGTGGACCTTCATGATTAGCAAATAAGATTTTGGTAAATAGAGAGAGACTTGGTACTCACACCTTACAAGCACTAAAATTTGGTGCAAAGTGTATAATGACGTTATGGCGGTGGCATATTTTGCATGGATGAGTGTTAAGCTCCTTGCATTAACACAAGATGAAATAACAAGACAAGTCTCTCAACTTGAGAGAGGAATGCTGGCAGACTCGATCTCCAATTTAAGACTTGGCTAAAGTCTTGAATTTTAAACTGTATAGGAAGAAAGTTTGGCTAATTATTCTCTTGCAGCTCAATAAAGGCTGGATAGGCAAAAAGTCTTTAGACTTTAGGCAGTTGTTCCTGAAGGGTTGTAATGGTTTATGACTTAGAGTGATGTAATATTTGGCTTCCAGAATAGAATCCTAGTATATATCCTAGATATGTTTTATCTGATCGGCTAATTATAAGTCAATAGCTGCAGAACAATGTGTCTCATTATTTAATATAGACATCACGATGGTTGTCTAAACTCTAAAGTGGTAGAAAGCAATTGAGAGACGGTTGTTGTCTTAACCTTGTTTTCATACAAAAGAGATGATGGTCTTATGTTGTGTCTCAAGGTTATTTGCTGTACGGCTAATACATATAAAATAATAATAATAATAATAATAATAATAATAATAAAAAAAAAACTATAGGAATTAGGTAGTAGATACAATGTGAATTTCTACCACTCAATCTTCGTGTATGAAGCAATGCCAAAAGGCGAGTGTTAGATGCTTTATGGTATTGCATCTATCATTTACTTGAGAAAGAAACTATCTTGTTTAGGTGTGTGCATATATAAACTGATATCAGAAGTTAATGGATTGCAGTCTCTTTGTAGATTATTGTCCACATTTTTATGCAGAGCTTCATGGCGGTGCTAAAAAATTGGCTGAGGCATCAATCTTTTCATGTCCTCTTATCATATTGTTTATTATGACTCATGTGCATGTAACTTAATTTCCCCGAAATATAGTGTGTGAACTAGAATGAACTTACACACACATATACACTTGGATGCACCCAACTCCCAAGAACCATTACCTGTGAACTTTTTCCAGAGAGTCTTAGTTTCTTCCTCTCTCTCTTACACACCCACTGGCCCACACGGAGGCATGCATAATTGTAAAATCACCGAGCTAGTCGAGCTTGCCTATATCTTAAAGCATATATACTTGGAGGATTTTCAACATAAGGCAAGTTTTAGAATGATAAGGTTATTGGTTGTGAAGACTGAAGATCATAATCAGTCTACTTAAACCCAGACAAAAGTTTTATACAAATTGGCATATTGCTCTTTAAGGTGTGAACGGACTACAGTAGTTTGTTAGATATTATTGCACAGACTTTTCGGAAGATAATTAACAATAACCTCCCTCTGTGTGTGTTTTGCGGTGGCCTTTGAGCACAGGGGGTTTTCTGGCCTCTTAGAAATCCCGATTAATGATTGTGAATATGTGCCTGCCTCCCAGTGGTATCAGTTGGCATTTGGCTACACTGAGCTTTAGGATAATAGCATATAAGACCGCCAATCTTGGTAATAAACCATAAAGTGCTGTTTATAACAATAAGTCATAGTTGATTTAGAAAATTCACTTGAGAGGCTGATAGTATTTTTCTTCTACTACTACTTTAATTTCTTCAGTATGCGTATCAAATTTTGACTTGAGCATCCTTTTCTTCAGCAGCAGTCTGCAATTGTAATGTTATGGTAGCTCTATGTGATATCCGCTAAAATGGAATGATTTTAAAGGGGTGTTTGCGGCTCTTTTTGCACCAACTTTTTAGATATTTGCTAGGTCAATTGTGAAGCTTTCAACAGAAACATTTTGTTTGCTTACTATTTTTTTATTGTTATTATTATTATCATTATTGTTGTTGTTATTGTTATTTTTTTATTTAATTTCCATTTCTTCTTTGATGTTAATGTAGATATAATGGTTAAGTGTTAACTGAGTACTTGGTTGTTTTCTTTTATTTTCTTTCTGAGTGATAGAGCTTCTTAACTAGAAATAGGACATATGTACTGCTTGGCATAAATTTTCTGCGCATGGAAATAGATCTTCTGCATGTAATTTTGGAATAAGGATATTACTGACTGAACTTTCTGTAAAGTTTTGCAGGCTTTGTGGAAATTACTACTATGTTTTCGAGAGGATGAATAGGTTAACAAAATGTAGAAGAAAAAGAATCTACATCTCTCCCTTTTCTTCCTATGTTTTCAAGGACGGTATGATGGGCAGAGGGCAACCATTGATCAGTAATGATTTTATAGCTTTTTTTGGACACTATTTTCTAATTTTTAATTTTTTTTGGTTATTAATTTTATTAGTTTTTTTTTTTTCCATATAAAATTATGTAAGAGCAAGAATACCTAGGAAAGCAAAAATTACTAATGGAAACCTATTCCGGTGACAGGCAAATTAGTATGGGTGAATACAGAACTTTGTCTAGAAAGCCTGTTTGTGTTTGGTGATCTATTGAAATATTTTATTGGGTAGAGATTTTAACTCCAAAAAAATATTTTTATTAAAACAAAAAAATTGTAACCCATCCAAAATAGTGAATGCATAACAAATAAAAAACACCTATAAATTTGTTCACAAGGGTCTTATTAGATTCACTATTTTAATCGTGTAGCCAAAAAATCATTGTTGTAAAACACACCTTGTCTTGAGATCTGTCATTAGAAATACTTTTATCTCATAACTAACACACGATCATGATTCATACTATTAGGAGTGATCATTCGGTTATAACCGAACCGAATAGCTTATTCGGTTATAACCGAATACCGAAATTAGCACATTTTTAATATCCGAACTATTAACCGAATCAGGAAATAACCGAATTATCGAATACCGAATAACCGAATTTACTATTCGGTTATTCGGTTAATAACCGAAATGAAGGTTTCAATGCCTTGATAATCCTAATCCTCCCTTCTCTCTCTAAACTCTAATCCCCATTTCTCTCTCTAAAAACCCCTCATTCCCTCTCTGATCTATATACATATATATTTACACAACAATGGCTTGATGAGTTAATAATGCATAAATACCAGTAGCTAAACCCATCTTGAATAGCTTAACCAAACCATCTCCATCTATATGTATATTGTGTTTCAAAACCCCTCGTTAGACTACATATACACCAGCCATCAAACCCACATGAGAGATGAGAGAGAGTGTGACTGTGTGAGAACCAGAGAGTGAGAGATAAAAGATAGACTAGAGAGAGTGAGATCTGAGATTAGAGAGATTTGGGAAGGTTATGACTTATGAGAGATCTGAGAGTTTTGAGAGATGAGAGATGAGAGATTTGACACATGAGATCAGATTTCATCAACTATGAGTCATAAGAGATTAAGAGATCAGATGTGAAAGATTACTGATTTAACCCTTAAGGCTTGTTCGGTTATTCGGTTAACCGAATAACCCAAAATTGAAAACCAAACCCGAACCCGAAAACCGAAAATAAAATCGGATATAACCGAATTACAAAAAATACCCGAATAACCGAAAAAATTCGGTTAAAAAAATTCGGTTCGGTTCGGTAATTCGATTTTATCCATTTTTTGCTCAGTCCTACATACTATGCCATAACATAACATACTAACAGGAGCTTGAATTAACGTCTACCATGTGTAAATGTCAGCTGTTTTTTCTTAATATATATAAAATGCAGTGTTTACTTTTAAAAGAAACCATAAAAATAAAATATATCGTTTCACATGCTCCAATATGTAATGTTAATGTATTTATGATCTGAGATATAAGTATGATAGGAAAAAATTATATTAAAAAAAAAAACAGAAAAATATAAAAGGAAATTTCGATCTTTCTTCACCATTCATCTCTCCTTCCAGTAGTCATCCCAAAACCCTACTAATACTATACTCCATCACCTCTCTCCGCATTCAACAATGGCGGCCACCGCTGTAAAACCCTCAACTACCAAGCCTCCTTCCATCTCCTACTCCAAATTTTGGAATCCCATATCAAGATTCACCCTCCCCTTCCCAAACAACTCCAAAAATTCAACTCTCCGCCGCCGCCGCCAGCCCCTACGCGTCACTAATGTCCTCTCTAAACCCGCTTCAAACTCAACCACCACTACGCCGTCGCAAGATTTCATTTCCCGCTACGCCCCGGATGAACCCAGAAAGGGCTCCGATGTCCTCGTCGAAGCCCTAGAACGCGAAGGCGTGAAACATGTTTTCGCTTACCCCGGCGGCGCTTCAATGGAGATTCACCAGGCCTTGACGCGCTCCGAAACCATTGAAAACATCCTTCCTCGCCACGAACAGGGCGGCGTTTTCGCCGCAGAGGGTTATGCACGTGCCACCGGACGACCCGGCGTCTGCATCGCCACCTCCGGACCCGGTGCCACTAATTTGGTCAGCGGCCTCGCCGACTCTCTTCTCGACAGCGTACCCATCGTCGCAATCACTGGTCAAGTCCCTCGAAGAATGATTGGCACGGACGCCTTCCAAGAGACCCCAATCGTTGAGGTAACGAGATCAATCACTAAGCACAATTATCTTGTTTTAGATGTAGAGGATATTCCGAGAATTGTGAAAGAAGCTTTCTTTTTAGCCTCATCGGGTCGACCCGGACCCGTTTTAATTGATATTCCAAAAGATATACAACAACAATTAGTGGTGCCCAACTGGGATCAGCCAATGAGATTGCCCGGTTACCTGTCTAGATTGCCAAAGTTGCCCAATTCAGGGCTTCTAGAACAGATTATTAGGATAATCTCGGAGTCCAAAAAGCCGGTTTTGTATGTGGGAGGTGGGTGTTTGAATTCTAGTGAGGAGTTGAAGAGGTTTGTGGAGCTTACGGGGATCCCGGTGGCAAGTACTTTAATGGGTCTTGGAGCATATCCTTGTTCGGATGAGTTGTCACTTCAAATGCTTGGAATGCATGGTACTGTTTATGCTAATTATGCTGTGGATAAGAGTGATTTGTTGCTTGCTTTTGGGGTTCGGTTTGATGACCGAGTGACAGGAAAGCTCGAAGCTTTTGCAAGCCGGGCTAAGATTGTTCACATTGATATTGATTCCGCAGAGATCGGGAAGAATAAGACACCCCATGTATCTGTTTGTACAGATGTGAAGTTGGCGTTGGAGGGTTTGAACAAGATATTGGAGATCAAAGGAGGGAGCTTTAAGGCGGATTTTTCAGCATGGAGGGAGGAGTTAAACGAGCAGAAGACGAATAACCCCTTGACTTTCAAGACTTTTGGAGAAGCTATTCCCCCACAATATGCAATTCAGGTTCTTGATGAGTTAACAAATGGGAATGCAATTATAAGTACTGGTGTAGGGCAACATCAGATGTGGGCAGCCCAATTTTACAAGTACAATAGGCCACGGCAATGGCTGACGTCAGGTGGTTTAGGCGCTATGGGTTTTGGATTGCCTGCTGCTATTGGAGCTGCTGTTGGAAGACCTGATTGTGTTGTTGTGGACATCGATGGGGATGGAAGTTTTATCATGAATGTCCAAGAGTTGGCAACAATACAGGCGGCAAAACTGCCAATTAAGATTATGCTGCTGAATAATCAGCATTTGGGTATGGTTGTTCAATGGGAGGATCGGTTCTATAAGTCTAACAGGGCACATACTTACTTGGGTGACCCAGCCAATGAGTCTGAGATATTTCCTAATATGTTGAAGTTTGCGGAAGGATGTAATATAGAAGCTGCTCGTGTGACAAAGAAGGGAGATCTTAGGGCTGCCATCCAGAAGATGTTGGATTATCCTGGACCATACCTATTGGACGTTATTGTACCGCATCAGGAGCATGTTCTGCCTATGATCCCCAGTGGTGGCGCATTTAAAGATGTTATTACTGAGGGTGACGGGAGATCTTCTTATTGAGCTTCAGTGTTAGCCTATCTGGTTTTAGGTATTGTACGTGGCAAGTATTGGTTTAGCAAAAAGGTGTCGGCAGGCTTTTGGATTAAAAGTTTGTTATCTGTTGTATTCTTAATAAACGCGTGGACTAATTGTAGTTTTCTTTTTATGCAGTTAAGCAGTTGTGTTTATCCCTCTAGCAATTTGTCTATGATTATATTTTGCTCTCCATGGAAAGTATGTTTGAATTGATTGTAAAGGTGCCCTTTTCTGCCAAAATGTCAATACCTTGGGGTTTCTTGAATCAAATTTGGGATCTTTGTTGGTGGTTTCAAGAATGTACCACATTTAGAAATGGGGTTATTGTGGTTGCCCACTTCAGAGAGTATCTTTGATTGGCAAGCAAACAACAGTTTTGATTATATCTTCTGATGTTATTTTTGACGTGGCTCCACGTGGTTTCTACAATAAGGCACCTGAATTAGATTTACTATGTAGGCATGATAGTATTCTCTGTTGGCAGAAGGGCCGAGTTTCAAAGCAACTTGGTCTCATAAAGCAGAACTCCGACCTGTTTTGGTAGCCAATGTTTCTATAAGATTCTCAGAATATATGTTAATTCTATCTAAATTGTGGTCAAAAGTTGGGCTCTACCCTGTGATATTTTGTAGTTAGTGGTTTAACTCAGAACTTAACCATAGCATGGTATGGTAGTATCATGATTCATGTACCCTTAGAGTTTTAGTTTATGCTCAGACATTAGGCCAAGAACAAAGCTACTTGTGTTATTTATGTCACAATAATGATCCACAAAAAATTGAGTGGAATGACCGACAATACAATATATGTCAGCTAGGCTATTCTGCTTTGTTAGAATTGCAATAGGTATCAAAGGGATAACTTTGAACTGAGATATCGACTAAATGCGGTTCACACAATATCTGGAAACATGGGAGGATCAAAGCATATTTTCATTTACACGGGCATGCTCTCCTTGGGCGGAGATTTTTAGGCAACATTAGGACAATGATTATGGTAAATGGTAATAGTAGGATTCTGTTAGATGACATATTATGCTCTGTTTATGTGAAGGTGGCTTTTAAAGGTAGTCTGTCTTAGCTTTTATTAGTTTTCTATAAAATGAACAGTCGTCATCCTTTAGAACTTTAAGTATCAGCGTGTGGACAATATCTGAAGGCAGTGGAGGTGGTAGCAAAGGTAGGATCATTAAAGTTGAGTTAATGGGTTCATAATAAACAGGAATTTAATCTTTTGCTATGCATTAATTGACAGCCGAGTTGAAGTATGGTATACACACATTAAGATTACTGAGGTTTGTGGAGTTAAGACTCTGAAGTTACCTCATTTATAGTATCTTACAAAATGAATTCATGTTTTCTCATTTCTCCATCTATTATGGAGATTTTCATACAAGATGTCTTTAAAGTTTGACCTTTCAAAACCAAAATAACATATAATTACACGTGCAAAAGAGAATCTGCTGCAGATACAAGTATCACATAATAACCCTGCGTCATTTATGGTACCTGTTTGTTTTGATAAAAGATATTACTCAAGAAACACACCAGATTATATTTGATGCAAATCTTTTGATAAGAAACATGGGGTTGCAGTAGTGCTAAGACGTTATTTTCAGTCAATTTTCGTGAGATTGCATAACTTTTACCTAGTGGCCCTTGATCATAAAACCTGAATTCTGCAGAAAATATGTGAAGTGAGGTTTGAGTTTTTATTAAGAAGTTGAGGCAATTCAGGGGTTGCTGTAATCAGGTGCTTGGAACCATGTCTGTCTACCAGTTACTGTACTGAAGAACACCATCTTCGGTAATCTTCAGCAACTACGAACAATCCTTCCATAAGTGTTTATCAATCAATGTCAGCTTTGTCGGTCGTTTGAATATATTTACCGATTTGATGGGCAAATTAAATTGCAAGGAAGGTCAGTCTGGTTACTAAGGATAGAGTGCAACAACTATGTATGGATTGCATAGACAATGTAAACAGGCATATATTTCTCGTAAACCACTTACTCATCATATGCTTGAGCTGAAGCTGGTTGTATCAAAAGATCTCCTCCTGACCAAGAGGCAGGTGATCTTTGAAGGGTGAGCACGGGTATTATCAGGACTGCACAGAACAAAGTCTGGCCTGTGGAGCGCGAGGTTCAGTCGATCCTCTCCCACAATCAATGCGGTGGCATCAAGCAGAACATGCCATGAGTTCCGATGCGCTTCAGAAACCCAATGCATGGAGTAACGAGTGCCGTTCACATCAGCTGGATATGAAAATAGACCCTTTGGGCTGTGCTTACTCTTCCTCCTGAAGTACTGGCTGAGTTGTGATCCCCTGATCCTCAAATCCAACCAAGTTTCAGGTGCTGCAATCACTTTTGATTCCTTGTAACTCGCGAATTCCCTTATGTAATCATCTCCTTCCTTGATAATTGTCATGTAGTAATTTCCCCTGAAGAAGGGGTAGCTCTCTCCAATTAGCATCATTGCATCCTTGTAGTTTGAAGTGAAGATAACAAGGTACTCCTCATCAGGTAATCCACACTGTTTTAACACTTTATTCCGGGCTTGGATTTCAGGGATGGAGATGAAACTCCCTAAAAAGGAGGATTTCTTTGTGAGAACGTCGAGCAATCTTGATGGTTCCAACTGGGTTTTGTCTAGATCTGGATGGTTGCTTCCAAATGATGGACTGAGCGAGTCTCTGAAACCACCTCTAGGCGATTTTCGCTTGTCTTCAGGCGATGGCTCTGAAGGCTCTTCTTTGATGCAAAGATCATAAAGATCGGTCTTTTCTCCTCCTTCAACAAGGGCATTTGAGTATTCTGGGTACTTGGCTAGAACATACTGTTCAACATAATTCATTTCAGTTGGTGTTATGGGCCCTGACCATCTCAGGTCAAGACCATGGAGTGTTGATATAGCTTCTGCTACTATGTGAGCCGGAATCACCGTGTGAGCTTTCTATTCATACCAAATATTTTCAATATATCAGCACCGCACCTGATTTTTAGATAGATGAAAAGCTTTGGCAGATAAAAATTGTAATTACCTTTATAACCATACTACTTGGCCTGCCATTTTCAATTGGTGATTTGGGCATAGAATTGAGCAGAGCTTTTCTCATATCAATTTCCATACTTGCCTGATTTGTATAAAAATTTTATTGTCAGAATTGCAATTCTTGTTACCATAAGAAACTTACTTCATAGATCGAATTTGATAAAGACTTTTTATTGAAAATATACCACTAAGAACTCACCTTTGATCTCTTCTGTATGATAATCTGATCTTCAGTACTTGTTCCTTCCCACGATACACTTAATGATCTAGATTTTAACAGGCCGATAAATACCGAATAGAACCAACTAGCATTTGTGAAACAAAAGCCAAGCCTGACTTCCCCAAAACATCTACTACTGTAGAACTGGACTAAAGTTTATATGAAGAAATTAGAAAGACCTGTTAAAAGATGAAGAAAGGTGTAGGAAAAGCAGGGGAATAGAAGAAGAATCCTACCTACTTCATTATACTTGTTCTTCTTGCAGAATTGAATGCGATTGAGGTATTATTATTATAATTAATAAAAAAATAAAAAGAAGCTGTTGAGAAGAAGCAGGGTACAGAGGAATTAAGGACAATAGACCAAGCCAAGCTTCACCTACCTAATTTTAAAGTAGCAGAGAGTAACCTCAAGGAAGAAAGGTATGCATGCTGCTGTCAAGTCACAACTGCAGTCAATGTTTTGAAACTGTGAATTATGAAAAATTCTTGCTACTTCTTCCTCATTTCATAACTCTATGGTTTAGGTAACTCCCTCCCTCTGAGGTTAGATTGAGCCAATTGAGTTTTTAACGCGGAATGCTAATAATGTTGATTGTATCACAAGACTCACGAGTCGTGAACGAGTTGTGATTTGTACTCTAGTTAAGCCATGATCGGAAGTATTGATTTGGACTTCCACCAATGAAATTAGATGCCTTGGCTTAAAAAAGTAAGGTCTCTAACTTGTTAGTTTATGAAGAAATAAAAAATGACAAGCCAATAAGTGTATTCAACAATATGAAACACGTCAGTTTGTGAATTAAAAATTTTGAATTGAAAGTGACCATCGAAGAGAAGAGGAGGAAAAGAAAAAAAAAAAGTGTAGGGACCATTTGGGTTATTATTTTTTTTTTTAATGAGAAAATTTGAAGCAACAATGTTGGAGTGGGAATATGCCAAATGAAATGTGCAAGAGGGGAAAGGAAATACTATATTACATACATGATGTTTTCCTTAATATCCTTTTGGCTTTTGGAAATATATATATTGCACGGTGGTGATAATTTCTAGGAAGAAGGCTTTTACTAATAATTTGAATAAGAAATTATTCCCTTCACTAACTGAACTTGAAGCATTGTAGTTAGGAAGCCATAGTAGGGAATCATATTATTATTACACCACTGTGAATTATTATTATTATTATTATTATTATTATTATTATTATTATTATTATGTACTACTTTTCAGCACACATACACTATGTGTAAGTCGAAAAACATAGAGACTTGTATAATGGGAACGGATGCAAGTAAAAATAGAAGAAAAATTCGAGGATGATATATAAAGTTACCAAGTAAAAAATATAAAAAAGATAAACTCATACATAGATTGAAAGGTAAGGAATATTAACCAAGACCGAGATCATTTTGATACACATTACTATTATGTACACAGGATTACTACACACTTTCCTGGATTTATCACAGAAGTCTCCAAACATTCTTTTTCAGTTCGATATAAACAATATATTTGTGTGTGAGAGAGAAATATATGCTGTTTAGGAGATGCCCTGGACAAGAGAATACATATAGACAAGGTAATGAGAGAGTGTGTGTATATATATATACACAGAGAACGGATCAAGAGTATACTCTCTTATCTGACATATCAAGCATACCCCTTTTAGACGGGGTGAAACTTTGGTCCGTCGTCATATGTTCGGTCCGTCGCTATAACTTTTAGCGACGGACAATATATAGCGACGGACCGAAGCTATAGCGACGGACCAGACCTATGTCGACGGACCAAAGCGTCGCCCGATCTGTCGCTAAAAGAGGTATACTTGGTATGTCAGATAAGGGGTATGCTCTTGATCCGTTCTCTCTCTCTCTATATATATATATATATATATATATATATATGCGCAAATTAAATAGACATTAAAAATACAAATGGGTGACTGGATATAATATGCCCCACACATTTTAATAATCGATATGCGCAAGTCATAACTTGTATTGAAGTTTTCTGTACGTAGAGCTCCGAGAAGCTTCTCCCGAAAAAAAGATTGTTTTGCTCCTCTCTCGCACACAATAAATTGCAAGGCATATTTTTCCTTCTCCTGAATTTGTTAATTGTTTATGTTGTACATGATATATTAAAAAATAAAAAGGAAAAAAAGAAGAAGATATAGCATCCAAGAAATATCTATATACAATCATTTATTTAGTGAGATTACAAGAATAGAAGATTTGAGATTACTTGGATTAACAAAAATTGTTTCCTTACCAAGATATTCAATATATCTAAAAACTTCCCAATGCGTTTAAAATCTACATTGTATTCAGATAATACGGATAACATCTGATGATGACTCGTGGGTTAAGAATGATGCTATGCTAGTTATGTTCTTTCTCAGTTTCCTGCTATGGTATTATCGCCACCCAAAATCAAAATCACATTATTATTATTATTAATTTATTATTATTATTATTATTATTTATTATTATTACTAACATACTTGGAAAAAGTCAAAACTGAAAATAGCACTGCAACTAACTTCACTAGCCTTGGTCATCTACAATCAAATCAAACTACCAAACGCGCCCATAAAAAAGAGAAACAATGAACCATATCCCCCCGAGTAAGCATTGATCACCATATATAATTGAAACACCAACCTTTTGATATTCTCTCTTTTCTTATAGCCGGTGACAGTGTTACACATGGGCAAAAGCTTCATTTCTAATGGCAACAAATTAAGAAACTATAGCAATTGGGTGATAAGTTGACAGCTCAATAAAAAGCAAGAGATCCTTCAAACAAAAGCATACTCTTCCTTCTTCTGCACTCAAGATAATTCTCACCCCAACTAAATCATTGAAAATTCCCCACTACCACCATATTATCAAGTAGCTCTTCTTCTGGTGTTTAAGGAAACAGTAAAATGCCCCCACAAGTTTACTCTTCCCATCCTCGCCTTTCTCCCATTCCCACCTCACCTGAATTGCGACTCAATCTTACAACAGGCCATAAATATTGTCAAATGATGAATATCACGAAGAAGAAATTGATCCCAGCACTAGTTTTTGTGTTAGCAGCCGTCTCACTTCTTCGACTTCTAAGGATCACGGTCAGTACTTCCTCTTCTCCTGCTGCTGCTATGCCTCCGGCTCTTCTGAATGCATCTTCCTCTCCAAAGGCTTGTCTTAACACAACACAACACAGACAAAGGCCCTCAAAAAGTCAACCTCTCTCCTCTTCCAATACAAGCACCCTCACAGGAAAGGAATACCGATTTCTTTCTCATCTCATTTCTCATAGAGCTCCCTGCAATCTCCTTGTCTTTGGAATTGAACATCAATACCTTACAGAAGTTTCATCACTCAATGCAGGACTCACCATCTTTCTTGAAGACAACCCCAGCAAGCTAAGCATTATAAGCACAAATTCCAGTAGTACTCGAGTTTACAAAGTCCAGTACAAGACTTCTGCCAAAGAGGCTTACAAACTGCTCAAGCACGCAAGGAAAAACCTGGGTTGCTCACCATACTCGGGGATACATGAAGCGCCAAGGTGCAAGCTAGCGTTAACAGAGCTTCCAAAGGAAGTATATGATCTAAAGTGGGATGTAGTGGTAGTGGATGGACCAAGTGGTGAGGGACCAGAGACACCAGGCAGAATGGCTGCCATCTACACTGCGAGTATGCTAGCAAGAAGAGGGAACATGACGAATGTAGTAGTACATGATGTAGATCGAATGATTGAGAAGTGGTTTTCGTGGGAGTTCCTGTGTGCCGAGAACTTAGTTTCTTCTAAAGGCAGATTCTGGAATTTTCAAATTGCACGACAAACCAATTCTACAAGATTTTGCAGTCAATAAGTTAATAATATGTTGCTTAAGTGATCGCCCAGAAAAACAAGAAGCTTGTTCGAATAACGAACAACCTTCACCAAATTTAAGCATTGCTAAGAGGTGAACAAAGATGGGCTACAAATAGGGTGCTCCACTTTAAAACTATTGTTCAAAGGCTCACAGGTTTTTAAGTTGCTGCAAAATATACTAAAGGGTAGATGAGTGTCAGCATGAAGCGGAACAAGGACTTTGGAAAGCTTTACACAGAATTTTATATAGTATGTCAGTGTAAGGTAACAGTGTTGAGCAAACCAGCTCGAGTGCAAACACCATCCCGTGATTAAACAAAAATACAAATTGTTACCAAACCCATTGAAGTAAAGTCGATACTGATCATCTTTTCCCAAATGATGTATCAAGTAACAAGTGTCATAGAAGTCGAGAACATTTTATGTGCATGCACAGAGAGATGAAAATTACAAAATGGAAAATTTCTGTTGAGAGCATTTTTTGTCAATCCAGAGAGAACTGATTTCCAAATAATACCCAGGATGAATTCTTCCATCCCCATTTAACAAATTCCAACTGTCTACACTCCCTGAATTCTGGGATGAAAAGTGAAATATGACAAGCAAAAAATGTACAGCCAAATTATTATACCAGTAGTAATAATCTTGAAATAATTGTCAGTAATATCATTCACTAGCTTCTCTCCGCTGCAATAAAGAAAGAAAAAGTGTAAAGTTGCAGTAATTTGATTCTCAAAAGCCTAGCTATAATCCAAGTAACAAATAAATTACAGTGAAGATTGTAGCCACTTAACCTCCATGTTAGTAGATAATCTAGAGAATTCTAAGATATTATTCTAATAGCATGATTTGGGGGATTGCATGATTAGGGGGATTGCATGATAAAAGGGAGATTGCATGATTAAGGGATGATTGATTTACATTCCAAATGTACTGCAGTTCTAAGGCTCTCTATTGTACATTGTAAGATATATATAATAGAAAACATCTTCCCTTCTTTATTTCTCCGCACTCCACATTAGTATACAAGCAATTAGCTTTTACTAGGCATATCAAACTATGTGATCAGTATACTGTACCACATGAAGCAATCCTCAAAGTTCCATTGAAAATTAAATGGTGGTCATAGAATGTTCTCTAGTTTCAACATTTATACCACAACAAGAATGGCGCTACATCCAGAACCAAAAACAAAAAAAAGAAAAGAAAAAGAAAAACATTTTTTCATAATCACAAGTTTTATTTCCAACCAAATGGATTGCTATGTTTACATATGATCTTCTAGGAATCTAGATAAAATAGCCGAAAATTTAACAAATTTCATTTTTTTTAACCCTGCCTTTGACTTACAGGAATAACACTATATTGCAACTTGCAAGGTGTACCAAGAATAGGAAATCAATAAACTACATTGAGAAAAACAACACCACATTTAAACAATGGAAATTAGCATAGCTAGATGCTTACCAGAAATAGAAACTAATATACAGCATGATTTTTCATTAGATGGATATGCACATTATATGTACACAGAGAGCCTTATCTTATAGTAATAAAATTTAAAATTTAGGCAGTAGAAATAGATTCAGAGCTTACCAATCGTTTGCTGACATAAGGCTGTAACTGGATGGGCATCTCAGCTTGACTTTCAACCTTGTGGGATGTATCAGTCTCCCCCTCAAACTCTTTCCTAGATTCCTTGCGGCTACCAGATTGCCAGACTCTACCGAAATTAGGAAGCCAGTTAGCATCAAAATTTGATGGTACAAGCTCTCCTCTCTTTTCCATCTCCAACTCAATCTTTCTCCTCTCTGCCCAAGCAGCTCCAACCCTTTTGGGATTTAATTTTGAGGGCTTCCCTGATTAATTGGGAGAAGAAACCAAGATTTCAGTAAGTAAAGGATTTCAACAGAACAACAGGAGAAACAAGGTCAATCATTCCTAAACCTGGTTTAAGTTTTTCATCAAGCTGCTTTCCCTCAGTTGAATTGAACCACGGAGGTGGTCCTCCAGAATGCACATTTCCTTTAGCCTCATCATGAACTAAGGAAGAAATTTGAGTAAGCTTCTGCAAACCTAACAACATAGAATCACACAGCAAAGCAAAGCAATGCAATGCAATGCAAAAGGAATCCATCAATCAAATTCCCTGAGAAACATAATAGCCAGAACTCCAATCATAAGCACAAGACTCATCAAGTTACATATTTGCAGTTTTAAACTGTAGTTTTATATAAAAAAAAGTTACTTCCTCTATTCCAAAATATAATATCATTATTGACTTTTGAAGTCAACTTAACTCTTTGAAGCCAACTTAAGACATTTTCAATTTCAAAATTGACATAAATTCATTTAATTTTAATCAAGACAATGATGAATATTGTAAACTATCTTGAAAGTACTACTTATTGTAAGATTTGTTGTTTCATAATTTTAATGAATTATCTCAATTTTAAGTTTGAAAATGTATCAAAATGACTTTCAAAAGTCAGTGATGATCATATCATTCGGAACGGAGGGACTATAACATAAAGATTAGAAGACAATGTGGAATAGTTAAAGATGTATACCCTGAGAACTTCCCTCCCCATTAGTTGTTCTTTCATCTCGAAGTACCTGCTTCATCTACACCAATGACATTACACATTTGCCAATAAACTGAGAATCTAAGAATACGAAGGCGCATAAATGTTATAGAGAACAGGAGTGGAGGCTAAAAGTCAAAACAAAACTAATGGTATTGCGGCCCGCGGCACAGGACGCACCAAGAACGAATAAAGGTAAAATACTTCTTTATTGTTATGATAAAACAACAAAACTCCCCAAAAGTTCAATACTTAGTCAGCTATGCTGGTGTAAAGATGATAACAAAACTTAAAAAGAGGGTGACAACAATGGTCACAATTTTTTCATCTTCTTCTTGCTTGAAGATTGACGAATCACTCATTCAAGTAGCAGTTGCTCTTGACTACAAATTATTGGTGCTAACAAGGAACCAATTTCCAGATTTTTCATCCTTTAAGATACAAGGGGAATGTTATCCGGTCTCAAGAGTTGCAGCAGTATATAACTTTTGTAGAATGATAGTAATGCCAACTTTTCCAGTAACAATTAGTAAAAAGTAGATATCCCCAGAAAGTGACAATTCACAAATATAGTTGGGATATGGAAGAAAAAAAATGACGTTATTAAGAGCAAGAATTATAATGATATAATATTATACAAGCACCAATTAACTTTTGTAGCTAACGTTTATGAAGCATTATAAAACGTGAACCCTTTACCAATGAGTAAACGATCAAGTTCCCAAGAAAAGATGGCATACCGAAATTCACGGCCAAAAAGAAATCTCAATTATAATAAAGAGCATAATCGTACTTAAAAAACAGAGAAGAAATAGTCAAATAGATTTTGTAGTATACAGTCAATGTACATATAACAACCCCGGTCAAATCTCGAGTCCGGAACAAATCTTAGGTCAAATCTCAAGTCCAAATCGAATCAAATTCATTTAAACAAGACCTTAAATCACTAGCCCAATAATATATTCTTAGGTCGTCTTAGCCCACCACAGGATCACCCAAAATGTCATAACTGAAGGTATTATTGTTAGTAACTTAATTCCTTATATACAGAAAAAAATTTCCTATATCTTTCGATGTGGGACTGGGGTGTTACAAACTCCTCACTTAAATTTCTGACGTCCCCGTCAAAACCGATCACACACACGGTCCACAAATCTTTCTCTCTAGCCATTGTGAGATAATACTGGCTGGCTTCATGTCCCCACCTCCGGATCTCTCTCCTTTGGAATAATACCACCAGCCTTCGTGTCCCCACCTCCGGTAACCCGATCGGAAGACCCGACCCAAGCTTTTCAGAGTCCGCTTTGATACCATATGAAACAACCCGGGTCAAATCTCGAGTTCGGAAGAACAAATCTTGGGTCAAATCCTAAGTCCAAATAGAATCAAATTCATCCAAACAAGGCCTTAAACTATTAGCCCAATAGTATCTTCTTGGATCATCTTAGCCCACCACAAGCTCACCCAAAAAGTCATGACTGAAAGTATTATTATTAATAACTTAATTTCTTATATACAGATAAATTTTTCCCATATCTTTCAATGTGGTACTGGGGTGTTACAGTACACGACTTTTTTATAGATTAAACAGTCAATGCATATAATTCCACATTGTTAAACCATTATGACAGTCATATGAATCCAATGCTTAAGAGAAAATCTTAACCAGAATCGCATTCACTTGCTCCATACAAGAACACCAGAAAGCAGGGCCCATCATATATTAGGACGTAGGAGAGACTAAAATGGGGGCACCAATAATGATACTTACCAAAATAACAAATGGGGTAGCATGACAATCAAATACAAAAGAGAAAAAGAAGGAAACATGAGCTTATTATAATAAAAAGTTTATCCATAACCTAATATGATTACGATAGTTAGCAGGTAAATCCAGAAAGAAGCCGCGTATGAGGGGATCTATTCCTGTGAACAAAACATGTTCTTAATAGTATTAGTCTGATTGGTATACTTACCACTCCATTACTCGTACAACTTTCAGTCCTGCCATTTGGAATGATAAATTGTTGGCTATCCATGTAACCTGCGTAACAGCACAAGAAATTGCAATTATTACCATTAGTAAACAAGAGACACCATAGTTTTAAAAAGAAAAAAAAATAACAAAAAATGTATAAAGTAGACAGATATGCACCTGCTAAATCTTTTGAACCCCATGGATTTGTATCAAATTGTGTGCCCGAGCACGTATAAAGGTTAGCATCATGTAAAAGAGGGCCAACTTCTGTAACTTCAGACAGCTCTGAATGGGATACCTGATATCCCTCATTTGTATGATTTTGTAAAGGTACAACACCATTTGAAAAACTGGAATTAAGATAGTGGATATTATTTTTGTCAAAATTATCTATATTATCAAAGTTCAGTTCATTGTGGATATCATTCACAGGTCCAATTACAAGTCCTCGGGATCCCTCATTAATCGCTTCATTCTTCAATAATTTGCACTTTTTCTCCCACTGCAACCACAAATAAATGAAGAGTAGAAAACCATCTGACATGCTAAGCAGAACTTAAGATATTTCAGGATATAAAAGTTAACCAATCTGTCCTGCAATCAATGTCACAACTGGGTTTTTCTTTGTCCAAATATATGTCGTTCTTTAGTATAAAAAAACTATTATTTTTTACAGACCCACTGTAAGTACAAACACACGTGTCTATGTTGTAGAATCTTAAAACATTTTAATTTTTGCAAGTTTTGACTTACTTAATATTCTTGAGAAACCAATACTAATTGTGACATATATTGCAAGACGGAGGGAAAACTACTTTATAGGAAACTTTATATACTTTTCATAAAGGAAATGGAAAAACTATAAAAAAAAATACCAGTCCAATATTATAAACCCTTGAAGACCATCATACAAGTATACGACGGCTATTTCTGAAATTAATAACAAAAGACAAGTCTGAAACAAATAACGCTTTATACAGAAGTTCTGCAGATGCAGAAAAAGAGGACCGACTACCCAGCAATTAGAGGACCAATATACCTATCAAATAAGAAAATATGACCTAATAGGCTAATACAATTCAGTGTATTAAATACATATAAATTCTTTTTAAACCTAACACTTAGTCAGTCTCCACCAAGTTATTGACCATAAAAGTGCAATATCTACCATCTTTGGCAAAGACAATTATAATCATGTACAAGATTCAATTTGTGGATTACATTATTCACAGCTTGAAGAAAGTTAAGGTTTACAATGAGACCGAATTCAACTGATATTTGAAAAAGGAAATTGACTCCAGTGAATTTAATAATTTCCAACGACATAATTTGAGATTATATTCTCCAATATAATTTTTCAAAACTTTGAACAACCTTTTAAATCATTATGCATCAAAAACTGGATCATATTCTTGAGTCTTTCTATAGCTATAACTGCAGTTGTTGATAATTCTGAACTTGCAAAAGATACAAACCTACTTAGTTTTCGACATTTGTGACTATCACAAACTTAGGAGATACAAGACACTTAGTTACTAAACATGAAGAAACACAATAGCCTTGCAACAACCCATGTTATTTCCAAATTGAAAATGCTTTACAATATAAGAAAAGTACCTTGGCCAGATCCACTTCTGAAATCCGAAAAGAATCCAAGTGATCCATCCCACCACCATATTTCCAGAGAAAATTCTTTGAACTCTTCAAATGATCCATACTTGCCAGATGATTAATCACATTACCACTGAAAGCAAGGATCAATCAAGTTCTAAACTAACATAAGAACCAATACTCTTTCTTTATTCCCAAACTAACTGACAGATAAAAATGAACTCACTTGGAAAAAGAGATCTATAAAGTGTACAACTAACCTATGCACACACAATGTTCAAAATTTAAGTGTGTATTTTCTTTTACTCTTTTCTATTTAAATTATTTTACTTTTCTTTTTGATAATTTTTTACTGATACTTCTCATTCAACAATATGAACATGAATAAAATAATACAAATGGTTAAAACTTCATCATCAAACAAATGAGCCCAGCCAAACTCTTCTATGCTCAAGTACTGGTGACATCTTATCCTAAAGAGAGTTTAACTTATTTCATTAATTTTATGCCAGTAAAGCAGTTATCAATTCAATCAAAACTGAAGACAACTTCCTACACTCCTTTTTTTCTCTCACAACTACTCTACTCTCTCTTTTCCTATTTTTTTCTACATCAGTCTCAATGAATTCACAATTTATTTTCAATTTTCTTAAGCAATTTTTTTCCTCACGTACGGGCTCGTGTGTGTGGAGACTAGTTATAATAATTCACTGTTTTCATGCAATTATAAGCAAAAAAAACAAAAAAAGACAGATAGATCATAACCAAAAGAAGAAATTAAAGGTAAGAAAGATACTCACCAAGCAAATGAGCAATTAATGTCGTCGATATCGGAATCGCAAAAGACGCACCACAGACGGTTGAGAGAAGCATGCTCTGGGCGAAGAAGGCTAGGGTTTTTCAGGAAGAAACGGACGTCGGAGAGCTTGGATTGGAAGCGTGAGAGGAAAGAGGAGAGAGATTTGGTGTGGTTGGGGAAGTAGTTGTGGCGTCGGCCTTGGTCGTGATTCAGTTTACAGACTTTGCAGAATTCGAATTGATTGTTGTCCTTCTTCCATTTCTTATTATTCTTCTCCGCGGTGGTGTTTTGGTTGATTTTAGGGTTAGAATTTGAGCTTTTCGTCTGGAACTGATCTTTCATTATGTTACTGATAATACGAACGCCCTGAGATCTTGCTCCGGCCCTTATTATTCTGTATTGTCTGGGGAAAAGGAGGACGGAAGGGAACGATTTTCTTTTCCGTTTGGTTTATAAAAAGGGTTCACGAAAAGTAAAAGAGTATCGATTTCCCTCCAATAAATAACGTTCGTCTTCTCCTTCCTCCCTCTTTCAATCGGCCCGGCCAGGCCCGGCCCATTTTGATTTTGGCCTGGCCAGACCAACCCAATTTAGTATAAACTCAATCCGACCTAGCCCAATTTCTAAGTAGCTGGGCGATTACCTATCCTTGAACTGGTGAACAGGACCAGCCCAAAATTTTAATTTGTTTAAATTTTTTATATGTTTTATGTATTTAATTATTTTAATATTTATATATAATAAATATTACTAATACTAATTAAGAACACTAAGTTTATTTAAAAACTAATAATTTATTTGAACCATATCTCTTGTCTTGAAGAATTAACCTTATTTGCTTTGAAATATGGAGAAATCAATCAGACTTAAAACTAGATCCTGGAACATGATCATAACTTGTTTTCAAATATATGTTTGGAACTTGAATAAATAAAAGAAAAGTAAAAAAGACATAAAATAAAATTTAAAAATTTATTGGAGCTTTTTTAACCTGCCGGCCATTCCATTCCATCACATTTCAACATATATTGTTCTAATTTATATAGGAGTATTAAATATTTTAGAGGTATAAATAATTAGACTTACATATATATATATATATATATGTTCATTATCATTTTTTATTTTTTATTTTTACATTTATTTTTCTTGTACTTAGCTCTCTTTTTCCCACCTTTTCCAAGATGCAAAATAAATACTCAAGGACGAATTGAACATGTTTTATGGGTTTGGACCCTTTGATGAATTGGAAGTTTTGCCACCATCATTTTGGCTTTGTGAATATATAGTTGAATCAAATGATTTCAGCCTTTAGAAAGTAGAAAAAACAGTCACTGTGCAACTATATATATATATATATATATATAAGTTGGTCGGTCAACAAGTCAAACACAACCAAGTCAAACATGTATGACTTGTTGACCAACCAACCCGCATGCGCCACGTGGCAACCCCGTATGCGGGTGGTCCGTATGTGAACGACTATATATATATATATATATATATATATATATATATATATATATATATATATACATACACACTCTTTCTATCTTCTATATATAGTGCGCACAATGCATGGGGATGTTATATATAGTGCTATACTATAGTACCCATCTAATCTCCTTTTTCATTGATGTAAAATATCATTGCAGAACCATGGAACTCAATTATGAATACTGCTTTTTAAAGTTTTTATCATTCAA
Organism: Aralia elata; assembly: GCA_034770075.1. Taxonomy (NCBI): domain Eukaryota; kingdom Viridiplantae; phylum Streptophyta; class Magnoliopsida; order Apiales; family Araliaceae; genus Aralia; species Aralia elata. The sequence goes on from CM068378.1 coordinate 4,192,928, forward strand.
TTCAATCATTATCTTTTTTCTTTTCTTTGTTGCATATATATATATATGCAGAAGACAAAAGTATCCCCACTCCCTACCGTCGATCATGTGCTCAAAATTGGCAATGGTGTGATCCACAGATTTCCTGCAGATTGTGAGAGTTTTGAGTCCCACCATTATCAAACTTTCCCGGCCGGGCCCCCTTTCAAAAGTTTGACGACTTTTTTCTCTTTATTAATTAATTGATTGGGAGATGAATTGACTGAACAATCTCTAACCATTCAAATCCTGGCAATATATCTTTTTTGCCACCTACAGACAAATGTCAAATGGTCTAATCGTATAAGGAAATTAAATTACTTGCATGTTTTTCAATTCTCTACGTTCCTTAGTACGTATCATAATTAAGCAATTCAGCGAATCCTCACATGCCACCAAAAAACACCACCATTCTCTGTCCCTCCTTAATTGATACTTTCTCCGTCCTAAATTAACTGTTTAGTTTTGACTTTTTAAAGTCATATTGACTACTTTTAAAACTAATTTTTGTACCATTTTTGCCAAAATATAGGTGGAGCGATTATAACCAAAAAAAAGTATATACAATTTACTACTAATACCAATTTTTATAATGTTAAAAAATATATTTATATATGTTTAATTATTAATTTTAAAAATAGTCGATTTGACTAAAAAAATCAAAATTAAGCAGTTAATTTGTAACGGAGAGAATATATTCAATTCCTCCTATAGCGACCGACCGACCTGCTAAGTAAGTGTATTTGTACCCCAATCCAATAGTACGTACGTTATTGCAAAGCTAGCTAGCTAGCTTATGTACTAGCTATTAAGCAATGGCATATATCTTTCCTAATTAAGGATCGATGATACTTTATATTTCAGGTACTTACCACGAGTACTAGCTATATATTCATCTTAACCACTTTCATTCTTAAACATTCCATAACATTAATTGAGAGTGCTTGCTATATATATTTGTAATAGTACGCGATATATATATATATATATATAGACATCAAATATATTTTTTTGAATTGAAAAACTGTTATTTTTAGTTTCTTTGTGAAAAAGATATATTATATACCTTAGAATTAACCTATATTTTTATATCTAATTGTTATTTTACTATTTTTATTTAACGTATATAGTATATGTGATGCCTTGAATTCCGACATAGTATAATATGTAATGTACAAGGTTTAATATGTAAATCAACACTTGATATCATATAAAAATATCAGCAAGGACCGTGTATAAAAATTTGTGTAAATGAAATATCTCGAAAATAAAAAAGGCTATGATAAATTTGACTGAACGAAAGAATTATTATATATATATATATATATGGTGTATGAGGACATGTTACTAAAGCTGATCGATATATATCTTCCAAGAATGTTTTTTGTAAGTGTTATACTCCATATATAATTAATAGATGGACCGAACACATATATCTATCTGTATCAAAATAATAGAGACAGAAAATAGTAATACTACTGTACGTATGAAATTATAAGGGTGAAGACAAAATGAAAAGACAATTGTTAAGGATTTGTCATAATGACTGCCTTGATTGTTGCTCCACAAGCAGGTCCTACTATACGTTAGCTAGCTCTTTAATTTCTTTTCTTGGTTTTCAACTTTCTGAGAAAGAATTGATTGATTGGTAGATCGAGGAATATAATTCTATGAATATTATCCAAATGCATTATAAATAACAGTTATGGCCAGTCTAGAATACACAACTTGTCATTTGCGCATTATATATACATATATATACACACACACTACATACGTACTTTGAACTGCTTCAGATCATATAGCAGTGTTTAGTCAAATACTGACACTATTCTTTCTATGATATATGAATATATATATAGAGAGAGAGAGAGAGAGAATCAGGACATGTTTAATTAATCACTAATTTCATTTACCATATATACCATGCTGGTCCATGCATGCACTGAAAAAAAGTTACATAGGGATATGTATGTGCGCTCTTGCAAATTACAAGAATTGTATGACAAAATTTAATGTGCCCTTCTTAGCTACAGAACATCTTGTTAGTACGTCCATATAACATTGATGAATCGGTTGTCAAAGTTCGGAATGAAATTATAAACTATAATAGATATATGTGTAACTTAATTAAATTTAAAATTAACAATTTAAAAAGTAAATACTGATCTTGTATTATGAAAAGGAGGGAGTATTTCATTTATTGTGGTTAATCGGAGGTTAATACAAGACAAGTGAATTCGATCAGACCATTCCCGCGACATCTCTAAATGGAATGCTTGTTCATTGCTCAGAGTGATGATGATCTGCTAGCTAGCTTTTGAGTTAGGCTCATATATATATGATATGATATGATCCTATCCAATAAAATAATTATAAATCAATGTTTTTATTTTATTTTGCTTTGCTGGATAGAGGGATATATATATATATATATATATATATATATATATATATATATATATATATATAGGAGACATAGATAGTGGGTGTTTGGTATTTTGGATGGTGAGACGTAGCTAAAGTTAAGAAGTTGTGAACAAGTACATACAGCTAGTTAATACTAGCTAGCTAGCCAGCAATATATATATATATATATATAGCTATTACCTTATCATCATCCTCATGTTTTTGTTGATCACGTACGTTGTTTGCAAGCTTTTTGTTTTGATTCATTTACCTTTTGTTTCATCAATTAATTAAGGTCATGTTTATTACGTACGTAACTTGAGGAGTCAGGTCACATCATATATATATCATGTTAATATTTGATCATCGAGTAGCTGGGCTATATGACATCTAGCTAGCAGAGCCTCCTGCGCGCTGAGGCCTGAGTACTTATTAGATTCAGCAATAACTGAAATATATGCTGATCAAATCCTTGACTCGCTGGGGGAGATCGAGGAAGTCAGAACTCCATCCGTACTAAATTATTAAGTATTGGACTTTTTAAAACTCAATTTAAAATAATTTTAAATTAATAAAATTTATTAAAATTACAAAATAATAAATTGTATAATTAATAATATTTGTAAGATAATTTACAATATTCATCAATGTATCGATTAAAATTTAATAAATTCATGTTAGTTTTAAATTTAAAAATGTCTCAAATTAATTTCAAAAATTAAATAATAATCTCATATTTTAAAACATATCTTTTTCGTTAGAGGTTGAATTGATCTTAAGAAGAACAATAATTAAGGCCAAAAACTGTTTAAAATACATTTTGAGAGATCAATCCCATCCCAAAAAAACAAATGAAAGACATTTATAAAAATTATCCTATAATCAAAATTTAAGCTTTTATTCTATGCATCTGATCAGTTATTGAATTAATAATTAACATGCGAGTGTTAACCATCACACCAAATCACATGATAAAATGAAAACTAAATAGGAGGAGAATTGAAAACGAAAAACAAAAACTAAAGATGCTGTAGTTAAATTTGTTCAATCCCATACGTTAATTAGCGGGTGTTTGCAGCTAAATGATAGAAGGCCGGAATAAGATATTGTAAACACTTCTCATTTTACTAGTTTGAATTCCTATTAGTTCCTTTTTCACACACACACACACACACACACACACAAACAAAAAAAATAAAAAAATTATTTGTCATTTTTCTTCTTCTCAAAAAATGTATTTGTTATTAAATATATATATATATATATATATATATATGTGACGTAATATTTTAAAATTTTATTATTTTAATTTCATGATTATGCTACACCCAAGATAATATAGAATAAAAATATATTTTTAATATTTATAAATTATGGGAAGGATTGAGTATCATTACATCCGTTATGATAAACCAGTATTATTAGTACAGCATGTAAAAGATCAATTACGATTTGTAGGCTGTATATGTTACTACTACTACCTCCGTAATTGCCTCTCTTGCAGTGAATTAAAGTCATATTTGTGATCAAAGTCAGGTGTAGGATATCAAATCTGACATGCCATCTTCTTTTTTATTTTATAGGAGTATATGTATATACATGTGGGTGTGTGACAGCGTGTGTCCATTTTCATTTATATGTCACCTCCCTCATGCAATTAATGAATGTTACAATTGGGTTTTTATTTTTTGCCATTAAACTATATAGGCTTTCAAAGGATGATAAATCTTGATGTACTTATTATATACTCCCTTTGTCCTATAAAAATAATTTTATTTGACTTTTTTATAGTTAATCTATAAAATTTTAAAATTTAAAATTAATATAAATTTATATGTTTTCGATAGTTAAATTACTTACAAAATATTATACATCAAGTACAAGTACAGTATCGTTATTTAAAAAATTATAATTAAGTTATATGTTTCTTTTTTTACTTTTTTTATTAACAAAAAAAATTATATTAAAACTCAAAATCATACAAATATAACAAATTCAAAAATTATGAATATGGCTATAATTGAATTACATAACACCATAAATTTGAGGTAAAAAATCTATCCATATTCCTACATGATAGAATATCAAAACCCAAATTGAAAAGCAAATTCGTATCTTGCACATTCTCCAAAATGAACTGGAAAACAACCTCAAGCTGCACATTCTTTTTTTTTTTTTTGCTAAATGCAAGCTGCACATTCCGAATTGCCCCAAAACTAATTTGATAATTTGAGAATCGAAACTCTAAGCAACAGTGTTCTATTTATCTTGGCTCCACAAAGATGCACAATGACTTTCTATTTAGTCTTCATTGTCCCTTGAGGTTACTCAATCCAAAACATAGGCACATTCAATTACTCCAACCTCCATCCATTCTAGAAGATTTATTAATGCATAAAGGGTACCCGGCTGTGGCTACCAACACTATAAGACAAAAAACTTATTATCCACGGAAAATTCCGTCGAAATAAAGGTCGTCGAGTATAATTTCGTCGACAATTCTGTCGAAAATAAAAATTCTCAACAGAATTATGGTTGACGAATTGGTCATCAAAAATTGCTTATGTTAGACAAATTATTCCCGATAGATTAATTCTGTCAAGCATAAGGGTTGACACGTGTCACCTCTCTGTCTGCTCGGTTGAGGCCTAAGCCTGACAGAATATCCATCAGAAATAAGGGATATTTCGTCGAAAATATGGGTTTTAAAAATTATTTGTAAACCTTATTTTCGACAAAAATTCTGTCGGGTTTACCTTATTCTATAGGAAATACTTAATTTTATTTAATAATTTTTTTGTTTTTACAGTTTTCAAGTTTTTAAACCGCATATTTGTACCTGTAACCTACTTTATCCCACAACATATACAATAATTAACCAATAACTATATCCAACAACATATATCGTAATCAACCCATAATACAACGTAACTACTTTGAAGAACAACATATATACACGTTTTAACGTGTATATAACTATTTTTCTAACAACATATAACGCGTATATATACGATAAGTTATCATCTACAAAGTAACTTCAATGATTTACAAAACTAAACTAAAATATATTGATTTACAAAGAATCAAACAAAACTACAATGATATAACCTATAACCTACAAAGAACAACGGTAACTTCAATGATTTACAAAACTAAAGTAAAATACATTGATTTATAAAGAATCAAGCTAAACTATAATAAGTTACATAAAATCAAATAACTATACAATGTTTTACAAAATATCTAAGTAAATGTTATACAAAATATCAACCTAATCTAGTAGTACCACCACTAAGGGGAGAATTATAGGGCGGTGGTCGACGTCGTTGTTCTAGTGTCTGAAAATCTTCGTCATCATCTCCCCACTCGTGATTTGCATCGTCAGCTTGTTCGCCATCACCAGCGATATCGACATCGCCACCTTATTGATACAATTAAAAATATAACTCATTAGGCCGTATGAGAGAATTAAAGAGACAGTTAAATGAAAATTAAATAACATGCAGAATAATCAACTTAAATTAAATAGAATACCTGAGTAGTCGGGGCTGACTCTTCATCGGGTCAAAAGTCTCCGATAGTAGGGTAACCACCAACCGGAGAACCTCGTCACATATCGCGACTAACTGCTCCTATGAGATACCCGTACTTTTGACGGTGGCCCTTAATGCAATATCCTGAGCTAGTTGGTGAAGGCGAGCACGACTAGGCAACTTCTGACGACGAATAACCGGATTCGTACGAAACATCTCCGATATCGTCGCCATAACCCTCTAGAATAACTCGTCGTCCAAATCAGTGCCCGTATGAAATGGTCCAACAGGTGCTCTCGGACGCTGGCGCTAACTAAAGCCTGCACAAATAAATATAACATTACTAATAATAATTTATTTTATTTTATAAATTATGATATAACGAGAAACATAAGAAATATTATTACCTCCAAGTAGTGTAATGCAAGTATTCTCGGCAAGACTAGCACTTGATACCTACTGGTACTGCTAGTAAAGGGATCCTAAGATGCAACCCATAATCTTAGCTCCTCATCTCGAGATAATTCAATATTGTCGGACAGAGGGGTGATGGAATCTAACGATTCAGAATCCTTCCTAGCATCCCGCATCTCAGTTACACGCTGGTTCTGAAGCTTCTGAAATCGATTCTGTAATTTATTTTGTATACTTTTATAAATTACCTAATATTAATAATTACTAAAAATTGAGATTAATCTTACCCGTATAACTAATGTTGCGAGAGACATAATAGAGTCATTTGGCGTGTGAGCTCTATCTCATAACTCTACTATGGTCGGAGGTCGGCCCAAGCTCGCCCGCATGACTGATAAATACATTTAAACATTTATTAAGTATGTTAATGACGATTGAATAACTAAACAACTAAATACACAGTTCTATTGAAATTAGGTTTTTTTGAAAAATTATGTAATTCCATGAGCTTGTGAAGAATCCATATGTAATTTTGAAGAATGATCTGAATTGAATATTGACTTTCCTACATCATTCTCCGTATTCGGGCTCCTGACTTCAACCAACAGTTTATGCAAAAGTTGCATAATCTAACTTTTTTGACGATATGATATTATCTTTCTTGCCAATTTGATCTTCCTCTATATAATCAAAATCAAAAACCACTTCCTTAACGAGAACGCTATACCACTTAGAATCGAACTCTAAGTCAATTAGATCACCCATCTCCTTAACATCACCTATTTGAATTAACAAGTAGGCTATCTCCATTTCTTTCAACACCTCTGTATCATCTTTTAAAGTCAAAAGATTGCACCAAACATCAGCTATTCTTTCCATTGTTATTCTTGACCAAGCCTTCACGGGGATCCCACGACACACGATCTATGCGTATCTCCTGTACTCCACAACTTCCTCCTCCATATTTACTACCTTCACAAAATCTTTTGATAAACTCCCTTTTCCTTTTTCCATCTTATGTGATTCCTCTCTTCACTTTCACAAATTATTATCACTCCTTGCAATCCCCATCAAATCATAGTAGTAACTTTGACTTCAACGCATGCCAACTCCCTTTCAATATCCTTCAAGCTTTTCATTTTTTTTTAGATATATATCAACATCCAGCTCTTAGCTAAATGCTTATTTACCTCTTCATTCGGAGAACCTTAAATCTGTTTTCCTTCTTTTACCAACCTGATTTGAAGTCTTGAAACATCTCTGTTAATAAATTTCTTATTCTAATTTTTCAGTTCCTCAAATGACCATAACTCTATTCTAGCACATTCAATCCTGACTTTTCTACTCATAATCAACTGAAGATTCATTGTTTTTCTTGCTTCCTCTACATCTTCGTTCTTATCAAATTTTAGGAAAGCATAATTTGTAAAAGACCTCTAACTTTTATATATTTTGCTGCCTATGGTACTACCAAATTTTGGAAAAGATTTTTCAAAAATTCCCCAATTACCTTCCAGGATAAATTTCTTATGAATATTGTATGTAGATCTTGATCTCTTCTTCTTCTAAGCAACCTAACATCGATCTTCTTTCCTAATCCATATTTATAAATTGGATGTGGAAAATCCAAGGGTGCTTGATTAGAAGAGGATATAGGTACTGCCACATGGTGATGAACCTTTTCTAAATCCCCCTTTAGAACTCATTTTCCCTTACAGAATTGTTGAAATCAAACTAAACTATCCACTCACTCTGAAATCATTGCAATCACACACAACCAATAAAATTGTACGAAAAAAAGAAAAGATCAAGAGAAAAATTGAAGCTACTTGAGTCTTACAGATCTGTCCGACAAAGATAGAGGAACGGGAGAGACATTAACCATCACAATCCAAACTCCCAAAACTTCCATAAAAGCCAAATCTAAAAATTTTCTGAAATTCTTTTTTTTTTTGCATTACAAGAGAAACCTAGGTGATAGCTAGAGTCTTGTCACCGGAGAGATAAACGGTCACGTGCTGCCACGCACCCGTCGAGTACAACGACTTACAAAGTATTATATGTCAAGTACAGTACTGTTATTTCAAAAATTATAATAAACTCGCTCATATAACAATTTAAATTTTAATATTTCAGAATCAAAGTCAATTAAGACTTTTTTTTATGGAACTGAAAGGAAAAGTAGTAGCATGAAGTAATAATGCAGACAAGCATAAGGCAGAGTGCAATTATTATGTGTTAAAAATGGAGTATAACGAAGTAAATCGATTTCCTACCGGACCGCAATGAACATGATCAACCTGAATTATCTATTTGTTGGTTCTATAATTCTATATATATGAACTGAGGTTGAATAGCAATTGACTAGCTATAAATACAACTGATCACTGACAGTGACCGATCGACCGGACATGAATTTAGAGCTCTGGAAATAAATAGTAAATATATATTTTGTTCAGTGAAGCTCTCGATCGATCTGCCAGTGAAGCTCTTGATCGATCTGGATTTAAGAGTAGCTAGCTAGTTAGCTCTTTTTTCAATTCTTGAGCCAGATTAATTATTTCATTTGTAAAGAAAGCCTTCATTATATTACTGAATTAATCAAAAATTTATATATTCAACATACAAATCATTAATCATTGTGATCAAGTACTTTCTTAATTTGCCACCAAGATCTAATATTGCATTCTCTCTCCATGACTGAAAGGAAATTAACACCAACATACCAATATCTCAACTTACAACAAAAAACTTCACTATAAAAATTAAACCTTTCTTGTAAAAACGTTTTTACGTACATAGATTTTGAGTACTTCTATGCGTACCAACACGTAGAAGCAGTCATAAATTATTAATTGAAAAGAGTGAATTAATTTAATTAAGATCGGAACTTTTGGCGGCAAGCTTGGCAGGTTACCTCCATGCACGTAGGATTAATACGACGAGTGGCCCTTTCTTTCAATTTCTCAGCCTTGTCAACCTCCTCTCGAGCTCTCTCCCACATGTGCCTAGCACGTGAAAACTCGGATTGTGCTATCTCCATTTCTCGCCGGGTAAGCTCCCTCACACGCTCCGCATAAGCCTTTTCCAATGCTGCCAACCGAATTTGCTCCGCCGCTTGCCATTTCAACGCTTCAACGCACCCCGAATCTGAAATCGACGGTGGCGACCTGAAGGGCCGGACACTTATTGACAATTGAAGATCCAGCGATGGAACCTCGTACGGATCATGGTGATGATCCTTTGGCCTGTATTTCATCGACGGCGATGGTGATTCAGGCGGCCACCTCGGGATGTGTGAAGAAGATGATATGTTATGGGGAGCAGGGAGTAGCTGAAGTTCCTGCTGCTGATCTTCTTCCATTGAAGAGAGAAAATTGTTTTAAGGACAAGAAGAAAGTGACCAAAGGTATAGAGGTTTGTGGGGGGTGGCACAAGTACTGTCTATATATAACAATCCAAACAAGCCCTTATTCCAAAACTACCCATCCTTCCCATGCAAAATGACTTAACCAACTTTATCATCTCAAAATTACAGTTACATCCTTCAGTTTGTTTCTGCTTTTTCACGTAACAAACATGGTTTGATGCGTAAATTATGTGGGGAGGATAGATATTCTGGTCAAAGTAAGTTGGGGCTACAGGTTCCGTTAGAGCTGCCAAGTTTGAGGGATAAGTGGGGAACGGATCGCGTTATTTGGCAATGAGTGCCTTTTTGTTCATTGTAATGGGCTGGTGTTTGGTTTAACTTTTACTTTTGTGGTATGCAGTTGTTTAAAAATCAAATATATTCTCTCTATGTCAAATTACAGATCTCTACGTTGCATAAAAATTAAAAAGAGATTTATTTTTGATGACGTTAACAAATCCATATAAAAATTCTAAAAATTAACACAAATTTATTTAGATTTAAAAAAATTAGTATTACTTTTAAAACAATTTTAAAATTAAATTAAGACTCTAATTAATTTGTGAAACAAAAGTGTATATTTTAGAACCTAGCTAGCTAGCTAGCTCCTATATTTGAGAGTTTATTTTCTAAAATTAGTGTATCTAATCTGATTAATATATTAAAGTAAATTTTGATATGGATCATAATTTACATAATCTAACTAATTTCTTAAGTTTTGCTTGAATTCTCGTTTTTAGACAAGGAAGTATTCAAAAATTACCATGTTAATATATACTCCCCCCGTCCCAAATTAATTGCTCAGTTTTGACTTTTTAAAGTCAAATTGACCATTTTTAAAATAAATCTTTTTACTATTTTTGTTAAAATATAGGTGAAGAGATTATAACCAAAAGAAAGTATATACAATTTATTACTAACCCCAATTTTTATAATTTTAGAAATATAGTTATATATGCTTAATTATTAATTCTAAAAATAGTCAATTTGACTTAAAAAAGTCAAAACTGAGCAATTAATTTGGGACGGAGTGATATTATCTTATTTTTAAAGAAGACCGTAAGAAATGCTACATTTATGACAAATAGTGTCCATTGTTTTTACGTATATTTCAATGTCATGTAACTCTACCAAGCCTTTAGTATTCTAAAATTTAATTTTGTAATGGTAAAAAAAATGCATAAAAATATAATAATATCAAAAAATTGTTTTCTTTATGAGGAGATGAGGATGGGTTAGATAAAGAGGGAGTAATAATTACATTCGCACGTGCAGTGGGTGTTTGGGTTGGGAGGGCTTTATGGTGGACTGACTTTATGGTAGGCCTAGGTTGTCGGCCCTCAGAACAAAAAGCTCTCCGAGAAAAAAGCCCATGCTACGGGCAGCTTCGCACGTGGGAAGGGCAGACACACTAAGTAAGTAAAGCCTTACGCCCATGATGTGATGTACGTAGTCGTATCGTATTTAGGGATCCGTATTGATATATACTGAATCTACCACTTGGATCGTTCATCATAGGGTTGCAACTTGCAAAGCTTCGCGGGAAGAAAATATATTCTTCTATATCGGCTTGAAAATTGAACACGAATGTATTTAAATTTTATCTATTTATATTTTTTTAATATCCACGTAAATTTTTTAGAAGAAAATTTTTGCTAAAACCTGCCCCCGATAAATGTTAATACCTTTATATAAATATTAACAATTACATACACCAAAAGAGGCCAAGGCAACACACCGATAGCAACACAACAAACCAAACGCACCTAAAAAAAACCTAATAAACAAAAAATCAGCCTATACAACAAGACCTAACAGACGATAAACCCAACAAAAACTTAAAAGAGTTTTCAACAGAACCACTGTTAAGATACATGAATTCTTATTGTTGCTATAAAATGGGTTCACCCTCTAGCTTTCCATAAGTTTCCTTTGTAGCCTAAACCCTACAGTAAAATGATGTAACTTCTGACATATGATACAAATATAATACATAAGCAGTTTATCCTTCGGACTAATATCAACATGCTCAGCTAGCGGCGCATGTAAATATTTAGAATTAATATATAGATGCACATGCAGGATATTGTGAGAATTAAACTAACGTAAAGTATAAATCAATACTACAACTGGGTTGGTCCACTGCTCCTAGGTAGGAGCTATTATAAGGGTAAATAGTAAGGATCTCGTACATAAATAATCGTACTAAATGTAAAAAATATAATTATATACTTTCTTCGTTTTAAAATTAGGAATATATATATATATATATATTCTTTTATTTTATTATAAAATTTTAGATAAATTTTTATTTTAATTATCGATTCTGAATTGTATCTCTAATTTTAATACAGAATATGTAAGAGGGGGTAAACGTAATACGTAAAATTCAACGACTTACATTGAACGTGTATTTGATATTGAAAAATGATATACATATCGACAAATATATGATAAAATTGGATTGCGATCAACATAGAATTCTATGCAATAAGATAAAATAAATTATGATGTAACACAATCTTAATTCTTACATATTTTATGTATACACATACGTCGTAATTATAATTCGACTAAAAACTTTAGCAATACATTGCGAGACTCTTTGATATTTTATGTGTACTAGTATTTGTGGCACAGTTAAAGAAAAAAAATAAGTATTTAAATAAAAGCTATAAAATTTTGGGTGTAAGAATAAAGATAAAATTTTAAGGATAAAATTAATATTTGAAGTCAAATTGTAACACGGCTTGATCAAGGCCATTATTTTATTCCACTCCTTTTATATATAGATTTAAACATTTATTATTGTAATGATATACTCTCCATTTCAAAATATATATAACATCATTAATAATTTTTAATTTGAAGTCAATTTAAAATATTTTTAAATTTAAAATTAATATGAATTTTTAAAATTTTAATCAATATAATGATGAATAATATATTTTTTTTATAAAGTTCTGTTAATTGTAAGATTTATTGTTTTATAATTCTTAAGAAATCATCACAATTTTGAGTTTGAAAATATTTTAAATTAAGTTTTAAAAATCAATAATAATCTTATAACAAAAGTATTGATCGATTTAATACTTAATACCAGCAAAACAAAATAAATATTTTTGATATGTCCAGAAACAAAAGAGTTGTAGAAAACTAGAAATATATGAGGAGAGTGGTGTGAAAAAATTAATATCGAGAGTGTGATTTGAACCCACGAAGGGTAGAAAAACTCCGCCATCTTAACCTATATATTAGTATTAAATAGAAAGCAACTGTCGACCTATATTACGAAAGTAGAAATTAAGCAAGTTTACTTGGATTTTTTCACGTAATGATAAAAATGTTATGTCATTTCTTTTTTCTTTTTTGCCTAAATTTTCGTTCCTCGCCTTATTTTGAAAAGCAATTTTCTCTTCACCTGCTACCAACCCTTATGCTACATTTGGATTGGTGGAATAGGAGGGAGAATGGAATGAAAAAAATTGTGTTTGGTTGCGATTGGAATGAAAAAAATTGTGTTTGGTTCCTTGAGGGAAGGAGAGCATATGAAATAACTCATTCCAACTAGAATGGAATAAATCATTTCACTCTTCATTTCATTCCTTCAATCCAAACGTAGCATTATTTCATTAAGCGATAGAAAAAAAAAAAGATTGTAATCAAAATAAGATGAAAAGTATATGTTAGTTATATCTATTCTCTTAGTTATTTGAGTGATACATAAGTAAGATGAGACATATATATATATATATATATATATAGTACTGGAGACGAAATAAATGTACTTCAATTTATAGAGTGACAACTTCTCAAACTTGTATTGTACCTAAAAAAATGCCACTCAAATATGTGGAATTTTATAAAATAAATATGCGGGGATTAATGTGTGAAGTATTCCCCCAGGGGGTAACAACTAACAAGATTCGAACTCAGGGTAGGGATAAGACAGTAAAAGGGAGGGGGCCAAGGGGATAAGTTGTTGGGATATTGTATTTGTCCCAAAGATCACAAAATTTATTCATGAGTAAGGAAGGTGTAACTTTTGAAAAGTGTACGTTGTAGGGAGTGTGGTGGGCAAGCAGCATGTGAGAGGTTGGGAAGCTTAAAAATAAGGCTTAAGAAGTGCCAAAACTAAAGTCACCTTTTAGGCTTTAGTCACTGCCCTTCAAAAAAAGAAAAGAAAAAAGAAGCCTCCTTCCATATGTGGGAGTGATGGATGGAGAGTTCTCTTTTGAAGCCATCACTGACACACACACTGGCAATCATTTACATATCATGCCCTCCAACTAAGCAAACTCTTTCACTATTTTCTTCTTTCTAAACGGCAAAAAGGACAAATACACCATTATAGTTGTCACATTTTCAGTATTTGACCATTAAATTTTAAAAATATGCAATCAACCGATTGAGCTTGTTAAAAATATTTAATTGCACCATTTTGTTAAATTAACTAAACGTTCGTTAAATTGAAGTCCATATTTTCAAACGTGGCAACAAGAAAAAATTAGAAAAAAAATAATTATTGGAGTGGTCAATGTCATGTGGATTTGGCAGCCATGCCTGAACTAAAAAAGAAAAAATAAATTTTAATTTTCAAAAACTTTTGTTTCTCTCTCTTCTCTAAGTTCCCTTCTTCATCTAGGTTTAATCTGAGAGATTTCAGGCTTGTAGAAAGAATCACTCACCTCACGAGGACGATTTTCGAATTAAGAGAGATCAAGATTCCAATATTGGCACTGATGGTACGTAAATGTAACTCGTTCAAACAACTACTCAGACTTCCTAGATTCTCCCGAAACGCTAGCTAAGCTAATAGTCTCAGTTCCCTTGAACTGCTCTAATCCTCCGTCTCACAATCTTCCACCATTACACAACATAGATTTATCATTTTCTTACTGATTTTTTCGATGTAATTAATTTGGGTGGCCCTAATCCTCCATCTCACCATCTTCTACCATTACACAACATAGATCTAATATTTTCTTGCCTATTTTTCGATGTAATCGATTTGGGGGAAAAAGTTTGAGTTTCAATTTGGATCGATTTGTACATATTATACCTATAGTTTAGATAATGAATGGATACTTTGGATGATGATTTCAAATGAAGGGATGTGGCTACAATAAAAAAATTATAAAGTAGGTGATTCGGAAGCAGTGTAAGTTGGTTCATTACCTTCATCTTTAGTTTGCCGACAAGTCCAAGGAGTAATCGAACTTGAGTACAAGTAAGATAGTCTTGTTGGATTCAAATGTCAAAATCAGTGAGCATGTTACAGTCTTCAGATTTATTAATTGACAATAATAAAGAGAAAGGGGGGGTGTTTATCTATCTAAATCAAGGAAACCCTAAATTGATTAATGGATCCGGTGATGAAAGTCAAGAAAGATGAAAGATGCAATACAATAGAGAGAGAAAAAAATTTATTAAAAAATAAAATTTATTTATAATATTAATTTATCACACTTGGCTGCTTTTTTAGAAATCTTTTTCTTTTTAATGCCACATAAGTAAAAAATAAATGGACATCCAAATAATTTAACAGAATGATTTGATTCAAATTTTTTAATTAATTTAGTCGATTAATTACATATTTTTAAAGTTTATGACTAAATGTTAAAAATATAACAACTACTAAAACCTATTGATCAAATGAAAGATACCCCCAGTCAAAAAACGAGGGGGGCCGATTGCTTTCGAATCCCTGCAACTTCTTTAGAAATTTTCTTTTTCGATATCAAGTAAGTTGTCCACAAGCCCATACAAAGCACAAGCCTGTGTATAACTAGTTAGTTTTTGTAATATTTTGGGCCAAACGTAAACCGCCGCAACAAGCCACTTATGCCTCTCTCTTTTTTAACTTTGACCCATATAAAGTTTTATATGCTACCATATGTTAAAGGTTTTATTTAACTTTGACCCGTAAAGTCAACTACCATATGCTAATGGCTTGATTTAACTTTGACCCGTATAAAGGTTTTATATTTTTGTGAGTTTAATTTCTGATAATTAAGTATACCTTTACATAATATCAATTAAATTATACTAATTTTATATGATATTATTAATTTTTTAATAAAAAGTATTTAAACAAAATTTTATTTAAAATTGTACGGGTAGTTACACTCTTTAGCTAACATCGTCTAACATATAAGTTATAACTAAAATAGAAATAATGTTACTTATTTGATTTTAGACTATATATTTATATTTTACTCCAAGTAGAAGGTAATAAATATTAACATTTATAAAATAAAATAACTCCAAAAATACACATATGTAAATAAGCGTCTAGTTATTTCACCTAAATAGTTGAATACTCACCCAATATAGTTATTGCCCTTTTTTTCTTTTTTCCATTTAATTTTTATGGGAACAAACAGTTGAAGTTAATCAATTATGCCAAGAAATAGCAAAAATGATTATCATATGTAAACATTATACTACTATATAATTTTTGAAGGCCCTGATCTTCATGTATATATCAATTAAATTAGGTTGGGCAAAATCACTCATGGGAATATCCAAAACAATTTTTGTGCCTTATTTCATTGAGCATGTGGGCAGCGAACACGATCCCCATCTTGTCACGACTACGACCCATTTTATCTATTTTCTTCATTTTAAATTTTAAATTTTCTAAATTCATTTAATAAACTTACAAATTTTGAATTAATAAAAAATTTTAATTTTAATACTATCAATTATAACTGTTAAAAGGTACGCCTCCAAGAATTTTTACTATTTATCGAGGGTAAGAATTCTTGAAAGGGTATTTTTGGTAAAAATTAACGTAAAAATTATATTAGTAATTTCAAAATATAAAGGAATTTATGTTAATTTAAAATACAATAAATTAATTTAAAAAATTAAAACAAGCCTCCAATTGTATAATAAAATTATAATCACGTTCATTATTAATTATAAGGCCGGAAAATTTTCTCATCGTAATAGGGTCCCATTTTCGTACCTATAATATATTATAGAATTAGGATAGGGTATGAGAATATATATATATATATATATATATATATAGATATATATGTGTGTGTGTGTGTGTGTGTGTGTGATATTGTATCATTTACATTTAAAAACATAAAATGTGTTTCAAAAAATATCCATATATAAATTTCTTTATTAGAATTTGGGTGTTGAAAATTGAAAAGGTCAGGAGACAATGATAAAAGGTGGGTGTTTTGTTTTCGTCATTATGTTCTGTAAATAAAATTTTTCATTTTTTTGTGTTAAAATGATGTTCTAATGAAAATAAGAATCGGGTCGGGAGCGTGATAGGTATGATATGAGATGTCAAATTAGGGACGGGTTTGGGTTAGGAGCGGGATGTCAAATTGGGAGCGGGTCAGGAATGATGATTGATGAGAGACATAATAGTGACGAGACTCGACGGATTATGAAAAGAAAAAAAATTACTCTAATTATACCTGGCCTGCCTCGTTATCGGGCCTAGGCCTATTTTTGTTGGAAGAAGGCCAGGGCCTAGGCCTATTGATTATATATACAGAATCTCGTGCCCAAAAATGAAAACACCACCGTACGTTATTACGTGGTAGTAGCCATTTTAGCCTTTAGGAAGCCGGCCAAAGCACCAAAACATCATCATCATCATCTTTCCAGACAGACACAGACGCAGTCTCTGTCCTAGTCGGTCTTCCCCCCTTCTCTCCTCGATCAAACCCTAATTTAATAGGAGTACTGCATACGCACATCAATACATCTCTCTATTCGGTCGGTAATGGCGGCGACGACGATAGAAGGTCAAGATAGGGTTTTAGCGGCTGCTCAGCAAATCGTGAAGAGCCTTAACACCTCAAAAGCATCAACTGATGACATGATATTGATCTTCTCAAGCTTCGATAATCGTTTATCAAATATTACTAATTTAATCTCCGATCCCGATACTGCCGGCGATTGTAAAGTGGATGCTCGATTTGAAGCCGCGGAGAAGGTAATTCTCCGGTGGGACTCCAACGGCGACTCCGGGCGCAAGGGCGAGTCTGATCAGAAGCGCTGGGAAGACAATTCCACCGAATATCTCGATGCTGTCGATGAAATTATTCAATTAACCGAAGATTTAGCGATCCAATCATCGGAAAACGATGTCGAGATAATGGATCGTGCTGAAAGCGCGCTCCAATTGGCTATGTCAAGGCTGGAGGATGAGTTTCGCCACATTTTGATCCGGAGTACTATAACCCTCAATTCCGAAGAACTCCATGGATCGATCCGTAGGGTTTCCCTCTCATTCGCCTCGAATGATGGTGAAATTGGAGATTTTGGGGATGATGACCAGGCTAGTAATTTTGGCCATGAGCGAGGGGTCAGTTTGGGGGATGATTTATTTGTTGATTTGATTGAACCTGAGGTGGTGGTAGAACTAAGGGAGATTGCAGATCGAATGATTAGGTCTGGGTATGAGAAAGAATGTTGCCAAGTCTATAGCAGTGTTCGCCGGGATGTTTTAGATGAGTATATGTCTGTTCTTGGTGTTGAGAGGCTGAGTATTGAGGAGGTACAGAGGATTGAGTGGAACATACTGGATGAGAAGATGAAAAAGTGGGTCCAAGCAATTAAGATTGTGGTTAGGGTTCTTTTATCTGGTGAGAAATGGCTTTGCGAACAGATTTTTAGCGAGTCTGAACTTATTAAAGAGGTTTGCTTTGTTGAGACAGCGAAAGGGTGCGTGATGCAGTTGTTGAATTTTGGTGAGGCTGTTGTTATTGCGAGGAGGACCTCGGAGAAGCTGTTTCGTATACTTGATATGTATGATGCTCTGGCGGAAGTTGCACCGGAATTGGAAGTGTTGTTTGGTGATGAATCCGGGGAGTTAGTATGCAGTGAGGTGAAGGGAGTTTTGACTGGACTTGGGGAGGCTGCAATTGGGACATTTGTGGAATTTGAAAATGCTGTTCAGGGGGAAACATCTAGGAAACCAATACAAGGCGGAGAGATTCACCCAATGTGTCGTTATGTGATGAATTATGTGAAATTACTTGTGGATTACAGTGATTTGCTGAATGCGCTTCTAGGAAATAATGAGGGTGAATCAGGTCATTCACAAAATGATGATGAAGATGAAGAAAGCATGTCCCCAATAGCACGACGTTTGTTATCTTTGATTACCACTCTGGAATCAAACCTAGAGGAGAAGTCGAAACTCTATGAAGATAATGCAATGCAGTATATATTCCTCATGAACAATATCCTTTATATAGTGCAGAAGGTAAAAGACTCAGAAATTAGAACTGTTTTAGGAGATCAGTGGATTCGGAAGCGCCGTGGTCAGATTCGCCAGTACGCCACAAGCTATCTGAGAGCTGCATGGAGCAAGGTCTTGTCTTGTTTGAAAGATGAAGGGATTGGTGGTAGCACAAGTAATGCCTCCAAGATGGCTCTTAAGGAAAGGTTTAAGAATTTCAATGCATGCTTTGAGGATATTTATAGGATCCAATCAGCCTGGAAGGTCCCGGATGATCAACTTCGTGAAGAGCTTCGAATATCGATATCAGAAAAAGTTCTTCCAGCATACCGCTCCTTTATGGGAAGGTTTGGAAGTCAACTAGAGAGTGGCAGGCATGCTGGGAAATATATAAAGTACACTCCAGAGGATTTAGAGAATTACTTGTTGGATCTATTTGAAGGTACACCTGCCATTCTGAATCACGTGAGAAGAAAAGGTACTTAGGCTGTGGGGCTCTTAACAGGTATGCCTATGCTTTCATCAAGGACTAGATGGAAATGCTCACCTCGTAAATCCAGCTTGGTGATTTTCTGCTTATTTGTTGGTTTTAATCACAGTTTTTTGTGGAAAGTAGCCATACCCCCTCTCTATTTACTATAATAATATTGTACATGTATCATATATCTTATGTGAGAAACTTATCATGGTTCGTATAGTTATTGTCATGAATTGCATGAGATATTAACTGACATTGTGGCCGTTATTTTATCTCATTTGAGGGGCTGCTTGCTTTCCAAATTGTTTGGTTGGGATCTCTTACAATTACCTCCCAATATTGTGGTTGCATTTCTTAATTGTTAAGAGAGATAAGAGATAGAGAGAGAGGGGGAGGGGGAGGGGGAGAGGAGTAAATTTTGTACTGTAAGCACCATTTCCCAAAGAAATTTTACACCTTTGACATTTTCTGTTCCTCACTCTTCTATAGAATTTTTTTTTTTAGTGATTCCGGTTCTTACATGATAGCCTTCTACTTGAATAATGTGCATCTAGTATGGCTAGTGTATTGTTGAGAAAATCTGACATTTTTATTGTGATCCTTTGATATATACTATTATTATGTGATGTAGTATACCAAAGATATGAATAATTTTGTCTTTGAATGGGATTACCTTAATAGTAGAGATAAAGGAAAGGTGTTTTCCCACCACTTTATTTGCCTTGTTATTGAAGTCTTTTTGATGGAGAATCTTCTCCAAAGAGGGAACACACTGTTTAAAATCAGTCCCTCAATGCCTTGATATTTGGAGAAGTTTTCTTTTAGACTTGATTTTGGAAGAATTGATAGCTTGTTGAGATTATACCTGCTTACGATCTTGTGAAATGTGATTCCTGAAAGAAGGGACTATTCTAGTGGATTAGTAGTTAGGTTAACTGAATATTTAAGAAACAAAAAACATCCTTCTTGATTTTAAATCAAAATGGTTGGTACTTGAGAATAATGTGAGATGAAGTAATGGAGATAATTTGGTCATGACTCATTGAGTTGACTTATAAACATGCATTATTACTGTTTGATTGACCCCAAAAGCTTTGCAGTTGGAGGAAGGAGGGAAAAAAGTAGACACAGTCTTTCAGACACTCGGCAGACATAATGGCTGCTGCTTTAACACAGAATATGGGGTAGATAAATGTACAGTATGTTGGTTGTATTGGATCAGAAGTAACGTTTGTCAACTATGGCTTATATCTTACCCGATGTAGTTATCACTCCTTATTACAGATTGTTTGTGCTTCTTGTCGGTATACACATAATGAGAGGAATCCAAGAATAAATTTTCCTCAATGTGTGAATTGGGGAAGCGATATGTACTTTTAAAAATATAATTATCTTGAAAAAGATATAATGTGGCAACTGAAATAGAATGTAGTGACCAGCTAGCACAAAAAGTTTCTTTGGAACTTCAGAGAGACAGTTTATAATCGTGCTCGGTTTCTTGAGAAGTTAAAGAGAATCCAGTTTTACTGCATACATGTATATCTTAACTGGAAGTTTATTTGGCTAACATTTTCAGGAGGTCTTGAAATATGATTCATAAATTGTGGGGATTGTTTTCTGTATATGCAAAATTGACTGCAGTTTGATCTGCATGGCTTGTATTCTGCAAGTATATACTCCCTCCGTCCCTTAATATATATTGTTTTAGACTTATGCACAAGTATTAAGAAAATGATTGTACAACATTAAATATAATATCAATTGTCTATAATACTTTTAAATTCTCGTAATTGTCATAGTTGTCTCATGCTCTCTCCCTCTCATCTGTAATATTTTTCGATAAGTTTTTCCTAAAAAAACTCACTACTCTCATTTATTACTCTCTTTCTCTCAACTCATCCGATTCTTTAGAAATTTTCTCCACTCTCTCACCCTCATAATTTACATTACGCTTGTAAACTTTAGTTCCATATTTTCATTTTAAACAAGTTAAAAACAGGGAGGTAAAATCTTAGTTTAGAAATTAGAAATAAACTTCATACCCAAAAATCAGAAATCCATTACAATTGATCAGAAATAAACTCATCACCATTTCATATCCAAAATTCAAAAACCTATTACAATTGATCAGAAATAAAATCCACTCCCGCACAATGTGTCATCAACCAATCTCTTATATCATATTTAAAGAAAAGGAAAAAAAACTATCTTGTGTATATGCTCTCCAATAGTCCAATATTAAGATATACTGCAGTTAAATAAAATTTAGTACAATAAAAGAATCAAGATTTAGTGCAATAAAAAATTCTTGATTTAGTGTGCCTACGATGGAACTCAAGAAAAAATTGAAGTAATTTATATTTATTTATGCTATGTTATATCATGCTAAACAAGAGAAGATAAGGGTATTTTTGGGATAACAAAAAAGGTAATAGCATATTTCAAATTTGAAGCTAGAGATAAACGTTCACAATATATATAGAAGGGTCTCAGTTATTATACATCTCTCTAAAAAGATTATCACTAAGATTTATCCACGTAACTGACAATTAAAAAGTAGACATAAATATTCGCAATATATATCATTTCCAAAAAAAAATTAAGAGAACCCAGTGGAACTTACCTTTGTTATGTAATGAGGAAATCCTGGAAAACTTACTTTTGCTATTAGCAAAATAGATTAAAATTTTGAGCAGCAATATAAATGGAGAGACTTTACCACTGAAAACTGCTACCAAAATTATGTTGACGTTGCAAATAAAATTTATTAGAGATCTTTCAATAAAAAAATCTTTACTTAAAAACATACTTTTTCTGGAAGCTGATTTACTTGCTCTTATAGTACAGTTTATTTAGTAATTTATTAGTATTCTTTTTAATTTGATGTAATAATTTTCACATACTTAAAGAATATACAAAATTTTATTTATTTAACTATTTAATTTATTAATTTTTCGAATGAATAGCTCACGTAAAAATAAAAAAATAATTACAATAGGAGGACCATCTCTTTCCAATTTATTCATTTTATTTTTCTCACTGCATCCTGATGGATGATAGATAGATAAATAGATAGTTCATGAGTTACATGAGACATCTCAACCTAACTACATCAACACGAGTGACAAGTCTCAGTTAAAAGAAAGGATTAAAACTCAGATTCATACAAAAAAAAACAAATGGTTAAATTAGGACTAGCAATCCCATGATCCCCCATCAGCTGGATATAGAACAACTACATCACAAGTTATGCAACCTCTTAGACCCTGCTGGTAGCTGGCAGGGGCAAAATTCCATCAAAAAAGTCCCCAAAATAATTACGAGGCTCGTGTACTAGCTTTGAGATAATATCTCTCAGCGTGATTACGCCATCTAGATTTCCCTCATCATCCACAACATAAATCCGATGGATCTTCACGGAATCAAGCTTCATAATGACTTCTTTAAGTGTGTTATCTCTTCTGCATGTAACCATTCCACTCAACAATGGTGATGACTGATGCTGCTCTTCAAGATAGCTTCTAACTGCTGTGAGGAAGTTCTTGGCTGTGATAGATCTGGGGTAACATAAGAAAACCACATAAGCTACTATACATTTAGGATTTTATACTAATTACTTCCAAAAATGTAAAGGGCATAACATGTGTGTGAATTGAATTAGATGTATGTAGTGCTCAATATTATACTAACCACGCATAAAAAAGGTTCTAGGATTATATGAGGGCAAATACCGGAAAGGTTTAGTAACAAACCTGAGATTCTTATAGATAGCAGGTGCAAGTAGGAGGAATTGAATATCTCTGATGCTTATATTACCAACTGCCTTTGTTCCACCACTTTCGACCACTGGTACCCCACCAACACCCTTCTGCCTCATAAGTTTAAATGCCTGCAGCACTGGTTCATCCTCGCACACCTTAGAAACAAAAGGGAATGATTAAAAGAAAAAACAAATTAGTTTACAGCAAATTAAAGTGCAAGCCTTAATGGGAACAAAATATGTTAGCCATTCAAGAAAAGCCCCAAGTATAGTTTGCAGCAATGTAATACCAGACCGCCATCAAATTACAGAATCAAGAAATTAGTTTACAGCAAATTACAGAATCATATTTGTATACCAAGAGAAGTGGATTAATTTAGTACAATGATACGTGATGCCTTGTGTCCATTGCCTCCATGTTCAAATCAAGTTCAGCCCATAAGTTCTTAGGAACCAACTATTTGAAGTAATCAACACAATTTTCTTTCTAACATCTAGTTCTGTGTCCATTACATCATAATCGATAATCTCTCCTTTCACCCTTGAAACATATTTCAGAAATCCCTTCATCCTTGCAAGGAGTTAAACCTGATATTAACCAATTCACAGTATGGAGATTTCCAATTATGTGTGTATTGCAACGGGCAACAACTAAGCACCCGGATAAACCAAACTAGGAGTAAATTAATAATTGGTAATATAATCACTACTGATCCAGCAGCAACAGTAGACTAATGAAGAACCACAGGTTTTTCAAGTGCTCAATGTAAACCATGAACTTGACCCGGCAAAAAGTAGTTTTGGTTTGGTTATGGGTTACAAAATATGGTTATGGTTTTATTAAGAACTAAAACCATATAACTTTTTTTAATATGGGTTATACGGGGTAGAACCAAATGGTTATGGGTACAATATAGTCAACCCACTTTTCTAATTTCAAGTTTACTATTAAACTTTTAAGTTTTTACAATTTAGATGTGCCCGCTTCCAAATTGAGGTTAGACAGGGATTACTGCCACGTAAACACATAACAAGTTGAGAAACTTCATGGATTGTGATTCTAACGTAAGAACTTTGCTTCCCATGTAAAAAGGTAACCAATTGATTTTATATATTGTTTGACAGGGGCTTGTCGTGAAATAAATTCACTTTTAATTTTATTGTTTTAATATTTGGTTATCATTTAAAAATATAAAATTGTTTGTATTTTTTATACAATTTACGATATATGTGATTATATTGGTTAAAATTAAATTCATCTACATTGAATGCAACTTAAAATTCTCACAAATTGAATTCAAAAAATAGAAATAATATTTCTTTTTGCAGAATAAAAAGAATAATGATCTCGATTTCACAAAAATTTAATTTATAAAATTTACAGATCTAATGATATATTTTAATTTCTCTTAAATTTATTAAGTTTTTAGTTTGATAGTGATGAATACTGATGATATGGTACATTCTTAAGTTTAAATTATAAAATGACACGAAATTTATAATATATTATTGTTTAAATTATAGATAAATTAAATACGATTAAATTATCACTATTATATATATTTAATTTTTTTAATTAAAAATCATCATCTTAAAAGTATATCTCTAAAATTAGAGAAGGGGGAAGTATTTTGGGAAGAGGGATATTCATTATAAAATCCCTTTTCTAACATCAATTGTAAAATTTTGCTGACGTAGAAGGACTAATTACATGAGTTAAATTGTTGGTTCATGTTTATCAAGTACACTCACAACACCAGGGTAAAAGTGGAAATAAAGGTCAACCGCCAACTGCCTGAAACCATTTTCACATACAGAACCAGCGTGCAACCCGAAATCCTTTTTAGCATACCTAACTGAAATAAAAAATGGTTTAAAATCAGTTAATTGGTATCGGCCTGTTTTTCTTTTAAAAAAATATGGGTTTAAATTTTAATCAATCTAAATAATTTAATATTGTTAACCAACCCATATGGTTTTAGTTAATTTAGGTTGACCCACCAATTTATAAGCCACGTTGTCAAGTCTACCATGAACCAATAAGCTGTATTTTGATGTGGGCAAAGTCATATCTAAACATGAAACTACGTGGTGTCTCCATTAATAACGAGACAGTGGAAGAAATCCTGGAAGGTAAAAAAAGAAGAAAAGTATAAACCAAATCAAAAGGCTACCTGACCTCCCCACCCCATTTTTTGTAAGAAATAAAATAGTAAAAATGCAATTGTTAGTTCTAGATTGGATCACATAAACTACAAAACAGTTGAAATACCTTTACGATATGACTGGGCTTCACTAGAGGAAGACCGAGATCAGAGAGTTTCTTAGTACCCCAACTTTCAAACCATTGAAGACCAGCACATTCCTCTAACATGTGAATGACAGCAGATTGGGTAATGATGTTTATAATATTTCCTTCCCCAAGATCAACCACAGGAACACTCTTCATTCTGTATTTGGATAGCAGCAGAAGCATAGTCAAAAAGGAGTTTGATGACTGCAAAGCGAGAAATGGAGCCCAACGAAATGACCCTGAGATGTCTCGAACCTGCTTAGTCAAGATTTAGTAAAGTAGGATCTTAGATCGAGGAAATGGAAAAAATAGTATCGAAATAGAAGCTTAAAGTTACCTTTGCATTCTTATAAAATTCAGAGGAAGTCAGAGCCTCAAAAAAGTCTCCAGAGATTGAGGCTTCAGCAAAAGGGTTCGCACTTCTATATCTTGGAGAAGACATTCCATTAGCTGCTCTTGCAACAGCAGGGCCCATGGATTCCTCAGATTCATTGGCAACCAAGTCTGAGCCCGTAGATCCTTCCTTCTTTTCTGACTGCAAAAAGTTAAATGTAAATCATGTGTATTTTGCTTTCCCTTTTGATGAAAGAGAAGACAGCAGATTTCTATTGCAACTGATAATTTCTCATCATATTGTCATAATGACAAGGTTTCATTTAAACATTCAACTCTCACTTCCCGCAATACCTAAATTCACCCACTCAGCAATGACCATAAAACAAAGTTATTGAAAATTATTCAAATCTGGATATTTCCTTTCCCCCTAGTATCTCCCACATAAATTATATCCCAGAACCTTTCCCACCAGCAAATTGTTAAAGGTTGTTACCCTCTCCATTAGTCATTACTGAAAAAAAGGAAAAGAAATTGCATACGTTAGACATAGAGAACTTTTATCATAAAGTACAAGTTCAATCCCTCTTATGTCAATACGGAAGGAAAATATAGCCTCGAATTTGAACATAGCTATCACCTTCCCTCACTTCCTCATTTATCCCTTGGTTTGATAAGCAAGTTTTCGCAGTCGGCTCCACGAAAAGATGTGCTTTTTTTTTAACTGTAAAAAGTTACATATATAATGGAAATCTTTTGTCAAGACAAGGAAAGCTTTATATAGTATTTCACAAAACCTAACTCGGAATTGTGATAAAGTATCTTCCCCTTTTTTTCTCCATTAAAACTATCTACTTAATTCAATTTTCAGTTACAAGTCTTGGTGTGCAAACCTGATGCAGAATCCATACAACAATGCCTGCAAACTCTATTATGCCAATGTATCTGTCAATCCAAGTAGCATCCTCTGGTGCATCAACATCCACAACAGGAACGCTAAGAAGTTTATTTTGTGCCAATAACTTGACAGCTTCAGCCACGCTTGTGTCGGAATTGATCTCAATTACTGGGGATAATGTGTGTAGACTATTTTAGGATAATTAGGAAAGACGACAACAAAGAAATATCATGGAAGTCTTAGCAATCATATGCTGAATCTGGCAATGGTATGCAAAGCAATGCAAACTGTATAACTAGTCAAATACGAACATAATTGAGCAAGGACATAACACCACCTACTGAAGGTATTTTGGTCTACAAAATACAGTTCTCTTCCGTTCTCATTTAAATGGACAACTCCAACCCTAACTAGTCCCTACTTGCCAACAAATAAGGAAAAAAATTACGGAAAGAAATGCAGTTCTTCATATGAGAAGTTTTCAACATTTGGAACCCGACCCCTTATTCCTTTACCCACCCACACAAAGATAATGGAAGACTATTTACTTCATTGAGTTTGACTTCATCTTTATGCTTGAAAACCAACAACTTAATACTCGGGGTCAATTTTCTTCCTCTTCTTTATCAAAATTCCCACCTCAAAAAAACAGATTAAGGTTTATTAAAATCACAATCCTTCCCATTCAAAATGATATATTTTTATTTTTTATTTTTTTTACAAGATTGCAGTGAAAATTAACTTATTTCTTTTCAAATGTGATCAACTGGAATAGATTATCATATTCAACCATACTAATATTACAATATACAAAAAGAGGCGGTGGGATTTGTCCAAATGAACATCACATATCCCTCCCTGACACCTCACTAGAATTTTCAATAGATCATCCTTAATGCATTCACGTTATTTAATAAACTTAACACAATCTATAAAAGGCCGGTTTAGAACCTTTCCTTTTTTTTCTTTTTGTTTACTTGATAAGTAGAACCCTTCCAATACTCCATATAAATTCATGCAAGCAATATATCAAGAATCACATTAGAAAAAATTAATAAGAACAAATTGTTACATGCTGCAACAACTAGAAATGAATAAAATATAGAACAAAAAAAAAAAAGGTAGTTGTAAAAATAGTGGGTTATGAAAAAATAACAATACCTTGAGAAGAAGGAGCAGGGGGGAAGGAAGAAACAGGGATGCTCTCAAAGCAAGCATTTAACTTTTCAGTAGGACTGAGTTGGGGTTCTTGTATATCCCACAAATCCTCCACTTGCATCCCCAATTTTGCTTCTGGGCTTGACATCCCACTCTTTGGACTAATCTCACTCTCTCCCATTATATTTTTCTCTATCCTCTTTCTCTTTCTGCAACTCCCACTCCAAAATTATATATTATCAAGAAGATGACAAGAAAATTATCCTAGAATTACCTCTTTCTGTCAATGATGATTGGAACCTAGTAGTCGTATAATATAATATACTCGTGCAAATCCTCTGCTCTGCTACTAGAGGAGAGGGACATTTAAGCTATTAATCAATACCCTCTTGCTCTATGATGATTATTGGACGGCTGAGATTTGAGCGACTGCATCTCATGGTCAAAGTTTGACGCATTATTTTCTCTCTCTGCGTATCCATTGCCAAACCATTAGTTTAACTGGTTTTCAGCCAGCGAGAGGGAGGGCGGTCGGGCGGTCGTACTTATCCGCATTTCAGTCATGGCCATTAGTAGTCAGCTCTAACATGCGCAGGGGCGTTGTTTACGCTAATGCTGACTAGGCATGCTCATCGGATAAGGAAATACACTTACAAGAAAAGGACAAAAAATCGATTAAAATTGCACGTGGCACATTGCGTGCAGACGGCCGCTGAAAATAATCCGAAAAGAATAATGCGAGAGACACAAATTATTTTATAAATTGGTTGATGTGACACTGTTGTATTGGTGATAGTTAAAAAAAAATACCTCCCCACTACTTTACTATAATCAATACAGCAGTGTCACATCAGTCAGTTTGTAAAATGTTTGTAAAATAATTTGTGTCTCTAGTATTACACATCCGAAAAATACGATGAGGCCTTTTTCCCAAAACAATTTTCGGAATAAAAGTAAATGAGTAATGTTAAGTTCTTAAATTTTTAATTTTAAATATCCCAAATAGCATGATATTAGATATTTTAATATTAATAATTTATTATCTAATCAATCGCATGAATTTTTTTTAATTAATATTATGATAATATATTATTAAAAAAAATTGAGACTAAAAATTAAAGACACCTTACATTATCCAAATAAGATAAATAGGGTAATAAGAGGATAAAATACACCAGGGGTTAATCCATAATTTTGGTTCAGCTATGACAATTATATTAAGTACTAAGAGTCCCAAATTTATTGTCTTACAAAATATTTTAAATAATGTGTCATTGTTATTTCTTCTTCTTTTTTTTTTTTTTTACTAATGTCATTATTACATTAATTGAATAACTTTTTATAATTAGCTATGTCATAAATATTTTTTATCTTATTTAATATCACATTATTTGAAACATATTTTAAATTAAAAAAATATGAGTTCTTAATATTACCACCCTTACATTAAAAATGATTCTCACCATTTGTATAATAGTTTTTATCCCTTTATTACATTTGTGCTAATTAGTATCAAATATTTGAATTTGTATTATCACCTGAAAATTTTTCATAATCTACGCATTTCATAATAAAGTGTTTAATGTTCTTTTAGTGCAATTACTCAACTAATAAATAGTAGTAGTGATACAATTAGATTAAAGTTAAGTTTAATTACCTTTGGCTGATAATTTTGAAATATTATGAACATTAATTTTTAGTCTATTTTTTTAAAGAGAAAAAAATATTGTCAACTTAAGATATACAAGAAGAAAAAAATTAAAAAATTAAAGAGACTCTCATTTTGTTGTGTGAAAAATATAATCTTGAAAATCATAGAATTAAATACACGTACCCATTTTGTTCTAGAATATAAAATTAATTTTAACTTTTTAACTTAATTTGATATATTCTTAAATTTAAAATTAGTGTGACTTATTTAGATTTACTTTTTTTTGGTAAATTCAATTATGAATACTATGGTTTATCTGAAAAACAAAATTAATTGTAAGATTTATTGTCTACAAAACTTGAATACACCAAATTAATATTAATTTTTAAAATATTTTAAATTAATTTAAAAAAATTAAAAATAATTTTATATTTTAAAACGAAAGAAGTATATACATTATAACCTAATTATATAATATAACAAGTGGCATTTTAAATAAATAAAAATGGTTATCGGGGGTAGATATCTAATAAAGAACAGTTGAAGACATCAACTTGAATTAATTTTTTTTTGGTATAGTTTGATTTGTTTAGAATTTCCTATCAACTCTATAGAGTTATCTAGGAATATTACATGCCGAAAATATAGACAGGAGTATAAATATTTACAATGATTTTTTTTTCCAAAATTTAATTATGAAAAATATAGAGAGGAGTATAGATATTTACAATGATTTTTTTTTCTTTTCAAAATTTAATTATGGCAATTGTCATAGTTGGCTCTTACTTACATCCGTCCTGAAATATACCAACAATTAAAACTCACATATATAAATGTACATAAATATATAGACTAACAACTAATGCTATGTGTTTAGATTTGATGAATGAACATGGCAATAGAATGATTAATTATTATAAAATGAAAAAAATAAAATTTTGTGTTTAATTATTACATTTAAATGAATACATTATTTTAATTCTTATCAAATTTGCGAATATTAAATATTTTATTTTAACGATAATGCAATTGTAAATTTCTTTATATGACATGAATACTATTTAATTCTAATAGTGATTCTTTTTTTTAATAGATAATCAACAAGAACTGAATTAGCCAAGGAAGCTTTGTTAGAAAATGGATAATAAATTAAGTTTAGAATTCTATAAATTAACTAGGGAAAAAAGCAAAGAAGACTTTTATATGGAAAGAAGACTTTTAAAATATTTTCAAATTTAAATTAATATAAAATTATTTATTTATAGTTATAATAATAGAAAATATTTTAAATTATTTTTAAAAAAATACTATTATTTACTTATTTTTTATTTATTTATGACATTTGTATATTTAATTGAAATAGATATAGCCAATAAAAGAAAGAAAGAGTAAAAGGAATGTGAGAAAAAAATAAATAAAGGATTTCAGTAGAGTGGAAGACATGGTCTGATCCCACTGATATAGCGAAGCGACGACGGTGCTGTCTTTTAAATCTACGGAGTCGGATTTATTTGACTCTCTCTCTATTTGGGGTTAATTAGGCTCCAAACAAATGGAAGACTCTTCTCCTCCACCGTCTGTTTCTCCGGCCACCGGCGCATCCAAATTCCTCGCTAACCTTCCCAATCGCGGCCTCCTTTCGTCCACCATCCCCTCTGCTAATCCGGTGATCGTTTCATCTACTCTCTCTTTCATTTATATAATTCCACCCTAAACCATGGTTTCCATCCGTTTTAAATTTATGTAGGTTATTCCTGCATTTTATATAAACTTAAATATTTCGAATTTTCGGGGTTAAGTTTGTACTTAGTTTCGTCTATTAGTTTGTTTTTGGAAGCAAAAAATCAGTAGATTTTTTTGTGCAATCAGAACACTTGATATAATTTTAACTCCTTACTGGTACTAAAGAAAACTTACACGTGTTTAGTTTTGCCGCGTAGTTGGATGATCTTATGTGCATTTTTTGGGAATTAATATTGGCAGGCTTCAGCCTTTAAAGATTCCACTATTTGTTGCTATCACGTGTGTAGCAGTCCCCAGATCTTTCTGGGGATGAATGTTATGTAATTATTTCATGTAGCAGTAAACTTTATGCAATAACTTGGGTAGAATAATTAGGAATTAGTTAAACACACAGACTCACAAAGAAGCACATTGATGTATTACTCTTGCCCAAAATTTCCCACATTTCTTACAGTGGATCATATCATTGTGGGAGATGATTGAGGATAATTATATTGCAAAATAGAACAATTGAGCAAGATGGATGTAATGAAGCGATGCCTTTGGTTGTGTGAGTGTATAAAGGAATAGAATTGAGTCAAGCATAAGATCCACATAAGAGGCAAATTCGTATGAACATTTAGAAGAGTTTTGTGGCTCTAACATATTGTTGTACACACGTCAGTCATATTCTTTAAAATAGAATAGGACACACACAATATTATATATATATATATATATATTTGATTAGTTTTATAATTGAAAGATATAAGATAAGATATGTGTCGACTCCAATGTGCTGGATGTTGAGTCTCTTGAAATTCCTAGAACTCTTTGGCATTCCTAAAGTCCTTTAATAGTCCTATGTGTCTATTGGTTTCTTACCTAATAGTAGGAGTTTGTTTAGCTATATTTAGGAGTCTTTTGGGTTATTTTATATTATGTATTAGTAATATGTGTTTGCCTATAAATAGGCTATTTGGTTAATCTAAATGATATGTGTGTTGTAGAAAAATACTCCACCATCCTTCCATCCTTTGTCTTCTATCATATTACTGTCATTTCAATTGCAATATTTCATCAGTGGCATCAGAGCTAGAAATAGAAGAGAAAAGTGTGAGTTCCAAAATAGTGCGAAAGTTCTTAAACAGACCACAATAGCAGCAGCTTTATTTTCTCACCTGTTTTTGTTTTTCCTTACTTCTGTAGAAGTAGTGAAACAATGGCTTCAGATTCTAATTTTGTGCAAGCGGCGATCCCACGCTTTGATGGTCACTATGACCATTGGAGTATGCTAATGGAGAATTTTCTGCGGTCAAAAGAATATTGGCCAATTGTTGAATCTGGAATTGGACAACCAGAAAAAGATGCAACAGATGTCCAAAAAGCAGAGTTCGAAGGGAGAAAGCTAAAAGATTTGAAGGCAAAAAATTATCTTTTTCAGGCCATTGATCGTCCCATCTTGGAAACAATTCTTAGCAAAAGACACTTCCAAGGATATTTGGGATTCCATGAAAAAGAAGTATCAAGGTACAAACAAGGGCTAAGAGGCAGCAGCTTCAAGCACTTCGTTCGGAAGTTCGAAATGCTTCGAATGAAATCAGGAGAATCAGTTACAGACTATTTTCAAGAACGATGGCAATCGTTAATCAAAAGCGAATCCATGGCGACAAGACAGAGGATGTAACCATTATTGAGAAGATTCTTCGATCCTTAAACACCAAAATTTAATTTTGTTGTCTGTTCTATAGAAGAAGCTAATGATGTTGATAAACTTTCCATTGATGAGTTACAAAGTTCTTTATTGGTTCATGAGAAAAAAAATTAACCAGCAGGAGAAAGAAGAACAAGCATTGAAGGCTTCATCAAATAATAACTTTACACCTAGTGGAGCTCATAGAGGACGAGGTAGAGGCAATGATCGAGGTAGAGGGGGACGATTCAACAATAATCGTTGGAATCAACAAAATCATCAGCATCAAGAAAGTCAATTTTCAAGGAAGAGGCAGGGGTCGTGGCGGCTACCACTCAACAACTTATAGACCAAAGTCAGCAGACAAGTCTAATGTTGAATGTTACAGATGTCATAGGTATGGTCATTATAAGTCAGAATGTGAAACTGTTTTGAATAGACAAAGTGGAGAAAAAAACTAATTTTGCAGAAAAGAAGAAGTGTCTCTTTTGATGGCGTGTCACGTGAAGGAAGAAACTCAACAAAACATGTGGTATTTAGACACTGGCTGCAGCAATCACATGTGTGGAGATAAGGATGCATTTTCTGACTTGAATGAATCTTTCCGCAGCTCTGTTAAGTTCGGTGACAATTCCACGGTTTCAGTTATGGGAAAAGGAAAGGTAACAATTCAAACTAAAGGAAATACCACCCACACTATTGCTAATGTTCTTTTTGTGCCAGATTTAAAGACCAACTTGCTTAGTGTGGGTCAGTTGCAAGAAAAGGGATACGAGATTTCTATCAAAGATGGAGTATGTCAGATTCAAGATGCAAAGTTGGGCTTAATTGCTCAAGTTAACATGACAGCAAATCGTATGTTCCCGCTTTATCTCCGCAACACCACTCATTCATGTTTCTCAACGAAAGTGAAGGATGAAGCATGGGCTATGGCACTTCCGCTATGGGCATCTGAATTTTGGTGGATTAAAAACACTACAACAGAAGAACATGGTGACAGGTCTTCCTCAAAATTACAGCTTCTTCTCAAGTTTGTGAACAGTGTGTCGTTAGCAAACAAACACTGCAATCCGTTTCCACAAGGAAAATCTTGTAGAGCGAAGAAGACATTGGAAATTGTTCATTCCGATATTTGCGGGCCAATAACACCACAATCTAATGGAGGTAAAAGATACATAATTACCTTCATTGATGATTATAGTCGTAAAACATGGGTTTATTTTTTGCAAGAAAAATCTGAAGCTTTTGGAGCCTTTTAAAAAGCTATAAAGTGCTCGTTGAGAAAGAAGTTGGCAGTCCCATCCAAAGTTCTTCGTACTGATCGTGGTGGAGAGTATAACTCACATGAATTTTACAAATTTCTGTGAGGTTCATGGAATCAAGAGGCAACTTACAGCAGCCTACACACCCCAAACAAAACGGAGTGTGCGAAAGGAAAAATCGTACTATTATGAATATGGTCCGAAGCCTTTTAAATATGAGCGGCATTCCAAAAATCTTTTGGCCTGAAGCTGTTAATAGGAGCATTTATATTTTGAACAGAAGTCCCCCTTATGCTGTTCAAAATATGACATCGGAAGAAGCATGGAGCGGAAGGAAACTTGTTGTAGATCATTTTAGGATTTTTGGGTGTATTACCTATGCTCATATTCCAGATGTGAAGAGGAGGAAGCTAGATGACAAGGGAGAAAAATGCATTTTTCTCGGTGTTAGTGATAAGTCTAAAGCTTATAAGCTATACAATCCTAGCACCATGAAAATAGTTATCAGCCGTGATGTGTTTTTTTGATGAAAAAAGCACCTGGTCATGGAATGAAAATGTTGTTCAACAAAATATTCCAGCAGATTTTGATGATGATAAGAAAGGGCAGGAGCCTATAGAAAATGAGCAAGAACAGGGACCCACTCAAAATATTTCAGTAGCCCATTAAAGCCCATTTGCAGCTGAATCGCAAAGGCCTCAACGTGTTCGAAGAAGACCAACATGGATGACTGATTATGAGGTAACTGGAATTAACCAAGGTAATGATCCACTTACACATTTTATTCTATTTTCAGATTGCGATCCTATTATTTTTGAAGTGGCTGTCAAAGAATCAAAATGGAGAAAGGCTATGAATGCAGAAATTACAGCCATAAAAAAAATTATACTTAGGAGCTTTGTGATCTTCCCAAAGGGTAGAAAACAATTGGTGTAAAGTGGGTTTACAAGACAAAGCTGAAAGAGAATGGTGAAGTTGACAAGCACAAGGCACGCTTGGTGGCCTAAGGGCTACAAACAGGAGTTTGGTGTTGATTATAAAGAAGTCTTTGCTCCAGTTGCAAGGCATGACACAATCAGATTGGTGATTGCATTGGCAGCTCAAAACTCATGGCCCTATTTTCCAGTTGGACGTAAAATCAGCTTTCCTGCATGGAGATTTGAAAGAAGAGGTATTTATTGATCAACCTCCTGTTATGTGAAAATTGGCAATGAGCATAAAGTGTATAAGTTAAAGAAGGCTCTATATGGATTAAAACAAGCTCCACGGGCTTGGTATAATCGAAAGAAACTTATTTTTTGAAGGAAGGATTTCAAAAATGTCCTTATGAACATACACTTTTTATAAAGATTGAAGATGGAGGAAAAAATGCTCATTGTTAGTTTATATGTAGATGATTTATATCTATACTGGAAATTCAACCATGTTTGAAAGTTTTAAGAAATCCATGATGGCTGAATTTGAGATGTCCGATCTTGGCTTGATGCATTACTTTCTTGGGATTGAAGTGGTGCAATCGTCTGATGGAATTTTATTTCTCAAAAGAAGTATGTGCGAGAAATTTTGGACAGGTTTCAGATGAAGGATTTGTAATCCTGTAAATACACCATCTGAGTTTGGTTTAAAGCTAAACAAAGATAATGGAGGAAAGAAGGTTGACGACACTCTTTACAAACAGATAGTGGGGAGTTTAATGTATTTAACGGCAACAAGACCTGATATCATGCATGCTGTAAGTGTGATTAGCAGGGATACATGGCGTGTCCTACAGAGATTCATCTCTTGGCTGCAAAAAGAATTTTTCGATACTTACAAGGTACTAAGGAGTTTGGATTGTTTTACAAGAAGGGAGAAAAGTCAGATTTGTTTGGCTTTACGGATAGTGATTATGCAGGAGATTCAGATGATCTAAAAAGCACATCTGGGTATGTTTTCATGATGGGGACAGGAGCTGTTTCATGGTCATCGAAGAAGCAGCCTATTGTTACATTATCAACCACTGAAGCTGAATTTGTTGCTGCAACCGCTTGTGCTTGTCAAGCTATTTGGCTAAAGAAAATTCTTAAAGAACTGCATTGGGAAAGAGGATGGACCTACTCAGATTTATTGTGACAACAGTTCAGCAATAAAGCTTTCAAAAAATCCTGTTTTTACATGGTCGAAGCAAGCATATAGATGTGAAGTATCATTTTTTGAGGGATCTCAACGAATGATGGAGTCATTAATCTTATTTACTGCAGAAGTGAAGATCAGATTGCTGACATTTTAACAAAGCCTCTCAAAGTTCCTGCATTTCAGAAGCTCAGGAAGTTACTTGGTGTTTGCACTTCAAATGATTCAATTTGCATGAAGGATGGCGTTTCAAAGTTTGACTCTTATTAAACTGAATGTTATGTATGGAACATCAGTTTAAGGGAGGGATTGTTGAGTCTCTTGAAATTCCTAGAACTCTTTGGCATTCCTAAAGTCCTTTAATAGTCCTATGTGTCTATTGGTTTCTTACCTAATAGTAGGAGTTTGTTTAGCTATATTTAGGAGTCTTTTGGGTTATTTTATATTATGTATTAGTAATATGTGTTTGCCTATAAATAGGCTATTTGGTTAATCTAAATGATATGTGTGTTGTAGAAAAATACTCCACCATCCTTCCATCCTTTGTCTTCTATCATATTACTGTCATTTCAATTGCAATATTTCATCACTGGATATCTGAGGGGTAAAATGTACAATGGTTAGTCATGATTGTAATTAAATTGAGAGTTGATTGAGTGGCAATTAGTGGAAAAGATCCATGAATGGGGCAAGTTACAGTACTTGAAATTTTCAAGACTCTTTCTCCTCATTTTGAGCTCATATTTGTGTTAGCCTGAAATTGTACAAGTCCTTATGGAATTACCTCTAAGTTTAGTCTGCTCTACAGTCATGCATGTTTTATAAAAGGGTTTAGAGGATTTGATTTCTGATTTCTGAATGCTAAACTTGCATAAGTTTCCGACTTGGGTTTTCTTGGTAAATAGTAATTTCTCTCATCCATCTTTCCCAACTGCTAGTGGCTGTTCTACCTTTTGGCAGGAATAACTCAATAAGAGGTAGTTAATGAATTGTAAAGATAGTCTATGTCAAAATATATATTGCTCCTACCTCCTTCCTCCTGAAGGTTATAAAATCTTATTTATGCAGGTAGTTAAGTATTATCTCTGAGGCCTTATAAGCATTTAATCATTAAATCTTCTTTTATGCCAGTTGACACCAGTATTCTGGCTCACATTGTGGATCTTCTGCAAACTGATTTAACCCTGAAGATGCATATGGATGTTTCTTTATGGCTGAAATGTGTATACAAATTCTGAGTCAGAAAGTTATTATAGAAAACATGTTCTGTTCAGTCTTAAGTCGCCTTATCTTGTATTACAGGTTAAATAGTTTGTGTGTGTGTGTGTGTGTTTGTGTGTGTGTGTATGTACACACACACTTTGGTTGATGAACCCTGGAATTTATATCTTTTGCTATTGCTTCTCACGCCTCAAGCTTCCCATTATTGGTTAGGTACCTAGGTTTCAACTTGTCAATATTTTATTGGTGGCAAGTCTTTTTCATCACAGTCCTCTCTATTAATTTCATTTTGTTTGGGTGTGGGGTGTTTACTGGTTACCAGACGAGGATATGGAATCAGCTGATGGTGCATTGGGTCAAATTGATTGGTAGTGCTATATGTCATATGAACATAACATCCCTCCTTGGGGTGGGTGAAAACCTAGTCACTTGTCACTTCAATTTGGGCAAACGTTGAAACAGTGATCATGTCATACTTCCTTTACTGAGAGTTTTAAATTTTTCCCAAGCATTTTAGTTCAAGTTGGTAGAGAGACTTGTTGATCTGCATGGTTATCCATTGAGGTCTTGGTTTTCATCCTTTCTGCAATAGTTTGAAGTAGATGTTTTATCTGAACTAAAATAATATTTGGAGTAGATGAATTTAAGTGGACAAATATGTTCTTTGAAGATTTAGATATGCAGACTCTTGCTTCTATTTGTTGTTCTAGTTGAGGGGACAATTAGCTTTAAGTGGTCTTTACCATCTGTAGATTTATTCAAAGTAAGACTGCATTAGTCTATTTGAGGTAATAATAAGAAAACAGAAACATTTGAAAACTTATAGCAAAAAATTAGTTAATAAAGGTTTAATTAAACTGATATTCTTTAAGTTTGATGATGACATTATTATTTATGTGGCTGTTGAAATACATATTGCAAAATGTAACGTGGTCGAAATACTTTTCAGTTTTCACCAGTAAAAAGTGGAGAGGAAATATAAAAGAAGAGGAAATACTAGTCTTGATTGTGCATGAATTACTGGTCTAGAATGTGCGAGCATTAATATTTATATGCAACTTTACTTTCGTGAGGACAGATCCATGGTTAATTGTATCAGTTGCACTTCTAGAAAATTGTGAAAAAACACTTGAGGAGGGGTAAAAATGTAGATGAAGAGGATTAAACACAAGGCCATCCTGCAGAACCTCTGATACTGATAGTATAAAACTATCATCTCATCTAAAAGGTTTAGTTGTGGAACAGTTGGTAGTAAACAGAAATTGTATTAATTGCATGAATGCATACTCTTGTATTCAGTAGTAACAACATGTACATTTCTCAGAATGAGATATAGCTCTTGGGATATTATGCATTACAAGCCTAAAAAAATTAATTGATGTGTTGATTGCATGTGCTTGTTTTCATTTATAAGTTTATGTACAATTTTTTTGGCAGGGTGGTATGCGAGTTTATATATGCGATCACGACACATCTCCGCCAGGTCTTTTTTACATTTTGCCATTTACTTATGATTTCAGATTTTGTAAATTCTTACAAAATATTACTTTCACCTGCTGGATTATTTTTTTTATGTGGATACTGATGCACATTTTATATTTATTCTTTATTCATCAAGTTTCACGATTTTTTTTTTAATTTACGGAAGATAATTTTAGCTCTAATTTTTTGGATCATTGGAAATGATACGTAGTTGTATACTCTTGTGTATATTTTCATAATGGATACCTAAGTACCGCTCCTTCTGATCCAAAATACTAGATTAAGTTTGACTTTTCAAAGTCAAGGTATTTTCAAATTCAAAAATTGATGTGATTTATTTTATTTTTGAAAGCAATACATCTTGTAATTATTAGTATTTTTTTTATGTAGATTACGATTTTTATAATTATGTTGTCTAAATTAAAAGAATTTATATCATATTTGGATTTTAAAGTATCTCGAAAGACGACATTGCTTCTATATATTGAAATGGAGGGAGTATAACATATAGAACTTTAATATATGGTAATTTATAGCAAAGAAAGTTCTACAATATTTGACATCTTTTGGTTAGTATTTTGTACGTTTGCATGCGTCAAACACATGTTGGAGAGGTGTTGTCTCTGGTGTATGAATCAAATCTGCTAGTACTCTTGTTCATTTTATCAAAATTAATTTCTGTCAATTCATCAGAGCCAATGAAAGCCGATTTAATCAATTGAAATAGCAGATTTGATAATATTAGTAGGTTTGATCATCATTAAGTTTATAAGTTGAAGGGTTACAGACTAGGACAAAAAGATTAATGTCATGTAAATAGACATGTATTTCTTTGTCCTGTTGACTACTATCTTTTTTGTGTCCTGGTTACTGGAACTTGCAGTCTTGTTGCTTAAGGGTACTTTCATAAATATTGCATGGACATGATCAGTAATACTGGAAGGGCTATGCTGCTCCCTAGTTAGTTCACCCTTTCACATCTGCCTAACCTTGGTTTATCAGCTTTGAATGAGTCAAGATGTTTGTTTTTTATTTGTTGATTGTATTTAGTGGAAGCAGCGGCCCGCGGCCTAGCACATCTACTTCTTGCATTCCATGACAATTGGACAATTTGGGAATAGAACCATCCAATAGTCACCTTCAACATGAATATCATGAATATGATTGTAGGCCTTATGGTGAATGTCCTAGTTGTCACCTTGGTCTGTGTATTTATAATTTCAATATTATTTGAAGAGATATAATTTTTGAGCTTATGGTTCTCTTTGTTTGGAACGTTTAATGAACCCTGGGTGTGCCTTTGGTCTGTTTAGGATTTGTTGTTAATAAGATTTGGGTTTTGGCATAATGGCATGCATAGGGATGTTGTGATTTGGAATTTTTTGTGGCGATTATGTGGGGATATGCAGCGAAGGTATTCCAGATTGCTAGGAGCAACTGCTTCCTTTGCATTATAGAAGGATAGGGTCTTGTAAGATATCTTGTTCTGGGCAAATGCTATCAGAACCTTTTGGGGACTTGTTTTGTGTTTGCATAGAGATTGGGGACCTATACTCTCTTGAAGTCTTTTGTTTTGTTCCACCTTGGGTGGACTCCTAGTCCTTCCTCTTGTAGACACAAAAAGAAAAAATAGTTCTGAATGAAACTTTGATTCAAGGAAATTGCTTTTAGTACTACTATGTATTATTGGTTGACCTTTTATTATGCTGTATGCATTTGCTTTTAATGATAATTGTTCCAACGAGGTTTTGACTGCATTTTTGCATAAATCTTGGTTTACTATTACTTTGCACGCATCAGGGGATTTGATTGTTTTTTATTTACATGTACAGTGGACCAGCTGATAAAGACAAATCAATTGAATATACTTATCAGGTCTCTTGTGCTTAAGAAACAGAAGGGAGATTCGAGTTCAAAGGATGCAAAGGGTATTTCTATGAATGAGAGTTCTAGAAAGAGGTACCTTTCTGTTTTTTCTTGGATAGCAATGTTTGGCTCCTTGCCTTGTTTGTCTTCATGTGTATGCACAGGTTTGGAATTGCTTATGGAAATCTTTATCAACCACTACTTGGTTTTGTCATCTGTGAATTTATAATATAAAGCCTCTTGTGCTCCCAATCATGATGTTTGTCTTTATATTTATTCGTTGTTTCTTTCAGGGCGGCAGAAAGAGCTGTGGATGGCAGAGCTTCAACTAAGAGGGCCATGTCTATTACTCAAAATAGTTCTCAACAAGGTGAGCTACTTAGTTGTTAAATTGTTTGCACTATGCATACTGACATTGGATGTGGGGACAGATAATTCTAGAGTTGTATATTGACTAGTGAGGTTGCTGGTCATGGGACGACAATTTAATGCTTTTAGAAGTAATTAGTAATTAATATTGATTGTATAGAGATGGCATTCTGTCGGAGCATGTCCTCGTGAGTTTTATCTGCATTTTTCCCATTATATGTTAAACACATTTGCAGTCTATTCTTTCAATCCTTTTCTAAATACTAACAATGCATAGTCTATGCTCTATATTTAAAACAATTATTTAATTATTTTTATTATCTCTCCAGTATGTCATGGGTTTTGATCTTGTATGCAGAGGGAACTAAATTGCATGCACCTTACAAGAATTTTCAGAGTTTGACAGTAGAGAGACTCCGTGCACTTTTGAAGGAGAAAGGTCTTTCGCTAAGAGGGAAAAAGGCAAGTATCATTATACAGAAATGTGTCCTGATTGTACCAGGCTGTGACTCCTG
The DNA here is from genome assembly GCA_034770075.1 of Aralia elata. Lineage (NCBI taxonomy): Eukaryota > Viridiplantae > Streptophyta > Magnoliopsida > Apiales > Araliaceae > Aralia > Aralia elata. Next base: position 4,234,744 of record CM068378.1, read on the forward strand.
ATCAGACACATGTCCAGCACTTATCTATGTGCCATAATTTAGTATAAATTGTTACATTTTGGATGTGTCTGCCATCTCTTGGACACCCTAATACTGTGACAGAAATTGATGAATTTTGATATATGATTTCCTTAGCAAGCCACGAATAAAGACTCAGGAGAGTATAGCTGTATCAATAAACAAGCAAAAAATGGTTTCAATACTTCTGACTCCCATAATTACTTGTCCTTGTTTCCTTTTATGGTTTTCCTATAAATACATCACCTTAGTTTACTTACATGAATATTACGAATTTGTCCTTTGTTTTGAACATTATTAGCTTGACAACATATTCACCAGTTTTCAGATTTTCCTAAAGTGTGTCAAATTTAAAGTGACAAGTAATTTGGGACTGAGGGAATAATAAAATAAGAGGATAAAACTTTGAGTTAACACGGGGAAGAGATATACTTAATCTCACTATGCTTATACAAATGTTACTAACTCAGTTGTTCATTGGATGTATATATTTTTTTTTGGTGCGTTCATCATGGATATTTATTATGTACTTGTATATTTTGCTTATATTTATTATATTTACCTATATTACAGATAATTGATTCTGCAATCCTTAATATCGGTGCCCTAAACAGCAAAAAAAAGAAAGACTTTCATTTAAGGAGGGAGTACTTACATAGCTATAAGACGTACGCGTACGCACATATTCCTATATCTTGGTTTCCGTAGTATCATGATTTGTAGGTTACAAGTTTAATGGTGCAACAATATTTTGTATTAGATTTATTTGTATATGTTAACATTATATTAATACATTTCATTTAATTTATATAGTATTTTAAAGTGGTTGTAACATGAGAACTTCCAGTATATTTGTTATACATACACATTATATTTAGATGTACGTGTCTTCTCTTTTTAGAGTTTGTCGTATCTGTGTGCCCATGCTTGTCAAATTCTTGTCACAAAGCAGTGTCCATCTATCTTCATAGCGTGTCATTCATTTTATACATATCTGGTGACTAGTATTGAACTGCATGGGCAGGATGAACTGATTGCACGTCTGAGAAGCGTAAATGGCTAAAGCTTAGTTCAGGAGGTAGGAAGAAAGTTGCTCAGATTGAGTATTAAGTATGAAAGTTGTCCATTACTAATTTTTTTTTTCTGCATCTCTGTAGTCTGATATTGAACCGCTTGGGCAGGATGAACTGGTAGCAGGTCTTGGTAGCAAATCCTACACGTAGTTCAAGAGGTTGGAAGAAAGCTAATCTGCTCTCTTGATTTGTACAGTATCCAACATCAGAAAGTAGGTTATTTGTTCTTTTGATGCAAGTTATTAATAGTGTGCGTTGGATTAGTTGAAAGTAAGAGAGTTTGTGGAACTGCACATTTTATACTGAATGCTAATTTGGCCCAAGCTTATTACTCCCTATGCCCTTTTAATATAAGTCGTTTTAAGTTGTGCACAAGTATTAAGGAAATGATTGTATAACATTAAATATAATGCCAATTGTCTATATTGTTTTTGTATTGAAAAAAGAGTGTTATTTATTTGGTAAAAAATAGTGAGAGAATCAAAGTTATATTTAATACTTAGGGTAATATTGGAAATTAATCAATTAATGTTTACTTGAAATTCTCAAACGTTATATATTAATAGACAAAAATATTTTTTTAAAATGATCTATATTAAGGAACGGAGGGAGTATTAACTATATGGAGAAGGCTTGTGCGGTAAGTGTGTTAACATGTATAGAAACTCTGGTCAACTAAATCACTGCTTCTCAGGGATGGGCTTATTTCTCAATTCTTGCACTTGGGCTTGAAATTGATTAATTTTCCAGTCCCCCAAAATGGCGTCACATCATATATAATAGCAGACTCGTACGAAAATGTCGACAGGGACCCCCAAAAATGAAAATGAAAAGAAAAAGAAAAAAAATCATAAAAATAAAATGTGATATGGGGGTTTGGGGCCTCGGTTGGGACCATTCCTTTTGGACGGTGAATGGTTATTTGCTGAAACAAAAGCTAATGTCATAGTTGATGATGATAAGAAAACGAGACGCTGAGCTGAGCTATCCTATCAGTCAGATCTAATAATGATAGTCAATAATATGACGGTAACGGTTATGTCTGTCGTTAAAGATCGATTCAGCGACAGACTTTTAACGACGAACAGAATTGTCGCTAAAGAGTGATTCTTTTGGATGAAGTTTCGATGTGAACTATCCCTATTCTCTAAATCTTTTTTTCGGCTATGTTCAGTTCTTTCACGATTCTATGTAGTACTAGTCGGGACATAGATTTATACATACATATATATACAGACAAACATGTACTATCGTTTGTGCGCACATGATAGGTGTGGTACCTAGCAGTACCGGCGCGCGGCCAATTGTCTTGTTTGATTATAAAACCCTTCACCGTAAATATATGCATGCTGGCCAACCGTTTTTATTTTATTTTAATTGAATTTGACTTTTAAGGAATAAAGATGTAAATAAATCGAGTTGAACCGAGTATTGAGTTGATTAAATTTGGTTCACAAAATTTATCGAGTATAAAATAAGATTTGATTGAGACTCATTTAGCTACCAAGTCGAGTACGATCTCAAATCGAGTTCAAGCAGTTTGAACTTTTCGAACGAATATAATCTGAGTATCAATAGAAAATTACAATTTGAGGAAATTCGAGTAATTTATCGAACTTTAAAATTTACTCATATTTAAATCATTTATATTTAGAGTTGAGTTCAAATCAAACTTTTAATCGAGTAAGTACGAATCAATTTCGAACTGTTTACTCATTTTACGGTATTTATGAAAGTAAAAAGTGAGTCGCCAGAGGAGCAGTACTCTCTGGCCGCTTTAATTTGTCCTTTATTATTTAATGATATTTCTCATGTGCGTTTTGTCCCAAAATGGCTGTGCACATGGATGGATATATCATGTATAGATGGTCAAACATGTACTGACTTTTTAGACGTATTTTACTGGTTACTTGATAATAGGGTGGCAATGGGGCAAATTTAAGCGTGTTGCATCACTCCGCCAGGCGGATATGGAGTCTAAAAATAATAGGGGTATGGGGTAGATTAATTTGAGGTGAATTTCAAAACTCAACGGATCCGGAGCTGACACAGGGATCCTCCTCCTAAAAAATTAACCCTCCAATATATGTTTATATAATTATATGCATTGGATTTTGTAATTTATCATCTTACAAATTAATTAGTTGATATGGCCCAAAAAAGAAAGATAGTAGTCTAAATAATAATGATCCTTATTTGAAAGGAAATATCAGATTAATAACTAAACATTATTATTGCCTTATACTATCCTTGTAATAATCTTTTTTCCCACGTTATATATAATTAGTACAATATAAGAAATAAACAGCTAGTCTAAATATAGGGAACTGATATTTTTATATAAAAAATTAATATTTTTATATTATTCTTCTCACATGAATAATGAGTAAATCTCACTTCCAAAAGATTCATATGAAAATATCATTTTAATATATAAAAATATCAATTTTTTAAATATATGATATAAAATATAGTACTACTGTATTTTTGTCCGGAGCTTTTAAACAAGTTCCGTCTCACTGTTATTTTCATCCCACATTTCATCACAGCTATATTATATATTGTCATATTTATCATTTAGATTTAATTATTCTAATAAGGTTGCGAAAGTGAACTGCAAGAGGAACAGTCGAATAGTGTTCGCCGCTTTTTCGGAATAGAAACGTGCTCTTAAATTTCAACACATTTCTCATATGCATTTGGTCCTAAACAGGTGTGCATGTTGATAGATAGATGGTTACGTCATCTATTGACTTCGAGATAAAAAAGAAACAAGTTACTTCCTTTTCTTTTATATATATATATATATATATATATATATATATATATGTGTGACAATGATCTATAGCATGTGTTTGTCGCTATGAATCAAAAATTGACAAATATCGTCTCTACCTTTCATTGCAATTATGAACAGATGGGATTAAAAAGGAACTAAAGCCGTTCGCTAGATATTCTAGCGGACTGAATAACTGCCCATTTAAGACGTTTATACCCCCACTCACCCGAACGGTTGACCTTCACGTTTATACAATTATACCCCCACTCACCCGAACAGTCAAACACAAACTCATTGATTACAACAACAGTTTAGTGTTTTGGATTGTGTCGCCGATTAAGTTCCGCTTGATTTGGGATAGGCTGTTCATATCCGTCTAATTTGAGGATGATTTTTATTTCGTCGGAGGATCTATTGGTAATGGACCTAATGGTCCCTCTGTTTTCCGATGCAAATCAGACCCGTGTGCTTCCCGTTCTGGGCATCATGTTATGTTTATTGATTATCCTTCTAATGTTTAGATTTGGGATTCTTGATTTCAGCCATAGGCGGGCACTGTTTTGGGTTACTGTTATGGTGATTTATTGCAGTGCTTTTTGCTGAAACTCATGTGTTTCCGGTGACTTCATCGCCGGATTTCTTGAGGTTGGTTTTGTGAGTGGTTTTCCCTTTTCAAGCTGCTGCCCCCCTGTTTTAAGCTGGCTTTGTTTACCCACGTGCGCTGTGCAGCGGCTGATTGCATCAAAGGTCATACATAATCTGATGTTGGAGAAAACAATAGGGACCCACATGCTGCTAGAAATTATGGGTTTAATGGTCCAAAAATTATATTAATTCACTCCGCTAGTTATGCTAGCGGACGACAAAGCCAGTTTTTTAATCCTATCCGTTCATAATTGTAATAAAAAGTAGAGATAATATTTGTTAATTTTTAATCCATAGTAAATACATACTATGAATCATTGCTCATACATATATATATATATATATATTCAAATACGCAAAATGAAGCTTGTTTCTAATCATAATTAATTAAAGCAAATAGATCGATAAATTCTTTTAAGGGAAAGTCAATGAACTGGTAACTATTTTGTAAAGAGTGATTCTACGACGATCGGGCTCGCGAACTTTTTGGGCGATCGGCCGATTTTTTTTTTGTTTTCACTCTCAAATAATTTATATGATTTATTGGAATTAAAATTTTTACAAAAAAAGTGATTTAAGTGTAATTTGGATACATATACAAAACAGTGTTGTACATATGCATCCAAATTACACCTAAATCACTTTTTTTGTAAAAATTTTAGTTCCAATAAATCATATAAATTATTTGGGAGTGAAAACAAAAAAAATAATAAATCGACCGGTCGCCAAGGAGGTCGCCCAAGAATTACTGTTTGTAAATGAACATTTTTATGCACAAAGTACAAATGTTACTTACTTTGTTTACAAAAGGATTCTATTTATAAAAATTGTTTATTTCACAAAGAAAAAAAATAGCTATTTCCTCATTGATAGTAATAAAATGACAATCCTCAAATTTGTTCATATAATTTTATTATTTTTTAAATTAATACTTTAGGAGTAATTATGGAATAAAAATATATTTTTAATATTTGTAAATTTAAAACTGAATATCTTTTTATATATAACGGACGAGAGAACCAATGATCATTCTGTCATTCTTGTTAGCAACAGTATTGGAAAAGTGGCTTTCTCCACTTAAAATACGTTTGCCCAAACTGCCATGCAGAAACCTGTTACTTCACGTAGCATATACAATATATGAGTACGTCATGACATATATATGCCCCAGAGTTAATGGAGTAGTGTATATATATATACACACACACTCTCCCGAGTCCATTATATTAAATGAAAAACACAAAGTTTAAGACAAATACTTTTCTCGTGCCTAGGAGAAGGGGGAAAAAAATACTACTACTGCTATATTATGAATCCTTATTGCCTTCGCTGTGACGCATGCACGTATTCTAGCTAGTGCCGACTTCATTGATTGTATCTTTCAACCGACATAATTAATTTTAATCAAATATTGAGGATATATATATATATATATATGTGTGTGTGTGTGTGTTCAAAGAAATCGATTATTAATTTTTAATTGCCTCTCATTGTGTAACATATATATCACGATATTACTACTACTAATATAGTAGTAGTACACAATTTAAGGTTGGAATATATATATATATATAGTACTATTAATTAATGGCACGAGTTTTTAAAAGTTATTAGCACAAAATAAATAGTTTGAGAAATCTTTCATTCATTATTTTTTAACAGTAGTACGTGAGAGAGTACCAACCAATTATTATTTTCTAATGAAGTACCATCAACTAGCTAGTGCAAAACTTAAAATTATTGGCGAGATACTCCATATTGTTTCATCATCAATGTTATATATTAGTTAGGCTGCAAAGTAACACAACTTAATTCTTTTATCATATTAATTATTAGGCTGCAAAGTAACACATGCATTAACTCTATACCAAAATATATAGTAATTTTTTGGGTCTAATATTAGCTAGAAAATTAAACATGCATGTACGTATCTAAATCATGTGTCCTATCCTAGTCCTACCGTGCAGATTTTAAGTATTAATTAATTGATTATAAAATCAACAAAAAGTGATCAGACTTTTTCATCAACCTCTGTCAGCAGTACATCAACTTTTCATGGCAAGTTTGAACGAGGAAAGAAATTATCAGACTTTTCTACCTTCATTTTCAATCATAACCTCCTAACCAAGGAAATATTCAAAGGAACAAAAACACACGCCCTAATTACCATTCTAACCCCGCCCGCTTTTTTTTTTCCCCTCGAAAACCATGTGACAAAAACGTGGCTACATATTATCGGCTCTTTTAAATATCTCTTTCCGTCTTTCTGTTATCCCTCTCCTTCTCTCCCATCACACGTACACTTTTGATACATAAATAAACACGCACAAAACCAACCTCTATTAATTAAATCACACCACCAACAAATTAATATAACTAGCTATATATATATATATATCACACTCCAACATGTACACCACCCTATTCATCATCTCAATCTAGCTCTATATATCTCTTAAGTCTAAACTCCCTAGCCAACCATGTTTCTCTCCCTTCTCGTCTTTCTCTCTCTAGGGTTTATGCTACTTTCCTCCCTCCAAAAACTCCATTCATTTAATGATCAAGCCCCTAAATCATATCCTTTCGTCGGCAGCCTCATCTCCTTCTACCAAAACCGCCGCCGCCTCATCCACTGGTACACCCACCTCTTATCCGCCTCACCCACTCAAACCATCATCGTCCAACGCCTCGGCGCACGACGGACCATTATCACCGCCAACCCCAATAATGTCGAATACATTCTCAAATCAAACTTCGACAATTTCCCCAAAGGCAGGCCTTTCACTGAAATCCTCGGCAATTTCCTCGGCTTCGGTATTTTCAACGTGGACGGCCCGCTTTGGAACTCCCAAAGAAAGCTGGCCAGCCACGAGTTTAGCACCAAGTCGCTGCGACAGTTTGTGGTTAAAGTTCTGGAAGAACAAGTCCAAACTAGGCTGCTCCCCTTGCTAGAAATGGCTTCTGACAACGACACCGTTTTAGACTTCCAACACGTGCTAAGAAGCTTTGCATTCGACACAATTTGTAAAGTTTCCATGGGAATTGATCCCTGTTGTTTGGACTTTTCAAGGCCAGCTCCACCTCTCGTTAAGGCCTTTGACACCGCGTCAGAAATAAGCGCCATGCGTGGAGCGGCGCTTATTTCTGCGGTATGGAAAACAAAGCGAGCATTCAATATCGGGTCAGAGAAGAAGCTTAGAGAGGCGGTTCAGCTGGTACACGGGTCGGTTCTCGAGATAATTCGGGCCAAGAGGGAGAAGCTAAAAAAGACTACTGGCGAAAACGACCTTTTGTCGAGGTTGTTAATGGCTGGGAATGAGGATAAGATGGTTAGAGATATGGTGATAAGCTTTTTAATGGCGGGACGAGACACCACTTCCGCCGCCATGACGTGGCTTTTCTGGTTGCTCTCCCGGAACCAGGCAGTTCAAAAGGAGTTGCTAAATGAAGTACTGTCGCTACAGAAGAAGGGAGAAAATCCGTTAGATTTTGAGGAACTGAAAGAAATGAAGTATATGAAGGCGTGTTTGTGTGAGTCCATGAGGCTTTACCCGCCGGTGGTTTGGGACTCCAAGCATGCTGCTGCCAACGATGTGTTGCCGGACGGGACACCGGTGTATACGGGGGATAGAGTGACGTATTTTCCGTACGGGATGGGGAGGATGGAGGAGTTATGGGGGAAAGACAGACTTGAGTTTAGTCCGGACCGGTGGTTTGACGAACCGGGGGTGTTGAAGATGGTGAGTCCTTACAAGTTTCCGGTTTTTCAGGCCGGTCCAAGGGTGTGTTTAGGGAAGGAGATGGCATTTATACAGATGAAATATGTGGTGGCTTCGGTTCTCAGTCGGTTTGAGATTAAGCCGGTTTGTTTGGAACAGCCGGTTTTTGTTCCTCTCTTGACTGCTCATATGGCTGGTGGGTTCAAAGTTAGGGTTTGTAGAAGGAGCCGCTAGCTATGACTGGCGCCGTCAATCAGTTTACTTCTATTATCTATTATAAATATATAAATGCGACAAAATAGGGGGTAATTAATTTTATTTAATCGAAAGCTGATGTATAGTGCTCTTTATTTCGTTCAAAATTTTCACATATAAATATATATATATATATGTATATAGTAATCCTTGTAATAGGGAGATAGATATATGGCGAATGCGCTAGAATTTAGTCAGTCATGATTTGTGCTCCACTATTTGCAGTGTGTTGTTATTCATTTGTATTTCACACTTTAATTTGGATTGGAATTAAATATGGAATGAATTAATTAATTAAATTAAGACATAGCTGTAATATATATACTTTCTCAAACACAAATATTAACATATTTATCTATGTATACATACATGTCTCTGTGTATTAATGAAAATCTTATCAACGCATGATATTGATTCAAACTAAAAAAACAAAACAACAAAAATCTTTAAACGAGACAGTAATTAGTAATATATAGAAGATATTTAATTCCTAAAATATCTCACTACAGCCGTTTGATATAATTAAGTTAAAATGAAGAATCGAAGAAAAGTCTGAAAACTGAGTTAATCCTGCTTAGAATATTTACATACAAAACTTCCAATGATATCATGGTGCATCTTGAATATTTTCTCAGTCTAACTGGCTTTGTGTGACCCTATTATTATTTCTAAAACTAACTTAATTAGCCATGTATAATTAAGTTCAGAATTTTTAGATCTTTAATGAAGTACTCTGATCTCTAATTAAATATAAAAACTATATGCATTACTAATGTATCATTGATATCAATTACGACTAATTGTGACGTCGTAATATTCTATGTTTGAATTGGAGAAATGAAATTAATAAAGGGCGGGAATAGAGAATAGAATGAAATATAGACTAAAATGATTCATTCAATTCCTGACTGAGATGAGTCATTCCATACTTTTCCCCAAAAAATAAAATTCACAAATTTGATAAGATTGAGAATAATTTATTTCATTTCAATAGAACAATCAAACACAATTTTTTTTTTCATTTCATAGGAATGGTTCATTCAATTTCTACCTTGATTCATACAATCTAAACGTAGCATAACTATAATCATTTCATGCAAAGACAAAGAACTACTGCTACATTTGGATTGAGGGAATAGAAAATGGGTGAAGAAATGGAATAGTGAAAGAAATGAAATAAATAGTAAAATGATTCATTACATTCTATTTGGAATGAGTCATTTCATATCTTCTTCCAAAAAATAAAATTAACAAATTTAAAAGGAAAATGAATGATAATGATTCATTCCAATAAGAAAACTTACTTGGAAAATGTAACTCTATTTAAAGGAGTTTTTATTGTTTATTCTTTTATACGAATTATCTGGTGGTGAATAAAGTCGAGATGTCTGAATTACCCTTTTAAAGGTGACACGTGGTGTTATCTCATTGTTGATATTTTGATATATATATATATATATACACACACACGCAATTTCAGTTTGTAATTCTTTGCAGAGGATAGTGTACAGCTGCTACAAGAAATGGAGCAGCGTACTGTTTAGTGTAGTAAATTGCATGCTTCATAACAAATGGAAAAGTATATATAGTACTGAAGCACATGCGCAACCATAACTTCACATGTCAAAATTTTCCTCTTCAGTTTAACCTCTAAAGGGGTGTTTATTTAGAGCTGAATGGCTGAATGAATGAATCGGTAAGTGCGTTTGTTTTGGTTTGAATGGCTGAATCGGTCAGATGGTTGAGCTGAATGGCTAAGTCAGATTTTTTTGACTGAATGGATGAATGAGTAAATTTTTTTTTTTTAAAAATTCAAAATTTTTTTAAAAAAATTAACTATTATATTAAGTAATATTAAATAATTTTACAACAATTTTAAATTTTTTAGAGGGGCAAAATAATAAAATTTTGTCATTCAAATGTTTCAGACAAGTCAATTATCAAACAACTTTTTTCATTCAGATTCAGATTCAGTTCATTCAGATTCAGATTCAGGGGGTGTTTGATAAAAATTGAATGAATCTGAATCTGAATCTGAATGAGCTGAATCTGAATCTGAATCTGAATGAGCTGAATCTGAATAAAAAAAGCTGTTTGATAATTGACATATCTTAAAGATCTGAATGACATATTTTTAATATTTTACCCCTCTGAAAAAATTTAAAGTTGTTGTAAATTTATTTAATATTACATAATATAATAGTTAATATTTTTTTTTATTTTTTTAGTTTTTTTTTTATTTTTTTACTTCATTCAGCCATTCAGACCAAAAATTATGACTTAACCATTCAGCCAAAGCATCTGACCGATTCAGCCATTCAGACGATTTTTTTTCAAAACAAACGCACTTAATGATTCAGCCACTTACCGATTCAGCCATTCAGACCCATTAAGTTCTAAACAAACAGCCCCTCAGATTCATTCAGTTTTTATCAAACACCCCCTAAGACTCCCTTTGTTTCTAGTAAAACATTTTTCAAAATATATTTTGCATGTCAAAGAAAATATGATTAAATTTATAAATCAATTTCTAAACAACAGAAAACTCTTCCTTTATTTAAAAAAAAAAAACTTACGAATTTGAGATCCATGAGTCTTTTAGTGGAAAAGCTGTCCACTCAATCTCTCAATAATAAACTTTACTTTTTATTCTCTTTTTTGTTTCATCTCTCTTTAACAAATTCATTTTTTTGTTCAATTAGTTTAATTACTTTCTTCATATCTGTATCTCTTATTCATCTTTAATTAAGCTCTCAAATTTGTTGATACTGCTCTCCTTTAATCCTAGTTCGTCAAATTTTTTCCTCTTCAGTTTAACCTCTAATTATACCCTCAATTCAGTCTTTCCTTTTCCTTTCTCGTGTCTACCATATAAGGCAAGAGAGTTTCCCAAATAAAAAAATAGACTAGTTAAAATGAGTTGGGAGATTAAATAAAATACTACCTCCGTTCCAAAATTAGAGATATAATTTAATTTTTGAGGTCAAACGACGACGACATATTAAACTTTAAAATTAGTATGACTAAAAAAAGTTTAGAATGAAATAAATTTTGTGAATAATAGTTTTTGTTATATATTATACAATTATAATAATTGTATCAACTAAAATTAAATAAATTTACATTAATTTAATATGCAAAGTCAAATTGTATTTTTAGTTTTGGATCGGAGGGAGTATATATGAACAATTCTCTTAAATGCAACTTCTTCCTTTTATTTTCTCATAAAGGCTTTATTTTACTAATTTCCAAGTTTTAGGAATGATCTTATAAAAACGTTGCTTAAAATCTCATGTGCAAAACTCACATGTCTTAATTGTTTAGTGACAGGCAAGATGTGTCATCATGCATGAAGGAGCATTCCACATACCATCACATAGTATTATAATCACGTTATTAGATATTAGAGACACGTTGAGAATGCCTACTTTGGCCTTTAAATAGCATATATAATCATATGCCAAAATAGGGTGACATTTAAAATTTAATTAACGAAGATTGGTGTATTAACTATGATTTACTAAGTCGTGATATTAGTTATTAATTAAGTTATATTTATGACAAATTAAAGTTAAATTGTGAATGGCGTGAAATTTTAAGTGACAAATTTAAATAAAATAGAATAAATTATGGTGGAATTATTTTTAATAGCTACTTATTCTATGTAAGCACACTAATATTTAGTATCAACCTTATACAACAAACTGAATCATAAATGTTTAGTTTCTTCCTACAAATATTGTTAGTTTTAAAATAATTAAGACTCTTTGCGTCCATTTCAGCAATTTTTGGTATTGCCTCAAACTCAACAAACCCCAGATTAAAATTTTCAAACTACTGTCAAAGATAAATAATACATATAATTAATCATCCGTATCAGGCATGCTTTAGATTTTGGTCCTTTAAACTTTGAAGCCCAATGTACTCACACATGCCTTGGGGCCCAAATTAACAATTTGTAAATGGGCCAATTTGGTAAAGTCAAGCCCAAACCAATAGTTAAACCCTAGCATTCAGACTATTATATATTCTGAAAAGCCAGCCTCTTTTGCCCTTTGGTTGGATACCAGAACAAATCAAGCAGCAGCAGCAGCAGCAGCCATGGTCAGGCGATTTCCTCGGCTTCTTCTATCCTCTATACGCTCGTCTATTTTTTCAATTTAATTGTATAAAGCATTGTTATTGTATATTTAAGTTTAACTGTTTTGATCTGTTTTTGTATTGTGTTTGTAAATTTTTTTCAGGTGAAGTATTCAAAGGAACCTGACAACCCCACCAAATGTAAGTTATTTGTTGTTGTTGTTGTTTAATTTTATCCAAACCAAACAGTGGGGTTCATAGTTTGTGTTTTCTTTCAGCTTGCAAAGCCAGGGGTTCTGGTCTCAGAGTTCATTTTAAGGTATGTTCGTTACTGGTTTGGACTTCGTCATCTTATTTGTTCACATTTGTTGTGGTCATTTTATCGGTTTTATTCAAGTATTAGTTTTATCTTTTTTCGGTTGTATAACTCCAATATGAAGTTTTGCCGACTTGAGATTGGAAAATTAATGAATTAAAGTATGAGCATGAAATCGACTTTGTTATCTTTCAATTAGTTTTTGGGTAGAGTTGATATTGACTAGAGAAGTCATGGACTTCATAATCACATAATTTTAAGATTTTTGATTAACCTGAATGAAAAGCAGTGATCTTTTGCCTCTTGTGAGCTGGTCTCTCTCAAATTTCAGGGAAATCATTTGAATTGTTAATGGGTGAACCTATGTATCCCTTATTAGTGCCATATGGTTCACTAAATGATAACATTTAAATTGCATATCACTTGCCACCCAAGTTATGCGTGCGGATCTGCATGCTGAAAACGAAGTGGATTAGTATAGTATGAAGAAGCAAACTATTGAACAGTACTAGATAACAAGAAAGAATCTAATGCTAACGCTCTTCACATGGGGAAAATGGGTGCAATGCATTTTTGTTTAAGAAATGGATCTTTAAGTCTAAAAATTCTGTATCACTCATTTAAGTTTTTCTTAAAAACATGCTTCTTCTATTTACTCTGTGGATTCTTAATGATCTGATATGGAAGCAGTATCAGAATCTCGTATTACAAATGATATTGAGTTAGTTATGCATTTACAAACTATGTTTAGATTCCTCATTTTCTAGATCTATTTTTCAGTATCCTTTTCCAATTTTGAATGATATGCCAACAATGAAGAAAATATACCTCGGAATGCTTGGCCTCCATACATTATACAGTTATGTTATTCTATTTCAGGAAATTGGTGTGTCACTGACCTTGTTTATCTTTTTCTCATAGCTATGTAACATTAATGTAACACAACTAAGCTGTGAACTAGGTTTGTTCTGCAAATTCTTCCATAGAGGTGGCTCCCTAACTTTCTGGGGAGGCCTCTTGTCGTTTACCCTGTTCAAATCTCCTAGACTATTGGTATTCTGCATTTTAATATGCAAGGCTCTATGCAGAGTTATGATCACTGACTGGACCTCTCAAATGTTGTTTGTTGATTGTGTTTTTTAATTCTTGTTCAGTACTTGTCATTTAGATGTTATAGTTTTTCTACTAGGAATTGAGTACCCATTTATCAATAATAAAAATGGGGAAATATTATTGCTTTCCACCATTTGCAGAAACACTTTCGTACCAAGTGGAGCTGCATTTTCATTTTCTTTCTGAAAATATGTTTGCTGCAATCTTATTAGTTTTTGTTTGCTATTGTTTCTTTTCTATCTCAAATGTTTTCATTTTTCATATTTAGAACACCAGGGAAACTGCCCATGCTATTCGTAAGTTACCTCTGACCAAGGCTAAAAGATACTTGGAGGATGTTCTTGCCCACAAGCAAGCTATTCCTTTCACACGCTTCTGTAGAGGAGTAGGTCGAACTGCTCAGGCCAAGAACAGACATTCTAATGGGCAAGGACGCTGGCCTGTTAAGTCGGCAAAATTTATCTTGGACTTGCTCAAGAACGCTGAGAGTAATGCTGAAGTATGTATTCCCATTCTCTTTTTTTTTGGTCTCGTTTTGTCAGTTCTCCCTCTACTAAGGACTTTTGTTGGCTCAACATATTCTGTAGGTGAAAGGTTTGGACGTGGATTCACTTCACATATCTCACATCCAGGTCAACCAAGCACAGAAGCAGAGGCGTCGCACATACCGTGCCCATGGGAGAATCAACCGTAAGTTCTTTTCTTATCTTGTATAATTTATAAAAGTTGATAACCTCAATAAACAATCATTCAACTGTTGGTCATGGATTATATATGTAAATCAATTTATAATTTATTTTGTTGTTACAATACCAAGATCATATTCCATTGTATCTGCAGTTTCTAACTTGAGGGTTTTATTGTTTTTCATCTTAGTATCCTACGATATGCAAAACATTTCTTATGTCTATGATACAGGAGCAATTCCATACGATAGTGCATTGGAAAGTTACCTGTATCTTACGATGCTACCACCGTATTAGATTTAACTGTGGATGACCAAAATTTCTTTATTAAAGATAAAATGTAAAACATGTTATGGTTTTAAGTTGAAATATGTTGAAGCAACATCAAGTCTGTGAGGTTGATTGATAACAACCTTTATTTCCTTTGCAGCTTACATGTCATCTCCCTGTCACATTGAATTGACTTTGTCTGAGAAGGAAGAGCCTGTCAAGAAGGAGGTGATTGATGTTCTTTTCTTTGCAATGGATTCATCGTCTTTGGGGTTTCTTATTGTCCCAAATTACTGAACTTTTTCTATTATTTATGCAGCCTGAAACTCAGTTGGCTCCTAGAAAGAACAAGAAGAACCAAGTTTTACGCAGTGGTGCTTCATCTTGAATTTCTAATTGTTAGTGATTTAAGGAAGTGTGAAGAATATCATTCTATTACCTCAGTATTATGAGAACATTTTTGTCTCTGTCACGATTCTCCTTAAATGTTTCATGAGATTATAATCTTCCATATTTGGCGAGTTCAGAAGAAACTTAACTTGTTCAGTGTTGGTTGATTTGTCTTTAATTGGCTAAACCTCAAAAGATATGCTTGATGGGGTTTAGGCTGTCCAAGTATTTTGATTTATAATGACTATATAGGTGTTTCAATATGCTGATGCTGCTATCCTTGTGTCATTTACATATTTGCTGTGTTGTGAATATGGTTTAATAACATGAAAACATACTACTTATCATGAGGTACTGTATCCAGGATGTACGTTAGACCTTCACTTTTTGTGATAAATATTTGTGCGGCTTGATCAGTCCACTATAGTTATTGCCCAGCCCTTTATTACCAAAAACTAGTTACATAGTATAATTTTGTGACCCATCTATTTGTGATGGTGGGCCTCCTAGACTCTTCTGCGGTAAATCGGCCGAGGGATTGAAAGAAATAAAGCTGCTTTTAAATAGCTTATTTTTTCGAAGGAAGATGATCCACGGTAGGAAGGAACCTGTAGATGAAGAAGTCATAAAAATCATTGGTGAAACATTATGCTGCTGCTGCTGCTGCATCAGCTTGTTTTTTCAGACCTCTAAAGAGGATCCAAATTACACGAGTAGGTGTTCACAACAGTCAGATGGACGGTCCTGGCCTGGCCTGCTTCCCGTGGACATAACTGTTTCCATTGAACCTCAAAATCAAGTGATCTTTCTTATATTTTAGATGGGAGGTCCACTCACTTTTTGAGTATGATATGAGACGTACCAATCTATCTAGGAAGAGTACTTCTGGGGCGACCGGCCTGGGCGACCGGGCTCAGCGACCGGTCGGAAATTTTTTTTTTTTTTTTTTTTTTTTTTGAATTTTCACTCTCAAATAATTTATGTGATTTATTGAAACTGAAATTTTAAAAATAAAAAGTGATGGAGGTGTGATTTGGATAAATATAAATAACAGTGTTGTACAGTCTGTACAACACTGTTTTGTATATGTATCCAAAACACACCTAAATCACTTTTTTTTTTTAAAATTTCAGTTTCAATAAATCACATAAATTATTTGAGAGTGAAAACCAAAAAAAAGAAAATAAAAAAAAATAAAAAATTCCGACCGGTCGCTAAAGGGTCACCGGCGCCGGTCGGCCTAGAATTATTCATCTAGGAATGGCATGAACACGTTGAATAAGCTTGGATGTTTTCCTCCTAAACTAAACGTGTTTCTTAAAAAAAAAAAAAAACCACCCCTCTTCGTGCTGCTATGCTAGGTATGACACGAGCACAATAAAAAACTAGTTCTTCTTTCCCTAAATTTAAATGTTTCTCAAAACAATCACTCTTATGTTTACAAGAAACCACACGTTTCAATTGAATTGTTTGCTATTGTGATTGCACAAGGGAACTGAAGATGCAGATTGCAAACACCAGATTGAGGGTTTAATGCCATGATTGTAAACACCAGATTGCACAAGGGAACTGAAGATGCAGATTGTATACACCATTCTTTCTTTTTAATCTGTCGTATATACTACACTTAATCTACAAAGTTCTATCATTTTAGAGACATTTTCTTGTAAATTAGTCGGTCAACATACTTGCGCATCCTTGTAAACCTAAATTCATCCCGTTTAAGTACTGGAGTACAGCAACATCACAACAACAACAATACTATGACTTCTATTATTGCCAGCAGCAGCAAGAAGCATCAATTGCCAAAACCAAATAGTAAAAAATTGCACCAAAAAGTTAAAATGTATATTTTACGATTTAGTCTATAGTTTTCAATTGCAATCAAACACCACTGAGGCAGAGTAAGGACCAGCAAGTCATTACATAAAAATCCACTTCTCCTGACAAATATCAAAATTGACATAGACTAGAAAAAAATAGAAACAAAAATCACAGCTTAGGCTCAGATATAAGAATCTTTCTTCAAGAAATTTCCCATGCCAATCCCATAGATTTAAGAAATCCTGCAGCAAAACCATTATCATCAAATAATCAAATGCAATAAAATAACTAAAATAATTGTACCACAAACATTTACATAAAGACCTAAATTAAACAGTCAAAAGAAAAAATACTACAAACTCACATATTTTGTTAAAGGCCACAATATCACAGCTCTGGATGTACTCATTCGCAGGCTCAGCAGTAAGATAATCCTCAACAAGACTATCAACAGATACCAAGTCATCGACGATGGTCATCATAATCTGCAGCTTCTTGATACCATATCCAACAGCTACGAGCTTAGCTGTCCAACAACATAAAGGTTTATTAGTATTTAATAAGACAACCAATAAGTGCATATTTATTTTTCCCTCATATTGGCAGTGGTGTTTTTAAATTTTTTAACAAGGGAGGGGGAGAGAGACTCATGATGGATACTCGCTTCACAACCAGATCAACGATAGAAGAAAGAGAAATATACATGCTCCCCAATGCAACCCTTCTAGCTGGAGACTTCTAACAGTTTCCTCAAGCTTCTTCATATCTGTCTCATCATCCCATGGTTTCACATCCAACAAGACTGATGACTTACCAGCTGAGATGAAATAACAAGAAAATAAATTCATGTTAGACAAGAGAGTGCAGAAGAAAACTCAGGTCTGAAGCAAGATGCATATCCAATTTGTAAATCAATAAACCCTCTTGCTTTTTAGTGGAGAAAATAAGATGCCAGTTTATAAACAGAAGGACACAAGTCAAAAGCATGCATAAGATTATTGAACTTTCACCGAAATGTCAACGATGTTGTACCATATACTCTTTATGATCAACCATTACAATTAAGTGAAGTGACTAACATTCTTTCTTCTTCCCAGATGCCTTCACGGCTGCTGCACGATCTTCAGCAGCCTTCTTTTCCTCTTCAGTCTCCTCACCAAATAGATCCACATCATCATCGTCTTCATCATCCTCCGCAGACGAGGCCTAAAAATATTACATTTTAAAACAAGGTAAACAAAAATGAAAGATAATTTACTTCTCAAAGGAAAAAAGATGAGACATAGCCTGTACAGAAGTTCATATATATGCAACCAATCTGACTGAAGAAGCAGAATAAATAGATTAATGACTTAGTAATAAATTAGCTCAAGGGAAGAAACTTGCCTTAGTGTCAGCAGCAGGAGGAGTTGCAATGACCTCCTCGGTTATGGGTGCAGATCCCTCAACAGTGACACCACAACCTTCTCCAGACACACCACTGCCATAGATTATGCTAATCATTAAGCAAACAGAAGGATGGAGAAATATCACAGTTGAACAAACCTTAAAATTTCTAAATGTGAAACACATTAAATTAGTCAACAACTTACGAAATCCTCAAAAGTGCGTCAATGTGATTGTACCACCGTGATGCATTCACATATTCAGAGGGCGGTGGCTTTGCAAGGGCTGCATGAATAGTAAGGTCATCCTTTGAAGCTAGGTACCTGAAAGGTGGACACGGACAATCAAAACAGTCGCATAATTATAAAAATAAACAAGTAAACTCTTAGTACTAGCAAAATTATACTCACCCAGAGATGTAACTACGAGTTAAAAGGTACTCATCAAGCTTCTTGATGCCAGCCTCGGTACTAAGGTTGTAAAATGCAAAACCCATGGCTAAAAAGTTTGAGGTTTGTCTGCAAGCAGATGAAAAGTATAGCTATGAAAACTCCAACGCAACATCAAAATTGGCAAACATAGTTAACCATCACTATCTAGCCAGTTTGCTTTCTAATTTTCAGGATTTAAAAAGTTAATAATTATGCTATTGCAAATCATCTAAAAGGAAAAACTCCCCTACATTTTTCTTTATCCAAGTCAATACCTTTTCTTTCCCTCCTTTGAACAAGGAAATCACTGGGTAGCACAATGTCACCCAAAACTATTTGAATTTTTGCTCTAACAACACATACAATACCCCTCAGAAACATCTACTTTTATAATAAAAAAATTGAATACTCAGTCGATCTAAATATAAGATCAGGTTTGACTATTGAAACTTGAAAGTCAATTAGAGAAATTTTCAAATTCTAAATTTGTGACTCATTTTAACTTTTGAAAACAAAATATCTTGTAAGTGGTGCGACTATTTAGATTGGTAACAATTTTCATACTTGTATTATCTAAACTAAATTAATTGATATCATTTATAAATTTGAAACTATTTTGACTTCCAAAAGTCAATATTATCCTATATTTCATAACGAAGGGAGTATAAGTTCCGTGATACCACCCTTCCACAAAAAATACAAAAATCAAACAATTTCAAAAAATAAAAATAAAAATTCAGCATTTCAGCATCTAGCTGCCAATCGTTTTGGCCATTACTTTATCAAGTATTGAATTGCAAATCCTAGGATCTACAAACAGCCCATTCCATAGCTTCAATATCTAGGTTGGTCTAAGATAGCCAAACCCTTCAATCCACTATATTATTAACTTAAACACAAGCACCAATAAGAAGAACAAGTTCACCACACATATAGAAACTTAAAAGCATACATACATTTAATATCAGTAGTAGTGAAATCAGAAATGGAATAAAAATGCATAAGAGGAGAAATTGGCCTACCGGCGCTAGAGCTTCTAGTAGGGAGAGTTGGGGGGAGATCTAGGGTTTCTACCGCCAACTGAGACCGGGATAAGCCGAGTTCTCTAGGGTTTATATGTGAGGAAGATGAGGTTATTTTTGATATTTCGCGTATTACGGGTTTTTTATAAAATCAACAGATAAATAAATACTACAAAATGATGTGTTTAAAGATGAATGATTAATGGAGTAATTTAATTTAATAATAGGCCTGTGATCGGAACTAGTAAAAGTGAAACCCATGTATCATGTATGCATATTCTCTGAAATAGTTTATTTCAAATATTGTGCTCTCTTTGTTTCCAAAAAATAAATAAATAAAATAAAATCTCTCATGTCCAAAATAGAATAACTTCTAAAAACCAATATGAAATAGTTTATAAATTCAAAATTAATGTAACTTGGTTAATTTTAAAAAAAAATCTTGTAACTACTAGTAATAATTAAATAATTTACAAATTACAGCTATAACTATGAATCATAATTTAAAATTAAGTTGATTTATATTAATTTTATATTTAAAAATATATTAAATTGACTTAAAAAAATAATATTGATTGTATGATTTAGAAAGGAGGAGTAGCAAGTGTAGCCTTGATCTAATCTAAAAAATTATTTTTAGTTATATACGAGAAACAAATTACGTGTAAAAAAAAAATCAAAAATGATGATCTATTTTTATAGTTTGAAAATTAGGTTGGTTTTTCTTTGAGAATTGATACGTCATGTAAAAATGTGATATTTTCGCATGAATTTTTATCGTATGAATATGACTTTCACTTATTATTCATGCAAGGAGAACTGTGTAAAAATATTTGTTAATAATTTCATAAAATAACTTTGAAGTCTTTAATCATAATAATACCAAAAGATAATAATAAGAAAAAGTTTAAAAGACATAAAGATAATAAAATCAATATCCAAACTTAACCAACTCCCTCCTTTGAATTACCAAAACGAAAGTGAAAACTTTTAATTAACTTGGGGTAGATTGTTGAGATAGGTTATTAAATAAAAGGAAATTGAACATTCGAACAACAACTAGCCTGTTTGGTTAAGTTTCTGACTTAGGTTCATGGATTCTTCTAACGAGGCCCCTTGTTTTATAGATTTTGACAATTTTGATTATTCGGACCAAAAATAATAATAATAATAATAATTAAAAAATAAATAAATTAAAACCTCAAACTTGTATGCTGCGTATCAAACTGTGAAGGGGAATTATCGATATCTGACTTGCCTTGCAAATGTGAACAAGTGAAATAAAGCAACTTTCATCTCCAGCTTCATCTGACATAATGCAACTTTCAGCTCCAGTTTCATCTTAAAGGGTTGCATTAATAGTAATAGTAGAAATAGAAAAACATCACAACATCCCCTGAAAAAAGTCTAAAAATAATATTTTAGAAAGAACAAAAATGCATTACTTTCTTAACGAATGTTAAACCACAATATGAAGTTGACATATATTTCCATAATCTTATTTTTCTTTCTAATAAGTAGATCTTCCACCAACAGCAGTCCCAAACTAAAAGGTTTACCAATTTTTCTTTAAACAACACAAATGTGTCATCCACTACCTCCTCTTCATTGGTCAGATGAATCAAGTGTTTTGCAAAAGGATTCCAATCCTTCAGCTGTAAACCAGTCTTCCTTCATCTGTAACGTAACACTCGCCCAAAAAGAGAAGAAACCCGTCACTCATGCTAAATTATTGCCTTACTGAAAAATATTGGCACTAAAAATATGGAACAAAAAACTTACAAAGTATGGGTAGCCCTCAGATATGTTAAAAGTTTCAGGAGCACTCATTAGGAATAGATATAAATAGTAAAGAACATAATTTCCGCATTCCTTGTCATCTCTCTGCTGTGGAACCTGGAAATTGTTTGGTTGATATAGGCAATTTGGCATTAAGAGAACTAAATAAATAAATATCTGGGAGCAGCAAGGTCACCTTAGGAACCAAAAATGGAATCTTATAGACCAGCTCTTTAGTCTCTTGCCTCTCCTCTGCTTTAAATATGCCCCACAAAAACCTGGAAAAGAAAAAAAATATATATATATATATAAACAGGAGCTAAGATAAAAAGGCATTATTAACACATGCAAGCAGAAGCAAGAAGTAGAACCCTCATATTGACAATCATAATGACATGAGATGATTGGTTAAGAAATATACTTTCTGATCTCAGGTTCAAGCCGCTTAGGTTCTGCCGTCTGCAATGAATCCAGCAGTAACATGCAAGGAGTTTTGGTTTTTGACAGTAAATTTTCACCCAAGTGACAGAAGATCAAAAGACTCCAGTGGCTCCTAAGAAAATGGTATCTCAACTCAGAAAACACCAACACGAGAAAAAGGATAATGTATATGTGGCATGACTACCGAAGAATTACCTACCATTTACAAATGGGCAGAAAGACATATTTCTTTGAAAAGATTTTCTCTCTCTTAATCCAACTCAACACCTTTCCTCTGGACGATTCCTTTGCATACATAGTAAACCACAAACAATCAAGATAAGTGAGGGAATCCTTCTTTTCACTAGGAAAGCTCCGCCATAAATTCCTACGAAACCAAGAAAAATATGCTCATGAGAAATTTGTACAAAGAGGACAAGTGTTTTTAGCAAGTAATACATAGAAAACTAGAGCTTACCCCAAGTACTTATCAAATATGTCGTCGTCTAACTTCCCCTGTTGCTGTGTATCGTTATTTTTCACTCTTCTCTTTGTTTGTCCTCGACAACGGAAGGAACATGGTAGAGTTTGTTCTGAATCACTCGAGTCTTCAGCAAATTTTTTACTTTTTCTTTTCCGATGTGCACGTCCTTTTGAACCACTTGAGTCTTCAGCTACTTTTTTACTTTTTCTTTTTTGATGTGCACGAGGACGTGCACGGGCCGTAGAAAGCATTGGACCAGGGTGCTCTTGCACAATTTGGTCTCCAGATAACCCTGTCAAAGCACCACAAATTTTAAGCATCATAGTCTTGATCATTTCTTGGTTGTCCAATATAAATCAAAAAGATTTTATCCATAAACATAATTGGTGAGCTTTGTCATGCAGATTGGGATCACAAATACATGGCAAACAATCTTCCACCCAAGCTCAGATGCATCTTTCACTTGAAAATTCTAGGCAGGTTAAATAAGAAGAAAACAAAACTTTAATACATACCTTTTCAGGACGGCAATACTGGCACTCAACGTTTCATTAAAATAACAGAAGGAAATGATTGTACTTTTAGTAATACCTAGAGTACCAAAAACATTTTTGTGTCTGCCAATATCAATGCCCTTTCAAAACCTTAAAAGTATGACCTTCAAAAATCTTGATGACCAAATATCTCCTAAAGTGCATAATATAGAAGACTATCTTCATCTTAAATTCTCATACTATGGCCAACTACATGATAAAAGGGAAATAGTATGAATACTCGTATTTATGCTTTCATCTTTCCATTAGATTTCGTAAAACACCATACAAATACATAAAAAATAAAAACAAAAAATTGAAGAGCATCCCTAACATTATACATAATGCTTGACTAATTTTAGAACCAAGCTATGGGCTTAAATCAATGAACCGCAAATAAATGCATAGCTGAGTAGTGGGATATACCAGAATCAACAGTGGTTGCTTTCTTGTGGATAACTCTCCTCTTTGATCGTTGGCGATGAGGAACATCACTAGGTGAACATAGGAAGCTTAGTTCAGGGATACTTGACCCTTCAGCAACCTGAATGCTTTTCCTTTTTTCATATGCTTGCGGAAATGCAGCAACCTGTGGCTCAGATAATTGATTTTCCATCTCATCCCCCATCATAACACCACAAACTCACTGATCAAGATACTGATCCTTTACTAATCAGCTAATAAAATTTCGATAAAATGATTTGCATCCGGGACATCAGATAAATAATACCAATTAGCAAATAATGTTGAAGCCTGCTACATCTCTAATGACTAATCAAATATAAGCCAGACGTGTACATATTCGAGTTCTCTTAGCAACCTTGCAAAGAGGACAGACAATGGCAATTTGAAGGCATATTTCATAATAATTGCTTTCTTTTTTGTTTATATCATTTAGTTGATTATTCAGCTTTTTTATTCTACTTAGCTTAAAATTTTTGTACTCCCTCAGGGCCATCTTGTGTGTCATGTTTCGACAGGCATACATGACCCAGTTTTGTGTCTCAATGAAGTCAACATATCCATCTTATTGTTTTGTGAGGTAAAAGATGCAGAATGAAAATGAGATGAAAGGAAAAGGCAAATGCCAAAGTATCAATAGATCTTAATTCTTCAGTGTAAATGAAAGAGAGAAAAATATGTTGCAAGTGAAAGGCAAGAGAAGAGGGAAAAAAAAACGGGAAGCATTAAAGAAATAGGGTTCCTTTTTGAAACAGTAAAAACACTAATACTTATCTTAATTCAAAGAAATACAATATGTTGTTGCCACTGACCACTAACCCTTACTATAAGATAAATTGTTGTCCATATGATCTAAAAGAAATGGAACTGAATGTGGTATTTCGAGAACATAATACAGACCCCATTAGAAACTATTTATTGTCCATATATCTTCACGGTGTGTTAGCGTGTCGGTGCACGCGTACTTGCATACATGTTTCAGGGTGTCCCTACTCACATACCAAACATCATTGTACCTTTCTCCAATTGGTGAACAAGCCATACCTATCAATCTATCTATCTACCTACCTACCTGTCTAACTTGGAATGATTTTAGATAAAAGAAGAAGATTATATTAATGAAGAGTAATTACCATGAAAAACAATGAAAGCTAGTGAAAAGATAATCTAGGCATTACTCAAGCATCACCTGCCAGTCCCCATGAATCTAATAACAAATTCCTTGAAACACACTCCTACTGAGGATGCCCAAAGAGATGCAAAGAAAGACATTGTGTCCTAAAGTAAGGCAATTCTCTTTGAGTGACCGCAATAAATCCTTAGATAAAGGGACTAACTAACACAACTGAAGTCAAATTCTTAGCAATCAGCAAAATAAATATCTTCAAATACAGTCACAACTAAAGTAAGCCAATTGCATACTAGTAAAATGCATGTCTTAAAAATATTTCAGCAATTCTAGAAAATTGTTCCTAAATTACTACTAAGTCTCCAAACAACCAGGCACAAGTATGACCGATGAAGCTTGGAATGTTTCACGCAAGGGATGAACTCGAGTATTGCTTAAGCTTTTGTTTCTCTATAAATTGGCATAAAATCAATAAGGCCTGATCAGAAACATAAAAACCAAGTCCAAACCAAAATAGTAAGATTTATCTTATACACATTTACAAATATATAAGAAAGAATTAAACCAGATTTGAATCACCAAATATTGGCTTGTTGGATGATTTTCAGCAGCCATAGGACTTGAAGTTTTGCCAGGGAAAGAAATAGAAAAAGACTGCATATTTTACGCTCTTTAATCGATAATATCTCAAAGGATAGGCCCTCACTCCTCTCTCTTCCCATGCCTTGAATCTATAAAAACCACGTTCTTTAAAAGTCTAAGATTTAAATTTATAACCAAATAACTTAATTGGAAAACTTCAAAATCTAACATATATCTAAAAAAAATCTTCCCAATTAAATTATTACAACAATGTTAACTAATTACTCTTAACCAAAGAAATCTGTAAATTTAAAAAATTAGCCATCAAAACAAATCAAGGTGGTTTCCTCCAGTATCCTTATAAGAATTCACAAAGGAAAATATTTCAGTAGTCCTAGAAAATACGCCTCAATTACTAGGCTAGGAAGAAGGGGTGCGGCTCTTAAGGGCCACACTGCACACGGGATGCGCCAGGGTGTGGGTGCACCAAGATACGCACCTTTGGTGGCAACTGTCGTGTCCCTTCTTTCATTATTTCTTAAAGATTTTCCTCTTGTATCCTTCCACCTTCATTTTTACAGGGTAGAGTAAAAGATTGTTACCAATGTTCTAAAAGTCAAACTAGCGGCCACCTAGGCGATGACAAACCCAACATTGTAAATTAGGGCTAGACAAAAACAAAAACACATAGGACTCATCATCACAATATATAAAAGAAAAACAGAAGAAAAGAAGAAAGAAGAAGGGACAAATAACCTTACCTAAGGGTTGAACATCAAAGTCGCCCCTCTCTTTTGCCGCTACCTTCTCAAATCACACTTAAGGGGGCAGCTAAGCTAGGGTTTCTTATTTGTGTCCTAACCTTCCAGCTCAAATAATAAATTCACGACTTAAAGCCCAAAATCAGTTAAAAAAGAATATGTGGCCCATTAAAATCACCAATTTTCATACATAATAATATACATATGTCATATTACAAACAAAGTGGCCACGGCGTCACGTCGAGGCACAACGGTAGCTAACCGCCAGGATGCCTAGACGATAAGGCGTCCGTCATGACGTCCTTATAGCAACAAGTCATTCATAGTGTGTAATTTATACATTATTTATTTTACATCAAAAGTACATTGGACCAAAATTATTATTTAATTTTCTCATACTTTTTTCTCATGTCTTGCACTAAAAAAAATACATTAAACCAATATAAAATATTAAAATATACATTTAATTTTAGGGGGAAAATATTATTTATATCTTATTTGGAGTAACATGATTTTTTATGATTTATGTGGTCAAAATTATAACTTTTAAGGGTTATTGTACATGCAATAAAACTAAGTTGCAACTAATAATTCATGGAGAAACTTTTTAAATTAAAAAAAAATTATTATTTTATTACTTTTTTATGAGAAGAAAAAAATATTTATTATTTTGCTAAAAAAAATAATCATGGCCAGCATGTAGAACAAACACGTGGAACACAACTATTTTGTTTTGTTAAGGGGCAATGAATCATTTCTACATTAAAATCTTTAGTGGATAACAGCTAGCAATTAAATTTTAAAAAAAAAAACAGAGAGAAAAAGAACAAAAGTAGCTAGTTGTTGACAGCTAGAAGTCAAAAGGCACTTTATTCGTTCTTCTTCTTATGCCCCAGCCCGTTTCTTTTTCTTTTTAGTTCTTCATATCTTCTTCTTCTTCTGGTCTTCTTTATATTTTTCATTTTTCCTTCTGTAACAGAAGTTTCCCTAATAGTTGTTGTGTGTGGATCGCAACCATCATCGAGTGCTGCTGCGTTTGGGTCGGCAAGTCGAAGTGGACAAAAGTTTTTAAGGTTGTCTTTCAATTTGACCAAGCTCGCCTTGGCAGCTAAGCGACCAAGGCGTCGCCCGGCGATGACTTGTGGACGCGCCTAGCTGCCAAGGCAAGCGCCTTGGTAGCTTACCCCAAGGCGAGTGTCAACTTGCTACATGCACTTGCGCCATGACGCTAAGGTGTCGCCTAGGCGACGCCGTGACAATATAATTACAAATACTTCCTAATTATAATTATAATCCTAAAATTTGATATGTTTCAAACTTCACCCGTATACTTTCATTAATAAAATTCATTAATAAAATTGATATTAAATAAAAATAACACCGCCTAAAGCATCCATCCTAGGTGCCACCTACAAGGCCTAGGCGCTCAAAGCTCCCTCCACCACCTCTACCACCTAGCGCTTTCTTGAACATTGATAATCTAGAACATTGATTGTTAAAGATTATGACACAAGTGAAAAGATGAAGAAAATAGAGAGAAAAAAAAAAGAACGCAAAAAAAAGGAAAACAAAAGATCGAAGAAGAAAGACTTACCACATTTTGATAAGAGACGGATGATAGGTCACCCGCCTCTTTCTCTCTCTTTTCATTGTCTTATCCAATGCTACCTTGTGGCCTTTTCAACTTTATTTATTATACAAAATTACATCAAAACCTTGTAGTTTTATACATTTTAATTCCTAGTCCGCTATATCTACATATTTACACATCAGTCCCTAAACTTTAGTTACGCAAAAGATTAAATATATATTGGTATTAAATAATACAAAGCACTTTCAACAACTAGTATAACAATAATGCGATATTACATCATGAATACAATATATTTAATATGTGTCGTATCCCCGCAGCACCCGAATCCCCATTTTTAAAATGTTGACGAACCCACACATTCCCGTATGGAGCACCCAAATTCTCACACCTGTATCCCCTGTATCCTTGCTTCGTAGTTACTAGGGATGCAAACAAACCAAGTTAGACCAAGCATAGAACTATTCTTCGAGTTGTATATAATTGGTGTCAACCGGTCTTTTAAGAAATTTTGTTTCAAATACATCGAATTTCATACTATTCTCGCTAAAGCCAACCAAAGTGACCAGTTTTGTTTTACTTAAAGGGCACTCTTACTTCAGACAGTTCTCAGTCGATTTTGATTTCTTAACTTTTTAATCTTATCTCTTGTAGTTTACACCCTCGTGTGAAAATCAAAGATAAATTCACATATACATACACACATAGTAAACATGAGTAAAGAGAAGTGGGTATATGTAGAAATATGACTATATACATAAAAATACTTGATATTATACAATGAGAGAAAGAGAGAGATGTTGATGATGATGGAATATGTAGAAATATGACTGCTTGCAAAAATTTGAAGTTGGAAGAAAGACAGGACTAGAATGAGAGATATAGAGTAATATAGTGTGAGAGGCAGAGGCCTAAGTTGAAAATGGCGATTGATTCCTTTTTAAGAGAAAATAACAAAGCTTTAGTTGTTACCCACCTTTTTCTTTACCTTTTTTCTTATAAATTATTATTATTATTATAATATATATATATATATTTAATTATTTCGTCTATAAAGCCAATCGTATTTTCGAGAACAGCCAACCTACCGCGACATAAGTAGTTTTTAATTTCAGAAACTTTGGCCAACGGCCAAACTTTCTCCATAAGAACCGACCAAACCTCTCCAATGTGATCCTTTCCGACCGGTTTAATCAGTTGAGTTGGTTTGTTGAACACCCTAACTATTCTTCAAGCTCCAAGCTTTTGAGTATTAAAAGATCAGTTGGAGTTGGTTTAGAATGAGCTCAAGTTTGAACCGTGTCGGCTCCACTTTTTTAGTTCTTATCAAAGATTCTTGTGAACAAACTACAATTAAAAATCATATAATTTTATATTACATCACACCTAAATTAAAATCAATTATGAAAGTCCTTGGACTAACAAGCAGTGCCGCATATGACAACCAGACTACTGCAGCAATGGCAGCAGAATTAGAGCACATTACAAAGGATGATGCAGCTTGAACAACAACAATAAGCTTAAGCTACTATCCAGACCAAAAAAAACAGCATACACCAAGTAATAACAATAAAAACCAATTATTTCTGTAAATCTAGGGGGTGGGTAGGGGGGGAGAAAAATCCTGACTATATTTTATGCAAGAAACAAAAAAAAAAAAAAAAACTCTAGAAAAAGTAAGTGGCAATCAGCTATCTCGTATTGCGATATGCAACGATTGAGAGATCAGAAGGCATTAATGGGTAGACTCCTCAAAACCCAAGCCTCCAATTCTTGAAACCATTGTTCTCGGTGGAGCTAAAGAGCTCAAATCTTATATCTCAAACAAATGACCTTCTCTCTTATATCAACTTCAAAGCTTCCTAGAGAAACTGAACGCACAAAACACTGGCAGTAACATAATAAGACTAGCTGGAAAACAAAAATTTCCCTGAACCAAATCCATACTAGAAAAGAACATCAAATTAACATAAATGCTACTCCCTCTGTCCCAAATTAATTGATCAGTTTTGACTTTTTCAAGTCAAATTGACTATTTTTAGAATTAATAATTAAACATATATAAACATATTTTTAAAATTATAAAAATTGGGGTTAGGAATAAATTGTATATACTTTCTTTTGGTTATAATCTCTTCACCTATATTTTAGCAAAAATAGTAAAAAGATTAGTTTTAAAAATGGTCAATTTAACTTTAAAAAGTCAAAACTGAGCAATTAATTTGGGACGGAGGGAGTACAATAAAATTAAAATTTTGGATCACTAAACCACAATGTTCTTCAAAGATACTTTCCAACCTCTTCTTAGACCCATTTTTATGAAAAGGGTCTAATGCTATATTTAGATTAAGGGAATGAATAAAGGAAGGAATGACATAAAAATAGTGTATTTGATGATCATTTTGGAGGATAAATCATTCTAATAGAATGAAAATTCATTCCATCCTTTTATTTTTTTATTCCAGGTAGAGAAGGTGAAATAAAATTTATCTCAATTGAATAAATTATGTCATTATATGCAACACCCACCGCCAACAACCACCAAACATACACTTAAAATATCTTAAAATCATTTCGTTCCGTCATTCATTTCATTCCTTCAATTCAAATATATCATTAATACTTCGACATCATTGCAATCAATTCCTTGCAAAAAAATTAGTTCAATTGGCCCAATTTAACGTCCATAAACCAAACCTAGGCCAAAAGCTGTACAGTGATCTTTATATCCCTTACTCTATCCCTTACTTACTATATATCACAAAAACATGTACAAGTGTGACCTCGTAGTTGTCGATTAAAAAAATAAAAGTAAATCATTAATAAAATACAAAACCCTAGTTAGCAGAATACCTGAAAGATATTAAGGACGGTGTCTTTGGAATCATTCACCGCTCCATGTTTTTGTTTTGCCTTCTTTCTGTATCTCAAAGGTACCTCCATTTTCTATCTGTGTCACTGATTAGGGCTGGTTAGTGCTGGTTGATGTGAATTTTCATGTAGGTAGTAAGCACTAATAATTAAGAAAATATAAAATAAAAATAAAAAACGCATCTCCCGATAGCTTTTGCGACTGGTGTGGCTTGGTCATGTCAGACGGTTAACTTTTTATGTGATTTTTAATAAATAAAAGTAAACAAACCTCTCGTATTAGAAACACTATATGCTCTCCGTCCCCTAATTAGCCCCGGCAAAATATAATTATGGTTGGTTTTAGTTTTACACAATTTAGTTACGATTCTATTAAAAATTATGTTATTTGTTTTTAAGGTGATGTTTGATAAAATTGTAATAAATTAGATTATTTGAGTGAAATAGTAACTAAACTTAAAAAATTATTTGTTAATTAAAAAGTATAAAATATTTAAATTTAAAAATATTTCAAATTGATTTTTTTAAAATCAATAATGATCTTAAATTTTAGAGTTGAAGAAGTACAATATTTATAGAGGTTTCATAAGTTTAAATTTTTAATTAAGAGACAGTTCTTAATAACTAATATTTATATCTTATTCTTACCGATTAAGAAACGATAAGAGACAAATAAAAATTTACCAAACAACTTTATCTTCTTACCGAATCAGATTTGAAGCTGTTAAGAGATATTAAAAGGTAAACAAATATCGCCTTAAATAGCTATAGGTCTAATGAATACGTAAATTCATTTTTTGAATTTCAAACTTATATAATAATCCAATTAATCAAAACTATGCTTTCCAAAAAAAAATAAAAATAATTAAGCAAAACTATCTACATTATATTTAATTTCTATATTTCTTTGGCATCTCTCTGCTTTTTAAAACATTATATCTTTGTTTATTTAAAACTTTTTATACACACTCTCTCTCTCACACACACGCGCGCGAAATTGTATGCATGTAATTGACTCAACAATTTGACGTTCGTAATAAAGTGGAAAATTAACACTCTGTTTCTGAGTTTTGGACAAAAAAAATAAATAATAGAAAACTTAAATTAGAACATAACATAAAAGAATAGAAAACTTGAAGTTTTTCTTTGTATTGTTTCTGAGTTTTTAATAGAAAATTTAAAAATCTTCTTTTCTTGCGTTTTTAAGTTCTAATGAAAAGAAAAGAAAAATATTATTTTTATAAATTTACCCTTCTATCAATTATAACCATTAAACTATGAATAAAAACATGCAAGATAAATTTAACTAAAGAAAAAAATTATATAATCAAACACAAATATATAAATAAATGTTAAACAAAAATTATTTCTACAAAATCATTGTCATACCATATCCAAAAGTCATCAAACATAATCTATATTAAATGGAAAAAGAAGATACCACCTTTGTTCCATAAAGATAATTTAATTTAATTTCTTTTTTTTTGTTTCGAGAGAAAAAAAGTTTTATTTATTTTTATAGAAATATAAAATAACAATTCATTTACGTTTATCAACGAACATCAAATTAAAAAATATATATATTATTAAATTTTTTAAATTATGAAAATAAGACTTTTTTTATATAAAAAATGGAAGAAATACTATTAACTAAAGCTAAAAGAGAAAACATGTGTTTTACTTGCTTAAACATCGATCAATAATAATTTACAATTTAAAATTTGACTAATAAATTTTGGAGTATAGAGATCAAAAAAAATATCTTAGTTGATTGAACAAGACTTTAAAGTCTTCATGCTAGCAAGGAATAAATTGCAGCTATTTTATTGTGGAAGAAATGATTCTTTAGTATCTTATTTGACAATTAACAAATAAAATAAAATAAAAATAGTTTACTATTTTAGAATTAGTATGTGTCAAGGCCTAAAATAATATTCTCTAAAGAATCTCATTTACTAGGAAAAAAAATTTCAATAAAATCTCATTTCTTTTCACAATAGTAGTTTGCCAAAAAATTTGTAACGAATATTTACTAATGAATAAAATTAAAATCTATATTCCACTGCTCTGAAGAACTCTTACATAGTTGCATGTAAAGTACTTAGTTCTTTGCTAGAAAAGATAAAGGTAATTGATCCACTAATGAATCTGATTTGATTCTGCAGGAAAGAGAGATAAAAAAAGAAAAACGTTAGGTTTAGTAGATAAAAATAAATTGGGGACATGAGTTGTAATTTAAAATTTATTATATTGAAAGTTGGGGATAATATGAGAATTATAAAAATATTACTTATTCTAATTTATTTTCCGTCCAAATCATGTCAATTTTGGACGTAAAACTTTGGCAAGAATAGTGGCCAAGTTTTCTATCAATTTTTTTTCTTTTCCGTTTATTAAAAAATTCAGAAACATAGGAATTGGAAAGAAGACTTAAATTTTTCGTCCATTTCTTTTATTTTCTGACCATTTTAAATCTCAGAAACAGAGCGTAAAAGTTTATCTGGTGTGATTTTTAGTTGGTAAATAGAAAATATAAGACTGTGAGTGATATAGAGAGAGACAATAATTTTTATTATTTTTGAGTTATTGACATGACGTTGTTTATAATGTGTCTTTACACATCGGTCATAATTTAATTTCAAGTCACTATAGCCACAATACATAACAGTCTTTTATATTTAACTCATTTGTTTCTCTTTTTTTTTTTTATAAAACGATTAATATATTAATGCCATTCATCAAATATAACTAAAAAAAAGGTCAAAACTACCCAACGGGAATTACAAAATCCAGAAAATAATGGGAAAGTATATTTATCTACATAAGGGCAGCATCACCGCAAGTAAAAGAGAACACAACTTACCTTCGGTGAGAAATATAAGATGAATTGTATAAATTTATTAATTTTGTTTTATTTTACGTCAACACAATAATCATATTTTGATATATGTTACTTTATTTATCTGTTTTTCGTATTCTTGTTGTTTGTTCTTTTTTTAAAGAACAAACTTTTCACTTGTAAATAATAATAATAATCACTATCATTGATCGCGATATCAACAAATCCCAAAAACCTTATCAAAATTTGTAATCTACATCGCTCGCAATAAATTAGCGGGTTCCACTACACAAGGTCAAAAAAAAAATAGTATGTTATGTTAGAAGTCAATATCTATGTTGATAGTTTAATATATTAATAAGTGTTTTTATACACGCGAACATGTACATATATACATGTATTCTTTTTCTTGTTACATGTTATTATGCAAGTGAGTTATGTAAATGTTTCAAACTATTTTTGATTTTTCTATTTTTTTTTGTAACCAAATTATTTTATAATTGTATTTATATATGTGAAGCTATCATAATTTTGAACCGACTACTTTACTCTATTTAAGAATTCATCAACAAACGACTTGTAACAATCTTATACGTGAGTAGATTATTTTAACATATGCTTAACTCTGTGATGAAAATATTAATATCCTTTTTATATTTATCTTTTTTCACTTAAATCGGTTTACTTTCATCAAATTAATGGTAGATTACCCAATATATATGGCCAATCAAGCGTCATGAATGACAATTGCTTTTACTAACAAACTTATATGTATTATTATATTTCAAAACTATTTAATTAAAAGGATAAATTATAATACAATTAACTCAATAAATTAAAAAATATGCAAACTTGTCCGTGTTAATAAATTTGTATGGTATTAAATATCTGATTTGAAAAATGAATACTCCCTCCGTCCCAAATTAATTGCTTTTCTAGGATTTTTAAAATCAAATTGACTATTTTTAAAATTAATAATTAAACATATATAAATATATTTCTAAAATTATAAAAATTGAAATTAGTAATAAATTGTATATACTTTCTTTTGGTTATAATATCTTTACCTATATGTTAGCAAAAATAGTAAAAAAATTAGTTTTAAAAATAGTCAATTTGACTTTAAAAAGTCTTAGAAATGCAATTAATTTCGGAGGGAATAATACGGAGTCATCAAAGGGCGGGCATATCCTTAATTTTCAAAAATTAAGAGAGTCAAATAAATTAAATGTTTTTGAGATTCACCGTACAACACCACATTCAACAATTCCACGTGGATAAACGACACAACTAACCGCGGCGCATAATAGATACGACCAACTAAAGTAGCTAACGTAAGCAGGCCCATGGATGGGTCCCTACATATGTAAACCCCTTTCCGGAGGTCTAATAGCATTTCCGATATACAGATACTAAACGTTAAAATCCAAAAAAACAAATAAATACAAATAATAAACATATTTTTCTTAAATATCCTTTATCTCTGTCTCTCCTAGCTCTCAAAGGGGAGGAATCAAAAATGGTAGCGACGAGACGAAGTGGATCTCTCTCGAACAACAACAGCAAGAGAGCCTCGTCGTCGGAAGAGAAGCCTCCGTCGCCGAAACGACAAAAGGTCCGTTGTTGTATTGAATTTCGACCGTTGATTTTGAATACTTTTGAGTCTTGGCATTTTCTCCACAACGTCTCATTTTTGGATTTTTTCGATGGAATTCTGGTGTTTCTTGACCTTGGATTTACTTGAATTTCAGGCTGACAATGGTGCTGAATCGGAGAAATCGACGCCCGCTGATTATTCCAAGAATTTGAGCTCGCCGCCACAGGTGGATCCACAAGAATGCGCGGCCGTTGATCCTGCAGTCGCCGGAGGAGAGGCGGTGAGTGCGGGTAAGGTGGAGGCTGCTCCGGCAATTTCTGTTATTACACCAACCGCTGAAGGCAAGTTACTTCCATTTGTTTGTATATATGCTGTAGTGTTACTAGTTGACGTGTTGAATTGTTTGCTTGATTTTTTTTAAAGGGACTTCACCAATTATAGGGGAGAAGCCAAGAAGTTCATTCACTTCATTGAAACAGAATAAGAATATCGAGTTTAATACCCCATGGTGTAGGCTTCTTACACAGAATCAACTGGTAATTCATTTTCAGCTCAACAACAAAAAAGTAATTGAATTTCATTAGAATTTTTGTCCGAAGTTAAGTTTTCAGAGGTTACTTTTCTGTTATTATATTTGATGAATCATCACATTCATGATTTCAAGTTTTCAACTGTAATGTTGTTTTATATACCCATCCAATAATAGAGAAGAAGCCGTTTGTTTAATGTATGCTTAGAGTGCTGACTAATAGCATTCTGTGCTGCAGAACCCAACAATGAGTGTATATACAACAAACTTCCTAGTTGGATCAAACAAGCAAGCCAATCTCTTAATTAAGGATCAAACAATAAGTGGAATTCTATGTTCTATCAAGCTCACACAGGTATTGTCTGGATGTTTAAGTCTATATTGTTACTTAATGGCGTCCAAACATACACACATATCACGTGAACACAATAGGGTTTACTTGGGTCCTACTTTGTTTTTTTTGGGAGATAATCTCCATAATGTGTATATGCAGTATGATTACTCTTTGTTTGTGGAATGATCAGCGCGGAAGCAGTTACGTTGCCGTGCTTGAAAGCAAGGGAAGCAAGGGATCTGTTCAAGTTAATAGGAAGATCATTAAGAAGAGTGCTACTTGTGATTTAAATTCCGGAGATGAGTTGGTTTTTGGTTTGCTGGGTAGTCATGCTTATGTATCCTTTTATTTGTTGTTTTGAGGTGTTAGTTGATCCAACTTGTTTTATTGCCTTTCAGGTTCTCTAAATCTTTATTTTTCTTATTTCTTTCGACATGATCTGATTTGGTTGCATGTGTTGTTGTGAATTTTTTCCTTAACATTTCACATTATAGATTTTCCAACAACTAGCGTGTGAGATAGTTGTTAAAACACCCTCATCAGTTGCTGGCGTGGGCTTTAACTTGGTTCATGCTGAAAGGCGGGCAGGAGACCCGTCAGTTGTGGCTGGTGCTTCTATTTTGGCATCTCTATCAAACTTGCGGCAAGATTTATCGCGCTTGAAACATACAGCTCAGAACATTGGCAAAACCTACCAAATGGCTGAGCTGCCCCCTTCTCCTGTTGCTCATGAAGATGAGCTTGATGGCCTTGAAGTAAACTCTGCTACAAACATTGAGATTGACAGTGCTGCTGATGTTGGAGCAACTAGCAAGATTCTTCCTCTTGACTGCAACCTAGACTCTTGCATAGAGGCAGGCAATGTATATTTTTCTAATCTTGAATGACTTCTTAAGGCCATTATTGAGAATGTTATCTCCATTAATTTGTTTCAACTTAGAAGTGTGCAAAAAATCTGTGCACAGATAGTGGAAGAAAGAGAATGGATCAGGGATTCATTGCCGTTATATTCACCTGGGATGTCTCTAAGATGTGCAGTATTCAGAGAAGACATTCACAAAGGAATTCTCGATGGTCGTGACATTCAAGTTTCATTTGATGCCTTCCCATATTATTTAAGGTATGGAATCTCCTTGGCAGATTTGTTTTCATTTGCACTTCTTTTCTTAGCAACAAAGTATTATAAACACAAAGGCCAAAAGGGGACGTCATCCTGGTACACCTGAAGTATACAAAAAGCACGAGGATCCAAAAATACCACCTGCAAGAAACAATGAGGCCACACCCCAACTACATGAGCTCGACATATGGATGACTTAAACAAAATGTTAAATGAAACTCTCCCAAAAAATCAACAAAAGATATCAACGACACGAGATGGAAGGATAGAGTCCTAACTCTTAAAATGATGTAAAATACAAAGACCTCATGTAGCATTAACAAAGGGAAACTTGAGCTGAGGATAGAAGAAAACCATAACATTTTCAATCGTGATGGTGCTTATGTTTCAAGATTTTGGACTTGCTTGCAAAATTTTAGACGTTTCTATTTTGCAAGGTATTGGACTTTCTTTCAAGAATTTAGATGATGTAGCATAATATTTATCAAATTTGAATCCCATGAACGGGTTTCTATTAATTAGATATTTCATATTGATAACTATATTAAGATTTGAAGAAATAATATATTTAGGAATTACATAACTGAAGTTGGAAAAAATTGCTTAAAGAAGAAATTAAAAAAATGGGACGTTAATTTTCGTTTTCCCCCACCTGGTGAGGAGAAAAATGTTAAAATATACTTTTCTGTGTCTGACAATAATTGTAAGACCATATCTTGACTAGATGGTTTGTGTAATGATGTTGCTTAGAAGGTGGGTTTCTTGTACCTTTTTGGGGGTTCTTGAACCTTTTGGGAGTTGTTTGAACAAAGATGTAGGTAGGGAATATTTTGAGTACGTAGGTTGCTAAGGCCTATCCCCGTAATGGGTTGGAGTCAGTGGATGTGCTATAGCCTATAGAGTTACTCTATGCCTGAAACTTGAGTAATTCTTCTGTATATGGGATAAAAGATATATATATGTATATGTATATATTTGTGTTTTTCTTTGTGAAGTGCTTATTTATATTTTCTGGTCCTTTACTAGTTAAGGTGGCAATTGAAGATGATGAAAGGTGGGATACAAGTGACGGAAGATTGTGTTTAGCCAGCCTTTTCCATGATTCTAGTATATATATCTGAACTTAATCACTAGATATTTCCTAATAGGAGTGCGAGGGAGTTGCAACTTGATACCAGTATGTTAGTTTTTAACCCAAATGCTTGTGGTTCAAAAGGTTGAAAAATTTGTGAAGTTGCTACTAATGTCCTTTTCTTTTGAAACACTTCACGAATTATTATCAGTTTGTTTCTTTTACCACTGGCAGTTCAACAAACAAAGATACAATTCTGAAGTTGCTTTTTACCCCTTTGTATTTAATGAGTTTTTATTTTATTTTATTTTTTTATTTTTAATCTGTGATAATGTTTTACCTGTTGAATTAGATGTGTAATGAGCCAATTAGAAATTTCTGAACCCAATTCCCTCTCTGTTCACTTGCAGCGAAAACACAAAAAATGTTCTCATTGCAGCTTCTTATATACATCTGAAGCACAGAGAACAAGTTAAATTTACCGCTGAACTTCCTACAGTGAACCCGAGAATTTTACTGTCTGGTCCTGCAGGTACGTGATTAGTTTTCATTACCGTTTAATTTTTGGAAATTGCATATCCATTTACTCAACTAATGCTGGGTTGCATTCTTTTATTTTTTTCACTCTTTTTCCAGGATCTGAGATATATCAGGAGATGTTGGCAAAGGCGCTTGCTAGTTATTATGGTGCCAAATTGCTTATATTTGATAGCCATTTATTTTTGGGTGTAAGATAATTTTCACCTACTGGCTAAAGAATAATATCTTCTATTCCTAATTCTTTGCATGACCTGCAATAAAAATATATCTTCCTAGTTGTTGTTTAGAGCTTTCTTTCACTTGCTTGTCAATATTGTGATTATTTTCTTAGTATTGGTGCTTACTCCTAGTAGTTTGGGATAAAAGGCGTTCAGTTGAATTGATTTTCATTGTGTTGGTCTTTTGCCTTTTTTATTTTATTTTTGATAAAACTCCCTTCATTTCAGCAAGTTTGTCACTTTTTGGTGATTTCATGCAAATTAAGGAAGTAAATCTTTGTTTATCAGAGTATTAGTTTATGAAAATTTTCTAATTTTACCCTCAACCATATAGACATGTGCTTGTACTGGTTGGGCCCATTAAAATCCCTTGCACATCACATCACTTTGAAAGTGTGGTACAGTATTTCGCATTAAGATTGCCTTGATTTTGAAAGCATGACAATCAGTTTGATTCTTGAAACAAAAATAGAATTCTGAAGTAACAATCTTTTATTTCACTTGCAAGGTAAATATATTAACTAGTAAATGATTAATTATCTCGGTTTCAGGGTTTATCTGCCAAAGAAGCTGAGCTTCAAAAAGAAGGAAACAATGCTGAGAAATCCAGCAACATCATTAGCATGCAAAGTTCTGGAGCTTCTGACTTGGCTACAGGCACAGGGGCTTCATCCGGTGAAGCGGTAGCCCCTAGCACTTCAATTGTTCCTTCTACATTTGGTCTGGAGTCACAACCAAAGATGGAGATTGATACCATACCCTCTTCTGTTGGGGCATCTAAGAACCCCTTGTTTAAATTAGGTATATAACTTGTCGTCAGATTTTGGAGAGGCATCCATACATAAATTTCACAAAAAGGAGCTTCTTACTTTTTCTTCTGATATTCTCCCATTCTTTAATGAAATTCTGAAATGTTTAGGAGACAGAGTAAGATATGTCGGTTCTACTTCTGCCAGCAGCTTATATTCAACGCTATCTCCTTCAAGGTACAATTTTTGATATTTCACACGTATGCTACTATTTTCCCCGAGTTTTTCCTCCCTTTTTGTGTGTTTGCCTTGGTCTAAATGTCTAATTGTTGTAAGGAGTTCAATATGGATGCTGGTTTCCCCTTCCTGTAGTTTGAATGGTTTTCTGTAAGATATGTTATCTGATGTTCATACATTACTAAATCATGTATTCAGTTGGCCAAAGCAGGAATTGTTTTTCAGTGGAGGCATCATACTAATGATACATTATCAGATTTGTTTACACAGAAAAGAGCAAGGAAATGTAAACCAATTTTCTGCAAATTAGAAAATGAGCAACTTTTACGAAGGCATCATCTGTAAAATAAGTTGACAAGGGTACAGTGTAGTTTCAAAAACATGAGGCTGTATGTGTAATATACGGTATTGAAATTTGCTTCATGTTTTTTACGCTTCGGCTTGATAAACTAAAAATATTGTATTACACCCTACAATAATTTATGGGGCTTGCTATTTCCACAGGGAACTTTGTTAGTCCTATAAGGTTCCTTTTCACATGACTATAGGACCCACCTATACCCATCAGGAGCCTTGCGTAATAGTAATCTCATATATATATATATATATATATATATATGGTGATAACATGGTTGTGGCAACCACTACTAACTAGCTTGGGCACAAGCATTTCAATAGGCCGCTTTGTCTTCCACACTAATTTCATTGATGACAGTTCTCATTTCACCATTTATTAATTAACCAAGTCGTTGGGGCTGTTTGCCTCAACCAACTAGCTGTGGCACCCATAAGTAATAACCATGTTTTTCAATATACATGAGGAGTGATTCATAGCCATCGCTGGCTATGGGTCATTCCTCACCCAACTGATCTGTGGCCACTCATTGCAATCACGGATGACTAAGATTAAAAGAGGATTGTTAGTATCCGCAAGAAATTCTTGCAGATACTAATTAGTATCCGCGGGAACTTCTTGTGGATACTTTTTACGTCAAAAAATTCAGAAATGGTCAGAACACTATTTCTCTCTCCTAAAACAAAACTTTATTTTTCTTCAACTAAATTTCAAAATTCAATGATTTTTTTGTTATAAATTCAAAATTGTCAATTTATATGTCATTAGAAAGATATCGAAAAGATCTTTAAAATAAGAGGCATTGTTGATATGTTTTGATGTTGTTAAAATGTCAAAAGTTACAACCAAAACTTATAATGGTGTATTTCAAAATATAAAATTTTAATTCCAATTTTGGTCATTTTAACTAAATAAAAAGATATCAACAATGGATAAAGATGTTAAGAGAGTTTTTTAACGATATATAGATTAACAATTTTGGATTTGTAACGAAAAAGTTATTGAATTTTAAATTTTGATTGAAGAAAGAGAAAAAGTTGGGTTAGGAGAGGGAAATAGCGTTATGACCTTTTCTGAATTTTTTTACCGTAAAAAGTATTAGCAAGAAGTTCCTGCGGATACTAATTAGTATCTGCAAGAACTTCTTGCGGATACTAACAATCCCCTTTTAATCTTGACCGTCCGTGTTTGCAATGAGTGACCACAGATCAGTTGGGTGGGAAATGACCCATAGCCAGCGGTGGCGCTATGGATCACTCCCCCATATATATATATATATTTATATATTTATATAACTCGGGCGGGGTGACCTCCCCCACTTGGGCCTATATGAGTCCACCAATCCTGTGTATATTTGTGTATATATACTTTAATTCAAATGATTAATTAAAGTCGGTGTTTTATGGATCTTGCAATTGGTTTGTGTTGCGCGCTTAAGATGGGCACTTTTGTTCTTTTTGTCTCTTTTTTAGGGCAATACACATCATGGTAAACTTCTATTTGTTTTCATTGCACCTCACTCATGTTTTGTATTGCTGCAATATTCTAGGGGTCCAACTTGTGGGAGTCGAGGGAAGGTTTTATTACCCTTTGAAGATAATCTCGTGTCTAAAATTGGCATAAGATTCGATAAACCTGTTCCTGATGGGGTTGACTTTGCGGGTCTATGTGATAATGGTCATGGATACTTCTGCTATGGTAATTTCCCACTGTCTCATTGATTTCAGTTTACTCAAGAACCTGAATTATGTTATTTTTGCGTCATCTCTCTCTCTCTAGCTCATGAACTTCGTCTGGAAAGTTCGGGTGTGGAAGATCTGGACAAGTTACTCATTACCACTTTGTTTGAGGTTGGCTTACCTTTTCGTTTTGTTTAAATATCTGAGTAATTATAACTTATGTCATGCCTCTCATTGCTTGCTTGTGTTACTTACAATTGTAATTTTGTTATATCAGGCTGTATTCAGTGAGAGCAGGAATTCTCCTTTCATTTTGTTTATGAAAGATGCTGAGAAGTCTATCGTTGGAAATTCAGAATCATATACAACATTCAAGAGCAGACTTGAGAAGCTTCCTGATAACATCATTGTAATTGGTTCACACACTCATACTGACAATCGCAAGGAAAAGGTAAATTTGTCTGACAAAGAGGTTATCTGTCTGTATCACTAGGTAAAGATGAAGGACAGAGGCAATATATTATGATCATAGGAGGGACAAGATTCACTTCTGATAAAAGTACATATGATTAGATCATCCTAAAGAGATTAATAATTGTAAGGGAGTCTTTAAAATGCTGATGATATGGTCAACTTTCTAATGTATCTAATGTAACAAACTCTTACATTATAATGTCTTTAAGCCACAAACTCAATAAAGTTGCAAAATAGTCCAAATAAACAATTGGCAATAATTGATGTTGATTGCCCTTAATACCTGCAGTTACTATGGTCATTGATACTGAAGAAACACAAAAGTGCTTATATACCCTTAACAAAATTCGGACCTTTATTGTGTTTTAAAGATGTGCTCTTGCTTTGCCCTTTTTTTTGGATAATAAAAAGACCTCAGTTGTTAAAGATCCTCCATATTTTATTCTTAGTATTT
Source organism: Aralia elata (assembly GCA_034770075.1). NCBI lineage: Eukaryota > Viridiplantae > Streptophyta > Magnoliopsida > Apiales > Araliaceae > Aralia > Aralia elata. Next base: position 4,277,560 of record CM068378.1, read on the forward strand.
AAGAAGAAAGGTGGTTAGGCACTTTCAATGACCGTGTATGCGCGTGCTTATGAATTAAGTGATGGGGTGTAGTTCTGTGGGTATTCATGGTTGAGGATGCATGAAATTTATTCTGATTGTATTTTACTATTGAAGTTTTAAGCTCTAGTACAATGGGGATTGTGGACACATTTATAAAAGTGTTCAAGTTTGGCTATATATGCGTGCCTTTGGACTCCACCTAAACCTTTGAGGTTGAGTTTAATAGCCTCTCCAAGTGACTCTTGGCTTAAGCTTGAGTCTGATGCTTACATAACTTCTGAATAATCTATTATTACCTTATTGAATACTGTTTTTAATTATTGAATTGAATCTGGTCCTTGTGCAGTCACATCCCGGTGGTTTGCTCTTCACAAAATTTGGCAGCAACCAAACTGCTCTGCTTGACTTGGCTTTCCCGGTAATGGGTTCTTCCTATAATGTGGACTTCTTTGGTTTAATGCCCCCCCTCTTTTTTATTTTATTTTATTTTTTATATCCAACTAAATTTTGAGAAGTCAAAATTTACTTGTGGTTTGTGAGTGGTTTGGTTGAAGATGTAGGCATCGATTATCTTCAATATACATGATTGCTGTTAATCATTGTTTTATTTTCCTCCTGTTTTAAGGTTTTGATTTATTGTTATCAGAGCATATGTGAATACTTTGTATCATTTTCCTTACTCCATTTATAGATATCTGTTTTGCAAATTGATAATGTTTTTGTTGTTGCCCTCATTCATAAACTATCGTGTATCTTTCTTTGTGCTTCTTCTTACATAATTATTGTGAATTGAAACTAATTTCACTGTGCTGACAAAATTTGTGTTTACCATTTTGTTTCATCTTCATCATCTCATAACTTGCTTAAATAGTTACTCTCTCCGTCCCGTATTAAACGTCATAATTTTCTTTTTAGGATGTTCCACAATAAATGTCCTATTTCTATAGTAACTATTTTTATCTTATTTTTCCACTTATACCCTCATAATCTTTTTAGTCAACTTTTGTTGGAAACTTAAAAAATGATAAAAGGTTTACATTGGGAAGTGATATATTGTTATACCACTTTCTCTCTCATATTATCAATATAACATCTCTTCTATTCATGTGGAAACTAACAAAGAATAATTTAATAATTAATGTTTGGGTCATAGAAAAGTGAATGGATACTACAAGTAAAGGTAATTTAGAAGGGCAATTTAGGTAAAAAAATTATTATTAATTAACGTGTCGAAACTAATTAGGACGTTTAATACGGGACGGAGGGAGTATTATATAACATCTGTTTATTCTTATAACGATTCTGAAAATTATAGCCACTTATATCTTCACTTAAAGGTTAAACAAGGTAAGTTACCACAATTTTTGAAAACATCAAAGTTAACCGGTAAAAGTTTCAATTGAAAAAGTTCAATGACAGCAAAAGCTACATATATAACCCCAAGACAAAAGTTTAGCTTCCTGGAATATTTGTTTGAGCCTTTGTGGTGCAATCTTGTTTGTGGGTTGGGAAGTATTTTCTGAGTTTTTAGAAACTGGCGAAGAGTTAAATTTAGTAGTTTTTTCATTCATTTGTTCTACCTGTGTAACTTATATGCATTTTACATTCTCTCATTCTGCAGTTCCTGTAGGGATCATTATTCAGAAGATGTTAAAAAAATCTTAGCGACAGTAATTTAAATATTGATCATTTATCTACAGTATTCCGTTCTACAGTTTTCTTAGGGTCATAATAATGCTGTAAATTTTTTCTTTGATTAAATCTTAGCAAGTTAGCATATATTGTGAAATTTCTTTGTGAACAAGTGAATTTGTTATACTAGTGATAGGGGTGAGGGTTTCACTGGTTTAAACTTTTAATTTCCCCTTTCAAGATTCCATGTCTATATATCTTATTCAGTCATCTTTATATTACAGGTTGGACTATAGCATTTGTGAACTGTTACTTGTTGTTGCTTTTCGAGACCTTATTTAATTCTTTATTGTTTGCAGGATAGCTTTGGGAGACTGCATGATAGAGGAAAGGAGGTTCCCAAGGCAACTAAGCTTCTTACAAAACTCTTCCCCAATAAAGTAGCAATTCACTTGCCTCAGGTCTGTGCTTCGAATGCCCGGTGTCACTAGCCTTTTGCCACCTTCAGCATTTGTTGATAATTTTTAAATCATTACAGGATGAGGCTCTCCTTGTGAGTTGGAAGCAACAGCTGGACCGGGATTCCGAAACTCTAAAAATGAAGGGAAATCTGAATAATCTGCGCAGTGTGAGTAATTAGTTGGCACTATTAAAACTCTGAACATTACTTACTAGTGTTCACAATGTTATTGAAATAGTCCATTTATTTCTTATTTTCATCTTTTATAGGTGCTTAGTCGGAATGGGTTGGAATGTGATGGACTTGAAACACTATGCATCAAGGACCAATCACTTACAACTGACAGTAAGTATCTTCCTTTTTAAATAATCAACTTTTGTCTGAAACAGTAAGTTGGTAAAAAATGTATTGTCCTCTCTTATTCTTTTAGTTTATGTACATTACTCAATAGAAAAATGTATTGGCATGTCTTGAAGGTGCTGAGAAGGTTGTTGGATGGGCTCTGAGCCATCATTTAATGCAGAACTCTGAAGCTGATCCTGATGCACGGCTTGTTTTGTCTAGTGAGAGGTAATGGAATATCAAGGCACATTCTTTTGATTTGTGGTCAGCTGAAATATTATCTATTGGATGTAATTAAATGAAAATAGCGTAATGTTACAATATAGCAGCATTCAGTACGGGATTGGAATTCTACAATCTATTCAGAATGAATCCAAGAGCTTGAAGAAGTCACTCAAGGTGATTACTATGCTTTCATCAACGCTTTGTACTATTTGTTTGAAAACGTTTCTATTTGTATGTGCAATATAGAAGTAATTGTTGGGTGAAAATGTCTTGACATCATTTTAGTAGTCATTGATATATAAGTTTTCTGGCATACCTAGGATGTTGTGACAGAAAATGAATTTGAGAAAAGACTTCTAGCCGAGGTTATCCCACCGAGTGATATTGGCGTAACATTTGAGGATATTGGAGCACTGGAAAATGTCAAAGAGACACTGAAGGAGTTGGTGATGCTTCCTCTACAGAGGCCTGAGCTCTTTTGCAAGGGCCAATTAACCAAGGTTACTTCCATCATTCTTCTTTGTGGCATGCTTCTGTTGAAAGAAGTTTTTTTTTTGTTTTTGTTTTTTTTTCCTGTTAATTATTAGCGAAACTAAAATTTATATGCGCTGTATTTGCCTGTGATCTGAATTCTAGTTTTGTTCCATTTCCTTTTATTTCCCTTTAATCTACACAAATTTCCTGTTGGTAACCTCTTTTACACTTCCCAACTTACCATCAAATTCATATTTTCTATCCTATGAAGTTTTTGAAAATTATTATCTTCTACTGCCAAACAAGAATTGCTTGACGAAGGTTCTTGGAGCTTAATAGATGTATGCCTTATTCAACTTTCCCGCTCAACCATCTATTCTGTTGCATTTGCACTCATTAACATATTTTATGAATCTGTTTTACAGTGTCTTTAGCCACAAAAGGCATGCTTAACCTATGTTGGGTTTGGATACTAAACTTCCTATATAAGCACAACACCTTGTAATTTCAAAATTTCTCTTTAAAAACACAAGGTGAAGTGAAGCTTGGTGTTTTGCAAACAGGCTATTTTCCATTTTAACGGGCAGTGTGTCTCCAGATTAATATTTAAAGTGAACATCACAAGTATTGGCTATTTGGCTCAGTGTGCCTGAGCTCATTGTGCCTTTCCTCATTCCTGTATGATTGAGAATTCCTGATTATTTTTAAATTACTATCCTATAACTCATCTTGCTTTTCAGTCTTTGTTTGAATTTTCCTTGGTGCTTTTGGATCCTATCTAGTTGATTGTAGTTATCATTGTGTTTGCAATTATCAATTTCATTTATGGATACAATGGAACAGTTGAATTAATTTCGTTAAACGTATACACACCCTTCTGAGTACTCAACTCAACGACGCCTTTTATCCCAAACTAGTTACAACAGGCTGAAATGATCCTCTGTGAAATCATAATAGAAAGACAAACGGGGAAAAAATAGAACAAGAGGAGTTAAGGAGAAAAATAAGAAATAAAATATAATGTAATACAAGTATGAGATTCCCCAAATTCAATATAAAAAACACACCCTGAAAAATAAAAATAAAATAATACACACACACACACACACACACACTCTTCTGAGTTATTACAAATAAAATCTCACTGTTTGTCCAACACTTGCAGCCTTGCAAGGGTATACTTCTATTTGGCCCTCCTGGAACGGGAAAGACCATGCTAGCAAAGGCTGTGGCTACTGAAGCTGGTGCAAACTTCATCAACATTTCTATGTCAAGCATTACATCTAAGGTTTAGTTTATCGTGGAGTTTCTATGAATTTGTCACAAGGACCTACCAAAATCTATCTCATGTTGACCTTATATTTCTTATTGCAGTGGTTTGGTGAGGGTGAAAAATACGTGAAGGCCGTGTTTACTCTAGCTAGTAAAATTGCTCCAAGTGTTGTATTCGTAGATGAAGTATGCTTCTTGAAACTTTCTTTAGAACTGTTCTGAATATTAATTTCTTTCAATGACGATATTCACTATTCTTCTTCTAAAGGTTGATAGCATGTTGGGCCGACGGGAAAATCCGGGAGAACATGAGGCCATGCGTAAGATGAAAAATGAGTTTATGGTGAACTGGGATGGTTTGCGGACAAAGGATACAGAACGAGTTCTTGTTCTTGCAGCTACAAACAGGCCTTTTGACCTTGACGAGGCTGTAATAAGAAGGCTGCCTCGCAGGTCACATATCTCTTTTAAATATTCCCAACCTAAATTTCTGTCTACATATGAATTAAACTATTTCATATTTAGCACTTCTGTAATGCATGTTCTTTTGCAGGTTGATGGTTAATTTGCCAGATGCTCCTAACAGAGCAAAAATTCTAAAAGTGATACTAGCAAAAGAGGACTTGTCTGCAGATGTTGATTTGGATTCAGTTGCAAGCATGACTGATGGATATTCTGGAAGCGACCTTAAGGTTGTCTTTTGTTATTTGTATTGCATACAATTACTACTCTTAGTATGGTATATGTTCTCGAGGATTGTGGCTTCTTACATTTTCTCATGTTGCAGAATCTGTGTGTAACTGCTGCACATCGCCCGATTAGAGAGATTTTGGAAAAAGAAAAAAAGGTATGTTTTGTTTATTTGATGATTTAGTAGTTTGTTGCTACTTAAACTTGAAATGAAGATATGCTGGTTTACGTAAAGAAATAAAAAAAATAAAAAATCCTTTGTAGTTATCTGTATTAGTTATAGTCATTAACAATGCATGTTTAAAGTTGGCTAATGGCAAGGAGCATGGTTAAGGTCCTGGCAGATAAGTTTGTAAGCAGGCATGTATAAATAGTTTCTGTAGCATATCGAAGTATGGCAATAAAGCAAGCATAAGTCATCATGATGCCTTAGTATTCTTTTGTAAGGGGTTTTCACTACCCCAATTGAGCTAACTTACTTTTAAGTGTTGGTTTTAGCAGGCAAATAATTTGTCCAATATTCCAGTTTTTAGCATTGCTGTTTTCTTTGAACAAAATGTTCGTTTAAGCACTCTTGGAAAACATCTTATTCGCTAGGCCTTTAAACAAAAATCCGCTTAGATTTCCTTTAGAACATGCAAGTTATATTTGAAATTAATATTATGAAATTTTCTGTTAAGCTGTTACACTGTAATTGTTGTATTTAGCAGAGCTATATTACCATACTAGACGCATTTGTTCTGTGACCTAACATTGTCAACTGATGACAGGAACAATCTGCTGCTTTAACAGAAGGTAAACCTGCTCCAGCTCTCAGTGGTAGTGCAGATATTCGGCCTTTAAACATGGATGACTTTAAGAATGCTCATGAACGGGTAAGCATTAAAAGATATGAAATGTGTATTTTTGTTTTCACTATTTATTATTTTCGTCTTATATATAATAATTGTTTTCTCAAATTTTCCATTTTTCTGTTTTATCATAATAGATTTGTGCAAGTGTTTCATCGGAGTCTCAAAACATGACAGAGCTTCTACAATGGAATGAACTCTATGGTGAAGGGGGTTCTAGAAGGAAGAAAGCTCTTAGTTACTTCATGTAGAGGTTTCACATCTGTACAAATGGTTCTTTTTTTCAGTTCAGTACTCGTATCTCCCAGGCCAAGCCAGGCCAGGTTTCCGCTCTCTTTGGAGTGCTGAGAAGCCATTTTCTTTGTACAATGAAGATTAGGTCCTTTTTAAGTTTTTGTGACTTCTATTAGTTTCAAGATGGTTGGTAAGGTAGGTAGCATCCCGGAGATAAGGGCATGTCTTTCCTGCTTTGTTTTGTTTCCCCATCTCCTTGCTGTCAATTTGAGGACTCTATTTTATTCAAGTTATTAAGCTAAACAGAAGGAAAAGTGCATGAAAAGAAAATTTCTACCCTGTGCATATTTTGTCATTACGGTGGTTGTCACAATGAAATAATAAGCAGTTGCTGTATAAATTAATAATTATAATAATTGCATGTTTATGATTCATTGTGTGTTTTGGATTGTGCGTGATATCTGTGTCCTATCAATGGGCATATGTAATCGGCTTTTTATTATTTATTGATTTTTCGCTATTTTTATAGGAGATAGAGTTGAACTTAGCACCTCTTGCTCTTTGGTTATCAGGGCCTAGTGATCGGCATTCTCTTTAAGAATGCAGTAACTGTGTGATTGGCCAAAAAATAGATATGATGTGTTCGTGTAATCAGTTACTATGTACTCCACTATACCGTAACTGTATGTGGCTGATCAAAAATAGATAAAAGTATCATAGTTCAAGTCCCCCGCCCATAGGATAGCACCTACAAATAAAATAATGGTCGACAACTCTGTTTTACATGTCACTCACTCACTCACTCGAGAATAATCCCAATTTATTTATGTTGTCCAGAGTTTAGATGCTTGTCTTCCATTTTTTGTATCCAAATAGGAGTACCTTATTTATCCTTTCAATGTTTTGTACTCAAAGCAAAGCAAAAAAAAATAAATTCCCACACGGTTAGTGGGGGAGGGGTGACTCAATATTACTATTGTATGGAGTGATAAATTTACTAATATATGTGTGCCGATAGATAAAAGAAAGTTTTTGTTATTCAAATTTTAAAATTTTAAAAAATTATTAATATAATAAAAAACCCAAGTATACTAAGTATACTACAAACAATACAATACAATACATGCTTTAGACAGAGATCGTATGTAATTTTATTTTGTGACATTCATATTAGGAAATAAAAATTTGTGACATGGATTCCATCACATGACTAACATAACATAGTTAAACTTAAACTTATACTTGGAGTAAATATAAAAACGAATTAGGAAATTAACAGTTTGTGATGTGGAAAAAATACAGTATAATAAATAGTACGTGTTTTTCAGAAACAAACTTGGGACTTGAAAATTACTACAATACTTGTACCCAAATAAATACTGTCGGTTTTTCAATTCCTATTCACTCGCCTCGCTAATTACTATCGATCAAACTACTCAAATTCCCTTCCTCGCACTCTGCATTCAACTCCCCAATGCCGGATCTACATTCCCAATCACCACCGCCACCGACTCCTCCGCAGCGCACAACCACCGATCTATTTGGCGACCCAGTCGACTCCCACCCACTATGGTTCAAACAATCATCATTCCTAAACCCTAATTTCGACCCCGAATCATACATCTCCGATCTCCGAACCTTTGTCCCTTTCGAAACCCTCCGATCCGAGCTCCGTTCCCACCTCTCCTCGTTGAAACACGAGCTGGTAGAGCTAATTAACCGGGACTACGCCGATTTCGTTAACTTAAGCACCAAGCTTGTCGATGTTGATGCCGCCGTCGTCCGAATGCGGGCTCCACTGACGGAGATGAGAGAGAAGATTGAGGTGTTCCGCGGGGCAGTGGAGGATTCGCTTTTGGCATTGCAGAGTGGGCTTCAGCAGCGTGCCGAGGCCTCCGCTGCCAGGGAGGTTTTGGAGTTGCTGCTCGATACTTTTCATGTTGTGTCCAAGGTAATGTTTCCTTCTTTTACTGAATGTTTTAAACGTTTTTTCAGTTGAATTTCGTTTGGTGTTTGGAAATTATGTCGTATACTCGGGTTTTAAATTGAGACATGAGAGAATTTGGAGCTTTTAACTTAGATTTAGTTTGTGATCAGTTAAATTAAAATTTATTGCTTTATGATGGCTTTTGTTTTGTGATTGGGAAAATTATATGTAACTTTAGTTTCAAAGCAGAAATTTAAGGGAATATGAAAATTTTAGTTTGAAATTTGGTGCAATGAAGTTCAACTTTACCCAGAAGTGTGTTCTGGTTTAGTAGTGATTGAGAATTATGTTGGATCTAGGAGAAATAGTGAGGAAGTGAGAATGAAAAGTAAATATTCTTAAGAAAGATCTATTGCAGCATTATGTTTGGCACTGAGCTTCATGAAATCATATAAAGTTGGACTTGTGATCATTAACATTTTTTTTTTGTTTATTTTATTTTATTTTTAATTCTTAATTTATATTTATTTTTACAGAAAATCTAGGATTATGTTAATTATATCAAAATGAGACTTTACTTGTTTTGCAGTGAGTTATGCTCATTTAGTTCTAAAAATTCCATTTTACTGAACACAGGTTGAGAAGTTGATAAAGGAGCTGCCTAGCTTGCCTGCTGATTGGTCCAATGGAGATGTAGATTTTGTAGAAAAAAGTCATTTGAGCAATGGGATATCATTGCAACATGCAGAAAATGGAACAAATCTCAGGGAAACTCAAAGCATGCTGTTGGAGAGAATTGCTAGTGAAATGAACAGGCTAAAGTTCTACATTACTCATGCACAGGTCTATCTTGCTCTCACTTATGTCACAACACACATATAATCCTGGTTTGATATCTCTATTTTACAATTTTTCTATCTCTGGCAACACTGCTGGTGACATGATTTTGTGAGTTGGTGGATTTGCATTTAACATTTCTTTCCACAACTCATCTATAAGGTCTTGTGATTAATTTATTGTCGAAGTTATGCTTCTTGGTGAAGTGTCCTTTTTTGGGATGCTTATTCGTTGTATTATATTATACTTCCTCCGTTCCAAAATTATAAGATCATTGTTGACTTTTGGAAGTCAATACAATGCATTTTCAAACTCCAAATTGAGATGATTCATTAAAAATCATGGAACAATAAATCTTACAATGAGTAGTATTTTTTAGACATTTTACAATATTCATCATATTATTGGCTAAAACTAAAGGAATTCATATCAATTTTTTAATTTTTTTTTGCTAAATTCATTCATGTCATTTTTGAGTTTGTAAATTCTTTAAATTGACTTCAAAAAGTCAATGATGATAATATTATTTTATATATGGTTATTTACATTGAACTTATTGCAATGTCTAATAGTTGATGACTAGTTAAGTAGTGGGCATCGATTCTTCTTTGTTATGACTATGGAGAGATCAATCACGAGTATTGCTATTTAATAGGAATATTTAGTCTTTCTTAAATTTCTTGTCCAAAATATCTTTTATATGATTTATTTTTTTACCAAATAATAATAATAATATCCATCTCAAACTTTGATTTACTCTTTAATTGTTTATTCTGTTGAGGTTTTGCTATTTGGACTTGGGAGAAATTCTCTTCGAGGTGGACTTATGTTGTTAACTGTAACCAATTTTTCCTTCAACTCTAGTGACCTAGTCTAGAGAGATTAGTGATTGAATCCTCAAAAGAAAATGTATTTAATTTAGCTTGGTGGGGTTTTTAATTTTGGACTTTTCAAAATAATAAGTTGTCTTAATATTGGTTTAAAGAGTGCCTAACATTATGTGGAAATTATATAGCTCAAATAATGGTGAATCATAATGCAAATGTATCTTGAAGATATTGAAGTCTACTTTGTTTTCATTGAATAGGTAATAAGATAGAATTACAAAATGGAAGTTTCTTATAATTAGAGAGAAAGAATCATGTCATGACTTCTTTGTAGAATGATGGCAACCCTGCCAAACCATGTTGAAGTGATATGGATAAGATTTGCGTTGTAAGTCAAACATTTGCAGTCTACTATCAAGTGAACAAAAGAGTAACCAGTGCACCTCTTCGATTTTTGGCTAAGATCAACATGGTGATCTAGCTACACAAAATATGGTAACCCTGCCAAACCATGTTCAAGTGATATGGATAAGATTTGCGTTGTAAGTCAAACATTTGCAGTCTACCATCAAGTCAACAAAAGATTAACCAGTGCACCTCTTCGATTTTTTGCTAAGAACAACACGGTGATCTAGCTACACAAAATATTGTTTTTTGTCATCGTAAGAAAAAAAAAGTTATTTAACTTTTTCTAGTCTTAATTACCTCTCGTCCAAGCACGATTCTCCAACTTCTATATTGGAGAGGGTAAGATTATATCTTTCAATTTTTCTAACATTTTAAATGACAGGGAGGCATAAAAATTCCTTTCTTTATTCAGCTTCTTGTCGGTCTAATTTCACGTATTGGGTTATCCTTCGCACCATTTTTCTTCTTATACTTGGAAGGCAAATGTTCTCTCGAAAATTAAGGCTGTTGTGGGTATCACACACATAATCACACTAATGCATACCCGTCAAAAATTCTCAAGGCATACCAGTCAAAGAAGCTTGAAACTTGTATGGGCTCCACAAATGCATGAATATTTATGGTGTTGGTTAAATCTTCTTCAGCAATACAAAATGCTGTGCCACCATCAGGCTTAATTTGATGCTATAGCAGCCGATGGAAAAAAATTATGGATTTCAGTTTAGTTCAGGGTGCTGGCAATTGTGTTACCTAATAATCTATCAATACAACCAAACAGGCACCCCTCATAAGTAATAACTACCTTTTTTTATTTATATGCATGTATCTCTCTCTTCTTTGTTGGAGGAAAGGTAAATGTTGGAATTTGGCACACATCTATTTAAAGGAAATGTTTCAGCCTGCAGGAGAGCAAACAAAAATAAAACTAAAGCACTATCTTTTCATCAGAGCTTTTTCATGTGTGTTTCAGATGCGTAATTCCTTACTGATGTGGTTTAATTGTGATTCACTTTCTGTTTCTGTTATTTTTCAGTTATATGTTATTTCTTGTATCTGTCGCATCTCAATTAAATATCAAGACCATCAGTTTGCAATGCCATAGTAGTATTACGAAGAGTTGATGGCCTTTAAAACATTGTGTTAACAACTTACACATTATATTTTATCTCTTACGGCAGTACAGAACCTACCTTTTATTGAGAACATGGAGAAGAGGATTCAGAGTGCTTGCTTATTACTGGATGCAAGCTTGGGACACTGTTTTGTTGATGGATTGGAACACAGGGATGATACTGCAATATACAATTGCTTACGGGCATATGCCGCCATTGACAATACTACGAATGCTGAAGAAATTTTTCGCTCAACTACTGTGGCACCTCTGGTACAGAAAGTTATTCCACAAAATTCATCAGGGATGAGTGGTGGGGCATCTGGAGATGAACTTGAGGCTGATTATAAAAAGATAAACCATTTTATTGAGGAAGATTGTAAATTTCTATTAGAAATTTCATCTAGAGGTATGCTCATCAACCTCTCATGATATTAGATTTCCAACAACTTTGAAAACCCTTGTGGAGACTGGGGTGATAACGCTATTAATCTTGACCTATTAAATTCAATCGACATATTCAGATGTTGTACTTGTAGTTGAGCTATATAATTCCTGCTTATTGATCTATATACCCTTAGTAAGGTCAACTCATTGAGAGTCTTATTTTTACTGATGCTTCCTTTAACTTTATTATGTTCTAAAGGATCCATCACATGCAGTTTTTAGGTTTCTTACTTTTCCTGTTTTTAATTGCAGTAATTTTGTTCAAGAAATGAGCAATTATTAAAGATCGTTCTCTGTTGTTGTATGCCTTTCTACCGAAATATGGTAGCCTTATAAGCGTACTGATATTTTTTTTTCTCTGTTCATTCTTGTTCTATTATTTGCGTCTTTGATTATCACCAAATATATCCTTCTTAGATCGTACTTCATTGGGATAACTAATTAAACATAAAAATGTTTTAAACTATGTTTTCTGAGCTTTAAATACGGCATGTTCTTCTATATACGTGTGTGTGTGCGTGAATGTTGGTTTTTTCTGTGTATTACTCACTAGTTTTTCTTAAATTTCTGCTAAAAAATATATTTTTTAAATAGTTATAGTGTTTGGTGTGATATGCAGAAAATTCAGGTCTCCATGTATTTAGCTTCCTAGCGAATTCCATCCTTAAAGAGGTTCTCACAGCGATCCAGAAAGGAAAACCAGGGGCCTTTTCTCCTGGAAGACCTACAGAGTTCCTGAAAAATTACAAATCCAGCCTTGAATTCTTGGCTCATTTAGAAGGTAGTGGAAACTTTCCGGTATTCCTGTATTTGAGTTTGTCATTGACTTTATAATATCCTCTCCGTTATTACATATGTTGTGTTTGATTTGGTTGCAACATACAATTGTCATGCAAGGCTACTGTCCGTCCAGATATGCTGTTACCAAATTTCGAGCTGAGGTCGTCTACATTGACTTCATGAAGCACTGGAATATTGGGGTGTATTTCTCTTTGAGGTACTAAATACAATTGTTAGATGCATAATAGCTTGTATCAAAATACTCCCTCCGTCCTCAAAAGGATGTCTTCGAGTACAAAATATTTTGTCCACAAAAGAATGTCTAAAAGTACACAAATTAAATATAAAATAAGCCTAAAGACTAGTTTATCCTCAAAAGTATACTAAAGTGAGGTCCCCTAAGTTTAAAAGAGACAGATTTATTAGTGTACTTGCATGGGGTCCGCATTGGACAAAATTGGTTTTATACTCTCTCCACTTCTTTAGTTTTCTTAATTTGTGTGAAATTTGTACTGGGACTGAGGGAGTAGTAGATTTGACTCCTCACTTTAGGAGGTACTTATTTCCACAAATCCCAATCAAAAGTAATTGTCATACAAATACGACGAATGAGCAGCTGATGTGACTTTGAATTTGTCAGGTTTCAGGAAATAGCTGGGGCTTTAGATTCTGCACTGATGGTGGGTAGTCTTGTCCCAGTTCATAACTCAATTTCTGACCAAGGGGAAGCTCATGTTTTGATGCTAAAGCAAAGTGTTTCTCTATTGGACTGCTTGAGATCCTGTTGGAGAGAAGATGTTCTTGTCATTTCTTGCTCTGACAAGTTTCTTAGATTATCTTTACAACTTATATCTAGGTCAGTTTTATTCAGATTTGGGAGGTTGATTTTTTAATATATATATTTTTTGCGTTGAGCTACTCTGCTGACATATCTAAGTTTTTGACTCCATTATACTTATAGATACTCAAATTGGTTGTCAGCTGGACTGGCTGCTCGCAAACTCGGTAATTCAGGTTCCAACCCTGGTTCTGAATGGGCTGTTTCTGCTGTTCTAGATGATCTCGTTTATGTATGTAACATTTCCTGCTTGCATTATAGTATAGTTTACTTTGCAGAACAAGTTTGTTTATGATCTTTTGCTATATGATTTATTCCCTGTGGACATTTTGCAGTATTATTAGGTTTTTGGCCATACTGCATGATTAGTTACATATATTTCTTTTTTCTGATGTCAAGGATTTTTACTTGCAGGCCTGAGGGACATTTTCATGATTCTTCTAATTGTAATTTATCAGATACAAGAATATTTCTAGAATTATCATATCATGATAGATGAAATTTGGTAAAGATAAAGTACAATTTTCAATGGTTGATGTCACCAGAAAACTATTGATTTAAATGTAATGATGTAAAGAACCAAGGATGTTTTAAGTGAGAGTACAATGAAAGGATTGAGGTCATTATCCTTGTAGTGATAGTAAAATGTCTAGTTATATTTCCTACAGATAAAAAACATGATAGATATGGCATCATATCAGTTCGAATACATTATTTTTGTTATGTATATATTGGTTCCAATTTATGTGAATGTGATAACTTAGCCTTCTGAATCATCTGCTTAAATCTTCAGGTTGATAGTTACTTTTAAACTTAGTAATACGCGTTGATGCACATATGACTTAAAAGAAATTCAAATGTGTGAAAACTCCGTGGGCCAAACGCCCTTATAAACCGAAATTTTGAAGAAAATTCAAGAGAATGAACCAACACCACAAGGATTAGGTGATTTTAGTGTTATGCCCACATCCATGGAAAAAAGTATCACCCATCCTATTAGAAAATAAACAAGGGAACCAGGAACGAAATCATGGTTCCAAGTTCTGAGCGGTTTCGGCAATGCTTTCCAAGTTTTGAGCGGTTTCGGCCCTTGCCGAAGCGTAACCTTAATACGAGTTGAAAAATCAGCGATTATTCATGTAAAAGGTATGTTTTGACGTAGTGGAACGGTTTCGGACCAAATAGCAGAAAAATTTTGGCGTAAAGGAGAGAAACACCACACTCAAAATACTAAATAAATTTTATTTCATATATTTTAACTAGTACCTCAATTGGTATTAAAAATAAAATAAAACTAGTATTGAAATTAACTACAACTTATAAAATTATACTTAAACTACTTAGTTAAAAACCAATCATACATACTATATAGTACTTCTAAAGCTTAAAAAGGTAGCCATTTTACTTACAAATAGAAATATATATTACTTAAAAAAAATTTGTAGTTATATAGTACCTAATTAAATATAACTTGAAAATATTTTAAAATTTTACTGTTAAATTTTTATACAACGTAGCATTAGACACGTCTGTGAGATATCTTGTTTATCATTAGGATAGTGCTATGTGTAATAGATAGTGTTTTTTGTGAACTTAATTGATCCATCTTGTTTTCTTATTATATTATTTAGAATTTGTTCATAATTTTTTGTAAAATTTTTTGAAACTCCGAACTGGCTGAACGTCGTGTATCTCTCGAATTCGATACCAAAGCAAATACCAAGTCAAAAAATGACTTTCCAAAATATAGGTCACTGCTGCGACTTTTAACAAAGTATGGAAATGTACAGATTAGGCATAAAGTTTTATGGGCTCACACGAGTGTCATGTTCATTAACGATGCATCCTATCCATTTTGCTGAAGCTCACACTTGCTCCTAATGACTGTCATCTGGAGTCCGAATTTAACAGAAGCTTCAAGCTTCCACATAATCACTTTGGACCTATGAAGTAATTACTCGAACCCTAGGCCACTTGACTAATGATATTATCACTACGAACTTTATTCCTCCTACTGTAAAAGATCTTCAGCATTCTTTATCCAAATATGCCAATCAGACAACATAGTAAACAAGAAAATATGAGGCCAGAAATGCTGGAAAGCAATGTGATTTGACTACGTAAAGAGAAAATAACTCTCTTTACTTGTCAAGGCACTTCAGCTCCCTCCCTTACGTGATCTACAATAATCCTCTTGAGGAACACCCAAGTATAAAAAAGGCCACTCACAACCAGCAATTGAAGCTAAACATGAGAGATCTACAACCGTATTAATCCTCCTGCCCATGATACTTTCTTATATCCTCCCCTTCATTCAATAATAACAAATTGGTGTTATTTAACTAAAGATGTGGTATTAAAGTGTATCCCTTCCCATATAAACCTCTTCTCAAGACCACATCCTCACTCCCAATACTTATTTTGCTCAAATCATTGACCACAAAGGTGAAGAGAAGATGGGAACAATAGGTCTTCTTGCCTTCAACCTCACTTAGCATTTCATATTTAGATTTTTATATTATTTTTGGTCATTTTCTTAATAAGAAACATTGGTTTTATTGAACTGTAATATGACCACTATTCAATAAACCTACTTCCATGTGGCAAGACGAAACATATGATGTATACAATCCATAGTTGTCATGGCGTCGCTTAGGCGACGACTAAGCGTCCTGGCGCTAGAGAAGGAAAAAGGCAATGCTTTGGATGCCGAGCTGTTAAGGCAACCGTCTTGGTAGCTGGCCCAAGTTAAGTGATTAAGTCATTTTGCACCTATGACTCATCATAACCCATGAACTTGCTATATGGTGTAATTTTATTGCTTATTAGACTTGTAATGTGTGATGGTTGTTGACTTGGTTGATTCTTTATTTTCTACTTAATGTTTGTTGACTTGTTCCCATAGTGTTAGTTATGATGTTTTGAGTTTTAATGTATATAAAATTTTATTGTTCAATATACTTTTTAAATAAAATAAACAAATGTATAAATTTCACATTGTTAATGACTTGTCGCCATGGCGGGCGCCTTATTGCCTAATCGTCCTGGCGGTCAACTACCTTCGCGTCTTGCCGTGGCGTGACAACTATTGTACAATCAGTCATTGGGGTTATAAATCAATCTGTTCCTGGATCCAAGGTTAATCTAGGTTTTCTGTTGCAGGTAATTCATGATTTAAATTTTTTGGTGGAAGAAGTTTGTGGGGACTACCTTGGCCATGTACTTGAGCTTCTCAAATCATGCTCCCCTGAAGTACTTGACCTTGTAAAACAGAGCATTTTACAGGGTGGAAAATCGCTGAAGGATCTACTACCTCAAGTGATTAATTCAATCATAGTAACAGTGGTTGAGCGGTCTGTGGAGGTAAGCTATATGTTTCAGCAATTGTTTTTTTTTTTTTGGAGTTCATATGTAGCAAAAATTGGTTGGGTTGTTATCTGATTGTCTGCAAATCACATATCAATGTAGCAATGCTGTGGTGCGTTGTTGCCTGCTTGATAATTTGTCAATCATATTTAGTAGCTGGTTGGCTATCTACAGTATCATTTGTCTTTGATACATCTTCTCTAAATATATTATAGGTCTTGAGACAATTGAAGGGAATTACTGCAACATACAGGATGACTAATAAACCTCTTCCTGTTAGGCATTCACCATATGTGTCAGGGGTATTGCGTCCTTTGAAGGTTTGCTTTATTCTCTCTGATTATTTGTTCCTTTGTTATCCTGTTAGATTGTTTTTTTTTAATTGCTGAATACTTTGATTTGCAACAATGAGCTATGTTTAATATTTAGTCTGATGGTCTTCTCAACACAAGCTTGAACTGTCAATTGTTTTGTGGCATATTGTTTAAATCTTGTGCAGATTGTGGTAAGTTGCGTGTCTTTGTAGAGGTTATTGTCATTACCAAAATGCAATTGGGGGAAACTAAATTGTTTTCACTTTTAAGGATGTCCAAATTTATAGCCACCTTATTTAGTCTGGTTAGCGTATGATTTCTTCAATGTTCCTTCCAGGTGTTGTGAATCTAGACCTCCTGTTCAAATATATTAGTAGTAGTAGTAGTACTTAAGCCAGTTGCATTTTGATGTAATTTTTTTGATGCGGAGCAATACAAGGGACTTGAAAAATTGTTAATGTGTTACTTTATATTATTATTTAGAAATAAAGAAATTATAATTAGAGATTATTTTATTAATTAGATTATTCTAAAAGTTAATTATAGTAATAGAAAAAAAAAAGTTAATTATAGTAGTAGATTTTAGTTAGGAGTTATTTTATTTTTTATATCTGGGTTTTCACTTGGCCGTTAAGTTGTAGGTTTCCTATACAAAGAGTTGTAGTCATTATTATTCAGGTTATTCGATATGAATTGATTTGAGAAAAGCTTTGTGCTTTTATGGTGTGTTTTTCTTCTGATTCTCTACTCTTACTCATTCTTTCCACTTTGTCCTAGATGTAGATCTCAAAATTTGGTTCCTACTAAATAAACCTAATTTTTGGTTTGTAGAACCAAGATAACCTGGCATTTACCCCCTGTTTGTGAGTTTTATTTTGGAGAGATGTGAAGGGATGTGAAGGTTAAGTTCTTTCCAAAAAAATTGGAAGGAAGAACTTTCCCTTCCCATCCCATCCCTTCCCTTCCCTCCCCTCCAAAACTCACAAACAAAGCCTTAAAATCAAGTTACTAAATGTTGGATATTATATGACAATTAACTGGCGATACGCTTTGTAATTCTTGTGAGACAATTCCGTACTTTTTGTAGCATGAGGATTTGGAGCATGACATGTTACCTTAGAACTGGGATGTGAATATCTTACTATACACAATTTTTTAGTTTGAACTCGGAGTCAGGGATTTGAATATCTTATTATCCAAAATAAGCTTCGCGCTTGATGCTTACATATGCGCTAGGATTACATAAGAGGCACTATACACTTTTCTTTTTTTAAAACCATTAATTTTCCTCTGCGACTCCTTCAGAAACTGCATTTTGATTTGCTAGTTAGCTCTGATCAAGCTGGCTTCACGATTGGAGGGGGATTTAAATTAATATTTAATTCTGCATCTTATGATATCGTTATGACCCGAATGGTCTACAACATGCAGAATTTGTTGTTTCTTAGTCATATGAAAAGAGAACAATTTTTGGCACTAGTGGAATGCAATATATGACCTTGTCCTGCACAATCAAGAAGTTTCTTTTGTTAACATACACCTGGTACTTAGCTGGAGCCATTCTGGCAAAGAAGCAATAATGTAACTTCAGCTATTTTTGATAACTTGTGAATTTTAGTTGTGGTCTATATGAACGTTAAATCATAAAAGTGTTGGATTATATGATACATTTTGGTTGTAGGCTACGTATGATTGGACTGTTATAAATATATTTAGAAAACCTTGTGGTGGGATCAGCCAAGTGGCTATAGTGTATATGATCATATGATCTGTACCCAGTACGGCATTACGCAATAACTGGATGCACTGGATGGGTGGACTGCGTACAAAACTAACCTTGGTTAATATTTGCTGAACCTGTATGATAAGATGAATATATTATTTGCTGGATCTAGATGTCCTATATAAGCACCTCAGGCTACACGGTTGTCTGCAGTTCTTTTCGTATGTAGTAAAGTGATAGACACCGACTGAAATAAACAGGACTGTAGAGAAAGTTGCACTAGATATTGTTAATTATATTTTCCTTAATAACATGTAGTGGCCATATCAAATGTTTTCAGTTATTGTCAATATTTTTTTATCCTGCTTTTAAATAGCTTAAATTTCTGTATGCTTGACACACTCATAGCCTTATTGTCTCTTAGAATGTTAAGCTTTTTGTTGTTCTGTTTACAGGATTTTTTGGATGGCGAACAAGCTGCCTCTTATTTAACAAAGGAAATAAGGAATGAACTCGTACATGGTGCAACCCTTGAGATCACTAACCGTTATCACGGATTAGCTGCTGAGCTTGTACACTTGGTTAGTGTACAATTTCCTAATTCTTGTTGTCATACACGGTCTTAGTTTTAAAGATTTCAATAATCTTGATCAGGCAAGGAGAACAGAGTCTTCACTTCAAAAAATACGTCTGGGTGCGCAAAGGCGTGGTGGAGCTAGCTCAGACACCTCAGACCACGTAGTGTCTGAAACTGATAAAGTTTGTATGCAATTATTTCTTGATATCCAGGTTAGAGTTATCTTTGATTGAATCTATTAATGTGTATCCCTCTATGACTGACTTCATGCGAGTGTGTTGATGATAGTATTGAAGTCATATGGCAACTGGATGGCACTAAAACTAAAGTTTTGAGTTTCCATTCTTCTATGCTTTTAGGAGTATGGCCGCAATCTCTCTGCTCTTGGGGTGGAAGCCGCAAAGATACCCTCTTATTGTGAATTGTGGAACTGTGTTGCCCCTTCTGACAGACAAAATACAATTAAGTTCTAGCGTGGGCAATTGGCTGCACATCTATTTTATGATTAGGAACAGAGGTGTGTATGGCAGTGAGTGGCTAAGCACATTGGGTTGCTGGTCAACTCACTACCAGGAGCAGCAGCATTTGGCAGAGGCACGAGTATACAAATTTTTTAGTTCAATATTATTTTGTAGATCAGATTTTTTTTGTTTTGTTTTGTTTTGTTTTTTTTTTTAATTTTGATGTAATGCAATCCTCTTCTGTTTTTGTCTCTATTAGTTTATCGCAAAATAGAACCATGCCAAAATATGTTTATTCTTCTTGCAGAACAAAATATATGAAAATTTTTGTACTGTGTAAACACTTGTGTTGTGATGATAATAAAATTGTAGTTTCAACTTTCTGATGCTCGCAATTTGTGTGCCCCTCATGAGTTACTTATTATTACCCTACCACTGGAACAACTCCATACGGTTTAGGAACTAATTTCAATCCTTGCGTTATTTAATAAATTTTATTAAAAATATCTATAGTATTAAATTAAAAATAAAAATATACATAAACAATAAGTATATATATAGGATCCCTGCAGGTAGCCGCTGTGCTGCAGAAGTTGTAATGAGCGTGAAAATTGTCACAGTAGTTTTGCCTCCTCACAGAACATATAATATAATACTATAATGAAATGGAATGGGGTTCGGAAACACATGTATGCAGCTTTGATAAAGTCTCCCATTGCTTCGACAATGAGCTAGTCTCACTTGCTCATAATTCTCCTCCAATACTACTGCAACTATAACAATATAAAACCCAACACTCAAAATTGTAACCGTCTTTCATTTTCTTCTTCTTCCGGTTCCTCAGCAACCAAACCAAACTGTCAAAGAAGTGCAAACCAGGCAATAGAGCGAGCACGAAAGAAATTGGGTCTGGTCTGGTCTGGTCTGTGTCAAACCTTGTAAGGATAACGTGATGTGGCACTGATAGCAGTCATTTTTCTTATCTGAGGTACTGTTTGTTTTCGCGAGAATATGAATTGAATAATGAAAAAACTGAATTAAGGTAAAATCTGAAATAACAATTTGTTCACCATGGAGATAAAAAGGCAAAATCTGAATTAAGGTTTCCTCATAGTTCATTGGGATACCCAGGATGTAATATAACCATGTCATCATTTAATCCACTCTAAAATTACACCAGCAGGAAAGCCCAACTTTACTGCAACAGGAAGTTCATGAGTTGAATCACACAAATTAGATTTGAATTTATTTGGCATGTCCAGAAAACCATGGCAGC
This sequence comes from Aralia elata, assembly GCA_034770075.1. Lineage (NCBI taxonomy): Eukaryota > Viridiplantae > Streptophyta > Magnoliopsida > Apiales > Araliaceae > Aralia > Aralia elata. The sequence continues at coordinate 4,298,653 of CM068378.1, forward strand.
CCAGGTTGAAGGCACTGCTGTGTATCTGTGTTAGATTTAAAATCGGATATTACAAGTAATCACACATAAATTAAAGAACTAAAAAAATACAAGAACACTTAAATTTACCCAGATTCATTAATTTGGTTAGTCTTGTTTGACTGATATATTCATTATAATCGTTAGAAACCCTATCTCTTGTAACATGTACCAGACTACTAATATTTTTCCAAGCCCGACTACTCTGACAATTCGTCAATCCCAACCATGTGGAATGGGAACAATACTTATAGGAACCAAAAAATAAAAAAGGCGCAATAAGCCGCCAATTTCGCAATTCGGATCTTGAGCTCTTATACTCTCCCTCTAGTGTGTTTATGAACGAACAAACAAAAAAGGGCTGGAAAAGTCGAGGCCATCCAATTCTTTTATTTTCTTTATGAATGAATATGTAAGAAATGAATGGAAAACTTTGTCATTTTTCTTATCAATTTTTTTCGTCTAAGAATAAATGAATTTGAACATAAAATTAAATAACATAAATAAATTTTTTATAAAACTTAATTTTCTTTTATTATTATTTTTATAAACTCGGAAACAATATTATAGAAAACATATAAAATTTTCTATTTTTTATATCAAATTTAAGTTTTCAATTTTTTTTATAAAAAATATCGATATATATATATATATCGATTTTAAAACTAACAAAACATTATTATTCGGATTTGAATAGTTTAAGTTTGGGTACTTCGTCTATCCAACTAACCGAATCCGCTCTCGGATAGAGGCTGGTTGACAAAATATTATTATTCGGATTTGAAGGGTTTAAGTTTGGGTATTTCGTCTATCTAGTTAACCCACTTCCGTTCTCGGATAGAGGCTACAAAGAGAAAATTATTTTAATAATTATATATATTTATAAACAATTAAAATACTTATATTTATATATTTTGCATACTTATATATATTTATAAAATAAATATTTTAATTATATAATAATATACCAACATATATATAAAACTCGATAAATATTATTTGAACTGAATAAAATCGAGTACGATTATATGTAATATAAATTTCAATTTCGCCAAAGTACCTTGAGACAACTTATAGTAAATTACTTTTATGATTTGAAATATAAAAATAATTTTTAAGTTTTTATAATATTTTCATATACAATATTAACACAACTTGTTTAATTTTTTAAAATAATAAATCTTGTGATTAGTAATTTATTTTAAATAATTTCTGATTTTTATAATTATATTTTTAAGATTAATAGTATATAATATCTAATGTGAGTCGTGACACTATTTACGCGATCATATTTAGTTTGTGTAACTCATAATTAATTTTTTTTCTTGCAAAAAAGAAAAGAAAAAAGAAGAAGAGTAAGTGTGGTTCCTCATTTTAAAAAGGGAAAAAAAAGAAAAAAAGAAAAAAAGGTGAGGAAACGTAGAACTACTTCTCAACAAACGGTAAGCGACACCGTATAGTGCAATCCACGTGAGTCATTCTACCCTCCTAAAACCCTAGATACTGTTGTCAATTTATCATATTCCTCTACTTTTCAGCTCATATTTACATTACAGCTGCCCAAGGTTTGGACACAGTAGCGAGGGGGAGAGACGATTTCGGCGAAGGAATGGCTCAGTTGCAGGCAATATCGTCGTGTTCATCAGCCAGTATTGTTTCTAATGAACAGAAAAGAGGTAATTTCTAAAACCCATAGCTCCCATCCTAATATAGAAAATGGATAAAAATGCCTTTGTAAGTTCCATGACAATGTTGGATATTTTTTGAGGTTGCTTGAAAATTGCTTGCGCTTACAGATTCAGTTAATCGTCATAACAAGTTTTCCTATTCAAAGAAGCTATCTTCATTCCGAGAGGTCATTGATTTAGTCTTGTTTTTTTCAATTATTTTATTTGGTTTTGAGAGTTGTTGGTCACTATTGTGGATTTGTTTTGTATGGCAGTTAGGTGCAAAAGCAAGTGAATTTCGTGGGCATGTCAATATTTTTCCTGGCAATACAAATCTTACTCTGGCCTGCAACCATCAAAGTATTGAACTTCCCGTAGTATTAATTTTGCAAATTTTTGTGGCCGTTTTCTTTCAAATTAGTACTACGGATGCTATACTATATGGTTACGATGTAGTTTATTGTTTTTGGATATAGATTACGCTTTTCTGACTACCCATAAATTTTCTTCTTTCCATCCACAGGCTGACCACCTTTATTTTTTACAATATATTTTTGTCTTATGAAGTACTCCCCCAGACCAAAATGAGTCCCGTAAAAAACGAAGAAGCTAGAGAATGACATAATGTACTGTGTTTGCTTTAATAAAAAGTGGGTCAACCTACTTTCATTGATATCAATATAGTAATTCCCAGCCCCAGCCCCAGCCCCAGCCCCAGCCCCAGCCCCAGCCCCAGCCCCAGCCCCAGCCCCAGCCCCAGCCCCAGCCCCAGCCCCAGCCCCAGCCCCAGCCCCAGCCCCAGCCCCAGCCCCAGCCCCAGCCCAGCCCCAGCCCCAGCCCCAGCCCCAGCCCCAGCCCCAGCCCCAGCCTTAGCCTTACTCAAATAGGGTTATTCAGAATAACTGTTGTAAAATGTTGAGTTTTTACAGTGGGACGCTAATATTGGAGACAGGGAGTAACAGTCTGAATTGAAATTCATAACTTAACGTAATCATTAAGTAAAGTACTGGATGCATAGAATGAGCTAATTTTATTATTCTTTTTTGGTAGCCAAGGTTGTATAGAGATTAAGCCATAAGGTTGAGGAATTCATGAAGTACTTCTGGACACCAATTGTGAAATTTTGCTTAAGAAGCATATTCCTTGCGAGTGCATTTTATGCTATTCATTCTTTTTTAGCAATTTAGGCATATTGCTCAACCATTCCTTGATATGTATTTTGCAAGCTGGTTGCTCCGTTTTGACTGGTTTGTTTGGTTTTTAGTATCCAATCATTGGATCAATCATAATGGTTTCCTAATAAAATGCAGATATTCAGGCTGTTTTGGCCAGTGATAAAGAGATAGGGGTAACACCTCGTCGTGGAAAATTGAATAAAGTGGTTCTTGCCTATAGTGGTGGCCTAGATACTTCAGTCATTGTACCTTGGCTAAGGTACATGTGCCTCTCTTTTCATGTGTGAATAATTTGTCTGTGCAAAAATATTATCTCCCTTTTTACTCAATGTAATATTGTTGTTTTGGAGTTATGGCCAGGTAATGTATATTGCATCCCTTTTCTCATTAAATAAGAGAAAATAAGAAGAGCTAGTAGAGGTTTGTACATATAAATGTTTTTCGGGGTTGTATTTAGGAAGACAGAAGGGCTGTGTTTTTTTTTGTTTTTTTTTGGGAGGTTGGTGGGGGGGTGTTGCTGTTAGACACGGAAAAACTTCACATGCACTGTATGGTGGTTGAGTGAGGTATTTACTTGGCACATGCAACTATTTCGGGGAACTGATTGACGTATTAGTAGAGTAGTTCAGAATAAACAATTACCCTTCACTGTGTGCGGATTGTTTACCATTCTTGTTCTATACATCTGGTTTTAATTTCCGTTGTACACTTGCATGCTATTTTTAAAATGTAGATTGCTTTGTTCAGGCTATTCACATAGTTGTGCATGCTGCAGGGAGAATTATGGCTGTGAGGTTGTTTGCTTCACTGCAGATGTTGGACAAGTAAGATATAAGTATTGAAACCTTTGATTTGTGTCTTAATCACATTAAAATAGCAAAAGAAAGAATAAAGCAATTGAACTTTGTGTAAAATCATGAGTTTCTTATCATACTCATATTGTTTATCCTCCCCCCCCCCCCAAAAAAAAATAAAAATAAAAATAAAATAAAATAAAAATTTCCTTGACCATATTGTGAATGTATAGGGCATCAAGGAACTGGAAGGTTTGGAAGAAAAGGCCAAGGCAAGTGGGGCCTGTCAGTTAGTAGTGAAGGATTTGAAGGAGGAATTTGTGAAGGATTATGTATTTCCTTGCTTGCGTGCTGGAGCAATCTACGAAAGGAAGTATTTGCTAGGGACTTCAATGGCTCGCCCTGTTATTGCAAAGGTGAATTACAAAGAGTACTTAACCCAAAATTAAAATTACTATGGTCTATTGTCTTTTCATAAACTAAAGTCGATTCCTTTTTGTTATTTGTTAGCATTCTTATTCTAGTATTTCCTGACCTGCACCTATGTGTGCACTTCTCATGAATGTGCTTAAACGTGTGTGTACATAAGGTTCTAGAAGTTTGTTAGGTAGGCTAGTGAAAAGTTCCTTTCACAGCAATACGGCATAAATCATGTGTTCTCCTTAGGGCCATCTGCACATAATTTACTATGGAATTAGTTAGTGCGCATAGTTGGGGTATTGCGTGCACCTGGTGGTTCATTTGGACTATTTGGTGATTCTGGTGTACACCGTAACGGTAGTAACTGCTGGTTTGGCTCTTTGGCTGTAGTTTGGCTCCGAAACGGGGCTAACATTTGGCTCTTTGGCACCTGGTATTTATGCCTTAGAGATGAATGAGGCACTCTATTTAAGTGTGATCCTTATACTGATTTCAGGCAGACTTCTCAGAAACCTGCTTGAACATATGATAAGGAAATATCAAAATGAATATATATTTTTATTCATTTATCTCGTGGAAGAGGGGAGAGGGCCTCATCCATAATATTAGTATCACAATTAGTTTATGCTCAAATCTCAATTGTCTTAATTGTATTAAGAAGCTTCTCTGGGGCTGAAAATCAATTCCCTCATTCCCTGTATACAATGGCTTAGATTTGTATGTTGATCCCCAAATCAGTTTTGATCTCAAGATATCTCATAGTCCAAACAACTTGACTGGAAAGGGACCATGAAGAAGTTGTTTTTCTTAAAAGATTGTCTGTGTGTATGGATGGTGTGGGAGGACATTCCAAAGAGAGAGAGACGAAGTGTATGTGTGGGAAGGAGGGAGGTTGAATCGATAATTTGCAGTGGACTTGCACAAAGTTTACAAACTATCCCGAACAAACTAAAACCTCTTATATCTGGATTACTATGACCAATTTTTACTAAAGAAACAGACCTGGCACAAAGTGCTGACATCCAAGCAAACTATGGAGAGTTAGATGAGTTCATTAACATTAATTTTAGGATTTTTTGCTTTGAGGAAGTTTGGACTTTAGAAACATTAAAGCTTGTGAGAACTTGTATACACATCTACATACAGTGAAAAAGGATGCTTGCTGCTGCTATTGGGGAAGGACATATTTGTTTCATTTTGTAAAGTGAGGAGCCTAATATATCTCTTAATTTTACAATGATCAATGAATATCACGCATGATAGCATAACACATCTATCGTTTGATGTATTTTTTCCTGTTTCTTGGTTCTCAATGTCTATATTTTTCCTAGTTTTGTATTAGTAACAGATGCTCAGCATTTAATTGATATTGACAGGCCATGGTTGATGTGGCCCAAGAAGTTGGAGCTGATGCTGTTTCTCATGGATGTACAGGGAAGGGAAATGATCAGGCATGCTTCAAATCGTTCTCTCTACGTTTTGATCATCTTAATCAAATTTTTTTACTCATAAGAAATGTTACAATACAGACCCTCTTCTTTTTTTCCCCCCTCATTAAACTATTCTACCTTTTGGCCATGTAGGTACGCTTTGAGCTCAGTTTCTTTGCTCTGAATCCTGAACTCAGTGTTGTGGCTCCTTGGAGGGAATGGGATATACAAGGGAGAGAAGATGCTATAGAATATGCTAAGAAACATAATGTACCTGTCCCTGTCACAAAGAAATCCATTTATAGCAGAGACAGGAACCTATGGCATCTCAGTCATGAGGTATTACTATCAGTGCTTATTTGGGATTTAAAATGCTTTTATGTATGAAGTGATTTTGATTCTTTTGTCCTCCTTGCCCCTCCCCCCCCCCTCTTCCTCTTTTTGTGCGCTAGGGTTATAGTTCATTTTGTTCATTAGAGGTCCTGCTTGGCATAATTATGATAATGCTTTTGAGCTTAGTGAATAATGAATTTTTTGATAAATTTTGAATTTTATTTGGACTGAAGTAATGAAGCAATTGTGCTTCAATTTGCTACAGATTGAATGTGCATCACACATTATTGAGTTGTGCATGAAATCCTTCCAGTTGCTTCATCGCCATTATATATTCCCTCCATTTCAAAAGTGGAGATACATTTCTAAAACAATGACTTTTTTAGGAAAATTTTACTTTTCCAAATATATCGCTAGTATGTATTTGGTAGAAATATAATAGTTGTGGCATGGTAGTACTCTATCTACCTAACATGTAAGTAATGGCATGCTAGGAATTTCATGTCACTTTATAACCCTAAAATAGAAACGTCTCTAATTTTAGAACGGGAATATGTATCTCTAATTTGGAACGGAAGGAGTATTTCTTTGTTTACTGGCTTGCAGTAGTGAGTGTAACTTCTTAACTGGGATTAATTACAATAAAGTAGTTCAGGTAGAATATGTTATTGAAGTCATGGTCCCACACTCCCAGTAGATGAGCTGTTTTGAGTTATACACAAATACATGTTATTTTTATATTATTATAACTAGAATTCTATGGTCAGCAATTATGGTATTGCGTTTTGATCCCAAGTATGCTCAAGTGGCGTAGCTGTTTATGTTTCTTTGGGTGCAATCTTGGTGGAAATTCATAATATAAAGTGTTTTCTTGTGGTGCAAGACGGATGGGAACTAGATGTGGTCAGGTACAAGTGAAGTTTCCAGCAGTAGAAAAAGCTTCAAAAGTAAACAATACCCAATTCATACTGCCTCTTCATATAAATGTGCACTATGTATATATATCCTTTGATAAACTGTTTGATAGATATTCCATGTACTCCATTCTACTCTTATCTTAAGTCCACTTTTTTGATATCTCATTTTGCAAATTTTGTTTCCCAAACTTCTATATTCTATCTGGTGAGTATTGGTGAGTATTGTCTGGTATATCACTAAGCAATTCTCCGTACCCAGGCCAAAAATCTTATATATTTTAAAATTTTGTTAGTTGAGGAGCTATTGCTTATCTGGATGACGACTAGGAATATTGACAGATACGGTTTGTTTGTTAATAATCTGTTGCAAAATAAATATGGGCTGTCGTTTAATTTAACATTGGGATTATGTTTATTTTTGGGAACTAATCCCTAATCAATTTAAGACTATAGATGGTCTGTCTAATTCTTGTATAATTGTTCAGAGATTTCCTTTGCATGTTTGATATCCGTCTCTGGCCTTAAACAAACTTCTGGAACTTTTGGAGTAGATTAGTAAAATTTGTCATTTCAATGTTTTATCAGAAACAAACTTATCATGATTTTTGTTATTGAAGGGAGATATTCTGGAAGATCCTGCAAATGAGCCAAAGAAGGATATGTATATGATGAGTGTTGACCCAGAAGATGCACCCAATCAACCTGAGTAAGCTTCCTAACTAAAGTTTGAATTATTGTTACTTTTTGTATCAGTTGCTGTCTTTGTTTTACCGTGTAACAGCATTTGTTTCTCCTACTTCCAAATCCACACAGATATATAGAAATTGGTATAGTTTCGGGACTCCCTGCTTCAGTCAATGGAGAAGAGCTCTCCCCTGCATCTCTACTCTCCAAGCTAAATGAAATTGGTGGGAGACATGGGATTGGTCGCATCGACATGGTTGAAAATCGGCTTGTTGGAATGAAAAGCCGTGGAGTTTATGAAACTCCTGGTGGGACTATCCTATCTGCTGCTGTACGGGAACTCGAGTCTCTAACTCTTGACCGTGAATCAATGCAGTTTAAAGACATGAGTGCTCTTAAATATGCTGAGCTAGTGTATGCTGGGAGGTGGTTCGACCCTCTTCGTGAGTCTATTGACAAGTTCATGGAGGCGATCACAGCAACTACAACTGGATCAGTGACTCTTAAGTTGTACAAAGGATCTGTAACTGTAACGGGTCGGAAAAGCCCTTACAGTCTATACAGACAAGACATTTCATCATTCGAGAGTGGGGATATCTATGATCAGGCGGATGCTGCTGGATTCATAAGGCTCTATGGCCTGCCAATGAGGGTTCGAGCAATGCTTGAGAAGGGTCTCTGATAAGCTTTCATTTCTAATGTGAGATTTGAGGTCTTGGATAAATTAGTAGAGGTGACAAATGATTGTTTTTCCTCCAATTTTTCCTTGTTTTGTCATGCATCTTTTAGCACTAGTGGTGCAGACTCTTAGGAATATATCTATCTATATAGATTTGTGTTGATAATTGACTGGATTATATGTAGCGTCTAATAAAAACCTTTACTCCTACTCGTACCGTCTAGGAGTAAATGAGTTGATGTTTGTACACTAGTATAGTACTCTACTATGGTTGGCCTTTATTAGGACTCTATCCATATTAAAATATAGGATTAATATTGACTTTTTATATTTTCAAACTTAAAATAGCTATGAATTAATTTTAGACCATATGCTTACAAAGTGTGAACTATTAAAATGTACTAATAATTTAGCATGATTTATGATTTTTAAAATTTTTATGTATCACATTAATTTTGAAATATATTTATTCTTTTAAACAGATATATATATATATATAGAGAGAGAGAGAGAGAGAACCGACAAAATGACTAGAGAAAAAGAGAAAGAAATTGAAAATTATAACAAGGTAAAAAAATTTAATCTATTGGGAGTTTAATTATATCTAAAATAATAAGGGAAAATACCATTTTCAAAAGGAAAAAAATGATATTTCCGCAATATGAATTTCAGTTACTATTCAAGTGAGAAGAGTTTTGTGAAAATATCAATTTTTCTTGTGCAAATATCAAATTATATATAATAATTTATTGAGAATAGACGAATAAACATAGAATAATATACCAATAAATAGAATATTATTAGTACATATCACATTGTATATAGGTAATTGTCAAACAAAAATGTTTAATTTCACAACATTCTTCTCACACTAAAAGATAAATAAGCAAAAGAAACTCGAACAATATTACTCTAAAAACACATTGGAAAATTTAAAAAGAATCCTCCTTAACGAAATTTCAGATAGAGAGTTGTACACCATATTGCCATGTCCTGTGAAAATGAAGCCAATTCAGGCATCTCATGTACAATTGCTGAAGTCTACAAAATCACTGTGCAACAAATTGAAACGCACCCAGGCATCTGTAGAGCCTCACATATTATGCTATATATGCCACCTAAACAAGACGACTTTTGGATCTTAGAAACACAATGGAAATATTTTGGTGTTACATGCTTTTCACTATATTATCTCAAGATTGTTACGGTCTCGAATCTTTGGTCACCATCTGTAGTAGCCTGAATTTGTGCTGCATACTGTAAATTCCAGAGGACATCCTCAAAAGATGGACGGTTTGACGAGTTGAGAGATATGCATTTACTAGTTATGGAAACCACAACTGATAAAGATTCTTGTGAGCAAGATGCGAGTACATTTGGATCCACTATTTTTCTTTGGCCCTCCTGGCTCTCGAGAGATACCTGTAAAAGGCGCACAACCCAGTTTTCAGATATTCAGTGATCGCAAATTATAAAACTAGTGTTCAAGAAACAATGGAGTTGGAAAGACAGTTAGGAGAACCTCAAAGAGTGTTTCGTAAGAGTCTAATTTGCAAGAAACAAAAGGTCATCAAAAATTGATGATCTTGACAAAATAGTCCTTATATTTCTTACAGTTAAGAATAAGACAAGGTATAGCATGCTAGCTTATTGAGGACCCAGACTGATCGGTGCACTTATGATCTATAACTAATTAACTAAATGATAAGACCCCAAGTACTCCAGAAGCCATATGTGGTTCCCTCTGATAACAGCACACTTATGATCTATACCTAATTTTAGCCCGACAAAGAAGACCAATATACTAGTGAGCGCCGTAGAATTACATGTGTTGCTAAAACAGAAGGAAGATCATGTACTGCTAAAGCAAAGGTTATACAAGTACAGGGCTACAGGCCTCTAAGATGAGGTTTTTTCATAGTTATTTGCATCTATTAATTTCTACAGTTGTATATAGGGATATGCACTAAATTTTAGCTTAAGAAAATACCATATCATTTAGCATGAACGCCTCCTTTCTTGCAGAAATCGAAGGCCCGACAATTGACTCGAGTAGTATAAATCCAAAGCTGTAGACATCATCCTCTAGGCTCTTCATTTGCCTGCAAATATAGGTAATCAAAATCATGAGTGGAATAACTATATTATTGTATTCACCTTAACAAGAATATAACTTTTGATAGTCCATCAGAACAACGGTATAATTAAAGAAAGCCGTTACCATGATTCGTGGTCTTCTCCTTTTGCCTACAAAGTACAAACCAAGGAAACAAATCAAAATGTGGGAATGTAGGAAAGCCTTTCCAAGGTGAACCATCTAATTCATGTTTTGGGATCATACCTCATGTTTATCATTCTCGTCTGCCACAATAGACAGTCCATAGTCACTCAACTTTGCCATTCTGTGCTCATTCAACAATATATTATTTGTCTTCAGTCGATTGTTGAAAAAACCAGGAATGAGTCCTGTATGTAGAAAATGCACAGCCTTGGCTACACCAATTAGAATCGCCAATCTGTCTGACCATTTGAGTATCTTTTCTGGATTATTCTCTGGAAAGTAAACATGGCTGGATATCAGTTAGAACACTAGTAGAGCAGTTCAGATTATGTTTAAGAAAGCCGTATGATCCTTATTATAAATTTAAATTTTAGGAGTACCACTAGTCTTTTGACATGTCTTTGATTTTATTCAAGGAGAGGATATTTGTACGGATTCCAAAGAAAGCTTTACCATATCAGGCTATGAGTTGGTTACTCTGACTTTAAATCGAAGCCATATTCAAATGTGATGTATTTACGTCTGTTCATTCACATTAATAGCCATGCAACTCAATATTCTATCCTTTAGCAAATGGTAGAGCAGATTTATGTTCCAATTAACAGATGGTAAGACCAACTTTAAACAAAATATACATACAAGAACAAATCCTTTTCATTAAGTCATATGCAATGAGATTCTACTTTTTTCGTTTATATACATAAATATATATAGTTATTAGTTGGTAAAGGAGCCTGAACTTACCAGAGAGATGCTTGTGATAGTTTCCACTGGGCACATATTCATATACAAGATAGACTTTGTTTGTTCCAGAACCATGGGTAGCTTCACCATCAATGCAGTGCCCCAAAAGGCAAGCCAAATGTGGGTGCCGAAGCTTCGCAAGCAAATCCAATCTCAGTTTAAGATTTCGAAGTGTATATTTCTTTGACACCGCCAGACACCTAATTGCTACTTGAGTTCCATTCTCCAGTTTTCCCTTGTAAATCTGAAAATTAAAAAAGACTAAGTGGTTACATTATAAAGATAGTGTTTTGAGTTACTCATAATTTAAAATTGAAATTAATTTGATAATTACACCCTCTGATAATACAACTACTACACACTACAAAAGCTCCAAAGTACATTTTAGGTTTCATTTGGTACCTTGCCATTTGAACCTTCACCTATTAAGGTAGACATATCGAAGTTCTTTGTGGCATCCTTTAACTCTTCAAAAGAAAAGAGTCGATGCACTGGCGTACCTTGAGTGCCTAATTTTGTTGACTCGGAAATAAACCCTGAATAAAAGAAGAAAAAAAATATAGCATTCCAACGAAAGAATTTCATATAGTATACATTATATTTGATTGCTTATGCTTTATAAAGAAAATAAAGACTATGGTTATCAATGTAAAATATCAGAACGAAATGGCATACTTGCACTTGTTAGGATCTCTGAAGGGAACTTTGTAACAGAATTTTCTTGCACTGATTTATGCAATAAATGTTGCTCTGACGTCTCTCTAGATCTTCGACATAGAACAGTAAGCCCAAAAACTAGAAGAACCAGAACAACAAAAATTCCTCCGATGACACCCACTAATAATCCTACATTGTTTCGTCCAGAGTCTTTCTTGTTAATATGAACTTGTACGCAATATGATTGAGGATTCTGATGAATTAAATCATTTGACAGGCAATTCCCATCATACTTAACAACTTTTTTGTTCAATGCAGAGCTTAAACAGGAAGGCAACTGACCTGTCAATCTATTATTAGAGATATCAACAAATTCAAGTTCACTACCACAACTCATATGACTTGGCAGAGATCCACTCAACATGTTTGATGCAAAATTTAAGTAAGTGATGTTGTGGAGAGAGAAAAGTGCAGTAGAAGGTAGTCCTCTCAGAGAATTGAATGACACATCAAGTTTCTGTAGCTGATGCAGTTGGCTATATTGCTGAGGAATCTCACCAGAAAAGGAATTGTTGCCGAGTGAAACCATGACTAAACTTCTGGGCATACTTGGAAGTTGAGAATCTAAATTGTTATTACTCAAATCCAGCACATGTAGGCTAGTTAAACTACTTAGATCAGGTAATTTATTGGAAATTTCATTGTCTCTCAAGCTTAGATTGGTTAAATTTGGTAATGAACCAAACCAATCAGGGAAAGTGCCATTGAAGTAATTTCCATCTAGTGCAACAGTTTGGAGCTTCACCAGCCTGGGAACAGTAGGAGGAAGGGAACCAAACAGAAAATTCCAACTCAAATCCAAATACTCAAGTGAATAAAATCTATGGATTTTATCAGGAAGTGGACCCCAAATGCCCAAAGAAACCAAACTAAGAACTCTCAAGCTGTTGAGCCTTGCCAAGGTTGCTACAAAGGAATCCATAGAGAAGTTCCCTGATAGAGTTTGATGTGGAATTGCAAATCCATTGAAATTGCTTACCTTGTTTGGCTTATCACCCACTATTCTGAGCTCAGTCACAAAATTGTTCTGACAAGTGATATTTACTTGGATAGATGATACGTAGCACAAATCTATGCTACTGTTGAACCAAATATCCAATTGCTTTGGATATTCCAACTGTTTCCTTAGTTGGAGCAGTACTTGCTTTTGAGAAGATTGTAGTTGTTGATGTGTACCCAAAATAAAGAAATTCCATGTAAAACACAGTAGCACTAGCACAAGCAAGCTAAACAAACCCATGAATGTTATACTTACAGTTATCAATGCTTCATGAAGAGAGGGAGAGAGAGAGGGGGGAAGGAAAAAAACTCCAAGTTCTACAATAAACAAGAAAAGCAAAAGAAGAGCATGGAGATATAATTCACCGAGACAAATTAACTAATGAAACATGAACCAGAGTTTTGGGACAAAGAGAGAGAAAAAAATCCAACCTTCGGAGCTCAAATGAGAAAATATAGAATTGCAGATGTTGGACTGTTGAAAGTAAAAGTTGAGCAAATACCATCACCAAGAAGCATGTAAAATTGAAGCAATGGACTGAAAAAGAAAAATGGTATCTTTATGAAATGGGTTATATATATATATATATATAAAATTGATATTTTTCCAAGTGTACTCGTTAGTTTACGAGGGTTGCGAAATTATCAAATTTATTTGTAAAAATATCAATTCTCACCTATAATACGAGCAAGTTTTGGCAAGATCATGAAAGAGAGAAGATTATTGAACAGACATTTCTTCTGTGGTCTGTGAAGGTGCTTTGTTTAATGAATAAAACAAGAAGAAACCAAGAAATGAAGAAGCAGCTGAGATACTAGTATAGAAATAGTCTTTGCTCTCACTTTTCCCAATAAATCTTCAGAGAGTGTTGGGGTAAATCTCATTTTTAATGGATTTAGTGATTTCACATGGTGTTTTTCCTTGAAGACTGCAACATATAATTCATTAATGGATAAGACAGTTGGGAGGTGATTCCCTCTCTCTCCCTCCCTCTTTCCCTTTTTTCCTTGCTCTAGTGACTACTGAACAGTGAGACAGAGACATCAGACATGATCAAAATAGAGACCCAAAAAATAAATCTCATTTGTGAAAGAAAATTATTCTATAGTTTTTTTCTTTTTATGAATAACAGTATAAAATAACGCGATATTGTTAAATTTACATCATAATTTTATTATTGTGTCAAAATTATTAAATTAATAATTTATTATCTTTAAAGATAAATATAGAACAAAAAATAAGATCATCTTTAATATTTACTAATAAGAGAAGAATTTCCAAAAGTGATCAGAGTTTTTTTTTTGAAAATTAATTTGATTGATAAAACATCAATGATTGTTTTTCAACTCTTGCTTATATTATATTCTTGAATTCTTGTGCTTCAGTGGAAATTAATTTTTTTGATAAATAATCATAATAAATTACAGATATTTATTTACGCCTTTTTTGAACATAATAGAATGGGTGATGAATAAAAAAAAATGAAGGACAAAAGAACTAGCATGTCATTGGAACTTGGGACCATAACTAGCCAGGCTGTCTATAATACTACCTACTAGTATTATGACAATTGACTCAAGTCAATGGATCCTCCCAACTTGCCCCGTACAAGTATGTTGCGGCAGTTTCAGCCAGTTGGAAATATTTATTCGGACACGGCATTTAGACTCCGGAGTCAATCCTCTCATTAATTGGTGTCTTAAAAACATTTTTGAGGGACCAAAGAGGATGATAAAAACATTTGGGATAGATTACGCAAATTATTATACTACATCTGGTGTAAATTATAAAGTCAAAATTAACATTTAAAAAAAAATTAATATTTTTAAATTCAAAATTGATATGAATTCAATTAGTTTATAAAAATACAATTATGAATATTATAAACTACGTAAAAAGTACCGCTAGTTATAAGATTTATTATTTTCAAAATTTAAATATATCATGTTAATTTTAAATTTAAAAATATTTTAAATTATTTTTTAAAAAAATTAATAATAATTTTATAATTCGAGAGTACTATGGAGCTTCATAATTAGTGCAACAAAATATAAAGAACCCAAAATGCATATTTTGCACAAACACATGTCATTACATATTCCGGTTTGTCATGTATTGCAATTATTGAGACTTGAACGATACTCTCTTCTCTTGCAATCATGTTATCCCTCATGAGTCATGACAAAACATCGTTATAATCATGATATAGGGAGAGACACCAAGCAACAATTAATAAAAAATAAAAAATAATTTACTGAAAACTATTCTACTTGCACTTTATAGTGTCCGAGAGTTTTTAAGTTAAAAAATAAATAATACCCCTATATTGGAGTTTTAATTTGGAGAAAAAAGAAAAAAAAGAAGAAGAAAGGGAGTCTTTGAGTTTGTTAGTAGAAGAGAAAGTTAAGAAAAGAGGTGTCTTAAAGTTTTAGTTATAAGAAAAAAGAAAGAAAAGCGGAGGAAAGTATGTATATTTTGAGTCACATATTTTTTTTTTTCAATTTTGAGAAGAAAGTTAGAGAAAAGAATGTAAAATTTTTTTTTCTCTTCTCTTCTCTTTTTTTTCTCTAACTTTCTTTTATTTACTAAAAAACAAAAAGGAAAGAGAAGAGAAAGTTTTATTTTCTTTTCAAAAGTGAGAAGAAAATATTTAGCTCAAAATGTACATGTTTTTTCTTGTTTTCTTTTTTTTTTCTAATTAAAACTCCAAGACATCTCTTTCCTTAACTTTTTTTTTTCTTTTATCTTGTATTAAAAAACTCCAAGGCGCCCCTCATTTTTTTTCCCTTCACCTGTTTTTTTTTTCTTCTTTTTTTTTTCTTTTCTCTCCAAATTAAACTCCGAAGACAAGACGGAGAGAAATATAAATCAGGCCCCGGGCCCTCTGATTGTAATTAGACTATACCAACACCATCGTCTTTGTGAGGACAAGTCCAAGGAACAGTGGTCACCAATAATTCAGTAGTTCCCACAATTGGAAAAAGTATATAACCAACAAAAATATGCTAACCACCATCAATCTCACATGATGTAATTGTACTTATGAATAAAGGGTAAACATTATTTCAGATAAAAATGTGAAAGAGAAGGAAGCACCGGAACATGAAAGGAGTAAATGCATAGGATAGGATATCCTCATATCCATGCCTGCAAGTGTGGGACTTTAAGCTTAATGAACGTATGGTGACCCCATTTTCATTAATAGATGTAACCCCAATTCTAGGGCAAAATTGGTCTTAGCTTTATGGCAGGGTGACTATTGTACCGATGTTAGGTTTGATGGTGGAAGAGCATTTAAGATGAAGTGAACATATTATGAAGGAAACTACCATGCATGTTTTTTTTGCAGGCACCGTAATATTTTGTTCAGAGAAAAAATAGAGAATGAAATGAACTACTCTATGTATATCATTCAAAAAAACATATGTTAAGGACGAGGAGCTTAAGATGTTTAGATATAATACTTTCTATTATTTTTTTCATATATTCAAAATTACATTTTAAATATACTTTTTTTTTATGTTTTAAATATGTGTCGCAAACATACATTTAATAATTATCAAGTACGCAAGTGGCAAGTGCTAAGCTGCGATGAATATATACTCACACATCCAAAGTGAAAGTGCCCCCTTTTAAAATAAAGATAGACATACCATGTTACAGCAATGCCTTTACAGAATAATTCACTCAAATGGGAGTATCATATCATAGCTGAATGATAAAAATGAAGAAAAACAATTTCTATCATTATCAGGACGTAGAAAAGAGGAGCAAAAGTTGTGATCATGCATGCACATAGATTCTCTTTATCAAAAAAGGAAAGCATTAGGATTGCCCTTGCATGTGCTAATTATGACAATGAGTGTTCTTCCACATTATGCTAATTTATAATTCAACAATTGGTCTCAATAAACAAGTATAACATGTAGGATCATCAGCTTAACTCTGGTTTTTCTTGTTCAACGGAAAATAGGTGGACACGACTGAAAAATTAGTAAAACCAACTACCCTAAATTCCCAAAGTAAGTCGAGAGAAGAGTAACATCATCAAGCTTAAACTCCCAAATTGAATTACATTATTTATAAGTTTTCTTTTATTTTAATATATATTGTATAAATAGCCTGAGTTATTAATTTCTAAAAGGTTAGTAGCCACTAGCTCATCCAGTCAAGTACCGCTTCATACTAACCGAGAACAAAGGTGCATAATCCTCATAATAATCTGCCTAGTTCAGAAACTCCATAATAAAAGGGACAACCTTGACCAATAATCACAACCATCATTATTATACACGCAAAAAACCAATTTCAGAACTTTTTTACAGCATAATAGCACATTTTACAATATAGCAAGATTAGACATTTCCAGAAGACCAGAACCATGTAAAAGTTTCGAGCTCTGTCTTGCTATGTTGTGCTTTTACAGCTCCAGAAAAAAAAAAGAAAAAAAAAAAAGGTGTTACTTGGCTAATGGAAAACAAAGAGAAGGGCGACTTCCTAATAGAAATTGAGACTCCAAGAGAAATTTCTGTCATTCATATTACAGGAGGAGAATAAAGAAGTAGAACTGAGGAGGATGAAAGAGGACAACTCCTCAGACTTTCTGTCATTCATATTAAGTGAAAAAATAGAAATTTTACCACATGGAACATATCAGCAGTTGCAAGCTTGAGAATCTCGGGATAAAATATTCTCCAAACTAAGCAAACAGAGATATAAATTCTTTCCAATCTTTGGATGTGGTAGCATTAGCTTAAATTTCAATAGTTTCTTGCGGATAAAGAAGCATGTGTAAATTGTCAGTGTTAAAATTTAATAAAACAAACAGACATAACGGCAACTATTTAACTACTCTATTGATGACATTTTTGGCAGACAGATAAAAATAGATCAGTAGCTCCAACAAAATGTTGCGAATTAAACATCTTGATACAATGAACCAACACAATCATGTCCAAAAGGTGTTTTTAATTCAAAATGCAATCAAAGAGCAGAACTAGTTAACATAATTAGTGCCTTGTTCATGCCAATCAAAGATCAAGCTTGTCAAATGTCAATTATAATTTGGATCTATGGATACTCGACGAGTTTAAATGATCAACCGCGGAGTTCCTAAAATTTGAAATAATCCAGAAGATGCGTTAACATTGGTAGAAAGTAAGCACTTACCTTAAAGTTTACTCTGGAAAAACAAAATATCATATCTCCGTCCATTTCTCTATGCAGATAAAAACACAAAGAAGAACGAAAAATTAAAAACTGGTTGTTTGTAAATGCAATCAACTTTTCAAATGATATCAGAAGAGAACAATATGTGTTGCTCAAACTATAAGAACTAAAAGGTTAAAAATAACCAGTCTTACACACCTAAACTGCTTTAAGAGCAACTTTTATAGAGATTTGAAGATCCTTCAGTGATGTCATTCGTTTTAGCGAATTGTTGTGCCACTGCTGATATTTGGCCCTAAACATAGGCTACAAAACCTGATCACCATGCTGAGATAAAATTACAACCATTCACATATTTAAACTGAGGGAAAACCCTTCAAGCTGCATCTTGCCTTGATGTGCCTCAACAACTTCAGGTATCACAGAATGAAACTTGCAGACATACCTCTGCACAAACTTCTTTTCAGTCATACTGAATGCATAAACTATGCTTAAATTTTCCTTTATAAGATTATTAGACATCAAAAGATGCAAAACTGAACATCTTGGAATAATCCTTTTCTCCAAGCTAAGAAGCAGAAGATTGGGATTCCTGGAAATCAAGGAAGGCTTAAACTTCAGCTCATTCACATAAAAATCCATCAATCTACTTATCTTCTTTTCTGAGGTGACCATACACATAGGCTGTATTTTAAAGGCTGAAATAACCTCATCGTTCGACATTCCGAAACTACAAAAAAGTCTCACTTTTCTTTCCCAAAGCGATTTGGTCATGAGTGCCATTGTCCGGATGGCTAAAATGAATAGCAGATTCATGGGATCAAAACCTAAATTCTTAACTTCCCCTACGACCTCAGTGAATCGGTCGCGACGTATAAGAAATGACTTTGGGTGAATCATTAACAATTTCAAAACTTTAGACTCGGGAACACCATTACTCATCAAGACAGCAATGTTAGGCTCAAGCACCTTTTCCAGCCTGATCTCAAGTATGCGATAGCATGCTTTTATGGCTTTCAAAACACCCTCATCAGTGCCAACAATGCGCCTAATAACTTGAACAGAAGGTAAAATCTGATTCTCAATGCTCCTTTCAAGAATATAAGGCTCTGAGGACAACATCTCAGCAATTTCTTTTCCTGAAAACCCCAATGATTTGAAAAACTCCAACTTGGGCTTAAAAATTTTGTCTACATTGTATACATACAATGTAGGGCGCTTCATGGTTAATGTACAAATTTGCTTCTCACTGAAACCATAAGCTCTAAAGAAATCAATCACTGTATGCGCATCAGTTTCAAGAATTCTTGGATCTTTTTTGAGTACTTCTCGGAGAATAGTGCCAGAAACCCCCAATGTTCTGAGCAACTCAAAATTGGGTTTAAGGGTTTTATCTGGATCAGCCAAAAGCAAAGTCGGGCGAACAATGATCAGATTTCTAATGTGGGTTTGAGTTAACCCATGGGTTTTCAGGAGGTTCACGACCAAATCTGGTTTATCAATGGTATCAAATTGGAGCTTCTTGGAAGCAGAATGAGCTGATTCTAAAGACAACCCACATGAATTTAGGAGGTATGAGAGTACAAGAGATTTTGGATTTTTTGAATTTGAGTGCTCTAATATACGTTTCACATTTGAGGTTGAGAACAAATAGACATGACTACAAGTTAATGCTTTAGGCCTCTGATGTTGCAGTCTTTTCCAAATTAAATGAATCATCGAACTGAACTGATATCTGTCAATAGAACTAGAAAGAGACTAACTTACCAGTTAGAAGAGCTTCTTCTATACCAATTGCTTTCTCTCTCCTCAAACTGGCTTTGGCTTTGGCTTTGGCTTTGGCTTTGGCTTTGTGGACTGGTAATGGGAAACTGGAAATAATGCCCTACGGAGTGGAGGATACGTCTGGGAACAAGACGAAGAAACACATACGGTGTCGTTTGCAGGTAATGCACTGCAATTCCCAGTTTCCCACTTATTTAAACATGTGAGCCCTTCGTCAGAAAAAAAAAACATGTGAGCCCATATAAATTTGTGTTAGGTTGGGCCGAGCCCATCACACGCCTAATTTAAACTTAGCCCTATTTATTGTTTTTTTTTAAACAGGCCTATTTATTGTTATCTGCTTGCTGACCGTCGATCTGGCTAATCTTTGACGATCGGCAATGTGTAGTCTATAGGCCCTCGTATTACCATCATAACTAGGCTCCTTCCAACAAATACAAAAACCCTAAACCCTAGCAAGTCCTCCAATTCTCGTTCACCTCTCTTCTTCTAATTCTGGGTCGCCGATAAAGTAGAGAGCGAGAGAGAGGAATACCGGCATGTCTTTGTATTTACTATACGAGTTTGCGTCAGGGTATTCTCTGTTTCATGGCCATGGACTTGACGAAATTGGACAGAACACAGAGGCAGTTCGGAACTCAGTAACCGATCTCAATCGATTCGGGAAAGTCGTAAAACTTGTGGCTTTTAGCCCATTTGAGTCAGCTCTCGATGCTCTCAACCAAATGAACGCTGTCTCCGAAGGTAACCATGAGTTTCACGCATTTGTTTTAGTTGTAATTAGGGTTTGTTCTAACTGCTGTTTTTTTCGTATATTTTGGTTTTATTACACTTCTCGTAGCTAACAATGAACCCTAGTTTGCTTAATGGAGTATCGGAATAGAATGTTACAAAATGCTTGCTTGGTTGCTGCGATTTTCTTTTTTGTAATCTATATTTGCTTTTTAGTTCATGTGCTTTGTCTAAGTTGAAGTGGATGACTTCATATTTTTGAAGTTGATACACTAGTGATGATATCTGAAATGTTTACTTAAAAGGTTGTTTTCGGGGTTCCATTTTGTTTGATATTCTTCGTAACTTTGTTAGTGAAAGGGGTCTGATTTTTCTGTTTTATGCTGCGTAGTATGTATAATTTCAGAGTTTTGAGCATTCACCAATAGTGACTTTTAATTTAGCAAAAAAACAAAACAAAAACAAGGATGACCCCACTTGGTTAAATGGAAGACAGGAAAATTTTGAGTGTTTGCTTTCACTTGTTTTAATTTTTTTGGTTGTGAGCTGATGATTTAGAATATTTGTACTGGTGCTTGAAGTAGCCATGGTTTTAAAGAAAAATAATTTTTTGTTGTTGTTTTGTTATTGGTACAAAGACTCCACGAGATGATCACATCCTGTTATTGAATGGAAATGGGAACTGTGACTTTGAAGCTTTCATTTATTGGCTTGATTTGTCTAGTTCCCTCGCCTATTGTTGGGGTATTTGGTTTACAAGAGCATTATGTTAAGTTCGAATTTGGTGCGTCTTTTACAGAGTATATTTCTAATGTTAAATGTGAACTGTAGGGCAAATGACCGATGAGTTGCAGAACTTTTTGGCACTTACTCTCCCCAAAGTCAAGGATGGTAAGAAGCCTAAGTTCAGCGTAGGAGTAGCAGAGCCCAAGCTTGGTTCGCATATCTACGAAGTAACAAAGATTCCCTGCCAAAGCAATGAGTTTGTTCTTGAGCTCCTTCGTGGGGTGCGCTTGCATATTGATAGGTTCATTGAGAACTTAAAGGTTGCATTTCATTTCTTCCCTATATTTTCCCTTGTAGTTTGTAATAACTTCCATTCTGATGTCTAGCTAACATGTCTTTTCTGGTTTTTCTTATTTTTCCTATTTTCCTCAACTTATATAGCCTGGTGATTTGGAGAAAGCCCAGCTTGGTCTGGGCCACAGCTACAGCAGGGCAAAGGTCAAGTTCAATGTAAACCGTGTTGACAATATGGTCATTCAAGCAATATTCCTTCTTGATACTCTTGATAAAGATGTCAACTCTTTTTCCATGAGAGTCAGGTTTGTAGTCTGTACCCACCCCCCAAAATAAAAATAATAATCTTTGGTTCAGTCGCCAAAATATTTACTTAGTCTGGTCATCTCTTCCGTTATCTGAATTGATGGCATTTTTTTTAAGTTTATTGTAATTTTTTATTTACTTAGTCTGGTCATCTCTTCCTATAATCTTGCTCTTATTGTGTAGAGAATGGTACTCTTGGCATTTCCCTGAATTAGTGAAGATTGTCAATGACAACTATCTTTATGCTAAAGTTGCAAAGTTTGTTGATAACAAATCAGAGTTGTCTGAAGACAAAATACCAGGCCTAACTGACATAGTTGGAGATGAAGATAAAGCAAAGGAAATTGTAGAAGCTGCCAAAGCTTCCATGGGTATGTTAATTTGGAGTTGATTGTGAATGAAACCACATGACATCCTCTATTCACTTTGACTTTTCCCTCTTTCAGGACAGGATTTGTCCCCAGTTGACTTGATTAATGTCAAGTTATTTGCCCAGAGGGTAATGGACCTCGCAGAGTACAGGAAAAAGCTTTATGATTATCTGGTTGCTAAAATGAATGATATAGCACCTAATTTGGCTGCACTTATTGGTGAAGTTGTTGGAGCTCGTTTGATTTCTCATGCTGGTAGTCTTACAAATTTGGCCAAGTGCCCTTCTTCTACTCTTCAGATCCTTGGTGCCGAGAAGGCGCTCTTCAGGTGTTCTACTTAAATCTAATAATCGGTAGTCTTGTACCCCTGTCAACAATTTTGGCATAGAACTACCTTATGGAGGTGTATGCATAATTTGGTTGTAAATATGAGTTTGGCAGTTAAAAAGATGTATTTATTACTCTACTGTTTTGACACTGTCTATATGTTTATTTATTTTGAAAATACTTGTGTCATTCCTGCATCACTGAATTGTTTTGGCTTCAGGGCATTAAAAACTCGAGGGAATACACCGAAGTATGGCCTCATATTCCATTCTTCTTTTATTGGTCGGGCATCTGCTCGAAATAAAGGTCGAATGGCTCGTTATCTTGCGAACAAGTGCTCCATTGCTTCTCGCATCGACTGTTTCTTGGGTGAGTCTTTAAGTTTTTTTTTCCAAAGAAAGTATTCATATTCGTATTCTTTTCTTGCATATTAATCCCTTTATCAAGGGGTAAGTTATAAGTTCTCCTTTTGTGGTTACAGAGAAGAATACCACTGCTTTTGGAGATAAACTACGTGAGCAAGTTGAGGAGCGGCTTGACTTTTATGACAAGGGGGTTGCACCTCGCAAAAACATTGATGTGATGAAAGTTGCCATTGAAAATGTGGAAAACAAAGGTCAGGGCCATGACACATTTTACTTTTGTGTGAAACTTGGAACTTGGATATATAGTAGCAAACGATTGTGCCAACAGATTATATTCAACTTTGAGAAAAACCAAAAAAATAAAATAAAAATTATTATAATAGGGGTTCATGTTTCCTGTTTTTTTAACTTAAATGCTGTACCAAAGTTTTCAGCCATTTAAATTGATCGAGACTTATTTCACTTCTTTGGCTGTATCACTGAGGAACTTGTGATGTTCCTTCATTTATGACATTGTTGAACTCTTTTATGATTACACCAGCATACATTTGTTTGAGGCGTTATTATTAGGATTTTGGAAGGAGCATCCATGGCCAGTGAGTCTGGCTAGCTCCAATCATTCGTGACTGGTCATTTAAATGGATTGTTACCTTTTAATTATTACTTCATCTGTTGCTCATGATTAGTGTGATTTCCTCATCCCGATTCACATTGCAGATACTGAAATGGATGTGGATGAAGCACCTATCGAGATTTCAGCAAAGAAAAGTAAGAAAAAGAAATCCACAGAAATGGATGTGGATGAAGAACCTACTGAACCTTCTGTAAAGAAAAGCAAGAAAAAGAAATCCAAAGCTGAGGCTGCAGATGCTGGTGGTGACGTGTCGGAGGATAAACCAGCTGCAGTTACAAATGGAGATGTTTCTGTAAAGAAGAAGAAAAAGAAGGACAAGAGAAAATTGGATGAGGAGTAATGTGTGTGCTTCTTAATAGTGTTTTTGGATTCATGATTTTGTTGCCCCTCGTAGTAATGTTTTCCGTTGTAATTTGTTATCATGGTTATTTCCATTTTAGAACAGCTATATCTTATGCTAGTACTGTTTTCATTTTGTAATGCTTTGGATTTTGGCATCTGTATAACTCAACTGGGAAAATTAATGCATCATTTGTTTTGGTGCAGAAGTTAACGCCTTCTCATTGCCATAATAATTGGAAAAGATAAATACTCTTTTTCTATTTTTGTTCATCTCTAGTTTTCTTGACTACACAATTTAGAAAGTCTTGTACATGGAATTTCGTTTTTTAAAAAAAAGAAAAGGCTGAAATTTATTTAATGTATTTTTTTAATTTCTTTTTAGAACTTGTTACATTTTAATTTTAGGGGTGTAGGGAGAATTTATAGGAAATTTACTTTTGTTATGAAGCTTTGAACTTGATTGTCGGATGGACACGAAATTTTACTTCAAGATAAATTTAAACTTGGTAGTATCACTCACCCGAGCGTAATCACCAAAATCATACACAAATGCACATCAAAAGTGTATTAACAAATTTTTTCAGTACCAAAAATAATTATATATTTTTTATTAGTTGGGGCATGTGTGTGTGTGTATATATATATATATATATATATATATATATATATGACCCATTAAAAATCGCTTATGACAAGACATTTAGACATAACCTAGTTAATTAGCTTACAGAAATATGTTTACTTGAAAATGACGTACTGTCATGGGCGGATCTCTTAGGCAGCTGCCGATGCTCACTTTTTTTTTCTTTTTTTTTTTGCTTTTTTTTTTCCTGTAAACTCAAGGGGGCAGAATTTATAAGTTAGTAAACTCAAGGGGGAAGATTAATAAAAAAGTTAAACTTGGTGCAGCAAAAGAAAAAATTCCATAAGTTACAAAAGGCTGATCTCTTGTTTACGGTGAGAATTTCTAGTTTAATTTCAGTATCTTTGAGTACATATTTTTACGGGTTATAATTTTATGTAACTAAATTAACTCTTATTTTACATATGTAATCATCCGAAAAATATAGAATTATCTAGAAAATTTGCCCCCGAACCTCAGCCAAATTAAAATCCGCCTCTGCTGGAAATAATTCCTAGATCCGCCCCTGCGTACTGTGCTATAGAAAATTTGTAATTTTAATGTGATGTAAAACATGAAAGTCAAATGAAATTATTTTTTCTTAATTTTATTTTTACAGAGGGAGTATAAGCAAAATTTGAGCAGATGAACTAATGGAGCTTGAAAATTAAACTGGCTGGTTTTAATATTTGATTAGGCAAACAACAAACTACTAGGTACCCAGCAGTAGTCGGATACTCCCTGGTGTCCAAAAAGACGAGTAACAGTATAACTTACGCACATACTGAAAAAAGTAAAAATAAAAAAACACAGAATAATTTTTTTTTAAAAATATATCTTTAATGATTTCGTAAAATTATATAAAATGATGAAAACTTTTGTATTTTTTTACTAATGGATTTCATTTAGGCCTTGTTTAGAAATAACTTATAAGTAAGTCAAATCAATTATAAGTTGTTTTTTACTGTTTTAATGTTTAGGAGTGACTTTTTTAACATATAAGTTATTTTTGAAAAGTAACAAATTTTGACATTCTTAAAAACTGACTTATAAGTCATTTCTAATAAACAGATTTGACCAAATGTAATAACAATTTTACCCTTTATTACTCTTTTAAATGACTTATAAATTTACTTAAATATTAATTTAACTCATTTTAAAATAAGTCGTAATGGAACAGAGCCTTACGCTCTGTTTCTGAGTTTTGGACGGAAAAGAAAAAAATAAAAAACTTAAATTAGAACATAAAAGAAAAGAATAGAAAACTTGAAATTTTCCTTTGTGTTGTTTCTGAGTTTTTAATAGAAAAGAATAAAAAATTTAAAATTTTTCTTTTCTTCCGTTTTTGAGTTCCAATGAAAAGAAAAGAAAAATATCATTTTTACAAATTTATCCTTCTATTAATTATAACCATTGAACCATGAATAAAAATACGTAAGATAAATTTAATCAAAGAAAAAAATTCCATAATCAAATACAAATACCTAAATAAATGTTAAACAACAAATTATTTCTACAAAAACATTGTTATACTATACCCAAAAGTCATCAAACATAATCTGTATTATTAATACTAACAGAGATTATTCATCAAATTCTTTAAAAAATGATCATGCAGTAAAATAGTCATCTTATCACGCCCACCATTTTTGTATCAAACATAGCCTAAACAGTTATATCGCTTAATTAGAAATTTTACAGAGATGGACGGTCAAGTTCTTCCAAAATTTTTCAGTAGATGTAGATCATACGCTTAGACTATCTTTAAATTAACAGGAAGATGATTGTACGTTGCCTTCTGAATTTTAAAACCATCTATTAGATCTGGAATTTTTGGACTTATTAAAGAAAGAAAAGAGGTAGCCAAATGTTTGATTTTTGGATCTTACTTCCAAGTATAACCAATAACGTACAAAACCGGAACAAAGGATTTAATTTTTCCTTTCTAAAACGAATTATCCATCATCTAATATATTATATCTTATTTAAAATTTAAAAGACATGAATTGTAATTTAAAATTTATTATATTGAAAATTTAGGATAATATGGGAATTATAAAAATATTACTTATTCCAATTTTTTTTCCGTCCAAATCAGGCCAATTTTGGACGGAAAATTTTGGCAGAAAAAGTGGCCAAGTTTTCTATCCATTTCTTTTCTTTTCCGTTTATTAAAAAACTCAAAAACATAAAAATTGGAAAGAAAACTTAAATTTTCCATCCATTTCTTTTTTTTCCTGTCCATTTTAAAACTCAGAAATAGAGTGTTAGTTACGGAGGGAGTAATGAGTATTTATTTAGATGAGGAGGGTATAACAGTCATTTAAAAACCTGCAAAGAGTTTCAGACGGTCAGGTCAGTGGAGCTGTGTTCCAAAGCGTTGGAAAGTCCGGAAGGAAGTAAACGAATCACTCCGAGTCCGACGACACAGGCAGAGAGGAAAAAAGAAGCTAGGTGAGAGAAAGAGACGAAGACAATGGCGAGTTCAGGAGCAGTGAATTTAGAGGACATTTCTTCTGTAGATCTCATGACGGAGGCTCTTCGTCGCATGAAATGCGATGCCAAACCGGACAAACGACTCATTCTCGTCGGTAACAACTGAATTTCTCTCTCTTCAGAATGCATATGTATGTACATGCATATTCTCATGCTCACATTCGCTTTCAAGTTTTGATTTTTTATTAGTAAGCTCACTAAATTATATTCAGATTACTGTTTTAAGATTGACTTTTACTAAATGTTTCAGAGTTTTTCTCCTTAAAATCTAATCTGTTTCGGAATTCGGGTTAGGGGATATGATTGCTCTTTCTCTTCCAAATTGAATGCTTTTTGAGGAATCTTATTGTGCTATACATTTAACTGGTACTAATTTGATGAGTAAAAATAATTTATAGGATAATTTGTGTGCCACCTTTTTTTTTTTCCTTCGTAAAAAGAATCGGTAATTTATGCGATGCAGTTTATCTAGAACTAAATTTATTGCTGTATGGGTTCTTCTAAAGTTAAAATGTACTTGGACTAAGAAGCAAGAGGCTGCATCTAGGCAAACGAGAATAACAAGTCATTCACAAAAACTGAATTTGTGGTCATAGTTCACATTGTAAATTGTCTCTTACCTGGTGAAAGTCTCAGGATGTGGTCATTGGCCAAATGCGGTGAAGATTTTGTTCGATGAACTTTTGCAGTGTTCATTTTTAGTTTGTGACTAAAACTCATAAATGTGGCAGGACCCCCTGGATCAGGAAAGGGAACACAATCACCAATTATTAAGGATGAGTATTGCTTGTGCCACTTGGCTACTGGTGACATGCTGAGAGCTGCTGTTGCTGCTAAAACTCCTCTTGGTATTAAAGCTAAGGAGGCTATGGACAAGGTACAATACATATTATAATGAATCCATACCATGTGTATAATGCTGAATGATTCTAATGGAATTCTGTGTATTGCGTTTGTAATGCTTCCACAGGGAGCACTTGTTACCGATGACTTAGTTGTTGGGATAATAGATGAAGCTTTGAAGAAGCCTTCATGCCAAAAAGGATTCATTCTTGATGGATTTCCAAGGACTGTGGTCCAAGCAGAAAAGGTCTTTGTATTGCTTGAACTGTATTTGGACCGGGAAACTATGGATAATGTTTTAGCTTCTTATATGCTATATATTTTCCCACTTTAAAATAATTTATCACAAGTCAAATATGTTTTTCTTTCATTCTATGCAGCTTGATGAGATGCTTGAGAAGCAAGGGGTTCAAATAGATAAGGTGCTCAATTTTGCAATTGATGATGCAATTTTGGAGGAGAGGATTACTGGTCGTCTGATCCATTCTGCAAGTGGTCGGACCTACCACACAAAATTTGCATCTCCTAAAGTTCCTGGCGTTGATGATGTAAGACTGCGTGAAATTTGGTTTTCCTTTTTGCTAATGCTTTAATACATACTACTGGTTGTTAACCTTGACACACATTTTATGCATTTGTGATAGGCCCATAATCAACAATAAAACATATCTTCAGAAACATGACTTCAACTGAACACACATGTTACCAACAATCGTGAGGAGTTAGGATACAACTTTCTTCAGGATAGGAAAATTGAGTGATTTTAAATATATATATATGGTGTGTGAAAATAAAAGCAAATTAAGAACATTGAAATGTTTAGCTGAACAATGGAGTTACGAGGGGATGAGCCATCAAATTACCATATTTACAGTATTATGTATGGATGGATGCAAATCCATAAACATGAGCATTACTATGTCATTGTTGGTTCGACAAGGCAACCACAATTTATTATTGTCCAAAATTGCATGTTATGTTTTCTAAATAATATTAAGTCTCTTGTTCCCAATGACATGTTCTTTTCGTTTGATATAATTATGTACTCCATCTGTCTCATTTTATATGACAAAATTTTGAGTAGCATAAAATTAATAAAATGGCATTTTAAGTATTAAGAAGTTCATCTTTCCAACATTATCCTTGTTAAATTTGAAGTATTATATTCAAATTTAACTTGGGAGTGGAGAATTTGTAGAGGATATGTGCAAGTCAAATAAAATAGGAATATTTTATTCACATTTCTTGAAAACTAATTAGGCACTACTATATATTCATGTTAAGTGTATTTTAAGACAACGTTACAATGGTATTTTCTGCTCCCACTAAACAATAATAGTGTAACTTTGTCTTCATTTTCGGAACATGCCAAACAGAATATAAAATGGGACGGAGGTCGTATTATAGTATTTGATATATGTTCTTCTTTATTGTGTCCTTGACGTTATTATTGTCTGTCTTACTCAAACTTATTGTGTTCTCGTGCCTGTGCTCTGGGTCCTGGCTTCCTAGTCCAGTACTTGAACTGGATATCATCTTTAACTGCTTTGCTGATTTATCCACATCTATGTTTTTCTTCTTTCTTTCATGCTCTATAAATCTTAAATGATCTAATGTTAAGTTGTTAACTAATCTCCTCGTTCTTTAAACTTTCATAGGTCACTGGAGAATCTTTGATTCAACGTAAGGATGACACTGCAGCTGTTCTCAAGTCTAGATTGGATGCATTTCACAGACAGACTGAACCGGTATGCTTGTCAGCTACATTAGATATATCTTTCAATATTTTCACGGCTGTTGTTGTGTGTCTAATGTATGCACTGGAGTTTCACTTGTTCTTCTTCTTCCTCTTTTGATAAACATCACTTCAATTTTTTTCTAAAAAATCTATTATTTATTTATTCAACTGTTTTACAAGTTATATTTATGTGTTGTAGTTTGGCGAGGTATTTCTTTATTCAACTGTTTTTACAAGTTATATTTTTGTGTTGTAGTTTGGCAAGGTTTGGACAATAGGATTTATTATCTTATGGTGTATTTTATCTACTAGAAGAAAATCTAAAATAGCATGTGTCTTAGGCTACATAGAGATTTTATATGGCTTGAAGCCTTGTAGGTAGTCTCGCTGTTTCAGTGTTGCATCTTTTCTAAGTGATACCACAATTTATATTGTTTGATCTGATCTGTTGTTTGCTCTCTTGCCATTACTGCTCAGTATTATGTTTTATCTTTTTTTCCTGTTGCTATGTTTGGTCATTTAACATGGTTAGTGCACTTTAAATTAATTTAATTACTCTCTTAAACTACATATATTGGAATATATAGAGCCTGCTTATAGGTTATAGGAGTCTACCAGTCAAAAGTTTATAGATGTGCTGGAAATATAGTAGTGAGGCTTTCATTGAGCATATTGAAGGGTCTAAATTATTCTACTGTTTTGATGATAACAAACTAAGAATTAAAAGTCTTTAGAAAAATTAGGATAGAATCCTCTCCATAAGATTTTATATTACATGATACAATGTTTATATATTTATTTTACTTTCTTATTTTCCTATGACTCAAATTCTTTAATTGGTCCAAAAGGAACTATAATTCAATGATTTAGTAATTGGACTAAAAGTATTTTTTCAAACAAATTAACTCTACGATTTTGGTCATTCTGAATTTCAGTGTATAAATATAGAGTGAATTCTCAGATCGTAGAATGACTTAGCTTTACGATACTAGTAGCTCTGTTATATGACTCTACGATTTTGGTCGTTCTGACTTTTAATGTAGAAATGTAGAATCCTCAGATCATAGAACGACTTTAATCTACGATACTAAATTTTACGTTTTGCAGTATCTCTACGACAGAAGAGTGACTTTACTTCTTTACTCTACGATAATAGAGTGATTTCACTCCTTTACTCTACGAACTAATATTTCACTCAACGATCGTAAAGTTCTCTTTGAGTATTTCACTTCTTTACTCTACGACAGAAGAGTGACTTTATTTCTTTACTCTATGATAGTAGAGTGATTTCACTTCTTTACTCTACGACAGAAGAGTGACTTTACTTCTACTCTACGATAGCAGAGTGACTTCGGCCTTAACTCTACGAACTGATATTTCACTCAACGATCTTAAAGTTCTTTTCGAGTACTTCATAACAGTAGAGTAACTTCAGCTTTTACTTAACAAATTTTCAACTCTAGCTATCACAAGGCTATACTCTACAATCTTGAAATCAAGCTAAGTTCAATATTTTCTAATATGAGCTTTAAACATTCAAGTATTTTTGAGTTGAACAAAAAGAATGCAAGCACTCTCTCTCTCGATTCAGATAAACCAATGTGTTTTCTCTCTTCCCACTTCACCCAAAAATGTGCAAAGAAAGGCACACTTTCTCATGCCGTGCAAAATCTTCCATCCACGTGGCAAGAAAAAAAATTTCGGCCACATAAGCAAGAAAGAGAAAGAAAAAGCTTGGTGGATTATAGACCATTGGATCAATAACTGAATCAATCTAATCCTAGCCATTCATTCAAATATTTTTGGCCTATAAATACTGGCATACTTCATTCATTTCTCTTTAATCTAGCCAAAGCCAAACTCTGCCCACAATTCTCTCTCAATCTCAAATTCTCAAAAAGCTAGATTCTAGTGGGATAGAAAGTGATCAGAAGAGCAAGAAAAATACATACTGCTATAACCAAAAATCTATACATTGCTCTTCTACACAAATTAGCACATTATTATATTTTGTGCTAACATATCACTTTCTTATTTGTGTTCAATAATATTATTATTGTTATATTTGTTATACATATTGAACACTGCAAGCCCAAAGCACTTTCATTTACATTTATTTATATCATTGTGCTTCATTTAAGTTGATTATATTTATACACACTTGAATGAACAGCTTATATATATTAATCTGAACTTTATACACAAGTCCTTTCAAAGAAAGTGAAAAACAAATGATCAGACCTTTAGTAACTATCCACTAATTACGAAACTTACCGGCCCACTTGAAAGTCGTGAACTGTAGTCCTTTCTAGTAAAGTGATATAAGGCAACTTTTCTCAAGATTGGATAACTAGTTTATCCTTATAATTCTTATACGGGAAAAATTGTTCCTTTGTGTATAAAAAGACGATTCGTATATAGTTCTCTCTTTGAGAGTGATAAGTAAAATTTATAGACATTTGATTTATAAAGCGTAGTAGATTGACCTTTATTTAAAGAGTTAATCTCACCATATAAAAATGTTCTATATAAACCAAACTGATCCATATACATAAACTATCGTATTATTTGTGATCATTGGTTTAACTGTCATTTTGCAAGAATTAATTCTTAAACTGTCATTATCTATATATTGCAATATTTGATATACCTGAACTTAAACTGTTATCCATGTGCTTAATTAAAGAAGCATTTAATTAAAGATAACAATCCTTTTAACAAAAGGGGTAGAGCTAAGTGTTTTTCTAGTGTATGAGGAATTGAGTGATTCTTGTTCCAAGACCAAGATCTTAGAAAGACCATAGGTTTGGGTTTCTAAGTGAGTGAGGAAGAGAAAAGATATCAAGTTTCAAGACTAGCCGAAGAAGGAATACAAGAAGCTCTGGAAAGGAAATTTTCAATTCTTGAAGAATACTAGGAGATAGTAGTTCTAAGACAGAATTAGACTTGTAAAGGTTTCTCCACCTAAGTTAAGGAGTTAAATTATTTTTATAGTGGAAAATTCTAAATCCTGGAGACATAGTTGTTACGACGCCTTGGCGAGTCACGGCGGTAGCTGACCGCCAGGACGCCTAGGCGATAAGGCGTCTGCCATGGCGTCCGTATGGCGACAAGTCGTTCACAGTGTACAATTTATACATTATTTATTTTACTTTAAAAGTACATTGAACAATGAAATTTTATATACATTAAAACCCAAACATATTTACTGAGTAACATTAAAAACACAATTATATCAACACTTATAAAAAAAAAACTTGTAACACCTGTGTTTTTTTTAAATAAAAAAATTACAGGGACCTACCTGAAAGACATACACAAACAAGGTAAAATTTGTAAAGTACAAAACTTAAGGGTTGGACTTAATAGACTACCAAACTATGAGGGACTTCAATGAAATTTTGCCTAGATGATAACAACAAAGTTTTATTTCCCTTTGTACATTAACGGGGAAACAGTCAAGCAGTCGGCAAAGATAAATAAAAAACATCGCGGCTAAGATCTGATCTTTGCATGCGGCGGTGACGACGGTGGCGGCGGAGGCTTTTGCATGTGGCAACAGCGACTTTAGCAGACCTCTTTAGTCGTCTTCTTCTTTCTTTGTTCTGATGTTGCCGATGGCTTGTCGCGGCTTAGATCTGCTTAGATCTGTTTTGTTCTTCTTTCATTGTTCTGATGTTATCGATGGCTTATCGCGACTTAGACCGCGCGACTTTCTCTGATGCAGCTAGGCGACCACTCGACTTAGTGCGACAACAGCGACAGGACGCCTTGGCGTCGCCTAGGCGACACATAACAACTATACCTGGAGAGGAGTTTGGGGACTAGACTAGCTATATATTTGGTATATATATAGTGAATTAGGATATATTACTCATAGTTATCAAGGCGTCGCCTAGTCGACGCCTAGGCGTCAAGTCACTGGATAGACCGCAAGGCGAGGTCACGCCTTAGTGAAAGTTACCTCAACAAAGATGAACTGTCCAAAGACATCATCTAGCAGAATCGAACAACAACACGGACCCATAAATGGACATATCGATGAATTCCGAGTGCGGTGGTACAAGTTCGGTGATGATCGGAAAACTCACGCGCCGGAGTGAGGAGGCGCGTGTCATCACCGGCGAACCTATTCATCTCAACAGCTAGGTTTCAGTTATTCGGGGTAATTAGTAAAGAGCTTAATCAACGAGTTCTTTTCCTTTAACTTAGAACATGGGTTTATCTGGAAAGTTGTGACTCATTTTGCAATTCACCAACACCACATGCAGGTGATGGAAGTTTGTGAATAGTGTTGTTTTGTTTATTAATTATGCTGTGTCACTTTAGCAAATAACTCCAAATGGAGAACAACTGGCAGCAACGTATCTATTTGACCAGAATTTACATATTACTATTAATCTAAAAAAGTTTATCTTGGGATTTTGTCAGCAGTAACCTTTAATAATATCAGTAAATAAAATAATAAAATATTAATAAAATAAAATAATAAAAAATATTAATAAAATAATAAAATAAAATAATTACAAAATATTTACATGTATAATAATTAAAAAAGTTTACAATATATTATTTTAAAATAATATTTTTTTAAATAATTAAAAGTGTTTATCTTTGTTTCTAATAAAATAATTAAAAAAATATTAATTTCATGTCCTATGAAGGTATACACATATACTTTTCTTTCATAATGAAAGTTTATTGTGTGTTTTAAATGGTATTTAATAGTCTTTATTAGCAAATGGCAACATATTTGTGAGTAACTTTCGTATGTTTAATATATTTTTAAAGCAAAACATGAATGTGTATATATATAATTTTAAATGCATAAATTAATATTATAAACGACTTATAACTTTATGGACGCCTAAGCGGACGTCTTATCGCCTAGGCGTCCAGGCGCCTAGCCACCGATTCGCCTCGCCTTAACGCCTTGATAACTGTGATATTACTATGTTCTTTGTTTGGTATCTCTCTATCCTTATTTCTTTACTTTGATTCACTAAAATATTTAAATAAATATTTTTTAATAAAAATCATTTAGGGAAATAGAATTCAATTTTAAAAAGGCCAAGATTTGTTAAAAAGCAAATTAATCTATTCAACCCTCATTTTAGATTAATTATTGCATATTTGGACCTAACACATATGTTATGCGTGCTTTCTTTTTTGGTTCCAAGTCCAACAGTTGGAATAGAGGATACAAGTTTTGAATGACTTAATTACCTGTCCCCCCCCCCCACCACTCCCAAACAAGGAAAAAAAAACAGATACTCCCTACGTTCCAGAAAAAGAGTTTTATTTGATTTTTTCCTAGTCAATTTGCAAAATTCTAGAAGTCAAAATTAATGCGAAATTATTTGAGTTTGACTAATGCAATTTAAAAAGTACTATTACTACTAAGTACAAATTGCTAGTTCGGAAATTAAAATAAATTACACCACAATTTTATTTTTAGAATATTGCAAATTAACTAGGGTCGAACTTAAATGAGACTCTTTTTATGCAAAAGTGGATCGCTGAGTTGGCATGGCATCCAAATGGATAGGTTGGATTTTAGAGGTTGGTTTTTATAGTTCTCAATAGAGAAAATAATTGGAGACACTGATACTAGATATGCAGTTTTATCTTTAATCATTGATAACAAAGCGGTAGAGAATAAGGATTTGCCTATTGAGGATTAAAGTATGAAAAGCGCAAGCAATGAACACGTATTGTTAAATATTTATCGAATTGACAGGCTAACTGTAAATCTGACATGAGTTATTATGTGAAAATTTTATGCAACTACAAGTGCACAGTGTCAAAAAAATTGAAGAACTGGATAGTAAAAGTCGAACCACAGAGACTAGTTTAATTTTCAAATATCCTTAATGTGTACCTCAAACGAAGTAGAAATAAAGATAGAGAATTGAATAACTACAAGTAAACACTAATTAAACTAATTAGAAGTTGAACACTAATAATAAGGAAGCAATCTAGAATCTGAATCCACTAAACAATAAACATAACAAATAATTCAATCTCTTCTATTTTTATAACTCAAATTACGTCACTGGTTTGGTGTACATAATTCGGAAAATAAAGCAATTAAGTCCAATTAAAATTAATTATGGTTTTGATTTCTCTTCCCTTTTATGTAGTAACTTTATAATTAACGTGAGCAAGCATAGGCTATGAAAAATTTACATATTAACAATAATCTATCAAAACCTCTTAATTAATTTGAAAGTTGCAAGAGAAATATAAAACAAAGGGATTTCAATAACGAAACATGAAGATAAAATCAATTAAACATTAAAGCATTATAAATAGAAGAGATGGAGAATATTATTATGAATAATTATTTAATTTCATCTTCATTTAGTTAGACATGAATATAAATAAAATAGTTAAGACAGAAAAAGATTAAACATAAAATTAGAAAACTCCCTTTATTAAAGATCCTTCCAAGCTTACAATGAAGAAGAAATAATTTAATTCTACTCCTAACCTACACTAATACATAATTAATACTCATTTTCTCTTGGTACTCCTCTAGTTATAGGGATAAATTGCTTGTGCTCCAAACTAGATACAATGAACTTGGTCAATTTTCCTTCAATCATCTAGATAAAATCAATCTCTTTATCTCTATCTTCTAAGTATTCTTTTCTTGCATATCTCTTTATTGGAGTCCAAATAGATTCAACTAGGAAGCTTCTAGAACTCCTTTTTCAATTCAACTTCATCTATTTATTTAATTCCTGCAAAACAAAATAAAACTAATTAATTAAATTAATAAAAATATTAAAGTGAACAAAATTAGGTAACTGAAATGTAAGAATTATGGAATTATCAGTTTACATGACAAAATTGCAATATTTAATGGAAAGAAACCGATGTTGGATATGCATTCTCATAGTATTTACTTGACTAGAAGATGATACTGAAATTGAGCAATATATTAGTTTTTATGTTTACTTACGAAAAAAGAGAGTAGTACATTAATTTCTTCTGTTTATCACTCTGATTGTGTGTGGAGATACAAGGAAACATTTCTAAAATTTTGGAAGCTTACGTAAAAATATTAGTAGTAAACATTAGTCTTTTCTGGGCCTCTGCTATAGTTGGAAAATTTGATCATTTTACCGGTACTTTGTGCAGATCGAGTCAAAAGTGTTCAAATTGGAGCTCAATTTAGGCATTCGAGATCATGTTTGTTGTGTGCATTTGTATCATCTAATCATCAACAAGGCTAGATTTTAATTTATGGAGGGATTAGAGTTCATACGGCATTATGGGTGTTCAAGCATGACGAGTTTGGATTGCACAACGAAAGAATCAGAGAAAATTGTTTGGATGGAAATCAGGGAGCTCGCCCCGGCGAGCTCAGCAAGCCTATTGAGCTCGCCCCAGCGAGCTCATCTTAGTCCAGTTCGCCACAGCGCGGTGCCCTGGCCCAGCAATCTCTGCCGAACTCGCCCCGGTGCGTTCCCGCAAGCCAATGGGCTCGCCCCAGCGCGAACTCGCCCCGGCTCAGGACTGTTCTGTCTTTTTCTCTAGTTGCATTTTCTATCTAGGGACCAACTCAATGGAGATGGAGGCCTATGCACATTTTACTACATGTCAACAGCATTGTAATAAAATGTTGTCTAGCTTGTGTCAATATCACACTGTATTATAACTATCTCGTTACCACAAGTATTGCCACCACACCATTATCAAATTTTCCAGTGACAGGGTAATATGATGGTTAGTGTATTTTTTGGGAACCATGAGTATTGCCTCACCATGGATTAGACTGATGTTTCCAGTAGTAAGGTAATACGATTATGGTTGTCTGTGTACTTTAGAGCAGCTTTATGTTAGGCTGATTGGAATTCAAGTTGCTGGTTCTTTTCGGCCTACTCTCCAACAAAATGATAGAAATTAGTAGCAGAACTCGGGGATGTTGTACACAATTGTGTATGCGATATATAATCATAGGCAATTATAGCATTGGTAAGGATTAGCTATAGATATTGGTTATTTTTTATTTTTTTGAAATCATGTCCGAATCTATTAGAGCATTGTTGGACTAATCCTACACGTGCACGTGCCCCCACAAGATCCTTGCACCATGCATACCCAAGCATAAGCTTGCGTGAGTAGCCCTTGGAGTTGACAGGTTATTGGATTAGTTTACACTTTACATAAT
Organism: Aralia elata; assembly: GCA_034770075.1. Taxonomy (NCBI): domain Eukaryota; kingdom Viridiplantae; phylum Streptophyta; class Magnoliopsida; order Apiales; family Araliaceae; genus Aralia; species Aralia elata. Next base: position 4,336,441 of record CM068378.1, read on the forward strand.
TTTTGAGTAAAGCTCCAAATTTGTGAATATCTTATGCAATCCATGGGTTCTAAGAAAATTACATCCGAGTATATTACCATCAAATCCTGCCTGCATGCGTGATTTTTTTTTTCCTCACCCAGGCTATCCTTATAGGTTATAGTTTATATCTTATTTGGTAATTTACACTTCATTTTATAGTTCAACTCTCATCGTTAAGATGTGAATCTTGTCTCTCTTGTTATTTGTTAGTATTCCAATGTAAACTAGAAGTTTTATTTCATTTTTATATGTATGCAGGTTATTAATTATTATGCCAAGAAGAACATTGTTGCAATCCTTCATGCAGAGAAACCTCCACAGGCGGTGACAGCTGAGGTTCAGAAGGTGCTCTCATGAAAGAAGCCAGTTTTATGACAGAATTGAAGTGAACACTGAAAATCCCAGAATTTTGGCCCTGTATTCTGACATATTCTTGGACTGCTGACCTGTCTACATTCTTTAGCTTTTGTCAACTTTAAGTATCAAATATGAGGGGTTTATCTGAGTTACCAATTAATAATTTATACAGTATACGAACAGTAGGAGTTGTCATTTAATTTACACTCTTAGCAGCTGCTGATAAACTTTCTACCCCTTAATTTTTTATTCACATCTCATGGAGTGAGATTGCCCCCTATTTACATATGAACCAATTCAAAGGATCTACTCTACAAATTAATTAGATCAAGCTAACATTTTGGAACAATTTTTAGGTGTTTTCTGGTAAATAAATTAAGATTTATTCTAATAATGTTTTTTCCTAAATGAAATGTACACCGAGTAATTCAAAATGTCAAAAAACAGTTTCACAATCTTAAATCAGATCACAGCTTTATTCACATCAAATATTTCTTCAATTTCTTTTAATATAATAAGAATTGATATTGATATTACTCTTGATTATAACCAAAACGCCAAAAAGGGAATACATAATTGAAACGTTCAGGTGCAATCTTATATCTTCTTGTAGTATATCGATGTGGGACTAAAATTATTTTGAACAAACCTGTAAAAGCCTAAAAGACTTTTAAATGTGGCGCAGTTAATAATTTTCAAAGGCATGATTTCTAGTTTCGAACGCAACTCAACTCACAGATGCAAAATGAACATATATAATCACCCTAAGCAAATTTAAATACAGTTCTATCTACTGGAAATAGATCATCAGATGGTATAAAAGTTTCTTGCAAACTTAGACTAATCAAATTGCTGATCCTAAAAAAAATAAAAAATCCATGTTGTAAGCAAGGCACAATTTGTTTTCTATAATCACACATTAAACATACAATCAACTTTTACTTTTGGATAAGTAGGAGCAAGCTTATCACTCACAGGAGTTTAACTAATAAATGGAATTATTTGGTACTAAAATTGGGGAACTAGCACCACTATACTGCCCTCTGCAGTCCCTGGAAAGGGAGGAGAGCGCAGTTTCTAATGAAACTATGGGGTTTCGCCGGGCGAAACTCCTATCCCCCACAGTTCTACTACGTCTAAAAAAGGGGGTGCTTATCAAACCTCTCTCCGGCAAGGAAGATAGACGGTTAGTTCTTACACATTGCCTCTAATTTTTTGGCGATTGAAAATAAAAGCAGACGCTGATATAGGGAATCATATAAAAATACTACGACAGGAATACACCAAATTAAAAGTTCATAGAGTGCCAAGATGGGGGATCCACCAAACTAACGCTTGCATATTTAGTCCTTTCAAAAAACACGTACATTACTCGGTGGAAAATAAATATCTCTTATCCACCACTAATGAAAATATTTATACTAAAATTGGGTGGGGGCTGCGCGAACGCAAGCCCCCGCTGCCACAAATTATGACGTAGGCTCCACCACTTGGGTAGACCTTAGGCGAGCGCCCTTCCTAAGTGCAATGGAAGTCGCTAACCTAGGCCATGGGCCTTTTTGATCACCCATTGACCCCGTCCAGGTAAGTATGTTTCAATGGAGCCCCAACCCCTTTACTTATACTACGCCGCATATTAGACTCTTTTCGTCTATGCGATGTGGGATTTGCACATATCTGAAAGTGCAAAACTATATTTTACAACTCTTTTCTAATCAAATAAAGCGAGTGTGGGAGAAACAATTGAACGAGATTGTATGCAAGGATTTATTTTTTATATATATATATATATATATATATATATATATATATATATATATATATATATATATATATTTATATATATATATATATATATCCTTCCGTTCTACAAAATGAGTTTTATTTATAAAAATTTTATAAATATAAGAATACAACAAGGATATATTTTTGTTCCACAAAATAAGTAATTTCTTTTTTAAAAAAAAAAAACTCTTTTTATGAAAGAGATGGAGTATTGGCTACTATTCAATTTTCCCTTCAGTTTTTTTTTTCAATAAACTAAATATTTGAGTTTTTAGTAAATATAATTAAAATCAACACCTATTGTCTAATTTACAATATTGAAAATATCATTGTTCTAAAAATAAAAGTAATACATTTTTGTTACCATTTTATGAGCATGAGCAATTTCATTGCAATTTTAGTTCAACCGTAAAAATATTTTTAATATAGAATAAATTTCATTTAGCATGAGGTATTTATTAACCTATTTGGATCATCACTAACAGAAATATATTAATACAAAAAGATCAGATGAAATTTGAGAAAAGATGTAATGAAGGAAAACAAATCCAGAAAGTTGGTTTGATAAAGAAAATTTGACTGAAAATTCTTACGATAAAAAATCATAGGAATTTCCCTTTAGACTCTAGAAGAGCGAGGAGGGAATCTTAACAAGCTTCACGGATGAAAGAAACAAATAAGTTTAATCTATTTAACAAAACACAATTGATTTTGAATTTTTCTCTCACATAAACCATCAGGACCAATTTGAATAAATCTCACCGTCCATTAACTTCAAAGGAAGAAAATAATTACAAACTTTTGCGTCTTAATTACCACCTACTAATTATTATTTTATTATTTAATGAAAAGATCAAACTAAATTTTCCATTAAAAATCTGAGAGGAATTGGATAGGGGCCGCGACATGCGCAGGCCCCAGCTGCCACAAATTAAGACGTACAGTCTCCCGCAAAAGGGGAGATGTTAGGCGGGTGCACCTTCCGGGTGCAATGAAGGCCACTTGCCTAGGCCATGAGCCTTCATGATCACCCATTGACCCCGTCCAGGTATGTAAGTTTTCAAGTAGCACCCCTCCCTCTTACATATACTCCTTTTTATCTCTCTTACTTCCTTCCCCTCTCGATGTGGGACAAAATTTCTTTCAACCCGAAATTTAAGTAATTCTTCCTCCTTCCTTCTTCTTTAATCTTATTTTATTTTTAGCATATATAATCATAAGCCAAAGAATTCTTGGATTTGGGCCACCGCCTGCTGGAGCTAGCAAGCATTATTGAATTTCAGTTATTAAGCCATATGGAACTTGTTACTCCCCTCCGTCCCATCAAAAAAATTTCATTCGCAAAAATTCATAAATATTAAGTAAGAAAAAATATATTGTTTATTGTTTCACGTAAACATATAAAAATAATAAATTACTAATTTAATTTAATAGTTATGACGTGATATGAAATTACGATACCAAACATAAATTATGATAATCAATGTCTTCATAATTCACTTTCAATTCAAATCTTATTGTAGCTGCTATAGATATAACGGATCAAAGTGTTTGTGAAACATCACCTCTTAACATTATTCGATGGGACTGAAAAATGTTGCAGTATTACTTGGATTTCACAAGAGGTAATTTCAACTTTTGTTTATGTGATAAATAACTTGAGGATCAAACTTTTTCATTCAACTGTAAAATAACTTAGGATCAACCTTTTTCATAAACTCTCAATGTGTTATTTGTTTGGATGTCTTCAGAAACTTATTCAGGCTACAATCTATCATTCCACAAAAACCCACATGAAGAGTAAGATTTAACCATCATTTGACCCCATCACTATGAGTTAGTCCCGATGCACACATTACTAAATGTCCACAGTAATCTTGGTATCCAGAGTAGAGAACTCTTGGAAGTAAGCCTTGAAATGCTCATAAGAATGCTTCACATCATCAACTGCACACATCTCTCGTATGCTATGCATTGATAGTTGCGGACCTCCAACATCAACAGTACGAATCCCCACCCCACTTGCCAGAATAGGACCAATGGTTGAACCACATGGCATGTCATTACGAACCACAAAGTCCTGCATTGACCCTGTTTGTTTAGCATTGCAAGCTATATATAAAAAAAACATTATGAAAAAAAATTATGTAACGATCTTTCTGACAAGTAAAGATATATTTTCCTACACATATCACATACGCACAACATGAAAAAATCTCCAAAGGAAAATCAAATAGAAAAAATCTCCCTTTATATTTGATTCATGCTCATGAAATTTTCCAAGTACATTATTCAATTTAAAGTGAAATACTAACCTGAATGGGAAGGTTGTGCTTGTCTGCTATTTCCCTAAACAAGAAGGAAGTGACAGAGTTGGTTGCATAACGTTGATTTGCATTGGTTTTAATCACAAGCCCACCATGCAACTTGGGCTGATGATTTTCTTCATGTTTGTCCTGAGAAGGAACACCATAGACGTAATAAATAAATAAATAAAATGAAAAACACTGTTCATCATAAATCATTGTAGAAAACCAAATATACCATATAGTTTGGATGCAAGGCATGTGCCATGTCAGCCGACACAAGGAAACTCCTTTGTATTGCTTTCTTCAGTAACTGAATGGTAATCATAGCATCGCAAAAGAATAACATGTCAGAATACAGGGAACCTCCATGGCATTGCTTGTTCCAGCAAAGTAATTAATAGCAAAATTAGATGACTCTTCAAGAAGAATTGTGTGCGTGTCTGTGTGTGTATTTGATGCGTAAGAATGTGACCATACAAAATGAATATTAACAGAACTGACTTATGATACATTGATGCTAAATCAGCTAATACATTGTCCATACTGTTTCCGCAAGGACAATGGTGGAACTTGGAGGTCAATTATACATCAAATCCAGCAACAGTGGATCCTCCTAAATTTGAAAACTTAAGGATACATCGATCTACAGACAAGATTCATCCTGGTGCTTCAGAAGAGAAATTTGATTCTCTTGCTTTCTTTCCTCTTTTGAAAAAGGAAGAGAAATTAGATCCTTGAGGTCATTATGCTCCCTACGGTCAACTTTTTCCTATGTCTATGAAGTTGTATGTGTAGTTAACAATAGGTTTTCGTTGCTTATGTCTGTTTTCCTTTTTCTTTTACTCTATTTTCTCCAGGTTGTGTGGGAAGGAAAACATAGACTTAATGACTATTGCTAACTCAAATTTCAATAAAATCTGGTAAAGTTATTATGCTGGGGATATCCCATGCAACTTCTTGTTTCCACCATCACGATTTTTATTTAAACAAAAACTGAAACGGAATATTGAAGTAGAAATTTCTACAACTAAACTCCTACTGTAAAATCAACGTACCCAATCATGGAGAACATTATCTAGCCAAAGTTCTACGAAAACAGAAGATTTCTAAATGAGCACACATAAATCATGAAGCCACAACTGAGATTTGCGTGAACCAATTTCAAAAGCATGGATAATATAAAAAAATGATATCTTTTTGAATGAGAAAAGATGGAAACACAGTGATTCACAAAAAGAAGTTTTTAGATCATTTCTGCAAAATAATTACACGCAGGAGCTTTTTCTTTGTTTTTCAAGACCAGTAAGTAAAATTGGCCTGAAGTGTGAGGATTGGAAACTGAGACATTGAGGCTATTCCTTGATTCCTGAGGCCTCAATTATTTCTCCCACTCCTAGGGGATAATACTATGCAAGAACATTATGGTGTAATATCAAATATTTATACCCAAAAGGGTGTTTCGAATGTCATTTTCCAAAAAAATTTGTTCCTTATCACTCTCAAAAAGGTCAAAAATTAATAATCCAAACAATTGAAAGTTCAAACTAAATGCAAACATGGAGCTACTGCTACCTTAGAATCTGAACTGAAGGAACTTGTAATTCGCGACAGAGCATCTAACATGGCAGGAGATCCAGCTCCTTGTGCTGAATTAGATCCAACCTCCTCATGATCAAACAAAGCTACCATTCTTACACCAGCCTCACCCTCAAGACTGCTTTCAGAAGAGGTAGCGTCAATCAGTGCCTGGAATTAATAATAGAATCAAATGTAATTAGATGTTGCTTACTGAAAAGTTATTTCCTTCATACACACATAATAAGTAATGCAATATAGTTAATTAGCTGCAACATAATTACTACTTGTGAAAGTACCGATGACCACAGTTAATGATAAGCAACAATCATAAGCCTCACTCTTTTCCTCTTTTCCCTTTTTGCTTTGTTTTGGGTATGTGTGTGTGTGTGTGTGAGAGAGAGAGAGATAAAAAGGTTGAGTGGGAATGTGACTAGGAAAGACAAACTTGACAAACACTAAGGTAGCAACATCTCGCTCAACTATGGGATTACAAAGTTTATGGAGCAATTTAGTGCAAAGTTACCAGATACTCTCATTAACCTAGCGAACCGCGTATTGATATTTGCGTACCCAAATAGGATACTTTTATGTACCAATACTCTATATTTAGTGTACCAAAAATTTTCTTTGTTATTTAACTTATAATTGCACAAATAGTAATATTATAACTTAGTATTGGATGCTCAAACATTACATTTGTACTAAATTATTTATAAAACAATCAACTTGTTGATTCAACTAAAAATCTTCTATAAAACTTAGGTTATTAAATTTAGATTTTAAGAGAATTCTTAACTATAAGAACTTATATAAAGATACCCTAGTGTATCGCGTTTTAGCTATGTGGTATATCGCGTATCCGTATTCGTACTGTGTACCGAAACGATTCACGGTCTAAGTAACATTGATTTAGTGTCATTGGACACAAGGGATTACATGGAAGATAATAATATCACTGCAAATATCTGTGACAGAGATCAAGTAATTTATTTAAGGAAGCAGAAAAATGATAATTTTGGTTTGATTTTGCTATGGGATTCAAATCCAGAAAATAAAATGTAGCATAATTAATCCATCAGAATCACAAGGAAGAATATCCAAGAAACCTCATTAACTGACACTTGCTTTAACTCTGTTAACTGTTAAGCCTTGTTCAATACTTCAATAATTCTTTAAATACTTGAATTCTGCTGTATACATGTACCATACTAATAACATATATAGACCATACTTTAGTTGTATTCAAGAACCGAAATAAAAAAAGAACTCATTGAATTTTTTCAGAGTTTTAGATTCTCATAATTGGTTAAGAATTTTAGAGGCTGAAATGGCAGTAACTATAATTCTGACACGAAAACGAAGTCAAATCTGTAAAATGTTACCTGTAGTCCAGCATGTTTAGTTTTCCCAGAGAGGATTAGAATTAATAATACATTTCATTTTACAAGTAAAATGGTACATTAGCAAGTAATGTAAAATGCCCTTAATAGTTAGTATTTAGTTACTACATTAGCCAAGTAATGTAAGTTGGAGTTCAAAATGAACTTGCATCTCTGAAGGCATCTACAATCTGCCCTATGATTATTTCGAAACACCATGATTCCAGAGATTTTTGCATTATGACATGAGAAAGCCAAATTATCAAAAATCACATCAAACGGTAAAAACTGGCAGAAGAAGCAAAGCTAATAAATATGTTTCATGAGTGTATTCATTTCAATTATGCAGCTCTTATTTGTACCTTTAAAATAAAAATAAATAGATAGACCTACAATTTGAATGAAGTAAGTGATACCTTCAAAGAGCAAAATGACATGCACAGGTTATCGAGTCTTCCTGAAAATATAAATTCCTTCATGGCACCAGCAATTATACTTGGTTGAGTATCGCATGCTTGCAATTCAAAATCACATATGTCATCTGGTTTACAGCTAGCCTGAATTGCAAGAAGCTAGACAAGAAGAGGGGGGTGGGGAGAATACAAGAAACAGATTAGAGCATCCCAATAGATATGTATAGTCAACAACACAATATATATGTATAATGTCTAACCTAATATCCACAAAAGTAAAAAAGATGCTGTTTAGAAGATCACCCAACATAGTAAGAACTCTTAGCTAAAAATATAGAGAAAAAGACACTTTACGCCCTTGTGGTTTTCACCTATTTGATTTCATCCCGTTGTGGTTTCAGTTAAGGTGCAAATGTTAGGTTTTCCTCCCAAACAAACGAGCCATGGGAGAAAACCTTCATAAGACATGAAACTTCATTCCAACAATAAAATTTGACCTAAAATTAACTATAATACCCTTTTGTAACCTCATTAAGCAGTGGTGTCCCCATAATCATCTCCCCTATTTTCCTGTTTGACCTAATTCAATCATTCCGTTCTCTCTTCAATAATCTCCCCTTCTTCCTTTTCCACCTAATTCATTCATTCCAGTTCTCTCTCCAATAATCTTTCTCTCTCTCCATAAAAACCCTGAACTTGGAAGTCTTACTACTTTTTCTTCTACTTTTCTTCAGTTTCAGGAAGGAAGATTTCTGATTTGTGAAAGATACAGTGTTGTTCTTCAATCTTTGACAAAAGAATACTTATTTTGAGGGTTTTAGGGCTGGATTGTTTGAGTGAGAAGTGAGAGGCTTTGCTTTGAGAGCGTGAATTTAAGTTACTGTTGAAGCCATTTGGCTCACCTAACCCTAACTTTTGGTATATCAGGATATTTAAAGGTAACAAGACACAGAAAAAGTTAGGGTCTTTTATATCCATCTCCATCATCATTCTCCCACCCCTTTTCACACCTAGGTTTCTGCTTTTGCTAATGGTAGGTATACTGAATCTGCCCACAAAATGTTTAGTGTGATTGGTAAAAAGATGTGATTGATGGGAACTGGGCAGTTGAGCAAATTGACTGAAGAATACATGGATTGGTGAAGAGTTCGGATGTGAGTGAAAAGATTCAGGATAAGGAAGGGATTCCTCCGGACCAGCCCCTTTCTGATTCTAAGAATGTTGGTAAGAAACTGTGGTCTTGCGACTTTCAGCAAAGTGGGTCTTTTCTTTTCCTTACTGTAAGGTCATTGCAGGGAAGGGTCTTCCAAAGAACATTAAGTGTTTGTGTAGCCTTTCTAATGCCTTGTGAATAAAAGTTTCTGGTTCGCTTCTTAAAGATAAAAGCTCAAGTGTTGTTCTTCTTCGACTATTGCTTTATAGCTTACTTTTTAAATTTTAAAAGTTTTCAGCTGTATAATGATCATGTTTTAAATTTTTTTTGAAATATCTACATATATCAATATTATTTTATGTTACCTTAATTATACGAGGAATAAGAAAAAAAAATTCTTTCTCAATTGACGGAGTTCAAACAGAACTGTATGTTTTCGGAGCATAAAGGCTATGTTCAAATAGGAGAAAACCATCAGGGAGTGTATCTATTCATATAAAATAAAAAATCAAAAATCAAAAAAAAATAAAAAAAATCCGGAAGGACATAGAGAATAATAGGAAATGCTTACTTCCAAAAGAAGGGAATGATGCTTCTGCTTATCAGTGCTTGTTCCTTCGTGAGACTTCTTTCCATCAGATAGAACTCCACCTTCCACAGAACCATTCTCGGCAACTGGTTTATTGAGCTCAGCCTGAGTTGGATGAAGAAAGGAATATCATATCAAAAAACATTTTCATAACACTTGGAAGAAACCAGACTGGTTTATCAACCGTAAATCACAAATTTGTTACAGCACATTTTATCCAGGTCAGGACTCTCTTTTACTTTCATAATATTCTGGTTAGATTTAATGAGTCATAATTATATATATGCAGTTAATATCGCCCGCATAGAATTATTCAGAGGCAGGAGTTTAGTTGCCAATATTGACCTCAAAGAAGATATATAAGTTCTAAATTTGGTAAATAATTGGAATTTATCTATAACTAAAGAAATTAATCTCCACAGCATCTCATAAAAGGTTGCAGTCATTTAATAGGTCACAATCCAGCTCTTTTGTATAACATATTTAGACGAACAGGCTAATTATTTACATGCTTAATTATAAGAAATTTAATATTATTGGGTTATTATTATATATTATTATTTATGGATGATTTCAATGTAATTATTTAGTAGATAATATTAGGCTATATTTAATTATATTAGTAGAATATTCTAGAGTATTAATTATTTAACGTAATAGATAATTACTAGGATTTTATTGCCTTATTTAATTAAGTTAATATTTTACTTAGCCTCCAAGTATTAGGGTTTTTTCCTATTCCTATATAAGCAGTTGCAATCCATCATTATTATTAATTATTGAATAATTTGTGGCTTTAGCCTAATTATCTTCTTTTAATCTCCTTTATTCTTTACTTCATCCTTGTCCTACATCAATGCTTCATTTCTCCCGGGTATTGGCTTTAGACTGAATTAGAGCACGTCCTCTTCCTTTTTAACATTTTACTTTTCTAAAGTAAATTACAATACCAAGGCCTAGTCATCTTTTGTAGGTAATAAATTATATTTGTTAACGTTAAGGCTCTTCATCATCAAGGTCTAGTTTGAATGAGCATTCTAAACCTTTTTCTGCAGAAGTCTTTATTAAAAGACCATCGTTACCTATACTTATCATAAATAAAAGTTACAAATATTTAAATTGTTGAAAGTCTTAACTTTGTTGAAGTTTATTGGAGGACTAACGAAACTAATAAGGCTCAATTCAGTACCTGACATGCAAATTTGTATTCAAGTACAATTAAGAAAAGTTACCTTTATTGACGTTGCCAAGATTGGAACAAGATGACAGTGTGTATTCACCTTAAATCCTTCATTAACATTCCTGTCCAACAGAGGGAAAACATCTATCTTACTTGAGAACCAACTGCTTTTCAAACTAAGTCCTTAACTCTATTACCTTATATTTTAACTCTGACACTTCTCGTTTACCCTTAACTTCTAAACGACATCATATCAAATGATTATCAAAATCATTCTTCTAAAAGTGTACCTGTCCAAGTGAATTGCCAGAGTTGGGATTCGCATTATGGGCTCCTCAATTCTAACAAGTCGATGCGTGTAGGCTACGGAATCGTCTTTCCCTTCTTTAATTATCATTCTTCCAGCAATAGTCAAGTCTCGATCAAACCATGTATGCCACAAACCACTTCCATATGTCTGAACACCAACTTCCAAGTAACCACCTTTTGATACCTGAGACCGTCAAATATTCCACATCAAGGTTCAATTTCAATGTCCTCTTTTTAATACAAAAAATAGGGTATAATGCATAAATTCAGACCATTAGGAAACATATACGAGATTACCTTTGAAATGGGCTTCAATTTCAGACAGGGACTGTCAGTATGAGCACCAATTATATGACATCCATTTCCAGCAACATACCTAACAGTTCAAATGATCAAAACGCAGACACACAATTTCATATTATATATATGCATTTACACTATATCAGCCATGAACCCCAGAACCAAGCACTATATATGGGATATTTATATTAGCAGTCCACATATTGCAATTTGATATATTACAGTACGACTGTTGGAAGGAAACTGGTGATGGGTAAAAAGTCAAAACACACACAACACAACACAATTTCTTTTTCTTTTTCTCTCTAGCTTCAATTACTTTTATAAACATAATTTAGGGACATTAAAGGGTTAATCAACAGAACCAGTAAGTCCAAATAGAAAAGGAAAATCTACCACGTACTTTTTCCCAATAGCAAAAGCGACAATGGTGGAGTAATTCCTTGTGAAGAAGTACTTCTTCCCCGATTGTAAACTCCAATCTTCTCTCTCTGAAATTTGCTCATAGCCTGCACTTTTCAACTGCTTCTTTGCTTCGTCTGGTAATCAGAATGAAATTTTAAATTAATGTTTCTTAAACAACAAAAAAAATAAAAATAAAGAGAGATTAGATTTTGTAAAGACCCTAATCTCAAGTGATAGATATTATTATATAGTATACTTATTAATACTCGGTTGAAAATAGATAAAATTATAGAACCAAGAAAATATAAAATGTTATTATTCCTCATCTTCTCAGCAATCAAACAGAAGACGAGGACAAAGCCGGGTGAGGGAAGATACCAACTGCGTGAAAAGCCGTTGGAGAAGCGTTCAAAAAGTCGATCAGATCGGCAGCCACGGATTTCGCCATTGAAGTCCTTCCCTTTGTCCTCTTTGCTGCCTGCGTATGATATTTCAGCTTTTAGAGGACTGGAGACGTCTACTGAAATTAAGGCGTGAGAGAATAGAATGGAATAGAATAGAATGGGGTCGCCCTCGTCCTCTTGAGTTTTCTTTTACCAGCTGATAGATACTTCAACTTTTACGGCCTGTTTGGGTTGCAGATTACTTGCAGCCGATGCTTATTTCAAACGACTTACAAGGTAAAATTTAAAATGAATTATAAATTATTTTTAATTGTGATTCATAAATATAAAAAAAAATTGACACTAATTTGACTTTTAATTTTATAAATTAAAAATTAAGTTAAAATAAGTGTGAATATGTTTGACTGATGATGACTTATAAGTTAAAATAAATTATAAAAATTATTAAAAAAAACATTAATAAAAAAATATATTAATTTTAATATTTTATCATAAAAATCACCATTCCAACAATAATAAAATATTAAAAGGAATCGTAACTTCAATATTTATGAGTTTTTCTTCTTCTTTTTCTGACATAATATACATGAGTTATTAATTATTATTATTATTCTTTCAGACATTTTAATATAATATTATTCTCTTTTTGTTATAATTATTATTCTTTCTACATTTTGAGACTTGCAAAACTCAAAATAGTTATAAAAAAAAAGGCAAAACTTAATTAAATATTAAAAAAATAATTATCCTAATGAATGTAAATTTAATTATTATTTTTTAAAATTTTAATATCAATTAAATATTAAAATAAAAAATAGATTGAGAGAGAGAAAGGTGGGAGAGATGGAGGTATAAAGAGAGATTAATGTAATTTGATAAAAATATAAAGGGTAGAATAATTATTACATTTGGTTAATTTTATTTATTATTTATAAGTTATTTTTTAAGAAGTAAAAAATTATTACTTTTCAAATATATTATAAATTAATTTGTAAATTAAAAATTAAATTATGGATGAATACCTAAATAATAAAAAATAACTTATGTAGATTAATTTATGAATAAATATTTAAATAATAAAAAAATAACTTATAAGTTAGATCAACTTATAGAACAGACAGAGAATAGAAAATGGGGCCGCTATGGTTCTCTGAATTTTTACCTGTTGATACTTCAAATTTTACGGCCTGTTTGGGTTGCAGGTTACTTGCATCCTATTCGCATTCTATATAAATCCCTTTTACAATGTGAGATTGCTTTATCACCAAATCTTATATTCACATGATATGATGCCATCATACTTTTATGACTGAAGTTTAATTCTTTAAATTTGTTTCCTGCTCTCTCTCTTTACGTAAAGTAAACATGAGTACTCTATACGTAAAGTAAATATGAGTATTATAATTATACATAAAATTGATATTTTTTATAAGTAAATTTAATAATTTTATAAATTTTTTCTCACATAAATAGTAAGTGAAATTCATCTTCATATGAGGGAGTATCTTATGCAACTAACAATTTTACTTGTAAAAATATAAATTTCCATTATATATTTGATCATGAGATCCGTTAGGTCATGTTTGACACTCAAAAATGGTTAGTTCAAAATGAGAATTTGATATTTGAGTCCGAGACTTTCAAGAATAGCGGGAATTAAATATTTTCATTTTATTATTTAGATGTGTCAGGAATTTTATGTCAGAATTCTATTACATTCTCATTCCAATATTTGATATGCTTATTTAACATAATGAAATAGTATAAATTCTTAAATAAATTACTATTAATAAAAATTCTAATAGATTAAATATGATAAATGGATAAATTCGACGAGTGTATGATTTATTGGGTTGAGGTCATCAAAAGTTTAAAGAGAGAAAGTGAAATTGAATTTTTTTTATTTTTTTAAAACATAAATCGACTAACAAAATTTGGAGAGAGAAAGTAAATAAAAGTTAACAAAATTTTTTGTAGAGAAAATGCGAATGAATAAGTTAAAGAGAAATTGAATAAAAATGTAAGAAGGGAGAAAATGAATAACAAATTTTAGAGAGAGAAAATAATAAAAATTATTGTATAGAGAGAGAGTAAATAACAAAATCTAGATAAAGAAAATGAACAAAAATTCTTAGATGGAGGAAGTAAATAAATTAAAGAGAGAACGAGTACAAAAAAAATTGAGATACAAAGTGAGTACAATATTTAAAGAAAGTAAATAAAAAAAATTCAGTGAGAGAAAGTGAATAAAACAATTTAGAGAGAAAATGGTAAGAGAGAGAGAGAGATGAAGTGAGTAAATATTTTTAAAAAGAAAGTGTGTACAAATTTTTGGAGAGAGAATGTGAATTAAAATCATAGAGAGAGATAATAAAAAAATTATAGAGAGAAAGTTAATACAAATTTTAGAGAGAGAGCAAATTACTTTTTAGAGAGAGAGAAAATAATTTTTTTGGTGATAAAAATATTTTATTATGTATTTTAACACATTACTGGATGATGGGTACGAGAATAGCGCACCTCGTGGTGGGTTTCAGATTCTCACGTGAATAAATGGACATCTTACATTCTTGGGAAATATATTCTTGAATAGATAGATTTGTAAAAATGAATCCAAACATGAATATGATAGATATAAAAATGAGATGCTATTAAGCCCATTCCCAAGTTCAAATTTCCATGAGCCAAACATGGCCTTATATTATACTCCATTCTTCTTTCTTTTTCTTTTTTTTTTTTTTGGAGATAATAGGGTTAGGGGGATAACAATTTCCACCACCCCAACGAAATGGATTATTTGACCGTCGACCAATATGCTTCCCCGCACCGTTTCAATCTAAAAAACTGAAGAAAGAATAATGGACTTTAGATTGTTCTTTTATATTATTATTTTTATTTAATCTTTTAAATTTTATAAAATTCTTATTTTGTCCGTACATAATCTACACACGCAACGCGTATGTCACCGAATGCTAGTATATAATAATTATTATGATTATATATAAATTAAGGATCTCGTAGGAACTCTAAAATTGACAACAAAATAAATAAATTGAATATTCCTTTTCTAAAAAACCAAGAGTATTTGAAACGGGTTAAAAAATACAAACATAAATAATTATCTAATATAATAGTGGCTTAGTGCGGGTTGAATACGAATGTATAGTATAAAGTGGTCGTGCACATTAGCGTCATTTTTGGGTCCTCGTGTAACAATATTTATTTCTTACAAACTTAGCTTTATTACTATTTTGACGTTTTTAATTAAAAATTTGTATATCTTAATATTTAGTCTATAAATTTTGTGGTTTAAGTTTTTCAGTACAATAAAAGTTATCCAAACAAGCCATTCTAAACAGTTAGTTGCTTTTGTTATTTTTTCGTTATGCTAACAAATTTTTTTTGGTAGAAATTATTTTAACAAATTTGAACAGAACTTAAAATTATATAAATAATTTAAGTAATTCGAATAAAATAAAAATAGAAACGAAACAAAACGACTCATACAAACAAGATTATCAAGGGCATCTTGGACTTTCGACCTATAACTGATTCTGTTATTTAAGTTTTCCCTCGTCTTCTCTTGTCCAACAGCGCACTCTCCATTCGCTTCTCTTTTCTTGTTATTCTCTCTCTGCAAGAGCAGCACTCACAAACCAAATTTTACAGAACATCAAAAGTTGCAGAGAATCAGGTCTGTGATTATGGTGAGAACCAATAGCATCAAGAACCCACTAATTCCTCAAAACCCATCATTTTTCTCTCACTTAATTTCAGTCTCTCCATTCCTCCCACTCCTCTTCTCCCCCAAGAAGAGCAGCCCCAGATCAAGAAACCACCATTTCTGTTCACTACCCATTTTCTCTCTCTACTTTCTCTCTCTCCTCATCATCTTCACTTTCTTGGGAATTTCCATTCTCACCTTCATACCCACCTCTAGTTCCCCCTGTTCTGCAATTTCCCCTTCATCGCCACGCACTTCTCTCCCGTTCCCTTTCCCATTCTCTTTCCATTCTCTCTCATCTTCGAATTCTCCTCTGCTTTTATCCTCAATATCTGCCCTAATTTCGGATAGTTCTGCTGATGATGATGGTGATGAGCCAATTAGATTGTCCAATAGTGTAATGGTCCCCTTACCCCCTCATGGGTTGCCCAGAAATTTGTCGGAGGAGGAGAGAGAATTCTGGCGGCAGCCGGACGGAGAAGGCTACCGGCCTTGCTTGGATTTTAGCATCAAGTATCGAAGAGCATCGGCTAAGATTTCAAAGGAGAAGAAGAGGTTCTTGATTGTTGTGGTTTCGGGAGGGTTGAATCAGCAGAGAAATCAGATAGTTGATGCGGTTGTTATTGCGAGAATTCTTGAAGCTGCATTGGTTGTACCAGTTTTGCAGGTTAATCCCATTTGGGAAGATGAAAGGTAATATTAGTTAGGAGTTTTCACTAGGATTGTTCTGTTTGCTTGGTCCTTTGGATTGAGATTTTGTTAGGGTATGCAATTATTCTTGTATTTGATGAGTATCTGTTATCAGTTGACTATTAGCTCTTAGTTTGTTGTCAGCAATGTTTTAATTTAAAATTAAGCAATTAAAAGCCTATCATTCATCTGGGGGAAAAGAAAAAAAAAACAATTCAGTTTCTGTTCAAGCTTATGTTAAATGCTTACTTTTTCTTGATTTTCTAAGCTACTGAAGGATACTAATAAACAATGTTTTTCTTCTTTATTTATAATTAAGAAAATTGCAGAACTTTATGAACTGATCACATATTTCCTTAATTACTAAGCTGCTAAGAGTACTTGTGAATTTTCTTCTATGCCTTACTAATTTCTGTTTGTATTTGAGAAAGTTATGGACTGATGTGAATTGAAAGAAATGGTGAAACAGAATTTTCTTTTTTATTCAGTGGGGTTGAAAGAAATTGTTGTGGTTAGGCTGTTCTGATCTGGGTTGAGTATGAATCCTGTTTTGGCAGTGAATTTTCCGACATTTTTGATGTTGAACATTTCAAGAGGACATTAAAAGCTGATGTGCGAGTGGTATCATCGCTTCCATCCACCCATTTGGTTTCAAGACAATCCATTGAAAATCAAATTCCATACCATGTTCCTCCACTTTGGATTCGTGCTAGATTCTTGAGACAAGTAAGATACTCCATTTAATCACCTACATTTTGCTTGATAGTAGGGTATAATAGATGATCTAAAGAAGCAAATTTAAGATTTTTCTTTGACCGTGTGTTCGTGTGCTTTAACTTTGATTGATGCAGCTAAATGAAGAAGGATTTCTTGTATTAAAAGGGTTAGATTCTAAGCTCTCCAGGAACCTTCCCCCTGATCTTCAGAAGCTTCGGTGCAAGGTCAATAAAAAGATTGATCACTCTTGGTTCATAGCATATAATCTATATGCATATGTATAATATATAATAAAGTACTAGCTAGCTAGCTCACAGTGCGGTAAAAAATTTATATTGCAGGTAGCCTTTCATGCACTAAAATTTTCAGCTCCAGTGATGGAACTAGGGAATCGGATAGCCAGAAGAATGTGGATTGAAGGTCCTTACATTGCCATTCATCTCAGGCTAGAAAAGGATGTGTGGATCAGAACCGGATGTCTCACAGGTCTAGGCCCTGAATATGACAACATTATAATGAGGGATCGGGACTCTCACATTGAATTCCTCACCGGAAAGCTGAACATGAGCAACACTCAGCGACGACTTGCCGGACTCTGCCCTCTCAATGCATTTGAAGTGGCAAGGTAAATCAGAAACTTAAAAATCCTCAAACATTCAGCTGCACCTCACTTTTTCATCTTTTTTTTTTTTGGTTGTTTTTTTGGGTATGCCTATATAAAAACAAGCTAAAATGTGGTGCAGGCTCCTAAAGGCTTTAGGTGCACCAAGAAATGCACGAATATATGCTGCGGGAGGAGAGCCATTTGGGGACAGCCAAGCCCTGCAGCCCCTTGTGGAAAGATTTCCAAATTTAGTGACAAAGGAGGACTTGGCGCAGGATGGTGAGCTTAAACCATACCGCAGCAGAGCCTCAATTTTAGCAGCCATTGATTACATTGTGTCACTGAGCAGCGATATCTTTCTACCTTCCCACGGAGGTAATATGGGGCGAGTCATGCAGGTAGGTAGATTATCATAATATCTTTCATTCTTTTAGTTTATGATCAGAGATTGATTTCAATTTATTTCATTAATTGCGATTGATATATATATGTATATATATATATATATGTATATATAATACTAATTCACAGGGGCATCGTGCATATGTGGGGCACAGAAAATTTGTAAAGCCTAATAAGCGGGTGATGATTCCTTTATTTGAAGAAACATCTATTAATATTAGTGATACAGAATTCAGCAGCATAGTTAGAAAAGTGCACAGGAAAGCTCAAGGGCAGCCGGAGCTGAGGTCTAACAAGAGAGATCGTGATGTGATTGCATATCCAGTGCCCGAGTGCATGTGCAAGCATTAAAGCAGGCTGCATCATGCATCTACCAATATGGCCGGCCATGCCATCCGAGATGGATTCTCGATCGGATTCTGACATGTGTTGTATAATAAATCTTTCTATTCATCATATTGTAATTCTTTCTTCTATTCTTTGTCTGTGTTACTTCACCTTTATTTTTTGGTCAAGGTCTTGTAGTAGTAGTAGTAGTATCTCACCTAACTCTGTATATGCATGTTAATTCTATTCCATCTCTCTCCACCGTAAGAAGAAAAAAAAAGAAAAAAGACCAACCATCCATGATTAGGAAGGAAGGCAGGCTTAAATTATTATTCAGTACTTGTACCGTGAGACATTTACTTGTACCTTGAGCCATGTACTTGTTGTGGATGAAAATAGGCAAACACTATCTGTAGCGTCCCTTTTAATTATTTACGGTGGAGATTAAAAGTTGAAAATTGTCATCCACTACTATTAATAGCGAATGAACTTTTTCCAAAACTACCTCATTGCTCAATAAAGTCAAAATTGGACTGGAGGGTCAACGTTGCTGAAAAAAACATAAAAGAATCTCATCCGCTCCTAATTGTAGCAGATGAACATCAGTGTGCAAAACTGAATAATTTTCCAACAACATATCGGTCGATTTTCCATAGTGGCAGAAGTATCAGCTCTTTATTAGCTAGGCTTAAGCTATTTACTATGGTTTTAAACCTGATAGAAGTTTCATAACATATACCATGGATGGTCTATCAGTAAAGGTATAAAATGAACCGAGTCGAGTCGAGTATTAAGTTGTTCAGATTTGGTTCACAAAATTTATTGAATATAAAATAAGATTTGATTGAGGCTCGTTTAGCTACCGAGTTGAACATGATCTCGAATCGAGCCCGAGCAGTTTGAATTTTTCGAACGAATATGATCCGAGTATCAATAAAAAATTACAATTTGAGGAGATTCGAGTAATTTATCGAACTTTAAAGTTTACTCATATTTGAATCATTTATATTTTGAGTTGAGTTCAAATCGAACTTTTAATCGAGCGAGTACGAATTGAGCCCGAACTGTTTGCTTATTTTACAACCTTATCTACCAGATGACCTAGTCATGGTGCAACTAAAAGCGATTTCAGTCACAAGTTTAATCTCTTATTACAGTGAGTTTGAAGAATCAAATTTATTCTCCTTATAAATCTGCGAAATTGACTACCCTTTTAATTTCAATAATCCATCTATCGATTTCCTACCTCCTTCTTTGCAAAACCCATAGATCGGTCATAATAGGGGAAATTTGAGAGCTTTTGACTTTAATTTTTACGCTAACAGAGCCATGTAGATTTCAATCTAATTTTGACCGACCCATCCGCTACTATGGTTGAGCGATTTCGACTCCATCTGTCGATTTCACATCTTCTCTACAAAACCCATAGATCGATCATAATAGAGGAAATTTGGGAGCTTGTACATCCGCTACTAATTGTAGCGGATGGAGTTTGAAAATTTATTGAATTTTCAATGACTATGGGTGACCAACGGGGTAATCTTGGAAAAAGTTCATTTGCTATTGATAGTAGCGAGTGACATTTTTTTACTTTTAATCTCCATCGTTGGTAATTAGAACAGACGCTACAGATGGTATTTGTCTTATTTTCATCCTTGCTACATCCACAACAAGTACTTACTATAAATCATTTTCTATATATACTCCCTCCGTCCCAAATTAACCGCTTAGTTTTGACTTTTTTAATCAAATTGACTATTTTTAAAATTAATAATTAAACATATATAAATATATTTTTTAACATTATAAAAATTGGTATTAGTAGTAAATTGTATATACTTTCTTTTGGTTATAATCTCTTCATTTATATTTTGGCAAAAATGGTACAAATATTAGTTTTTAAAATAGCCAATATTACTATAATTTTAAAGTATATATCTATTTGTCATAAATAGATATATTTATAGTATTATAATTTTAAATGTAGCCACAATTTTAAAATATATAATTTTAACTACAACTTTTTTTGCTATATATATATACACACACACACACACATTTATATATCACTAAACACTTCCCAAATAATTGTTTATTTAAAGATAGTTCACTGTATGTTTAATTTTCCAAAAAATAATATTTCATACCTACGTCATAAAATAAATGATATAATTTAACGTGTGGTATCGCACATATAATAATAAAATACAAAAAATATTAAACAACGATTGATATATTTTTAAGAATATAAATAATTTTTTGTAGAACCTTATGTACATAGTTGACTTTGAATGCTACTTTTAATTTAGTTATTATTAGTTAATCTCCCGCAAAATATGTATAATTGACAAATTCTAGAAAAATGATGTAGTTTTGTTAGTTTTTATATTTGTATAAAATATAATATATTTTTTTGTATTTATAATAAATTAATGTTATATTTATAAAAAGTGAAAGGCTAGGAGTTGATTTAAGATATGGTCAAA
Source organism: Aralia elata (assembly GCA_034770075.1). Classification (NCBI taxonomy): domain Eukaryota; kingdom Viridiplantae; phylum Streptophyta; class Magnoliopsida; order Apiales; family Araliaceae; genus Aralia; species Aralia elata. The sequence continues at coordinate 4,357,573 of CM068378.1, forward strand.
TTATGAGATCAAGTTTGAATCGTGATAATAATTGGAACATTCAATAGTCACTTTTAACAAAACTAAAAGCATAATATATAGTGTTATCCTATCCTATCCTATATATAGTATTATGCTTTAATTAAGCTCCCTACATCATCATTTTGTTTAACTTTCTCTACAGTCTTTGACTAGATCTTAGAATTAGGTATATTTCATTTCATATTGGATAAGTAATCTTGTCTTGAATAAACTAGATAATAAAGTTCAATGCACTAGATTTGATTTTATTGTTTATAATCTATATATATTTTGATATGAGAGGTATTTATAATGGTTATGAAAATGGAGAGAAATCAAATATATTACATTTTTTTTAATATATCATTTTTACACAATTATTAAGCTCAATTAGTCTATTCCTTTTACTTTTCTTAATTTATTTGTAAATTTTGGGGGTATGGAAAATGTCTATTACCATAGTTTGCTCACTAATTGATATTACTAAATTTAAGTTAAATGTTTTGAGAAATTAATTATTATTTATTTCTACCAACTTGTGATTTAAAATTGATAGCATTATTGTATCTTTAGACAATTGATATTGATAGAATAAATCCTCTGAATCTCCAATGTCAAAGCGCCCGCCCAAAATATCCAACACCAGAAGCAATAGGTTGTAAATCTTTTCTTCTTGAACTTGTCTCAGCCGCACCAGATCATCGCCTATTCTGTTGGGTTTCCTAACCCATAAGAATTTGTTTTCTTGGCAGACAAAGCTAGTGAGAGCTTTGGAAAAAGAAAAGAAAGAAAGTATATTAGTGACATGAAAAAGAGGAAACATGTTTCCATGTTTTCTATGAAAAATGGAAGAGCCCACCTACTAATGAAATGAAGTTGGCGGAAGATAATGAAGGAAAGAGAAAAAGTGTGCATGTGCAGAGAGAGAATTGGTATAGGCTATTTCCCTATATATATGTGTTTCCTCCATTATGTTAACTTCATGGAATAGCTCAAGTATTCCATCTGCGAGGGCAATCCCATCCAGGAGGGTGGAAGAATGAGAGAGAGAAAATTCAAGAGAGCTAAGAGAGAAAAATAGAGAGATAAAGATTAAACAACTAGGGGTGTTGTTTGGGTTCCATCACATAGTTATTGTGGTGAGATAATTTGAGTGTGTACTCAAATTAGGATATCTTTGTAATCTCTCTGTTTATTCTAGCTAGTGGATTTTTCGGAGTATGTCCCGTGGTTTTTACCTCTTAGTTATAGAGGGTTTTCCACGTTAAAAATCTTGGTGTCTCGTGATTGGTTATTTCTTCTCATTATTTCCTGCAGTGGTTATTATTTTGGTGGAACTGCAAATTTAATCTGTTTGACATGTACTGATATTTTTGGTCATTTAATTTATCAAAGGCAACAGTATTTGGGAGGTGATTTTTCCCAACAATTGGTATCAGAGCTAAGGTTATTTCCGCAATTGTTTTTGATAAATTTTATGGAGGAATCAGTTGGAGCCATGATTAAATTGGTCTCTTCAAAAGAACGCGCGATGGCGTGGTAAATTCTCGATGAAGGGTTGGTTTTTCCCTTGAGGAGCTCTCGATGGTGATGTTGAATTCTTGATGGGTTAGCCAAGAATTGATTCCGAGAATGGTTAGCCGAGAATTGGTGATCTGCGGTGATTGAAGAGAAAATTATTGATCACATCTAGCAGTGGATTGATCAAAGTGTGTTCCTCCATGTTTCGTAGGAGATGGAAGCTCACTAAAATATCTCTAGTGGTGACTAGAGGAAAGAAGGCAAACACCCTTTACACGATGTGGGTGCATGTGGAAGGTGTTCAAGATGGGGGAGTTAGGTGCAAAAGAAAAGAGATATCTCACAACCATGGTACAAAGCGGTTGTGAAAGAAGACGTGGTACAAAGCTATGCAAGATGGGAGAAAAACCTTGCATGAGAACCACGAGAAGAAAACTCTTCGCTTTAAATGGGCACCAAAAGTGAAGAAAGAAAATGATAGCTCGCAGCTAGGATACAAAGCGGTTGTGAAAGAATTTGGCAAGCAAATATCTGTCAAATTTGAGTTGGATCCTCCCATCAAGATGAACCATGCCGATGAGATAAAATCCGGTATGAAGAAAGTGAATTCCAAGAAGCTTGAGTTGAGTCGAGACTTCGTTGGGATAAACTCCAAGTGAAGAGTTGTGGTTTAGCGTGCAAATTCAGTCTTGGAAGGTTATACAGAAGCAGGCATGACAGGTTCCGAAGAGAAGAAGACTACTTTGGAGTATTTTGTTTACTTTTGCAGGGGGAGCTGTGTTATGGCAGTTTAAGTTGCAGAAGGGTTGCTTTGTCTACTACTAAGTTGACAACGAAATGTTGTGATTTTTCAAGAGTTGAGTTTGACACAAGAATTGATTACAAGTGATGGGATCATGGTGAATAATCCCCTCTTATGGGTTCGGAGGGGGAGATTGTTGGGTTTCCTAACCCATAAGAATTTGTTTTCTTGGCAGACAAAGCTAGTGAGAGCTTTGGAAAAAGAAAAGAAAGAAAGTATATTAGTGACATGAAAAAGAGGAAACATGTTTCCATGTTTTCTATGAAAAATGGAAGAGCCCACCTACTAATGAAATGAAGTTGGCGGAAGATAATGAAGGAAAGAGAAAAAGTGTGCATGTGCAGAGAGAGAATTGGTATAGGCTATTTCCCTATATATATGTGTTTCCTCCATTATGTTAACTTCATGGAATAGCTCAAGTATTCCATCTGCGAGGGCAATCCCATCCAGGAGGGTGGAAGAATGAGAGAGAGAAAATTCAAGAGAGCTAAGAGAGAAAAATAGAGAGATAAAGATTAAACAACTAGGGGTGTTGTTTGGGTTCCATCACATAGTTATTGTGGTGAGATAATTTGAGTGTGTACTCAAATTAGGATATCTTTGTAATCTCTCTGTTTATTCTAGCTAGTGGATTTTTCGGAGTATGTCCCGTGGTTTTTACCTCTTAGTTATAGAGGGTTTTCCACGTTAAAAATCTTGGTGTCTCGTGATTGGTTATTTCTTCTCATTATTTCCTGCAGTGGTTATTATTTTGGTGGAACTGCAAATTTAATCTGTTTGACATGTACTGATATTTTTGGTCATTTAATTTATCAAAGGCAACAGTATTTGGGAGGTGATTTTTCCCAACATATTCGACGATTCTTCCATTCGATTTGGGCCCTTACTACTGAACCGCCGTGTATAATCGTAGTCATCGTTCCAACTTGTCGGACCAAAGATCCCCGATAATTGAATTGATTGTGTGGCTTATATAACTTTTATATGTAGACATGGATGATTTTTGGATTCTTTATTGACATCTAATTGACATGTTTAGTTTTCTTTTTCGTGCATCTGATTCTGAATGTGTTTTTACATCGACGACAAGCTTTTATGTCATTTTCTTTTTCATGTCTCCTCCGAGATACACATATAGGTTCACTTATTTTATATTGTGGTAAAGAAACAGTATGATGAATTTTAGTCATTTTTTATCCATAGAATGTTAGATATCTGTCTTAATATTTACAATCATTGCAGCAGTAGTCTAAACAGCAGAGTCAAATGGCTTCTTTCCGGGCATTTTTGAACAGTCCGATTGGCCCTAAAACAACTCATTTTTGGGGTCCTATAGCCAACTGGGGATTTATTATTTCGGTATGCATCTTTTTATAAGTAACTTAACTTTAACTTGTTGCGCAACCATTTACTGAAACTTATAAATTTTGAATTGGGTATTTTTTGTTGCAACTTATTTTTAAAATTATTCATGTTCGAATGGGCAGGGGCTGGTGGACACGCAAAAGCCCCCAGAAATGATATCGGGCAACATGACTGGAGGTTGTTGATGTCTGTTTTAAAAATGAAGGTTTTATATTGATGGTTGAGAATCTAAACATACACAATTTACTGGTACTGCAGTACTGTGCATATACTCTGCATTATTCATGAGGTTTGCATGGATGGTTCAGCCTCGCAACTATCTACTTCTTGCAGGTCATGCCTCAAATGAGTCCGTGCAGCTCTATCAATTCTCCCGTTGGGCAAAGACTCAGGGGTAAGCATAAAGGATGCTACTCTTTTGTGTATCCATATATGTGTGATATCTAATTGCATTTTGCTGTTGTAGTCATGCTTCTGTTTGTACAAACATAATCCCACTTTCTTCTTCTTTTGAGCACCTTTAGCAGTTTATAAAAATCTAAATATCTGAATCTAAGCTTTAATTTACGTCATATCTATATGTATCTATATTTTAATTGAAAATACTTTTACATTAAATATGAATTGAAACATATGAGGTTCTTTCTGTAAAACACAACTGCTTACACAAAATAAAATATTCAGCCTTGGTCTGCTAAGTTGGATTTTTTCTTCTTTTTTCCCCATTAAGTCAATCAAGGACTTAAACCTATCTTCTAGTCTTTATTGCTGGAGAGGAAAAGAATTTTGGTTCGAGAAGGCCCAGGTTATGAATTAGAGGAACTAGTAAAAAACTGTGTAGGAGATTTTTCTGTGACTTTGTAGCAGTATAAAATATTCTACATTTTATTGGAAAACTTGGGTAATTGGGTGACCTTAGATTCGTAGAGTTTGTGATAATTTAAGATAGGTCTCCACTCTTTTGTGAGCTATACTTGTCTGCAAGGATTATTTTCAAGGGAGTACTCCGTGGATTAGTAATCTTATCACTATTGTATTCTTTTAGTTATATGGTTGTTTAGAGGGGTGTTATATGTGAGATAGCTAAACTAAGGGTAATTTTATCCTAAAATCATTAATGCTAAGGTCATTTAAGTGAGGGATTATTTAATACGTAGGGATAGGGGATTAAATAGTCCCTCATTTTGGGCTTTATATTATTCTACGACTAAATAGTCCATGGTACAAATTTAGAAACAACATGGGATTAAAATTTTAGAGGACTAGATAGTCCTATCCTCTCCTTAATCCTTGAAACAAACATAGACTAGGTGGTACTTCTGTTGATGGATTAACCACCTAAAAGGCTAAAATATGCTTGTACAAGCACGATTGAGCACATGCAAGCTCACATTTTAAGGTTCTTTAATTCTGTACTGTCCTATTGAGTTGTCCCAACTTCTTTTATGTTATTTTCTGTTTGAATTCTGGTCTATTTTGTTCTTCATTATACTGATTCCTAGTTTCCTACGATGTCTTCAAGAACCCTATTTGCTTGCTTATGCCACACTTTACGGATGCATAGTATTTCTGCATAATTAACGTTTATACCCTTGTTTATTTTTACAATAGGTACTTGCAGGAAAAGGGTGACAAAGCTGCACCTCAGTGACTTGCTGCTGCTTTTCTTTTTCCTTTCATCAAGCAACGTAATCAGATTTCAATTGTGTGGTGCTTACCACATTAAACAATTATCAATGTGGTGAAATTTGTGTTTGATTAAAACCAAGCGAATTTGAAACTTTGCAGATCACTCGAGTAAATCTTGTTTAATTACTAATTGAATGTCATTTCTGTTGAATAATGAGACAAATGGTTCATTTAAAATATCGCATCATTTCCAATAGATCATATCACCTACAGTATTGGTGTTTTCTTTGATAGGCTAGGGCTCCAAGTTTAAATGAGGTTTGGAATTTTGATAATTGCATGGTTACATGTAGATGAATTCTTATCAAATTTATTGCAGGAGCCCTTTCTTTTGCTAGTGTTGGAATCTCCCCTTCCCTCTAGGGAAACTTGATTGGGAGGAGTATATTCTTGAGCAAATTTTTGTTTTGAAACATGAGCAGGAATACTTCAGTTCTTATATAATCTTTTAGGTTATTTATTTAATTTGCAACTTGATCGACATTTCTTGATTCTTATAATCTATCCTTGAAACAAGTGAAATTCTAAATTTAAAAAGGTTCTGTATTCAGGGCCAAGACCTGTATTACCAAGTGTGGAGGCAAAACTCTGCTTTTACCAGCTTATTATTTGGAGTTGAGAATGACCTTTGAGTGGAAGACTTGATGTTTGGTAACCAAAACAATAGTAGTTTCAACATACTCAAATTTGAAATGGTTATAACTATATCTTACATTACTGGAAATTCAAAAATGAAATGCAAAGTTGAGACCACTGTATCAACACTCCCTCCCACAATGCACACTTGCAAGTCTACTTCACGAATGGCCCGAGACTTGGTATTTGATATAATTCAGCTTGCTAAGCCTTCAGCCGGACATGAATGAGGTAGATATGGAAAAACCCTAGTAGACTTCCTAACAGAACTAAAAAGTTCAGTGTTTCCATCATAAAGATCTTTGGTACATCGAATGATTCCCGTCTTGATGTGTCAATTTCCAGCAAACATTTAAAGCAATTTCACCCAATTATATTGGTCATGATGCATCAGTATTTCTAGGATGTGTCAATTTCCGGCAAAAATTTGAAGAAATTTCACCCAATTATATTGGTCATGATGCATCAGTATTTCTACCTTTTAATCTCTGGCCTTTTTCACCGTACTCTAGCATCTTCCTTCCTTTGTGCTCCTTAGATGCCTTTTTCTGTATATCAGGTAATGACTGTTCTTTCTCTGCATTTAGTATCTCATTGCCTTTTTTCTTGGATTTTTTCTTCTTGCTTTCAATGTGCTCTTTTGATGTCTTCTTTCTCTTAACAAGGAGCGAGTCTCCCTTATTTATGTCTAACATCTCATTAGATTCTTGTGACTGTATAGGAGCAGCAGAACCAGCAACTTCTGTTGAAACAAAGAGATAATTAAAGCTTGTCATCAGTGCCAAATTGGAATCTTTTTCATACCAAACTAACCCCAACCAAAGAAACCGGATAAAATTCATGTTAAGAAGAATGACTTCCAATTCATGTTAAGAAGTGACTTCCAAGTGTTTTACATACTCTCCCTCCGTTCCACAAAAGAATCCCATTTGCAAACATTAATGTATTTTAGTTCCATAATTAATTAATTTACCCCTAAAAAAATAAGTTGGTAGTTTAGCAGTGACGACATAATAATGAAATTATGATGACACAGGACATTATGTCATATTTTATACTACTATTAACAAAAAGAGGACTCTTATTGTGTAACATATTTTGTATTGCATATGAGATTCTTTTTGTAGAACGGATGGAGCAAAATATTCATTCCCAACAATAGGTCTTTGTTATTTTTATCTTTTATATATTTTTTCATTCTTATTTTATCTTTTATATATTTTTGCAGTCTTACTTTTAATGACCTTTTTGGCATCAACACTTCATTGCTAAAAGAAACCACAGTACCTGTTACAGTTGGGAAACTCCAACATCCATGAAGACACGCTTTTAATGATAATTTGTAACCAGAAATAAGATTCAGATACACAAGTAATCAATGAAGCCAGACCATATATATTCTAGGAAGGAAAATAGAATGCCTTAATTATTCACATCATATAAGCCTCTTGAGGCTTACAGATTCAGTCTGTACCACCCATAAGCAGAGAAGTTGGGGAGCCCAGATGAAGGTCCTTAAAACACTATTAGTCCCAACTCCCAACTTGACCCAAAAGCTTATGCTAATGAAGTCTAGGGCCTAACCCTGTGTACTAAGCCTTCAAGTTCACACTTTGCAACCAATGTGGGGCTGGCACAACTCACATGTTACCTTAATTGAGTTTCCTTAACAAAAGATGCGTCACACGCAGAATAATCTCATTAAAGTGACTGCATAAGCCATAAGGATAATGTCAAGCTAACAAAAACTAACCTTCATCATTAAATTGTGAATCAAAAACAACATTTGTGAGATGCTGCTTTAGAAAGACCTGCATTAAAATTCATTGGCTATCAAAACCATTTGAAAAGAATAAAAACACAAAACTGTAACTTTCACAAATGTCCAGAAATACAAAGATGCTACACAGCTCTCTTTCATTATGGCAAGAAATATGATCAATCTGACTACACATAATTCTTTCAGATACACTTGAGCACAAATATCTTCCTCGCGAAATGGTTTAGAAGCATTAGTTTGGCAGATTAGTTATTGACTACGGTATGTGAAGGAGAAAAACTATTAACATTTGAATAGATATACCATAACCTAAGAAATCTAGATAAGGAAAGCAGTAGTGTAGGAAAGGTAGATAATATTATAAATACTCCCTCCGTCTAGAAATGGAAGTCCTGGTAGTGTATTGAATAGGAGAAGTCCCTGAGTGCATTCTTCCCTTTGTTGTTTTGGATGTACAGGCTGTTTCATAGAATTTTTTTATTTTTTAATTTTTTTGTGTGTTTTTCTCTTTTACCTTTCTTTCTTTCTTTTACTTTCATTTTAGACACACACACACATATATATATATAACCTATCATACTTTATTATATGAATGGTTTATTTTAAAAAAATAATTTAAATTTTATTTTTGGAAAAAATCTTAGAATCCCCCCCACTTTTTTTCTTTTTGATTTTTCCCCTTCTTATATTTCTATTTTCACACTCCCATATGATATTCATTTTCAGTCTACTCCAACTAATTTGGATAAAAGGCGTTGTTTAGTATTAAGGTTCCAATAGAACACATTTAAGCATAATCTTCTTGATAGTTATTTCTCTAATAATAAAATTTAGTGTTGGAAGTTTAACGTTGGAAAAAAGTCATCCAATAAGAAGTATTTTTCAATGTCGTATATAAACCTTTAATATTCCATTTGTTTTTTTTTTTGGGGGGGGGTGTGTGGAGGGGGGTTGGGGGGAATAGGGTTTGACTAACAAAAAGTAGGGCTCTCTTTTCCAAAGGGAGTCAAATCATTAGGCATAAAGCTCAGTTTGATAGCATACCGCAGAAAGAAGTTGGCGTGACTTTATATCCCAAACACGCAAATACCTGTCCAGTCCTGTAGAAAAAGGTTCTCTACTTAGCACTTTTTAAGAGCAAAATTAGCAGAAAATATTTGCACCTTATATATTTCCCCATGATCTCCTCTCATGTGAAGGTGGGGCCCACCACCATGTGGAATGTCAAAAATACATGCGAAAATAGTGCTCCCCTATCCATTACTACTATACTTCTTTAAAAAGAAAAGAGAATAAATTTTATTGGAAGGAATGTGAAATCAATAAGGGAGGAAAATGATTCCTCCAAACAAGACAAGGAAGTGAATATAAATGCAGTGTCCACAAGGAAAAACTGCCTTTCAATCCCTATGAACATCATAATGTCCCTTGAAGAAAACCCAAATACTCACCACATGAAGCTATCACTGGGAGCTGCGGATGTCTGGCAATAGATCTTATACTTCCAGAACATTTTCCCAAAAAGCAGCCTAACAGTTTCCCTATAATTTAACAGAAAAAGAAGAGACTGAGAACTTGTCTAGATAAATTCAAAATTTTAAGTATCACATACATCTCAATGAACTCAGTTTCAAATACCACGAGTCAAAATCAACAATAAATCAAATAATCTCTTAATTAAGAAACATGCATCATATATCGCAAGTTAATTGATACAACCAAGAGTGACGTGTACATCAATTGATGTAGTAACAATAGAATTCATGTATAAGACAACGGGGGCAATTGTATTGCGTACAACAAGGTTGTATCAAGTGCAAACATTAAGGACAATGGTTGCAGGCCACCGTCATAAAAATTTCAAACAAACAAACAAACAACGGGTTAATTAAAACATATTTTTATAAGCATATGCAGAATGACAATGTGCTTAGGTGCCAGTCAGCTTGGTGAAGAATTATACAGCATCACAGACAAGTTTAAACCATTAATGAAGCCATTTTTTGTTCTTATAATTAAACGTGACCCGGCATTTAATGTGCGTCGAAGCATATGGATAGTGGTTGCAGGTCCACCGTCATAAAAATTTCAAAAAACAAACAAACAACGGGGTAAGTAAAACATTTGTATATAAGCATATGCAGAATGACCATGTGCATAGGTGCCAGTAAGCTTGGCTAAGAATTATACAGCATCACAGACAAGTTGAAACCATCAATGAAGCTGTTTTTTGTTCTTATATCCAAACATGGCCCGGCATTTAATGCTGGTCAAAGCATATGGTTAGCCAATTGGTTAAATGCTATTAATGAAAATAGTCATCAAATGTAATTAACAAGAGTAATTGATATACATATTAATTATACATTTTATTATCCCCAATTTTATTATTTTATGTGTCTATTTTATTTAACTAATAATTTTTATTTTGTTTTGTAGGATATATTTTATTTATCTTGGTGAACGAGTAAATGATAAAGTTCCAGCTTTTAAAGATAAAAAGGGAGGATTGCCATAAAGGAAGTTGGAGTCAAGAAGGAGATAAGAAGAAAAAAAAAGACCAAGTTCAATGTATTTGTATTAGGTTAAAATAAAATTCTCCCTATAAATAGGACTTTTGTTTTAAAGAGGGAAACTTTTTAGATAGTTTTTTTCTTATCTCCACTGCTAGCTAGGGGCTGAATTTGATAATTTTTGTTTACTTTTTTATTGAGCATACATGGGCAGATTGCTTCCTTAGTTACTTTTCCTCTTGTTCATACGGCAGGGAGTATTTGGCTTGTACATATAACAATATTATTTTAATGCTAGTTAGCTTATATTCTTTGCCTTTAAATTCTATATTATTTTAATGCTAGTTAGCTTATATTCTTTGCCTTTAAATTCTCGTGTCTCTAATATTCGGTGGCTTGTACATATAACAATATTATTTTAATGTTAGTTAGCTTATATTCTTTGCCTTTAAATTCTTGTGTCTCTAATATTTGGTTGATAACATAATTGTAACAATCCGGGTCAAATTCCGAGGTCGGAACAAATCTCAGGTCAAATCTCAAGTCTAAATCGAATCAAATCCATCCAAACAAGGCCTTAAACCACTAACCCAATAGTATATTCTTGAGTCATCTTAGCACACAACAGATTTACCCAAAAGATCATGATTGAAGGTACTATTGGGCTAGTGGTTTAAGGCCTTATTTGGATGGATTCGATTCGAACTTGAATTTTGACCTGAGATTTGTTCCGGACTCGGGATTTGACCCGGGTTGTTACATATGATATTAGAGCTAACTCTCAAAAGCTCAGGTCGGGTTATCCGATCGAATTGCCGGAGGTGAGGACACGAAGACTGGTGGTATTATTCCACAATGGAGAGAGGTCCGGAGGTGGGGACACGAAGCTAGCCAGGATATGAAAAAAATTTGTCTGTATATAAGAAATTAAGTTACTAACAAGAGTACCTTCAATCATGACCTTTTGAGTGAGATTGTGGTAAGCTAAGATGACCCAAGAAGATACTATTGTGCTAGTGGTTTAAGGCCTTATTTGGATGAATTTGATTCGATTCGAACTTGGGATTTGACCCAAGATTTGTTCCGGACTCGGGATTTGACCCGGGTTGTTTCTTTCCAGTTAGTTTAATTAAATTGATTTAAGTTTTCTTTTATGGCTATTATTTTGATGCAATCATTAGTAGTAATAACTTCATTTATTTTTATATTAAATTACATGGCTAACTAAATTATTATAGATGATGATGGAACTAGGTATTTCATAATTAATATTTTCTTTCCGTTCTGATATTAATGTTTAATTGTTTTCACCTTTATATTTACCTTCGTGTAAAATTTCATGTGAAGGGAAAACAAAATTAGGAATTAATTCGAAAAATAAGAAATTATTTATTATGTTAGTACTTAGTGGATTCGAATTTCTAGGGAATTTTTCTCATTGATAGTTTTTATTATTAATTATTAGTTTGCGTAATTTAGTTAATTAATCATCTCCACTATTTTTATTTCTAATTTGCCTGAACATAAATTAAGGATCGTTGAAATTAATCTAGTCTCTATGATTCAACCTGTATTTGCTAAGTTTACAATAGACATTGTGCACATACAGTACATATTTTTAATACATCAGTAATCAACATAAAACACTTAGAGCAAAAAGCAGTTGACTACTATTCAAGTTCTATATTTATATTTTATAGACAACCAACCCAGGTCATGGAACCACGCACATAGTCTCGCATCTTAGAATTTGAACAAATAAAAACAGTGCATATATTCATTAGAATCTTACAATCATATCGTACGATATGATGCGATACAGAGACAATTCGATACGTATCGCAAGGTGAATCGAAAATGACATCGTATCATACGATTCAGATACGATACATATTTTACATAAATCAAAAAGAGTAAAAACGTATTTTATTTCAAATGAAGAGGTTTTTTAGCGTTAAAATATTATATATTGCTTGATGAGCCTTTAATCGCTTTTTAGAGTTTCATATCTTTTTCCACAGAATGTTGTTTTATTTTTCTCATGCCACTTTCCACAAGTAGAAACATAAATCTCCACTGATTAATTTGAATTATTCTTTTTGCTTTGTATTTTAAAAGTGGATCTGCATTTTTGTTTTCTTTTGTTGCTCAATAAATATTACTAAAATAATATCTAACAAATCAATTTAGAGTATTTTGGCTATTATCTAACTTTAAAATTAATTTTAGTCTATAATAATATTTACTTTACTACTTTAATACATAGTCAAGCTAATATGCTTGATTGTCTAATAAATTGTGTGTTTTATATGTTTAAATATATATTACCACACATTTTTTCTTTTGTTTTTGTATCGTACGATACGATACATGAAACACGATACAGAGTTTTCAATACACGATATAATTCACGATTTGACAACTATGACAATGCATAATAGTAAATTTGCATGTCTTTAAGCTTTGCAGTAGAGACAGTTGGGTGTCCACTGACCAGAAATGAATATGTTCTCAGTTCTTTTTGAAGAACATATTCTAATAAAATATGTTACGACTGGCCAGGGGTTAGGTGTGAAAGGCATACCTTTGCCACCGGGGGATCAACTGCATGGGACATGGTACAACTTAATATAGTGCAGTGGGTATAAAATATAGCTTATATATGGCCAGCAACGATTTTGATATTCAAATTTCATCATCAAATGTGATAGTTATCCAGTTAACTTGTCATAAATTTTCCTAATTTTTCACTCATAACATCAATCGATCTGTCACAAGCAAGGGCGAAGCCAAAATAAAAATTCAGTGGGATCAAAATATTGTGATTCTATAAATAATTTGGCAGGGGTTCGGGGGCTGCGCCCTCGAGCAAATTTTTTTAGATAATTTTATGTTTTTCGACCGATTGCATATATAAAATATGTATTTAACCGGTCGAAGGCATTTCCTTTAGTTTCTCATGTTTAATCAGTACTCTACTTGATTGGTGTATTGTATGAATTCTTAACTATTTTTGTTGTTCTTTTATCTCAAATATGTCCAAGGTTCTAAAAGGTGTTAGGCGGGAAGCGGGCGGCCGGAGGGGGCCTAGGCGGGATTTTTATTTTAAGTTAATTTTAATATTTTATCTTACATTTATCCAAACAAAATAATAATATAAAGCAAAACAATCTATAATAAAGATAATAAAGGCCTTTGCTTAAAGTTCAAACACAAATCTATATTGCCAATGTCAAAGTTCAAATACAAACATGCAATTGTTCAGAGTTTAAACACAAACAAATAATCAAAAATACAAACTAATAGTCCTCATCTCCATATCCCTCTATATCTCTAGCTCTTCTTCTCCATATCCCTCCAAGATAATGTCCCCATCGGACTTACACTCATACTCCTTCAAGATAATGACCCACGACGTTATTTTGTAACTTGGTTATTAAAATAAAAATAAAATAAAAAAACAATTGCAGCCCTAATTTCTCCGTCTTGCCCGCCTAGGCCCCCGCCTAAAATCCTAGAGGGATTTTTTTTGCCGCCTTGGCCCTAGGCGAGGCGCCAGAGGCGCCAAGGGGGGCCTAGGCGGGAATTTTTAGAACACTGAATATGTCTATGTTGTGAGGTGTGCTACTGTGTCGTGTGTGTTGTGGACGTCATTTGAAGTGTATGTCCATCCCACATCGGATATGAAGTGCTATAACTCCAAGTTCACTAAATATTTATATGATAGTCATTTGTTTCTTTATTAATTACTTGGACTTTTTTGAAGTCTCACATTGTTTGACAATGTAGTTTTGTTCCATGTTTGTTTTACAAATGGAGGAGAATTTAAGTATAAATTAAATTTTCTAATTGCTAAGAGAAGAACTTTCTTCAATATTAGTGGGGTCAAATTACTAAATTACACCAAAAAAATCTATTACATCATATATATTAAAAATAAATAAAAAATCAGTTGACCCCATCTGCCGATCGTGGCTTTGTTTTGGGGAGCTTCTTCAATACTCATTACTCATTTCACTGGTGTCAAAATAGTAAATTACACCATAAAAAATCTATTGCGTCATATATATATATATATATATATAAATATAAATCAGTGGGGTCAATTGACCCCATAGTGCTCCACTTAGCTTCGCCACTGGTCACAAGTCACCCTTTGAAGCAACTAATACACAAAACATTGTCTTCTTAATTTTTTATTTTTCATAATTTTCCTTTTTTACTTTTTGATATGTTTATTTTATTTCTTTGCCCTTTTTTCTCTTATATATGTGTGTATATATATATATTCATATTTATGGTTTTACTGTTAGATATATTTTCCCTTTTTTGGGGGAGTGGGGTGGTTGGGTTCTTTAAAACTTAAAAGTAAGCCAATCAGTATAGCACGCAAACAATCATCCTTCCAACCTTAAAAATTTCCCATATTTGTATTCACTATATTTTATGGATGAATTGATAGCTAACAAATCATATAGGGATCAAAATAGGTATAGAAGTTGGCTACATTGAGGTCAAGGTCTCACCAAAGTAAGTAACCCCACTCCAAAGATCAGTACAATTTGATATCAGTCAGGGATGCCGTTTGATGGGTCAGAAGTCACTGCAATAGATTAACTATGAAAAGAGCGACATTATTGGAACATTCTTCAACCTTACCATCAATATATTATTCTAGTATCATTGAAGGTGACTGGGGTTACTTAACTGAACAGTGTGTCTACAGTCAACCTTGCACCCCAAATTTAGCCTCATGCTGAGCAATGGCTGTATGCTCAGATCTGGACTACCACTTTAATCCCAAATATGAGCGTAAATGAAAAAATTTAACAACACAAACCCTATACTCAAAATTCTCAATTAAATAACTTGATAACAGATCATTTTATTTTTTTTCAAATTATAGCAGCCACAACAGTCAACCCAAAAATAAGCGATAAATGTCAATGCTATACATTTTAGAATGGCAATGTATGAATTATGCGTCCCAGCCAGAAAAGAACATGAAGTCTGAGAGCAATTGCATACCTGTTCGTATGTCAAAAGAAGCAAGGTCTCCCGATCCATTTCCTATATATACTGTATTACCATCTAGATCTTCAGCAACTGCTTTAATGGGGGTCTCCCTGAAATCAAAAGAGATAACAGGTCTTCTCTGAGCCGAAATATCATAGAGACGCACCTGAAGAATATAATCCGGGTCAGTTTTAGTGGTCACTAATATATTTTCATGGACGAACTGAAAAAAACATTGATATGTTCTCTGACCACTGATAGGAAAGAAAGTAAAAGAAATGGATTAGTACAACTACAAGCAGTAAGAACCCTCTCTTCGTAGATATCTACAATTCACATATAGAATATACATAATTTCACACATGTACATATGAGAACTGTAATTACATCAGCTCTAGTGAAGACAAAGATTTGGAAACAGCAAAAAATTAGGCATCAATGTTTTAGAGAACATTAAATACTTGCTTGCCCACCAAAAAAAGCCACACTACTCCACTTCATATAATTAAAATATGCATAGTGATCTTAAGTGCATTGAGCTTTTTTCAGACCAACATACCAATTCCTTTCCTTCATTTCGCATCCAACAACAGTAATAATAATAATAATACATATTTATCAACATAACAATTTCTTTAGTATCTTGCATGCTGCAGGTTAATTGAGCAACTAACTACAAAAGAAATTTTCATAGACATATAGATAGATGCCCACAAGTAGTAGTAGAATAGAAAATATATAATTAAATTAAACCAATCAAATCCCAAAATGTTATTTTTAAATCGAATATAGTTACATGTATATGAATTAGGTATACATATTTCTATTGTACTTAAATACATGATATGGCATATTCCAAAGCATCACAAGTCACTTATCAAGAAAATTATTATAAAGCTTTTTTGCAAGAACATAATCTGGAAAGTTCCCAGTAACAATCACTTGAAAGGAAGAGAAACTTTCTGGGAAATTATACCTCATGGCTGTTAGTGCCTGTCACCAATTTACGGTGATCATCTTTATTAAGGAATGTTGCTGATGTAAACCAAGTAGGGGTAAATATATCGAGACTATTTTTCGCAGGCTGCACAAGATAGATACAGAAAAACAAAATTTTGAGTCAATTCATTAAGACATACCAAAAAAAACAAATCAATTGCCAAAAGAAAGTAAGAAATTTCCTTGACACCAAGAGCACACAAGGTAGAATAAAAACTCACTGATTTTGCTGTCCAAATTTTAGTACATTTCTCAATATCCCATACATTAACTTCAACTCCCTTCCTGAGAAGGAAAATAAGTAATCATTACTCACATTATTTAAGCCCAGATCACATTCACATTGACATTGGCTACAGATAATAACTCACCCGCCAAATAAAGCATAGTTTTCATTTTCATCCACTTTAGAACACAAAATATTCCCAGCACCACATACATTCCAGGTTGTTGGAGTACCATTGCATATAGAAACCCCTGGTGATTTGGGAACTTCAACAGACCTCAAACTTGTGTGCCCTTTTGTTGAGCATGTAAGCAAGGTGCATGACCTAAATCAAGACACAAGAGAAGAGATACCAATGATACGAACAATCTGCTATGGATACGTGTCACATGGAATAAATAGCTGCCATAAGATGTCTATGTCATTAAACTATTGTAGATCAAGTCATAATGCACAAAACCCAACAAGTACTTGATGAAAAACAAGAATAAGGAGATGAGAAACGAAGAGTAGAAGAATAGAGAGAAGGAATATTAGGGGTAGAAAGCATGGGAGGACTACACCTCCTTGGACTGTTCTTAATACAACTTCTGATCCTACAATGCTCAGCTATAAAGCTGGAACAAACAATAGAAATACCCATTACCACTCCAAAAGATTACAAGACAACCTTTTATAGGCCCTAGAACTTTAAAGGATTGTACTCTTAAATCCTGACCTTGGAATTAAGCTTTGACTGCCCATTTAAGACTCAATAGAAAGACTATAAGACTTATGTCTGACTAATTACTACAGGCCTTATTTAATGGTTACTTGGAAAGACTAGAAGACTCATTTCCATACCTTTCTAGAGACTCTTAAACATAAACTCAGTAAAATAATATCAATACCAATCAGGTGATCTATCGAGTTAACTTTACTTTGAGATGGAACCAAATTCCCATATTTCTCTATTCTTTCATCTTGTTCTTAGTTGACATTTCGCAGGCAGCATCAGTAATTCACTCGTTAAAAATAGAAAAAAGGATGGTGCAGAGTTTGAATATTAATGAGAACCATACAAGCTTTCAACGGAAAAGGAACACTAGACAAAAGCAATTATGTAAAGCTAAAGTGCATCACATAATCATATGTATGTACAAAAAAGTCAAGGGAAGTCTGATAGTGATTGCGGTGCAAAAAAACTCAAAGTAAACCTGATACATAATAGAAGAAAATGATCAATCGCCCTGTATAAGCATTTAGAAAGGTAAAATGTGACAACAAAAAAATTAATTAAAAATAGATGGTCACAATGTAAGCAAAACTGCACCTACCATTAGATCGGTTCTATAATTTATAAATTGCAAGGTTTACCTCCTTTTTTTTTGGACTATATATAGAAATTGGGATGGAGAAGCAACAAGGAAATAAATTGTTCTCAACTTGTAGTTCAGTTGCAGGAACCAGGATAACTGGTAGCCTTGCTCGGTTTGTGGAAAATCCCAGAGGAAAGTGTAGCCATTGTTAATTTTAAACTCAAAATTATTTAAAGGATACCTGGATGATATCTCTGATCCCCTTTTCTTAAACAAATGCAACCCAACAATGGGATCATCTTCAGGTCGAATATCAGCTTGACTAACATTAGGAAGCGAAACACGAAGGTCTCCATTAACCGGACTAAGCACCTCAATCTGCGAATACAAATAAACATTATGAGTTAGAGAACTTCCTCTGAAACAAGAACCGAAACCCCAGCTGTGTGATAGAGTTTAACAATTCAGAGAAGGAACTCACCAAACCACATTTCCTTGCAACAGCTAACAGCTGCAACATATCGGAAAAGAGTCAAAATTCCAATATATTTATCAGAGGGAGAAGTTCAGAAGTAGAATAAGGAAACTATAATTAGCCCAAAAGGCATGGCAAACCAATATTACAGTAAATCATCGATAAAATTCCTTTGTGCAGCCTAAGAAAGTGAGGCCAACCTAATACGATGTAAAGTGGTCGTATCCTCTGACATGTCACATGTGTCACTTTTGACATTTTAGCACTTGGTATACACGAAAGCATGCGCACTAAGAGTGTAGGTGCACTAAACTGCTCATGTAGTTGGGTAGTTGCAGAACAACGTGCAAGATTAATACCCATCCCTTATATCTTATTAACAATGTTTTATTTTGTCAAACAATACTTTATAAGTGCAATGGAAATAATGGGTTGCATGATATTGCATAATAACATTTTAGGGGTAAAGAGAAAAACATAATTAAGAATAGCTTTTCGAAAAAAATTGCCATAATCAATAAATAAACATCCTAATTGGAATATTACTACAAGGCCTGTTTAGCTCCTGGTATACATGTTGTTCCTCTAGAACCAAATTAAGGTTTTGATCATGAGAAATTTGTCCACAACATCCTTTCCGCCAAGAACAGCAAGCATAATTTTGAAAATAATACTCCCTTTCCCACAACAAAAATTTCTTCTTTATTCTGTTGACTTTTTTTTGGTAAATTAAGGTTTGCATAGACACAATTTCACGAATTCATGTGATTATTCGTTAAAATTTTAAAACTTAAAACAATATGTCTAGGTGTATCTTGGACACCTCTATTTTAATATAAAAATAATAAACAACAAAATATAGTACTTTTTAATACCAAAGATAGTATAAAAGGGGGAATTGATATTTCCACGAGGCTCCTCTCACATGATTAGAAAATGGAACCCATATTCACGTGAGTGAGACCTTGTGAAAATATCCATTTCCACTATGGAACAAAAAGTAATATGTTGATAGAATGAATGGGAGAGAGCTCAATCTTTAAATAACTGTCAACAAAAATTATGAAATACTTCATAGAAACAAAAATATAGCAAACATAACAATACTCAAACAATGAAATAAGGTGTATAGGTATTTTCAAGTCAAATACGATGCTCTATATTTTAAATTGTACAGAATGAAATCATATATTAAATGTGAAATTTTCATACAGGATCAAATTCACGGTCATTAATTGAAGCAGCTAGCACGCATTTGGAGGAATCCGGCTCGCCCCATCTCTCTACCACCTTAGCTACTCCCCCTTGCTTACCACGAGCTTCAACAACTACATATACACAGTCAATAAATCCATGAGAACACAACCGCATGCATATATCTAATATACACAAGCAGAAATCAGTTGATATCCCAAACTAAAAGTAGCAATATATTATATATATTATATATATATATATACGTATCAAAGACTGAAAGTATTATCATCACCTTTAACAAGACCAAGAACATCAAAAGTTAGGGCTCGAATAGGAGGGCAACCGGGGCACTCCACTACGCTTGTACGTGGCATCTTCTCTTCACTTTTCTCGGCTGCGGCAGAGACGATGGTAAGGGTTGAGGATGATCTTTTTTAATTCGGTAATATATACCTACTTGCTCCTGTGTTAGGCCCGGCCCATTGCTATATGTTAAGGCCGAATTTATGTATTCTCCAATATCATAAAAGACGTCCGTTTGATCTGATTTTGACAAACAATGACAAAAAAATCACATTACAATTCTTTTTTAAAAAAGTTAATAATATGACGTGTGATAATAATAAATATATGCAGTAACCGTCAATTTCTTGAATTTTCACATCTAATGACTTGTAGCTGATTAAGTAACTTACTTTATTCCTCTTTAGTTAAACGTATCAACAAATATTTTTCTAATGGTCAAAGTTGACATGATAATCTTAAATCTAGTAATAAAAATATTTTGTTCATGTATTTTGCCAAGACTGGATCCAATCCCCACTCTATAATGAATGCTAAATCGATATTAACAATATTAAAAAGACGGTCACATTAATAGCGAATGAATTTCTGATCATCTACATTTATTTAAAACGATAATATCAAGTATATAAAATATGGATTGAATTTTTGAAGACCCACATTTTTTGCAGAGTAATACTATTAACATATCTTGACCGTTAAAATAAGGAAATTATAAAAACTAGTGAAAGAGGTCCTGATGTAATGATTAATGGCATGTTCGATTATAGGTAATTAGAGCGTTTGTAAGGAGCGGCGATATTTAAAAGTCCAAACGCACCGCACAACTTTTGAAATGTTGCGTTTGAATTCCAAATGCAGCGTTTGTGAATTTAATAAATTGTATTCAAAATAAACTATTTGTAAATAAACAAGATTCTCAAATGTATTTAGTGCGTTTGAAATATCTAAACACACCAAATATTCCAAATGCCGATAGAAGAATCAACCCTAAATGTGAAGTCATCTGACATTAAAATTTCAGATTCAATATCACAATTTCTAAATTTATATTGTTTCTTATTATTAGTCTTTGGGTCTCCTTTAATATTGGGCATACCATCATTTTAATTTTGATATTTTTATTTTTATCATCAGTAAATATTTATTAATATTAGAATTAAAAAATTATTGAAGTTGATTGATATTCTTGTTGAGGAATTAAGAATAATGATTACTAATATGCACGCATACATCCGATGTGTGTCGCGATAAATTATTTTTAAAATATATTTATTAATTTTTAATTCAAAATATAATATAAGAGAAAAATTGATAAATATAATAAATAAATTTTCTCATTAAATTTAAAAATTATACGACAAATTTTTTGTTCTACTCAACACGTGATAAGTCTTCTAAAAACAATAGGGTGATGGAAACCAAAAGTCCAAAAAAATATTCTTATTTTAAGAGATCAAATAGTTAAAAAGTAAGTAATTTTTTACTCTTATTTGATAATATAAATTAGTCTATGTGACACTAAAAAAAATAAAATATTTGAATATAACATGAAAAACATGGATGGGAAAAAACAAGAGAGAAAATAGGGAGGAAAAAAAGAAGAAATCACTAATAAGTTGATAAAATGAGATTATTATGAGTTTATCTAATATAATTTAACTAAAATATAATAATTTTTTAATTTTATCATACTATAGAGGATGAAATCCCCACCAGTTATATATATATATATATATAAGATAGTATTATTTAGTCAAATCACATCTGACAAGTGGGTATGCACAGGGACGGAGCTATGAATGGGCTGGGTTGGGCTCCATCCCGGGGTAAATTTTAAAAAAAAAATTAGTACTATATCTTCTTCAATATTTCAGCTCATACATAATACTAATAGCCCAGTCCATAACACCCATAACATAAGACCTAACTAAGTTATCCCAAGAGAGAAATAGATTTTGAAAATCGTCATAGTCTATCTGAAGAAAAAGGGGATCTGCAGATTCATGTGAAGAAGCAGAAGAACTTGATTTAGGAGGAGCCATCTCATCTTCCTTTCTTTAGGCAACAAGGTACAATCTCTGATTTTTACTTATTTATTTATTTTTTAATACCACTGTCCACTGTTATGGTACTATCTCTCGAGTTTAACATGATTTCATTGCTAGTCTGCTATGGTGCGTTTTTTTTAATCTGTTGTTTCATTCTTTTCTTATTCCAGATTATGTGATGTTAATTGTTTATAAAACTTTGTCAGGCATTTTTTTTGTCCTTGGTGCAAATTCATTTTAGGTGTTCATGTGCTCTGTACTTGTTATTTTCTTGTTGGGAGTTTTTTTTTTCTTTCTTTTTTTATTATCTGCTTGTGGGTTTTACTTTCACTCGGGAATAGAGGTTCTGTTCAATGTACAGTTTCCAACATAACACTCGGATGCTGTGTCATAAAATTTTACCTCATCCCATTTGATTGTCTTTTAATTTACTATGGTCAAATTAATTTTTTTAATTAATAAATTGTGTTATTGTTTAAAAACATATGTATAGAGACCAGGACTATAATAAGTTAAGTTAATATAGAAATTACTACTAACAAAAAGTTTGTGGTTTTAAAAAACTAGATAAACATATATAATCATCAGTTTTAAAAATGGTAAATGTAGTCATAAAAAATCAAATTATAGTGGAGTAAAATAAAACAAAGACTATGATAAGCATTTATTATTTACGCATGACATTATTATTTCAGTTGTTACATATCTATATTTACTACATACAATCGTATTGAGTAATTAATGTAATAATCTTATTGCCTATTGGGCTAATTTTAACATAACATAATAGCTTGGTGGCGGTGGGAGACCAGAACAATTACTTGTGAACAATTGTAATTAAAAAAGTCTATTATAAGTTAACATAGTGTATATATACCATATATTATTACTTATTATATTGTCGTTGTAATATAGTGTATATATATATATATATGTGTGTGTGTGTGACCCGAAAGTACAAAAGTATAAAAAAAAATTAGCTCGGGGGCGCTGCCCCCAAACCCCCGCCATTTTCTGGCTTCGCCATTGCTTGTTAGCCCAGGACACTCTTAATTCCTGGCTCCGCCCTTGGGTATGCAGACAAGAGTTGAGAAAAAGAACAGGGAGATTTGAAGTTCCTCCTGCAAGAACGCACACTTGAAATACTAACAAATGGTGAAAAGTGAAGCAACCTTTTGGCATCAACGTCTCTGTCGCCCCTTGGCACACTTAAGAAGTATGATCTCAGCTCGCTACAGCTGCTCGGCTGCGGTGGGACTGCCGGACTGCGGTGGGTAAGGAAGTTTCGGAGAAGTTCACGGCCAGGTTCCCCAATGTGTATGTAGTTCAGGTGTGGAGGTGACACACTGGCCGCCGTGTTGGAAAAATAAACTTGATTTTGTATATATAACGATTGACTAATAGTCTACATTACATGTATTTAGGGTGGGTTAATGTTTGTACTTTAGCTCCTTAATTTATGCTATCAATGATTATATGATTATGATTAATTATAATCAATAGGCTCACATGTGTACTATGAACGGATCATCAACTTAATTACACCTTGAATCATCAAGGTTGGTTATGCAATTATTTGTTGGACAGGAAACATGTTTTACCAATTGCATAATTAAAATAACCATGTGCCTAAAATTTTATGTGTTTTTAAATATATTTAAGTTTTTCTTTAATATAAAAAATTAAGTTTTTTAAGAGTATATATCGTTTATATTGTTTTTAAATATATTTAAGTTTTTCTTTAATATAAAAAATTAAGTTTTTTAAGAGTATATATCGTTTATATTGGCTTCAATTTTTTTTTACTTATTTTTTTCGTCGTACACTAACCACGTGCTTACAATTTTATGTGCTTACAAAGATATTTAAGAGTGAAATTACCCTAAATATTTTCATTCAGATCAATTATTACATATCGGTGGCCAAAAGGTTTAATTTATAAAAAAAATAGAGACATTAAGGTTCAATGTCTTAAAGTTAAAATATTAACATTTAAAGTATAAAAAACGAAAAATTTTAAGGTTCAAAGAGTATTTAAGCCGCATAATTATGATCATCACTACTATATAAGTACTTAATGCGTGAGATGCTGAGGCCTGTCACAATTGGGTCTTACATCTATAGGATCAATTCTTATGTATGCTTTGTTGAACATATTGCTTTCTAAACAAATAAACAGTAGAAAGCACTGTTAAGGACATTCAATAACCAAATTCCACAGTTAAATTCAATTAAAATGTATAAATTGAATTAAGGACACTATATTCATGAAGAAAGAAATGATGAAGTTCTAAGCCACAAACATGTAGTTTTTGTATTTCGATAACACTTTGATGGATAATTATGTTTATTTGGCTATTATCTGCTGCCTTAGAGTTAGGGATATGGTATGACTGAGACTGGGGGAGGGTCAACTGGAATGTTAGGGCCAGATGAGGTTAAACTGTATGGATCTGGCGGTTGCCTAGTATAATGAAAGGTGATGGATGCATCATTTACTGCCATATTCTGCTCTTTTTCTAGAGATTTAACATATAACATTCTGTTGGTTGGGATGATAAGTAACAAAATTACAAGGCTGGCATTTGTAGGTAGCTTTATAACTTTTCTTTTTGTCCCCTTCTTATGAAAATTCCCAGTTTCCTAACATAGATATTGTTTTGAAGCTTTTGAGTGGTCTAAAAAAATTGAGTCCTATATTGTTTCCTTTATTTATACCATTTCATCGATTTGGGCAATTAATTAAGTGGGGGGTTAATATGGTTTCAATTTCATTCTCATTTAGATTTCCTAATTATGTTAGATCCATTGGACACTAGTGAGAAGAATGTTTAGTTGTCTTCTTGTCCACCTTAAAAGGGGTATGGAACTTGGAAGTTCTCCATGTACTGTAGTAGAGAAAGAGCATAAACTAGCAGGGACCCCTTTTGTGATTTTTTCACTTTTAAGTTCTTAATGGATAACACACCCAAAAAAAAAAATTAATTGTGGTTGTTTACTTCTAACTTTCTAAGTTCTTCGGCCCCCATAATTGCTCTTATTCACTACAGCATTTTGAATCCCATTATGGTATCTTGGTAATGCTTGTTAGTTAAGGAGTATGGCTGCAGGCTGATTACAGGTTATATATGTTGAAGATGATGAAGCAACTGCTGCGACCTTGAATTCAGAGGACTGGTTAAAGACCGATGATCTCTGTTATTTTGACTCAGATGGGTTCCTGTTTATTGTTGATAGGCTTAAGGAATTGATCAAGTTTAAGGCCTACCAGGTATCGGAGTCAGATATGATTTTAACTCATAAACTAACTTGTGACTGCAAACGTCATCTCACAACCACTGAATGTCTGTCATATGTTAAATTTTGAACCAACTGCAGGTTCCTCCAGCCGAGATAGAAGTTAGAACATATATATACTTCATTCATTTCCTGGTATTGCTGATATTGTAGCAGTGATTCCGTATGTATCTCTTTTCATTATATACATCTCTGTATATACTAGTGATAGAGAGAAGTGTCCTAGTACCATATATATTTGTTTGTGGATGTTTTTGATTGTTGTTGTCCATCTCACTTTAGTTGTGGCCGAGAACTAAGCAGTACTAACTCCCTTTGCTCATTTTTACAATTTTACAGCCGTGGACACATCACTTCTAATAATGGATATCATATGGGGAATATGTACAAAATTTGGTATATGGATTTAAATTTTGAGGTAATATCATAAACAATTGATATTGGTCTCTCTTGTGTTTGGATAAAATAGCGAGTAATCAAGGAAATTGTATATTTATGGTTTACGTACTAACTATTCCTTAAGATGGTTAAAGATATTCCTACTAACATTCACGGTATTGAACCTTACGTGCGAGCTTGTAACAGCTTGTGGTTTTAATTTCTACACCAATATACTTTTGTTCTTTTACCATAGAGCTCCAATTATTTAATCTCCATCTGCATTATTTTAAAGCAGCTATCCTAGCGAAGAAGCAGGGTAGATTCCTATTGCCTATGTAGTGACAAGTCCTGGCAGCAATATCACTGAGGCTCTAGTCATGGATTTCGTTGCAAAACAGGCATGTTTACCAACTAAATAATTGACTATATGAAACGGGGATTCAATGCGTGTCCCAACTTGTGTTTGGTAGCATTGTTGCATTCATATTAATTTACTAAAATAAAACAATAATAATAATAATAATAATAATAATAATAATAATAATAATGTTGCTTTCATCTTTCAGGTTTCACCATACAAGAAGATTAGACGTATTGCATTTATCAATTCCATTCCAAAATCTAAAGCTGTAAAAATATTAAGAAGGGAGCAGCTAGTCAATCATGTTATCTGTCACTTCGGCAAAATTATGATTCTAAGGTTGAAGATGATGGTTCTTCTTTCTTTTTTTTGTCCTTTTCATTATAGTTTTCAAAGTTATTAACGCAACTTGCATCGATCTCGGACATGGTTCACTGTTTCAGTTTATGTGGTTGCATATTTATTTTCCATGTCATTTTCTTTTTTATTCCAGCACGCCACATAGGAAAAAAACAGAGGTCGGTTTAGACGGAAGTTTGATTAATTTGACATAATGGATTAATTACAGTTTTTTTTATAGTTCAGTTAGTTAATTGTAATTTTTTTGAGATTGTATAAAATGTACCAATTTCAATGGGGTAAATGTTATTTTTGCCATTATACTTCATATTTGTTTTATGGCCATTTCTCTCTGGACACATATGCAATTTTATTTTGTAATATTTCCATCTGTTTTTCATGTAATTTTGCTTTTTTATGTCATCAACTCCTATATATAAAAACGCGCAAAGCGATCCTTCCAATTAAAAAAAATCACTGAGTTGTCTCGGTTGGTAACTCAGTTGGCTTACAAAATTAATCGTTGACTCTCTTCGCATTTTCACCTCTTCTTCCACTTCTCTCCTATTCCTCTTCGGCTTCTAATTTCTCTGTAATTATTTGCTAAAGGATTCCTCTGTTTATGCACTCTATTCACCCAAAACGAGGAAGAAGCAAGAAAGAGGCCTCCTCTTCTCTAATTAATCGATTCAATCAACCCTAGCAAAGCTTTTTAATCTCAATTTTCTTCGTCATTTCGCCGCCGATAATTTTTAGCTTTTTTAACACTACATTGCCAGTAATTTTGGTATGTGTATGTATGACTTCCGTTTTCCCTTCATCTTCTAGTTCATTTGTCTTCAACATCATTAAACTAATTGATATGTTCTTCCGTTTTCGAAAAAGTATGGGTTGTATCTTAATCAGTTGGATATGTTAGTGTTTGAACTATTCGATTTCATTAACTTTCTGATCCATTTCCAATGCCAAGTTTGTTTAAAATATAATTTCAAATTGCAAAATATTTTTAATTGTTATAGATTGATTTCTTATGTTGGCTTTCAAGAAAATTGCAGAAAGAAGCATGAACTTTTTGGATGTTGGATGTGTAGAGATGAAATACTACGTTGCACATTAGATGTTTGTTGAAATGCCATAAAGAAAATATATTTGTAAGTGTAGTAACTTTTTTCCTCTTCATAACCCCTAATTTTCTCATTACTCTATGTAGAAAAGCCTTGTTTCGTTTTATTGACTATCTATTAGGCTATTACATTTTACTTATTAACATTATTGTAATCGAATTGCAATCTACCTTTGTATTGATGAAAGTTTTTCAATCTACTCTCACTCATTATGATTGCTATTATTCATTGAATACACTTTCATTATTGTGATTTATGAATGCTAATTTTATAGTTCATGTGGAATTGGATGAAAAATAACATATTGATATGTGGTTTTTGGACTCTAATGTAAATAAAATTTTCAATTTTTAGGTGGGAGTGGTTAAAGTTTTATTGACATATACTACCTCCGTCCCAAATTAATTGCTCAGTTTTGACTTTTTTAAGTCAAATTGACTATTTTTAGAATTAATAATTAAGCATATATAAATATATTTCTAAAATTATAAAAATTGGGGTTAGTAATAAATTGTATATACTTTCTTTTGGTTATAATCTCGTCACATATATTTTAGCAAAAATAGTAAAAAGATTAGTTTTAAAAATGGTCAATTTGACTTTAAAAAGTTAAAATTGAGCAATTAATTTGCGACGGAGGGAGTATTATTTAATTTTATAACGTAACATTAGGAATGATGTGATCACTGATTAATTTCTTTTCTTTTTGCTCCTTATGTAGGATGAGAAACTAATTAAATAGAAAACAAGAGAAAGTTAAGAAAAAATGATGAATATGTAAGTATTCAATTTTGTAATTGCTTATGACATAGGAATAGGACACTTAAGTTTTTAAGTTTCTACCAAAGACATACATATATACAACAACTAAATTAATACACGACTCTTAGTAACATATACCTTATCTATAATTATATATCTATTTATAATAAATATATCATTATAAGATTTTCGTTTTTTGACTGATTTTGATCTTGGTGTGCTTCTTTTTAGTTACACAATATGTATGGTTAATTTGAATTATAAAGGGAGCCTACAAACTAATATAACAATTTTTGATTGTGTTTTCTTAGGCAACGGTCAAGATGAAAATAGATGGATCTTTCTAACTTAAAAATCTTAGAAAAAGTTTATCTTGAATTAGCAAAAATTATTTTAGTGCTTTTGTTCTCTGTTTATTATAATTATATTAAAGTATCATTTAGACATTTTGATATTAGATTGATAATTATTTTTGGTTGTCATCAAATTAATAATTAAGCGGTTTCATTTATATAGTTTTGATTCAGGGTAAAGATATTTGAAACCTTCTATAAGAATGATCTTGCTAAAAGGCTACTACTAGGAAAGAGTGCTTCTATTGACAAAAAAAAAATGATTTCTAAGGTAAAGAATGTGAAAATTACTAAATTTACTGGTTTTTTTTACAAAAGAAGAAAAATACATGATTATTTTAAAAATAAATTTTTTTTACAGTTAAAGACGGAGTGCGACAGTCAGTTTACTAATAAATGTTTAAGGTATGTGTATCGCTTTAATTATTTTCTCTAATATTGATTGAACCCAATAATTTATTAAATCCATTATTTAAACTAACTCGTGTATTACACGGGTTATTAACTAGTACAATGTAAAGCTCTCAACTTGTTTTTTAGTCAGCTTAAAGTCCTCATTTGAATGTTGCAGGTAATAAGTTGGTACCTCGGTAGAACTTTTTTGTTTTAATTTGGAGTCGCTAGGATGAAAATTCCTTGTCGTATTGTCAATATCTGGAAACCAGTAGGCGCTAACACCACGGAAATTAAAAGGAAATGGTCGTAATATATGCCCTAGAGGTTACTTCAATGGGTGCCCATTTTTCTAGTATATATCCCCTATTTGGTGGCATTGGAGCTCCAAATTCTCTCATTTTCCTGCGGCATCTTTGTTATTTATTTAGTTGTTTTTGGCTTTTTGCCGAGTACACTCTTAACAACCAAAAATATTGTATTAGTATTATGTTTTATTTTCAACATCTTGGAATAGTGAAGTTGCAAGTGTTGATATAGGTTTCATTGCCTCGGCTCTCTCCCTCTCCCTCTCCCTCTCCCTCTCCCTCTCAACTCACTTACTAGTTTTTTTAGACTTGGTAATTCAAAATATCCAACATCGACATGGGATCTTGCAAATGTATTAGGCTATTCATTGCGGTGAAACTTAAACAGCTAAATGAAAACAAAAAATATACTTCAAGAATAAAACTAAACTGGAACAGTGAAAAGAATAATAATATGGTGAACCTGCTTCAAAATCCAAATTTACCGAACTAGATCCAGATTCCTGCCACCGAATACATAGTTATTTTACAATCCTAACTAACCCAATCAAACTTATTTCTACGACATTAGCAACTCATGTACTCAAATATCATACATAATGATATGTGGTAATCATCATGCCTATGGAATTATCATATGACAATATTTAGATCAACTATATGAGTACGAAGTAAATTGACAGTCTAAAAAAACCAATTGGAATTATCATATGCCATCTTTGTTCAAAAAGAGGACGACAAAAATTAATGAAAACACAGACAGAGCAATACATCAAGATTCTCTCAAGTACGCGTAACAAAAACTGTTTGCTTTCTTTTTAGTTCTGTGTAGTCATTAGTCATCTCCCCTTTAAACATCACTAGATCATATCCTGCATTATATATACTAAACATACAACTATAAAAATGAATTTTAATAATAATAAATAAACACAAATTAGCATTGTAATTTAAGGAACAGAAAATTTTAAGGCAACATTACAGTATTAAATCAATAATCATCTGTGCAACAATTATAAATAGAATGGTCTGCCTTCTTAGCACACACAAAGCATCCAAAATTCTAAGTTTGTAACCATCCGACTTTCCACGAATTACAACCTATAATCTAATTACACAAAATTGAAGATTTTATCAAATCATATAAGGCTGATTAAGAAGATGTACTCTCACCAAGTTGGATTTTGCCTCCGGACCAGACCCTAGGTGCAGGGCTTTTCTTCTATCTTCAAAAGATGGTGAAATCCTTTATCAACTAATGTAATGTATCACTGTTAGATTGAAATGTGGTAGATGGGATTACGTATTCATTTATGTCAAGACTTTCCAGTCTCTTTCTGATCACCCTAGTGGTTGGCATGACCCAGTACTTCATGAGTAGTTACTCTGATCTTCAAAGCAAGACCTGCCCCGTGTGGTGTTTATGCTATCGGAGGCTTGGTATGCAATTTTATGCATCCTTGGTAAAATCAAAACAAGCACTATTGTGATACATTTGGGATTAGTAATATTATTAAAACTTCAAATCACCTGCAGCAACCAAGAAAACTAGAAAAGGAAATTAGTCCATGATCAGAATGATAACATGTTTTAGTTAATTAAAAGAATTAATTAACTCAAAACAAAACCTTAACCGGGTGAATGGAAGGGAAAAAGTCACTTTCTTGTGGTTATAGCTAAACAACATGTTCCATGAAATTTATTTCTACTTGCCGAGATTCTTATTTTGGATACAAATAAAAGCAGAATGAACCCAAATCAGCAGCATATCATATTTACTTATTTACAAGCAAAATAGCATATATGCATAATAATTAAATTATGCATAACAACAGAGTGAACAAGATTACAAGAGTGTAAACGACTGATATTCTAATGATCAAAAAAAGGTGCTGGTAGATTTATAACCCATTGGCACATTTTTCCTAAAAAAAATTACCAAAAAATTGTACCCTTTTTTGTCCATTAGAAAGCAAAGCATACTGATACCATTATCTTCTTTGGCTCCCAAAACAATCAAAGCAAGGGTGAAATGCCAACAATATATCTTTTTGGTAAATTCAGCTAGCTTATCATGAACATCACAACTAAAATAATAAATAAGAATGATTTATTCCTACTACTTAAAGATGATTCTGAAAGCAAACGTCTTATGAAACAAAAGTAAAATTCCCTAAACAATGGTTCAGAGTTAGCTATCAGTTATACTGCACCAACAGTCACTTGAATCGAAATTATAAAATACAACAACAATTCCTTGTAGGTTTAGATGACCAAACAAATTCACAAAAAAATTAACTATTTTACCAGACACGGAACAAAATCAAAGATGATAAATTAATGGGAAAAATATAAAAACATACTCCAATCTTTAAGACGAGAGAGAGAGAGAGAATTTACAAGATTTCAGCGTTTTTATCCGTTGACAAAACCCCTAGATTTTGATTCTCCTGTTCGATCATTGCTTCGCTTCAGAAGAGGAACAGGTGGTCTTGCCAGGGGAGGTTACTTCAGGGATTGCAAAGAATTTTCGATGAGTGAGGACAAAAAGGTCACAAAAAATTTTGACCATTTCTCGATTTGTGCGTGTCATCCTTGCGCAGGGGCCATGCTAATCTTCTCTGTATCGTTCCAATTTTATCGGATGTCCCCGAAGGGACGAACTACCGCTAAGCGCGTCTCTTTATAAAGTATTCGACTCTTTGTGGTTCGATCGATGTGGGACTATATAGTTGAGACTTGAGACTTAGTTTGAACCTTCAGTACATTTTTATGCCTCGGTTTATGGGACTTGTGGGTCCTTGGTCCTTATTCGTAGGACCCATACAGACTACTATTTATGGGGCTCAAAAGTAAACCAACCGAACTGCAGTCTACATATTCAAATCATTTTTTGGATCAATTTGACTGTTGGATTTGACCTATTGTAGGGTGTAATAATGAGGGTTTGAACAATTTTGTACCTCAGTTTTCTTAGTTAACAAACAAAATTTAAGAATCAGAATGTATGGATAATTGCATATTTTGTGTGTTAATTTTTTGTGTGCTGGAATTTTGAATTTGAGAGTGTGATTCCAACATATACCACACACACACACACACATATTGTGAATTTAGAATCACATATATGTTAGTAAAATGGAGAGACCCAAGAGAAAATACTCTGCTAATTAAGAGTCATACAATGTCTAGTTTTTCCGCGTGTTGAAAATTTTTATTTAACCTCTATTATGGATAAGTTTATGTACACTACTCCAAACACTATATTTTACAATACATTGCACATTCAACTATTAAAAAGTGGAACCTAACACGGAAATCCACGTCAGGTCCCACTTTTTAATGGTTGGATGTACAATGTAATGTAAAATATAGTGTTTGAAGTAGTGTATGTAGACTTATCTCTCTATTATTGATAATTGTTTAGTTTTAAGAGATCATTTTGTTGTGTTGAGATTTATTCGTGTGGAATGTAATGTCAATACTATTGTTCATAGGTTAGCAAAGTTAGCATAGTTTGAGTCGTTAGTCTTTCCTACCTTTTGGTTCGATAATATTTATCCTAGTTTATCAGATTTGGTTGTAATAGATTATGAATAAAATTGGCCTGTGAAAGGCTTATTATCAAAAAAATAGGTATAAATATATTTTATCCCACTAATGCTAGCGCGTTCTGTGCAATAAGCCACTGAACAAAAAAAAGAACTATAACTAGGCGACAAAATAATTTAAAATACTTCAATTAACCCATTCCGTCAAATTAATTTTCTACGTGGCTTCAAAAAAGCGAGAAAATGTCACAAATGATGTGGAGCTTATAGATTAATTTTGGCAACAAAGTGGGACACCTCAGCTTATATTTAACATATATAATAGATCGGGTTAAGCATTTGGGCGTGAATTGGGAGAGAGCAAAAAATTAGGGTTTGTTCTTAACTCGCAGCAATAGATTAAGACAACAATTGATCTGGTCTCACCCCCAAAAATTGGGACTTCTCCTTCTTGTCGTCTCGCGATCTAATCTGCAAGTTGGCTTACCAACGATGTGTTCAAGAATGTCGAGTATATCGTCAAAATGACCGAAGTGCAGGTGCGGTATTGATACTTGCCTCTGCACCTCTACAAAGGAAAAATCAATAGGGAAAAAAATTATATGGCTGCCAGAATTTCAATGTAAGTGTTTCCAAATACCTTGGATGTTCATTATTGTGCTGTTTTTGAGATTTTTTTTGACAAACAATATACTAATACTATGTACTTAATTTGTTACAGGATACTAAATTTTGTATAAGATACTTTCAGTGGGTGGATGATGATTCCATGGATGAAGTGATGAGTCCAGCTAATGAAAGCAGTGTTGATAGAGAGAAATTGAATGAGAAAATTAAAAAGCTTAAAGATAAGATGAAGAAAAAGGAAAAAGAATATCTAAATAAGAGATTGAAGTTTTGAGCATGAGAGAGACAACTAGGAAATTGATAATTTGTTGTGTGATATCTTGGATGGTTACTGTCCTTTTGCTTAGCTTGGTTTGTTACAATTATATGTATTGAATTTGTTGTGTTATGGTTGATTAGGTTCTAATTAGTTAACATAAATGTGTATGAATAAATTTTTGGTTAGTGTAATGAATTTTAGGTTGATGTAATGAAGTTTGAAAGAAATTAATATATTTGCCAGATTTATATGTACCGATTTAATTTTTGTTAGATATTGTTTATGTAGAAATATGAATGATTAATTATGATTGATTATGACATAAATGGTCTTCTTTTTTGTAGAAATTTTGACATGAATTGTCCCTTTTATCTTCGGTCCATTTTGGCATGAATGGTCCCTTTTCTTCTTTGCCCTGTTTCTTCAGATCACACAACGCATACCTATAGATGACACAATAACATATACCTGCAGATCACACAACAATTCACCAACACAATAAATACACAAGCCTCTACACCAGCACACATAATCCAGCACAATAAATGAACAAAGACGAAAAATATCACTGAAATCAGCAATGTAATTCATAGCCAAGATTTTCAACTAAGATTTATAGTACCAAAAATACAAATATATTAGGTCTAACATTCATTACTACATCTGCTATTACATTTTCAGTCAAATTATGGCACACAAAAATACATTGCCACTTTAATTGGTTCCATTTTTTTGTTTCCTTTGTCTTAGTCTTTGTTTCTTTGCACTGTGCCTCCTCAGAATTGGATGTCCTAACTGGATCAACCTGTATTGGACTACTATTTATTTATGGTTCATTATCCATGTCAACCTCACACACCACCTCTAGCTCTTGTTTCTTCTCTACATTTACTTTTTTCTTATGCTTCTTCACAATTATTAAATCCCCATCTCTTTCCTCATCTCTTTCATTATCTGATGCATCACTTAATTTTTACATGTCTCTTCCTTAGTTTCATCACCTTTTTCTTCATAATCTGCATCATTCTCATCTGATGAAGTCTCTGGTGCATCATGATTCACATCAACCTCCTGAACTTCATCCTCAGTGCTTAAATCTTCATGCTTCTCATGATCATAATAAATCTCAGTTGAACCAATTTTTAAGGCTTCAGCAACAAAAAGCCTCACAATTTGATCATCTTATATAAGTTCCAAGTAGCTGCCCAAGTAGAAGTATAGAGCAAAGTTCTTTTTGTACCCTAGTTTTTTAGGCAGGTTAATGAGTTTATCTACTTTTAACCAATCCTCATCAACTTTGCCATACATTTTTTAACCCCTTGTGTAATTTTGCCTTATTTCATCCTCAAACTTCCCCCCATGGTTTAATATCAGGTCAAATATGGTATCTATGTTGTCACTAAAAAAACAAGAAACAAAATCAACAAATAAATAACTATCACAAACCCAGAAATATAATCAACAAATAACCAACAAACACACTAACCTAGATTATATTAGGCAAAAACATGAATAAAATATAAGCAATCAACCCCACCCATCCCCATTTACCCATACTTTTTAACAAACTCAAAGCCACATCAAACCATTTTAAACTTTGTTTAATAAACCCATTTCAAAAATTCTATAAGCATTATATGCAGTAACCATTTTAAACTGTCACAAATTAAAAATCCGTCTAACTCATATAGTTTAGTAGCACTTTGAGCATAAAAATAAGAAATACAATCAACAAATAATCAACTAACACACTAACCCAAATTATATTAGGTCAAAAGTATGAATAAAATTTAAGCAATCAACCCCCATTTACCCAAATTTTTTAGCAAAATCAAAGCCCCACCAAGCCATTTTATATTTTAATAAATCCATTTCAAAAAATCTATCTCCATTATATGCAGTAACCATTTTAAACTGATACAGATTCGAAATCCCACGAAGTTGTATATTTGAGTAAGAGTTAGAGTATAAAAATACCTCAAACAGTCAGATCGCAGTCTTGTTTTAACTCCTTGTAACCCTAGATTTGAAACCCTCTTTTGCAATTTGCTTTAATCTATCGCCTTCGATTATGCTTCATAGACCTCTCTTTCAATCGATCTCAGTCGATTGAATGATGAAATAAGACAAGAAAGAAACCTTAGCCCCAAATGATCGGACAAAGATATTTACCCCCAAAACGTGAACCGATTAAAGCTGAGGTGTCCCATTTTACCGCTAAAACCAATCTGGAAGCTCCACATTATTTGTGACACTTTTTGCTTCTTTTTTTAAGTCACGTAGGAAATTACTGTAGCAAATTGGACGTTCGTCCAATTAATTTTACTTGAAATAATTTAAATTGTTTAGTCGCCTAATTACAATTTTTTTTTAGTGACCTATTGCACAAAACGTACCAACATGGTAAAATATATTTTTTGCCCCAAAAAAATAAAATTATGAACACATATCCGGATCATATCAATTGATTGAACAAAATTGAAAATGAAGTACTCCGAGAACCAAAATGCCCCATCCATCTAAAAAAGCATTTTAAAGTGAGAGGTTATTACTTTTTATTTTAAGCCGCATAACTCATTTCAAATAATTGAATATATAATTAATAAATGAGCATGTTGGTTTAATCAATAATGCTATGTTTGGATTGAAGAAATGGAATGAAGAGTGGAATGATTCATTCCATTATAGTTGAAATGAGTTATTCCATATGTCCTCCCTCCCTCAAATAACCAAATACAATTTTTTTCAATCCAATCGCAATCAAATACAATCTTTTTCATTCCATTCTCTCTCTTATTTCACCAATCTAAACGTAGCATAATGGTATTTTTGATTCATCAAATCACTTCTTAATCATTTAAAAATATTAGATTACACTCTCGATCTTAGGACATCCCGAGTATAGCATCATATGTAGGTATGATAAATGAGGAAATGGGAGGTGCATGGCTGTGTACCATTCATATTCCTTAGAATGGCTAATTTTATGGTCAAATAACAAAACTTACCTCGTTAAATTAGTAATTGTTTTAGGGACTGAGCACATTTCCACGCCTCTTGTTTCCCATATGGTTAATCTATCACTTTACTTCTTTTTTTCGAGTCACAAACATTGTCTTATTAATAATGAGAAATAGTAATTAACTAATACTTAATTTCTTAATTCGTCCATTTTTTTTTAGGAGATTTAAAATTACAAGATCATTATTGACTTTTTAAAAATTAATTTTAAATACTTTCAAACTCAAAATTGAGATGAATTCATTTAGTTTATGTGAATATAGTTATGAATATTATAAATTACTTAAAAAATAGTGAAATACTATTAGTTATAAGATTTATTATTTTCAAAACTTAATCAAATTATGTTAATTTTAAATTTAAAGATATTTTAAATTGATTTTTAAAAAATCAACAAGAATTTTGTAATTCGAAACAGATTGAGTATTTATTATCAGACACTCAATTTTTCAAAGGGAAATAATATGAAAAATTGTTTCTTCATGTTTACTGATCACTTTTGAAATGTGCTGTATGGTGTTTAAAATTTTTATAATGTCTTTCACCGTCCACCGGTTTTTTGTGATTGATCACTTCTCACTCTTTTTAGATTGGAATTAGTCAACTAATGTGACCCATATAAAGGTATATCTGTCCGAAAAAGTGACACATTTTGTTCTACTAATTGAACGAAAGCATATAACTTAATTGTGTGTGGATGAAAATATCTTAAAATTGGGTCACATCTTTGTCATATAAACTTTTACAGACGCGAAAGAATTCTGTCTTATTACGATTATAATGTACATCAATATATATAAGATCAAAGAGTACTATAAAATTAACTCATTGTATTAAATATATTATAAAAATATTATTAATTAAATTTATTCACATAACTCGTAATAAAAAAATCAACATAAAAAATCGCAATATATAATATTTTTTGCTTTTATAAAATTTAATAGGAAGGAAAGGTCAGAAAAAGTAGCAAAAAAAAAAGGGAAAGGTGAGAAATTTGAAATTGGTAAGATGAAGGACATTGTGCACCATGAAGCACATTGTGAGCGGGTTAAATTCATTTTTTTTCGCTGTACTCGATTTCGATTTATAAATGTATCACTGACTGAACTGCTTATTTTTTACAAATCATCACAAATTTCGTCTAAACAAATTGACTTTAACGAAAAAATTTTAAAATATTATTTTTATCCAATTGTCGATGTGGACACACCAAATAATAACCAAGTAACATATATATGAGTCCCACAAATTTGTCCATGTGGCCATCAAAATAGAAAATTTATATGTAACATTACTAAAAAATTATAAAACGTTAAAAATCTATCCAAAATATATAAATAAATTACAGAGTTAGAAAAATAAAAAAATTAAAGCGTAGAGTATTAAATAAAATACAATAATAGAATAAATTAATTTAAGTAAACAAATTAAATAACTTAAACACTTTAAATTCAAACCCATCTTGTTTAATGGGTTTTATTAAATTATTTAAGTTGTTTAATCAATTTGTTATATAATTACGTATTGTTCTTTATTTTAATTGATTGAGATATATTTTATTTTGTAAACAGAATTTCTTCCATGTTTCTCTTAAATTAATAGAATTATTAAGATATATGTTTTTCTTCCATGATTTTATTTATTTAATTTGTTTCAATTTTCAGATTTACTTTTATTTTTCATAGATTTTTAATGTGTGGATATTATTTGACAAGCTCACGTGGATAATTAGCTTAAAAATAATATTTTTTTTAGTTTTTCATTAAAAATAAACTTGTTTAGACGGAATTTGTAATGGTTCGTAAAGAATAATTAATTCAATAAGTTGATCGTTAAAAATTTGAATTTAATAATGTCTTTATAAATCTGGAATCGAGTACTACGGAAAAAAGTGAATTTAATCCCGTTGTCAGCAAATATGAATGTAATTTGCAAAGTGAGGGAGCAGAATTATAAAAGCAAAGTGAAAGTCCTTTCAGTCCAATTAGTCTTTTAGTTGGTATATATAGTGCCTCTTTTCATGAAATTTTAATAATGTTATAAGAATAAATTTAGGGGAACATATTTTGTTAGACATGAAAGTTGGACATTTTTATAAGGGTGATTGTTTTACCGGATATTGTAGCTGAGCCTTTCTACAGCGACCGGCGCCCAGCGATATTCTGGCGACCGGTCGGAAATTTTGTTTTTTTTTTTTGGTTTTGACTCCAAAATAATTTATATGATTTATTGGTACAAAAATTTTTACAAAAAAAAGTGATTTAGGTGTGTTTTGGATACATATACAAAACAGTGTTGTACAGACTGTACAACACTGTTTTGCATATGTATCCAAAACACACCTAAATCACTTTTTTTTTATAAAAATTTTTGTACCAATAAATCATATAAATTATTTTGGAGTCAAAATCAAAAATAAAAAAAAAAGAGACCAAAATTTCCGACCGGTCGCCAGAATGTCGCTGGGCGCCGGTCGCCCAAGAATTATTCTATTGTAGCTATGTAAGAAATGATAAGATATTCATAAAGGGTGGGGGGGGGGGGAGTTGAGGTTTCTCATTTGTGTTGTTGCCCTACCCAATGCTTTTTTAATTCAACAGTTACGTTGTGTCTTTGATTTTTGAAAAATGGAAAAAAGCTAAAATAACCTTATCCAGAACTAAGAAGCTGCTAATAACCTAGATGTCCCCTACGCCGTTTAGTTGGTACCACACATTTACACTTGTCGAAAGCCCAACACCACAACTTTCCAACTTAGGCTATGCTCCAAATTATTTAGAGCATTAACACCATTATAATTAATTAATGGATTTTCCGAACGTTTCATCATTTTAAAATTCATATGGCAACGTGTTGAAATCTCAGTGGATACCAATAAACAATGGGCCAGCCAAATAGCCAGCTATATATAGTATATATTAGCAAGCAGGACAGACAATAATTAATTGAGTAATAAATGTCCTTTATATCTTATTAAAATTGGACCGGAGGATTTAGGAACAGAATCAATGAGCCTTTAACAGATACACAGGGATAGATAGATACACGAAACTTTTGGCTAAGGTAAACCTTTTAAATCTTAATTGGAATCGATATTAATTTGTGAAACAATGGCTTTTACGATTTTTTTTTAATAAAATTTTTCAAACATATTCTTAATATTAATGAAAATTAATATATCAGCGATGATATGATAGTATATAACAAACAAAATATAAATATATTATATAATTAAGAATTCTATGTCACGTTATAATTTTTAAAAAAACATATGTGTGTGTGTATATATATATATATGTATATATGTATAAAATTTTGTGGGTAGTGGTTCCTTGTTCATGAATTGTGAAATTTCTATTACATGGAGGATGAATATATCATGAAGTCATACGTGCCTGTATAGGTTTACATCATGCATGTATATTTGTTCAATAATATATACACTTCTAGTATAAAAGTTTTCATGATAACTTTGTGGGGAACAAGATACTATTCATTACATACTTAAAATATACTCCGCATATATGCCGGTTTGATTGTTGATAAAAATATATAGGCGCACAGAGATTAATGTTAGGTGCCTACTTAAAAAGCTGATGCGATGATCGAATAATCTGAAATCACTTGGAGAACGACATGTGTCTGCTTATATGAATCAACGACCAAAAAATTATTTATAAATAAATAAAAAAATAGAAGATTACATAATCAAATAAGGTTCTTTTTAATAATATCATATATATATATATATATATATATATATATATATATATATATATCCCTTACCCCATCCCTGTCACTCAATCTACTTACAGATATTATGGTTGCGAAAACTACAAAAGCGACTGCTACCTGCCAATATAAATTAATTGCCTATATTATTGTTTTAAGTATATTCAAAATCTGCCTTGCTAAAACCCTAGTAGATATATGTAGGGATAAGTCATTGTCAACCACAAATATATATAGCTAGCTAGATGGGCATATTGAAACATTCAATTATAATATGGTATTTATATTTTATCACTATTTACACTAAAATGTACCAACACTCCACGAGAGCACCGTGCAAAGGGCCGCATGCAATTGCTTGATTAATGTATCTATCAATTAGCTAGCTAGGGATAATCCTCCCTAAAAACCAAATGAATTAAGATGGAGGATGATATATATATATATATACACACACACACGAGATTGTCAAAATTAACCTTGCATAAAGCGCGCAGCAGGTCGGGGCCAATGGTTACTAACATTAGTGCAATATGCATTGTAGCAAAATGGTTTGCGGCTATAAATATTCAAAAACATAACTTTAACATATGCCCCCCACTTTTCAAAATATATGATTATATTATTGATTTTTTAAAAATCAACTTAAAAATATATTTTTAAATTTAAAATTAATATGAATTTCGTTGATTTTAATTAATACAATGATAAATATTATAAATTATCTAAAAAAATATTATTAATTGAAAATTTTATTATTTTATAATTTTTGATAAATTATTTTAATTTTATATTTTAAAACGTCTCAAATTTACTTTCAAAAGTCAAAATAATTTTAAAATTTCTTCCTTGGGAAGTTATTTTCTATTAGAGTATGTTTATTGAAACATCCAACTACTCTCAAGTTATAGATTGAGTCATCAGATCTCACGTGTGGCTCACAATTTTAATTTGATGGGTGACGTGGAACATAAACAGTGTCTGCTCTAATACCATATTAAAACATCTAACTCAAAATTAATTGACTATACCGAGAGTTTTTGGCTCATGTGATATTCTAAGCCACCCTCTCCTCCAACTTAGCAAAAAAATAAAAAATTAAAAAATTAATTGATTATGAATAAATAATCTCTTAAATTATATATTGAATTTTCAAATTTTAATGATGGACGTAGAACTTTATATCTCAACGAAGCTCATGTCCCAAAGGTCTGGTAATTGTTTTATACGGCCTCACTTTTACAAAAACAGATCTATTCATAATGTGTCAAAACTAGCCAAATCACACAGATTCGACCCATCAGCACGCAAGGGGATAATTTGATATTATATATATGAATAATATTGTTGCATTGGGGTCCATGGGGACCGAATGACTCATGTGTCGATGCCTACTTAAGAAAAGCTAGTATTAATTAGTTTAAGAATGTTTCCCAATGGACTAATTAAGCTAGCTGTACACAACTAGGAAGATTTGATGATGCTATCTTTTTTGTTTAACCTCACTGGTCTCTACTATACTATATGGATATGGATTTCATTAGTCTTCATACTCTTGACCCATTACCTTTTGTTATATTTTTTATAAAAAAAAATGTTACATCTAAATTGTCCTACAAAAATAGCCTTCAAAACAAAATATACAGTGAATACAATTTTTGATATAACTAATAAAACAAATAATTATGCATTTGTTCTATTACTAGCATTTATAGTGTTGCATTACACTAATTTTGGTGTGTTGCGTTTGAAACCCAAATTATAACACTTTAGTCCCACATCGAAAGATATGAAAAAATTTGTCTGTGTATAAAGAATTAAGTTACTAATAATAGTATTTTCAGTCATAACCTTTTAGGTGAGTCTGTGGTAGGCTAAGATAACCCAACAAGATACTATTTAATTTGTGGTTTACGACTTTGTTTGAATAGATTTAATTCTCCCGAGTTGGTATCAGAGTTGACTCTTGAATTTGTAGAACCTCACGGAACTCCAAGAGGATAGAACAACTTAATAAGTACACACCCTAAAAAAATTCTTTAATTTTCTTTTAGGGTGTAAAAATGCTGGAATGTTTTCTGTTTGTTATAATTTTTTCTCGTTATATTTTTGCTAATTTTGAGCTTTAAATATTTTTTAAAATAGGTTTTAAGATTATTTAAAGGAACATTTAAAAATTAGCAAATCGAATAGTGCACCTAATTAGTTTTCAAATTTTTTTATAAAAAAACAATATTAATTATAAAGTGA
The DNA here is from genome assembly GCA_034770075.1 of Aralia elata. NCBI lineage: Eukaryota > Viridiplantae > Streptophyta > Magnoliopsida > Apiales > Araliaceae > Aralia > Aralia elata. The sequence goes on from CM068378.1 coordinate 4,400,205, forward strand.
GAGTGCTTTTAACGCCTCATTTTATTTTTTCATTTAATTTATTACAATATGAAAACGTAATATAATTAAATAAATATTTTTCCTCTCTTTTTTCACTTCATGTATTTACACATGTTCTTATACTGTTTATAACCATGCCCTCAATTGGGCATCATAACTTAATCTATTTAAAAGATTATTAGTTGGATCATTTTGAATTACTATAGGTTAATTTAAAAATTATGACAAGTTATTAATATTATTAGTAGTACTGTCCTTTATATTGCTTAGTTTATCCCAAATTTTTAAATATGAAACTGAAATGTTACACATGTATCTAATATTTCATATTTGATTAAAATTAGTGCGAATAAGGTTTGCCTTGCTTTATCAAGATCTTGCTTGCTTTAGCTAGGTTAGGCTTCACACCAGTTCGCTTAATTAAGGAGTTGAGCTCAAACAAGATATCCTAATTGCTTAATATATAATTTGACATTAGTTTGAGTTCAAAGATTTTGACTTAGCTATGAAAACGATCTAAAGACGTAGAACTATGATTGTCTACTACTTTCGTCGTAGACCTTTTTTCTAAGTGTAAGTTTGTGTAGAGTAAGCATCTTGATTAATTGTTTAAATGAATAATGAGCGAATTAAGTTTTTTTGGATTGCAATAAAATTAAGGTCCTGATCGAGCAACTAATAATTTTATCTACATACCTATGATGATAATCGTGCAATGACCGGCTCAACAAAGGCTTATTTAATAATAACTAATTATACATATAAGACTTATATTAATCGTTGAAGTTAATTTAGACGAACTCAATTTGTTTGAACTCAATTCTGTTCAATTATTTAATATTAAACACAACTCAAGTTGTTTTAATTTAATGGAAATATTTGGGTTGTTTAGCATGACGAAGCTCGATTATCAGCTAATGTTTACATTTACATCCTTAAAAAGTTGGAAAGACAAAGATTATGCAATGCGAGTGTATTGGAGTATTTTGAATAAAAAGAAGAACATGAAATGGATAAGATACTTCCGCAGTTGCTTTTAGTCATTGGTCCAGTTCTAAACCTACCAGAATACAGCTGGCAGCCAAAAATATCCAGATTATATTCCCTATTTACCCCTCCTTGCATCTCAAAGGATGGACACAAAATGCATTGGTCTGATAGAAGCGGGGCATCTTTTTACCTTATAAGTCGTCGTTACAATACCAAACATGTCACTTCGAATCATACATTAATCTTAATCTGATACCCTTTTAGCAAATTCTCTCCTCCCCTCATTTATTTTCCATATTTACACACATATCAATGTCTCACCAGCCGAAGCAAGGGCAATTTCGTACCTTAGAACTAAAAATCTCTCTCTCTCTCTTTCGCATTTACCTTTAGTTAGACCAATCAGAAACCAAATTGGTTGACGTCAATTCTCCATCAATTTCAAACGATACATATATGTGTCGTTTTCCGCCCTAAACGTGGCGCAATCTAACCATTCCAATTATAGTAATTCACACTCTCATTCGTCCACATGTCTCTTTTTTAGAATTCAACCGTACACGAACCACGAGACTATTTGGCCTACGTGCCCCGCCTTCGGTGCCAGTACGAGACACTCCGCCCTTTCTCATTGGTCACCGGGTGGGCCAATCACGCAGCTTCTGTCCCAATGGGCCCCGCACGCCCCCTTGCCACGTTTACATTTTCCACCAATCAGCTCTCTGCGCTGTTTGAACCACTGTTCTCCCACGCGTTAGCTCTCATACGTGTCCCGCTCAACAGCTCTTTATATACGTACCCACTTCCTCTCTAGTTAGCCTGCATTTAGTGCATAATAATAATATACGTACACAAATTTTTTAGAGAGAGAAAAAAAGAAAGAAGCAGGTTTTTGTGTGTGTGAGAGAGAAACATCTCTTAGTGTGATGGAGGGTAGAGGCGGGTGTTGTATTGCTAGGTATGCCGGTGGGGGCTATGATATGTCAAAAGTAGACCGTATAATGCTCAGATATAGGCCGATTGCCCCTAAGCCAGCAGCTGGTGGGGCTGTTTCCGGTGGCTCCATGCCGGAGAATGGTGATGTGTACGTGAAAGCTGGACGAGGAAAGAGAAGGTACGTTAGAGACACCAACAAAAGGTGCAATAATCGAAAGAGAAAGGCTTCGCCGGGTAAAACAAACTCTGGCGGGTCGTCTTCCGGAGGGGAGACGGTGGTGACGCTGCCGTTGCTACCGGAGACGCCTGAGAGGAAGGATTCTCCTGCTAGAGGGTCTCCTCCCACGGAAAAAGCGCCGATCTGGTTGAGCTTTGATAGGAGGGAGATAGTGAGTGAGGGAGGACACGTGGCGTTCGGTGGGAGGACGGCGGTGGTGATGCCGCAGGCGGTGGGGTGGGTGGGTTCGTGGGTGACCGTGGAATGCGTGACGGACACGTGGGTGGATGGAAAAGCGTTGGGGAGTACGGATGAGGAGAGGTTGATGACTATGGAGGGGGACACGTGCCCGGGGTTTGTATCGGACGGATTTGAACGAGTGAGGTGGACGAACAAGGCGTACAGGGAGATGGTTGGGGATGAGGGGGAGAGGATGATGGTTGGGCTGGTGATGAAGGAGTTGGTGCTGCTGCCGGTGATGAGCGAGGCGTTCACGTGCCGGGTAAGGGTGACGTGCAGGAAGGAGAGAGGGTGGTCAAAGACGCTGCCGTGTGATGTGTGGAGGATGGATGGTGGGGGATATGCTTGGAGGTTGGATATCAAGGCTGCTCTGTGTTTGGGTCGCTAGCTACCCAACTACCCAACTAAAATCAGATCGGTCGCCAGATATGTATGCATGTATAAGCAGCACGTCATGTCTTTAAACCACTACTATATATACTTGCTAACGCTAGCTCCTTTTTAAGTTAAGAAGGAAGTCAGGCAGAGGCAGGCAGTAGGTAGTGCAAGCAAGCAAGCAAGCAAGGATTTGACGGGAGTTGAAAACCCTAGAAAATTGTGAATATTTTTGGTTTCACCAAGTTTAATTAATTAATTAATTACCATGCGTTTGTTTGTTTTTGAGTTAGTTTGGTACTATTATTATATTCCAGTCTTGTGGGTGTTGTGATATATATAGTACGCAAGTTGTATATACAGACATGTAGAAGATGAGGTTGCTTATAACTAATTAAAGGAGAAAATTAATCTTGGTAGATCCTCTTATTATATGGAGTAATAGAATAGAATTTTATTTGCATGAAATTTTTTGTTTGGGAGTTAGACCCCTGCGCTGCTTGCAAGTACAGTAATATGTACAGTCCCATAAAATTATTGAACATTTAGATTGGAATTGGAATGATACCCCATGTCATTAATTACTTATTATATGAGTATTTTTAACAAATACTTATATATTAATTAGCGTATGTTTGGAAAAATAATGGTTTAAATAAATGTCAATACTTAGTCAATAATAATTCAGCATTAATTACTTATTATATGAGTATTTTTAACAAATACTTATATATTAATTAGCGTATGTTTGGAAAAATAATGGTTTAAAGAATGACTTATGTAATTTTAGAAAAGGGGGTTAGGGGGGAGTATAAAGTATGTTACTGTTTGTTGGCTATAATAGCTGTTCCTCATATAATGTTACTTACTTAGACGTGCGTGAGCGTGAGCGTGAGCGTGTGCCTGTGGAAGAGAGATAGAAACAACTAGTGATATAATTAAAGGGGTACTTGTCTGCTTGCTTTGTTAGAGGTTTGCGGTGGTTTTATTAAGTTGCATGTTTTCCTTGGGAAGACGATATTATGTAATTCCAGCTGAAGAGTCTAGTCTGAAAGGAAGGAGGTTGAACATGTCGGTAACGTTCTTCAAGTGTTTAGATTTGTTTAGGGAGAGTTGAGTTGCGGCCGGGTGTTTGAAAAGAAGAGAAATAAAAAGCTGTTAGTTTGTTTGGATAACATTGGGGGTTGGGACAGGTGGACGAGTAGAGATGGTCGAGTCGGGTCGGGTCTTTAATTTTCTTTCCTTTCTGGTTTGATATACAGCCGTTGCACTACACGCTTCCTTTCCAAGTTCCAAATCTATATATACTGCACTGCACCAGTGAATGTCAACACACTCCCTCTCCTATTTCTGTAACTAATAATATTTGCACAGTTACTTTAATTTGGATATATTTCTTTTTGTCATAAAAGTATGACAATCATGTTATTTAGTAGAATTTATTAGTATTAAAAAAAAAATTAAAAATTTTATATAATTTTGTTGGATCTTTAGGCCATATTTATTTGTAAGGATTATAATTTTAAGATTATAATTCATCAAGACTATTAATCGTATGATTATAATCTCGAGATTATAATATCTGGTTGAATATGGTATTAAATAATCTCTCATATTAATTTATTTTATAATTTCTAGACTAATAATCCTTTGAAAACAAACAATACACTTAAAATTAATAGTATTATTACAAGTATAATTTTCACAAACAAACATAGTTTTGGGATTAATAATCTTATCCAAGTATAATTTTGTAAACAAATACAGGCTTAAAGATAAATTTATAATTTTTTTTAATTCTCTCTTTTTTTTCTTTTCTTTTATTTAATTTGTAAAAAAATATATATTTATAATAAAATATTCTTTAAAAGACGGATGGAGTATCTCATATCTTCCGCCTCTTTCTGCATCTCCTACGAGCATGTGATTACAGGTAAAAACAATGAAGTGGGTCACACGCGACCTTTGTTCCTCACTCTCCTGGGGTACATGCTATTTTACAATGTTCGTGCTGCCGTTGGTCATGATCGGAATATATATACTCCACATACGCAGTATAGTATATAGAAATAGTAGTATATATGTTTAGGCATGGCCACCGTACGAAGGTGGAATGCAGATCGAGAATTGTGTCAGCGAAATATCATTATCATCCACCACAAATTATGGTCCCACAATCCCCACATCTTTATTCTTACAAGTTACACCGTACGGTGTGAGTTTATAACTGGCCGGTATTACATTTATGGATCCAATTATTGTGAAGTTATGATAACAAGTTTATATAATTTTTTATTATATTAATTATAAAAAGTACTCCCTCTGTTCCTAAAAGATTGTCCTTTAAGGTTAATTCACGTAGATTAAAGAATGCAACTACTCCTTATGAAAAATACTATATTACCCTTGTTTTAATTATCTCAACTAATTATTAACTTTGTAGATTCCAAAAAAGAGTATAATACCAACCATGAGATTATGAAGTAGAAGTATTGGGAAGGGAAGAGATTTGTAAAGACATTTCAACAACCAAGAAGGGTTTTGTATTTTTTTGAGAAAAATCATTAAGTAGGAGAACTTTAAATAAGGGTAAAGTTGGAAAAAATTACTCCATCTGCATTGATAAACTCAAAACGTCAATCTTTTTGGAACAAAAATTACTTCCTAAAACGACAATCTTTTAGGAACAAAGTATTATTTTTGTTTTAAATTAATTGCTCAGTTTTGATTTTTTAAAGTCAAATTGATTATTTTTAGAATTAATAATTAGGCACATATAAATATATTTTTAAAATTATAAAAATTGGGTTAGTAATAAATTGTATATACTTTCTTTTGATTATAATCTTTTCACCTATATTTTAGTAAAAATAGTAAAAAGATTTGTTTTACAAATGGTCAATTTGACTTTAAAAAGTCAAAAATGAACAATTAATTTAAGACGGAGGGAGTATTACATTAATTAATGTAATAAAAATTATAAATTTATCAACATTATATTTTTTATAATCAATATAATGAAAAGTCATTAGCTTATTACAATACCACCTTCACCGATTCCACATTCACCCGTGTCCTCTTAAATATAAGATGGTTAAAAACTTATTTAGATTGTACTCTTGTTCTCGAAACCGATAACTATCTCAATTATTTACTATTATTGCATTTGTTTTTTTTATAAAATAGTACTATGCACGTAAATTATACATAAAAAATTATACACGAAAAGTAGGATCCACATATTGTTTACCAATAAAAATGTATAAAGTATCTGATCGTATGTTTCACTTCTTATTTTTCTCCTTTTTTATACTGTATGTGCACAGTTTTATGTATAATTTGTGTCCCTAACATTACTTTTTTTTATACTCATCCCTCCTAAAATTTAGAAAGCGAATCTTATTTGAAAATTTTATAATTATTAAGTCCATAAAGGAAAAACATAGTTGAATTTTATTTATATTACAATCAATTGAAATAGTGTGTAGAATAAAAAGAAAAGTAAGACTATTTTCGTGCGATGGAGAGTACCACATTATCATAGTTTTGGTATTTTCAAGTACTTAGAGTAGACATTACAATTTATAGAAAAGTAAGAGTTAAAACTATTTTTATTTTCTATCAATTTCCTATTAAAAATATATTCCTACTAGATTAGATTTGAGAGAAAATGTTCCAGATAGAAAAATAATTAGTTATGAGACCTATAATTTCAACAATATCCAAATAAACAATCTCAAATAAAATTTTATTTTTTTTGAAAAATAATCATAACATTAATTAGAAATGTAACCGTGATGGCTTTTATTTGAATTTTTAAAATTGGAAGTAAAATAAATATAATCATTATTGTAACTTGTGTAAAAGAAATAACATATCAATGCTATCGCTAAGACTTATGTATTGTTGTTACCTTTAGACGGGGGCTGACCCATATACAGTCGGGCAATTGCCTACACTGACTTTTTGATGAAGTTGTTTTCAGTAGGCAGCTAGGCTTTAACCCACTCATTAGCAATTAGGCAAATACATCAGTTTAGTTGGTAGATATATATATTAGGCTGTTTTAACAGACATAGTATTTAACAAAACTCTCCCACGACATTTCAAATTTCTCAGTAACATTAGTTACAAATATTATTTGTTAGGTCGAATTTATTTATTTTTAGTCAACACAATAGTAAATAAGTTAATTAGTTTTTACTTTATTTTTGTTTGTGGTTATACTTTTTTCAATTCTTTAATTTAGTCAACACAACGTGTATACAAGATTTCAAATTTTATAATATATGTATATATTCTCTCCGTTCTAAATTATAAGATGCTTACTGACTTTTGAAAATTAATTCGAGAAATTTTTAAACTCAACATTAAGATGATTTATTAAAGATTATGAAACAATAAATCTCATGTTAAATAATATTTCTTAGATAAGATACAACATTCATCCTGCATTTATTGCAATTTTGATTTTGAAAATGTCTTAAGTTAGTTTCAAAAAATCAATAATGATTTTATATTTTGAAACGGATGTAGTATTACTGTTATTTACCTATCAAAAATTGCCTACTCTGATTTAAAATTCTGGATCCACCTCTCTGCCTTTAGGTCTCAGGTTCGATTTTTACTTAGGTGAGTTTAATTCTTTTTTTATGTTAAGTGTGTTTCATTATTTATGTGAGACTTGTTAGGTTTGTAAATTTATTTTTTCTTTTTCTAATGAGATTTAATTAGTTCTTGAAATTAGAATAATGATAATATACTTGATTATAATATTATGCGTGATACTATTCAAGTGAGGTTCTTTACATTCAAACTCAATTCTTGTTTATCGCATGACTTTTCGTAAGCTTCTTCTAGCTCATTCGTTTGGTTTGTGTTAGTGGTGGTCCAACAGTCCAAGTGAAAAATCCAACTATTCAAACCGTAAAAAGAACCTCCTAGCCCAGAATATATACTTTCCTCATTTGGACAATCCAAATGTAAAAGGAGCAAAATTATCCTCACCATCTGGGCCGGTTAAGGCTGGGCAAGGCCGAACCCAATAAAGATACAAATTACAAGTAATCGAATGAGGTCACAAATAATCTCCCAAATCAGGCACGTGACGGTAATAAGTTTGGGAGTAAAATTTACTACTAGTAGTAAACTATACTTGCCGCGTCACATGGCTGTAAAAAGTCAAGGCCGACACGTGCTCGGAACTCTCAATCAACTCAATACCCTCCCCTAATCTCTGACAGTACAGTTATATCATACGCGCTTTCTGAAAATGACACGAATAATATTATGCCAGTCATCCAATCACGTAGCGAATATGCTTGTTTTTCATTTCTGCCCACGCGTAGCAAACAGGTTTCGAAATTTTAATTTTAAATGGTGAAATAAATAAACTCCAATAGGAAATTGCGTGACCTAGAAAATCTTAGCCGTCAGATCTAGATCTCTGGGCGTTATGATGAAATTAAATAATAGCCAGTAGATTAGTAGTGAGAGAATGAACGGCTAAGATTTCACAAAGAGCGGCGGGCTAGGAGGCGAGTTGCCTTTATAAGTAGAGGAGCAATGAAGCCATTCTCTCACAAGTTTGTAAGTTTTCTCTCTCTCTCTCTCTATGTATATTGTTTCTCTCTCTCTCTCTCTCTATTCGTTTTTTTCTCTCTCTCCTATTTGTGTCGAGGTGAATAGGGCGAAGAAGGGTTCTAGGGTTTGAAAAGCTACCCGCCCAATATCCAACGGCTCTGCTGAGAGATCCAGGTTTTGAAATTGGACTCTTTGTCAAGAATTTCTAGGGTTTTGAATTTGTCATTGTTTTAGATTAGCTCAGTTTTTGGTGTCTCTATCTCCCGTCTCATTCATTGCGATCTAGATTCCAGGGTTTAGTTAATGCTCAATTAAGTCTAGGGTTTAATTTTTCTTCCTTCGGAATTGTTTTCTGGATCCCAATTATCGAAGAAGGATAGCCTAGTCAGAAAACTTTTGTTAGGGTTCGGGATTTGCCCAAATGCATTGGTTGCTTGCATTTGATGATTAAGTGAATGTGTTGAGGTTCGGTCTTGTCCTCAACTTTATAATTAGTGGCAACTATTCAATTATTCTTTCAATATTTGTCCCATCCAAATTAATAATTCTGAGAACTAATAATTTTATTGCTGGTGGACAAACATCAGTTGTAAGTATAAGTATTCTTTTGCATAATCTTTGAATTGGAAACTCGTTTGCGTACGAAGGATCATCTATTTGAAAAAAGTTGGTCATAACAAACACATTTGAAATTATATAATAGTGGTACAAAGTCTACATTGGGGTGGACTTATTGGGGTATAATCTTAGAGGCAATAGTTGATATGTGCACTTATTGGGGTATAATCTTATGGCACCAAGTGTTCCCATAGAGTTCATTGGACAGAGGGAATCAAAGAAGTGGTCTCAAGCTCAAATAATGGGAAAATCTCGAAAGGTTTCTAAAGGTTATTCATCAGGTTTTGTTCCAGATTATCGTCATGCGGTTGAGACCATGGCTGAATCAGAAGGGTTTGGTAGCTCTGGACGTGTTGACACTGAAATTACTGCCTCAGATGATTCCTGTGCCCCCAAACGAAAATGCATAAGCTTGAATGTGGATAGCTATGATCAATTTGGGGTCCCCATTCAAGTTTTGTCATTATCAAAGATGTCTCAGTCTGAGAGGAAGGGCCTAGAGTTCAGGTTGAAAAATGAACTCGAACAAATAAGGATTCTTCAGAAGAAATTTGCTTCAATGAGCTCAAGTGTTGTGGCTCTGTCGTCCACTAGTGATATCCATAGCTGCAGTGATGGTCAAAGGATGCCTGTAGCAGAAACTTTTCCGAGGTCAGTTGGAGGTTCTGCTTCACAGGGAAAGAAACGGGCTCCACCAGGTCGGAATGGGTCTCGTAGCAAACGGCCAACAGCAGTGGGGCTGTTTGACTCAGCAAAACAGGGTGTGTTGCCGAGTGCCTCACATGCTATGTTGATGAAACAGTGTGAGACACTGCTGAATCGGTTGATGATGCATCAGCACGGTTGGGCCTTTAATACGCCTGTTGACGTAGTGAAGTTGAATATTCCAGATTACCATACTGTGATCAAGCATCCAATGGATTTGGGGACAGTGAAGTCTAAGTTAACTTCAGGTGAATATTCGAGTCCATTGGAATTTGCTGCGGATGTTAGGCTCACCTTCTCAAATTCACTGACTTATAATCCACCGGGAAATGATTTTCATATCATGGCTCAGGTGGTTAGTAAATATTTTGAAATGAGATGGAAACCAATAGAGAAGAAGCTTCCTGTAACTACAGATGCACCAGTGCCTTCAAAATCAAGTGTTCATATTGGATCTGAAATTGCAAATCCGATGCCTCCAAGCAAAAAGAAGAAAATTACATCAGTGGAAAATAAGGTCTGGCAAGAACCTGTTAAACGTGTTATGACTGATGCTGAGAAGCATAAACTAAGCACGGAGTTGGAGGCTTTACTGGCTGAATTACCTGAAAGCATTATCGATTTCCTGAAAGAGAAAAGTTCTAATGGGAAACAAACAGATGAGGATGAGATTGAGATTGATATTGACACTCTCGGTGATGACAATTTATTCGCTCTGCGGAAGCTTTTAGATGATTATTTGGTGAACAAAAACAAAAATGAGATGAAGGCTGAAACATGTGAGATGGAGGTATATCTCTTTCTCTCTCTTATACATATATATACACACGCACACACATATATATAATACATACGTGTATGTTCACACTTGTCCCCTTAATCTGTTGCAGCTACATAATGAGTCCGGATTTAGCAATTCATCGGTGCAACCATGCAAAGGTTAATAAATTTATTTATAATGCCGAATGTTTAAATGTTGTATGGCATGAGAGATTTATTTTTTTGGCTTATGATCATATGTTCTTTCAGGCAATGACCCGATTGACGAGGATGTAGATATTGGTGGAAATGATGTGCCTATTTCTAGCTTCCCCCCAGTAGAGATAGAAAAAGATACGGTGCTCAGAAATAGTAAATGCAGTAGTTCAAGTAGCTCCAGCAGTGAATCTGGCTCCTCATCCAGTGGTTTGTTTACTGTGACCTTTACCTCAATTCTTCTCCCAATAAATTCATATGCTTGATTTCTTTTTTGTTTCTAGGCGTTCATACATGCACTATTTGCTTATATGTGATTGAACTTGTGATTAGTCAGGGAGGCCTGACTCAGTTCTCAGATTTGAGCTGATTTTATATTAATGAGGCTTTATATATCTGCACGATGTTCTCTCCCCTCCAAATTAGTGTGTTGGACCCTTGAAGTTGTCTACTTACTTTTTATCAGACTATACCAAATAAGTAAACAAAATTCCAAAAGTGCACATTTGAGATACCTAAATCTAGGGATAGGCATTTGGCATGCATACCAAATAAGTAAACAAAATTCGATTTGCTCTAGCCTTAACTGTTTGGCTTCAGCAAAGGGATTGTTGACTACCGAAAACCTGAGACTTTTGGTGATGCGGTTTGCGAGAGGGAGGGATGATTTGCGAGAGGGAGAGTGATTGAGTCTAATAGAGACAACCGGCAAGAGGAAAGAGTAAGAGGAAATTGAGAGCGATGGTCGCGACTTCTATGATCTTATAATGTTAAACATTTTGACAAGAAATATTTATCATTAGACTATCACATTTAGTCATTTGAATTGTCAAAGTTCAGCAGTACTTAACAAAATAATAGAGCATATCAATAGCAACAAGCAAAAATTATGAAAATAATTGATTTTGAGAATTGATATTTGTTCAAATATATTTAAATTTTCATATTATCTCCTCTTACATAAAGATGGGACTTACTTAACTTTCAGGCGAGAGGAGACCTCGTGGAATTATCGAAAAAACACATGAGAACGCCGTTTGATTTTGTTTGAACAAATACATACTTAATAATTCATGTGATTTTTTACCCTATTTTAAGAACCATAATTGTTCCTATATTTTTGATCGGTTAATATCAACTCACTAGTTAAATTGTTTATCTCATAATAATCTTCACCCAGATCTATATTGAATATAATTTTAAGGATATTTTAAACGAAACAAATATTAAATATCACACTGAGGGTGAGGCGTGCACTACAGATAATTCATGATATTACAATTTCTTAATACAATTGTAAGTACACAGTTTGTTATAGTGGACACTTTGACCAATTCAACATTGGAGTATTGGAGGTAGTTTGACTCATTGTGCTTTATGAAATAATTAACTTCTTTTTGATTGTTATAATGTTTGAAATGAATATGTTTTGCCTTTTAAGATTGATTATTTTAGTGCATTTCATGTATAAGTTTGAATATTTACATCTAATATATTTTTTTATACAAAATATAATAAATAATAAATTAGATTGCCTATTTGCGAAGTCTAGGTAACTTAGGGCTCTATGTGCTTCCATTACCTAGCGATTTTTAAAACATATATGGCAAGTCATTGAGTCACCATAATTTAAAGTCTATGATATCTCACCAATGGAACACATAACTGAATAGCTTCTTTTTCAAAATTAACTAGGCATTACACCCAGGATTCTATGGGCATCTCAACTTCAGGTGCATGGCTTCTCACCATATTTGAGAGTCTTTGCTATATGTTTCATCGTGATTAATAAGATTGTGTTTTTTTTTGTACACCAAAATAAGACTTAATACCTCTTAATGAATGAGTTAGAATTTTAAATCTTATTCATTAAGAAGTGCATTTGAATGGCCTTTTTAGCCAAAATTGACATTTATATGATTTCAAGACATATGCGTCATTATTATTTATACTATAATTATGAATTCACTTTTCTTTGGAAGTGAAACTTGGTTAGAACAATATAAAAACCAATTTAGGTTAGGAGAGTTGTTTAGGAGCAATGTTTTTAGACATGGACCACCGTTCATTGAACCGAAAAAATTATCGGGTGGATGGGTCACTAGTTCAACTAGTGGTTGAACCGTTATTGAACCAGTGATGTCATAGTTGTTTTAAATAATTAAATATATTAATAATTATTATGATTTTTTTGTTTTACAAAAAGAGTCCTATTCAAGAAGTTTGTAAATATTATGAATAGCCTTTTGTTCTATGAAATTTCCTTAAAAATGAGTTGTTAATTTCTAGTAGTTTGGTATGATGATAAGAGATTTAAATGGTTAACGAGAATGTTATATTATTTTATGCTATTATTATTAAAATAGGGGGCTAATTTTGTGAAACAAAAAAAATTGTAAATAATTTTTTTTTTTCTGGAATGAAGGCAATATTAAAGACAATGGGTGCGTATCCAAAATTTTTTTTTAAAAAAAAGTTTAATGTATTATTTTTAATTGTTTTAATAGTTCTAAATTGCAATAAAACAATGTTCAATTGTTCATGATTCATGTATATGTTTTAATCACCTCGGTCCAAAACCCAGTTCTCATATAGTCTTTAGTTATTTAAAAAAATAAAAATAAAAATCCAAAGTGACAAAATATCTCATTAGTTTTTTAACCATTGACTAGGTTTATGATAAAACATATCCGTTTCCTTCACCAGCCTACACACAACTGCCTCTTGCCTCTCCATCTCTTTTTTCCTCTCCATCTCTCTGACCTTCTCTCCATTTCTCCATATTTCTAGGTGGCTTCTACAATTTTTTTTATCCCTTTCTTAGATTAAAATTGTCGAAGACCAAGTTGATGGAAGAGGTTGTTTTGATGATTGAGGATGGATTGGTAAAACAATGTAAGAACTCTAAAATTTTTGGGACTATATGATGATGGTGGAAAGATCTGGAGAAAACCGGAACTCGGTTATTGGTTTGCTGAGTTGAGTGGTTGGACCGGCGTGTTACCGGTTTTGAGAGAGTTTTGGTAACTTTCGATTATATGGTCTAAAGCCGGCTCGAATTACTGACCGGTTCCCAATTTTGCCAATTTACTGACCGGTTCCCAATTTTGCCGATTGAACCGACGGTTTATTAAAATATTGTCTAAATATGGATGTCTAAGGACTAAAGGAAAACAAACTACAATAACAAAGATAAAACTAAAAGGATTAAATGTGCGGGGAATGGTTTAAAGTTTTTACCAAAACTATGAGGGCAAATATGTAATCTACCGAGAGATATTTATAAAACATAGACATCTTTACAAAACTATATGGGAAAATCTGGGAGCTTATGAGGAGAAAGGGACCTAAGCGACAAATTTGGCATGGGGGTTTTGGGACGATGGATAATTTTCACACAACAATTCTCAAAAAATCTCAATCAATTTTAATAGTTCAACGTATCATAAGTAAATAGAGTACATCCATATTTTTAATACTCCTAACCAACTCCCCTAACTTAAATTGTAATAAGATAACTACCACAATTATGAATTAAGAAAATTAATTAAAATACAACTTCTAATTCATGGGCTTCCGAAGCTTTTTATATTTTTATATTGTTCTAACCAAATTTGGCAGGCTTGTCCTGCACCAAGTAGTATATATCACGGGTGAACGATCTTTTGAATATGACGCTGCATAATAAAATTGATTACAAAGATTAGGAACTCAGGTTTGGTCCATGTTACGTACTCAAGGACTTTTGGTAAGATGGAGCTAGAAATAGATAATGTATTGTTTAAGATGGAGCTTTATATGAAATTAGACATATTGGCAACGATGACGGATAGACATGCTTTTCTTTTTACATGATTGATAATTTTCTTTTGTGCCATTTGGCTTGTTAAATCTTGAAGCTCTATAAAATTTTAGGTTAGTAACTTTTCAATTTCTTTCCCTCTTAAGAGAGGAAGCTTTCATCACCCCAATTTGGTAGTAATGGTGCTTAATAATGAATGACAATGAAAATATAATTTTTATCTTTGGTTGTGATATTTTGGTGTCAACTCCCCCTTGATCCATAAGGAATAATAAGATCAAACTATTCTAAGTATTAAGTAATTGTTTGCTTCCATAATTGGCTTTCAAAAAGTGAATGTATATTTAGTTGATATTATGAACCCTGTACAGTTTGAGGAAGGCTGTATTTTTTCAGAGCCAGGGTCTTATGTAACTAATTTGGAGAAGAAAAAGGTTACTTGCTAGTTCTGTAAATTGTAAAACTCAAACTGTTATATCGGGGTTAGCTTCTGAAATTATTTACACATGGCATGTCCCCCTCCCTCGTGGGAAGGATTTGGTGATGCAACCCATAAGAGTAGAAACTTGTGTGTTTATCTAATTATCTGGGTGATGTGAATTTAATCTTGGGAGTCATATACTATGTTAATCATAAGTTTATGTTCTAAGTAGTTCTCCAATGTTATGTTTATGTTCTAACTTCTAAGGAGTTCTCTAATGTACGCTCTTGCCATTCAGTGGCAAGTTGTTTGAATTTTGATCCATTCACATTTGTTCCTCTCTCTCTATATGTATATATACACACTCTTTCTTCCTCTCTTTTGTTTGATAATCTTCAATAAACAGCTCTTGGATAAATCCTTCCAATAACTGGACATTACGCAAGGGGAGAAGATTGGGAAGTGGTTTGCCAACGGATTTCCAGAAAGCTGATAAAACTGATGCTAGTCTACTTTTTTGTTTGTACACGCAGCTTTTTGAGTGTGCACAATTTGTGGGGGCACATATATATATATTAATTGTCATTTTGAATTACTTATTAATTGAAGTATTTCTCCACTTTTCTATGAAGTATTACTTCTTCTCATGTGAATTAGTTCTCTAGATCATTCTTTTTGTTATTCACACATTTCCAAGAAGTACTAAAAGCTAGAATGAATATAGAAAAATAGTCTAGAGAGCCATTAAATAGAAAACATGTTATTCTGGTAATATGAGAGAGAAAGTGGTATAATAATTCATCTGTTCCCAATGTAAACCTTTTCTCATTTCTTCAATTTCCAACAAAAGTTGAGTAAAAAGATTATGAGAGTATAAGTGGAAAAATAGGATAAAAGTAGTTACACATATAGAAACAGGACATTTATCGTGGAACATCTTAAAAAAGAAATTAGGATGTTTAATACGGGACGGAGGGAGTATGAAGTTCAGACTATAGATGTTTGAAAAGTTTCAGGCATACACCTATTCAGTGTAGCTGGAATTTCCATCGGTGGTAGTTTTTTTAGTTCTTTTATCAACTGAATGTTGTCCGGTCATGCAGTATTCTTTGATTTCAATGTTAATTATCATCCTGCTTTAATCCATTATATGGTCTTAATTGGGACATACATGTTTATTATTTACTCCTCTTTTTGATGTATAAAGTAATTGAAACTCAGGTATCGATGCAAATGTACCAATGATTTTTTGATTGTTTCAGTGTTTCTTTTGTAACTTTGGCTGTTATCAGTCTAAACTTAACCGTATACTTGTGATTTTTCCACATAATTAGATAGCTATATCAACATCTCATTCATTTTTTTTTTGCTGGGTTATCTTTTCAGATTCAGACTCAGGCAGCTCTTCTGGCAGTGAATCAGATGGTGCTAAAGCTTCTGTGCCCACTGAGACCCTAAAGGTAGATACTAATTTCATTGAGTTTTGATTTAATTTACACCTGCAGTTGAGGTGGGTTGACTTTCATGTCTTCTTGTATTCGGAGATCTTACAATGTGTCTGTTTACCTCCAATGGTAGGAGACATTAGCTTCTGGAGCTAATTTAGAAGTTAGGAAAAGCGACACCAGTGATCCAGGCATTGAAAATGGTGAGTTTCTGGGTTCAGCAATAAATTTTTGGTTGTGCTCTGTGTATGATATGTTTACGGTTTCCCTTTTCACCATGGTTTTTTTTGAGATATCTATTCCTGCGTATGGCACAGATTCATTAAACGATTTGAACCAAGTTGAACTGAATTCCCAGTCTAAGCCAGTTTCTGTTGAAACTGATGGCCATCAAGAGGGTAAGCAATGAAAATCATGAAGAAAATGTGTGCTGTTAATTTGCGGCATCATCTCACATGTCATGCTATAAATTTTAGGGGAGAGTGCTCCACCTGAGAGGCAAGTCTCCCCCGAAAAGCTTTACCGCGCAGCTCTTTTGAGAAGCCGCTTTGCAGACACCATACTAAAAGCTCAAGAAAGGACCCTTGGAAAGGTGTGTTACCAACCTGGAATGCTTGCCTAATTTTAATTCACCCAATTTTGGGTGCAAGGTTCTCAGATGAAATCATTAAATATATGTAATAAATTTGGGAATCCAGGGTGAAATGCAGGATCCTGAGAGATTAAGGCTTGAGAAAGAGGAGCTTGAGAGGCGTAGAAGAGAAGGTTTGGATTTTTATACTAACCTCAAAAATGTTCTTTCATTCTTGGCTAATTAACACTGGTCATACTATGAGCTGAATTATATCTTTATTTTATCTTTCAATTGCATTGATGGGACTATTTTCATAATTTTAGAAAAAGCTCGATTACAAGCAGAAGCTAAAGCTGCAGAAGAGGCTCGAAGAAAAGCAGAAGCTGAAGCTGCAGCTGAAGGCAAGAGGAAGAGAGAGCTTGAGCGGGAAGCAGCACGTCAGGCTCTGCAAAAGGTTAGAATGACATTCTAAGAAGAAAAAAAGAAGGGGGAGGGGGTTGCAAATGTTCTCGTAGCTACAATTGTTACTGATATTGTGTGTTATTTTCAGATGGAAAAGACAGTTGATATTAATGAGAATTGTCAGTTTATGGAAGACTTGGAAATGCTCAGGGTTGCCCCTACTGAACAATTACAGAGCTTCGTAGATGAGACAAGCCCTGATCGTTCTCTAGATTGTCTTGGTAGTTTCAAATTTCAAGGAAATACTAATCCGTTGGAGCAACTTGGTTTATACATGAAGGCAGATGATGAGGAGGAAGAAGAAGGTGAACCTGATGGTGTTCCACCTGTTGTAGATGATCCAGAGGAAGGAGAGATTGATTGATTGATTCTTTGAATTTTCCTTGGGCTTGGTGCACCAGCAGAAAAGCGAAAATCTAGGATGTTGATCCTGACCTGAGCAATTGGATTCTCCTCTCCCTATGTTGTTAACCAGAGTTTTGCAGGGGCTGCTCAGTGTGAAAGCTTTTGTGTTTTGAACTCTGGACTAGTTCTTATCGGCAGTGATTTAGCTTTTGAAGATTGCTTATGGGGTTTGTCAAAGAGATGTTTCCATCCGTTCCCTTTGCTTTCTTTTTCTTGGTTTCTTATATATCTTTTCTGTGTAATGTAAAAAGGATACACTCATATTGACGACGGTCTGCACAGTTTTATTGCGTGCTAGGCACCACTGTGATTGAAGATGGACCATGTGGTATAATACTTGCAAGTTGGAAACTGACTTGCAAAGTGGATCACCAGAAGCCCTTTTTATTAATGGAGAAATTTAAGTAAAAACTTTGATCTTGGATTGGTTATCTGAATTTTTACTTGAGGAGATTTTAATTTAATACTTCGTATTTGCTATTTTTATTTCGAATGTGCCTACCTGGCACTGCAACAAGGTTTTGGAAAAAAGAACCTTTCCCCAAAAATAAAACTAACAAATTAGTCATTAGGTCGGGGGTCGGGGTTGCTTGCTTTGGTAAGAGGCAATATTAGTTTTTTTTTGTGCTAGTGTAATGAAAAGCTAAGAAATAAAAGGGAGGTCTAATAATTTTATTTTTGTTATCCAAATCCACAAACAACCGTGCTCAGATGGACATAATTTTATAGATTTGATGTTCTACACATAATAAGAGATTAGTTGATTATGAAATAATTTTACCTTGCTACATCTTGTATTAATTACAACCAATAAATTCATACTAATTTGCCTTACAAACATAGTAGTTCAAAAGATTGTTAGTCAAGGCAATGATGTTTTTCTTCGATCACAAAAGATTGGTAGCCACATGCGCAGGCATCATCTTCTCTGATTCTACTATTATTAAGGAAACGACGCATTGTTATTGAAATGACAAAACTTGCTATCTACCTTCCCCTTAATTAATTTGTTCCTCGCTTGAATACTACTACTACTACCTATTTACTGTACAGACAACAAAATCAACACAGCTGCCATTAATTCTGTTACTCTGCCGTACTAATTCTCAAACATTCCGTCATCTGATGATAATCTGGATGACTGAGTCCCATTAACAAGAGGCGGATTCGAAGCATTCTCATTGGGGTCGCCTAGAATGCTGTAATCAAAGTCGTCATCATCATCATCATCCTCATCTCGATCTTCATCAGTATCTTCTTCATCATAAACTTTCGGCACCACTCCTTGCGCCTCTCTTTGCATCTGCAGCTTGATTGCGTCTTCATAAGACATGTCATACCAAACTGTGCCCTTCCCAACAATAGATTTGTTGTGGGCATCTGTCATTCGCTCTTGCTTGCTCCTTTCAGAATTCTTGGGCTCCCCCCAGTAGTCGTACCGATATAGAGGGTTTTCAGGATCATATTGATCCTTCCCAAATTGGTTGGCATCGACATACCTTCCTGGTTCTTCCAATGGGAGGCCAAGAGCTTGACGGCTGTGGAAAAATTATGCAGGTTGATCAAGAAAGAAACTATTTAAGTGACGAGGAAGGCCCAACTTCTAGATTCGAATGAATGTAATACAAGTGAAACAGGCTTATGATTTATGAAGATCAGATAAATCATTTTAATATAAATTTTTGAAAAAAATGGAAAAATGAGTTGAATAGTGCAACGTCTGCAAACAGAAATATAACTCCAATAATGTTGTATTGTTGCTCAGCTGGCATAATAAAGTAAACGGAGCCAAGAGAACAACTAATTAGTCCTTGAAGATAGGGAACTATAAAAGCAAGTTAATCTATGAGTTTCAGATCTAATAACTGAATAAAAAGTATTACTGAAATTCTAATAAAAGTAGGTTCACGTTAACCAGAAGTAGTTTTATCACTTGTCAGTATTTATTTAAATTCACGCCCCTATATATATATATATATATGCTGACCCTATTATAATCCCACAATACCTACAATATGCTGCTGTTGACAACTTTACTATCTCCTTTTGATTACAACTCGCTTCAGCAATAGAGCTGCCCTGTAAGAAACACTGATTACCACACCAATCCCCCATCTCAGAGTCACGTCACCTTTATTTTTTCAGAAGAAATGGTCTCAAAACCATAATCTTCTTTAAAAATTGGTTGACTATTGTCTGCAAGTAAATACGATTTTCCCATAGAAATGGTAATTAATGGGACCCATCATATCACGTTTTATCAGGAAAAGATTGTTGCATCTTCAACTCAAAAAGGTGTTACAACTGAGAGGTCGTTTTGTAGTCAAGATAGTGGAGATTTCTAATATAACTTTTTCTGAGATGAGAATATATATAAATGAGACAAATGACAATACCAGCTGATATCTCTGATCAATGCCTCTCTTTCCTCGAAAGATCGCCGCCAATGAATCAAATCATATTCATCCATTTCATTATTTCTTCTCAATTTGGTCACTTTAAATTTCTCTCCTCTTTCTTCTGCTTCCCTTCTTAGTTTATTATGATGCTGTATAACAAGAACATACCCAAACTCAGGTGCATAAATATAAGCCTTTTCTTCAATAAAATAATTTATATATGAAATTTGACTCTCTTCAAAAATATCAGGTGACTGGCAGGCTATCTATTACAGAACATAGTATAATATTTTGAATTGCCAGCACGATTGAACTTTTAAAAACAGTTTAAAGGGTGGACTTATCACATACAGTCAGTTCTACAACAGTTAGCAGAAAATCTAACAGTTTCAAATGGCCAATTTACTTTTTCCTGCAAAATCATAATATTTAAGTGCATGTATATATCAGTAATGAAAATGTTAAATGCTGTAACCATCCATGGTGTGATTAACATTGGTGACCCTCAGAAGGAATGCAGTAGCATGTAAAAAGAACTTTCATACACCCAAAATGACTATTTATGAATGATGACACTCTGAAGTCTGCATCATCTATTATCTCCCAAGATATAGGCTAAAAATACATATTCTTTCACTATAAATATAACTCTAAAGACTGGCAGATAAGAAATTAAGAACCAAGTCAAGTTCTTAAAAATCAGACCCATTTGTTAACTAATTTAATATATAATCAGAAAATGATATACAGTCCCAAATCATTTGCAGTGCACGCGTAGTGAAATAATCAATGCCATAAAGCTTGTATGGAACACTGAATATAGATAGACCATGTATTATATAACCCTATCAATAGAAGTACAAACCTGACGCTCGGCAAGTGCAGCTTCCAGGTCAAGTTCTTTCACGCTTGTTTTCTGCCAAGACAACGAGCAATCTCAAGTAAATGCATTAACCAACAAATCAATACAAAGTCATAAGGAAAGTTCTAGCCAGCATATTATTGAAAGTAAATTTTCTTCCAATAAGCTTTGATATATACAGAAAAAAAAAATCTCAAGGAAATGCTCACCAGAATCATCTTTGGAAGTAGAGTTTTCTTATAATAAGCTTTGGTATATTCAACACTATTTTCTTCATCAAATTCCTCATCATCTGTTAACTCTTTAAGGTTTTTGTCCTTGTACTTATCAGGATTAATCTCCATATCATCAAGAATCATTTGTTCAGCAACATGTAGCTGCCATAACTGCATAGCATATCAATACATAATATTAACCAAATGTAGCTCATACGAGGTTAGTAAATCAGATTGCTAAGTGACACTATAAGATGGTCAAAACAAGCATTCAATCAGGAGAAAGAACAATTATACATTCCACTATTTGGAAAGGAAAAAAAAGGACACAAATTCGATAGTCAGTGCCAACAAAGCTCAAGTACCCAAGAGCTACAACTTACCAAAAAAAGTTACCTAAGAGCTACAACTTGGTGATGTCAAAACATTTGATGAAATAAGCATTGCCAAAACAAAGAGGTGGAATCTATTGAATAGACAATCTAAGGGTGAAAAGAGAACAAAATCTGTACTGTACAACGGTCTGACATGGTCAAGAGGTAAAAGGTATCAATCATGGTAATTGAGCAAAGATTCAAGAAGACTCGTACACCATGTGGACAACCTTCAGGTAATTTATCTCTATATGGCAACAAAATCAAATCCAGAACTTCCCACATCACTGTCCCTTCATTACGAGACGTTAGGAATTCGATTTTTAGTTTATAAATATAACTAATAGGTTGATGAACTTACAGAAAAGAAATACTGAAAATTTTGGACAGCAAGTATTATAGATTCTTAATTTCATTAATATAAAGCATAAAGGAAAAGATTAGGATTGGTAGGGTAAGATATAGTAATGACAAGGGCTTTAAACATCTACCTCTGACCAGTGACCACTAAGAAAAAGAAACATAAAATGAGAAAAGAATCATCTAGGAATCAAAATTAAAAATATCTCTATGACTATTCAGATGAGTCCAGTGAGACATAAGGATATTTAGGTAAGATTCCGAGATGATATAGGCTTTCTTAGGAAATGAAACAATCTTCTCATAATGTAAAGGTTTCTATATTTGTCCAACTTCAAGCAATAATGGCAAGTCCTAATTAACAAATTTGAATTTTGACTATTAAGAAAATACAAGTCTTAAGCAAGGCTCCCTGTTAGAACTCAACATGTAAATAAAGCAACGAGAGATTACTCTTTATGCAGAAAATGTTTTTTTGTCACTGGAATACCTTGTCAACATAAGGGTGATTTGATAACAAAGGTTCCTCCTCTATTTTTGTTCCAGGATCCTTTCTAGGAATAGGAGGTCTTCCACTATCACGCTGAAAAAAGAAGCAAAGGGTAAAATTGTATCCCTTAGAAACCGTACAGGCGTCTTTTGGCGCATACCAAAATAAAAACATAAGAATTGCAGATGCTTTCACTTCATCTAGAAGTTTAACATATCAAGTCTATGCAACTACATTCTCCAGTCCTAGTAAATTTCAAATACTTGGATATGATAGATAAAACACCTGAAGCTTTACAATCCTTACCAAAAAACAATAAGCTCGGATGTTGCAGACCACCATAATACGGAAGCAGTTAGAAATACCCAAAAGGAAAGTTTATATTAAACATTTTTACTGTAGACAAAAATTTTGTTGAAACCATATAATTATTTAGAAGATTGTGCTACAAATTCCAGTGGGGCAAGTTACAGTGCTAGAATGTTGGCTCTCCAAGCACATTTAGAATCATACCATCTACAAAATATACTTGGTTATAATGGGCTTAGTATAACACCATCACCTTCAGGAGGAATCATCACAATAAATATAGAAATGACTTTATAATAAAATCGACTCAATGAACCATGTTGAGTGATTGAGTCATTGACGCTGTACCATGCTGTCAATACAAGATGATTGTGAGACTATAGAGACTGCCTAAACGTGGCTCCTTTCTATGGAAAAAAACGATACTTACACGCAACTCATCTGGATTAGTGTCCTCGTCGCGATGAAATATTGGTGGGAAGTCGAATCTGTTAAAGCTGCAATACGGAGATAAATTCACATAACAAAGGACTATTAAGTGAATTGCTAAGGAAGTAATATATAGAAAGCACTGTCAAACTATCATCGAGTAAGACTTTATCATTACACTAAACATTGTCAAAACGCAAATCTACATACATCAGGTGATCTATGTTAGGATCAATAAAGCGCATCTCTATAGGAAATCGAAACCGGCAAGGATCTCGCTTTGCCTGCAAAATAGAAGAATTTATTCAGACAACTAAACTTGAAATAAATTTGAATACGTACATTTTATGTACAATACAAGGGCTCCCCAACAAAATTGGTAATAAGAAATTGAACTCTATAACACCAATAATCCTAATGGTACTCCCAGGCCATATGACTTTTGTAAGTAATTCCATAGCTCCAGCTTTTGTTTACTGATACTCAAACTTGTGTCTGATTTAGAAATCAGGAATATGGCCACTAGGCCAGCTCCTTCTCTGATTTAGACTATCTTTTAAAAAAATGCTTTCCTAATTATCGGTCGCCAATATGATCCCATTCATCTCTTTGAATTTCTTGAATAGTAGTGATAGAAAAAGAAAACTTTTCAACTCATATTCAGACCAAATCTTACTAAAAATAAGACCTGAAAGTTAAGAGTCAAATTCAAAATTAAAAAAGATCACAGCTGCCATGCTGATACTTGACAATTGTATTGCCATTCAAACAGCGTTGGATTTAATCTATAACCTCAATTAATAATAAAGATGTGATCTTGTGAGAGCAGCTACATAAGTAACATATAAGAAATAAATTTAAAGTAACAATATGCCAAGACTAAATGGGGAAATAGATCTTATTTACAATGTTTGTTCGAATACACACTCTAGCACCAAGCACACCTATTCTGATAAAAAAGATTTACACACTTTAAACTTCATATAAACATCGACACATTCAGAAAGGTTTTAAGTAGAACAGGATGCTTGCTTATGTAACAAGCAACAAACCACATTTTTTGAATTTATCCAGCAAATGCTCCATTATATTCTAATTTTAATAACTTCAACATAAAGTTCAGAGTCTCCTCTGTCTAGGTTCTCTGCATTTATGTGATCATCTTTTTAAGTACCTTTCTAACCTACTAACCCATCAACCACAGTCCTATAGACAGGTTACGAACTTATGCTTATATCTATCTACATCCACATACTTACACATGCTGATTGTAATATCTCAATATTGTCAACAAACTCAAGTCATTAATCATTAAAAGTTTAAAACGAAAGGGAAAAGGTATGCATAGGAACCTGAAAAGAAAACCTGGATTAAGATTAAGAACACTCACCAGAATTTCAACGATAACGGACATACCAACTTTTATGTGATGACGAATCCAATACCAGTCATTACGTTTTACAGGGACCCACCTGCAGTGTGTTGAGAACTTTAGGTACATGAAAGTAGCAGGAAATGACTTTTTAAATATATAAATATTATTAAAATTTTCATATTTCAAACAATGTCGAACTAGCAAATGCCAAATTCAACTATAGCCAGAACTGCCTGATGACTCAAAAACATAAGCTTCAAGTAGGAAGTGAGGTCCAAACAGGGAAAGTTTATGGTGGATGACTAGATACCCAAAGAAGATCATATGAATATAATTGTTTGTGACAATTAAAGATGTTAATAACAACATAAATGGCACATGAGAGGAATATATGATTACTGATAACATTCAGCTGCAGGTGGTCAAAAACATGCAGGCAAATTACCCAAATTACCCAAATTACCATATGCAGGTCTCTCTCACCCTCCCTCCCTCCCTCTCTCTATCTCTCTCTGTCTCTGCATTAACATGAACAAGGCAAACCTAGTTTTTACTTCTCTTCCAATTTGCTTCTAGCAGGTAACATATTACTGATATTACAATATTAATGTAACCTTTAACTCAATCAAACTACCAATCAGGTGAAACATATAAGCATGAAAAAAAAGTTATCTACAGCACCAATTTTTTTTTTTTGAGAATAATAGTTACCCATCATGGACACCTCCAATGTCAACAAATGCTCCTTGATAAAGATGTAAAGTAGTCACTTTACCTGCACAAATCTGCAAAGAGATCTCCCTTGAACTTAGTTTTCATCAATGCTAAGTTGGAATGTTTGAAAACACATTCATGGGGGTAAAAAAATCTCCAGCACACATCATCGTATATTATCTTCAGCATATCTCTATATCTGGGTTTTTTATTTAAAATTTTGTAAACCAGGAAACTCCTATCCTTCATTTTTCTGGGGAAAAAAACTATGCTAGGTTTCTCCAGTTATTGTTTCAGTATTAGTTCAAGAATATATTTGGTACAGGAGGGAGGAAACATATTGGAAGGCATTGAACAATTCATACTAGGGAAAATCAAACTAAGAAGGACACTGGAGAAAGTAATAAGAAACTGTGATGTTGTTCTTAGAATAATATTTACGATCACTGTCCGTTAAAAATAGAGACCAACCGGGTGATCTCGTAGTTCTTGGTGTGAAGATGCGTTGCCGCTGAACGTAAGACTCGAGTTGAGAAAGAGGGCTAGGCCAGGAAGTTTGCCTAGAAGCAGCCACCCTTGAAAGAGTGTGTAATAGCCACAGGCTATGCAGACACACAATTCGGTACTGCACGTATGCATGCAGCAGTAATATGGATTTAGGTTTGGAAGCAATCTTGTACTAGGTTTACGACAGAAAAATGAAAATGCAATAAAAAGAGAGCAAAAAGAACTTACTTGTCCTGGATAATAAAATGGTAATTCATACTGCAGAAAAGAAGTAAGAATATTAACATTAGCAGTCCATTAACCATATTAACTTACAAGTTGAAAGAATCCAACCTAAAGAAAGAAGCATGCATCTTACCATGCCCTCTTTGTAATCCTTGCCTCTCTTCCTCCTACCAGGATAATAATCTTGGTCATACTGTACAACCATGATATTACTGCTCGTTATTAGCATCCAACAAAGCAATTAAACATGCTTAACAACTTTAGCTGTCACTCACTAGACACACATTGTTTTCAACTAGAAGTGACGTCCGCATAGTACTTTTTCTTCACAAACCCAGATTTTCTATTTGATAAGTTAGATATTTATAATATGTCTGTTCTATACCTTAGTTTGGACAGAACATAGATATAATGCTGCAATAATCATCAATAAATAATTTAAGATATTGGGAAGTGTTGAATCCCAATATAGAGCTGAGAGCACCATATGCCTAATGCCAGCCATCTTTATTAACATTCTGAAAATTATGTATGGCAGCTGAAGTTTTGAATTTGCAGTCTACTGTTTCCAGTCAAAGTTTACCACAATTCAATATTAGAATCACCTAATTTTCATTATTGGGTTTTAATGTTCTTCTAATCAATAATTACAGTTAACAATTAGGGGTCGTGGGAGGTACTTAGGAGGGCATACAAAGTATGTACATGGCTAAAATGCCCATCTTCGGATACTTAAAACAAAATTTAATAGAATGGATGTTAGAACACATAAGAATAGAAGGTTTCCTAAATTTTCATATAAGTTGGTGATGGGGGAAAGCTTCATCAATGAAGGAAAATATAGTATAATTGTATATGGTTCAAATTTACTCTTTTTTATTTCATGTTAAAATGTATGACTTTTGCATCTTCAAATCAAATGAAAATTTGTAATTCTTCTTATTTTTATTCATTCTTTCCATTCGTACCATTAATATATAAAGATTTATAAAAAGTCTTTTTTCTGCTTGCTTAACAAGTTTGATATACAACCTAGGTTTTTTCACTCACAATTATATATATAGCAACCTACCTACTAAGATATATGATTAAAGGAACAAACCTTGTAAGCCTCTTCCTCCAATCTGTCCTTGTTCGCCGCAACCCACTCATTGTACTGCTTCAAAAATACCTTATACCGATCCAAACACAAATCATCTGTATCTGTTTTGGCCTCTTTTTCCACTTCCTCATAATCAACCCTCACTGCCTGCAACTTATGTGCCTCCCTAATAAACTCCAGCTCCTTCTTATCCACCTCCCAACCCCGTGGAGGCCAGTCCCGGGGAGGAACATGGCGAACTACCAGCGGACCAGCCCACATTGTAGTTAAAGGCTCCGGTTTTTCACCCTTAATCTCAAACTGTTTGGCCAAATATTCATCCTCAGTCAACCCCATTTCTTCCATTTTCTTTTTCCTATACTTAGGAACCAGCATTCTGAAGGCTTCAATGGTTTCAGGGTTCTGTAAAGGGACTTCTTCGCCTTCATTTAGGGATTTTCGGGCAAAATCAGCTTCAGGGGAGAGAATTTCCTCCCATGGGGCCCATCCACGCTCGACCCAATTCTTGCGCCTGGCTTCATCTTCGGATTCTTTCTCTTTCGGGCCGAAGGCCTCGAGGAATGTCTCGTCGACGGGGAATTCGTCGGAGCTGAAGGCTTTCACGGTGGGGAATTTGAGGGTGGGGAAGAAGCGGAACTGTGGGTATTTAGGAGTTTGGGATTTGTAGGGTTTAGGTAGGGTTTTGGGAGGAAGGAAGGTGAAGAGATGAGGGTTTTGGGTTTGGAGGGTTTGCATCTTTTGCGCTCCAGAGGTTTAACTCTTCTCTCCCCCCACTCACTCAGATTAATGTTGTTGAACGCTGTCTGTGGATAAACTTAGTTTGATGAGGTATGTGGTGGGCAATTTAGTCATTTTCTTTTATGATGCTCCGCTCTTTTGCATGATTACGGTGTAAATTAATCGAGTCGAGTCGAATATTGAGTTATTTAAATTTGGTTCATAAAATTTATCGAGTATGAAATAAAATTTGATTAAGGCTCGTTTAACTACCGAGTCGAGTACGATCTCGAATCGAATCCGAATAATTTGAACTTTTCGAGTGTATATGATTCGAATATCAATAGAAAATTGTAATGTAAAGACGTTTGAATAATTTATTGAATTTTAAAATTTACTTATATTTGAATCATTTATATTTCAAATCGCAAAGTCGAGTAAATACGAATCGAGTTTGAACTGTATAATTGATTTTAGAGCCTTACTTATGACTCCTCAGATACTTTCTCTTCTTTAATCTCCCTTCCATTTTTTTTTAAATTTTTAAATTTTTTATTTTTTTTCAACCTTTACAGTTCCCATGTTTATTCTCAAGTATTTATCCAATTTCTATTAGGACGTGATTTACGTTCTTTTTATGATTATGTTGAACTTCTTAACCGAAGTTTTGATTGTTGTTAACTATCTTTATTTTGAATGTGACTATAACAATATCTTAAAGAAAATTTAGCTAATTCGAAATCTGAATGGTTGAACTGATTTTTACTGGTTTGGTTACTACCCGATTTATGCTTATTGGATTTTGGAGAACGTTCAGGCCATGACAATTATGAGCATAATTCAGTTACAAGTATTATGATAAAAGTTTGCTCTAATTGTAACCAAATTAGGCTCCCTGCCAGGTAGAGAGATTCATATCTAATGTTGACTTGTGGAATGGGTGATCAGATAATAAGAAGAGACCAATAGGCCATTGTCTTTATGTTTTACCCAACTTTAGAGCCCTTGCTATTTCCTTACATTTTTTGTTAATGACACTTTATCATCTAAGCTTTGTACTGTGGACTGAAAATTGGATTTTAAACACAATTTATTCCAATGAGTCTATTAGTTCAAGTCTTCTAAAATAAGATTCAGAAAATTTTGTACATGGAACTCAATGCTCTAATAATTTTATTATTTTTTTCTCGAGAAATAAAGGCTAAAAGTGATTGCTACATAACAACAGACCACCTGAACTTATTCTGTCCCGTTCTCTCCATCGTTCAAACAATAGCTCTTCATTTCTTTGAACCTTAAGATATTCATCCAAGTCGAACCTTGAGCTTTGGAGACTCCCAACTTCTCTGGAGTTGCTTCCTCCGTCTCCTTTATTATTTATTGAATGCCCATCAACTCCTGGGCTCCAACTCCCATGGCTGCTGCTGGAATGACCACTTGAATCTTGAATCGAGGTCAAGTCCTGCATATGTGATGAGAGGAGATTACAGTTAACTGTTAACAAGGAAATCATAAAAGTTGCTTGCTTCAGTTATATTAATATATAGTGCCTTGACAATGCCCCGTATTTAAAATTTTTATTATTAAATTTTGCTTGCGTGTGTACAATTAGCGTAAGGGTATAATAAAAATTTTATTAAATTTTGGGGAAAGAATAAAAAATGAAAAAATAAATTAAGAACGAAATTGTAATAAAATCAAACTTATAAGGATAAAAGGGGAAGGAGATTTGTGACACAGCATCAAGATAGCAGATATTTTCATTGCTCTCCTTTAATAAAGATATATATATATATATATATATATATATATATAAATTTAATTTATTTAAAAAAAAAAAAGCAAAAACACAAACACACACAACTATATCCTCAAAAAGATGGCCTCCAGATTTTCCAGATTTTCCAATTATACGAGTGTACAATTAATCTTGCAATAGGACTGAACAAGATATAATGTGTTGCTCTTGCCAAGTTAAGTATAATTAGTAGAAATAGAGTTGCTAAACATCAATATACTTCATGCAACTACTCAACCAAATTGGTGTAAGAATGCAGTATAAAAGCTCATTGCCAGATCTACAAGTTGCACAGTTTGCTCAGGAAGCTACCAACATCCCAATTCACAACAAACACAGACAAAAGAACTTCACATGAAGAATAAATAAATGAACTATTGAGTGTTTGATAAAACAGGAAGAAATCAATCTAGGAAACCACCATATCAAAAACTCTGAGCTTCAAAATACCTTTAAAATCTAACCAGTTGATGAATTACACTGTTTACTTTCATAGCTAGAAGCACAATCTTTAATCTTTACGAACAGACTACTATATTACTAAACAGCAGTTAAGTTTGAAAAAAGACAAATAAAAAATAGAAACAGAAATGAAAAGTTTTAAAAAATACCTGAGCTGCATCCCACATTAAAGTCTTAGGAGTGACAGGAAGCTGCGCCTTAATCTTGCTTGGAAGAGGAGAACCATCAGTACTAGTCTCCCATTGCAACCATGGCAGGATAACACCATCCATCTCAGCAGGAAGAGAATTATATCCTTCTCGACCTTGATAACCTTCTGTTCTCTCCCCAAAATGTGGTGCAGCCTCTCTTTGCTTACGCATTCCGCCCAAACTTGAACTTGCATCACTTCTTTCTCCATCAATGGAAGAAATATCTGTATCTTCAACATTTGAAATGAAATCCTCAAAATATTTCTCAGCTTCTTCAGTCAACCGTTTAGACATCCTGTTTTTGTCATTACTCCTCTGGAAGATTGTAAAACCATAAAGTTAAAGAGAATACTATATGCACCATCAGTCGGGTACAAACAATAATCAGACAAAAAAACAATGGTTGAGCAAAAATGATATAGAGAACCATACCTTCCTGGCTCGCAATGGTGAATGAACAACAGTGGTGCTCTTTGATTCAGGGAGCAGTTCTTTTACAATCTTTGAGAGCTCCTTTCCTCTTTGCTCTTCCAGCAATATCTCAGCCAATAGATCTTGTTTACGCTTTTCTGACTGAAGTTTAAGAAAAATTTTAAATGAACATAACCGTAAAATTTCATAAGAACTGTATAGTATCAACCGACAAACAAAGCTCAAGATATCGTTGTGAAGTGTGGTCATCAATTGTCTGATTTTATATTATATCCCATAGCAGTTAGCCCAAGTTAAAATACCCAGATATTTTTACAGGCAGAATGTATGGCCTCCAAGTTCTAATCAGGAAAATTTTAAAAGGCAGAATGTACAGCCTCCGAGTTCTTATATGATGGGAAAGTTTTCCTTCCTACGAGATATCAAGCATTGCATATGATCGTTGCAGTAGGAAATAATAAACTATACTGCTCTTTACTGAATAACCAAGAAAATTAAATAAGATTTTTTAATTTATTTTTGATAAGTAAGAACATTGAATAAGAATTACTCCCTTTGTTCCACAAGAGGATTTCCATTTTGACCTTTTAAGTCAAATGCAAAAGCCTAAATTTAAAAATTGATTTACTCAACTCAAATCAACAAACCTTTTATCACAAGCTAGTTGGGGTAGGTTGAAAATAAATTCTATAGTATATTACAAAAATATTGAGAAATTAATATGAATTCATAAAATTTTAGTTTAGACAATAGTAATTATTATAAACAATCTAAATGGTAATACTGATTACAAATTGTCTTTTTTTAAACTTACATGAACCATAATAATTTAAATTTTAGGATTTCGCAAATTGCCTTCAGAAAGTCAAAATGAGGTTGTTTTTGTGGAACAGAGAGAGTTCTATATACAGTATACTACCTCCATCTGGAACAAAGTCGTAAAGGTTTGCATATGACACTCTTAGACATAATATTTTTTCAATAATTTTAGTCACCGACAAACCTTGTGTCTAAGTGTTTCCACTCTAACCTTAATATCCAAATTCAAAATTTAAAAATAAGATAAATCAGAGGATATGATACATTCTAGGGGAAAGTATTACATTTTTACTGACATCAGTCGCGTAGGCGAAGACTAGGCATCCTGGCGTTGGAGAAGGGTAAGACAACGCCTTGGGCGCCGAGCCACCAAGGCTCACGCATTGGTAGGCGGCCACGCATTGGTAGGCGGGCCCAAATTAAGTGATTAAGTCATTTTTTACCATGACTTATCATAACTCATGGACTTTTCCAATTACCCAAGTAACTCAACCCATGACCCTAGCCTAACACATGACTTTACTCCTTTGAATGATAGTAATGCTTGTGAGGGAGACGGAAATGACTTCATAGTTGATGACTTTGCTTGAGCAGTATATAGTGGAGACTTTTTCATAGTGTTAGTTATTATGTTTTGGGTTTTAGTGTATATAAATATACTTTTGAAGTAAAATAAATAATGTATAAAGTGTACATTGTTAACGACTTGTCACCATACGGATACCATGGCGGGCACCTTATCGCTTAGGCGTCCTAGCGGTCAACTACCGCCGCGTCCCACCTTGGCACCGCGACAACTATGACTGACATACAGATACTTGCCTGTTCCAGTTTTGTTGCATAATTTTTTGTGATTGCAGAAACTGCCTGAAGAACATCAGTTTTGCCCGACTCTAAGCTATCACCACTTGCCAGCGTAGAGTTTCTTTTCACCATTGCCTAGATAAATTGAAAGAGTCACCAATTTTTCAGTAAAAAAGGGCGCAGGAATTTTGCAAGCCTACAAAAAGCATATCAAAAGTGGAAAGTGATAGAGAATGCAAAACTTCAACCAACCTGTTCAAGTTCTGTCCTGATTTCTTTAACAGCATGTCTAAGTTCTTTCTTCATTGCTTGATACAATCCACTATTCACATCTTCTCCGGTAGGGTGCTCTGCCTGCAATGGAACATCAGATGGTTCAAAGGGAAATGTAAAAAGAGATTAAACAAATAAAATGCTCAAAAAAAATAGTAGCAGTTGCTTTATACAAAATAAACCTACTTTTTTTTGTGCATAAACTGCTCGAATAGTTTTTTCAACCCCATTTTTACCATAATGAGCTTCCTTTATTTCATCATCGGTTACTGCAGAAGAATGACTCTAAAACACAACAAAAGACTTCATGAATTATTTCAGTTCAACAGATAAATATAAATGAACTATAGTACTCTCATTAACATGGCATTAATAGGGACCCCATGAGTCCATGACTCAACACTGAATTCATTCTGTTTACATCTTTTATACAAATTCCTCATAAGCAGCAAGAACTATAACCATAAAAAGAAACATCACAACATTTGCAAGGGACAAATAATTTTTACCGAGTAGCCATCCTGTGATCTCAATAGATCTTTTTCGCCATGAGACCTTCCCAACCGTCGATCATTTATCGGCTTCTGTAAAGAAGCCATCCGGGTGTTTCCACTACCAAAACTCTTCATATTAGCATAGTCGCTAGATCTCTGAGACTGATCTATATCACTCTGTTCTTCAAATAAAATTTTGATAAATCAAATGTAACATGCCAATAGAGAACAAAACTCATGCTGGTCAACTATCAAAGGAAATATGCATTTGGAGCTATTTCTTGCAATCAGACAATGAAAGTAAGAGCTTTACAAGTAGCCTTGTACTTAGGCAGTGATAGTCAGACTTCAGCAACAGATAGTAGGGGCTACAGACTAGTAAAATATTTAAAATATCATCATCTTACTTGCACACATAGAATTCATAATTATTCATTGCAGCATTGTGACAAAATATTGTAGATAACTTCACCCTTCTCCTTATAAATGCATTGATCTTAGATTTGAAACTCATCATCAAGTTCCTTCTTCAATTACGTAGCTTATATATGGTTGTCCCGAAGAATACAATAGTTGCACTTTCCTAACTTTTTTTTTTTGCTAGTTCACTTTTCTAACTTTTCACTATAATAAAGTAATAAACACCATGCATTAGAGGGTATTTAGGATTGTCACACTAGCTAGTGATTTGTGTATCTTCAATATCAGCATTTTCAACTCTTCTGTAAAATGCATTTTTGTCCAACTTTTACATTTAAAAGAAAAAACAATCTCTAAGACTTCTACTTATAAGTTGAAGGAGACGTGACACAAAAGGATAAGAACTTGTGGTCTTATGGACGGACTCTCTTCCTCTAAAATCTCTTAGGCAAACACTTTCTTATCTATTATATGTCTCTCATTATGTTTTTCATTTTCTCCCTAAATTATTTTGTATAAATACATGATGAAGCAAAAAAAATTAAAAATGCAGTTATATCGCAAGTGCATTGGATTATAAGAGACATTGATATCCATGGCAGTCATTGCATTTATGGGGTTGTAAGTGTATTGGGCCTCCCTACAAGTTTGATGATTCTAGTGTATACAGGATATCATCAAGTTTCAAAGTCCCTAGTTAGTAATTATTGAGCTAAATCATTCAAACACTCCTAATATAGAAGAAGCTAAAGAAAAAAAAAATCAGATATAAACGCTGAAAAAAAAAAGTAAAAACAATAGAAATTTCAGGGAAATATACACAAATAAAAAGCAACTAAATTTTGACCTCAGAATCACTAATCTGATACCGAACCACTGAAACCGATCTCCTCCTCCTCAAATTAGCATCACTGGACTTATTGTAAACACCGCTCTTTCCATCACTAGCTCGCGCATTCTGTCTCGAAACCGACCTCCCTCGTCTCTGAGACGCCGGTGTTTGGGCATTAGCAGGACTGACCTCAGAACTGCGGCGAGACAGCCGGCCTCTGTCACTTTCTCTCTCATCACCAAGTGAGGTTTTCAGAGGGAAGAACTCAATTGCGAGATCATCGAGGCTTATTTCAGGAAAGCCGGATCCTCTAGTCGTATTTACGAATTTACCCCGCGGCGCCGGAACATCGCGGAAGTCAGGCTCCGGTTCCGGCAAGCGGTGAGAGAATCGGCTGAGACTCCTCGAACGGCGATGAGCTTTGGCAGAAGAAGAGTCGTCGGAGTTTAACTTTGTTCCGATTGGAGTTCGCTTGGTGGTTGATTTGAAAGCCGATGTCGCCATTACATTATAAACAGAGCGACTAGGGTTTACATAGCTATTTTAAGAGTTCTGCAGAAAGAAAACTATTGAACAGAGAGAGGGAGAGAGTTGGGGAACTCACGAGGAAGAGCTGAAATTGAAATTGATAGAGAAAGTTGTGTTTAATGGTGAAGGTTGAAAGTTTGGCGGAGGGATCGAAAATCGGGGAAATTTTTGAAATGAAAGTGGTGTGGCCGGACGGATTAGTCCCGATTTGAATTAAAAATTTACGTTATCACCATTCACTACTAAATTAGTAGGCGTAATTTTTGGCGACGACTTATTTTGACAACTTATTTTAAAATAACTTAAAATTTAAATTTAAGTTGATTTATAAATTATTTTAAATTA
This sequence comes from Aralia elata, assembly GCA_034770075.1. NCBI lineage: Eukaryota > Viridiplantae > Streptophyta > Magnoliopsida > Apiales > Araliaceae > Aralia > Aralia elata. Next base: position 4,435,429 of record CM068378.1, read on the forward strand.
TAATTTATAAATAAAAATGTTCGGTATCAATTTGATTTATAAGTCAAAAATAAAATTAAAATAAGTTGTCAAGATGTTCAACCGATAATAATTTATAAGTTAAAATAAAATATAAAGATTATTACAAAGAATATTAATAAAAAGATACATTGATTCAATATCATATTATATCATAACAATCATCATTTTTTTATTAAATAAAATAATAAATAATTTTTTTAAATATATCAACTACAATCTTATTTCAAATTAATTTTTTTTAAAATAATATTATCTCTCGTTGCTAAACATAATTATTAGAGTATCATATTAATTTATACATCCAAACTTTCAAGGCATATTAGAATTGAACCACATTCTATTACGATATAATTTAAAATTTTCTATGTTTTTATATATTATATTTTAAAATATATTTGTTGCCGTAGAAAGTATAAATGGGTTTTTGGCACACTTATATTCATGCCAAAGGCGCACAAAATTGTCTAGCGAAGGAAGAGAAAGGTGTTATATATAAATAATTTTTTATTGCTTATGTGAGTATTTTATACGACCCCTGGATTATATCAATCGGAAGTACTCATTGAAATCGAGACAAACTAATCAATATACACAACAGGGCAAGAAATCATATTTATTAGGTTGGAAGGATAAATTTGTCATTTTAAAAAATTAAAAATGACAAAATTGTCATTACATTTAGTCAAACCTACTTATTAAAAATGACTTATAAGTTATTTTTAAATAAATTAGAATTTGTTACTTATCAAAAAATAAACTGTTCCCCAAAAACTTTAACAATAAAAAATAACTTATAAGTTAATTTGACCAACTTATAAGTTCTTCCCGAACATATCCTAACTGATTGATATTACTCTAATTGTTTACTCATTATTGACCAACCGTTTTTTTTACTCGAGTCAACTGACTTATCAATTCCCGAACGATCTTAAGAGCACACCTTTTACATTGCTTATTAATCTCCAAACGATCTTAAGGACACCTCCTCCCCCTCCCTCTTCTCCCACATTGCCCCCCCCCCCACCCCCCACATCAGCCTGCATTTAGAAGATTTTCTCCTAAATATTGGTCCTAAAGTTTGAACCCAAATAATAAAAAAAAAGAGCAAATTTACTTGACTATCAAGGCTACCCCTTGGAATTACCGGCCTCTGTTACCTGTTAATTGTGATATGGCACTTGTATTTTTCAGTGTGGGAGCAAAGTGGATAGGCCTCATTTTGCTTCTGGCAGTAGCCAATATGAAAAAACAATAGTTCTTGATGTTTTTGAATTTGCATAACACTTTCTTAACTATTACTCAATGATAGAGATTCAAAACTTGTTAAGCGTTAGTAAATTATGTTATGATCGTTTAAAATGTTAACAATCAAACTTCAAGCAAAATCTTTAAATAGTTAATGCAAATTCTAATTAACTTTAAGATGAAGGAAATAAAATATACATTATGTGATTCTTGTGATAAGAAACAAGATTTAATGAAATAAAAATCAAATCAAACCTAATATTAAAATAAGATAATAATTGATTCTTTTAAGTTAATTTAAGACATTTTTAAATTTAAAATCATTAAAAATTATTTTAATTTTAATTAATATAATAATAAATATTAAAAATTATGTATATAAAAAATATATTAGTCATTGTAAAATTTATTATTTTATATTTTTCAAAAATTATCTCAATTTTAAGTTTAAAAATATCTTAATTTGACTTCCAAAAATTAACAATAATATTATAATTTAAAGCAAAGAGAGTATAAATTTAAATATACAAGATCAATATTAAGTTTTTAAAAGTCAATTTAACACTTTTAAATATAAAATTAACAAGATTCATTTTTATTTTGCAAGCAATAAACTTCACAATTAATAATATTTTTTAAATAATTTACAATATTAGTAACTATATTAGCAAATTTAATATAATATCAAATCATATTAATTTAAGTTTTAAAATGTTTCACCTCCATGTTGATTTTTTAATTTGAACACTGGATGTGTACTTTAGACAACTCTCTTGCCTCATGTCCCTCCCACGTAAAATGGATAAATAATGCCAAACCAAAAGACACGTCTGAATCCAGTTTCCAAAGCAACTGGTTGATTTCCGGAAAGGAATAAGTTACCACCATTGCTGACTGTAAGAAAGCTATGCCCAGTTTTTTGGAAACTGGTTGATTTCCAGTAAGGAATAAGTTACCACCATTGCTGACAGTAAGAAAGCAATACCAAACAACAATTGTATCCTCTCCCGTTCTCTCCCAAAACCTCTATACTAATCTATGAAAAATGGAGTTTGTAGCGCTGAATCAATCCATGGGCATGTATTCAAGGATTCACCCCTTCAATTGTTACCCAGATTAGGAAGACATCCACACTAAGTAGACATAATTACTAATCCGTAGGGAGATGAAAAACGAGTAACATTGTTGTGTATCTCTGACCATGTGTGGTTGTTTGTGCGAGATCAAAAGAGAGAGAGATCTCTAATATTATTACATGTCCCAAAACAAAACAAAACAACTGAATATCCAGTCTCCTTGAGGAACAAAGAAAGAAAGAAAATAGTGTCCTCGTTGCCTTTAACCTAAAACACTCTCCTAGGCTAAAAACACTCACAATGAAAGCCCTTCTTTTGCGTAGCCACTAGGGCTTTAAATTGCTTCCTATAGTAAAAATTATTCAAATGCACTCAACAAACTGAGGACAAGGTACTGGCTCCACTAATCCATGCAAAAAATAAACATCCACAACTTACTGGACAGATGCCATGTGAACAATCAAGTCAACCACACGTGAGCTGCAATACCAACCAGGAAAAATTGATATCAGCAAGACGTTCTCGTTCTGTATATTATAGATAATATAAAATAGAACAAGTAATATGCACACTAAATAACATTATGGATCTATGAAGATTAAAGTTAAAATCAGAAACAGGCAGAATATAAACAGCAGCATCAAGCGACATGTAACGGCCAATTAAAATACTCTTGCAACCAGTCAACGCAACCAATACAAAAGGCATGTGTGATGGCCATATGTAATTTTTGACAAGCAAAAGCCTGTTGTATTATCAGAGCAGAAAAAGATGTGTGACGGCAAATTAAGAAAATCTAACCACTATTAACTAGCAATACAACCAAATATAAAGGGCACTACATAGCCATATATGGATGTTTACCTGTATCCCCACTCATTGTCGTACCACGTAACCAACTTCACAAAGTTCTCATTTAGAGCAATTCCTGCCTTGGCATCAAAGATGCTTGACCTGGAAATTCCAAAAAGTCAACAAATAAGATAGCTTGTCAAGCAATGAAATCAATACATGTTTACTTAATAGAAGTATAAACCATTAGTTACTCGATCCGAAACTTATGATATCAACTCAGCCCGACTTATACAAGAATATAACGTGTGTGTGTGTGTATATATATATATATATATCACTCGATCCGAAACTTATGCTATCAACTCAGCCAAACTTACACAAGTATATAACACATACGCACACACACACAACACACACACACACACACACACATATATATATATAAATAAATTGCCATTTTCCATTACAAGCTTTGCTTTGGCAAGGTCATAATGGGTCCATGTAAAATTTTGACCCATGCACCAGGTTGGAAAGAGAAAAGAGAAGGATAAAACGACCACGCAAGGCTTCCAAGAATTCATCCTCACCTGCTGTCACCCACAAAGTCGGTGGAAACCACATCATCTTCGGTGTAACCTAAGATTCCCTTCAGTTTTCCCTCCGACTCCTCCCTGATAACCATAAAACCACATAATATAATATTAATAAACAAAACAAAAATTAACAGCTATTAAAGCAAACTGAAATTGCACCAAAGTTCAGATTTAGACAAACTAGAAAGCAAAACGCATGTGGAGAGATAGAAATCTCTCCTAGCAATCATAATTTAAAACATGCTCCAAAGTTGAGCTTTCCTGCAGAAGGCTAACAAGAAAAAAAGACATACAGTAATTTTCAATTGCTTACTTGATAGCAGCTTTAATTTCATCATAGCTGGCCTTCTTCGCCAACCTGACAGTTAGATCTACCACTGAGACATCCACAGTGGGAACTCGGAAGGCCATTCCAGTCAATTTCCCATTCAATGCAGGTAGCACTTTCCCAACAGCCTACCAAATCACAACACCCAAATTTAACAGAGCATGCATATTAGTAACAGATGAGAAAAGAGACAAAAAAATAAAAAACCACCCCAGGGAAATTAAGCAAAGTTACTCAACAAAACAAAAACTGTTTATGCATGCAGCAGCAGTTTCACAATCTAATCTCCAGCCCAAGAAAAAAGAAGAGGCCTCTTGCATGGACAAACACTTCCATCTCTACATAGACTACAAAACAAAATGTTCAAAAGTACCTTGGCTGCCCCAGTGCTGCTAGGGATGATATTGAATGATGCAGCTCTTCCACCTCTCCAGTCCTTGGCTGATGGTCCATCAACAGTTTTTTGTGTGGCTGAATAACAAGTAAACCATTTGAATATACAGTTTGGACGGATATGTACTCAAGAAAGACAGAATAAACCAAATACATACTATCAAAACCCACCAGTAATTGAGTGGACAGTTGTCATGAGCCCCTCAACAATGCCAAACCTGTCGTTGATCACCTGCATATTTGTGATAGAGAAAATCAAGATGAATTCAAGTGCTCCCAAAAAGCTAGGAATAACATAGAACAAAAAAGGCAGAAACAATTAAGAAATGCAATATATGCTTTGTCTGATTGACTAAAATGAGTATATAATCTCAATATTACCCTTCAAAATTCATTGGAAAGATGAAAGATAAACCAATTAATATTTAATGCAAGGATAATGTGGTAAACTAAGTAATTAATGCATCCTTGAAATCTACGAATGACAAATAAAAAGGAACAAATTTCACTCTCTTAAAAAGACAAATAAAAAGGAACGGAGCGAGTATATACTATATACCTTTGCAAGGGGAGCAAGACAGTTGGTAGTGCAACTAGCATTAGAAACAATGTGAAGGTCTGGTGTGTATTCCTTCTCATTGACACCTACAACAAACATGGGAGCATCCTTACTAGGGGCAGAAATGATGACTTTTTTTGCGCCACCCTGAAGAGCAAAAAAGAAAAAAATCATCTCAACAAAGAAACATCAAGAGATTTTTATAGGATACAATGAACAAAAATATAATCCAGCCAAAACAGTTGGAAAAATCAATTAAATATTTACATTGAACGAAAGCTAACAAATATGATTTTACTTTGATCGTATAAACATTGTACAAAGAAATTATTACTGAATTAGGCACTGTGTGACCCGGCCAAGCAAAAAAAAATGCAATCTCAAGACCTTTAATATTATGCTATACACTAATCTCAAAATCACATACCATTAATGCAATCTAATTCTGACAATAAGAAATCAGGAGCTTATGAAATTTAAGCAAGTGACATGTACCACACCAACATATAGTAAAACTAAACTGCATTTTGCAATTATTAATCCTTCAAAGCAATTAGAGGAATGGTACAACATCCCCACCCCCCAGCAAAAAAAAAAAAGTACTCCAAGAGCCCACGAGTCCAGGAATGAGGTTATCAAACAAAAAATTATATAAGAACCGTGTAGCAATATCAAATCCTATCAATAAGCATATCTACACATTATAGCACAAGGAGATGCAACATAATCACAAACCTTCAAATGTGCAGCAGATCAAATCCTATCAATAAGCATATCTACACCACATTATAGCACAAGGAGATGCAACATAATCACAAACCTTCAAATGTGCGGCAGCCTTATCCTTGTCCGTGAACACTCCAGTGGACTCAACAACAAACTCGGCACCAGTGCTGGCCCAAGGGATCTCTTCTGGGTTCCTGAAATTCCCATCAACAAATTAAGCTTAGAAATTGCTCAGGTCATAAACGCGTAGAATCATAAAGAAAAAAGTATAGACAAAATCAAAACCATAAATTGCAGGGCTGTACCTAGAACCAAAGACGGTGACAGGCTTCTCACCGAAGAGAAGGGTTTTCTCATCCTTAACTTTTAGTTCGTGATGCTTCCAGGGACCGTGAACACTATCATACTTGAACATATATGTCTACAATAACAACAAAAAATCAGCTAATTCAGCTCTTGCACAAAATAGTCAACAAGTTAGGTGGAAGCAAATTGAGCTAGTCAGGCTCAACCAATTGGCTAATACCCATCACTATTCTTAAATATTGCCAAAGCTGATTTTGCTCTTTCTCATAAATTGCACACCGGTGTGGTAATTAATAGATTTTCCTCTCATAAAAAACAACAAGGAACTTAAATGATCAGCTCTTTAAGTGCCCCTCATGATCAACCAAGGAGATAAACATCTCATTAAGCTTTTAAATCAAGCAAATTCTTGGTTCAAGGCTAGAACCACAGATCTAGTTTTATTTTATCCATTTCACTCCCTAAAGCTAGATCTGGTGTTTATATAATAACTGCTTAAACATGTTAAAAAAAACAAAAAAAACTATACATGTAACACATTTAAAACCACAAAAACCCAGAAGCAAAACCATAAAAGTTCAATCAGACTACTGCAATTGCCAGGTCAACATAAATCTAGTTCAACCTAGTTTAGCAAATCGAATATCAATTCAATATAAAACAGAACACCGAATGATAAATCATTAGAATGTGAAGTTAAATATATACCATGTAATCGGTTGAAATGAAGGGGTCATTAACAGCAACGAGCTCAACATCGTCTCTTTGCAAAGCCACTCTTGCGACCAAACGACCAATCCTTCCAAACCCTTCACATCATATTTATAATCAACACAAAACAAATACAAAAATCAAACTCAAAAGAACATTTGATAAGAGGTCAGATCTAATACCGTTAATTCCGATCTTGATTTTGGCTGCACCCATAAACAAAAATAAAACCCTTACAAATCAGATTATTACAGAGAAAAAAGAAACACAAAAGATAATTTAAAAGAGACAATCAGCATAAGAATAAAATCAAAGTGGAAGGATGATGATCATACCCATGATTCTGAGGTAGTACTGAAAGACGAGAGAAAGATAATGGCTTTTGCGTAGATGAGAGAGATTGTAGTGGATAGCAAATGAGAGTTTTGGTGGGGGTTTATTAGGAAAGGCGTGAAAGGGTAACCGGAACAGCCGGTGGAAATAAAGGAGATATTCCGGCAATAATGCGGGTGTATGGTAATTACTATAATAATGCTTTACCTACCTATATACCCGCTAGTTATCGAATTCGATGATTTCGGGAGGGGCGGGGCGAGGATGGCCGTTACCGTTCGAATTTGGGGTTGGTGCGTTAATTAGATTACGAGTTTTCGTTTATGACGGACGTTTGTTTTGTTGAAAAAGGTAACAGAATGTTCCGGAAGATATTCTGGTTTTTGGTACACCAAATTACTACTACAACATATAAATTAATGAAAGAAAGTAAATTAATTTTTTGGTTTTTTTAATGTTAAGAAATATCCTCCGTTCGTCCTAAATTAATTTCTCAATTTTGACTTTTTAAAGTCAAATTGACCATTTTTGAAACTAATCTTTTTACTATTTTTGCTAAAATATAAGTGAAGAAATTATAACCAAAAGAAAGTATATACTCCCTCCGTCCCAAATTAATTGCTCAATTTTGACCATTTTAAGTCAAATTGACTTTTTTTAGAACTAATCTTTTTATTATTTTTGTTAAAATATAAGTGAAGAGATTATAACCAAAAGAAAGTATATACAATTTATTATTAACCACAATTTTTATAATTTTAGAAATATATTTATATATGCTTAATTATTAATTTTAAAAATAGTCAATTTGACTTAAAAAAGTTAAAATTGAGCAATTAATTTGGGACGGAGTGATACAATTTATTACTAACTCCAATTTTTATAATTTTAGAAATATATCTATATATGCTTAATTATTAATTCTAAAAATAGTCAATTTGACTTAAAAAAATTAAAACTGAACGATTAATTTAGGACGGAATGACTACTAAAAGTACAAATTACACTATTTAAATTTTAGACCCGGTATCAAGAGTGTGTGTTTGCTTGCTATCCAAGACCTTTTCTACGAGCCTAAATTGGGGGTATATTACAAATATAATAAATTAACATAAAAATAAGATAACCAATTATACCATCAATAAATTCACACCAATTAAAGTGTTAAAAGATTTAACATAAGCTATAAGACTTAATTGGTTCTCTCTATCCAAGAAAAACAAGATTTCTTAATCTGTTAAAAGGCTTTATATAAAAATTAAAAATAAAATTTTGGAATAGCTTTTATGGGTTAAATTTATTAATATAAAGACTTATTATATATACTTGTGAGATCTGTTCAGTTATTAGTTAATTTTAATTTTAATTTATATGTTATCATCCGGTAACACGTGTTGTGTGTAAATTATGTAAAGTGAAATAAAAATTTTATACAATTTGAAAGACTAAATAAAAAGATAAAAAAAGACAATATATATATATATATATATATATGACACAAAATAAATAAAAACCGATATCTGATAGCTGAAAGTGAGAATTTATTTTCTTACGAGTAAAACACTCTAGAAGTTGATCGTCAGTTGAGTCATTCATATTTATTTTTGGTTCACTGCTTTCTAGCCTTTCTCGAACATTTTCAAGTGTTCCAACCATTTTTCCTCCTCAGTCCTCATTGGGCCGATTCTTTCCTAATTTTATTGTTAAAGTTTGCACTTGAAAGTACCAAATGAATGTCGTGCATTTGTCTCTTCAAATAGATTGAGCCCACGATTTATTCTGAAAGCCCATGTATGGCCAAAATATTTGGGCTCTTGGCCTGGGGACAATATTAAATATCAGCCCGAACATTAGTTTCTAGATACTGAAGCTCCACAGGTGGATTGCCCAAAATCTAATCGTTTAAACCAGTCAAATGCTGAATGGAAAGGATTCGATCAGAAAGCTTCAGCAGGCCCAAATAATTCCAGCAATTATTTTGGGACCAAGGCAAGGATTACTTCCTTTATTTGTCTGTGAGGGAAGGTGTCTTTACAAAACCAATTGAGAACCAGAATAAGGTTTGACTGGACCACATTCATTTCTATACAAATTGGATTTATCTACCTACTTCATCTGTTTCACAAAAAAAAATGTATTTATTTTTTTCTTAATTATTTTGTGAAATTTTAAATTTTAAAATTGATGTATACTTTTAATTTTGATTAATTCAATAACTAATATTAGAACTTACTAAATGCAAATTTTTTATTACATTTATTAAAATAAATTTGCATCACAATTTGAGTTTTCAAATTTTACAAATTAACTAAAATTAAACTGAGACAATTTTTTTTTGTATAAAATGGAAGGAGTATTGTAAGTCTTATATAAGTAAACGCAAATGGGTGTAGACAACTAGCGCACCTGATTCAATCTTAGTTCTCATAAGTTTTACGTTAATTCAGAGACCAAGTCATGAGGTGGCTAGATGTATATATGGATTGGGAATAATATTTAAATTTTTAATAAACAAAATTTGTTTTATTCTAAGCTTATATGGAGAGCAAATAAAGAAATTTGGAATGCATTTATCACTTCCTTTATAAATTCAAATTCAAATTTTTTTTTTTTTGAAAAATGGGTATCTAATTTTGGCCTGAGAAAAAAAACAAATTCGGCTGTTTTAAATGATAGAACATGACAACCCGCTGGCATGGGATAAAATTTTTTTTTTAAAAAAAAAAGAAGTCCAAAAACCATTGTTAATCATAGGAGAATCTAAATAAATCCCTCATGATGATTGCGCAATTAACCAACTGGATCCAGCATTTCATGCATTGATCTGGCACACACACACACACACACACACACACACATATATATATATATATATATATATATATATATATATATAGAGAGAGAGAGAGAGAGAGAGAGAGAGAGTAGTATTAAAAAATAACAAAAAGAATTAAAGATACTGCAAATTAAATTTAGCAAAGTTCCATTAATTATTACTCCATTTCTTTTGATTTTCTAAAAAGAAGTTGGGAAACTTAAAGTAGAGAAAATGTTTTAGAAAAGTTTTTAAAATCACATGAAGATATTTGGGTTTAATTTATTTAATTTAATTTAATTCAACCTTTTTATTGACTTATGAGACTACAATCACATGATGATCGATGATCCCGTAATGAAATCAGAAACAATTAATCCCAAAGAATTTAATATCAAATAAATGGTGAATTAAAATTGTTCTTGGTCAACAAACATATCTAGTATAGCAGCTAGCTAGACGCATTAATTCATGGCCACAGATTTCATATTCATTGAACTTAACATATATAGGAGGACGTACGTTCAATGAATTTTTTTTTAGAAAGAATATATATATATATATATATATATATATATATATATATATATAAAATACTAGGAAACAAATGCTTAAAAGCTACGAAAAGGATTCATCAAGAAGAAAGAAGTGAGTGATGGATGATTTGTTCAGAGATGGAGGGGGTTGTAACAAAAATCATTGTTATCCATTTTATTTAAAGTCAATCATAGACCTAGGTGGGCCAGTAGTAGAGAAACTTATTAAGGTAGGCTTTAATTAGTGACAAATAATACTCCCTAGCTAGGAGGACAAAATCCAGGCTAATGCCTTGGCGTTTGCTAGTGTTTTATTCAGTTGGAAAGAAATTAAAGATTAATTTAGCACCTATTTACTCAATAAAAATCCCATTTATGATATCCTAAAATGATGGTCGAAGCAAAATGAGGCCTGAATATTAAGAATCAATGGAATCTATTCATATTATTATTAAAATTGAAAAAATTTCTCAAGAAAAGACTACTCTGATCGCTTATTATTGAGATTGGGGGTGTTATCGTATATGTGAATGGTTGGATTAAATTAAAGGATTTTTTAACAATTCCTCAAAGAAAAAAGTAGGCAAAAATAATCTTGGTAACGTATCTACACATAAATAATTGTATTTTGTACATTGTTTATGCACAATTTATTAGGAACTGCTTAACTCGTTTCCGCAAAATAGGGGCTGAATGAAAAAAAAAAGAAAAAAAAAATAGGGCTGAATAAAGTCTTTCAATTTATTTAAGGGTCAAACACATTAAAATTGCTTGTTCTCAGAATGCCCAACATCCCATTTTCTGCAGCTATGGCCCCTGCATGTTAAGAATAATGGGTTCATGGCCTCTAGCTCTCTCCATTCCTTGTCTTTTTCAACCAAAACAAGCAGCATACACTTGACAGATATAACAACTATAGTCCCCTCTATTCCTCAACTTTAATTTCATTAATGCATGGATAGATAATCGAGTTAACATGCAATATACATGACATGATATTAATTATTACACATAAGCTTTTTCATGCATATTAATTTCACTGATATTTTACACACACACACTCTCTCTCAATCACATAATTGCATATTTAATTTTTGTTAAAAAAGAACTTTAGGACATGAAGGGCATATTAATACTGCCACAATTTATTCAGTCTAAGAATATAAACTAAACAGACCCGGATATGTATACGTACTAAAACTAAACACCAAAAAATATGAGAACGAATTAGAAGGATACAAGATCGATGATGCCAAATATGATTAAACAATTACTTTCAGAAATTAAAAAGGTATGTAGAGCCTTTCACCATGACATGAGGCAGTAGAGTTATGGTAAGATAATAAGCATAACATGATACACACACACAGATATATATATATATATATATAGAGAGAGAGAGAGAGAGAGAGTTTCTTCTTGATCATCATACATATCCAACTACCGAATCATTGTCTTCTCCTATGTATGTCGATGGATTATAAAGTCTATGATTGGTAATTAAGTCGTTCAGCAGCTGGATTATAGATAATTATTTTGAATGGCTCGTTAATAATTATATGAGCTGCATATATTATAAGCCATAGTTAATACTTGGAGTATATCATGATTCATACTACTGCATTTTCTTCAGTGCAGCTAATAGAATCAGTACTACTTGATGCTACCATTTTTATTATATATCATTGTGTATTTTGACAAGAGTACGTCCAATTCATGAAGCATATTGCCAAAGCTTCCAGCTTATTGAATTAACTTGCTATATACTTTATTAAATACATATAAAAAATTAAGTTTGTAATTATTTAGTAGGATCTAACAAGTGTAATCGAGACAATCTTGGCCGCTCAGTTATTTTTATCAGAAAATTGGAAGCGAGGTAACAACATTTTTTTAGTAATTTTGTACGTCGTGCAATACATGAATGGTGATTTAAATTTACCATCATGTTAACCAACGGAGACTTGTTAATCTTACTGTTACGAAAATAAAAGAAAAGAAAGCGTTTCTTTTTAGATTAGTCAAGACTTAGACCTAATAATTAGGACGTACATAGTATACGTCTCTTCTACCCAAAAAGAATTATTTCATTATTGTAACATACTATAAAAAGTTAATTCTACTAATATTTAATCAACAAGAATGGTGAATTATATTCCAACCTATACAATATGCATGTATATATAAATTTCATTAACCTAGATAATTAATATGATTCCATCGATCATTGCGTATTCCCAAGTGGTAGTACGTAGGAAGAATGACAAATTTTTCAATGGAAAACGATACCATATATTTTATTTTGCGAATGTTTATATCGATTTTTTAATTATTTAATAAATATTAATGATAATATTTTTAAAAAATATGTAATAGGTAAAATCTTCCTATATTCTTTGCCGATAAAAAAAAATAATGATAAAATTAAGTTTGAATATATATATATATATGTTGTTGGTCCAACGGGCAATGGATAAGGCTCAAATGATGGAGTGGCATGTTAGATGCATGTTATCTCAACTTGCATTGTTGACCAGATCAATCTCCCTTGTAATTTGAAATTAACGTACTTGCAACTATATACATATAGTACGTATATAATGATTACTTTTCCAACTGCACAAATTATACAGTAATAACAATTGTCATTGTTTTTTCCCTTTCACCTTTACTTTTTTTTTCTTTTTTTTTTAAGTTGGGGAAGAGATTTGAACCCAGAACTTCTTGTCTTGTCTTATCTTTTCGAGTAATACTATCGACACAAATTATTCTACAAATATTTTACAAATTGTTGATATGACATACTCTCATATGACAGAACTTTATATGACCTGATATTTTAATTTTTAATAATGTCATATGTAAATATATCACATCAACAATTTGTAAAATATTTATAAAATAATTTGTATTTATAGCATTATTCTTTTCCTTTTACATGCTCCTCCTTTTATATATTGAGTTGGATTTGGTGGGAGTTGATTTCAAATCCAAGTTTCACAAAAGTTTGTAATGAATATAGAGTCCATCAGGAAAGGGGTTAAGAATTTGAATATAGCTGGGCACAAGAAGGGGACCTAATTCAACTCAAAGATAAGATTTTTTGAAGCATGTCACGGTCTTGTGGGACTCACCTGGCAACCGTCAAAATTTTAAATTCACAACTGACGACCCACAAATAATACATATTTTGAATTTTTTTTTGATCAATCTGTAAAACCATTAAGAATTTAACATTTTAGTATAGACAATTATAATTTCAATAAATTAACTAAAAAAATACTATTAATTAATTATCGTATTTGTTATTTATAAAACTCAAACAATTTTTTATCATTTTACATATTGACTTATAAAAGTCTATTTTATCCCTAAAAAGAGACTTATATATTTCATTTGACGATAATCTAAGAAAAACATAATATTGTCAAGTATCTCATTAAAAAGTTTATTAAATGCTCAAAAAACTAGAGGTAACATAAAAAAAATATATCCTAAAAATTCCTGAATCTCTCTTTTTGTGGTACAAGGGAGAGAGAGTAATTTTTTTTCCTTTTATCAAGTATGAGTATATAGTATATTTAAATAGTAGCCAGGTATGTGGTCCTAAAATCCCAACTACTATATAGAATCATAGTGTATTAGGTTGAAAAGCAAAACTAAGGGCATTTAATTAATTAGTTATTCCTATACCATTACAAATTTAAAGTACAGGCTACCTCTCTATATATAGAAGGTGTGTGTATAACCTTGTTCCCCATGCACACAAACCTCTCAGTTTCTCTCTCTCTCTAGATCTCTCTCTCCACTCTGCTTTTATATCTCTCTTGCTCTTTTAATTAATTTGTGGTTTCATTGGGCTAGCTTACGTATACAGTTTGGTTTAATTAATTTGTTGAAAAAGAAATAAAGAAAATGGTGTCGAAGGTGGACGAAGCCATGAAGAAGAGGCAGCAGCAGCAGCAACAAGAGCAATATATAATTAAGGGTACTGATCAGGAGAATGCTGAACTAGTAATAGAAATAAAGCAGCAGCAGAAACAACAACAGATAGTAGTACTACAATGCAACAAAGGGAGAGCTAGCAAGTTCAAGCGGAGTACTTCCAGTCTTGAAGAAGACGGTGTCTCATCAGCAATCCTCTTGCTGGCTGCCATCGCCTGCACCCCCTCCTATCTTTAATATATATATATATATATACTCTCCCTATCTCTGATATTTCTCCAGAGTTAATTAGTTCTACTTAATATGTTTAATTTCCTAATTAATATATATGTAAGTATGGGTTAAATTATCTCACTAGCTAGCCTCGTATTTAAATTTTATGTATTTTCTTTATCAGTTGTACGTTCAAAGTAATTTAGTCGACTATCTTTTCCAATATTTCTCTTCATACTTTATTCAATTTGCAGTGTATATGTGTGTACTTAAAAACTGCTTTTATTTGTTTAATTAATTTGTCTTGATATAGTACTTGTGGTTGGATCCTTTCTAATTCTAACTGTTGTCTAATCCTTGCTAAAACGGTCAAACGTAGTTTCACTAAAAAGTGGTTCTAAAAAAATCATTCCATAAAAAGATACTCTTTTTATTAGTACAAGTATATATAAAATAATACAATTTCTTTAAATTTGTTAGAAGAGTCTCACTGTAACATAATAGGATCCATGATGGCACGAACATGCATGGAGACAGGCAGCTCAGACACTTGCACTTATTGATCATATAGAAAGATGCTATTTACTAATTATATATAGAGAAAACGAGAGGCAAGTACAGTATTGTATTATGTGATAATTCGTCATTTGATGTTTTTTTTATGTTCGTTTATAAATAATTTATTTTAAATATAACTTATTTAAATTATAAACGTTATGTTTAAAGTCTAAACGCAATGTTTCAAAAATAGTGCAGTACATTTGAACTTCAAACACTATAAACGACTAATAACCAAATATAATACCCCATATATACAAGAGTTACAGTCTTACACTATTAGTCCTCCACTTTTTCTTATTCCTCCTTTTATTTTCTATGTAGAATTCCACCTTACAACACTTTTACCAATTATCTACTTTTAGATTGACCTAGTACAAGATATTAACATATATGTTTATAATTTAATTTTACTCAAAGACATAACATTCATGTATAGAATTAATTATTCATTCTTTCATTATTTTTTTGATATAAAACTCTTTAACTTAAAATTATTAACATATATATATATATGTACGTATATTATCTTTGATTCTGAGTATGGATAACACTACAGTTAAAGCAGCAGGAGGAGCAGGACGACCCAAAAATATCTATAAAAAGAAATGAAAAGAAACATAAAAACAAAGTACGTAGGCGACAATGTATCTATTGACCTGCAAACCCTGCCTACCTCTAGACAACGCACATGCTAAACCCGGTACGCATCGCATCTCGATTTATGTGATTAAGCAGGCACGGCCTAATCGATAAAATGATGCATGCACTCACTGGAATAATTTTAAGAAAATTACTTATTAGTTATTACCGGTTTGTATAAATTTTAAATAAGTAGGAGTAAATGATTTTATTAGAATCAGTAAAAGAAATTAACCTAATTAATTGATGCGTTTAATTTGTTAGTTGAATAGAACATGTGGGGTTAACTAAATCCTAGTCCCTATAATTAAGAAAGGTGCAAACTAGAAAGCAGTAAAAAGAGGCTTGTCCTCCGAATCCCAAACACCCCCATCTGCAGAGTGCCTTGTCCAAATGGGGCCCACTTTATGCAGAAATGGGTTCATCATCGACTCATTCACCATCCCTTGTCAATTTCAACCCCAACATCTACCACAAAACTAGTGGCAGTAATGAAACACAGACCATCTATGCTTACAACTTTATTCATTAGGGCTTAAATTAAGTCCAATAAATAATAACCCACCTAGCTACGACAAAGCAAGGGGTGCAAATACAAATAGGGCTCAAACCCCTAAGGCTTAAATTCAAGAGGGTGTGGGCTCAAATAGGCCTTTCAACAAATGTTCAATATCTTTCATATGTCATGGCAGTAAAGATCAGTGCGTGTATAAATATATATACAGGTTAATTGGGGAGAAGAAAGAATTTTTTGAGAGAAGAAGATTATGAAACTCTTTGATTTTATAATCCAAATTAGAGAGTATGATTTGTTATGAAAGAGCAACTCTTCGATTTCTCCATCCAAATTTGACAGTATGACTCATATGAACGCAAATGACTTGGTCGTATTTTAACATATTTAACGTAATTGAACTTTTAGCCAAAACCAAATTAGTTTATTTTTATCGTTAACTCGACAGTAACTCGGTAGAACTCAACTAAATTAAAAAAAAAATACCCATTTAACTCATTTGGCAAATCGGCTTATAACTTTTGATATGATTCTCTCATATGTCATGGATATGCAGGTTAATTGAAGAGAAGAAAGAGTTTTTTGAGAAAAGAAAAGTTTTGAGAGAAGAAAATTATGAAACTCTTCGATTTTACAATCCAAATCAGAGAGTAAGATTTGTTATGAAAGAGCAAATCTTCGATTTCTCAATCCAAATTTGACAGTATGACTCGTACGAACGAAAATTACTCGGTCGTATTTTAACATATTTAACGTAATTCAACTTTTGGCTAAAACCAAATAATTTATTTTTATCGTTAACTCGACGGTAACTCGATAGAACTCAACTAAATTATAAAAAAATTACTCATTTAACTCATTTACAAATCGACTTATGACTTGTTATAGATAAATATTGATATGATTAGGACTAGGACCGTTAAGAATTAATTAGTTGTCTGTCTTTGTATGCACGCTGATATAATTTGTTTATTAGTTTCTTATTTCTAATTGTATATCTTAATACTTGATGATTAAATGACTTCGTTAAATAAACTTTGAAAAAACATTTAGAAGAGAGATTGATCTAGAGTTGGTAGCTAGTTATGATTACAAAGCAATCCCGGACTTTTAGTCCATCTCTATTGTTTATATATATGATCTTTTTTTGAATTATACTCCCTCCGTTTTAAAATATATCTACAAACTTAAAATATTTTTTGAATTTAACTTAAAAAAATTTTAAACTCAAAATTAAATTAATTTCTTTAATTTTAGTCAATACAATATAATGATAGATATTGTAAACTAACTAATGAGTACAACTCATTGATTGATTTATTGTTTCAAAATGTTTAATAAATTGTCTCAATTTTGAATTTAAAAATATTTCAATTTCATTTTCAAAAGTCAACAATAATCTGACAATTAATTTAATTTGAAAAGGAGGGAGTATTAGTTTGAACTAAATTACTGAATGCATGCATGGTTGTTATTCTAATTAACAAGGAATGGAATAGGAGAAAATGAGGTTGACATTTTTGGTCAAAATGCTGCCGCCTAATGGATTGGTAGCGTTTTGTTGGTTTTTCAGAAAAACATATTTCTTTCTTTCTATATTTTTAGAGTAGATCTTTAATTTCGGCTGAATATTGAGAATATATAACTAGTTAATATATATATATATAGTCAGCTATCATTGTTATCGTCACTCAGAAAGAGACTCTCAATTTTGACAATTAATTCTCATTATGTCTTCGGAGCTGAAGATGCTTAAACTAAAACTCGTAGCGGTGAGTCTTGCTACGGTTGTTAAAGAATTGTTGGATACTCAAATATCAAATATTAAATGAGATGACATGATAAGATATGATTAAGTGAGGATTTATACCGGCCTAATGAGTAAGATTAATCACAACGGCACAACCATACGTATTTAGTTTTTTGTAAGTTTAATTGGAGAACTTTGAATCTCTTTGTACAAAGGAAAGTTGCAAACTTGTAGGATAGATTGAAGAATCATTTCTAAATACCTGCTGAAGCTGATGCTAGATTAATATATAAATATTCAGATTCTCTGTTGAATTGCAGAACCAAACACACAATATGCATCAAATTATGATCAAAACTTTTTCAGTTACAGAACCAATTAAACACATCTTAAATTACAGTTTCATAAACTGAGATTTACAGAAAAAACAAGAGCTTTATTTAAGACAGTAGAGTAGTTTACGTACCATGGGGTAAAAGTTATTAGATGATGCTGTATAGTGGAGTAGTATCAGTATGTACCAATTCATTTTGCTCTTGTTGAAAACCTTGTGCTCTTGTTACAAGACCTCCCTAGTGGAATAGATCAAAGTATAACAAATTCAACCTCAGATAGTAATGTTCTGTCCTCTTAATGTTTGTCACCATGCAAGGAAATATTTCTTAAATCCGGGGCCCAATCCCCCTTCACAAAAAAATAATAATAATAATAATAATAATGTTCTTAAAATGCTGTAAATTAAAAAGAATGTCCAATGCCGGGAGTCGACTTTGAAAGGCAGGGAAATATGCCGATTATATGTTCTTGTTAGTCGGATAGTACGGCTGCTGAATCTGCTGCACGGGTGGTATCGAAAAAAAGTGTATTTATGAAATCGTATGGTCCAAAAGTATAAAAGTTAATACTGACATTATGCCTTGAATATATAATGCCTTTCCTGATGTTTAAGCATTTTAATATACATTTTTTGCACCCTCTTGTTCATGTGTTTTTTAATGTTATAATTAATTTCTCAAGCTAGCAGGCCAAAAAGGCCATATTCAGAAGCTAATTTTTTTATAGGAAAATCTGGATCCAGAATGAAAAATGAGGTTTAAATGCATTTTAATAGTTGGATGGAACCCACAATAATATTGTTTAATCTCATCAAGAGCAGTGTTGTAAGATCTCTTTAATCATTCTGTGGAATGTAATGCTCATATACTTGGAAGAAAGCATACAACAACCACGGAGTGCAAGTCTCCAACGGAGTAGGAGCAGATTTCTGCTGCAAGATTTAAACACAGATTTACTTAATTTCGACATTGGTTTCTGCTTGTATAATCAATCAATTATAAATGGTACTGCCATCAGTATTTTTAATTTGATCAATGAACTTAAAAAAGGTTTAGGCTTTATAGGGGAATTAAAGAGAAATGATTCTATTATATTTGTATGTCAGATAGTTTGAGCATTGCTACCACTATGCCGATGGACAAGGCATTAACTCCCAAACTTGAGGAGAATACATAGCTAGCCGCGTCTTTTGATTGATCTATGTTTATATTTTTATGTTCAAACTCTCTAGCGGAGACAATTTCTTTTTGTCTCAAGTATTCATAGGGACTTTATTTTTAATTCCAGCATTTGTATGATATAGAAATGCATAGTTATCATCGATTTCCGAGAAGAATTCTTTGTTTTGTTCCTATTTAAGTCATCCTTGCTTGGTAGAGGGTTCTTTCAGAGCCTTATCGAATATCTTTTGATTAAGGAAAGAGAGATCAAGACAGACACGAAGAGTTTGTGCTATGGCTCCTAGTTTCTCGGCCCATGTTTTGTGTAATGACGAACCAAGAGTTCAGTTGAGTGGCCTTGATTCAAGACTTTCAGCCATGGCTTTTTATCCTTATCCTTATCTACCCATTTTGGAGAATGCTGTCTCGGCCTGGCTCCCAACGTTATCCGATGAAACTGGTAACCATAAGAGGCTAAAAAGAACCACTAGCTTAGGAGAATTCCTTGAAAGTAGTACTAATAGCCTTTATAGTGGTGGCAGCATTAGTAGCCAAGGCAGCAGCAATATTAGTCGTACGAGTAGCACTAATAGCTTGAATAGCTTGACGAGGCTCCATTTTCGGGACCATATTTGGACTTACACCCAAAGATACCTGGCGGCTGAAGCTGTCGAAGAGGCAGCAGCATCCATTATTGGTTCCGAGTATAATGGTGAAACCAAAGAGGATGGAAATGGGGACGGAATGAGACTTGTCCAACTTCTCATTTCATGTGCAGAAGCTGTGGCTTGTCGCGACAAGTCACATGCCTCAACTTTATTATCTGAGCTTCGCTCAAATGCTCTAGTCTTTGGCTCTTCTTTTCAGCGGGTGGCTTCTTGTTTTGTCCAGGGCCTTACTGACCGGCTGGCTCTGGTTCAACCACTAGGGATTGTCGGTCTAACTGCACCCACAATGAACATAATGGACATAGCCTCGGAAAAAAAACAAGAAGCCTTACGCCTTGTCTATGAAGTTTGCCCACATATCCAGTTTGGTCACTTTGTGGCAAACTCATCCATATTGGAAGCCTTTGAGGGAGAGAGATTCGTTCATGTGGTGGACTTGGGCATGTCCCTTGGTTTGCCACAGGGGCAACAGTGGCGTAGTTTAATCCATAGCCTTGCAAATAGTGCTGGCCAACCACCACGCCGCCTTAGAATAACAGGGGTAGGCCACAATGTTGAACAATTCCATATCATTGGCAATGAACTTGAGGCCTATGCCCAAAGCCTTGGAATAAAATTTGAGTTTTCAGCGGTTGAAAGTAACCTGGAAAACCTTAAGGCTAAAGACATCAAACTCCATGACAATGAAGTCCTTGTGATCAATAGCATCCTCCAGCTGCATTGTGTGGTAAAAGAAAGCCGGGGTGCATTAAACTCGGTTCTCCAAATAATTCACGAGCTCTCCCCAAAGGTTTTAGTCCTTGTGGAGCAGGATTCGAGCCATAATGGCCCCTTCTTTCTTGGAAGATTCATGGAAGCGCTGCATTATTATTCTGCGATATTTGACTCTCTTGATGCAACGCTGCCTAAATATGACACAAGGCGCGCGAAAATCGAACAATTTTACTTTGCTGAGGAGATAAAGAACATTGTAAGTTGTGAGGGGCCAGCGCGGGTGGAGAGGCATGAGAGAGTGGATCAATGGCGTAGGAGGATGAGTCGAGCCGGATTTCAGCCTGCACCCATTAAAATGATTGCTCAGGCCAAAGAGTGGCTAGGAAAACTCGACATTTGTGAAGGGTATACCATTGTGGAAGAGAAGGGTTGCTTGGTGCTTGGATGGAAATCAAAGCCTATTGTGGCAGCTTCTTGCTGGAAATACTAAAACAAATTCGGATAAAAGTGTCCAAAGAATAAAAGAATGCAAGGTTTTATGGGAATTGTTGGTAGAGCCTATATGTAAAAATTGAATAAAAATAAAACTAATAATAATAATAATAAAAGGACTAAAGTGCAAGCTACAAAAATGTAGCAACCAAATTCAGTAGGTTGAAGACATACTGAATATAGGGTGAGAATAAGAAACCTGAACACTAGTTTATGACCTGTTGAGATGGTGAACCTATGAAATAAACTAGAGTTATTAATTTGGTGTGAAGAGTAGCTAGGGTGTAACTCAATGTACGTACATATGGATTTGTTTCATTCTTTGATACCAACGTTAACTGAGGAGTAACTGCAATTTACCAGAAGAAAGAAGTGAATTCTGCTCTCTCTCTCTCTCTCTCTCTCTCTCTCTCTATATATATATATATATATATATATCCAGTTTTGAAATAGAATAATTTCATCTTCCAAACTAAGGGATGTAGTTCGAAATCACCACCCATTGTTTACTTTATTAATCCTAGTAAAACTGAATATATAAGAAAATAGACAGGTTGAGGAATTTGACCAAAAGTTAAACGGCATCGTAACACATTTATAAATAACTCTCCTGCTCCTGCCTAATAACTATGGAGTAATGCTAGAGACACAAGCTATTTTACAAATATTTTATAAATTGTGCCACATCAGCCGGTTTATAAAATGTTTGTAAAATAGTTTGTGTCTCTAGCATTATTCAAAACTATGACCCATAGAAATCAATTTCTTACACTTCCTAATAATTATGCCATACTATTAGATTGAAAGAGAAAGTTCGATACCCTAGTGATTATCTAGCTAATATACATACCTAAGAGTGTTTGTAAGATTAGTCTACCCGTACAGATTTAAAGAATAAAATATATATTATATAAATTTTCATATTATTTTGTGTTGCGTATTAATAACTTTATACTAATAAAAATAAATAGAAAATTTAAACCGCAATACAAAACATATTTATTTTATATTGTTATAGTAATGATGGTTTACAGCTTAAAATTAAATTTTAAAAAAATAGATTATCTTATATTTTGCTTAATTCTTTTAATTATAAGGTCAGATTTAAACGTAATTAGTATAAAAAAGCAGAATATAAACTTAGACCCTTTACTTCAATTTATAAATTTCTTTTATTAAAAGAAAGGAATAAGAAAACGTTAAAATCGGAACGGTAATTTAGGAATTTTGTGATCTTGGGTAGGGAGAGAATGGCGGTGTTAGGAGGAAGTCCATCTGTTTTTTTTTCATTGTCATGTTAGGAGGAAGTCCTTCTGTTTCTACATACCCATGGCTTATTGATAATCCTGAGTTAGTTCTAGAAGGATAGTTTAGTAATTAGCTTGTTAGTTACAAGGTCATTCTTGTAATCTCAGTAGATGGGTTAATTAGACAGGTTGTTATCTCTCTCCTACTTTCTGTTTTCTCTCGTACGTATATAATGTCTCCTCCTTTCATTCTGTTTTGTATCAACAATTATGAGGAAATAAACTTCTTTCATTTTCTCAGTTTATAAAACTATCACTTATCCTTGATTTTCCTCTCCCACAACAACTAACACTTACAGAAAAACCAAATTAACCAATCAGAGAAAAATGCAGGTCTCATAGTGCACTTAAAGCCCAACCAAGGATGGCTAACAATACAGAAACAAAATAGTTCATAGAGCAGTGAGCCAGTGACCTGCGGCTCAGCCAATTACAATACATTTCCTGGCTCGTAAAACCCAATTAAAGTCTTACTCCTAAATACAATGCCAAGAACTGCAATATTTATGTAGTAATTGCTATCTTGTGCCACCAACTAATTGACAATCATAAGGAATATGAGATTTATCAGAAGGAAAACAACCATTCTCTATTACCATTTCCTTTTGATCAGGTGGGCTTAAAGCATATGGAGAGTTCTTATACCTAGAAAAGAGGTAAAGAACAGAGGCATTCTTGTTCTGTTGCTTGTTTCGGGTGCCCATGGATTGACGATCACTCAAAGTCGAAGAAGTAACAGAAGAACAGTCAGCATCTAACGTCATTTCCTCCTCCCCATCAGGTGGTATGCTTGTCACGGCTTGGTTTATATCCGTCTTTGTAGAGCCCAAATGAGTCAAGTTTAGATCAAGACGAGAACCTTGTTTAAGCTTCATGAGTGTAGCCTAGTAAAAAAAAAATGCAAATAACAATGGACCTGAGGCATCATTTAGCAACTTGTTCTCTTAGAATCACTATAAAACTCTCACATGTCAAGGTACCCTGTGTAATAATTATATTTGGCCTTTCTGAAGCCTTTCTAGCTTCACAAGTAAATGTAATCATCATGCTTCAGAATATAATGCATCAAACTAATGCAAAAAAAATCATCATTTGATAATTTAGCCATCACAGAATTATAAAGCTGCTAGCGATCACCATTTAAGGACACAAACCTCCTACAAGAAGCCTTGTTCGGAATATGAAATGAGCTAAACAGCTAAACATAATCCAAATAAACATTTCACCAAGGCAAGTGATATATTATATTTTGCAATGAAGGTAGTAATAGATAAAGCTTAATGATTGATCAGTATAGACAGTTTTCTTTAGTTGCTGGTGCAGTGGTGTGCCATCCTTTGTATTGAGATGGAGGGATTCTTAAAAGGGAAGAACAATTAATGTCAGTCATATAGTCCATCATGAGCCCGCCAAAGCATCATTCCAAGAAAAATGCATTAGTTTCATTCAGTGTATAAAAAAGGTACATGGGGCATGTCTGGGGCAAGGAGTTTTCATCTGAGTCATGCGCTTTTTGCACCCCACTGGATGAGGCGCACATCCACTAGGAGTCTGTTTGCTTCTCTATTAGTATTATTTATCACTTTTCAGGGTATTCACTAGGAGTCTGTTTTCCTCACCTAAACGGTGGCTGAGTGCCTCACACGTTCAAAACATTGTTTTCATTTAGACATATCTGTTTATCAATCAGTTTAAATTTCAATTGACAGCATATGGCTAATGAAAAATTAATTGCCACTAAAAGAATTTCATCTGATACAACCACGACTAACCATCTACATGGTTTCAGATACATTTTATTATTCAAGAATCTATAATTCTAATGATAACAAAGTTTAAATTTTTATAGCCGATTGAAGAGAATCTTGTTTAGTAGCTCAGGAAAGTCTGCTAAAATAAAGCAAAGTTATTTCTAGCTTAAGCCAAATACTCCTCAAAATGAGAGACAATCTTTGCTTTTCACGATATCCCCAACACTCCTTTCTGTGATGTATCAAAATGGTGAGCCCACTTCTAAAAAAAAACCAAAATCTCATTACATTTAAGTGATTTAAGTTTGGATCTTTTCTTCTATAAAATTTAAATAAGTAACTTTTGATCTTCATTCATAATCTTTAAAAAAAAAAAAAAAGTAATCTTCATTTATACTCCTCTAAATTCATTGGACTTTCATTTTGTGACAGAGCTGAGTATTAGTTAATTGGACAAATTGTACAGTTTCATTCCACTGGTAACAAAAACTAGACATTTCAAATTTTCAATTCATCCCACCAACCAGAAAATCCAAACACAGTAAATGTTTACATCCAACCCAAAATTTCTGAGCAACCAGTCAAATTTTAAAATGAGAATTAGTAAAAGAAATCAGAGTAGCAATATTATTTATTTTTTTATTTTTAATTTTTTTAATTTTTTTTGTTAACTTGGAGTTTTCCGACCTTAGTCGGACTATTCTCCCCAACCCGGGCTAGGCCTTTGTACGCGGGTTAGTACGTGTATTCCCGTGGCCCCATGAACTATTTCTGGCGTTGACAAATTATTGTTGGTGGTATTCGATCGCAGGACGTCCGAGTCTAGCAATATTAGATACTCACTTTCGTATTTTGCAATCTAAACACGAAGAAACTTGAGAGATCATTTTAAAAATATCCAAAAGGAGTTAAATACAGATAGATATTAGGTGGAGAGAAGTCTATAGATCGAGTACCGTACCGTAAATGGAGAGAGAATCGACTTTGACGTGCTTAGAAGAAGAAGAAGAAGAAGCTGCCCGCTCCATCTCCAATACTTCCAGTGAACTCCAAGACGATCTTCTCATCCTCCCCAACATTACTCTCTCCCTCTCTCTCTCTCTCCCTGTGGAATTTTTAGCTGAGGAGAGAGTTGGGATCTTTGATTTCGACGCGGCAAATGATGACACGAAAAGAATAGAGGAGGAACCAAAAACAAGGCCCAATTACTTTCATTAGTTCATACAAGGACTGGGCAAGTCCTCTTATTTTGACATCAAAATAAGAAATCAGTCACCAACATAAATTGGCACCTTGTGAATTTCCTAACCCACAAAAAAGACTTTTAAATTTTGGATTAGAATGGCGTTTCCTTTTTAAATATTTTTTTTACCCTTTTAAATTAATCTTTTGATGCATATCAAGATCCGATTTGTTCACAATTTGAATATAAATTATTTTCTTTGTCGATTACATTTTTATATTAATTCATAGCTCAAATTTGAAGAACATTAAATGTTTTTTTTAAAAAAATTTAACTTGCTTCAAATTGCGTAGATGTATAGGGAAGCAATTACCTTTTAGCAACACAACATAATACTTTCAGCAATTGAAATCTCACAATTATACAAGTCATAGTAAAATGATAAATAATTATGTCCTTGGCTCTTTCAGGCGGGTGAACTATATATATATATAGTCTGTAGAAGAATGAATGCTCATAGGCCTCATGATTTCAACTTCTAAGTTGTCAAATATTCGAGACCCAATCCCTCACTGACCACAAATAATGTCCTACCCAAAATGCACTTTAGCAAACTTCCAGGTTGTAATAACTTGTGATTCCAAATGACAGAGAGGAAACAAATTTGAAACCTAGTGTTTATGCGCTTTGACAATTCCAGATCTTGCCTAGTTTCTCTACACCGACAATTACTCTCTTCGAAATAATCTTCTGAAATAACCACGTCTGCGCACTTTAGTCTTAAGATCCTTATCTGACACAGAAAAGAATAGAATGTTAATAATAAACTTCAAAACTAGAGACAAGTAAAATGACTACAGGCTATGTCTACTCTTGGAGATCATCTACCTTAAGGACAGACTCATTCCAAAATTAAGATGAAGAGTAATGCATGGATTGAAGATATTTATTTAGGGGGGATTGGGAAAGTTGAAAATTAATGGCTTCAATTATCAGAGCAGAAGAAATCACGCAGGCCAACTCAAGTACTCAACTACACCTTTTATCCCAAACCAGTTGGGGTAGGGTAGGCTGCAAATGAATCTCATGTGACAACGAAAAAGAATCAAGACAATAAGGGCAATAAAGAAAGAAAGAATAAGAATGATGATGATAATAATATCAATAACAATAATAATAATAATAATTATTATTATTATTATTATAATAAACCAAAAAAAAAAAGATGACAAAAAGAAATAAGGAACTGAGAAATTACTAATGTGCAGTATAGAACGCAAGAAATAAATAAAATTGCGAACACCCCCACATGCCCTTAAAGAACACCCACCCTCCGAGAGAAGGGCCAGATTCGTCGAGAAAGAAAGAGAAGGGCAGAGAGTTAACCTTTTCACAGACCCATAAAATTTTAGAATTCACTACATGGCCATGCAGCTAGGGGTCTTATACCCTACCAACCAATATGGGTCACAACCTTATCCCACCTGATATAGTGATGAACCATCACACTTACTTGGGATCAACCTCCTATCCCAACAGAATAGGAAATTATAGGTTGTAATACACAGACTCAATACCACTGTCCAAAATGACTTGACTAAAGGCCAAGCCAATTAGATGGTTGTCCAATTTAGGGATCTTATTATGCCCATGACTCACTCCGTAGCCAATCAATGTGGGACTTGACAACCTGCAGCGAAGATGTACCACACACGAACAGAAACGCAAACAGGGACTAAATTAAGAACTCAGTAAAAGCAATAGGATTAGAAACCTTTTAGTCTGCCAGCATAGTACAATGCTTCTTCAGCGATGGGTCTCCATTGCTCTGCGCATGAGTAGTTGATACCAAGGCCGACACTAAGTCCTCTCAACAGATGTACTGTGCGAAGAACAGAAAAAAGTTCCTCCGGAAAAGCCTGTCATCAACAAGTCTAAATAAGGTACAACAACATAATAATATCAAAGAGTACATACACTAGAATCTTCAAGGACTAATACATACCCGAACAGAAATTTTTTTAATTGAAGATCCCTCTGAAAAAGGTTGCAACATTGTTACACCAGGTGGAAGCTTTGAATCAAACATTGTCTGTGCCAACTTAAGCATTTCTATCTCTTCCATCTCACATAATTTTAAAGTATCTATGCCAAGCTCCCTGATGTTGATGATAATAAATAAAGAAAATGTTGTGTTATAACAAATTAAATACTGTTAGAAAGAGACACTTGAACTTACATTTCATATATTTTGATTTCTTAGAAAGCTTACAAGGTTACCTACTTATACAATTGGAAGAAATAATTAAGACAAAACATGTTCCTTAATATAAGGAAACATGTTAGCTAATACAAGGAAGAAAACATGGAGTGGGAAACATGGAATAAAACATAAGGAAGAATATAGGGAAAAGGTGGAGGAATATTGGAATAAAGTGAAGAAAAATATTCTCCATTATTATTTCCAACAAATACCAATCATAGTCAATAAGACTGCCCCAATATCTTTTAGTTTCACTGATAGGTAAGAATGCCCCAATATCTTTTAGTTTCACTGATAGGTAAGTCTGCCCCAATTTTAAGAAGATAAATATAATAAGATCAACCCGACTTCAACTATATAGCTTGAATATGTGCACTTATGTTTCCCTCTGTGTGTGAGTGTAACAGCCCAGAAAAACATTCCCACTTTACCTTTTAAACATCGACTTCCCATGTGCACAACAGCTACTCCACCTTTACTAGTTCATTACCTCTACCAGCCACAGTTCAATTGGCAAGGTGGAAAACACAGAATAGAGGAAATGAGAGGAAGTCGAAGGGGAGGGACTTTCTCACACCTGTTAGAGAAAAAGAGAGGGAAAGAAAAGAGAGGATAACCTTTCCGTCCCTCACACCATGCTCCTTCATGCCAAAAGTGTGATAGGAGGAGGAATTTGCAGCATACCATTTATATTTCTCTCCCCCGCGCACCCCCCCACCCCCCACAAAAAAAAAAAAAAAACCTTTTATGTACAAGGTCATTAGAGTGCAGTATAGCAACACTCTCTGTGTCCTTTTTTCTCTGTTAAATAACTAAACAAGGTACTTTCCTTTTCTAGGGATAACTTGACATTCCTTCTACCTTTGTCTTCTATTTTTTGATTTATCATATCAAACTAAGTCTTCTATCAGAGTTTAAACAAGTTAGGAGGCTACTTAATACCTGAAGCTCTCTGAAGCCTTTAGAGGATCATCATCCGCCATAGCAAGAACCAGACTAGCATATCCGAGCCTCAATTCGTCAGGCAGATCCTTCACTTGCCCATAATCAAGCAAGGCAATCTAAATTAGGAAAAAACAGGTTTTATACATTACTGGACATGAGAATAATAAATTTTAATGTATTTTATTTGGAAAGTAAAAAAGTGAGAAGATGGATAAGTGAGTAACAGGGCAGCCCACTTGCCTGTGAACCTTTACAGACAAGAATATTTCCAGGATGCGGGTCTGCATGAAAGTAACCACTCTTCAGTATCATTTCTCCATATGCAAGCGTCAAACTTTCAAGGATGTTCCTGCATTGAAAATATATTAGCAAGATTGATGCTTCTTCTCATCCATCATTTCTGCAGTGCCAAAGAACTGAAGGAGAATGGTAAAGGAGCCTCCTAGAACTAAATTGCAATAATAATATAAGAGAAAAATTTGCTCTAAAATATTATGAAAATTCAAATCAAAGAAACATTAATATAGAAAATAAGGAAATCCCAAAAATCAAATTATGCCTTTGGAAGCATATTCGAGAAACAATTACTTTGTGACTAGGGCATAACATGAAATTTGGTTCAGTTATGGGTTACAGAAAATTCTTCATAGATAAATAACTTTCATGAGGTTTCTATGCAAAGCACATATATCTGTAATCAACCTATACCAGTGCATGTCAGAGCCTGCGAAAAGCACTCCCTTAGAATTACATAACCAAATAATAGTTACACTCGCAAAGGATCTGAGGCAGTTAAACTATGCAAATATTAATCTGCTTGAATTCTTGCCATTAAAGGCAAAACAATCATAACTTTTCATTGGATGTATTATCAGGTTACATTGAATTTTCACCTACTTTGATAAGCAATATTTAACTTAAATTTAATAATCATTAGAAGATTACAGTGAATTTTCACCTACTTTGATAAGCAATATTTAACTTAAATTTAATAATCATTAGAAGATACTATCCACATTTCTCATATTAAAATTCCTGCAATCATAATTAATTCTCAACCTGATTTAACGTCACAATTCATAACCATTTTCAAATTAAGTTGCTACTTAACATACCCAAAAGATGAAAACTGTAGTACAGGATTGAGCTGTAGGATTAGAGATAGACAACAAGGGGATAAGTTTCCAACGTAAGAAGAGAGGACCCAGGAAGTAGGCAAGTAAGATAAATACTGTTCAATTTTAAACAGAAGCAGGGTTTTAAAGAAATATAGGGGGGGGGGGAATTAGAGTTCTGTGCAGTTTGCAAAATCAAGCTCATGAGAGAGGTGGGAGATGAGAAGTATATAACTATTGGCTATGTATGAATATAATAAGCAGAATTTGTAAAATTAGACATCATACTCTCTGGGCTATCTAGGGGCTTACTGCTTTGCAGCTGCTGCAATCTTACCACCAGGATTTATGCCTCTTTTCGCAATTTCATCTCCAAGCTTCAGAATTGGGATTCCATCCATATATTCCATCACTAAGACCCTCCTATTAAAAAAAAATCAGCATATGATCATCAATAGTGAATAAACTGAATTTACTGCAGCAATAATTGGTTTATAGTTCCACAAGAAAAATGCAGCAAAAAAATCCAGTTTTAGAAAAAATAACCAATAAAAAAAATTTTAAAAAAGGAGGAAAATTGAGTTTAATTTCTTGAATAAAACGAAAAGATGGTCATGCAGTGCAGTAGAAAAAAGCGCTTGATTGGCATGAAGTTGTTTAGTGAGTGAATATTATAAACATGAGAAATGATATATACAAGAGTATCAAATAACAATATAAAACATGGAAAATGTAACTAACATTAGAAAGATTTGAGGTTACATAAGAAATCAGTCTTTGAAAATAATATCATATGATCAGGTCCTATATTTAAATACAGCATTTTCTGGTCAGGAAATAGATGTTTACTCATATTATCATGATAATATATTATGTGATTAGGTTTTCATCCTTTCAAAAGCATTTTCTTTAGATGAAATATGAGATTCCAGACTTATTATACAAACAATATTCCAATCATCCATGGTCTTAAATATTTTGCACCTTACCATACTAATAGTTTGCTCTTGTTATAATTCTGTAAGGGTCTGTTTCAGAGTTCCACTTATTTTCTTTAGATAAAATCTTCCAGAATTACTTACAAATTTGTCAACTAGCAAGACCATATGAGACATTAGGCTGTTCACACGTAATGAAGAAATATTATGAAGCAAAAAATAGGTGTTACAGTAATGTACTTTTTAGTTCTTTACATATTCCCATATGGTAGCAACCAGCAAATATATATGTGTATTTGTTATATGGTGGGGTCCAACAACATAATGTTCAGAAAGAAACCTTAAAAGCTTTAATTGGCTAATCCACAAAGCTCGTGGATTGAATCAGTAGGAGACTACTAGAGCTTAAAACTCTTTAACTTAACTTGAAAACTCACAAACAGTCAATGCACAAACACAGCAGAATCAACACTTCACTAATTTTTGCCTATACCAAACTTTCCAAAATCCACAGCAACCTCAACATTAGTATTACAAGTGTTAGAATATAATATATACCACTAGTCCTTTCATTTATCTTTCAGCCGTTTCAGTCTTCCTAGCAAGCTTCTTGGGAGCATGATGAAAATGAAAAGGCAGGAACATGAGGAGGTTAAGGGACCACAAATAAATTAATGCACTTAAAGTCTTTTCATTTCCTTGGTAGACTACAAACATACACTATATATATGCATATCATTCATGTTGCGAGGAGGAAGAGAAAAAAAGGCATACACATACCAACATAAATATTCCCATCAGATAGTTTAGAGAGAGAAAGGTGAGAAAAAGCACACAACAAATATTGAGTTTATTTATTAGTTGATGACTTGTATCTTTCGTATTATTTTCATAATGGATTTCTGAGATCTCTCCCCGTGGTTTTTCCCAATTGGGTTTCCACGTAAAATCCTCGTGTTATTATTTTATTTCCACGTGTCATTATTTTATTCCATACACTAAAACAAATGCATATCCTCCACCGTTAAACGTCTTTTTAGCTCGTTATTTGGTGATTTGGCGAGCGGTCAGAATTTGGCGTTAACATTGGCGCTAGAAGGAGGGCCTAGTGCAGCATAATATACAATCACTCAATAGTATTTGATCAGAAATCATGGTGTCAAACAATACAAAAACGACATCGACACAGAATACATCAACGACCAATACACTCCAACCCCGTGGGTCAGTCAAAGATAGGTTGGGGCCATCGAAGAGCATCTCGGATAGGCTGGGACCCCAAAGTCGCTCGGTGGGCCAATCCGACTCCCGGACAGCGATTGTCAGAAGGAAATTGTTCTCTGCCACACAGAGGACAGGTGGTCCTGGTGATGGTACCGATGACCAGAACTCCGAGCCAGATCGAGGTCGAGACAAGAGGGAGTTGATCCTGGCCAGAAATATGCAGCAGAACAAGGATGCTATGGAGGCCCTACGCCTTCAACAGATGAAATTGGACAAACAATTAGCGTCCTTGCTACACGGAGAAGAAGTTTCCTCCAGCCATGATCGTCATCCGGAAGATTCTTCAGGAGACCGATCCAGGACACATCGTCTGAACGATTCGCGACGAGAAAGTAACAGGTCGAAGAGCCGCACCCCAGTCCGCGGCAGGCACCGAAACCGCACGCAAGACAACAGCAGGCCGAGGAGCCGCACACCAGTCCGCAACAGGCACCAAAGCCCCTCGCAGGACTTGGGCAGGCTGAGAAGCCGTTCTACGATCCGCATGAGGCATCAGAGCCGCTCGCAAGACAATAGCAGGCCGAAGAGCCGCACACCAGACCGGGGCAGACGTCGGAGCCGTTCTAGGGATAATTCAAGAGTTAGGCCCGAACGAACTCTTCAGGAGAACAGGACCGATTCCTTAGCGGAAAGGTTGAAGGAAGTAGAACAGAGGCTGGCGGCAGCTGACCAGTTGAAAGAATTGTCGAACAATGCCATGTCACCTTTTACTCCAGAGATAAAGCGGGTAAAGGCTGACACATCGAAGAAAATGCCCCCATTGGAGACTTATGATGGCACTGAAGATCCCTATGACCACACACATGCTTACAATCAAATTATGGATTATTATGATCAACCCGATGCTGCCAAGTGTCACATGTTTGTCACTACGTTGAAGCATGGGGCTCGGGAATGGATGGCGTCTCTTACCCCGAATTCTATCGGCTCATGGGAACAGTTATGTGACAAGTTCCATGCGCGCTTCGGAAGTAATAAGCGGAGGGGAAAGCTGACAACATCCTTGATGCAAGTCAAGCAGCGTTTCGATGAAAGTCTTGGCCAGTACGTGAAGAGGTTTAGGGAAGCAGTCGGAACTGTGACCGACCTGAATGTGCAGCAGGCTGTAGGATTCTTTACCACAGGGTTAGATCTTATAAAGTCCAAAAAGCTAGTTAAAGATCTCATTCTTAATCCTCCCGGAGACCTATCAGAGGCTTATAGTCGGGCCGATGGGTTTATTATACTAGAGGAAGCTATTGGGAGCCTGAAGCCACAGGAACACTCGGAAGATAGATCAAGGGATCGGGATCGGAACAATACTCCAAGGTCGGATAACCAGTCGAGGCGAGGCTTTAATGGAGGAGGTTCAGGGGGAGGTAGACCCCCTTTTCCAAACAAAAATGTGAATAAAATTTACACTCCCTTGAATACCGATCGAGCAAAGATACTGGAGGAGATCAAGAATAAACCGTATTTTGAACCCTGCCCAACGAACACGAAGTCTTATAGGGGAAATCATAATCGGTATTGCAATTACCATCAGACCTACGGGCATGCCACGGAGGATTGTTATAATTTGAAAGATTTGATAGAAAAGAAAGTCCAAAGTGGAGATTTGGTTCAGTATGTTGCGGGTCGGCAAGGAAACGTTCCGGCACGGCAGGAGTCGACAGCTCCCGAACAAACAAGGGTTCAACAACCGAATCAAAATCCACCGGCTCGAGGGGTGGTAGATGTCATAACCGGAGGATCCCACGGAAGGCTAGCGGGAAAAAAGAGGAGAGCCGTGCTAGACGCAGTTCTGTCAGTCACTGAACAACCTGCCAGGAGAGAACGAGCTTATCCTGGCATGATTATTTCTTTTTCGGATCAGGACTACCCATCCGAGCCGGTAGAGCCACACGAAGGAGCCTTGGTGATAACGGCTCAAGTCGGACCAGTGGATATGAAAAGGATGATGATAGACAACGGCTCTTCTGTAGACATTTTGTATACTCATGCATATCAGAGGTTAGATTTGGGAGGACAGAAATTGGAAGTTGGCCAGGAGGGCCCTTTGTACGGGTTCAGTAATGACCCAGTACACGTATCGGGAACAGTGGAGCTACCTGTCATCTTCGGGACGGCTCCTCAACAAGTCGAAGTATTAGTCAAGTTCTTTGTTGTACGGGTGGATTCGGCTTATAACGCCATCCTCGGCCGACCAACTCTGACCGCTCTTCAGGCAGTGACATCCATTCCGCATTTCAAAATCAAGTTCCCGACGCCGAATGGGGTCGGCGAAGTCAAGGGAGATCAGGATTTGGCTCGACGGTGCTACAAAAATTCATTGATCTCAGGTGGGGTTGGGGTCAGCAAGCAAAGGCAGGCCATGGCGATAGAAATGGAGCCGTTTACCGAAGGATCTACCGAACTCCTAGCACTTCCCGCCGAGGAGACAGAGGATATTGAGTTGATACCGGGAAGGTCCGATAAGGTGTTGAAGATAGGGTCTAAGCTTCGGGAACCCCTTCGGACGAATTTGATAGAACTGTTGAGGGTGTACGCCGATATATTTGCTTGGGAGCCCAAGGATATGCCGGGAATTGATGAAGGAGTGGCAATCCACAAGTTGTGCGTCGATCCTACTAAGAAACCAGTTCGGCAAAAGCGGAGGATATTCGCTCCAGAAAGGCAGAAAATCATTGATGATGAGATCGCAAAATTGCTGGAGGCCGATTTCATCTTCGAGATAGATTACCCCGAATGGCTGGCGAACGCGGTTTTAGTCAAGAAACAAAATGGGAAATGGAGGATGTGCATCGATTACACGGATTTAAATAAGGCTTGCCCAAAAGATTTCTATCCATTGCCACACATTGATCAGTTAATTGATGCGACTTCAGGGTTTGCGATGTTGAGTTTTATGGATGCTTTCTCAGGGTACCACCAGATCTCAATGGATAAGAAAGACATCCCAAAGACAGCCTTCATCACCCATCGGGCAATATACGCGTACAAAAAGATGACCTTCGGGCTACTGAACGCAGGGGCGACATATCAACGCATGATGAACTATGTTTTTCGCAAACAACTCGGGCGTAATATGGAGGTATATGTAGATGATATGATAGTAAAAAGCCCGTCAGCACGTGATCATTTGGATGATTTGGAGGAGTGTTTTCAGACTGTTCGAGAACATCGGATGAGGTTGAACCCGACCAAGTGTACCTTCGGTCTTGGTTCGGGTAAATTTTTGGGGTATTTGATCAGCAAAAGGGGAATTGAGGCCAACCCCGAAAAGATACAAGCGATAATGGATATGAGATCACCCCAGTCTTTCAAGGATGTCCAACGGCTTACTGGGCGGATCGCGGCGCTTCGGAGGTTTATGTCAAAGTCGGCTGAAAGGTGTCTTCCTTTTTTCGACACACTGAAAGGCCCGCAGAACAAGATGACATTTCAATGGACGTCCGAATGTGAGGATGCTTTCCATGGGATTAAAAAGTATTTATCTTCGGCGCCACTGTTGATGAAGCCGATCCCAAAAGAGCCTCTATTTCTATATCTTGCAGCGAGTTCTCTAGCAGTCGGGGCAGTTCTAGTCAGAGAATCGGGAGGAAGTCAGTTCCCGGTATATTATGTCAGTCACGCATTACGGGATGCTGAGACAAGATACCCGAACCTGGAAAAGTTCGCTTATGCGCTAATTGTGGCTAGCAGGAAGCTGCGGCACTATTTCCAAGGCAGACAAATAGTAGTATACACCAACCAGCCCCTAAAAAAGGTTTTGCACAAGCCAGACGTTTCGGGACGATTGGCTGCTTGGGCGATGGAGTTAACTGAATTTGCGTTGGAATACCGTCCCCGAACGGCGGTAAAAGGTCAGGCATTGGCCGACTTTGTGGTTGAATGCTCGTTCTCCGAGCCGGATGAACCCGAGGTAGTAGTGGTTTCGGTTGCTGAAGCCCCTCCTATCCAGACATCATGGACTCTATTTGTAGATGGATCGTCGACTTCGGATGTTAGCGGAGCGGGTGTTATCCTAACAAGCCCGGAAGGGTTTAAAGTCCAGCAGGCTATCCGTTTTCGATTCAAGGCAACGAATAATGAAGCCGAGTATGAGGCTATCTTGGCCGGATTGAAGTTGGCTCGAAACTTGGAAGTTCGGCGGTTAATTATTTTCAGCGACTCTCAGTTGGTTGTCAAACAGATATTAGGAGAATACGAGGCTCGGGGGGCGAAGATGACTAAGTACCTGGCAGAAGTGAAGGATCGGCTTCACTATTTTATTTCACATAGTTTCCAAGGGATAGATCGTTCGAACAATACAGTGGCCGATGCTCTAGCCAGATTAGCGACGACTGAAGCAAGTTCTTTTAGCGGGTCAGTGTACTTGGAAGTTTTGGATGCCCCGAGTTTCCAGAGGGCGGAAGTGTTAGCATTGGATCGGTTAGATTGTTGGCTTACTCCGTACATAGCATACCTTAGTGATGGTATTCTACCTTCTGATCGATTATTGGCTAAAAAAATCAAATATAAGAGTTCTTACTTCATCTTGATTGATGGGGATTTATACCGACGTGCCTTCTCCTCTCCATTATTGAAATGTCTGACACCTTCGGAAGCTAGTTATGTTCTTCGGGAGGTACATGAAGGGATCTGTGGCGACCATATGGGAGCAAAATCACTGGCGTATAAGGTTCTTCGGCAGGGTTATTACTGGCCAACTATATTTCAAGAAGCTAAGGATTATGTGAAGAAGTGCCCGAAGTGCCAGTTGAATAGTCCGATACCACATCAACCCCCGGAGGAGTTATCTTCAGTTCTTTCCCCGATCCCATTCGCCGTTTGGGGGATCGACATTTTAGGACCGTTGCCGAAGGCTAAGGGACAAGTCAGTTTTGTGATAGTTGCCATTGACTATATGACCAAGTGGGTCGAAGCCAAACCACTTCGGACGATATCGGAGCAAGAATGTTTGAAATTTTTCAAAGAGTTTGTGGTGTTTCGTTTCGGGATCCCAATGGTGTTAGTTTCGGATAATGGGCGGCAGTTTGTGGGAGCTAAATTCGAAGAGTTTCTGGCAAATTTGAACATACAGCATCGACGGACTTCGGTGGCACATCCTCAGTCGAATGGGCAGGTAGAGGTCACGAACAGAACCCTGCTTAATGGCATAAAACGAAGGCTAGATGAAGCTAAAGGTCGGTGGCCGGAGGAGTTACTCAGCGTCCTATGGGCATATCGGACGACTCCAAGGTCGACTACCAGGGGATTCACCGTTTAGGTTGGCTTATGGGACCGATGCTCTAATTCCGGTGGAGATCGGGTCTCCTTCTCTTCGGGTCAGCCAGTTCAAGGATGTATACAATGAGGAAGGGTTGCGGTTGAATTTGGACTTGTTGGAGGAAGTCCGTGAGTCAGCTGTAGTGCGATTGGCGAATTACCAGCAGAGAACGGCTAGACACTTTAATAAAGGGGTGAAAGTACGGAGGTTCGAAGTTGGTGATTTTGTTCTTCGGGAGGCTGAAGCATCTACTCCCCAGAATACAGGGAAGCTTATGCCGAATTGGGAGGGTCCTTATGAAGTTATTGAAGTGCCGAAACCAGGGACCTACCGGCTTCGAGCAATGAATGGTTCGGAGATAAAGAATACGTGGCATGCTGGTAGACTTCGAAAGTACTACCAATAAAAATATGTGTACTCTCTTATTTCGAGTTTCTTACAATAAGAGAGTGGGGGGCAATGTTAGAATATAATATATACCACTAGTCCTTTCATTTCTCTTTCAGCCGTTTCAGTCTTCCTAGCAAGCTTCTTGGGAGCATGATGAAAATGAAAAGGCAGGAACATGAGGAGGTTAAGGGACCACAAATAAATTAATGCACTTAAAGTCTTTTCATTTCCTTGGTAGACTACAAACATACACTATATATATGCATATCATTCATGTTGCGAGGAGGAAGAGAAAAAAAGGCATACACATACCAACATAAATATTCCCATCAGATAGTTTAGAGAGAGAAAGGTGAGAAAAAGCACACAACAAATATTGAGTTTATTTATTAGTTGATGACTTGTATCTTTCGTATTATTTTCATAATGGATTTCTGAGATCTCTCCCCGTGGTTTTTCCCAATTGGGTTTCCACGTAAAATCCTCGTGTTATTATTTTATTTCCACGTGTCATTATTTTATTCCATACACTAAAACAAATGCATATCCTCCACCGTTAAACGTCTTTTTAGCTCGTTATTTGGTGATTTGGCGAGCGGTCAGAATTTGGCGTTAACAACAAGTATTAGCACCAATTGCTCATCTTTTTAAACTTTGTCGCATCATTATTTATTACAGTGAAGAAAACCACAAATTCAATCTCAACAAGTCAAAACTTTCACGAGGGCATTGATGCCACTAATTTCAGTACATAAAAGCATAAACAACCTAACATAAAGTAAAGTTAAACAATAACATTTGACCAACTCTGACCTACTAAGACAAATAATTTTGGCAATAAAACACATCTCAGATACAATATCTCACATAAGTAGCTTTAAAGTTTATACACTACACAGCCAAAGAAATTTTAAGATAGAATAAAAACAAAACAAACTTTAATAATCTGGTAAACATATGATAAACTCAAGGTGTGAAGAAAATAACTGAACTACTCAGATAAATAGAACATACAGGAGTTACTTGTTAATAAGCATAAACCATGCATTAAAATAGATCAAATAATTTCAGTTATTGCTAGACTTTGTGAATTCCAGCTTAAGAATAACATAATGGAAACAGGCTTACTTAGTTACCATGTCCCTTATCAACCGTGGCACCTGAACAGGGGCTTTTTTCTTATTGCTATATAGAAAACGTCGAATTCTTTCCATAGCATCAGCCTCCCTCCTAAAGTCGAATTCATACCCTATCTTGAATGGCATAAATTACATCAAGATTATCTTCAAAAAATATGATCTCATAAAGCTGGAAGAAATGTTGTACATGCTTAATGCAAAGGTAGTCAAACTCATGGTGCATAATTTTCGTTACAGAGAGATATGAGGATGCATTCATTCAGCAGATGGACACAACTTTATAAAAATATATAAATACCCATATTAATTAATTTTTCCTTTTTAATTATAGTGGGTAGAGGAAGGATAGAACCCAACCTCAAACTCTATAAGGAAATAAGTTCGTCAGCTACAAGAAAATGCCTCCACTAAGGCTCAATATTCTGACAATTCCCACGTAAGGGAGGGTCTATTACCACTTGACCTAGCTTGTTGGTACTTGGTAATTGGTAACATAACTTGAGTTCAACATCATATTATATATACAATTAATGGCAGCGGTTTCAACAAATATTCTCAAGGAGGAATTTTCTTTCAGCAAGGTACAATTATTTTTTATCTTAATTAGGAAATGATTTATTAGCTTAAACAAGAAAATTTTAGTCAGGGTCAAGGTTCACCTGTTTCTCCATTTCCTTGGTTAAAGAGTACAGATCGAATTTAATATCTGTCTTTTGCATGTATAAAGCGAAAGCTTTCAAGTTTCGGATATCTGTCATCATCAGATCCTGAACCCCTGGATGTTGCACCTATAATACATATAATTAGAACTCAAACATATTTAGGCTGCAAACTAATTCCCAAATACCCTTACCTTGACAACTACATCACTCTTATCACCTCTTAGCCTTGCTCGGTGAACCTAAAATGCATATAAAAGATAGATAAGGAATAGCTCTTAAAGAGAGCATTAATGCAGAGCTCATTTAATTTTGGCCATCTAGATCAAGTACAGAGTGATGAGTAATAAAATCATGGAAAGATCGGAAAACCTTTTAATATTGTGATATTTCTTGCACGTGGTGGGTTACCACTGGTTTTTAACACCATATTCAAGCAGAACTTCAGTCATCTTTACTTGTTATTTAAAATATATAAAAAATAAAAATAGAAAACAGCTTCAACAACTGGGGAATATGCATTAACTTCACGAATATATTTAAGTTTAAATAGACATGAAAGCCTCAAGGCTACCAGTAAAAAGCCCAAGAACCCCATTCCATGTTTCCTCATCTCAACCAGATATCTTATTCTTACCATACAGTATTAACATTGCGTGTATCATCAACTATAGCCTTTAGCAGATTTAATAATTAGGATTGATTGAAAATAAGTTATCAAGCCATGCTCATGTTGTAGCCTTATTTAGCTTGAAGTTCTGACACAAGGTAGAAGCTTGAACAATGAATAAGAAGCTTGTACATACCATGGTCTACTCGTCTGAAAGTCTAGGCTGTCTCATGTACCCAAAACAATCCATCTGTCAATACAGATTCCTTAGGGTGGACTAGAGTTGACACCAATGAGCACCTTGCTTTGTTGATTGTAAAAAGAAATGTAGCCAAGGGGATGTTTTGCTTCCAACAGCCAATTACCGCTTTTATTTTTATTTTGGCACTTTAAATTTAATCAAGATGTGTTTTAGCATAGACTTTTTCTTTTGTAGCAATCTCCCACTCACTTTCTGGTAATTCTTCTCTAACCACGTATTAATACTCACAATATCAACATATATTTCGATTTATGACACAACCAGAACAAAACATTGTATTTTTCCACAGTTCCATTCCTAATCACAAAGAAATAAATTGGCAGATGCTTAAGTTTCTTTACTGTGATTCGCATTACGTATTAAACAATTTAAAGACCTGAAGTGATAAATATACCTGTGCGATGGAAGCAGAACCTAGAGGATCAGACTCAAACCTTTCGAACAATTCTTCGATACTTTGACCTAACTCCTCCTCTAGAACACGCCGGACTATATTAGTTGGGGTTGCTGGAGCTTGATCACACAGTGTAACAAGCCGTCTCACCCATGCAGCTGGAGCCAAGTCAGGCTTCCCAATAATTTGGGCAATCTAACCCAAACCCGAGACCCCAACAAATGAAGCAAATTAGCCCATAAACTTAAACCCATTTGAGATATATGCATTAATTAAAAGGGGAAAGTCGCTGAATACCTTGAGAAAAAACCCACCCATGTCAGAGCACATGGAATAAATTTTCTCAGCTGCAAGCTCATGTTGTCTCTCCCACATTGCTTCTTGCTTGTTCGCATCCTTCTCGAAAATAACCCGAACTTGAAACGCCTAACAGAATAAAACAAGTTCGTCAAACCAAAACAACTGGAATTGGGATTTTTATTGCGCTATGAGAGAGGAAGAATACCTTATAGCCGGTGTAGATATCAGCTGCTCGAACCCAGAACTGAAAGGAGCGTTGAAAAGGTCTGAAGTGGGTTGACAACTTTTCTTGAATTTCTTTGACATCAATAGCCGGCGGCATAGTGAACTTTATTTTCCCAAGTTCCTAGTATTAGTATTATTATTATTATTATATATATCAGGCTTCAAATGAAACAGAAATTTTCGCATTTCCTCTTGGTAACCCCGCCTGACATTCAAGGTGGAGAATCCATCTCAGAAAGGGGCCGGGGGCGGGCAGGCTATCCGTTTATACGCGAATTGTGGTGATAACACAAAGAGCCATAAAAACTGAAAACATTGCATACTTTACCTTCGGCTGGAAATAATAGATGGATAGGTTTTTCTTTCCTTTTCTCAATTAATTGTCAATTTTATTTTATTTTTGTTTTTGTTTTTGTTTTCTTCACATTTTCCTTGTTTGGGGGAATACTCCATTAGTTTGTCTATTGCTTTTCTTCTCCTCTTTTTTTCTTGGTATTGTAGGCACGCAAATATGTCTTACATATCTTATTAATCACGCGACGCGATCAACCTCTATTATTTGTTATGCAAAACCTATTAATCAATCTAGGTTATGAGTACTTAATATTATTAATTGAAAATTTCTTCTCATTGAATATGCAATATAAAATAATAAATGCATTTCATTTTTAATTTTATTTTATTATTATAAAATATTCTTTTATCTACTTACAACTTGTAAGTAGTAAAGTGTAATTGATCAAAAAGAAAAGATCTTGTATGAATTGTGAATGTTTACATCCACGTTTTGGTTGTCAATTACGTTGATAAGTATTAGTGGTATTTTTTTTTTTTGAGAAATGTGTAATTAGTCG
Source organism: Aralia elata (assembly GCA_034770075.1). NCBI lineage: Eukaryota > Viridiplantae > Streptophyta > Magnoliopsida > Apiales > Araliaceae > Aralia > Aralia elata. The sequence goes on from CM068378.1 coordinate 4,477,728, forward strand.
GTCTTCTTATAATTTATATTAATCTTATGTATTGATAAATTTCGCAATTATAATTTGACATAAATTTATGAGAATAGACAATAAGACTCAGATCACAATGAGCATTTATGGCTTCTTGCGAAGTAAGGAACTGTTGGGCAATTCGGTTACAATTTGGAACAGTAAGTCAACTAAATGAATTGTGGTAACTTGCTTGTAAGAATGGAAATTGGATTATAATGTAGGGAGATGCAATACTGTTGCTGTAATTGGGGAAGAATAGAAAATAGATGATGGCACGCACTTTCGTTGTTGGAACGTGCATTATTTTGGTCATCATCTACCATTTCTCCTTTTATGCTAATAATAATAATAATAATAAATAAATAAATAAATAAAAAGTATAATACCCGCTCATCAAAATTTTGCATGCCAACCGCCAAGCCCCCATGCTTCCTTCACCCGCATATTTTTAGCAAAATCCGCCATCACCCCCACCCCATTAGCATTAGTTGGTTAAATCAACTTGTGATTAGTTGTATGTATGAGTTTATAATTTTTATTATTATTACTGATTTTTTTTTTGTATTTCAATTTTATTATAGCGACATTTGTAATTTTATTCACTGATATTGAAAGTGATGTTAATTCTGAAATTAATTTATAGATTCCAAACATCACCACAAACACTAACAACCAAAAACTGGCCGCCTAATAGCTGGGCTACAAAGACAAAACTACCCACTTGTCCAACCTATTAGTAAAAAAACTACAAGACAAACAACTGCAGCCCATACCTCTAAAACCTTTAGCCCATTTAATCACTATGTACTACCAAAGCTGGCGTGCAAGCCCCTATGCTTGTTTATTGTAGTACAACTGAAATTATCAAATACTCCTCCTATACCTGAAGTCAGAAAAAATAGATTGTTTTGGTAGCAGATAATGTGAACGACATGACATCTCAAATGACACAACAATCAAGCAGCTCAAGCAAAAGGAGTTCCAAGAGTACTAAACAATGAGATTAAGCTAATTATTTTCCCCATTATACATCTAAAGAGGTGATCAAAGTGTCCAAAACTGACATTTATTATATAAGTCGACCAAAAATTGTCTTCATACAGAACGTACACCCCGAGAATCGATATCACTACAAATTAAGGACCCAATTCTATAATTATCGACAATAGGGGAGATCTACATCAATTAAATCCCAGTTGTCGTCTTCATCTTTTTTGTCCTCCTTAGAAGAGAATTCCAGCTGATCCTGTTGCGGAGCCTTCACTTGTGGGCGTCTGATTATAGATAAGAGTGAAATTCATTAGTTGATCAAATAATTTGGAAGCAACTCCAATTTAAAGAAAATTGATTACTCTTAACAATTGAATTGCATGCGAGCTTTTAAATTGGCATGGAAAGCAAAGTGAGCAATGTTGGGACAAGCATAACAAACTCAGAATGTCAAGTACGACGGCAATTCTGAAAGCTCAATATTAAGATTTCAAAAATCAAGCAGAAAATATAGATCCATCTTAACTATATAAAAACGTGATCAAATTATAATAAAGATTTCATGTCAACAAGGCAAACAACGGAGGATGAGAATTCATAATGAAAAATGAAAGCCACAATGTCTATTCACGTATAATACAATAAATTTGATGTTCAGCTTACATCAAAGACACTTGACCCCGAACAAACACAACACAAATATGTAGGTTCGATGTTGTGAAAATCCCCGAGAGATGAAGGATTTATTTCATAATTTATTGTTTACTCCACCGTTTGGGTTCAAAACTGTTGAAAATTCGTTAAATTTCTCTTCTTTCAAGGGTCCCCTAAGAAGGAGATAAGGGTCGAGCAATTAGAGGATTGCACGGAAGATTAAAGATGAAACTGAAGGCACACATATTGCATGCTTAAACAGCAACAACATCCAAATGAAACTGTGATCACAAGCTTTCCATATTAGGATACAAAATTTTAAGATTTCTCAAACCATCAAGTAAATGTAATTTTCTTCAGCAGATGATTAGAATGTGTTGCATACTTTGGTCAATAGTATATTTTTAAGACATAAACATAGCCAATAGTATTGAGCCACCAAAGGTCCAAAGCTCAATTCATCAAGGTGCTTTACTTTCCTCAACACTTATTATGCGCCATTGAAAGAGAACCTCTATGGAAGAATGCCTTCATCTATCTGACTAATTCTAGTATCTTCTCATGCCAAGAGAATCACATTGTCAAAATAAAATTTGAAGTACAGTTGAACCGCTAAGAATTAATATTTCATTGTTTAGCTGCAGCAGTTGTTTTATGTTTTCTATTTCTGTTTTGGCTTGTTCTTGTGGTCAGATTTTCAGCTTCTTGTCTTGTATGAGATTTCAAAGAAGGATTAGGGGTTAATATGACGTCGTACAAAGCAGTTGCATCTTTACCATCTCTTACTCAAGAAGGAAATTGCAGTGTGAAGAATGGGGAATCTGGGTTTTCTAGTATGTTGTTTCATATTAATGATCTATACAGTTAAGTTTCTGAAATCATGTTTGGTGTAAATCGTTTGATATTGATGTTGAGTCCATTGTTGGACTTCCACAGTGGACTGCCAAGATAAAAATAAAAAATAAAATAAAAAAACGTTTCAACCGGGTTCGTGGGTAGGGCGTCATCCACATGCATTTTAATACTTTCCCTCAACATCAATAAATTTTTCTCTTTTTTTTATTAAGAAAATTACAAGAGACTATGACATGAAAAACCAAAAGAAGCACAACCTACTTTAAATTCAAAAGGATATTAGAAATTTATTTTTTTTGTTCGTGGGTAGGGCGTCGTCCACATGCATTTTAATACTTTCCCTCAACATCAATAAATTTTTCTCTTTTTTTTTATTAAGAAAATTACAAGAGACTATGACATGAAAAACCAAAAGAAGCACAACCTACTTTAAATTCAAAAGGATATTAGAAATTTATTTATTTATTCTTAGGCTTTGATACTAGAAGCATTGGAGTATTTTTAGTTTGATAATCCAAAATCTAAAGGTGAACATATCATTATTATCAGGCTGCTTTCTATTCTGAATACCATAAAGAAGTTATTTTTATATCCAGCAATAGTGATCAATTCAGAATTACCAAAGTTTGATAAAATCTGAATTGATAATCCCATTTCGTCCCGGGGAAAACAAAATTCTCTTTAGAATTCAGCTAAAAACACTCTAATATGTCAAATAATTAAAGCAATAATTCAACAAAACCAAGCAACTGATACCTATAAAATAAAACTTACAAAACATTATATATTAAAATAAATATATATTGAGCATATATTGTATTGTAGGACCCCTAATAACCTTTTGCGATTGCGTTTAGCCGCTTCACGGGTCTTGCGCTTGCGCTTCTCCTGGTTTGTTTCGAAAAATCTACGGCGCTTACATTCTTGAATAATTCCAGCCCTCAATACATCTCTACGAAATCGACCTATGAGCTTCTCTTCTGGTTCATTTTCGCCGACGATCACCTGAAGATTGTACGCCGATTTGAAGAACAGTGTGTTTGAATGAGCCAGGGAAGGGCACAGCACCGCGAGCAAATCAGAAGGTAGAGGAGAAGATTGGACCCGTTCTTTAGTGGGAAGAGGGATTAGGGGTGGTTGGGTTTTGACAGTGTGAGATATTGTGGTGGTTGTTGATGGTGGTGAAGGGGAGATTTGAGGAAGGGTGATTTGTGGTGGTGGTGGTGGTGGTTGTGGATTTGAAAGACAGAGAGATGAGAGAGAATTGAGGAGAGATGAGCAGGCAGACATTTCTTTACGGAGTATTTAGGTCTGCTGGTTTTGGAGGATCCAAGGGTTTTGGAAGGGTTTATGGACCTTATGGCTTATACCCAGCTCTTGTTAGAGAGAGATGGTGGCGGTTTTTCTTATGCAAAAGCCAAAAGTTGTTTGTTTTAGGCTTTTGATAAATAAAAACTAAATACATGAAAATGCAAAAGGAAAATGCTATTTTTCATTCCATATGTTGATTATACGACGCCGTTCCTAGTAAAGCCATAGTACTAGCCGGCGTAGTCTAAACTCCTCCAATTATTTCATTTTCTTTTTCTTCTTCGTCTCTGCACACTCTCTCCTTCCCCATGGCAGCGGCGGCGGTGGCCGAGCCCCGAAAGCTCCCTCGACCTGGTCGAGGCGGCGTCGTATCACACGGACTTACCGAAGAGGAAGCCCGAGTCCGAGCCATAGCCGAGATAGTCAACAGTATGGTGGACCAATCACACAGAGGCGAAACCGTCGATCTCAATGCCCTCAAATCCGCCGCCTGCCGGAAGTATGGACTCTCACGCGCTCCAAAGCTCGTGGAAATGATTGCCGCACTCCCCGACTCTGAGCGCGAATCGCTCCTCCCAAAGCTCCGAGCCAAGCCGGTGCGGACCGCATCCGGCATCGCGGTCGTAGCCGTCATGTCTAAGCCACACCGTTGCCCTCACATAGCCACCACCGGAAATATATGTGTCTACTGCCCTGGGGGACCTGATTCGGATTTTGAGTACAGTACGCAGTCATACACCGGATACGAGCCCACTAGTATGCGAGCTATTCGTGCTAGGTAAGGGATTTTACATGAAATTATTTGGAAAAAAAATATTTTTTAGTTCTTAGAAGATGATATCAGACTTGTCCTTATTCTTTGTCAGTGGCAATCCCAAGCGTTGCTGTAATATTTATCTCTCTGATTTTGCCAAGCAGCAGAATGTTGGCCAAAGTTTTGTTCTTATTATTTTTATTTTTTGAGTACAGCTCATACATGTACAATCAAGCTAGTATTTTAATACATATACATGTATTTTATATAGGTTTATAATGATGATATATTAGTGAACTTAGTTGGCTGATGAATTCAACAACTGGGAATGAAGGTAGAATGGATCATAATTATCCATTAGGGTATCATTTTATTATTAGACACGTAGTTGATATTTGTTCTAACTTAAGTTAGTGCATCCATGTAGTCTATGTAGAGAAATTTAATTCTTCTATATTCTGGGGTGACAGAATTATTGGCTTGAGCATAGAACTTTGTAAAGAACATTTGTTCTTAAACTGTGAGTCTTATATTAGAGTTTTTGTTTTTGTTTGTGAGACAAACATAATATAGGTAATTTAATTTAATTTTTAATGTTGTACTCTTTTACGTTCTTGTGGGTAGTTGTAACTTGTTGTACTGTGATGTTAGCTTACTGTATATATGTATGTGAGGGGGTAAAAGTTGGATATATTGGATGGAGAAAATCAACCTGCAAGTGATTGATATTGACTTGTCATTCAGCTCAGTTTTATTTTGAAATATGATCTTTCACAAACTTGCATCATACCTTGTTTATAGTTTTGGCGACGGCGCAACTACTATTTTACCCTAATTTGTTGTTAAGCCTTTAAAAATGTGTAATCATGTTTATGTTGTTAAGAAAATAGAACAATATATTTATATTGAACAACTTACATATCTTGATTACTACTTTCATATCTCCAGATATAACCCATATGTCCAAGCTAGGAGCAGGATAGACCAGCTGAAGCGGTTGGGCCACAGTGTAGATAAGGTATGAAAAATTATTTCATACATTCACAATATCTTGGTTCAAGTTCTGACTAACCGTCCTGAATTATCTGCTTAAAAAAGCTTAGTTTTTTCTCATATTTTCTTGATGTGTATCATTCAGGTTGAATTTATCTTGATGGGTGGTACTTTCATGTCATTGCCAGCAGAATACCGAGATTACTTCACTAGAAATCTTCACGATGCTTTATCGGGGCATACTTCTGCCAATGTTGAAGAGGCAGTTTCCTACTCTGAACACAGTGCAATAAAGTGCATTGGAATGACTATTGAAACGTGAGTTACTTCAAAAATCCCAATAAATTAAATTTTGGTGCTATTTACCTGCTTGTAAAAATGAATTATCCGTATCTAACTGATGCTGATATGCTGTTTTGTCTGAGATTGACCTTGTCATGCAAAACACCTAAATGGTATCTCTGGTAGGACTACAGAGGGTGGGGAACTGAAAGGAACGGGTAGATGGGGGGTGGGGTGTAAATATCTCTTCCTTTTTGTGTTTAGTTAAGACTTAAGAGAATCTGTCAATAACAATAATAAGGATAGAAAAAAGGCGGCTATGTTTGTTTTACTGTTTATACCCTTTGGCAGATGAAAGTGAGTTGTTTGCGGGAGTAAAAGGTTTTGCTCCGTTTTTGCTTCTCAAAAAAGGAAAAAAAAGGTTTCCCTTCTGTTTTCCTCCTTCCAGTTTACCTTCCCTACCAAACGTGCCATCAGTTAGGTGCCTCATTGATTTTTTGTTGTATTAAATGCATAGAAGTAAGGGCCTGCTTGACAAATCTGAAAATGAAGTTCTGAAAAGTTTTAAGAGCCTAATTAATAGAACTGAAAATTTTAAGTCAGAAAACATCATATGTATCATCTGAAAATTGCACACTGAGTATAATTGGAATTTACTTTTTGTACCCTTTTACAATATATTTTATTTAAATGGCTATTAGAATTATCAAATTCATGTTGTTCTTTTGGTTATCTAATATATAATATTAGTAATATATATGTATCAACATATAGATAATGACTCTTGTCTCTCGATCTCCACTGTCACAGATTACTTAAAACCATAAACCAATAGTTTTATTTTAAAAAATTGGGGAGTAAACCCCTTTTATTGCTTTCGAATGAAAACCAAGAAGAAACAGGAAAGAGAAAAGTATGAGTCCGGAATCAATTAGCATCATATTGAAGAAGATGAATTGGGGGTAAAGCTGCCAAAGGAAAAATGATCATGTATACATGGCTGACCGTGTTCAGCCAACTATTAGTAACTTAAAATTACGACCACTTCGTAGTCAAATTTTAAGTTGGCCTTATTTTTTCAAGTAATATGTATTATAACTTAACAAACAAGCTTAATTCTAAAATTACTCAATATTTTCAGTTTTAAGAGTTTAAGGGGTTATCAAACAAGCTCCAAGTGTATTTTGTAGGATCAAGTGTTAAATGCCTAAAATAAAAGGTAATATATAAAAATATTCCAAGGGTAAGGAAGGGGGGGGGGGGTCAAGGTCGTCTGGATAATGGGTATATTTGATATTTTAGGATTTTGTAAGTACTAAAATGTTTTCTTGCAGAAAAACAAGTGGGGTAGTTGCGATCCACGTGGTGAATGTGGCTTCACCCCTGGGTTGTGAATAGTTAGTTGAATTCCATTTGTAGTGACTGAATGTGTGATGTGTTCACTTTTTACTTTTTAGGAGGCCAGACTACTGCCTTGGACCTCATTTGCGACAGATGCTTTCTTATGGCTGTACACGATTGGAAATTGGAGTTCAAAGCACATATGAGGATGTTGCTCGTGACACCAATAGAGGCCACACGGTAGCAGCTGTGGCTGATTGCTTTTGCTTGGCAAAGGATGCTGGGTTTAAGGTGCGTTTTGTATCCTGCTTTCCATATTCTGCTCTTTATTGGAATCTCTAAGGAAATTTAATAAGTAATTTCTCCCAAGTACTTTTGTGTGACCTTATTTAAAGGCTATCTTAAGCATGCATAATAAGCAGCTTGAACTTAACTGCTTAAGTTTTGGTAAACTTCAGTTCACCTATTGATAAAACTGTAAAGAGAGTAAAAAAGGACATACCTCTATAGATTAGGAGGGAAATTTCTCCTCAAGAAAGTTGTTTTTAATGTCTAATTATGCACCATACACCATACCTGTGTCAAGGTAGTTGAAAATGATGTTTCTTGCACCCACATAAGCCTAACTGTGAACTTTTCATTCTAATCTTGCATTTTTCATAGCAAATACTTCACGTTTTGTTTGTTTTTTCAAGCGCTAATGTTCACACACGTGTTATAGGTTGTTGCTCATATGATGCCTGATCTTCCAAATGTTGGGGTTGAGAGAGACTTGGAAAGTTTTAAAGAGTTCTTTGAAAGCCCTTCATTTAGAACTGATGGGCTCAAAATTTATCCCACGCTTGTAATTCGTGGAACTGGACTATATGAACTATGGAAAACTGGAAGGTATGTGAAGTTTGGTTGGATTTCTGTACGGTGGTGTTTCTGAGTTTTTAGAAAGAGTTTGGGAGTGTCCTGTTTTGTCTAGTCAATTAAAGTGATTTGATGTCATTTATGTCGATTTATATGCCTCAAAGCAACTATGTAGCTTCAAGTTACTGACAGCTGTTCAAAGAAGCTAGACATTGCTAATTATGCCTATGTGCAGGTATAGAAATTACCCGCCTGAGCAGCTTGTGGACATCGTAGCTCGGATTCTAGCCATGGTACCTCCTTGGACACGTGTTTACAGAGTTCAGCGGGATATTCCCATGCCCCTAGTTACTTCTGGGGTTGAGAAAGGGAATCTTAGGGAGCTTGCTTTAGCTCGGATGGATGACTTGGGCTTGAAATGCCGAGATGTTCGAACCCGTGAAGCTGGAATCCAGGTAACTGAACATGGTTATCCTCATTTAAACTTCATGTATCGTAGGTTGGTGACGAACTGTAACTTGTCAATTTTTTATTCAATTAGGACATTCACCACAAAATAAAGCCAGAAGAAGTTGAGCTTGTTCGCCGTGATTATACAGCAAATGAGGGTTGGGAAACTTTTCTTTCATACGAAGATACCCGCCAGGTAATCAGGATGATCTATCCTACTTACAAACCCCTACCCACCCCCCTCTAATCCCTCTGCGGAACTATGATGTTTAAGTATTGTTCTATTTAATGTGTCATAATTGATTGTTTGCCAGCTTATCTTTGCTCGAGTAGGTACTGTAACAAAGTCTAATTCTAGTCGAGCATCGTGATGTTATGGTAATCTAGAATAGACATCTATGTGTACTAATATGTTCGAAAAAAGTTAAAAAAATATTCCTTGTCTACATTCCAGGAGTTTTTCAATGACAATTAATGGTTTGTAATTGCACCATGCTTTCAGCATAATGCAAATTGTCTTCTACCTTTTTTCATGTGTTTTAAATCCTGAAGGTGTCGCTCAACTTATTCTAATCATACACATTTGTGACCGATCTTCACATTAATAGTTTTAATTGATTTATATTCAATGAAATATAAAGCTGTGCTTCCACTTGATGAAATGAACACTTGATATTTATTTGTGTTCCACTGTTCCCTTATTTGTATTGTATAAGTAATATTAAATAGCAATGTTCCCTGCATGTAGGATATTCTTGTTGGATTATTGCGCTTACGAAAATGTGGTCGCAATACCACTTGCCCCGAACTCATTGGTAAATGTTCCATTGTTCGTGAACTTCACGTTTATGGAACTGCAGTTCCAGTTCATGGCAGGGATGCTGATAAGCTGCAACATCAGGTAAATTATTGTATTGCTTTTATTCTTTTAAACTCTACTTATGAGGCCACTATATTTTCTAGTTCCTACTAGTTTGTGTTGGCCACAAGTGCGCAGGCTGTGTTCACATATCTTCTTGGACATGCACCAAGTTAAATCAGTTAAAATTATTTACTCAATTTCATTTTGGTGTGGTCTCCTTTTTGGGTGTGGCACAAATATTAAGGTGTGCCAAAACTACATTTTAAATATTAGGAAAAATTATATAATATATATATAAATATAACTCCTTCCGATTTAAAATTAGAGATACGTTTTCCTTTTTAGAACGTTCTTGAAAAAGAGATAATATTCTATTTTAAGACTATTAAATGACATGATATTCCTAATTTGTCATTACTTTTTTACTATCATTATATTCCTAATTTGCTATTACTTTTTGACTATCATTACGAGCATCACACCATTATACTAAATTTTATTAGCTAATATTAAGGAAACATTTGTTACTAGGGATGCATTTGGTAACATAAATTTTCCATGAAAGTCATGTTGGAAATGCATATCTAATTGTGGAACGGAGGGAGTAGATATATAGGTATATGCTTAACAAGTCTTGTTATCTTGTGCTACAAAGAGGAGATGAATTCCCAAGGGAGTAGATAATTCTATATTGGAACTTGGTTTTTGTTTATTCTTTATAGTTGAATTGTTGCTGTAGATTACTTAAGTGTTCACGATGAACACAGTGTTCTTGAACTTCAGATTAGTTGACAGTTAGGCATGTATCCACATCATAAAAACACGTCACAAGACCATGTTACACTTACATGGCTTGGATTGCCAGCATCTATTCATCTTCATAAGAAGGGCTGACTTGATTGAAGTCCACCTCCTTCGTTATGGTGATTGATAAAATCCAGACCATAAACGGGATGGGAGTCCGATCGATCGAGCTTTCAAAGGCTGCCATTAAATATTAGGCTGCCAGTAAATATTTGTAATGTTGCTTAGAGCTTTCACTACTTTAGGTGATGCAGGACAAAACCCACCAACCCACTTAACTTGGTTGGATCAATAGTCCAAATAGGTATTAGTTTATTTCATTAATTAATTAGTTTATTTCCTTTATTGTAATCAATTAGGATTTATTTGTTTTGGTAGGTTATTTATTATGGAGTGTTCTAGAATGTATGTAATAGGATTATATAAATATTATGGGTATAATCTCCCAACAAAGATACACATTAAGATTGATTATTCGATTTGACAAATTAAAACTTTATTGCTTTTTTATCTTCTTTTCCTCTCTAATTCTTCTCCATATTTCTTTCCAACCTTTAAAGTTTAAACCCTAGTTGATCCCCATTATTATTAGGGTAAGAGATTCATTTATTAACAAGATTGGCCGCCTCCTATTTTCATTAATTCACAGGGCTATGGCACACTGCTTATGGAGGAGGCAGAGCGGATTGCTCGCAGGGAGCATAGGTCCTCAAAGATTGCTGTAATTTCTGGTGTCGGAACACGCCATTACTATAGGAAGCTGGGCTATGAACTTGAAGGACCTTACATGGTGAAGTACCTTTGATAAGAAGAGAGATCAGTTTGATAAGAAAGTCTTGTAAACCATGTTTAGGGTTAGGTTTTTTGTGGTGTGTAATTCAATTTTTTTTTTTTGGTCGAGGAAGTTTATTATCAATCAAATTTTGTATATTGTAAGTTTGTCATGAATCCCTTACTCACCATCAGTGTCCCGAATCCCTTATTCGCCATCAGTGTCATGTTCTTATAATAATTGGGATTATTTTAGTACATATTTTATTGTTTGATAATTTTTTTTACAAATGTTTTAAAAGTTCTCAATCACATTGTGGGAGTGTGCACTCGTAGTAGTGTTGGGGATCTCAAAAAATTTATTTTTGTCTGAAATGTGTTTCAAATCCAAATATTGTCATTACATTTGTTATTCTACGTTATGATGGATCGTCGGTACTTGTTGCATTCGAAGCAGACCCTAAGATGCAAATGATGATGTGTGGAGTTGAGACCCTAACTTTTAGACTTCTAAGATTACTTATTTGCTATGGATGTTAAAGAGCCACGTGAATGGAGTTAAAAAAAAAAAAAAGGTATCAATAAGATTTGCTATATAATGTTGAATGGAGTAAAAAAGAGTAGCATTAACGATGTAGTTTATTTTACGGCCCTGTATATTGCGGAATTCAATTTTTTTTTTTTTTTTAACTTCTACTAGTAGTCTGTAGACATAATCAGTTAATGGTCGGTTTTTTTTTCTTTATCAAAAAATCTATACTACCATGTCAAAGAAATTACTTAAATTCTTATGACATTATCTTCTCTCTCTCTCTCTCTCTCTCTCTCTCTCTTTATATATATATATATATATATATATATATATATATATATATATATATAGCGGTTCTTTAACGGAGTGGTCTGTTAATGGACTGGCTATAGCGACGGTTTTTCCGTCGATATAGGCCTATGGCGACGGCCCACATATGTGAACCGTCGCCATAGCGATGGTTTTTTCTGTCGATATAGGCCTATGGCAACGGCCCACATATGTGAACCGTCGCTATAGACCTATAGCGACGAAAAAAACCGTCGCTATAACTGGTCCGTTAACGGACCAGTCCGTCGGAGAACCGACCCCTCTCTCTCTCTCTCTCTCTTATATATATATATATATATATATATATATATATATATATAGGGGAATGATCCATAACTCGAGTTAGTTATTAACACTATTTCAGCTAACTCATCTCCTGTCGTCCAATGAAAGGTCTGAGGACTGCTACTCTCTCCTACGGCCAACCAAATTCTTTTATGTTGACTGCTAACCAAATTCTTTTATGTTGGCCGTTAGAGGGAGTAGCGGTCAACATAAAAGGTCGTAGAAATATTTGGCCTTCTGCTCAGGACAAAAGTCTAAAATACTCTCACCTTAGTTAGATTTAAATAATTTTAATGTATAAAATATTTAGTTTAAATTTTAAACAATCAAATTATCACAATAATCCCCAATGTTAAATTACATAAGAAATTATACAAATAAATACTTTGAAACTAATTAATGTATTTATTTGTATAAATTGTCAAATATATTCAATGTATTTATTTATATAAAATATTTGTAGCGGCAAACATAAAAGAATTTGGCTGGCCGTAGGAGAGAGTAACGGTCAGGCCCTAGTCAGTCCTTAGATCTTCCATTGGACGACAAGAGATAGTTAACTGAAATAGTGTCAATAGTTAACGCGAGCTATGGATCATTCCCCATATATATGTATGTATGTATTTATTTATTGACATTACAAAACAATTTTAAAATTTAATACTCCAAAAATAGATTTATTAAATTTAAAATATTTTAAATTAATTTAAAAATTAAAAATTAATCTTATATTTTGAAACGGAAGAAGTATTTTTAATACGCTTTTTCACTATCTTTATTTTTCAAAATGATATTATGCATTCATCTTAGTTTATACTATTAAAATTTTATCTTTCGTTATTTTTTATTTTTAAAATGAAATTTGGTTACTTTAAAAAACACATAATTTAATTTAAAAATCACATTACTCATAAATAAAAGAGGCAGCACTGTACCCATATTCTATTTACTCATCATACTATGTTTTCTGTTATTGAAGAGGAAGCACTGTACCCATATTCTATCATACTCATCATATATGTATCCTCAACAACTACGAGCTTGAAATCATTAAAGCCTTATTTTATTAGGCTCTCAAAATAAAATATTTTTAATATATAAAATAGTCAAAATTAGCACATCACTTTTGAGATAAAACAAATGCCAATTATTCACATCATTAACTTTTTGATTCAACTTAAAACATTTTAAACTAAACATTAATATTATTTTCTTTTGTTTAAGTCAATAAAATGCTAAATTAAAATATATAAAAAGAATTACTCATTTAAAAATTTATCTCATAATTTTTAATAAAACATCTTTAATACTAGTATAATATAAAACAGAGAAAATATCATTCTTTTATTATCTAATAAAAATTTATAAATAACATAAAAATAATTTTTGTTAAAGTAATGATCATTTGCTTCTTGTCCAAAACTCACAAACATAGTGTTAATGTAAATCCTTCCCCGTAACAACGAAAACACGACCAAACATGTTTTCATATGTTGGTCGTTAATAAGGACTACTAAAATAAATAAATAAACAACCTAGAAAATCAGTAATTGAACGAAAAAATAGAAGTTAAGAGAGAGAGAGAGAGAGAGAGAGAAGCCCTGCCTCAATTGAGAGTATCGTCTGAATCAGAGAAAGAGGAGGAGATGGGGAAGGCGAGAGAGATGGAATTTCATTATTATTGTTATTATAATTACGTTATCATCCTCTTCTTCTTCTTCTTCTCCGCAATTCTTTCGCTTGAAGCAACAATTCCAGTCTCCTCAATTTCTCCTCCTACTCTGGGTACCCAGGTATATCTCTCTTAAAACCCTTCATAAATTATTTCAGAATCCCTTTTTACTATTATAATTTCACGTTTTAAATTCTTATTCTTTCTTAATTTACAAGATCGAAACTCTTTCTGTTAATGTCGATCAAGATTCTCTATAGTTATTCGCATCACCTATATATATATATATAATTTAAATAACTAAATTGATTTTCATTATTGGATGTCTAGACTAGAAGTAAGAGTCCCTCATGGAAAATTAATTGTATGATGTTCCAATTTACCATCTAACTTACACATCTGTAATCATGCGCCTGCTTGTTTATATTAACTCTAACAAGTAGGATTGGATTTCTACAACACAGTTCTATTATCCAAAAGTTTTTACTTTCAAATTGGGATCTTTCATAGGAAGGGGGAGCAACCAAAAGAAGCATCATATCTCACACTAGTATCTTTAAAAATTCAAAATTTCCTACTCCTCGATAGGAAATTTGTTGAATTTATCGACATATCCACATTATTAGGGTAACAGTGTTATGTTCTTGCATTCTTTTTGCAGCTACCTTTAGCAGATATTTGTTTTTTCATGGTATTGTCTCAGTGTTTTGTTTTCTTCCCCCACTTGTTGTCTTCATATTCTTTTAAACATGTGTGATTTTGTGCATGAATAACATGCTAATAGTATAGACCACAGATCTCTTTTACTGCCTACTACTTCCATCATAATTTTCCCTTTTCATCTCCTTACTACAGGCTTACGAAGAACATGCAGCTCCAAGGTAATAATCTTTCTTGATAAGTAGCTTCGAGGTGACTTTTTGGTTACAGTTAGATCACTTGGGTATATTTTATAACTTGTCAGTTCTTTGAACTATGAGAGAGGATTCAGTACAGCAAGTACTGGGTTCAATCCCTAATTTTTGCCATCCTGAACCACATTTTTAACGTCCAGGACTCATAAACACGATGAAGAGCATGCCCATGAAGTTCATTGTTCCAGAGAAAGAAGCAGGGCTGCTTGGAAAATCATTGAGGAGGTATTTACTGTAAACACGATGTGATATGGAAGTTACTGATATGTGCAATGTTTCATACTGATTAGGATGTATGAAAATAACTTCTACATGTACTGTGCAGTATTTGATGCCGTTTGTGGAACAAGAAAAGTATCCTATTTCTCAACACTGTAAGCTTCACCCTGACAATGATCTCTTCAGAGATCAGGAGCAGCACAAGATTCACGTGGACATAAACGAATGGCGCTGTGGATACTGTAAGAAAAGCTTTCGATCAGAGAAATATCTTGATCAACATTTTGACAACAGACACTCCAATCTTCTGAATGTTGTACGTAGACCCGTGATACTCATTTTTTATAAAATAGTGTCTATGCTAAAGTTAAAAATGTTCACTATTTTCATCCAGTTCTACTTTAATGGTTGTTTGGTAGGAGGGATGGAAATTTGGAGTGATAAACTTTCTCTTCCCTAAGGATGGGAAGGTGTCTTTCCATTATGCTGTTTGATATAATGTGAAAGAAATGAAGGAAAAGTTGGAAGGGCGCAAGATGGAAACATTACAATGAATTTATTTTACTATTTTAATATCATTTTTTGTCTGAAGATGCAATTTACGTAAATTATCCTATAAAGGTCATATATGTAAACTTGGTATCCTGCACCAAAGTATACCATTTCTCGCCTCATGTTTTCCACCAACTATTTACAGGATGATAAATGGTGGGCCAAAATGAAACGCTTCTTCCTACCATCATGTTTTCATCTGTTTCCGTCCTCCAACTTTTCCACCATAGAACACACCATAAGTGCTTTTTTAATGGATTCTTTATCATTTTCTTATTGTAATAGATGTAGCATCTCATTTTATTAGGTCATTGTTCATCCCGTGTTAATTGAGGCCCCATTCATTATTCATTATCCTTTTTTTTTTCGTAACCCACTAGAAGATTTATTGCTATATACTCCTTGTGAATGACGGGAAAGGAAAGTAAAGGAATACAAGAAACGGTTTTATTTTCTACGTGTGTTTGGATGACATGGGAAAATGTAGGTCTCAACCACTAAATATTTTCTTGCGGGAAGCATTTTCCCTCAAATCTCATCCTACATTTTTTGACAGGAATTTGGGTCATGAGAAAGTCTTAAAGCCTTATTTTCCTACATATTGTAATGTCAACCAAATACTTGCAAGAAAGTAACTTTCTTTTTCTTTACTTTATTTTGCTTTTCTTTTCTTGAACTTTCTTTTTCTTTACTTTATTTTGCTTTTCTTTTCTTGAAGATCATTTTCTAGCTCAATATTCCGAACATTGAAACATGTTACTGAAAAAAGAAATTAGAGCAAATCTGTACATTCTAGATCCTTTAAAGGTTTATTCCTTCACTTTTAATTTCTTAAAGTGTTATATAAAAATGATATGTAAAGAAATTTGTATTTTAACATATTTAAAAATTAAATTTGGATACTATATTTAGAATTCTAAAAATCATAGCTATCTTACTTCAAACTCTGGAAACAAATTGGTTCTGTATTCTGGTAAAATAGTCATGCTAAACTCCTTTCTTCTTATTTTGTATTTTATTTTGTATTTTTTCTGTTTAATAACTTGCATTATGTTTCTTTTAGTCAAACGAACGATACGATGATGTCTCAACATCGTCGTAAACATGTTTTTCTAACATATAATTGAGTTCAGTATTCATTACGCTTGGCCCCAAGTGTGCGTAGATTTCAACCAGCAACCCACCCCTTGGAGTTTATATTCTTAGTTTTTTTTTGTTTTTTTAATGATGGATCATAATATGCTATTATTGAATACCTTTTTTGCACTTTTGATAAATACAGAGTCACAGCAAGTGCTTAGCAGATTTATGTGGAGCTTTGCACTGTGACCACATGATGGATTCTAAGTCTCGTAAGGCCAAATGCAATTCAGCAGCTGCTTCAAGGAACCATCACTTGTGTGAGGTTTTCTTCATCTACTAGAACCTCTATTGTTGTTTATAGTTTTCATTTGCTTATTGTGGCATCTTTTGTGCAGAGTCTTGCTGCTAAATGTTTCCCTATAGATCAGGGACCCTCAGCTAACCGACTTCATGGTATCAATTTATGTTTTAATATAATCTGGTTTATATTCTTCCAGAATTTCTTACAGAATCCTTTGCTGATTCTGACAGAACTTTTTCTACGACAATTCTGTGATGCTCACACTTGCTCAGGAGGTCGCAAACCCTTTTCCAGGGGAGGCAGGGTAAGTCTCACTATTGTTATTCTAGTGTGTCCTAGGTAAAGCTCAAGGTCACTCTCAAGAGGCAACATTGATTGCTGTAGAAGATGAATGATTCGTACGTTTATCTACCTGTACGAAATGTTACTGTCTGTAGGATTTGCAATGATTGTTTGCCACGGGCCTTTCTAGAAGCTCTTAAGCGTACAACTAGTGTACTTTTGGTTCACCTTAAAAATACAAGTGTGTACTGTTGGGAAACCAAAAGTTGCTTAGATTATATTACAACAGAAGATCAATCCTATAGAACCACCAGCTGTAAGGTTTTTCAAAACTTTAACAGAAAAGGCCATGCAGACTTGATAATATTTATGCCTAGACGAATTATTTCAGTTGTAAACTTTTGATGTATTTTACTATCTTTAAGTTTCAATTATTCATTTGTTGATGATGCTGTTCGTCGATATTTGCAGAAGCATACAAGCATTTTCTACCTGGCTATTTCAATATTGACTCTGATGCTGCTACCTATCTTCTACGCAATCGTTTATTTGTACCAAAGGTACCATGCAAACCTTTAATTCTCAGCGTTTCATCTATAACTTACTTTTGTATCAAAGTGATAGTACCTTTCTATATTTCTCAGAGAAATAAGCAAGGGTAACCAAGGATTTAAGCGCATCTCACAGAAGGGACAAAAACCAAAGCCGTCTTAGTTGGTAAGCAGAGTGCCTTTTTGAATCATGATATCTGTCTGCTTAACTATCTGGATAAAAGCTTATGGAGATTTTTTTCCGAAGTTATCTTCTATATGATTTGGGTTGATGTTGGATCTCAAAATGATATACTAGCAGTTATTTTTACAACGCCATTGTTCGTTGGAAAAATTAGAAGGAAACCTGGCTTTTCTTCATATTTGGAAATCTCAAGTATGTTCTTTTTTTAAAAAAAAAATAAGCTGTAATCTCATAGCCTTCTGTTGTAGGTCAAGCTCTGGGACCCATCAAATTGCTGTGAAAGATTGAGGATTATGACATTGAAGATCTATTCATGTTAATCATGGAGTAGATACCATTGTCATCCTGCACTCTCTTTTGAAAGCTAAAAGATTTCCTCGGTAAACTTCTCAGTCAAAGAATTCCTGGTGTACAAATCCCCCTTTCAGAAGTTGTAATTTTTGTTGTATAACAAGGTAACTAATATTTACGCAAGTGTCTTTCACTTTTCAACCTTGATAGACAATTGTATAATTGCCTTGAGAGAAAATAGTGTCAAGGATGGTGAGACTTGAGAGTGCTTATTAGGAGACAATCTGGCTTTTACTATCCCAATTTTAAATTTATCTGTAGACCATACTGGTATTAAAATGAAGGAAGTTAACCCACTTTTTTGTTTTGATATGTTTGGAACATCATACTGTGATTTTATTTACATTAATTTTTGCACCTTTTTGTTTGGTTGTTTATATGCTGTGATTGGCTTAAAATTAGATATGATAGAATTGATTTGTTTTATTTAGAAAGGTTTTTTTTTTCTTTTTAATTAAGAAGTTTGGGTTTATCTCCCCTCATTTGTTTGTATCTATTTCTGATAACTAGTATACATGGTACTCAATGTCAAACCCCCGTTACAAAATTTATATTATGTTTACTCCTGTTTTTCACAAAAAGATATTCATTTTAACTTTTTTGAAGTTATTTGTGAAATCCTTAAATTTCCTACTTATATGAATTCAATTTATTTTAGTAAATAGAGTCATGATTGCTGTAAATTGTAGTTTAAAATTTACAATTATTTATAAAATTATTATTTTGAATTAGTTAATTATATTTTAAAACGAAAAATTTAAATTACTTCATTATATATGTATATATATATATATGTATATGTATATATATATGTGTATATGTATATTGTGTCCGTCCTAGCGCCAGACCCCTGGTCCCTATTGTCGGGGCTGGGCCTTTATCCCCCACTCAGCCTGATTCGGGTAGGAGAATAGTGAGGGCTGGTCCGCTGTTGTACATGTACGGCCCGGGCCTTCTGCATTATTGAAGTTATTTATTAAGGGAGTGCTATTTCCCGATGAAAATAGTATAAATTTCACACCAGTCTCTCGTATAAATGTAAATCGCAATCATTATTTATGTAAGAAAAACATGAGAAATAATTAGATTTTTATTTAAAAATATCATTTTCTTTAACACCAAATGCGATAGTCTAGTCGTAATTTGTTATTTTCAAAGATTGAACAGGCACATTAATGCAATTTATAAACACCACAATTTTGGAATTTTTCTTAAATTTTGTTCCTAGAGTATATATATTTTTTTCTTTTGGAATTTAGCTCAATGTGGGCACCAAAGTTGACTTGAGAATAACAGGAAAATGGAAAAGTTGACAGTTATTACATATGTTGAACTTGGTACACCATCTTGTATTAAAATTAAAATAATTCACATCTATCAAATAAATTATTAATTAAATGTTTTAACTGTGATAAGAAAGGAAGGAAGAATGGTAGAAACGAATTAAATTATGGAGCTGGGGAACAAAAAGTACACACTTAATTCCACCTCTGCACTTGGCTGCCTGCCAGAGCAAAAGTATCCAGAATTAATAATCCACATTTTAATTAAGCTGATTTTACAAAAATAATCTCATTTATAAAAACTTTAAATATTAATAAAATATCTTATGTTTATTCTGTATTATTCAAGTAGTCAGCTGTGTTTTGCCTCTAAACATTTTAGACATATTAAATACTACATATCAAATATACACAACAAAACCATGATGACAATAAACTGAAAGTAAAATGAAAGTGATGAGATCAGCTATCACACAAAAAACGATGTCGTTTTTTGCAATTAGGTATATAAAAAATACATTTCATTCTATGTTGTGTATAAGAGAGTGTTTTACAATACAATTTACGTAGACACGTGATATATCTCTCACCTCCCACGAGCCTTCTAAATTTAAAAATTACTATGTTATTTTATATTATATTACTCCTTCAGTTCCATAATATATGACGTCTTAGAATTGTGCACAAGAATTAAGGAAATGATTATATTTCATTAAATATAGTATTAATTATTTATAATACCTTTTACCATATATTTATCTCATACTCTCTCTCTCATCTGTAACATTTTCCAATGAAGAGTAATTTTGAAAAGATTGTGGTTAATTCTTCTAAATTATATAAAATGTCAAATAATTTGAGAAAAATAAAATCATCTAAAAACGTCATATATTGGGACAGAAGGAGTACTACAAAAAAAAAAAAAAAATTTTACAAAACAAAGGCCCTTTTTTCTTATAATTGAAATTAGGGGTTTTGTGAAACGCAAGTAGCAGTATTTATTTGCTACTAATAGATATTGGGCGGGTGGTGTGAGTCATGTGATGTGGGTGTATCTTTAACTAGAGGTGGCCATGCACTACAGAATTAGTTCTTGTTTGTAGTAGTTTGTATGAATATCAATATTATTAGTACGTAATCCGAAGCATTCTTTGGTAGTGAGGCCAGGTCTTAAATTATTGGTATCCTTTTCAGTTATTTATTGGAGGAGATGTAAGCTGAGCCTGCCTGCCCGCCCGCACCACAAAACAATTCCTCTTTGCTTTTGCTTCTTGAAGTTGTTGCTTGCTTTATTTCCCTCTCAAAAGTTACAACCCCCACTATATATATATATATATATATTTCAAAAATTTTAATAATAATAATATAACACTTATACTAATACTAATGGGTAGTTATTCAATCTTCTTTCATGTGTAGAAAGTAATAGTTAACCCACCCTTTGCGCATGCAATCACTGAATCGAATTTTCACAATAATACTACTTTCTTTTATTTTAAACTACAGAATCAATTTGAATTAATACAATTATATTAATTATCAAAAAGATATTGTAACTTTTATTTTAGAATTAAATAAAACGCACTAATTTTAAATAATTGAATTTAAAAGTCAAAATTAAATATTTGAGGAGGAAATGAGTATTTATGGTGTCTAAAGAAAGTTAGCCAATGGTATGTTCAGATTGACTTACTTTTAGTAAGAAAGGAACGTAATACCCATAATGAAAGCCCTGCCCACACCCCAATACCATACAAATAGTATACAATATTTATACATAATAAAGTACTACTCCACTAGTAAGTAGTACTCCTACTGTAGTAGCAGTGGGCACCGGCAGTCCCTCTCCACCTAATTGATAGGGCGCCGTAGCACGCGTTGCTCTATTTTAGTAGAGTACTACTATTTAATTAAAATTAACTTTAAGTTAATAACTCCATTTATACTCATTCTATGCTATGGGGTTCAGAATCTGAGGTAGAATCTCACAATTAACGACATAGATTGGGTTTAATCGAGTGCTATGCTACCCATTCCCAAAGTCTTATTTGACATTTGGATGTCTTTATACATATACATGTAGTGCGTGTATAAGTATATATAAATTGCTTTTAAGAAAAAAAAACTTACATTTGTTAAAAGAATTTCTTAACATGGTCAAATGCTAAGCACATAGTTCAAGAGAATATTCTCTTGAACTGTATACATATTTCCTTGAACTTAGTACAAATACAGAAATCAAGAGAATATACACACAGTTCAAGAGAGTATATTCTTTTGAACCGTGTGTTTAACATGTGCCCTTAGGGCACATGTTAAGAGGACCCTTTATTAAAAATGTAGTAATAATTGCATGATAATATTCAATCATTCAAGAATGAAAGTAATAAAATATCAAGAATTTTCAATCATTTTATAATTTTAATTTTTGAGCAAATTAAAAAATATATATTATTAACTTAGAATGGAGATTGTTTGATCTTTTGACACTTGGACGTAGTATGTACATGTGTGTGTGTGTGTATATATATATATATATATATATATATATATATATATATATATATATCCTTTTAATGTTAAGGTTTATCTTCTTCTTTTTTCTTTTTTCTTTTATAAAAAAAATGAATTAAACTCATTGACATTACACCCGTCCAATGTACATGGATTATTTTTCTCATCGTCTTTTGTTGGACATTGAAAAGGAGTCTCACTTGTGGGTGGGTTGATAGATGGAGTACTTTGATCACTTTTGTGAATCGGTTTCCACCTAAGTCTTCATTCTATGTATGTAAGGAATGGGAAACGACATGAACAAATATTTATATGGACATTAATCAAGTCACACTAGCTAGCTACTTTGTAACCAATGACAATCATAGCTTTTTCAAATTCATTTTTTTTGGGTTTATATAACAAGAGCATGCTCCAATCCAAATCTTTAGATAAAGAATCTTGATATCAAAATTAACATTTAATTTCAGTGTGATCCGATCCGATCCTTCCTTTAATGAAAAACATTTTTTTCAAGATTTTTTAGATACCATTTTTGTTTCACATAAATAAAATCCAATTTTATAATTCGAATAATTAAGACAAAATTTTGATATGCAAAAGATTTGGGTTTGGATTTATTCAATTTCTTTTATTTTTGTTTCCCTAATTCTGGCGAGAATTAGTTATTGTGATTGGAGACTATATATATATATATATATATATATATATATATATATCTTCAAGGATTATTGAGTCAACACGAGTTCTTGTGGTATATATGTTTGGTGGGTTTGTCCTAATCCTAATCCGTCACATATACTACTTATTAAGAAGGAAAGGTAACAAACAATGGTTGGTGAGGAGCCCAGGCCTCATTCAATCCTGGAGTGGAGAGTTAAGTCTTCAAGGACAATGATGTGATACCAAAAACTTGTTCACATTCCTAAAAAAAAAATTCCAAATTTCTTGGCTAAGTTGTTGTACATTTTTCAAAAGAAAAGGGAAAACAAAATCATTTCCCCCTTTTAGTATGGGTCTTGTTTTTAGGGTACACTCAATTAGGTAACTGTCTCCTCTCCCCACTCAGAAATTGCCCGTATAAATTTTTTAGGTCCGACTTTTAGTTATATGGACAAGTCAAATTTAATCTATATATTTTGGGAATATAATATATATGATCACATTAATTTTCATAACTAAAATAAAACATATTTAAATATAATTTTTCATATATATATATATAATTGGGTAATCAATGGAAATGGCTAAAGGCTAAAGCTGGATATCCTCCTAGTCTAGACTCTAGTGGATCCGCAACTGACAACTCTTGAGATTTGACTAAAGTTTTTGTCCTCACATTTTACGACCTTTATTTTTGGCTTTTAGCGCCCTGGTCCTCTTTTATTCTTTTATTATTTCTCCAAAAAAAAACAAAAAAAACAAGAGTTAGTCTAATTCTAACCATTCCCCCAACTTCATTATTAAAAGAAAGCCCCCTTTTATAATTTGTTACTCAGTCAGCCAGTCCGCACGAACCCAGTCTCACTGTCCCAGTCTCCCGTTATTATATTATTATGTATCTCAAAAATAATAAAAATAAATATTTTTATAAAAAAAATTAACGGTTCTACAATCTATCTTTAATCTTTAATATAAATAATAAATTGGACCCACGTTAGTGTTAGTGTTAGTGTGGGTAAGAGATTTTTCTTTTTTTTTTTTTGTGAAAATAATAAAATCTCTCAAAAACACATGTAGAACCTATACAAAAAGTAACTATATAAATGCGCCTTTATTATATACGTACACACACCTAACACAGACATCAACTCTCAGAGAAAGAGAAAGAGAGAGAGGAAGAGGAAGAGGAGCTTTGTGGAAGAATGGGAAGTGGGTTATGCAAAAGACTGGGAAACTCATGGAAACAAAACAAGAGAGGCTTAAACGAAGCTGTTTCAAATAGCATGGTCGGGAAATACTTCAAGTTAGATGCTAGAAAGAGCTCTTTCACTATAGAACTACGCGCCGCCACCGCCACTTTTCTTACCATGGCCTATATCATCACCGTCAACGCCACCATCATCGCCGACTCCGGTGCCACGTGCTCCATTTCCGACTGCACCGCACCGGCAAACCAGACGGCCGGCCCGGACTGCATGCTCAAGCCTAATGCTGGCTACCAAGCCTGCCTCTCTAAAATCAAAGGTGACCTCATTGTCGCCACTGCTTTGTCATCTATGATTGGCTCATTTGCTATGGGCCTTTTGGCCAACCTTCCCTTGGGCCTAGCCCCGGGTATGGGTCCAAATGCTTACCTGGCTTACAACTTAGTGGGCTTCCATGGATCTGGGCCCATCTCGTATCAAACCGCCATGGCAATAATCTTGGTTGAAGGCTGTGCCTTTCTAGCAATAGCTGCTTTTGGGCTTCGTGCGAAGCTCGCTCGTTTCATACCTCATTCGGTTCGGTTGGCTTGTGCTGCAGGCATTGGGCTTTTCATTGCGTTCGTTGGCCTTCAGGCCAACCAGGGCGTGGGCCTCGTGGGTCCTGATCCGGCTACACTACTGACCATCACGGCTTGCAAGAAAACAGATCCGGTGACGGGAGAATGTAGCGGTGGAAAAATGCAAAGCCCAACATTTTGGCTCGGGTCGGTGGGATTCTTGATCATGGCATATGGGTTAATGAAGGAGGTTAAAGGAAGCATGATATTTGGTATTGTTTTTGTGACATTAGTGTCTTGGATTAGGGGTACTGCTGTGACTTTTTTTCCCAACACTACCCTTGGTGACACAAATTACAACTACTTCAAGAAAGTGGTAGATTTTGGGGAGATCAAGTCAACTGCTGGGGCTATCAGTTTCACCAATTTTAACAGGAGTGAGGTGTGGGTTGCTCTAGCGACCTTATTATACGTGGATGTGCTAGCCACCACAGGCACATTATATACCATGGCCGAAATTGCAGGATTTGTAAATGAGCAAGGAGGGTTTGAAGGGGAATATTTAGCCTATATGGTCGATGCCGGGTCGACGATCGTGGGGTCCAGCCTCGGAGTTTCACCAATCGCCACCTATGTGGAATCATCGGCTGGGATACGAGAGGGGGGTCGTACCGGATTAACGGCTGTGATGGTGGGGATATATTTCTTTCTATCCTTGTTTTTCATACCTCTCTTGACTAGTGTACCACCATGGGCAATAGGCCCGTCTTTGGTAATGGTTGGGGTGATGATGATGAGGGTGGTTAAGGACATAGATTGGAGCAACATAAAGGAGGCAGTGCCTGCTTTTGTTACCATGCTGCTCATGCCACTGACTTACTCTATATCGAATGGGATCATCGCAGGAATTGGCATTTATGTACTGCTTAGCGCATTTGATTTTGTCAGAGGCTGGTTCAAGTGGTTCGTCGAGATGAGAAGAAGGGTGGTCAAGGAAGAAAATCAAGTATCAGCAACAAATGGCGCAGATCAAATTGTAGAAATGATTTGATTGTAACTTTGATGTTCTGCGAGATATATATTTTGTTTTATGTCCCGACTCATTACCAGCATTAGATGCAATAGCTACCATGAGAGATAGATCCCACCCACCCCCATCACCAAGTTAGACTTAGAGGAGACCCCTTACTTTTCATGGCCGCTTGTGCATCTTTTGATGGTGCATCAGACTGATTAGCTAGACGAGTAATTTCAACTTTAGATCGAAGTCACTTTTTTATGATACTCGGGCTCTTTTTTTGTTTTGTTCAACTTCAATTTGAACACACCTTCACCAGCTGAACCCAGAAGAGGTTTGAGGACAACTTCCTCCAATCATTAACCAGCATAAAATAAATTTGCTTGCTGAACAGTCTGAAACTTAAATAAATCCATTTATATTTATATAGTACCATCCACCGGTATTCTAATTAAACGGATCAATTGTTCAGAAGCAGCTTCAACATCATGGATGAGGAACCAAAACTTTCTAATATTTACTGCTAAATAACCAAAATTTATGCATAATTCCTGGTTACATGTCATTGTAACTATGGTAAGTATTGATGTGATATTACCAACTGAAGCTTGAAAGATTTAACATACATCTCACTTACGAACAATATTGACACTGTAGATGCTCTCTGGTCCATTCTCAATTCTGAAAACACATTCATCTCCTGGATGCAGTCTGTTTGACTTGCAAAATGCTTTCCATCCACTTGCCAAAGCTTTTAGACCATGTTTCTCTTGGTAGAGGACTGGCCAAAATCTTGTATTTGGACCTCGAAGGATTACTACCTTTCTGCTTGCCCTTCGAAATGAAATTGATGGCAAGCATTCGGGCAACTCCTGCTCAAATATTAGGAGGATGTCAAAAAATAGAGTATATAATAAAGGACATCAAACAAAGCCGAACCTGTAAAAACTAAAATGTATACATGGGCCAAACATATCACTTGAATACCCAGCTAGCAGATGAAACTAAATAAACACAATTGATGATCACCACCCAAATGTGGCAATTTAAGGCCCAGCTAGCACACAAGAACTAAATTTTCATAAAGAGAACAAGGAAAAGATTGGATGGCAGGGCATCCTCAAAAAATACATAAACATGATAAATAAAATTGCAGTTTCCAGACATTCATGATTTCAACATCAATGGTTTGAAGTGATTGAGTAGATGCAAGCCAAGAGATTAAATAGCAATGCATATTACATATAATATATATGTGCATTATATTATAGACAAATATCTGATAAGATTTTGCATAACTTTGAGACTATGTATGTGGGAGAGATAAAATGATTATGTTCTGTTGTCGTTAGTTAAAAGTGATATAGCAAAATATGAGGAAACAAACAACTCAGAGTAGTTCAGCAGGTGAATCCAATATTCTTATGCACACTGGCTTGCAATCTCCTTGTGACACGGAACAAGACAATAAGACTACCGGAAAAAGAGTAGTCTTCGCAATCCTTGTAAAAGTTAATCCCTAATTCCATTATTTCAAATACATCTGATATAAACTTAAACTAGGAAACTAATAGCATTTTAGCTCGACTTGTATAAGAGATGAGAAAAAGAAAATGAAAGCAGAATTGAAGATGTACACAGAAGTATGTCCATAAAATGAAGAAAGTAAAAGGAAGGTTTATAAAATATGTACTAATCGAAAAAGGTTTATAGAATGTCGTGGTGAAGATTGAGATACTTGACCTAGAAATTAAAATTTTCTCTAATGTAAGTACAATTTTATCCATATATTTTAAATTATACTTGACAAAAAGGGTTTCTGATGAAATAAGTTGGAAGGGAATAAAACTCAATTTTTTTTTAAAATAAAGATGGATCTGGCTGGGTAAGAATCAAAGATAAGACGAATCACATGACCATTATGACAGTTATATAAGATGTAGAATATACTTTTCATAAGGAAAAAAAAAATCCCTCCATTGACGTCCTCCTCCATTTTTATGGTCAAATTGACCATTTTTCAAATCACTAAATCGTATTATTCTTTTATATAT
Organism: Aralia elata; assembly: GCA_034770075.1. Lineage (NCBI taxonomy): Eukaryota > Viridiplantae > Streptophyta > Magnoliopsida > Apiales > Araliaceae > Aralia > Aralia elata. The sequence goes on from CM068378.1 coordinate 4,505,203, forward strand.
ACAGAGAGACTTTGACCACAAGCAACAAAATACTGTATAATTTAGTTTTAATCTTAAGGTTTCTGATTATGAAATTTCAAATATATATGCTTCATTAGTAATTTTAATAATGTTCAATTTGACCATAAAAATCATAGGCCATTGGTACTAGGACAAAGGGAGTAGTATAAGAATATTGGATAAACTCTGTTTTCCTAAGTATATCACTCCCCAAGGATATTATACATAATACATATCAATAAATATGTATATTTATATACACACACACACACATAATACAAATCATGGTTAAAGTTCTGACTGGAAAAAACATATATATATGATGCATACATGCATAATATAATGTATGCAATCACACCAGACACATTAGACTAAGTAAATTACATAAGATCCATTCTTCAACTATCAGTAGAAAACTAATCTATCTCAGAAGTTAAACTCCAATCAGAACATGATATATTAGTGCAGCCAGAAGCATAACATTGAGATTTGTACTGTATCATTTAGAAGTAGCAGCCAGAAAAGTATAAGAATGTTGGATAAACTCTTTTGTCCTACCAAGAAAATATAATAATTATCATTGTTGTTTGGATAAACATGTGAGAAGCATCACCCTACCAAGGATATTATCACTTAGAGAACAACTAAAGATACTACATATCATTGTTTAAGTTCTGATCGACAATCATGCTACATGCATGATTAGACAAATGTATGCAACCAGATCAATCAGAGAAACTAGTCTACACAAATTTTAGAAGATTGAGCGGAAGTATTAAGTATATCAGTAAAATTTTGCACGTTGAAGTGACATATGAAGTCAATAGAAAAGAGTCAAAATCAATCTTTAATACTAGAAATTTAGAGCAAAAAAGATGCACATGTGCACGGAGCCAGCATAAGTACCACGGGAATCTAAAAGTACATATGACACCCCGTTGGCCGTTGGGGTGAAAATTGTTCCAAAAAGAGAAAAGAACAATTCTAAATTCAGCAATCAATTAATCACTAAGATGGTCAGAAACAACAGTAAACAATGAGTTTACGAGCAACATACCAACAGAGCTTGGCTTCCTACCACCGCCAAACAAGAGTTATTGGATGTATCTGGTGAGCAAGCATTAAATGAATAAACAGGTTCTGTTTTCACTACTTTAAAGACTTCATCGTTGTCTTTTTCAGCCTTACTGGAACTCTGACCCAATTCATTGAAGAATTTTGGATCCTTTCCTGCAAATTTATTAATGCATTTCATTTAAAATTAGAAAATAGAAAAGGTGCGTGTATAAATGCTGCAAGGCATCATGCACATGTACACATGCATATCTAACCAGCAACCCTTTTTTGGTATAGCTGTAAAAAGATGAAGACGCAGGATATAAAGTAATACCAGAATTCATACTCTTGCAACTGGACATCTTATTCATCTCCATTAGCTCTTTTTTACACGATTTCATAGTTTCACCTGTTCAACATTGCATTACTCCATAAGCACAAGATAAAAATTAAAAAGTTTTTAAAGAAGAAAGCACAAAAATGTACTCCTCCTTCCCAGAATAAATCTCTAGATCAAATTGACCATAAAATCAATAAACTGTACTACTTTTTAACCTTTTTCAGCCCTGCTGGAACTCTGACCCAATTCATTGAAGAATTTTGGATCCTTTCCTGCAAATTTATTAATGCATTTCATCTAAAGTTAGAAAATAGAAAAGGTGTGTGTATAAATGCTGCAAGGCATCATGCACATGTACACATGCATGTCTAACCAGTAACCGTTTTTCGGTATAGCTGCAAAAAGATGAAGACACAGGAGATAAAGTAATACCAGAATTCATACTCTTGCAACTGGACATCTTATTCATCTCCATTAGCTCTTTTTTACACGATTTCATAGTTTCACCTGTCCAACATTGCATTACTCCATAAGCACAAGATAAAAACTAAAAAGTTTTCAAAGAAGAAAGCACAAAAATGTACTCCCTCTTCACCAGAATATATCTCCAGATCAAATTGACCATAGAATCAATAAACCGTACTATTTATTTACCTTTAGACGGAGAAACTATGACTACTATAAACTACTACATAGAATTTAATACTACACCCAAAGTTCGTGATTTCAAAAATCTAAATAAATTACTCCCTCCGTCCCCAAAAGGATGAGCAAATTACAATTTGCACACATATTAAGAAAAGTAAAAGTAGAGAAAAGAGAGTATAAAAGTTTCAAATTTATTCTTAATGGCCTCACAAAATTATATAAAGTGCTGAGTACTTTTATTTTTTTTATATTAATGGACCCCACTAAATGATATATTTACCCTTCACTTTATGTACTTTATCTTATCCTTTTGGGACAAAAAAAATTGTACTTTTAGTCATCTTTTTGAGGACGGAGAGAGTATCTTTTAAAATTGGTTACAACCATAAAAATCAAATTAGGACATTTCTTTTGGGATAGAGGGAGAGGGGGTAGCTTTAATGAAAACACTGTAGCTCCTACAATCAGAACTGATGAGACATAAGCATCAAGGGAGGAGCACAAACAATATTGACACTCTAACGGCCATTGGAGAGCTGCAATACCCCGACTACAATCCATGAGGAGATTATGGGGGTACAAGGCGAGCCAAGTGCTAGGTTGCTCAAGCTCCGCTCAAAACTTTATTGAGCTCCAGCTGAATCTTGAGCTTGGCTTGTTTAATGGTTATCTCAAGTGAGCATCTAACTGAGTGTAGCTCAAGTGGTTGGGTTTTTATTAAGCCAAGTTTAAGTAGTAATTTTTTTTTTTTTGTAAGTGTTAATCTTCCGTTGTTATAATAAAATAATATTTTACCTAGCTCGAATCTTATACAATGAGTCGAAGGTGAGCCCATTAAATAACATAATTTATAACTATAACGTCCTCAGCTCCTCTGCTTCACAAGTGCATAAACAACCTGAACAAACAAACAACAACCATGCTGGGGCTGTTTATCTCTTTTTAGAGCCCTAGTAGGAAGCATATTGACAAATGGGGTAGGGATAGGAATGACAAACAAGATAGGTGATTAAAAGAATATGCAGATCATTGCGCTTCATAGTTTCATTTGAAGAAGGAAAAACTTAACTAAAACACAATAAACTGGTGAAAAGACCAACAAAACCTAGTTTTATAAAGAGAATAAAGAGAAGTAACTAACTTGAACGTTTGTTCCCATATGCAGCCTCTGGGCATTTAACTATTTTTGACGTTGTTGCACTGTTGATCCTATTTTTTTCATTTTTCCCAGCCGATTTTCCTAGTAATAGGCCAGATGGGTGGTCAATCTGATGATCTTTGTCAATGGTTGATACTTTCTCCCGCAGTGAAGTGGTATTATTTTTCTGAACCTTTGCGAAAGCAGCCACTTCTGTAGGTGGTTCACAACCCGCTACCTCCGTAGACAATGAATTCTCATTCAATATTCTTGCAATACTCTGAGATTTCAGGACGGTATTAGAAGGATGAGGAGGTCTCTTATCATGACTTCCATCAGCATCAACTCTAGTCCTCTGCATTTCAAAGTTTGACAAATCATATAAATAGCTCCTGTCTTCTTTATGTTTATATCCAGCATCTCTATTAATCATATGAAATTGTTCTATATTGTTATCCTTCGTCACTGGTTGGCTTTGGCTTCCATTTTGTGACCCAGATATAACAGAAGTACCCGAACCCTGTTTATTCGTTAAATCATTGAAATTCATCTGGCACTCTCCAACTTCTGCACGAAACTTTCCCTTAGTCTTACTTCTCTTTCTCTGGTTACCATTTGCTTCAGGAAAATTTAGTTTTTGACAGCCAGTTTTTCCATAGATTTGAACAACAAAGTGAGATCCAATAATATAGTTGAATATCAAAGTATCTCCCTCTCTCAGGCCATGGTCAGTGAAAAACTTATGCCATCCCTTGTCTAAAGCCAAGCCATTATTAATATTGGCTAATGTTACTGTCCAGCGCTGGCCATTAGAATCCTCAAGATCAAAATTCTGTTGATCACTCAAGGCTGACATTTTTCGAGAAACTTCTGGAGGCAGGTACTGCAAAGATGTAGAACATATAAGAAGTTACAGTATAAATAGTTTGATAAGAAAGTCTGCACAACCCCAACAACTAGTTAATAAAACCCTAATTACTAACAACCATAAAAGGCGAGGGGGACTGCAAAGATCTGTTAAACATTTCTTGTGGCATTACTTTTTGAAAAATAAGTTCCTAAAGAATATATGTTCTACTCATGCAGACATGCAGATCCAGGAGGGACACAAAGTTTTTGAAACCATTGTTAAGGGAAAATTTGAAGAGAACTTCAAAGGAATGGTACAAGCATGAAAAGATAATACAAGATGGTTTAACACATATCCTAAACACCTTCAAGCCTAGTTATGCATAACATTATTACAAGGACATATGCATATATAATAATAAACACAAACCAACAAAGAAGTGGAAAAGGACTTAAAGAATTTGATACAAAGGTCCTTTTAAGATCTTTTTAATACAAAGACAGCTTTCAGCACCTTATATACGTTCACCTCACCCATATTCAGATTATAACAATTTTGGATCTTTTGAAACCAGTGTTAGACTCCTTTAATCGCCCAAATTTATTTCGCGAAGCAGACAACAGAAGAAATACGATAAATGATTGAGACCAAGTTACTGGTATAGAATGATTGTTCCCAGGAAAGTTTACATCTATTGAGAGAAACCTCCTCATTTAGGGGAACCAGTTAACTGCTAAAGCTTCATTCCGGTGTAAATTTGGGACATGCTTGCAGTTTCCAACTATACAAAATAAGTGCCCATTTATTTCTATTTCAAGTTTTTCTTTGCGCTAGTATAATCGCTATATAAAGTAGATTTATCTAACCATATTTATTCCTATTTTTACCATCATATGAGTAACATATTCTGAGACAAGTTCAAAGAAAACTAATAACATATGGTCCATGTCTATGTAGTTAAAAAACTATAACTCCAAGAGACAAATACTTCCTCTGTTCCTCATCCAATAGACCTAGGATAAACTTTGTTAAAGCCAAAAAAAAGAGCAAACTCAAAAATAGGAACCAAATACAAACAAGACCTCTCTCTTTGCCCCCAAAACATCTACCCTTTTTTCTCCCTCAAAATAATCCACCAAACAAAGTGAGGGATTTAATCCACCCTTTCTTCGACCCCCATCCAAGCCTTCTAGACATAACGCCCGCACAAGACTCCAAATATCCCTAACAAAATTGCAAAGGAATAATACATGATCCATCAAATCCCAAGAATGAAAATACAGCACACACGGGTTCACATTGATTTCTCCCCTTCTCCATAAATTATTTTGAATCAAGATAGCCCATGCTCTGCCATCCAAGAAAACAAAGACACCTTTCTAATGACCCATGCTTTTATTTTTTCAGTAAAAAGAAGATATTTTGTAAGATGAAAAGCGAACCCATGCACAACACACAAGTGTCCCAACCTCATCCAAAATAGCCAACAAAGAATCAACCTCCTCAAGTTCCTGCTCTTGAAAATGTCTTCTAAAAACCGACTATCAAGAAGCTCTCCCGTTCAAGATTGATACATGGTCTACAAGCGGCTTTGTCTAACGTAGTGGAAAAAGAAAGATTAGGCCACCTATCCTTCGAGAAATCCTCTCTGACCCACAATGACAAGTCAAGCCAAAACCTAATTTCTGGCCCTTCACCCACCATATAGTGGTACTGTGGTAGTGATGATGAGAAGTCTCCCAACCCCCGGGAAACAACCTTCCACACACCAACCCATTATTCTTTTTGGCAAGCGTGATAATTTTGTCATTAAGATATGTAATGCCCAAAGTTCTATAAACCATTTATGACACCAAAAGGTCAATGTTTTTACCTCATCTCCATCAAGCTGTAGTTACTGAATTAAGACAAGTTTAGAATTTGAATGTCATTAGATATTAACACTAGAGCTCTAAAAAGTTATATAGAATAGATATTAAAAAATAAAACGGAAAAAACTGTACATTGCACAAATCTTCTCTATTTTTTTTTTAATTTTGGTCCTACACATCGATACATTGCATATATTACGATGCAAGAATTTTGGGACAAAGAGAAAATTTATCTAAGAAATAGAGTGATTACAAGTAAGATGGTGGCAAGGAGTCCACCCACCCTGTAACAAGTGGAATTGTTTCAAGGGATAAATTGGACATAAAAAATAAACTTAGCAAATATGTGGGGACCACCATGTATAACCCAAACATTTTATTGGGTATGAACCCACGGTCCAAATTTCCTGTCCAAATTTCCGGTTTGCGTAGAAGAACTCTTTATGAAAAAATTAAATAAAGAAAAAAGATATGTGCATATGAGGTAGACCGTGGCCAAAGCTTTCCTAAAGTAGAATTCTACTAACTTTCAAATTTCAAAGCAACAAAGTCCAATACAATGCTCACATAGTCACATAGTACGGGACAAATCACAAACGAACGCTAAATGCTAACCTATAATACTGAGCTATTGAGATAATTACATAATCAGCGATATATAGGCATGTATCACAGTATTTGTGCATTACTTAAGTAAATTTAAACATGCCTCACACAATTAAATACTTGCCAAATGACTAAGAAGTTGACCAAAAGTTCATTAAGCTACAAAATAGGAAAAGAGCAATACTACTGCAGCAATGAAGAAGACAAAGAATACATTATGCAATAAGAATAAAAAGATAAATGAATAACTGAAGCAGCCTAATATAACATTTTACTTATTATCTTTTAATCTTTCTGAAATAGTCAAGTAGAGCTCAAAACAAAGGTGAATCTAGGGTTACATCATCTGTTAAAAAAGATGCAAACATGCGCAAGTCGGTATTACATTTGCATTCCTATTTCCTAACAAAAACAATTACATATAAAGAAAGAAGACACTAGTAGTTCCAGGAATGATAGAAAAACTCAAATGAAAATAGGGAGGACAGCTTGTTGAAATGAATGCACATAAGGAAAACTGAGAAAGCTTGAGAAATGAAAGTGTACCAGAAATTTTGAAAAATCGTAGTTGCCATACAGGAGTTTGAGAAAAGAGATAACAACAGGTGATGGGTCTTTCTTCTGTCCATGAATCAATACACAATTCTGTGTGCACTCGTCACATACTTCCATAACCTTCATTTCTTCTTCTCTTTTATAAGCAAATTAGGTTGCGAAAGCCTGAAAAACCCTTTATATACACAGCAATAAATATGTTCATTTATATACATGCACTTAAAGATACACCAGAAGCAAAACAAATTAGAACGTGGAAAGAGAAAAAAAATAGAACTAAAGACAAAACTGTCCCCTAAATCTCAAATTTTAACGAAAATCAATTCAATCAATACCTCAAAATATTTAAAAACATCAATTGTGTTCTTTTGGCCTAAGCGCCCAATTTAGTCGCCGGAGAAAGACACGTGTCAACGAATTAACTAAATTCTATGAATTGAATACGGATGGATACGTATATTGTATTTTATACGCATATATAGAATCAAAATTAGTTTACGCATTTACAACCAAACGAGTAAGGAGCATCAGTGAGGGTTTTAGGTATAGATACACTTCTGATTTCGAAAATGGACTCTCACAAATGGAGTTTGAGACCTGTCGGCCAGGACATGCCACAATATTGGGTAATATACTTAAATATATGTTTGTTTGGTTTGCTGTTTGTTGATGGAATCTGGGAATAGGTGATTTATGGTGAAAAATATTGCTTCTTTGTTGTGTGTGTGTGTGTGTATATATATATAATATAGTTAATGGTGGACCTCTGCTTTTGTTCACTTTGTATAAAGCTTTGTTCTGTACAATGTTTGTTTCTTTCTCTATCTGTGTGGACAGGCCACAATATAATACATAAAGCAAGGATAAACTTAAGTGTCTGATGGATCAGTTAAGTCTCCAAAGATGCTTTGAGAACTTCAATGACTTAATCACTACGTTGAGAGTTGAGACCAACTCCTGCAATGTGTTTTGTACTATGTAACATTCTCAATAAAAAAATAGTTCACTTTGAGTAGATAATTACTCCAATTTTCAGAACAAACAAAATAGAGTGAGAATGGTCATGTTGTCCAACTTGTCCTTTACAATGATAAATAAAATAGATGGTATCAAAAGAGTACTCTTTTTTCCCTTGTAATATTTCTCATATAAATAAAACAAACAGACTTCCCTTTTATTTAGAAATCAATAATAGCTTGGCCAATTTATAAACAGTATAATTTTCAGATACAACTTGAGCCTCTATTTGGAAGTCACAACAAGAAAGGGGGAAATAACATGAAAAGTAAAGAGCAAGATAAATCCCCCTTAATGAACATAATATCAAAATACATTTTAATCAAAACCTAAAATCAAGTACAATGATAAACTCAGAATTTATGATTGTGAAGACTTGAGGCTGTATTTGGAAGTCAGAACAATAAAGGGAAAGAAATTGAAGGGGTAGATGAAGATAAATAGCAGATATCCAACTAAAAAATCTTATATTAAAACCCAAAATTAAGTTTTGGGATTCTTTGAAATATTCTTTTTGACGCAAAAAACGAAAATTGTCATCAAATTTTTTTAAACCCTAACCCAATGAAGTTTGATCGAGACAATGCAGCTGTACGTACTCCTGGACTACCCTTAAGCCTCGTGCATGTCAAAATCGGAGGAGCAAAATTCATGGACATGGGTCGGCTTATTTTAGGAAAGAGAAAAATCACAGAAAACCTTTATACGTATGTGTATATACATACGTATATGCATGCACTTGTATATATGTAGTACGGGAAATAGAGAGAGAAAGAAAATCACCTCTGAAATTAAGCTGATGAAGAATGAAAAACTGCCTCTTTTGCTTCTACAAACCCTTGATAAACCCTCCTCCTACAAACCCTTCAGAAACTCCGCCCATAAATCTTTCTGGTCTGTCAAAAGTGGACAGGTGGGAGGTGTAACTCCCTATTCCCTGTGCTCCTACGCCTACAACACAAGTAACGGCAATTTTAAGAAATTATCAAGTACTCGAATAACATGGTAGCTACACAGTGCTACTTAACACTTTGTTTGGTTCAAGAGATGGTGTTTTAATTTTTTGAGACTATATTTATGAAAAAATAATTTCTATTTTATATATTAGTATTTATTATAATTTTTAAATACTATAAATAATCATATTTATTTTTCAAATTTTAAATAAATATATGCTTCTATTAATTAAAATTTTAAGATTTTATTTAATTAACTCATAGTCAAAAAGTACACTCTTCGTCCCATAAATATTGTTATACAACTTTTTAAAAAAGTGTTAAATTATTATTAGATTTCATAATTGATCCCTGTAAAATTAGCGGTAGAAAATACTCCAAAAATATGAACCACACAAGTTTTAACCATTGGGAGATCCACTATATATTCAAGTTTAAATAGTAACAATGACATAATTATGCGTAAATTAGTAATATAACTCAAAAAAGTTATTTAAAAAATAAATATTATAATTTTTATGAGACTTCTTAATAAGAAACCATTGCAATATTTATAGGACGGGAGTGTATTAATTTTTATGTGGTCTGGTAACTAATTATTTGTAACTTAGGTGACAAAGAGCTGACACATAGGTGTTGGATCACTAAATCTTAGTGATTTTCTCTATCTAGTGAATATGAAGATAACCTCAGACCAATCAGTCGAATATTAAGCAATTCATGCAATTGTTAACCTCTTGCCAATTGATTCACACGAGATTCAACATGCCCCATGCTACTCCATACAAATATTTTAGACTATTTTGGTAGACCGTCTAGAAATAGTTTGGAGTCTACCTTTAATAATGAGAATCATTTTTTCTAAAAATCTTAACTATTCTGAACGTTCTTTTTCAGGCCTTTCAACAAATATCAAAGAGCTACTTTTGTTAAAACTCGAGCAGAGAGAGATAGGAAAACCCTTTTAAACGTAATTAGTTTCTTTTCGAGTGAGAATGAGATTTTAACTGTAAAATATAGGGATCCATATAATGACATAAGAATGCATATCTAAACATAGTATATATTTAGATGTGCTTAAATGATTAAAAAATTGTCTTTTTTTTGAAAAATCGAAGTAAAGTTTTGAATTTTAATTTCTAATAAGAATTTATAAAAACTATTGAGTACTCGGAAGAAAAGTTTTAACATAAGCAGCAGGGATTCGCAAATCGATTTATCTATTTTTCAGAATAACATTTCATGGTCCAGAGTGGTGTTTGTTTCCATGAACTCTGACCCAAAAAAAATTATCACCTTCTTCTTCCGGTCTCCATCTCTATAAAATTTTCGTAAGAGACTAATAACCAACGAATTGCCCTTATTGGCTTACTTATTCAACCAACTAGACCCCAAGAAAGTACTGTTATAACTCCAGTTCTGAATTACCCAAATTTTTAAGTTTAAATAGTGATTTACTTGGTTCGGATTTTAATCATCACTCAAATTGTTCCCTTCAATTCACATTCACATTCACAACCAAATTCAGTTTGAGTTTGAGGGCGGATGATGATGGATTTTTATCACCTTGCAAATTCCAGTTCTCGCCAATAATCCGTGAAGCTCCTTGAGCCTGATATACAGCATGCCAAATTCCTTAATGCTAAAAAGTATTTGAAGAGAGTTTGTGAGAAAAATTAAAGGAATTTGGTTTGACAATATAATTCAACTGATGCTTTGTTTAATTAATATTTTTAGCAAGTGTATATGTTTGAAGTTGAAACATACAGAGAATTGAAGGTTCACTTGTGCTCCTTCCCCTCTTTTAAATTGAACTATACAAAATAAAATCCCCAAATTGTATGCAGTCCTGTTTATTTTTTCCTGATTAACTGGGTAGCACAAGTTCTTGAGCCAGTTTACTTGCTAAAAAAAAAATAAAAATTAGTTATGGAATTAATCCGGGATTTTATGGTTCGGGATTATATGATATGGGCTAGTTACTTGAGGTACTTATTTAATGCAAATGTGTTTTCAGGGCAGCTTCTATTCAAATGAAATTGGTCTATAATAACTTGGCACCCAGATTGTTGCTTTTACTCCCGTGGATTGATTGCTCGTGTACATGTTTCCTTCTTAGTTATTTAAATCTCTTCCACATAATTATTTTCAAGGTCGGTCTTTATATTTATATGCTTACTCATTGTCTCTGTAATTCAGAAAGTTGTCCTAGCTTTTTTTTTTTTTTGGGTCCTTGTGGGAGGCAGGAGCATCTAAGGCATCGACTAAAGAGCAATTGGTGGCTACCAACTGATTTTTTTTTTTTTTTTTACAAATTGGAGGCTGGGAAGACAATTAGTTGATGAATAATTCTTGCAAGGCTGCATTTATTGTCTAAGTAAAAATTTCATCAAATAATTTTGTTTTTTGTCTTTCAACCCAATATTTTATTTTATTATTATTATTATTATTATTTTTTTGTCTTTCAACCCAAATTTCTTTTATAAAATTATGTGCTTTATATACCCCCACTAAAATAGTAACATGTTCTAAATCTGGTTAACCTATATTTTAGACTTTCCCTTCACTGGTGACCGTACATCAAGCCTTCTAGTTATATATATAACCAAACAAAACCTGGCTAAACCTAGTACTAACAATTCGCTTTTATTTGATAAGTAACTTTAAGTTATCAATCTTGTACCTGTTTAACTTTTGTTGTTTCACAAAAATTTGCTTTAAATGTTCTGTTTCTGTTCTGTTCTTTACATGAAAATCTTTTTTTTTTTTGCACTCAGTTGATGACTTGAAAATCCTCAAATTTAAAAAGTAAGCATCGTCCTAGCTCGAAATATAAGCATGTGAGGTCCAACCTCTTATTATTAGAAATACAATGTCTACCATACTAATATCATTCAACCTCACATAGTTTTGAAATGAGTAGTTCATTGAGATCACATGCATTGATAGTAAATGCTTTTGAGAAGCTGACCAGCCTGCAATCAATTCATAGATTGCGTTTTCCGGCTTAACAAGTACTCAAATGGAGGTTGAACAGATTCTCCAGTGAAGAACAAGTCAAAAATTGCTTTGTACATGGCTTCAGTGAGGTGGACTCCATCCCAATTGATGTACTGAGAAGGGTTTGCGCATGAAGTTGAGATTAGTGTGCCACATGGTCCGAACATGTTTAAGTTATATGTTCCACCACCTGATCCACAACAGGCGCTATAGAGCTCATAGAAGCCATAGTTACCTGCATTCTTCATGACATGTCGGTAGGCGTTCCAGTAATCAGCATAAGCAATGACAGCATTTGGAAACTCTTTCCTTAGGTCTTGCAACCTGGCTTGGTAGACATTGTTGTGAAAGTAACTCAGTGCGTTCACGCTTCCAACACATCCAATATCATCTCTGTCAATATCTAAAAACGTTTCCATGGACAATGTGAGGCATCCTATTGGAGGCAGACCTTGGACAACAACAGACTTGGCGCCCTTGTTGAGCAATGCCTGCAAATCAACAGAAATAGGTAATTCGTGGCCACTTGATCTGATACAATTTGGTTGTTGTATTAAGTATATTGATACTTTTATCTGCTTTGGCCTTTTCATTTCAGTAATTTTCTATAAATTGCAAAGTACTATTTACTGGTTCCTAGAATGTTAATAGGTATTCATGATATTTATATTTGGAAAACACTCCAAAACTGTTGTTTGAGGTTGAAATTATAATAGTATCAAGTTATAATGAAGAATATTGGTTCTGTTAACAAGTACCTTAGGATCCCTTTTTAAGAATATCTTTTAAAAGTTTTGCTAAAGAACTCTTGTTAAACGAGTTAAGTGAAGTATTGAACTTCATTAAATGCTTTTGTAAAGGTTACATAACAACAGTTTCATGAAATGATTCTTTACAAGTGCCAATGTGGTAGTCACACTTGTTAGCCTTTGCCAAGAATATTTGTTAAGGATATTTTTTCCTTTTTAAAGAATTTATTCCCACGACATTTCTAAAAAATTGTCTTCTTTGCCTTTACTATCAGTTTCAGGAGCACTATTGATTTACATCAATATAATGGTAATATTTTCATTACTCTACATTTTTACCCTACATTATGAGATGGGATTATAATTTTCTCTTGTTATGTTTGTGAGTTTTAGAAAGGAAGGGAATGGATGGGATTTTAATTATATTTTCTCTTGTTTGTGAGTTTAGAAGTAGGGAAGAGAAGGAAAATGATTCTTATTTTTAAACTACACTATTATTAGATTACCCTTACATATATAAATATAAGAAATGATATGATTTAATAATGTCTATCTATTAGAATTATTTTGCTTAGCCTTTTTTTTTGCTTTGTACTATATTGACTTTTGTACTATATTTATTTTTGTTAAAAAAACATACTTGCAATTTGAATAATCACAAAAAATCCATTTCGACAAGAAATTAGAAAAATACAGAGATTAATTTTAATAATAATTTTAAAAGGAATAAAATCATCCGAGATTTACTCACGCTTATATAATCACTACAAAAAAAAGGGTCATTGCCGACGGCTGTTACCGTCGCCAATGACTCAAATGCCGTCGGTAATGACTCATTAGCGACGGCAACTACCGTCGCCCTCGCCGTCGCCCTACAGGTCGTCGCCCATGGCTCCCGTCGATGGCCGTCGATAAAGTACTCATTGGCGACGGGAACATTGGCGACGGCACGCCCGTCGTCCAAATGAGTAATTTAGCGACCGGAAAATTCAGTCGGTAAAAGCCGTCCAAAGAGTATATTTAAAATAATATAATAAAAATAAGTACATGGCGCGACGCAGATCGCCGTCGCCAATGATAGCCGTCGAGTAATGAGTAAGCACAAACAAATCCTGATTTATTTTAAAAAAAATTAAAAAAATGCTAATACCTGTTTATAAATTATAAACTAGTTATCAACCTAAAATAAATAAATAAAATCCACAAAAACGCAAAATCAATAACCATCAAATCTTTTAACATCAACCCACTCAAATAATCTACGTATGATAAGGTATAAAAATATTTAAGTAGATACAAAAAACCATCAACCGCATTACATACAAAAACCTAAGTTTTATACAAAACGCAAAAACTGTATCTTGTACAAACATGAAAATAAAAATATAAACACTAACTATAATCCCCAAGATCAAGGAGTATCGGGTTATCGATCATCACCATCTCCCGTACCACCGCCGGTACCCACCCATCCGTAGCATCATCAGTATTCCAGCCCGACGGTTCATCGCCTTACGCCGCTACCTCCACCCCTATGAGGCTCATCAACAAGTCCCTACAAAAATTAAAATAATTAATTTACAAAGTCCCCAAAAGAGAGCATATTTAAAATAATTATTCTAAAGTGTTCCTTTCATTTATAACAAGTATCGGACAAACCAAACCTGATAACTCGGCCCATCTTTTTGGTCTCTTTTTACGACTAATTGTTCTACAAGTTTTTTCTTTATTTAAATACAATTTTCGGCAAACCAAGCTGATAACTCGGCCCTCTTTTTGCCTCTTGTTCGGACTATTTTTTCTAGAAGTTTTTCTTTATTTTATAACAAGTTCGGCAAACCAACAGATAACTCCGGCCTCCGATCCTCGAATCGAGGTTCCGTAAGTTTGTGACCGTGTCCCAAATATCTATGAGGTGTCTACGTCTACGGTTTCGAGTTGGTTTGACGCCTGAGGCGGGTTTTGGCCTCTTTTTTTCGACTATTCTTCAAAGTGTTCTTTATTTTTCTCCAAGTTCGGCAAACAGCTGATAAACTCGGCCTCTCCGGATCTCCGGAATTCGAGGTTCTGTAAGTTTCTGACGTGAACCAAACATCTGGGAAGGTGCTAACGTCTACGGTTTCGTGTTGGTTATGACGCCTGAGGCGTGTTTTTTGGCCTCTTTTTCGACTATTCCTTCAAAAGTGTTTTCTTATTTTCTACCAGTTCGGCAAACGAGCTGATAACTCGGCCTCCCGGATCTCGGAATCGGAGTTCCTGTTAAGTTTCTGACTGTTACCAAATATCTGGGGAGGGCTACGTCTACGGTTTTCGTGTTGGGTTTGGACGCTCGAGGCGGGGTTTTGGCCTAGTTTTTCAACCTATTTTCTTCTAAGAGTGTTCTTTTATTTTATACAAGTTCGGCAAACGCGCTGATAACTCCGGCGGCCTCCGGATCTCGAAATCGAGTTCCGGTAAGTTCTAATGTGTCCCAAATATCTGTGAGGTGCTACGTCTTACTACGGTTTCCCCAATTGGGGGTTTTTTGGTTTGACAGCCTGAAGGCGGGTTTTGGCCTCTTTTTCGACCTATTCTTCAAAGTGTTCTTTATTTTCTAAACAATATCGGCAAACGAGCTGATAACTACGGCCTTCGGATCCTCCGTAATCGAGGTCCGTAAAGTTCTGACGTGTCCCAAATATCCTTATTTGAGTTGCTACGTCCACGGATTTCGATTGGGTTTGACAGCCCGAGGCGAGGTTTTGGCCTCTTTTTCGACTATTCTTCAAAATGTTTTCTTTATTTTTATACAAGTACGCAAATGACTGATAATCCGGCCTCCGGATCTCGTAATCGAGTTCCGTAAGCATTCTGAGTGTCCCCAAATATCTCGCGAGTGCTACGTCTACGGTTTCGTGTTGGTTTTGACGCCTGAGGCGGGTTTTGGCCTCTTTTTTTCGACTAAGATTCTTCTAAGTGTTCTATATTTTTATACAAGTTCGGACAAACGAGCTGATAACATCGGACCTCCGGATCTCGAAATCGAGTTCCGTAAGTTCTAAGGTGTCCCAAATATACTGTGAGGTGCTACGTCTACGGTTTCGTGTTGGTTTTACAGCCCGTAGGCGGGTTGTTGGCCTATTTTTCAGACTATTCTTATTAAGTGTTTTCTTTATTTTATACAAGTTCGGCAAACGTAAATGATTTTTAATTTCTACAAATTGCTGGTTTATTTTTTTATCTCTTACTCTTCAACCTCTATATGAAAAAAACATCGTGCAATAATTAATGAAACTTATCTCTATATAAATTTACTCTTCAATGTTTGATAGTTTATAATAAGCCAATATAAAATAGACAAACCCGTGAAATAAAATAAAGGAACAGACATCACTAATTATATTTAACCACATCGCGAATAATGTCCGAGGAAAGAGGTTGTCCAAGGAACCAACCGCACATCAACATGACGAATGGCTTCCACTCGGACCAGACCCATCATCTCGTCCGGCAGAATCCATCCCGGATCGATGGAAGCCGTGGACGACCCCATCCTGAGCAAGCTGGTAGATTAGATACGCTGCGGGATGAGTGCGCCTGATATGTATAAGCATTGCTCTCCATGCACACCTCTACTACGATCCCGCCGGAAGAAGTCCGTCGGAAAATGAAGGGGCCGGCAGCCCGATCCACTCGCGACCACACACCTGCTCTCCGGTGGGTGGGCCGAACGCCTAGCTCGCGCAGCAGGGCCACTAATCGTGGTAGTCCGGGTACCACGGGTGGAATGCCACAACCTCTAAAACCCCTTCTTCGGTCCCCCTGTAGCTTGCAAGCCAGTCCCCTCCAGACTCTCATCAGCCGCGTCTGGTCTCGGCATCCTATGACGCCATCACGTCCGCTGGCAGCTTCCTCTACCCGCATGTCTCGTACCGTCCGCTGAAATAGAATATATAACCAATTATGAAAAGCATAATTTGTTTAAAGAATTTTAATACGAATTTTCATGAATAAAAAATATCACTTAAATTAAAAGGAAAACATTAAACTTACAGCAATGCCCATCTGCCATCAGGTGAGATATAAACCACCATCCTCTTCTTTTGATGGGCGTGCCAACCCCAAAACTCTAGAGCGGGAAAGGTGGGCGCTGGGGGGGGGGGCAGGGAGGGGGATATGTGGGGGGGGGGGTGTGGGGGGTGGGGGGGGGCGACTGAGAGCCTAGGGGGGGGGGGCAGAGGGGCAGCGGACTCTGTGTCGGCTGCTTACGCTGTGCGACCTTCTTCTGAAAATCAGCTCCCTCCCAGGGGGTGCACATCTGCTCCAAACCGCGGGGGGGGGGTGGGGGGTGACATCTCTAAGCGTCTGGGGAGTGGAGGGTTGGGGTATATGGTGGGGGGTGGCCAGTTTTCATCTCTAATATTTCTGAAGCACAGTCATGCCATGAGGTGGTGATTGTGGGTGGGGGACCGGGGTCCTCAAATCGTAATATCTCTGCACCTTATACATTATTAACTTAGTATACAACAAAATCGAGAATATATAAAAAAACATGCCAATGTATATAATGACATTTTACCCTGAAAGGGGGGGGGGGGGTAGGTCATCGATAATCAAACAGACGTGTGCGTCATCCCATCTGCCCACCTCATCCACCCACTTGAGAATCGATTCGCACGAGAGTGGGGGAGGGGTCCCAAGCAACGGGGTTCCTTGGCGAGGGGTCAAGGATACTACAATTGGAATTAATCTTTTGTAAATTCTAAAGTATATATACATGCAGGATTTTATGTAAAAAAAAGGTGGAGGGCAAAATTATATAAACAGATCATGAAATTACCGGGGGGGTGTAGGGGCGAGGGGGCAGGGGGGGGGGATGGGAGGGCCAGCCTGGGGGATTCCCTAGGGGAGGTGGAGGGAGGTGGGGGGGGTCCCGGCAAGTCCCCGCGAGGGGCCGGGGGGGGGGGGTGGCGGTATGTGGGTGGGTGGGTGGGGGGGGAGGAGATCAGGAGGGGGTGGGGGTGGGGCTGGGGTGAGGGGGGGGACAATACTATATAAGAAAAACGTAAGACGTAAAAGAATCTTACCATGTAATTTCCCTGAAGTATCCGGCTGGGTTAGAACCTCCACCGACCCACGACCTGACTACCCATCTCCCCACCACGAACGGTGGGGGCGCGGGAGGAGGGGGATGGTGGTGGGGGGGGGTCGGGTGATGGGGGGGGGGGGGCTGGCCATATTATGTAACTGGTACAGGTGGGGGGTAGAAAACAAAATTATTATAGACATGTGGGGGGGGGTAGTTGGGTGCAGGGGTGACTTAAATAATAGAATCGAATAGGTAGTGGAATGCAATACATAAACTATACATATAGGTACAAGTAAATAGACATAAGTGGTGGGTAAATACTCCTTAATCATTTATATCACAAATCCATCAAATATCAGGGGGGGAATCGTCCATTTCGCGCAGTAGGGGGCTGTCATCACCACTTGGGCCGGTTTGGGTTTTCCACAGGGGATGGGGACACATCATCTTCATCTTCACTAGACTCACTAATAACAACACATCAGTAAGTGGGACACTATTACACTCAACTTGGGGTCATCGTTCTGGGGGAATTGCACTTGAAATCCACGACTTTGGTGGTTAAATAACCAGTATACCATACCTTGCAGGATTCTTAAACACCCCGTGCGTAGTTATACCTGCGTTGCTTGACTTGCTAAAATAAATCTCGTTTGGGGGTTTTGGACTTAAACATTTACCTGTCAACAGTCCTGAATTTTGTGAGGGGGGTGTGGGTGGTTTAACTCGGTTTGGGGGGGAGGAGGGGATGGGGGGGGGGGTTGGGTGGGGTGGGGGTTGTGACAAGGAGGGGGGGGGCATTGAAGCATACTAACTCTTTTTGACCCACAAATATTTGAGAACGACTACTTCTAGCAGTGCGTCCATAACCAGTCTTCCAAAAGATTAGGAGGGGGGGTGGGGGGGGGGCAGCTACCTTTAACCACAACTCCAGATCAATGGGGGGGGGGAGGGTAATTCCCCAATATCGCAATCACTAAATCTGTAACCGTTGAGGGGGGGGCATGCAGCATGTAAATAGTTATCTACAGATCTTTCAGGCCATCCGCTATAAGCTTAAGTGGGGGGATGTCAGCTTATCCCGGGACCTAAAGTAACGACCACAACATATTAATAAAATTAATTAGGCCATAAGATTCATTCATGAGGTAAATGATTAGCAATCAATTTTATGATACTTAATACATCGTTAAACCAACATGCAAATTCGCTATTCCTCAAAATTTCTAATTCCCGTCCGATATAGTCGGATTCGTCTTCACGTATCTCAGCATCATATTGGATGGGGGGGGGGGGGGGGGGGGGACTACTTACTAAATGTGGTTGAACTAGGGAGGAGGGGGGGGGGGGGGCGGGAGGGGTGGGGGTGGGGAGATGGGGAGGGGGGCTGGGGAGGGGGGTGGGGGGGGGGGGGGGGGGAAGGGCCCGACAGGGGGGGGGGGGGGGGAGGGGAGGGTGGTAAAGGGAGGGGGGGGGGAGGGGGGGGGGGGGGGGGGGGATGGGGGGTGGGGTTTGGGTGTGGGGGCTGGGGGGGGGTGTGGGGTGTTGGGGGGGGGTGGGGGGGGGGGGGAAGAGGGGGGCGGAGGGGGAGGGGGGGGTCGAGGAGGGTGGGGGGGGGGAGTAGGGGGGGGAGGGGGGGGGGGGGGGGGGGGGTGGGGAGGGAGGGTCGGGGGGGGTGGTGGGAGGGGAGGAGGGGGGGGCTTTTTTTTCCCACCGAATGTTGTACCGGATGGGGGGTCCTGAGGGGGGGGGGGGGGTGGGTGGGGGGGGGGGAAGGAGGGGGGGGGTGGGGGGCGGGGGGGGGTGGGGGAGGGGATGGGGCGGGGGGGGGGGGGGGGGGGTTCGGGGGGGGGAGGGGAGAGGAGGGGGGGGGGATGGGGGGCGTGGGGGGGGGTAAGGGGCGATTGGGTGGGGGGGGGCGCGGGGGGGGTTCCGACGTAAGCGGTGGGAGGGGGGGGGAGGGGTGGGGGTTTGGGGGGTGGGGGGAGCGGGGGTTGGGGGGGGGGCGAGCCGGGGGTTCTAGGGTGGGGGGGGAGGGGGGGGGTGGGGGGGGGGGGGGGGTGGGGGGGAGGGGGGGAGGGGTGATGGTGGGGGGGGGGGGGGGTGGGGGTGGGGGGGGGGAGGCGGGGAGGGGGGGGGGGCGGGGGGGGGGGGGGGGGGGGGGGGGGGGGCGCGGGGTGGGTGGTGGGGGGGGGGGGGGGGGGGGGGGGCAGGGGGGAGGGGAGGGGAGGGGGGGGTTAGGGGGGGGGGGAGGGGGGGGGGGGTGAGGGAGGGGGTGGGGGGGGGGGAGGGGAGGGTGGGGGGGGGGGGGGGGGGGGGGGGGGCGGGTGGGGCAGTGTGGGTGCGGGGGGGGGGGGGGGGGGGGGGGCGGGGGGGATGGGAGGGGAGGGGGGGGGGGGTGCAAGGGGTGGGGGTGGGGGTGAGGGGGGTTGTGGGGGGGGGCGGTTGGAGGGGTGGGGGGGGGGGGGTGGGGGGGGGAGTGGTTGGGGGGGGGTGAGACGGGGGTGGGCAGGGGGGGGGGGGGGGGGGAAGGGAGTGGGGGGGGGGGGGGGGGGGAATGGAGGAAGGGGGGGTGGGGGCTGGTGGGGTGGGGGGGGGGCGGGGAGGTGGGGGGGGGGTTGGGGGGGGTGGGGGGGGGGGGGGGGGGGCGGGGGGGGGGGGGGAGGGGGGGGGGGGGCGGGGGGGGGGTGGGGGGGGCCGCCGCAACAATCTCGCAGGAGTACCTTGAGCCTCTCCCAGAAAAAGGTCGTACGACTGAGAGCCTGTGCAATGGGGCAGGCGACTACTGTTGTCGGCTGCTGTAACGCTGTGCCGAATACCTGATATCAGCTTATCAAACTGGCACATCTGCTCCCATACCACACTCCAAAGTGAAAAGTTTTGCTATGTTTTAAGCGCCCCCCCCCTTTCCTCCATCAACCAGCTAATGTTACACTCTTCCACTCGTGGACCCACTTGTGTGCCAGTTTCCATCTATAGATATGCACGGGACCACAGTCAAACTTGGCTTCGTATGGAAGGTCCCAAATTCGTAATATGCTCCATGAATCAACATATACCATGATGAGGGGAAGATCATTAGTATAAGCAACATAAACTGCGATAGTATTTCCACTATCTGCCTCTCCCATTTTATCTATGTCTGAATTGGACTCCTTCAAACATAGATCTCTAAATAATTAGAAAACTCTGAATCAGCCTTGCTTCTACCACACGTTTCGTCAAACCAAGTCGATAAATGCAACTGACGTGTGCGATCAACATCTGCCACCTCATACATCATGCACTTGAGAATTTTCGCACGATCCCCAAGCAAACGTGTTCCTTGCGTCGCGTCAAGGATACTACAATTGGACAACACCTTGATATATTCTAAAAGTAAAATATCCATGCTGGAAGCTTCATGACCACTAAATCACAAATGTACAAATATCAATAAACAGATAATGAAATTCCCTGGTCAAAGTCCCGACACGGCTTACATAGAGGCCGCCTGGTGGGGATTCCCTCACACAAGCCACAAAATTTCCCTTCATGTTCATTTTCTGCGCACACTATCACAGTGCAATCGACTTTTGTTGGTCCTTTGTTCTACCACTGGATATTATGACAACACTGTAATAAGAAAATATTAGTCAAATACATTCTTTTCGGTACAATGCATCGATGCTTACCATGCAATTGTACCAATGCAGAGGTAGCCGGGCTAATACGACAACTCAAAGAACAATCCACGACCCCCGACGGAGTCCAGTTGTGAAGCTTACCAAGCATCGCCCACCCATGAGCTCATCCTAATACCATAATGTATGTCTTCCCTGGTATGGTGGAAAACAAAATATCAAGCTATTAATTCCACTCAACGACTGCAGTACTTAAAAAATAGAATCGGAATCAGTTACTTGACGTTTCATCTGATTTCCGATTGCAATTGTCAAGTCATTACATATCGGATAACGATGCTCAATCGCATAATAGTACATACTCCTGGAAGTTGCATTTAAGAAACTAAATTTCCCCAATATCAGAATCGTCATTTTGAGCCGCGCAATAGCTCTAACGATTCTCGCTTAAAAAATGCACCATCTGTCGACATCCTCAACAATCTCCCATGGGTAAATCATCGACCATCACAACATCGATCACTTTCCCACAGGCGACCGACATCATCTTCAACTTCACTAACTCACTAGTAAAGCTGCCTCAGTGTCATAAGTCTCTAAGTAACTCAAACTTGTAATAAGGGGTTCATCGAACCCTGTAGCCCACGAGGACATCTATCACTGGAAAACTAATGCCTAGGTAGACATATACCATGATGTCTTTAATTGGACTCTTATCACCCCGGAATCAGTAAAGGCTTGACTTGCTAACATATAAATGGATCTTCGTTTTGAGTTTAGTTTTGACTTACATTTACTGTCACCAGTCCTGGGAAGGTTATATTCTCAACTCAAACTCCCAATTTTCACATCAAACCAATGCCGGTTGAAGTCAAACTAACTCTGTTGTAAGACCCAAGATTTTTTTTTTTTTGGATTAAACGCCATCCGTAGCATCGTCCCATAGCATCATAAATCCCCAAAGATTATCGTAGCATCCCTCTTTAGCACAACTCCAGAGGTGCTTTTTGTCAAGTGAATTTTTCCACTCAATACCGCACACTTAAAATCTGTAACCGGTTGACAATGCAGCATGACCCTCAGCCTATTTCCCGTGTTGAGTGCCATACCTCATATAAGCTTAATCGGCGGTATGTCAGCCTTTATCATACGGTGAGGACCTACCAAGCTGAACCGGCCTCGTGCAATTATAGAAAGTAACGTAAGATTCTTTCATGAGGTACAGTCTTTAAAAATCCCTTTTCTTGCGTGTCATAGTATCTACATCTTGTATCCAACCGCAGATATCACATATTCCTCGTATATTCTAATTGTCATCACGTCCCGATATAGTCGGATTTCGCTTCACGTATCTCAGCATCAATTGACCGCAGTACAATCTTCTCATACGACATTATTATGCGAAGAACTTTTGAACCAGTTTCTTCACTTCGTAGTACGATCCTGTTAACTGTATTGGGCGGCAACTTCGGTAAGAACTCCAAGTGCATACAATGTTGGCAGCTGCATACTCAGTTCAGTTCAAGAATTCGCTCTCACTGCAGTCATGCTCGTTCATGACTAAAGTAAAAGCCGTTAGTCTTCCTGTGTTCAGACTAAGACGGTGCAACCGCCTTCGTGTCCGACGTAACGATTGCCGCGTCGTCTGAACATTCGTGACCAC
Source organism: Aralia elata (assembly GCA_034770075.1). Classification (NCBI taxonomy): domain Eukaryota; kingdom Viridiplantae; phylum Streptophyta; class Magnoliopsida; order Apiales; family Araliaceae; genus Aralia; species Aralia elata. Next base: position 4,528,343 of record CM068378.1, read on the forward strand.
AAGTACAACTGATAGAAACCCTTGACCAAGCTCCTCCATAACATCACTATCAGCAAAGCTTGAACCCCTACATCGGCCTGTGAGTATTCCACCTTTTTGGAAGAATAAAGGACGACGTAATACCTATTTGTTATCAATGCACGTATAAAAAAAAAAAAACTAAAGTATAAAAAAAAAAAGGTTTGCAATGGTTTTAACAATATGTAAAACAAAAAAGTAAAAAGCTTACACAAAACAAATGGATACTAACCATCTAAAAAAAATAGCAACGGGAACCACCAAACTGGCTTCGTATGAAAAATAAAAAATGCTCCATTGAATCACAAAAAAAAAAATGGGACAAAAGACTCATTAAAAAATAAAAACACATAGTATTTCCACAAACAAAAAATCTAAAAAACAAAAATTGGAGCTCCGTCAAACATAGCTCAAAAAAAAAAAAAAGAAAGTATAAAAAAAAAAAACTCTGTCAAAGTCAACCAAAGATAAAAAAAAATAACAAAAAAAAAAAAAACACAAAAACTGCCAACGAGATCAACTTCTGCATGAATAATGACAATAAAGACTTTTTATGAACTAAAAACTTCAGCTCTCGCCTTTACAACACCTTGATATATTTGAAGAATATCCATCTGGAACTTCAGTACACAATCCAAAAAACATATCAAAATAAAATTGTTCCCTGGTCAAAGTATAAAAAAGGCAAAACATAAAACCACCTCCATAAAAACGAACAAAAAAAAAAAAAGAAAATGTTCCCTCCACATGTTCATTTCTTTTCTGCCAAATCAAGCCTCGACTTGTAGTTGTCTTTGTTTCTAAAAGGCAAAAAAAAAAATAAAAAGCAAAAAAAAAAGAAAAAAAAAATAATAAAATACATTCTTTTCGTTATGCATCGATCTAGACAATGGCCGAATGCAGAAAAAAAAAAAGCCAAAAATACGACAAAACTGAAAAAAGAACATACACCGATGTGTCCCATTGGTGAAGCTTATCCATACACCATGAAAAAATCTTCAAAAAAAAAAAAAAAAAAAAAACAGGTGGAAAAATTCAAGCTAAAAAATCCAGCACAAACACTGATGTACCAGAAAGACGGTCAAAAGCGTTCTTTGACGTTTCTCTGAAAAATAAAAAAAAAAAAAAAATTGTCTAGTTCATATCTTCCGAAAAAAACGATGCTCAATCGGCAAAAAAAGAACGAAGAAAGAAACTAAATTTCCCCCCTTGTTTGAGCCGCATAAAAAACTGAAATGCACACGGACATGAACAAGCTCCCATGGGTCGAACCATCAACCACTGATCATTATCCCAAAACGCCGAAAAAGTTATTTATGGTCCACAGTAAAGCTGCCCCAAAAAGTTCTCATTACTAGATAAAAAATAAAAAGGGTTATAAAAAACCCCTGTAACCCACAACATCTTAAAAAAAACTAAAAAAAAAAAAAAAAAAAAAAAAAAAAGAAAAAATAAAAACTAATGGCCGGAAAGACATTGAAAAAACAAAAAAAAAAAAACTCTTATCAAAAAAAAAAAAAAAACGAATCAGTAAAAAGAAAAAATAAAAAAAATAAGAAAGAAAAAAAAATTCCAAAAAAAACATACAAGAAGAAAACAAGGTATACCACAACAAAAACACTGGTCCAAAAAAATAAATAAGGCTTGGTGTAACACACAATGGAATTAAAGCATCCGTAAGCAAGTCCAAGAACAAAAACAAAACAAAAATGAGAAAAAAAAAAGGTGCTTTTTGTCAAAAAAAAAAAAAACAAAAAGCCCATCTGCCGGGGTGCGTCAGTTGACCCAAACAAAAAAAAATAATTTCCCGAGAAAAAGATGCCCAAAAAAAAAAAAAATACATAAACAAAAAATGTGTTTTGACCAAGAACAATTCATCAATAAATGCCTCGGAGCAATAAGAAAGAAAATCGAAAAAATGAAAAAAACAATAACTACCATGCGTTAGTTCATAGTAAAACAAAAAAGCAGATATCACATATCCACTTATATTTAAAGTCATCACCGTAACATGGAACAAAAACAAAGATAAGAAAAAAAAAATCTTCTAAAAACCTCCGATTGAGTCTTTTGGAAAAAGTTTCTTACAAAACTTACGAAAAAAAAATACGATTCCGGAAAACTTAGTTGCCAGCCGTAAGAAAACACCAATCTAGCAAGCAACCCCTCCTCACTGGCAAAAACAACATGCTCGTTCTTGAAATGTAAAACTAGTCACTGCAGATAAGACGTTAGCTTTTCGGTCCGTCATAAAACCAGAAAAGAGATAAAACAAAAAAAAAAAAACTAAAAAAAAAAACTGATAAAAAAAAAAAAAAAAACAAAAAGAAATACAAAAAAGCTTCTCGTAACTGTGATGTATTCCTCTGGAAGAATAACCAGCATCTTCGACTATCATGTTAACTACAATCAAAGGTTTTCCGGTCACCTCTCTGGAATTCCTGGCACAGATTCATGTTCCATTTAACCAGGTTTTCACCCATCGATAAGAATTCCACGTAACTAAACACCCTGCTTGTAACCCATACGCCTAATAGGTCGCTACATGACATCAACTCCCTTTCCTTCCACACTTCATCATTCACACATCCTCTTACAAGGACATCTAATCTCACATCGCCGTGCTAACTTGCGCTCAAAATGGCAAAATTGAGATAACTCTTCAACCCGCGCGCCAGTTACGGTAACTCCCGAGAGCTAAGAGCCCACTCTTTAATCATTGGCGACCCGACGTTCCCATCCATCTTCGATCAACAAGACATCTTTGGTCCTATACACTAAAGTGTCTATATATTTAGGAAAAACCCAAAACCACCAAACAGGATGGTTAATGTCTATACATAACCTATGAAGTACACAAACAGGATTGGTTATTTGGGGAACTAGTACATTTTATACATCATTTTTCACCCTTAGGGTTAATTTTATCTGCCTATGCACTCATCCAGATACATTCTTAATTATGTTTCATTCTAACCCGCTCATTACAAGCTAATAGGGATAGCTAAAAGAACGAATTTGCACTTTCCAGTTAATAAATGAGACACTGACAACGAATGTAGTTAGAAAGCATGAAAGTCATAGTCCCAAAATACCAAAGAAATTATAACTATTGACGGCCCCTCAAACAACACACTTCAATCATTCACAATGATCGGAAATGGCAGCAGCCTCAACACTTTTAACAAACATGCTAAGGGCACAAAGAGGCTCTTCATCTTTCCCAATTTCAAGTTTAATTGACTATCAAATGGATTATCTGAATCATACTATGGTCCTAATTAAACCACTACCTACAAAAACTAGAACATATTTTGTGGGTTTGGATGTACCATGTTAGGTCCAATGCCAAAAAGGGAAAAGGAAAAAAGGAAAAAAAAAGAAGAAGCCAAGAAAATCCGATGGGGGAGTGGCCATTCTAGGATAGAAATTCTTAAGAGCAAATTGCCAAGCACCGCCCTAAATAGCAAAGCAAACAACCTAGCGTCACAGATATGATAAACAAACCACGGACATTGCTGGTTTGCACAAGTTTTAAATTGGGTCATTTTTGAGTTTTTTTTTTTAAATGAATGCGAAAGAGAAGAAAATGGACGAAAAAATTGAACCACTTTTCTTGCCCATTAGACACCCAAAATTCAAACCGAATTAATATAATCCTTATTATATCCTTTACATACAAAACACAACGAAGTTAATATAAGAATAAAATTGTAATCATACAATGTTAACATTAAGTTTCTCTATCTTCTCAAATAACACCAAAGAAAACCTATAAATTTTTACTAAGGATAATATTCTATTCTAATTTAAAGTTTCCTTTAATTTTATTTTCTATCCAAAACTCAGAAACACAGAGTTAGGGTGAAAAATATAATTAAACAGAGGCCATTGAGGAAATACACCCTGCAGGTGGACCTGGTTTTAATCCCCCAGATTGCTGACCAAAATTTTGCCGGTTACAAAAAGAATTGAAATATATATATATAGATATATAATATATAATGACAATAAAATAAACAGGTCAACGAATTTCCAATGTAGAAATAAATTTCTAAACATTATTCCAAAGTGCAAATGGTGAAAATCTATATATTTTATCAGAAATCAGTAACTACGGCCCCCACAATGGACAACTACTAAACTGCCGAAAGAGTACATAACTTTGGATTCCCAGTATTATGATTACTAAGGCAAAATAAATGAATTCCCAGCATAAACAAAATTCTAAAGTCCTACTCCCCCTTCTCGAAGTCCAAACCACGTTGACAGATAGTTTTCAATCTAGAAAGGTAACCACTCCACAAAAAAATTAAGTGGAGGGTTGGGGGGGGGGGGGGGGGGAGGGAGGGGGGGGGGGGGGGGGGGGTGCGGGTGCTGGGGCGGGGGAAAGGGGGCGTAGGGGGGGTTGAAGGGGGGGGTCAGGTGGTAGCGGTGGGAGGGGGGGGGGGGGGCAGGGGGGGGGACATTGTCAGTCAAAACCCATACTCTATCAGAAAATTAAATGTCCCTTGTTCTTAAACGTACTAATTCAACCTAGCACATATTTTCTTCACAAAATGATTCAAACTCAACCTTCCCTTTTCGTTTCTCTCGTCATGACAAATACAAGAGATATTAGCTACTAAGGATTATTCCTCATAAATGAAAATTGAAAATGGAAATACAAATTAAAGATCAAAGTATATAAACATAAGTCCATCACACAACATGATCAAGAAGGCATGTTTAAAGTTGGTAACAGCAATTACTGCAACTAGAGCTTTAAACATGTTTCAAAGTAGGACATTAAAATAGAAACACTACTAAAGATCAACAAAACTTTCATTTATACCAAAGGATGAATTTCCTTGGAAAGTAGAAATAAAATCTATAATAGCAGTAAATCAAAATGGGAGGCTATGAATCGCAATAGACATTAAATTCTGAGGAAATAGTGAAAAATAACCTGAAAGTATGCCTCAGTTTGTTGAGGAAATAGTGAAAAATACCTGAAATAATCAAAAGGAGTGGTTATTGTCTTGATTTACTACTAACAGTAACAAATCCTGTAATAAAAATTCAGATTACAAAATGTACAGTCCCGAACAGAAAGCATTATAGATTAGCAAAAAATGCTAGTGAAGAAAAGCAGGAAATCTTTCAGCTAATTTCCACAGCATATCAAATTCAGAAAATCCATAAACATCCTTCACAAGTAGAAGACAAATAATTTACTAAACCACAAAAAATGTCAATCTCAACTATATCTTACACAACTGGCGAAAAGTTAAGGTTTTTTAATATAGCTTATTAATGTGTGTTATAGAGAGTACAAATTATCAATTAAGGTAACTTCAACAACCAATTCAAAATGACCATCAAAATGAAAGACCAAAATAACTATATGTATATATCATACCCACACACCAACCAGCGATATATAGATATATATCGAGAGAACTATACGGGTGCTTATGGTAGGTTGTGGCCGTAGGTAGGCCGTGGCCGGAGGGGGCGTGGCCGCCGAGGGGCTGGGCCCGGCGGCGACGATTATGGGCCGGAGGCCACTAATTATGGTATCGCAGAGAGTGAGAGGAAACAACGAGGGAATGGGTAAATTGAGCTGTTGTCGTCGACATTAGGGATTTAAACATGGACTTCATTCTCGGACTGCATAGTCGTCGATATTGACATCGTGACCCCCCGTCGCCAATGAGACTCATTAAATTCAGACGTGCAACTGTAAACCGTCGACATTACCAATTATTCGCTCTGTCGCCTAATGAACTTTTCCCACCCACCGCGAAAAATTCGTCAACCAATTTTTTTTCCCCCCCGCAAAAAAGACTACTATCGACGGAACATAGTAGCGACGGCTACGCCGTCGAGAATGAATCAATATCGACGGTAATATCGCCGTCGATAATGATGCCGTCGCCAATGACCTATTTTTTTGTAGTGAATTTTGTATTTAAAGGTACGTTGTATTGTAGATAATAAAGCTACGTTGTATTTTTTTTATTGTATTGTATTGTATTTATTGTATTTTATTGTATTTATTAGTTGGTATTTTTTTAGTGAATTTCTTGTATTTATTGTTGTTTATTGTATTGTATTTATTATATTTCTTGTATTTTTTTTATTAGTTGCTTGTTTATTGTATTGTATTTCTTGTATTGTATTTAAAATTTTTTGTACGTAATTGAATTTATTGTATTGTATTTATTGTAGTACAGTTGGTGTTATTTAGTTTGTATTGTATTTATTGTATTGTAGTACGCAGTTATTTTTTGTATTGTTGTACAGTAGAGTGAATTTTAGTAGTGTGAATTTCTTATATTGTCATATTATTTATTTTTAAAGGTTAATTTTGGTAATGTAAAATGTCTCATTTTTCCATTTTCCCCATCCCTTCAAATCCTCACTTTTGGCGGGAAAATTTTGAGCTAAAAATGAAATTAATTTTTATCTTCAAATCCTTTCCCTTCTTCCCTAAAAAAACTCACAAACATGAGATTTGGAGGGATTTTAAATATTTTCTCTTCTCATCCCTTCCCTTCCCTTCTCCTCAAATAAAAACTTACCGTGTTTATTTCTGTTTGTATTTTTTTTTTGTGGTGGGGGGTTTTGGGGGGGTGGGGACATACATTAAGTGCATGCACAAAATTTAACTTTTCATGATTGTATTCGTTCTACATTCCAATAGGAAATGCAAGACTAATTTTTAAGGACAAAGGAATTAGAGAAACTTGAAGAGGCAAGCTCAAGCCAGTAACCTAAATGATTATCTAGGTCGTAATTAATCAACACAAATATAGCTAGCTGTTAAAGTGTAGTAATTACCTGCAGAAATTCGGTAGCGCTCTTGATTGCAAGTTGTCGAATGGTTTCACTTGAGACAAAAGATCCAACAGTATATGCATAGTCATTAACTCCAATTTCACCAAACCAGATCAAGGCTTCATCAAACACTGCGTTGCACTGTTGTGGTGTTGTTGATGAGTTTATGCATCCTTGACTCTCCAAGACCTGTTCAAACCAACTTAGCTGAGTTTCGAGTGACTGAGAAGTGATGGCCAGTGTAATATTGTTCTTTACAAAGAAACTGTGCTCTATAGCAGTAGCACCAGCAACAGCAAAATTCACACCATGTGATCTATCAGCCTCTGTTTGATGGTAAGGTGGCAAATAAGGTAAAGACAGTACTTCAGTTAGAAAGTCGATCACGAGTCGTCCATCAGAGTATCTGTTGGTAGGGTGGTGAAAGAATGTGCGTCCGTATGGAGGGTTTGAGACATATTGGAAAGCTCCTGGGCCAGTGAATGAATTTGTGTTGCCTGTGTCAGTGAAGGAGTCTCCAAAGGCATAGATCTTTTTGAAGGAACTTGGTTTTGTACCAGTTTTAGTGGTAGAAGCATGAGCAATAAAAGAAGAAAAGATGGAGATGGAGATGGTGATGGAAATGAGGGTGATTTGGAGAGAGAAAGATATGGAGGAGGAATGCATTATGTCAAGGCTTTCCGCTCTACTTGAAAGTGACTAGCAGAATGCTTGGGTCATATATGCCCGAGTTTTCTCAAAATGACAAATATGTCCTTGCTTTTGGTGACACAGATTTTTAATTTGTTCATTCTCTGTAATAGGAACTGGGTTTGACCCTTGACATTCTTCAATTGCCACACTTAGAAGTCCTCATATCAGCCATTTATCATCATTTAAGTATGGGTCTAGCTAAAGAGTTGGCTTTTGTGGCATTTTTAAATATCTTTTATTTGTTTATTTTTTTCCTGAAAGTTCTGTCTTGAGAACCACACAAGTGTTTCTGCTCGTGTTTTGGTTATATGGGTTGTTGGTTGTGATCTTTCTTAGGTCTAATGCAAGCTAGGTATTTGGACAATTTAGTTAGCCGTTCCTTCAGACAGTGCCGAACTGATGTGCTCAAAATCTTGTCTCATAGGATTCATGGAGGTCAATCTGGGAATCTAGATACCTGTAGGCATAGAAGGAATACTAAGGTCCGTCATGTTGATTCCTGGGAGACCCTTTGATGATTAAGTCATCAAGGAAGCGAAAGAGTAGAGCGAGTTGCAAGGATTGATCGAGTAAAATAATGGGAAATGAGACGATCTTTGGTTAGTACTGAGTAGTTTTATACCTATGATTTTCTCAAGTCTGAAGAGGATTAGGATCCTATTTAGGGCTGACCTCAGATTAGGGTCTGGCAGTGTAATTACTGCTTACTCCCGCTGGTGACTAAGTCTTAACTCTCATGTCTCTTTTTTAGCTTGTTGAGTAACACGTGTGCTCTCATTGGCCCACATCAGGCTCTACGTTGTGTCATAATGTCATGTATTTGATAGCTTAAGCACTTAGGACCAACTTGTGCGTCAAAATTTTACGTGAACCACCCATTTGATATTGTTGTGGTATCAACGAGGGCATTATATGTATATTTGACTGTTCTCCGTGGCTTCCAGCACAAGAAGGTATTGATAACTCATAACTGATTCTAACAAATAAATGCATTTGCATGTAATTTTTTGAAGTCGAATCAAATGTAGAGGAAACTTTCCAAGCTGGTCATTTTAGGTATATGTTGCCTAGTTTCATATGACCAGTACAGAAGTCTCCATAACTTCTGCTTCAGTTATGTGGTCACTGGTCCTGCTTTTATAGGATATTGTAGCGAGTGGATTCTGCAAAGCTTTGCTGAAAATTGAAAGGAAACAACTTACATGCTCTAACTAAGAGATGTTGTGACTTCTCTTTTGCAATTATGATTTTTCTTTACAGCTCTAGAACTCAAGTTAGTTAATTTTTAATTTTTCGGTCATTTTATTTTTATGAAAAGGATAATCTTTACGCACCCTAACAAGGTGGTAAAATGTTCTAATTCTGGTTGAACGAGATTGAAGACTCTCGTCTTTCTCTGATGAATGATACCCTTCCTATTATCTAATAAACAGCCAAACAATAAAACCAACCCCGGATAAACTTGGCATTAACTTACCAATCTAGCTCTTCTGTTTTCTTTTGTTTTCTTCGACTTACTTGACAATTTATCTATCTTAATAATCTGTTCTTTACATGAGCAAACCATATCGCTTATCTCACTTCGTGTAGAAAGAAAAATTTACTTTTACCTCACCATATATCTTATGTCACTTCATATAGCTGCAAACACTAGTTCGATTGTTGAGATCTCATTGACAACAAACACAGAACTGAAGCTGAACAAGACTGCAATCAATTCATCCAAATTGCATTTTCTTGTTTAACAGGTACTCGAATGGAGGGTGAGTGAACAATCCATTAAGAAACAATTCAGAAACCACCTTGTACATGCCTTCAGTGAGGTGGACTCCATCCCAATATATTGATGTACTGAGAAGGGTTTGCAGGAGCTTGAGGCAGGCGAGCCACATGTTCCATACAAATTGAAGTTATACTCACCACCGCTCGATCCACAGCAGACTTTATATAGCTCCTTGAAGCCATACTTACCTACATTCTTCATTATAGTGTGGTAAGCATTCCAGTAATCAGCATAAACAATGACAGCATTTGGAAACTTCTTCCTAAAATCTTGCAACTTGGCTTGGTAGATGGTGTTGTGACTGTAGCTTTGCTTGTTCACGCTTCCAACGCATCCTATATCATCTCTGTCATCTTCTGGAGACAAATACATGGCCAATGTGAGGCACCCTGTTGTAGGCAGACCTTGGACTACAACATACTTGGCGCCCGTGTTGAGCAATACCTGTGAATTAACAGAAATAGGTAAACTCATGACCATTATGTATTTTGCCTACATAATTTGCTTCTTGTATGAAATATTGATTCGGTTTTGGCACCCTTTTCTCATTTGAAAAGAACTATTTGGCACAGCTTCCTATAATTAATTTAAGTGGTTCTGTATAATGTGTATACTTGGAAAATAAGTAAAAAAACAAAACTGTTGTTTGATGTTGAAGTTGTCAAAATACTCTCGTAACCCTTATGTGTGTTTGGTTGGTGGGAATGGAATGACCATTCCTTCTGGAATGACTAAAAATATGTTTGGTTAGTCAGTTGGAATGAGCATTCCATTCCTTTAGTTATTTCATCTCTATCTAAAATATTATTTTTCATTCCTTTCTAAATGGGTGGGTTTATTTCATTCCCTCCCACTTCATTCATTTTTTGCTCGACTTGGCCCTGTTTGGGAATGACTTATTTTAAAATAACTTATAAGTTAAAATATAAGTTAAGTTATTATTCAAACAGTTTATTGGTAAACAACTTATTTAAACAATTTATTATTGGTAAACAACTTATTTAAAAAGCTTATTATTGGTAAAAAAAATAACTTATTTAAATAGCTTATTGGTAAACAACTTATTTAAACAGTTTATTGGTAAACAACTTATTATTTAAATAGCTTATTAGTAAATAACTTATTATTTAAACAACTTATTGGTAAACAACTTATTATTTAAACATCTTATTAATAGTAAACAACTTATTATTTAAGCAATTTATTGGTAAAGAACTTATTATTTAAACAGCTTATTAGTAAATAACTTATTATTAGTAAACAACTTATTAATAGTAAACAACTTATTATTTAAACAATGTATTGATAAATAGCTTATTATTGGTAAACAACTTATTATTTAAACAGCTTATTATTGGTAAATAGCTTATTGGTAAACAACTTATTATTTAAACAGCTTATTGGTAAATAACTTATTATTTAAACAGCTTATTGGTAAATAACTTATTATTTAAATAGCTTATTATTGGTAAATAACTTATTATTTAAATAGCTTATTATTGGTAAACAACTTATTAATAGTAAACAACTTATTATTTAAACAACTTATTGGTAAATAACTTATTATTTAAACAGCTTATTAGTAACCAACTTATTATTGGTAAACAACTTATTAATAGTAAACAACTTATTATTTAAACAACTTATTGGTAAATAATTTATTATTGGTAAACAACTTATTATTTAAACAGCTTATTATTGGTAAATAGCTTATTATTTAAACAGCTTATTAGTAAAGAACTTATTATTTAAATAGCTTATTATTGGTAAACAACTTATTAATAGTAAACAATTTATTATTTAAACAACTTATTCGTAAATAGCTTATTATTGATAAACAACTTATTATTTAAATAGCTTATTATTAGTAAACAACTTATTAATAGTAAACAACTTATGATTTAAACAACTTATTGGTAAATAGTTTATTATTGGTAAACAACTTATTATTTAAACAGCTTATTATTGGTAAAGAGCTTATTAATAGTAAACAACTTATTATTATTAAAATTCCAGTGAAGATATTATTTTAATTCTATTTAATCTATTTTTTCATTCATTTTTATAAGTTAGTAGTATATAAAAAACGAAAAAAAATCATTTCTCATTCCATTCATAATGTAATTCATGTAAACCAAACACCTAAAATAGAATGGTGATTCTATTTCTGACGGAACGAATGAACAAATCAAACATAAAAATGAGAATGACCATTCCATTTCCATTCCCATTACATTCCTTAAGTCATTCCATTCCATACATGCCAAGGAATGGGAACCAAACATAGTATTAAAGTAATAATGTTTGTCAAAGATTTTAGTCATTGATAAGAATTTATTTCTGCTCTATTCCAAGAAAATTGTATTTCTTCGACTATGCAAACAATTTCAAGGTAGCTAATTGATTGCATTAACGTTGGTATATGTTTTACTTTCTATTTTTACCCTTATTGTGAATATTTATTTGAAAAGAATAGCATTAATGAAGTGCATTCAGGCTGGTTTCTGTGGAGGACACAGGCTAAAGGTTTTGGGTGGTCAGGCTGGTTTACTTTTTGTTTCTGGTGCTTAGCAATTCCCTTTTTTCCTTGTTAGTTTCTTATCTGTTGGCTTCCATATACGGTGTACTTTGTATCCTAAAGAGATAAGAAAAGAGCAATCACAAAGAAAATATTTGAAAACTTGTACTTAATTTTTGGCCTGTCAAGTTGTATTTCTGTGACACTCTAATTAAAAAATGAATATAACTTTTAGGGACAAGGAAGTAACTTAACCCTAAATGTTCTGTAGTTTTTTTTAAGTCATCCATCCCTTAAAAAGCCATATATGATTAGAAACTTTGGTGCTGAATCTAGGTTGTAATTAAACGTCATATATTTAGCAGTTAAGGTTTACTGATTACCTGTAGAAAATTTGTAGCTCTCTTGATTGCAAGCTCTTGAATGGTTTTTCATGCAATAGAAGATCCTGTAGAAAATTAGTAACTCTCGAAAAGATACACAAAATAGACTCAAGAATCACTTGATTCGGAGTTAATATGACTGAGTTACGAATTTTTAAAACTAGGACCGAAAATAGTTACGGGAATAAAGACAAGTTGCAATTTCCATCAATTTAAGGCATGAATATGATGTCAAATAACTTCTCTTCCTCTTCATAATTGTAGAGAATGAAAAACTCAAGAAATAAGCTTTGGATTCACTCAATTCCGACATCGGATGAATTAATTATGATTTTTCTAAAGTGTTGCAGTGCATATAAGTATTTTACTCGGGAATTCAACTAATTAAATTAGAATGGGATTATGGTTATATCTCAATTCCTTAAATATAATAAGAAACAATATAGAAGTTACCAAAAGAATTCCTCAATTTTAATTTAATCAAGAGGGGGAGGACGGGGGAAGAGGCGGGAGAGGAGGAGGGGGAGGCGAGGGATAAGGAGGAGGAGTAGAAGTAGTAGGAGGAGGAGGAGGAGGGAGAGGAGGAGTAGTAGTAGTGTAGTAGTAGTAGTAATAGTTAATAATACTAGCAGTTGTAGTACTAGTAATAGTAGTAGTAGTAGTGCAGTGGTAGTGGGAGGAGGAAGAGGAGGAGGAGGAAGAGGAGGAGGAAGAGGAAAAGGAGGAGTTAATAATAATAAGACGACGACTACTAGTAGTAGTAGCAATAGTTGTAGTAGTAGTAATAGTAATAGTAGTGTGGGAGAAGGGCTTGTTCCTTCTTGAAGAGTAGCAGCATTAGAAAAAGAAGAGAAGATGGAAATGGCGATGAGGATGGAGACAAATGTGCAGGAAGAGGACATTTTGTGTCAAAGTTTTGTACTGATGTGCTCTACTCGGAAGCCCTTAGGCTAGCAAAATGCATGGTATATTATATACCCGAGTAGTTTTAAATGTCTTAATTTTTCTTCATAATTATTTTATTTGCAAGTCTTTTGATATGACAAATATGTCCTTAATTCTTGCGGGAATTTACTTTGAATTGGGCCATGACAATTGAAAGTGAGAATGACCGAAGGTGGGTCCATATTCACTCATAAATTAAATTGCCATTAAATAGGAAGGTAGTTGAGGAAATAAGTTAAGGGCCTTAAATGTGCTTCTACTTTCTCCATTTGCTTTTCGGTGATTTGGTATTAGTATTTGTTGGAGGTAAATATAAAGTTGTGCAACACACATAAAATAAAGTAATAGTAGTACGTAGTAGTTAGTAATTAGTAATCAGCAAGACTTTTCACTTTTGAGGGAAGATTTTTTCTTTTCTTTGTTTTTTGGTAAATGAAACCAATGAATCATGAATATACCTACTATTAAGAGGATTTATTATTTATACCAACCTTTGATGTGCTGGTTGGGCGGTGGGCGTGACGTATTATCTTACCCAATAATAGTATTTATATTTGTTTTTAGTATATATATACTGAACAGTAGTTCTTGAGCCCCCTTAATCCTTTAGAGTTGGGAGCACATATACTGAACAGTAGTTCTTGTAGAGTAACTTTCGCTTAAAGACAAATATGGAATATGTTTTTAACAAATTACACAATGTTAACTGTTTAATTTCGATATAAATGATATGAACCTATTGATTTTCAGAATAAAGATTTTATTTCTGTCTAGTTTCTGTTTAATTTCTTTTTCTTTCTCTTTAGTGTTTCCATATAATACAGTCCATGAAGGACTGGCTTGCAATTATATAACTTTACCTGAAAATAGGACATGGAACTAACTACCAGGCGTAATAAATTCTTTTCAAAAGCTACATGTCATTGTCATATCTACTGTCTTTAATTTTCCTTTTTCTTTTGTTTTTATTTTTTTCTTTCTTTCTTTCTTTTTTTCTTTCTTTATGCTTTTCTTTTTCTTTATCTTTTTTTTTCTCTGTCTTTAATTTTCCTGTTCCAGTTCCTTTTATTTTTTCTTTATTTTTTTCTTTTTCTCTTTCCTTTTGCTTTTCTTTTTCTTTATCTTTTCCTTTTAGGGATTGAGTTATCAAATTGACTAGATATGATAACAAACGATTTAGAAGGTAATGGGCTTAATTGAGTTGGTGGTAAATAGTGATATGCAAGTGCTGTTACTATATGGTGCTAAATTATTATTCACACGAGTCTAGCTTAATTGAATTTTTTCTCCCTAAATTCAAACTTTAAATAATTATAAAAGAGCGTTCAAACTTCACTCATGCACTTTTAAAACGAGTTCGAGCCAAGTTTTTAAAAGAACTCAGACTCAAATTAATAGGTAAGCGGTTTGTTTATTTTGCTTAGTTGCATATCTACTTATACTATCAACCATCAAATCATATTTTATAAATATTGGGAATTAATAATCTGATTAATGTCTTTTAATTTAACAACACAAATTTGTTACTCAACCACCACTATTATTAAATAGATAGTAGTAGCAGTAATAGTAGTACTGAAAGTGGTAGAAGTAGTGGAAGTCCTCAGAGTCGGAGGAGGAAGGGACTTTTCTAAATTAATGTGTTTTATAAGTATGTTTCATAAGTATGTTAAAACTAGTGCCGGCACACTTATTCTCTTTTACATTAATCACGTGTTAGGTATTTTTTTTTTCTAATTGTCGTTAATAAATTTCTGAATTTAGATTAATTAATTCTCAGGTTTAATTGGTGCATGCCAAGCTCCTCTTGGCCCAATAGTAAAAGAACTACTCATAAGACTTAGGTGCATAAGATAAAAACTAGCAAAAAAAAAAAAGGTTTAATTGGTGCATGAGTTTAAAAAAATGGTTAATTTTGTCTATCATAAAACTTAGAAGCATGACAAGTAATTAAATTTGAGAGAGAGAGAGTGTATAAAAATTATAGAGAAAGGCGTTAAAAGGAAGATAAAAAAATTAATATATTAAGTAATTTATTTAATTGAACCATAATAATGGTAAGCTTGAAATTTGAAATATTGGTTGACCTATATTAACTATATAGTTCCAACCCACACAACCCATATTAAAAATAGGTAATATGATTTTAGTTCTTAAATTGAACCATAACCAAATTTTGTAAACTAAAACCAACTCATAACCATATTTTGTTGGGCCTAATCTTTAGTTAATCCAAACGGTCAATATTATATTTAATACGATAACTAATAATTGTAATTAATTTTCCTTAAATCATACAAGACAAATATGAAAAGTTTCTTCTTAAAATACTAAAAGTTACATGTAATTTTAAAATTGAATAAATATAATTAATTTCCCTCAAATTATAGATGTAAAAATATGAAAAGTTCCTTCTTGACAATTAATTTATATTTTAATCACTAAGTAATAAAAGTAATTAAATTCTCTTTAATTGTGGTAAAATATGCTGATTCAAATTATCTTCAACATTATATATGTATTATATCAATAAAAAGGATAAATATATGTCAATAAAAAAATATCAAATATTTATGGGAAAAAATATAAACTAGCCCCATGGAGTATCAAACTTGTTTTAATAAAGTTCCATCCTGTTGAATGAAGGATAAATGTATGTAAATTTAACAACCCGAATTAAGTTGTAGCCAAAATCACAAACTAGGATTAACAACATAAATTCAATTCTCACAACCCTTAAAACAAGCTCGATACACTCCAATAAAAACAAAGAAAGAAAAAAAAAGAAACAAACAGTCCATTTGGAACAAAATAAAAACCAACAACTCCTCTAGCACTAAATACAAAGTAATTACTGACTACTACTGCCACCTGTTTGTGTCTTCGACTCAAGAAAGAGTCTTACAGTTGAGAAGATGAGTGAAGGTTCAGCCATTGCACCATTCCCATAATCCCCACAAGCAAGCCTCATTCAACTTTCTTGATTGTATTCGTTCTACATTCTAATAGGAAATGCAAGACTAATTTTTAAGGACAAAGGAATTAGAGAAACTTGAAGAGGCAAGCTTAAGCCAGTAACTTAAATGATTATCTAGGTCGTAATTAATCAACACAAATATAGCTAGCTGTTAAAGTGCAGTAATTACCTGCAGAAATTCAGTAGCGCTCTTGATTGCAAGTTGTCGAATGGTTTCACTTGAGACAAAAGATCCAATAGTATATGCATATGTTGGTTTATGGTATTTTGGTTTTAATGATGACAAATTACTTTATATTGTTACTATATTTGATGATAAGTTATTTTGTAGTGTTACCACATTTTCACTATATTTGCATTGTAATTTATCTATCTCTTGGAAATATTTTGTTAAGCTTTCAATATTTATATGGATCAAATGTTAACTGTTAACTAATTGATTGAATCATATTCTACTACAATGTTACCTTCGGTTGGTCATTAGTTATTAATTTGAATTAGTTAAATGCTTCTATTATTTCCTATTTGGTTAGTGCTTGCACATGGAGACTATTAAACTTTATTATTTTTCATTTGGTTAGTGCTTGCACATTTCATGGGTAAGTTTCTTTTGCTAAGATCCGAAGATGCCCATTACTTGATTTACTCCTTCCATACATTGGTTTTCTCTTGAAATCTATTATTTAGTATTCTAATGGAATTATGAGAATAATAAGACTGCCACTAGTTTATTGAATGATTTATTAATAAGTAATCATATTTGTTCCCTCCATACAAGGTTGACACATATTGCCACTAACTGTCCATTCTTAAACTTGTTGGCACATGCAAATAAATTCATGGGATAAATAAATCAGTCCTCTCTCTAGAATATATCAAGTATGTTGTCCTTACTCTGTGAAATCCTATGCTGCTCATTCTTGAAGATCAATTCAACTGTTATGATAATGAAGATGACAATCACATTGAGGTAAACAATTTTCATTTTAATGAAACTCTTGAAATAATTATGTCTGATTATCTTTGTTCACAAACTGAAAATCAATAGCTCAAAAAGAAAACTGCCTATTTTAAGAGTTGCGTAAATGAGCTAGTGAATGAAGTTGAGTCTCTTATCGAAGAGAGAAAAGGAAATGAGTTTCTTAAAAATGAAAATGAAATCTTAAAAGAAAATTTGAATAAGAGAGATTCTTGCATAGATGCTTTTAATGATAGAAAAATGATGTATGTGCAACATGATGATAATGTAACAAATGCAGAAATTGATCTTGCTAAATTTGTGTAAGAGGAAGAGAACTTTATGTTAGGGGTACAAAGGTCTAGTATTGAGAAACAAGGAATTGGATATAATCATGTTTCAAATGTTGATTATAAATCTAATAAGTAAATCTAGAATGATTAATAGTAAATCAAGGCATAAACCACTTTATTGTTCACCATTTGTTACTTGCAAAAAATGTGGTTTTAAAGGTCATTTTGATTCTAATTGCAATAAAATTAGAATAAAACAAATTTGGGTAAAGAAATGTGATTTATATGCTACTAACCCAAAAGGACCCAAGGAGATTTAGGTACCAAAAGGATGGAGACTACTTGCTTGTTTTGTAGATGTCTCAAGGTCAAAAAGGAGAGTACTTTACTTTGAAAGAGTAAGTTGCCAAAAGATTATTTGGCAGAATTTGAAATGACAATTTGAATCATGAAACCTAAATAGTTAAATCCAGACAGCCTAAGCCGTCTGCATCAGAAGGAAAGACAGACGAAATTAGACAGCCTGACCCGTTCGTTTTAGAAAAAAACTCAGACATGCAGACACTTAAATCCAGACAGCTCGACACGTCTGCATTAGAAGAAAAGTCAGACGAATAGTCAGATGCAGACCTTGACATTCAGAAGCCTGAACCTGAAGAACAAATGACTGCAACAAGGCTTCCTAGATCATCTAGAACAGTGAGAAATCATCCCCCAAATCTGATCATAGGTGTTCCCAATACTTGGATGAACACAAGAAGGAAAATAAGGAATTATTGTGCCTTTTCAGCCTTTCTTTCACAAATAGCACCAAAGAATGCCAAGGAAGCAATTGAAGATGAAAATTGGACAATCGCCATGCAAGAAGAATTGAACCATTTCGAAAGATGTCAGGTATAGGATTTAGTTAAACCTCCTAATGATGCTTCTATAATTGGTACAAAATGGGTTTTTAAAAATAAACTTGATGAAAATGGCATAATAACTACAAAAGGTGAATATTTGGTAGCAGGTAGTTGTTCACACATTTTATGGATGATTCAATCTTTGCATGATCTTACTGATATATGTGAAAATGTGTCTATTTTGGGTGACAATACTAGAGCAATAGATATTCAAAAAAATCTCATGCTTCATTCTCATACTAAACATATTGAGGTTAGACGTCATTTTCTAAGAGATAATATTGCTAAAGGATTAATTAAGATTGTCTTGGTCCCAACTGAGCATCATCTGCTGACATTTTTACAAAACCTTTATGCAAAGAACATTTTTGCACTTTAAGAAGAGAATTGGGCATGACTATCTGTGCATAACATTCATATGTGTACATTTGGGCTTGATATTATGGTTATTTCGTGCTTAATATTTTTATCTTTCAAATTATGGCTCCCAAAATTCAAAAATAAAATATATGGTAATCAGGGATATTTTTGGAAAGTTATTAAAATATTTTTAGTAGGATCTAGAAAGCCCAAGGGTCTTTGTTGTGTCCCTTTCCCTTTTTGGAAACATTTATGTTCTAAACTTAACTTGAAAAAGGTGAGTTAGTTTTTTTTTATATATATACCTGTGAGAAAGACGAGTATTCCTTTGACCAAGACCAGAGTCTTAGAGAGGTTAACTGGGAGTTGGGTCTCTAATGTACTTATGAGGTGATGGAAAGACTGTTGTTTCAAGACCAGTTCATAAAATAGAAATGAACTCAAAGGTAATAATGAAAAGAGAAGAGATAATCTATATGGCTTTAAATGTTTCTTATGAACTATTTTTGGTATTGACAAATGGGGGCAAATTAATTTGATTTGGTTTTGAATTCTGATGAACTAATGTGAGTCTGATGGGTCTGATTATTTGCTTTGATGGCTCTACGATATGATTAATGATGGGACATTAAAATCTGTTTAAACCTGTGTGCATTCTATTCATGCTAAGCTGTTTATTGGTTATGTTGACAGTTTTTATGATCATAGTATTTATTGATCTTTAATATGCATAATCTTAGGGGGAGAGATAATCTATCTATATGAGTTTAAATACTTCTTATGAATTATTTTTGTTGATGACAAAGGGGGAGAGATATATCAAAATTGATATTCATATACTATAATTCATGAGGAGCAAAATATATCACTTGATATGTTGATGACAAAGGGGGAGAGAGATATCTAAATTGATATGCATATGTTATAATTTATGAGGAGCAAAATATATCACTTGTGCTTAATGATTAAATGCATGGTTTTAAGAGGAGTCATATATTTAGGGGGAATATATATATTATAGGTTGTCATCATCAAAAAGGGGGAGAATGTTGGTTTATGGTATTTTGGTTTTAATGATGACAAATTACTTTATACTGTTACTATATTTGATGATAAGTTATTTTGTAGTGTTACTACATTTTCACTATATTTGCATTGTAATTTATCTATCTCTTGGAAATATTTAGTTAAGCTTTAAATATTTATATGGATCAAATGTTAACTGTTAACTAATTGATTGAATCATATTCTACTATAATGTTACCTTCGGTTGGTCATTAGTTATTAATTTGAATTAGTTAAATGCTTCTATTATTTCCTATTTGGTTAGTGCTTGCACATGGAGACTATTAAACTTTATTATTTTCCATTTTGTTAGTGCTTGCACATTTCATGGGTAAGTTTCTTTTGCTAAGATCCGAAGATGCCCATTACTTGATTTACTCCTTCCATACATTGGTTTTCTCTTGAAATCTATTATTTAGTATTCTAATGGAATTATTTGAATAATAAGACTGCCCACTAGTTTATTGAATGATTTATTAATAAGTAATCATATTTGTTCCCTCCATACAAGGTTGACACATATTGCCACTAACTGTCCATTCTTAAACTTGTTGGCACATGCAAATAAATTCATGGGATAAATAAATCAGTCCTTTCTCTAGAATATATCAAGTATGTTGTCCTTACTTTGTGAAATCCTATGCTGCTCATTCTTGATATATTTCCTCTATTACAATAAACATTGTTAATGCTGCCCATTTACTTGTTTCATTCCATATCATGTGTAGGTTTTGTTTAATTAAAGTATCCCACAAGTGCCTAACATGCTTCTCTATTATTTAAGTATGTTGATCATACTTCTTGCTAGCTATATCCGAAGTTGCTAATGGAATCAAGCATGAATTGCCCATTAAATATACTATTTGTATGGTTCCATAAAATACAATCTAGCATGAATATATGTATTGTCATTGCTGCCTGTCATCTCAATATTTATGCAAGAATGTTGTTGCCCACAACTTAACATATTTCCTTTATTATTGCTCCACTATCTCGGGCAGTTCATACATGAGTCTCTAATATCTAAATTAATTATCTTTATGATTGCCCATTAATTAAATCACTCCTTCCATACATATACATGACTGGCACATGCTAATAGAATTATATACTCCACATCTTATCATGGGCATAATGCTTTTAATGCTAATTTAAGTAAACCAATATTGTCTAGCATACTATCACATCAGCTCAGTATTCCATATCATGTGTAAATTTGTTTTATCCCAAAAGTTGCCTATCACATTTCTCCACATGCTGCTAAAGGAATTAATAATGTGTTGGCAATTTCATCTTCTTAGCATGATTCCTTAAAACAAAAGTATTATTCCAAAGTTGCTTAGTCCATACCGCCCACTACTCCAAACATCTCTTCATGGGTAGATTTGTTTAATGCACCTAAGAAGTTGACTGCCCATAATCATCATGGGTATGATTGTCTAATTAATTCCTTTGATGACTAAGCTTCATTCCAACGGGAGAAAAACATCAGCAGTCTCTCTACCTCTCTCAATAGCCAACGACCATATTCCCTTCTTGTATAAAATTGTCCAGCTGCGGCTCAAGCAGTAAGAGAGAAGAACGCAGAACAAAAAGATAAACATTCTGGAATTCTCTCTTCGCAGACATTACGAGATTAAGAACTACCAAGAACTATATTCTGATAATCTCTTCTCTTCACAAGCCTTGAAAAGAACTGCTATATTTTTCCTTGTGAAGAAATCATTCCAAGCTATTGTGCTACATCAAGTATCAATTAATTTCAGCTTGAATTCATTGTGCTTAAACTGGTGATATCTTTATCCAACTATTTGATCATTGCATATTAATTGAGCCTTATATTATTGATATAATTATTGCTTTGATCATAATTTATTTTGTTATTATCTTTTAATAAATTCTGTAAACAGTTGATAGACTAAGTGGTTAGTCTAGTGTTTTTTAATCAGGTTTGGATTAGGGTCTTTACAAGAAAGTTCAAGAAGGCATAGGTGCCTACGGGTGCAGAAGTGCACAAGGAGCAAAGGTGCTCAGGGAGTATTGGTACTCAAAGTTTGTGGAACTTGTTTTGTAAAGGGGTTTAATTATAAACCAAATTGATTAATAAAAAGGTCTCCAATACCAGCTGGTATTGGACGTGGATTAAGCCATTGGACTATAGGTTAAGGGCTGAACCACGTAAAAATCTTGGTGTTGCTTCTCCTTCAGTTTGTCTCGTTCTTATCCATTCAATTCTGCACTCAAATATCTGTATATATTGTTTTGCTACATTTAACACTAATCCAGACACCAAAGTAGACAGGTTGTCCTGTCTGGATAGAAACTAAAGAAGAACTTACACTAATCCAGACACCAATGCAGACGGGCTGTCCTGTCTGAATACAAACTGAAATAGAACTTATACTAAAGCAGACACCATAACAGACAGGTCTTACCCGTCTGGTTTTAACCTGTAGCAGAAAAGTTTGAAGTTGTAACTAATAATCACCCTGAACATAAACACTTATTCAACCCCCCCTTCTAGGTGTGCACACACGGAATTACAGCATAGTCATTAACTCCAATTTCAACAAAGCAGATTAAGGCTTCATCAAACACTGCATTGCACTGTTGTGGTGGTGTTGATGAGTTTATGCATCCTTGACTCTCCAAGACCTGTGCAAACCAACTTAGCTGAGTTTCGAGTGACTGAGAAGTGATGGCCAGTGTAATATTGTTCTTTACAAAGAAACTGTGCTCTATAGCAGTAGCACCAGCAACAGCAAAATTCACACCATGTGATTTATCAGCCTCTGTTTGATGGTAAGGTGGCAAATAAGGTAAAGAGAGTGCTTCAGTTCGAAAGTCAATCATGAGCCGTCCATCAGAGTATCTGTTGGTAGGGTGGTGAAATTAAGAATGTGCGTCTGTATGGAGGGTTTGAGCATATTGGAAAGCTCCTGGGCCAGTGATGAATTTGTGTTGCCTGTGTCAGTGAAGGAGTCTCCAAAGGAATAGATCTTTTTGAAGGAACTTGGTTTTGTACCAGTTTTAGTGGTAGAAGCATGAGCAATAAAAGAAGAAAAGATGGAGATGGAGATGGAAATGAGGGTGATTTGGAGAGAGAAAGATATGGAGGAGGAATGCATTATGTCAAGGCTTTCTGCTCTACTTGAAAGTGACTAGCAGAATGCTTGGGTTATATATGCCCGAGTTTTCTCGAAATGACAAATACGTCCTTGCTTTTGGAGAGTCAGATTTTTAATTTGTTCATTCTCTGTAATAGGAACTGGGTTTGACCCTTGGCTTTCTTCAATTGCCACACTTAGAAGTCCTCATATCAGCCATATAAGTATGGGTCTAGCTAAAGAGTTGGCTTTTTGTGGCATTTTTAAAAATCTTTTACGTGTTTATTTTTTTTCCCAGAAAGTTCTGTCTTGAGAACCACACAAGTGTTTCTGCTCGTGTTTTGGTTATATGGGTTGTTGGTTGTGATCTTTCTTATGTCTAATGCAAGCTAGGTATTTGGACAATTTAGTTAGCCGTTCCTTCAGACAGTGCCGAACTGATGTGCTCAAAATCTCGTTTCATAGGATTCTGGAGGTCAATCTGGGAATCTAGATACCTGTAGGCATAGAAGGAATACTAAGGTCCGTCATGTTGATTCCTGGGAGACCCTTTGATGATTAAGTCATTAACGAAAGAGTAGAGCGAGGTGCAAGGATTGATTGAGTAAAATAATGGGAAATGAGACGATCTTTGGTTAGCACTGAGTAGTTTTATACCTATGATTTTCTCAAGTCTGAATAGAATTAGGATCCTATTTATGGCTGACCTCAGATTAGGGTCTCGCAGTGTAATTACTGCTTACTCCTGCTGGTGACCAAGTCTTAACTCTCATGTCTATTTTTTAGCTTGTTGAGTAACACGTGTGCTCTCATTAGCCCAAATCAGGCTCGACATTGTGTCATAATGTCATGTATTTGATAGCTTAAGCACTTAGGACCAACTTGTGCATCAAAATTTTACTTGAACCACCTATTTGATATTGTTGTGGTATCAACGAGGGCATTATATACATATTTGACTGTTCTCCGTGGCTTCCAGCAGAAGAAGGTATTGATAACTGATTCTAACAAATAAATGCATTTGCATGTAATTTTTTGAAGTCGAATCAAATGTAGTGGAAACTTTCCAAGCTGGTCATTTTAGGTATATGTTTCCTGGTTTCATATGACCAGTACAGAAGTCTCCATAACTTCTGCTTCAGTTCTGTGGTCACTGGTCCTGCTTTTATAGTATATTGTAGTGAGTGGATTCTGCAAAGCTTTGCTGAAAATTGAAGGGAAACAACTTACATGCTCTAACTAGGAGATGTTGTGACTTCTCTTTTGCAATTATGATTCTTCTTTACAGCTCAGGAACTCAAGTTACTTAATTTTTAATTTTTCGGTCATTTTATTTTTATCAAAAGGATAATCTTTACACACCCTAACAAGGTGGTAAAATGTTCTAATTCTGGTTGAACGAGATTGAAGATTCTCGTCTTTCTCTGATGAATGATACCTTTCCCATTATCTAATAAACAGCCAGCCAAACAATAAAACCAACCCCGGATAAACTTAGCTTTAACTTACCAGTCTAGCTCTTCTGTTTTCTTTTGTTTTCTTCGACTTACTTGACAATTTATCTATCTTAATAATCTGTTCTTTACATGAGCAAACCATATCACTTATCTCACTTCGTGTAGAAGGAAAAATTTACTTTTACCCCACCATATATCTTATGTCACTTCATATAGCTGCAAACACTAGTTCTATTGTTGAGATCTCATTGACAACAAACACAGAACTGAAGCTGAACAAGACTGCAATCAATTCATCCAAATTGCATTTTCTTGTTTAACAGGTACTCAAATGGAGGGTGAGTGAACAATCCATTAAGAAACAATTCAGAAACCACCTTGTACATGCCTTCAGTGAGGTGGACTCCATCCCAATTGATGTACTGAGAAGGGTTTGCACAGGAGCTTGAGGCAGGTGAGCCACATGTTCCATACAAATTGAAGTTATACTCACCACCGCTCGATCCACAGCAGACTTTATATAGCTCCTTGAAGCCATACTTACCTGCATTCTTCATAATAGTGTGGTAAGCATTCCAATAATCAGCATAAACAATGACAGCATTTGGAAACTTCTTCCCAAAATCTTGCAACTTGGCTTGGTAGATGGTGTTGTGACTGTAGCTTTGCTTGTTCACGCTTCCAACGCATCCTATATCATCTCTGTCATCTTCTGGAGACAAATACATGGACAATGTGAGGCACCCTGTTGTAGGCAGACCTTGGACTACAACATACTTGGCGCCCGTGTTGAGCAATACCTGTGAATTAACAGAAATAGGTAAACTCATGACCATTATGTATTTTGCCTACATAATTTGCTTGTATGAAATATTGATTCGGTTTTGGCACCATTTTCTCATTTGAAAAGAACTATTTGGCAAAGCTTCCTATAATTAATTTAAGTAGTTCTGTATAATGTGTTTACTTGGAAAATAAGTATAAAAAAAACTGTTGTTTGAAGTTGAAGTTGTCAAAATACTCTCTTAACCCTTAAAGTAATAATGTTTGTCAAAGATTTTAGTCATTGATAAGAATTTATTTCTGCTCTATTCCAAGAAAATTGTTTTTCTTCGACTATGCAAACAATTTCAGGGTAGCTAATTGATTGCATTAACGTTGGTATATGTTTTACTCTCTATTTTTACCCTTGTCGTGAATATTTATTTGAAAAGAATAGCATTAATGAAGTGCATTCAGGCTGGTTTCTGTGGAGGGCTGGTTTCTGTGGAGGACACAGGCTAAAGGTTTTGGGTGGTCAGGCTGGTTTACTTTTGTTTCTGGTGCTTAGCAATTCCCTTTTTTTCTTGTTAGTTTCTTGTCTGTTGGCTTCCATATACGGTGTACTTTGTATCCTAAAGAGATAAGAAAAGAGCAATCACAAAGAAAATATTTGAAAACTTGTACTTAATTTTTGGCCTGTCAAGTTGTATTTCTGTGACACTAATTAAAAAATGAATATAACTTTTAGGGACAAGGAAGTAACATAACCCTGAATGTTATGTGTAGTTTGTTTAAGTCATCCATCCCTTAAAAGCCATATATGATTAGAAACTTTGGTGCTGAATCTAGGTTGTAATTAATCGTCACATATTTAGCAGTTAAGGTGTACTGATTACCTGTAGAAAATTAGTAGCTCTCTTGATAGCAAGCTCTTGAATGGTTTTTCCTGCGATAGAAGATCCTACAGTATATGCATAATCATTAGCTCCAATTTCACCAACCCAGATTAAGGCCTCATCAAACACTGCCTTGCACTGTTGTGGTGTTGTTGTCGAGTTTATACACCCTTGAGTCGCCAAGAACTTTCGAAACCAATAGAGCTGAGTTTGGAGCGACTGAGGAGTGATGTTCAGTGTGAGATTGTTCTTTACAAAGAATTTGTGCTCTATAGCAGTGGAACCAGCGACCGCAAAATTCACACCATTTGATTTATCAGCCTTTGTGTTAAAGTAAGGTGGCAAATAAGGTAAAGACAGTTTTTCAGCTACAAAGTCGATCACGAGGCGTCCATCGGAGTATCTGTTGGTGGGGTGGTGAAAGAATGTGCGGCCATAAGGAGGGTTTGATACATATGTGAAACTGGCCGGGCCGGTGGTCGAGTGTGTGTTTCCGGTGTCGGTGTAGGAGTCACCGAATGCGTAGATCTTTTTGAAGGGAGGCGGGCTTGTTCCAGCTTTAACAGTAGAAGCATGAGAAAAAGAAGAGAAGATGGAAATGGTGAGGAGGATAGAGACAAATGTGCAGGAAGAGGACATTTTGTGTCAAAGTTCTGAACTGATGTGCTCTACTTGGAAGCCCTTGGGCTAGCAAAATGCATGGTATATTATACACCCGAGTAGTCTTGAATGTCTTAATTTTTCTTCATAAATATTCTATTTGCAAGTCTTTTGATATGACAAATATGTCCTTAATTCTTACGGGAATTTACTTTGAATTGGGCCATGGCAGTTCAAACTTGGATGTTGTAGTTAATATGTAACCACCTTTTTTGTTGAGTTATAGGAGGAGTATAGTAGTCGTTGTTGTAATAAGAATGAATTGATTCACGTCATATCTATTTAATAAGGAAGGATGGGTTAAAATGATGTACAACTCTTTTTGTAATTTGTATTTGTGTGCATGTCATGCTTAATGCCGTAAAATGAACTAAACGGTTCGAGCTCGATTCGTACTTGCTCGACTAAAAGTTCGATTCGAACTCGACTCAAAATATAAATAATTTAAATCTGTGTAAATTTTAAAGTTCGATAAATTATTTTTACCTTTTTAAATTGTAATTTTTTCAGATTACATTCGTTTGAAAAGTTCAAACTCGATTCGAGAGCGTGTTCGACTCGGTAGCTAAACGAGCTTCAATCAAACTTTATTTTGTATTCCCTCCGTCCCAAATTAATTGCATTTCTAGGACTTTTTAAAGTCAAATTGACTATTTTTAAAACTAATCTTTTTACTATTTTTGCTAACATATAGGTGAAGATATTATAACCAAAAGAAAATATATACAATTTATTACTAATTTCAATTTTTATAATTTTAGAAATATATTTATATATGCTTAATTATTAATTTTAAAAATAGTCAATTTGATTTTAAAAAGTTCTACAAAAGCAATTAATTTTGGACGGAAGAAGTACTTTATAAATTTTGTGAATTAAATTTGAACAATTCGATATTAATATTTAGACTCTTAGTCATGCGGTGAGAAAAGAAACTTGTACACCTAAATGAGAATGACGGTGGGTGGGTCCATATTCATTCATACCTACCGGAGTAAACAAGGGAAGTGAGAGCTATAAATTAAATTGTCATTAAATAGGTGGTGGGTAGTTGAGGAAATAAGTTATTATGGAGCTTAAATGTGCGTCAACTTTCGCCACCTGCTTTTCGGTGATTTGGTATTAGTATTAGTTAGGGGTAAATATAAAGTTGTGCAACGCATATAAAATAAAATGTACTGGCAGTAGTAGTATTACTTTTTCCCCTCGAAGTCAATTTTTCTTTTAATTTGGGCAGTTCACTTTTGAGGGAAGGATTTTTTTCTTTTCCTTCATAATAATTAATAAATGAAACCAATGAGCCATGAATATACCTAGTATTAAGAGTGTCAGACGATGCACCAAATAGGCGTCGTGAAATTTATGCAGGGATAAAAGAAACGTATTGGGATGAATGCTGGGCCATGACTTCCACTGTTTTTGGATTGAGGTGCAATTACTATTTACTACTCCTCTATTTATTATTTATACCAACCTTTGATGTGTTGGTTGGGCAGTGGGTGTATACATTTACGTTTCGCTCTCATCATTCCCTTTTTATCACGACATGATTTATAATTGTATTTTATTTATTTAATATAATTTATATTATTAAATGTATTCTTAACAATTAATATTAATTAAGTAATGGTAGTGATGCTATAAATGATAACAAAAAAATAATAACAAATTAAAATTATCTTGTTACTTTATAGTTTTAAAATAAAAAATTATCTCTACTTTTAGATTGGACTAAAAAAATGTATTTATAGTTTAAAACAGAAACAAGTATTATTTAGAAATTCTATATTAAGGGACTTTTTAATATTATTTTTATCATTATTTATTAACATAGTGAGATGTATTATCTTATCCAACAATAGTGTTTATATTTGTTTTTAGTGTTTAATAAAACACCTGGCTATAAAAAAATAAATTGAAAAAGGGGTTGAATAAATGTATAACATATGTTAGGTTGTCTAAAACAATTGATTTACCTATATACTATTAAATTGTCTACAAATTCTATTATATATATTATATATGAATGAGTTGCCTAACAAAACTGGGAATCTACCACCAATTAAATTCAAGTATAATTTCATTAGTCAAGAACTAACCAAAACATTCAAGTTAACTTATAAGACAAAAAAGGTGGTTGTGCTGTTATGATAGTTAAAGAATTTTAAAGTTGAGCCGTATGTGACTCTAATTCCGTACGAGTCAACTTTTTAGTTTTTATTCCGTCTGATAGTTAGAGAAAATTCTCCTATATGGGAAGCTTTCTCCAACGAACTGGTTCATCAGCGAACCGATTATGACGACAGTTTTTTGGTCTATGACGACGGTTCAAACTGTCACCATAGCTATACATATCTATGGCGACGGTTCAACCCGTCGCTATAGACCAAAAAACCGTCGCCATAACCAGTTCGCTGACGAACCAGTTCGTTGGAGAAAATTCTCCTATATATATATATTCACGAAGATTGATCCATTGATAGCGTTGTCAATTTAACATTATCTTTACAATAGATCGTGAGCGTCCATCCGATGATCTAACGATTTAATAAAGGTCTCGTCCGCAGTTTAATACTGCGGACGGGACAAATGTTCAAAATACTCTCCCTATAAAAGTCTCTCATCCGCAGTATTAAACTGCGAACGCTAAGTATGACTGGCTAATTGAGAAATGACGCCGTTTTTAAATAAGTATCGTTCGCAGTATTAAACTGATATTGGCCAAATTCAAATTTTTTTAAAGTTTTTTAGGCTCCGCAGTATTAAACTGCGGATGTTAAATAATTAATTCCACTCTACAATTTCATTGATTCACTCTGCGATTGTGAATCAATGAAACTAAAAAAAAAATAAAAAAAAAATTGTTTAGGACTACCTGCCGCCTCCCTCAATCCTCTTCCCCAAGTAACCCAATTCCATGTATATATAGGAAAGATCAGCCAAATTCAGTTATACATCTTCTGTATCAACTCTTACAAAGCTTTCAAGTCGACTACATTAGTTTCATATCATCTAATTTCAGCTTCAGCTAGGTTTGATTCATCTTCAATTTACTCCATCCAATTTAGATTTGTGCAATTTTTCTCTTTTTCATATTCTTCTGGTATTCATTCTTCATTAGATTTGTCTATGAATATACTTTTTTATACCGGTAGTTTAGGACCAGCAATACAGTTTCTTTCCCTTTCCCTATTTTTTTTTATAAAAAAATACTTCTAGTCAAAATTCGATTCCCAATTTCATTTAGTGCTCAGATCAGGGGCGGATCCAGGAATCAAACTTAGCAGGGGTGGATTTTGATCTTAAAACAGATTTGGCGGGGGTTTGGGGCTGCGTATCCGAGCCAATTTTTTTAGATAATTTTGTGTTTTCCGACCAGTTGCATATGTAAAACATGTATTTAGTTATAATATTGTTAATATAACAAATAATAACATTATATATATATATATATATATATATATATATATATATATAACAAGTCAACAACCCCTTTGAGACCAATTATTTTATGCAACGTACATAGAATTCTATAAATATAAAATAAATAAATATTTATAAATCATTACCTAAAATAAATAAAAAAAAACCAAAATAAATAAACATTTAGATAGAATTTAAAAACTTACTTCGATTACTATTTTGAGATGGTTCTTCGATAGGTGTTTCATTTGAGAGATTTTGAGTAGTGTCATCGACTCGGATAGAATGTGATGTTGATGATTCATTATTGGAACACTTGAATTTTAACCACATATCATGAATGCCTAAATCAATCAAAATACAAGTATACAACAACCCCAAATAAACAATTATTTTATGCAACATAAATAGAATTATATGGTATACAAGTACAACAAATAAATATTCATAATCCAAACTAAAAAAAGAATTTCAAAATAAAAAACATTTAGATACAATTTAGAAACTTACTTCGAATACTTGTCGTAATTCAATTTGAATGATTCCCCAAATGCTCAAAGTCTCAAACTCAATTTGCTTTCTATATTCAAACAAAATCATGAATTAATTTCCAAAGTACGCAAAACAAAATTTGCATTAATTTCCTCTATATGCCTATATATATATTATTCCTTTTAGAAAAGATAAAAGCTATTAAATAATGTTTGCATTAAATATTATATGAACAAAATAATGAGGCACAGTCACACAAACTACACAGTTACACAAATCCATCCGGTGGAGGAAAGCAAATTCATAATACAAATATCAAAATTGGCATAATAAAACAAAAAAAAAAAATACACCTAATTAGTAAAGAGGAAACCAGGAAGGGGAAAACATATAAAATTGTTTCTATTGTTGAGATCTCATTGACAACAAACACAGAACTGAAGCTGAACAAGACTGCAATCAATTCATCCAAATTGCATTTTCTTGTTTAACAGGTACTCGAATGGAGGGTGAGTGAACAATCCATTAAGAAACAATTCAGAAACCACCTTGTACATGCCTTCAGTGAGGTGGACTCCATCCCAATATATTGATGTACTGAGAAGGGTTTGCACAGGAGCTTGAGGCAGGCGAGCCACATGTTCCATACAAATTGAAGTTATACTCACCACCGCTCGATCCACATCAGACTTTATATAGCTCCTTGAAGCCATACTTACCTGCATTCTTCATAATAGTGTGGTAAGCATTCCAATAATCAGCATAAACAATGACAGCATTTGGAAACTTCTTCCCAAAATATTGCAACTTGGCTTGGTAGATGGTGTTGTGGCTGTAGCTTTGCTTGTTCACGCTTCCAACGCATCCTATATCATCTCTGTCATCTTCTGGAGACAAATACATGGACAATGTGAGGCACCCTGTTGCAGGCAGACCTTGGACTACAACATACTTGGCGCCCGTGTTGAGCAATATCTGTGAATTAACAGAAATAGGTAAACTCATGACCATTATGTATTTTGCCTACATAATTTGCTTCTTGTATGAAATATTGATTCGGTTTTGGCACCATTTTCTCATTTGAAAAGAACTATTTGGCACAGCTTCCTATAATTAATTTAAGTGGTTCTGTATAATGTGTTTACTTGGAAAATAAGTATAAAAAAAACTGTTGTTTGAAGTTGAAGTTGTCAAAATACTCTCATAACCCTTAAAGTAATAATGTTTGTCAAAGATTTTAGTCATTGATAAGAATTTATTTCTGCTCTATTCCAAGAAAATTGTTTTTCTTCGACTATGCAAACAATTTCAGGGTAGCTAATTGATTGCATTAACGTTGGTATATGTTTTACTCTCTATTTTTACCCTTATTGTGAATATTTATTTGAAAAGAATAGCATTAAGGAAGTGCATTCAGGCTGGTTTCTGTGGAGGACACAGGCTAAAGGTTTTGGGTGGTCAGGCTGGTTTACTTTTGTTTCTGGTGCTTAGCAATTCCCTTTTTTTCTGGTTAGTTTCTTGTCTGTTGGCTTCCATATTCGATGTACTTTGTATCCTAAAGAGATAAGAAAAGAGCAATCACAAAGAAAATATTTGAAAACTTGTACTTAATTTTTGGCCTGTCAAGTTGTATTTCTGTGACACTAATTAAAAAATGAATATAACTTTTAGGGACAAGGAAGTAACATAACCCTTGATCATAAGTTAAACGAGCTTGAGCTCGATTCGAGAGCGTGTTCGACTCGGTAGTTAAATGAGCTTCAATCAAATCTTATTTCATATTCGATAAATTTAAATTTAAATAACTTTATAGTCAGCTCGACTCGATTCTTTTGCACCCTTAATCATGCGTTGAGAAAGGAAATTTGTACACCTAAATGAGAATGACCAGGGTGGGTCCATATGCATTCATACCTCCGGAGTAAACAAGGAAGGTGAGAGCTATAAATTAAATTGTTGGTGTAGTTGAGGAAATAAGTTATGGACCTTAAGACCTTAATGCAATGCTACGTTTGGATTGTTGGAATAAGAGAGAAAATGGAATGACCCATTCTTATGGAATTAAAAAAATTATGTTTGGTTGCGATTGAAATAAAAAAAAATTGTGTTTGGTTTCTTGAGGGAGAGTAAGCATATAGAATAACTCATTCCAACTAGAATGGAATGAATCATTCCACTATTCATTTCATTCTTTCAATCCAAACGTAGCATAAATGTGATTTGGTATTAGTATAGTCGGTCATCAATAGTATATTTCATACCGTAATTAATAATTGTAATTAATTTTTCTTAAATTATACAAGACAAATATAAAAAGTTTTTTCTTAAAATACTAAAAGTTACATGTAATTTTAAAATCGAATAAATATAATTAATTTCTCTCAAATTGTGGATGTAGAAATATGAAAATTTCTTTCTTGACAATTAATTTGTAATTCTACTCGCTAAGTAATAAAAGTAATTAAATTCTCTTTAATTGTGATAAAATATGCTGATTCAAATTATCTTCAACATTATATATATATATATATATATATATATATATATATTATAAATGAAAAATAATAAATATATGTCAATAAAAAATTAACATATATTTATGAAAAAATTATATAAACTAGTCTATGTCTCGCATGAAGTATCAAACTTGTTTCAATAAAGTCGCATCCTGCTCAACGGAGGATAAGTGTGTGTAGATTTAACAACCGAATTAAGTGTTAGCCAAAATCACAAACTAGGATTAACAACATAAATTCAATTTTCACAACCTTTAAAACACGATCGAAAGTCGAAACACTCCAAAAAAAACAAAGGAAAAAAAAAGAAACAAACAGTCCATTTGGAACAAAATAAAAATCAACCACTCTAGCACTAAATACAAAGTAATTACTGACAACTATTGCCACCTAATTGTGCCTTTGACTCGAGAGAGTCTTACAGTTGAGAAGATGAGTGAAGGTTCAGCCACTGCACCATTCCCATAATCCCTACAAGCAAACCTCTTTGATACAGGCGGGATTAGACAAATTCCAAGTTCATCAACTGATAAAAGATGCTTTTCTGTGAAAACATTGTTCCACATGTAGGTGTTCATGGCAGGAGCCACAAATAGAGGTTTAGCATAGTCCCACGTTCGCACAATGCATGTCAGCAAGTTGTCACACAATCCATTAGCAATCTACAGATAACAAAAGGAATATTTTTAATAAAACCACAATGATAGAAAGAAGTTCCAGTTATTCAAAATACAGAAGCACGGGCAATTTATCCATAAACAACAACGTCAGTAAGCTCTACATTTCTCCATTTCCTCACCAACAATATAAACTAGCTTGTGTCTCGCATGGAGTGTCAAACTTGTTTCAATAAAGTTCCATCCTGCTGAATGAAGGATAAGTGTATGCAGATTTAACAACCGAATTAAGTGGTAGCCAAAATCACAAACTAGGATTAACGACATAAATTCAATTCTCACAACCCTTAAAACAAGCTCGATACACTCCAATAAAAACGAAGAAAGAAAGAAAAAAAAGAAACAAACAGTCCATTTGGAACAAAATAAAACCCATCATCGTGTGTTTATGAGCAGAGGCCTTAGAAGTGATAATCTAATCAACAAAATACAGGTATGAATATAACCAACATGAAAAATAGAATACTACTCCAACCAAACAGCAAAATCAAATAATATAACACAAATGAAAAATAAAATAGGGGTGTAGGGTTATATGTTCGATTGTGGTCTTCACAATTATGAAGTCATTGACAAATTTTTCTCCCCACTTGAATTTATTTTAATAGTACATGTTGTTTGGAGGTTTACATTTAGGCTTGATCTAGCTCAACAATTTGAGGCCAACTCCGAGAAACACAACTATGTGAACAATTTAAGTACAAAGATTAACAGAAGATAATAATGGAAGAATAACAGAAAGTAAAACAGTAGTCTTGTTATGGTTAGTGGACATGAGATTCAATAAAGACCCCAGTAAGTGTAAAATAACTCGAGCAATACCATCAAATCACGAAAACTTTTACAGAGAGCATATAAGTATTAAAAAGAAATAGCAGTAAACCTGAATTATGGTGAATCGCAAAGTGAAGACAATTTAGGATAGCAACTAAGAGAATCCGGATTAGGTTAACATGAAAAAGGTTAGGGTTCTGGGTGTGTGGCAAAAAAGGATAGAGAAGAAACCAGAGAAAAGAAATGCATTACACCTGTCAGGGTTCGATTGTAAAATAAAATGAGCTCTTATTAGTGGATCATGGCCGTGCTCTCTTCCCAGATTACCGTCCGTCGGCAACGGTGCAGTTGCGGTTGGGGTTGACGAGGGAGAGATGAATTGAATTGGGGAAATATTTTGAAAAGGGAATATCTGCTGCATACAGATACTACTTTTGTACCGAAACGACCCACCTATTGTCGTTTGACTTGAACAACTGAAAAAATAGGTCTTATTCTCCTAAATTAAGCGAGTACTAAATTAACATGTACAATTAAAATAAATTCTAAATTAAGCGAGTACAATTAACAGTGCCATAAATTCTAAATAAAGAGACTACAATTAAGAGTGCCAAATTAAGCGAGTACAATTAAGTGAGTACTAAATTTTGAACGATTAGCAAAATAAACAAATCAACATGATGAGAGTATCGCTGAAAAATACTATAGAATCTGTACAAATTGTAATAGAAAGAAAAGAGTTCAAATTACTGAATAAAGTCAAGGTATCAAAGATCAAACTTCTATTTAAGAGTGTCAATAGAAAATATAAAAAAAAATGTAACGAATGACGAGATATCACAAGATATAAAGAATACAGCAATAATCAAAGTACTCTCACTCTACAAAATTTTACATTCAAATGTCAACGATATTAAAATACGAAATGTTATTCACTACCTAAGCATTCAAGGTACATTTAATTATCGCCTTAGATCACTATTAATACTCCAAAATTTAAAAATCAATAACAAAATTTAAGAAATCTTAAAACCCCAATATGACAAATTATTCTTAAGACGTCAGTCCATTATTCTGATTTTATCACCATTAATTAAAACTTATTTACCAAATTAATTAATTTTAAACAAAACTAGACTTCAAATATTCCAATTTAGCATCAAGAATCACATAAATCGGATTTAAAATCATTAAGTTATACATTTTTAAATATTAGAACTTGTTGAAATTTTGCTACAAAAATTTCAGACCAGCCACTTCTTAAAATTCATAACAAATCATACGTTAATTTTTAACGGTTCAAAATTGGTAAACATATTTGCAGCTTATATATGTATAATATATTCAAATATTTTAACGATCCAACGTTCGGATTAAAAGATATAACCCACGCAATATCGTTTAAAATATAAAAACTGATTTTTAAATTTTTAACGTTTACATTCAATCAAATTATATTCCTTAATATAAATTTATCTCCTATTTTCGATTC
Organism: Aralia elata; assembly: GCA_034770075.1. Taxonomy (NCBI): domain Eukaryota; kingdom Viridiplantae; phylum Streptophyta; class Magnoliopsida; order Apiales; family Araliaceae; genus Aralia; species Aralia elata. Next base: position 4,564,319 of record CM068378.1, read on the forward strand.
TCGTAACTTCTAATTCCATGTCTCTACTTTATTAAAAATAATCTCTAATTTAAAAATCTCATAACTAAACCAAAAATCAAAATACGAAATTTCATTTACCTTTCTTATTCGTTTTTCTTCAATACGCAGCAGTAAAAAATTTGACTTTTGGATCTTCTAGAGTCTTCAAAATCTATTCATATCTTCAAAAAAATTGTAACTCTCGAAAATATACACAAAATAGACCCAAGAATCACTCGATTCGGAATTAATATGATTGAATTATGAATTTTCAAAACTAGGATTGAAAATAGTGACGAAAATAAGGATAAGTTGCAATTTTAATCAATTTAAGGCATGAAGATGACATCAAATAACTTATCTTCCTCTTCATAATTGTAGAGAACAAAAAACTGAATAAATAGACTTTAAATTCACTCAATTCTCACATCGGATGAATTAATTATGATTTTTCTAAAGTGTTGCATTGCATATAAGTATTCTACTAGGAAATTTAAGTAATTAAATTAGAATATGATTAAGGTTACATCTCCACTCTTTAAATATAAATAAGAAACAATGGAGGAGTTACCAAAACCCTAATGATGGAGGAGGATGAAAAAATTGGATATAGATAGTAGTAACAGTAATAGCGGTAGTGCTAGTAGTAGTGGAAGTCAGAGGAGGAGTCGAGAATTCAACTAATTAAATTAGAATATGATTAAGGTTATATCTCCACTCTTTAAATATAAATAGGAAACAATATAGAAGTTACCACAACCCTAATGATGGAGGAGGAGGAGAAGGAGGAAGAGGGGGAGGAGGAGGAAGAAAAATCTGGATATATATTGTCATATTTGTGTCAGTGGTAGTGGTAGTACTAGTGGTAGTGGTAGTGCTAGTGGTAGTGCTGGTGCTGGTGCTGGTGCCAGGGGGAGGGGGAGGGGGAGTGCTAGCGCTAGTGGTAGTGCTAGTGCTAGCGCTAGTGGGAGTGCTAGTGCTAGTGCTAGTGCTAGCGCTAGTGGGAGTGGGAGTGGGAGTGGGAGGGGGAGGAGGAGGAGGAGTCGGAGTCTGAGTCTGAGTCTGAGTCTGAGTCGAAGTCGGAGCCGGAGTCGGAGTCGGAGCTGGAGCCGGAGCCGGAGCCGGAGGGGGAGGGGGAGGGGGAGGAGGAGGAGGAGTTATCTGGATTATTAAATTGATAGTAGTAGCAGTAGTAGTAGTACTAGTACTAGTAGTAGTGGTAGTGGTAGTGGAACTGGAACTGGAACTGGAAGTCGAAGGAGGAGGAGGGCTTGTTCTAGCTTGAAGGGTAGAAGAAGCATGAGAAAAAGAAGAGAAGATGGAAATGGTGACGAGGATGGAGACAAATGTGCAGGAAGAGGACATTTTATGTCAAAGTTTTGTACTGATGTGCTCTACTTGGAAGCCATTGGGCTAGCAAAATGCATGGTATATTATATACCCGAGTAGTCTTGAATGTCTTAATTTTTCTTGATAAATATTTTATTTGCAAGTCTTTTGATATGTCCTTAATTCTTACGGGAATTTACTTTGAATTGGGTCATGACACTTGAAAGTGAGAATGACCGAAGGTCAGTCCATATTCATTCATAAATTAAATTGTCATTAAATAGGAAGGTAGTTGAGGAAATAAGTTAAGGGCCTTAAATGTGCTTCTACTTTCTCCACCTGCTTTTTGGTGATTTGGTATTAATATTAGTCGGGGGTAAATATAAAGAATAGAGATTAGAAATTGTTTTGTTTGATGTTGGATGGTCTTATCTGTTTGCTACCACCATTATAATATAAAAGAAATACAATGTTAACTACATATGATCCTAATCCTAGATTGAATACCACCTAAAAGCATTAATCCTAACCTTCTGTTCTACTTAATCTTTTCATATAAAAAAATAATATACATGTCGATAAATATATGATTAAATTAAATTGCGATCAATGTAAAATCTATATGATATAATAGACAAATTTAGGATAATGTCATTCTTTGATTTCTATATATCTCATTTATATACATACGTCACAATTCTAACTTTTGTAATACATAACACGGCTCTCTAGCATATTTTTACGCTCTTATACTTTAAAAAGAAAGGAATGTTAAAACAATAATTCTAGGGAGACTGGCATGGGCGATCGGGCTCAACGACCGGGAATTTTATTTTTTTTTGGGTTTTCACTCCCAAATAATTTATATGATTTATTGGAACTGAAATTTTTTTTAAAAAAATAGTGATTTAGGTGTGATTTAGATACATATCAAAAACAAAGTTCAGTTCCAATAAATTATATAAATTATTTGAGAGTGAAAACTCAAAAAAAAAAAATCCCGGTCGCCCGAGAAGGACTCATGTTAAAAATAAGTAAGTTGTGTTAGAGGTAATATTTTATTAGTAGTAGTACGTAGTGGTTAGTACTCAGCAAGACTTTGCACTTTTGAGGGAAGGTTTTTAATGGACAGCTTATGCCTAGGAACTAGACCTTATTCACTCTAAGTTTCGCTACGCTCCTTCAAGCCTTTATCAAAAAAAAACCTTAGGAAATTTTTTTTCTATTTGTTATTATCTTTATTACTAAATCATATGATCGGACAAAATACAGATTATTTTTAAATAAAAAGACGAATTTACTCTTAAGAATCATTAAATAGTATAAATAATTGTTCTAGTACGGACCATGAGACATTGAAGCACTTAAGTTTTTCCTTTTTCTTTTTTTTTAAATGAAACCAATGAATCATGAATATACCTACTATTAAGAGGATTTATTATTTATACTAATCTTTGATGTGCTGGTTGGGCGGTGGGCGTAACGTATTATCTTACCCAACAATAGTATTTATATTTGTTTTTAGTATATATACTGAACAGTAATTCTTGTATAGTAACTTGCACTTAAAGACAAATATGGAATATGTTTTTAACAAATTACACAATGTTAACTGTTTAATTTCGATATAAAAGATATGGACTTACTGATTTTCAGAATAAAGATCTTATTTTTGTCTAGTTTCTTTTTCTTTCTCTTTAGCGTATTCAATCATGCATAGATTCAGCAAGTAAAACCATATAATACAGTCCATGAAGAACTGGCTTGCAATTATATAACTTTACCTGAAAATAGGACATGGAACTAACTACCAAGCGTAATAAATTCTTTTCAAAAGCTACATGTCATTGTCATGTCTTTAATTTTCCTTTTTCTTTTGTTTTTATTTTTTCTTTCTTTCTTTTTCTCTTTCTTTTTGCTTTTCTTTTTCTTTCTCTGTCTTTAATTTTCCTTTTCCTTTTATTTTTTTCTTTATTTCTTTCTTTTATTCTTTCCTTTTGCTTTTCTTTTTCTTTATCTTTTCCTTGTAGGGATTGAGTTATCAAATTGACTAGGTATGATAACAAACGATTTAGAAGGTAATGGGCTTAATTGAGCTGGTGGTAAATAGTGATATGCAAGTGGTGTTACTATATGGTGCTAAATTATTATTCACACGAGTCTAGCTTAATCGAATTTTTTCTCCCTAAATTCAAACTTTAAATAATTTTAAAAGAGCGTTCAAACTCCACTCATGCACTTTTAAAACGAGTTCGAGCCAAGTTTTTAAAAGAACTCAGACTCAAATTAATAAGTAAGCGGTTTGTTTATTTTGCTTAGTTGCATATCTACTTATACTATCAACCATCAAATCATATTTTATAAATACTGGGAATTAGTAATCTGATTAATGTCTTTTAATTTAACAACACAAATTTGTTACTCAACCACCACCCTTATTAAATAGATGATAGTAGTAGCAGTAATAGTAGTACTGAAAGTGGTAGAAGTAGTGGAAGTCCTCAGAGTCGGAGGAGGGAGGGACTTTTCTAAATTAATGTGTTTTATAAGTATGTTTCATAAGTATGTTAAAACTGGTGATAGAATTTCTGAATTTAGATTAATTAATTCTCAGGTTTAATTGGTGCATACCAAGTTCCTCTTGACCTAATGGTAAAAGAATTACTCATAAGACTTGGTGTATGAAATAAAAACTAGCAAGAAAAAGGTTTAATTGGTGCATGAGTTTGAAAAAATGGTTAATTTTGTCTATCAGAAAACTTAGAAGCATGACAAGTAATTAAATTTGAGAGAGAGAGAATGTATAAAAATTTTAGAGAGAGGCGTTAAAAGGGAGATAAAAAAAATCAATATATTAAGTAATTTATTTAATTGAACCATAATAATGGTAAGATTGAAATTTGAAATATGGGTTGACCTATATTAACTATATAGTTCCAACCCACATAACCCATATTAAAAATAGGTAATGTGATTTTAATTCTTAAATGGAACCATAACCAAATTTTGTAAACTAAAACCAACTCATAACCATATTTTGCGAGGCCTAATCTTTAGTTAATCCAAAGGGTCAATATTATATTTAATACGATAACTATAATTAATTTTGCTTATATCATACAAGACAAATATGAAAAGTTTCTTCTTAAAATATTAAAAGTTACGTGTAATTTTAAAATCGAATAAATATAATTAATTTCCCTCAAATTATGGATGTAAAAATATGAAAAGTTCCTTCTTGACAATTAATTTATATTTTAATCACTAAGTAATAAAAGTAATTAAATTCTCTTTAATTGTGGTAAAATATGCTGATTCAAATTATCTTCAACATTATATATGTATTATATCAATAAAAATGATAAATATATGTCAATAAAAAAATATCAAATATTTATGGGAAAAAAATATAAACTAGCCCCATGGAGTATCAAACTTGTTTTAATAAAGTTCCATCCTGTTGAATGAAGGATAAGTGTATGTAAATTTAACAACCGAATTAAGTTGTAGCCAAAATCACAAACTAGGATTAACAACATAAATTCAATTCTCACAACCCTTAAAACAAGCTCGATACACTCCAATAAAAACAAAGAAAGAAAAAAAAAAGAAACAAACAGTCCATTTGGAACAAAAAAAAAACCAACAACTCCTCTAGCACTAAACACAAAGTAATTACTGACTACTACTGCCACCTGTTTGTGTCTTCGACTCAAGAAAGAGTCTTACAGTTGAGAAGATGAGTGAAGGTTCAGCCATTGCACCATTCCCATAATCCCCACAAGCAAGCCTCTTTGATACAGGCGGGATTAGACAAATTCCAAGTTCATCAACTGATAAGAGATGCTTTTCTGTGAAAACATTGTTCCACATGTAGGTGTTCATGGCAGGAGCCACAAATAGAGGTTTAGCATAGTCCCACGCTCGCACAATGCATGTCAGCAAGTTGTCACACAATCCATTAGCAATCTACAAAAAACAAAAGCAATATTTTTAATAAAACCACAATGATAGAAAGAAGTCAAATATTCCAGTTGTTCAAAATACAGAAGCACGGGCAATTTATCCATAAACAGCAAAGTCAGTAAACTCTACATTTCTCCATTTCCTCACCAACAATATCGTCAAACTCTATCGGAAGAAAAACCTGATCAGTTTGTCTAGTACAGCCCTGAAATTCATGCAAGTTATAGTGAGTAATAAACACATAATTCATACATTTTATTGTCCCTAATTTGTCTTTTTAATTATATTACTTTATTAAATTAATATGTTTTTTTTTATTTTGTAGGATTTTATATTTTGTTATGATAAAGTCAAAATCTTGGTGATCAAGCGATATTTAATGCTCTTATTCATGTAAGGAAATATCCAACAAGAATTCTACAAGGAGAAGGAAGGAGGTGGAACAATCTTGGTGTGTAAGTCAAATCCAGCGAGATAAAGGAAAGTCAATATAGAAGATATCTTTGAGAAGTTGATTGCCACTAAGAAGTTGAAACCTACATGAAAAAAGACTTTTGGGAGATTACCATGTAGAGATTGAAATAAACAAGGAAAGAAGGAAAAAAAGGGAATAAAAGAGGCCAGTTCAATGAATGTAAATTAGGGCACAAATTTATTTTCCCTATAAATAGGTCTCTTGTTTTAGTTTAAGTTGGATGTATTAGTTTAGGTTAGAAGTAAGAGTAGAATTAAATTATTTCTTCATCGTTCGTTGGATGATCGTTAATTAAAAGGAGTTTTCTTATTTTATTTTTAATTTTTTACTTCTTCTTTTTTATTTTAGTTAATTTATTTATTTATTAATGTCTAGATAATTTCTTTAATCTAAGATGAAGATGAAATTAAATAATTATTCATGATAATATTTTTTTTATCTCTTCTATTATTTATCTTTTTATGTTTAATTAATTTCGCCTTCATGTTTCGTTATTGAAATACCTTCGTTTTATAGTTCTTATGTAATTTTAAATTAATTAAGAGGTGTTTTGATAGATTATTGATAAGATATGAGTTTTTCATAATTCATGCTTGCTCAAAGAAGTTTTGATGGGTTATAGTTAATCCTTAAACTTTCATAGTCTATGCTTGCCCACGTTAATTATAAAATTACTAAATTAAAGGAAAGGGAGATCAAAATCATAATTAAGTTATAAAAATAGAAGAGATTGAATTACTTGTTATGTTTATTATTTAATGGATTCGGATTCCTAAATTGGTTTCTTATTATTAATTAGTTTAATTATAGTTAATTAATTCTCAATCTTTATTTCTAATTCGCCTAAAATAGATATTAAGGATACATTAAAATTAATCTAGTCTTTGTGGGTTCGACCTGTACTTGCCAGTTCTTCAATTTGACATTGTGCACTTGCAGTTACATATTTTTATTACATCAAGTTTTTGGCGCCGTTGCCGGGGACTAAAATTAAATTTTTTTATCTCTTAATATTTATTTATTCGAATTAGTTTTTCAACTCTATTTTTTTTTCCAGGATTATCGAAGCAGATCGAAGGAGCGGAAAGATAAAGATTTTATTGTTGCGCTATTCCTGGTATTTTGTATCTTAACTAAAAATAAATAAAAAAAATAGTAGCTTAGTTTTATTTTTTATTGTTAGTTAGAAAACTAATTGCCGCATACATGCATTCACTCACGTAGAGCACATCCTGTTTAGGTTTTAATTTTTATTTTATTTTATTTTTTTAATTTTTATTTTTTTTGTCAAATATAAACTATGGTGATTGTTGGAGGATTGAGGTACGTCAAATTTCTCTTTACTTCGTAATACACATAGTTTTAGGACATTTTATTTGTTTACAATTTTATTTTATTTTATTTGTGCATTTTCATCTTTAATCTAACATTAAGGGCACAACCTATAACAAGATAAGGTGGGGATTTCATCACCCTTCCTTGGCCCACAAACCACCCAACTTGCATTTTGCATAACTTTGACCTAATAAAATAAAGTAGACGTTGGCCCCTAGGATTCTCGAGCTCAATTAGGACAAGTGACTCCAAGAGGAGGCTGAATTTTTAATTAATCAAACTACTGGTGTCTAGGCAAGTGGTTCAAAAGACAAACGCTTAAAGAACATGTGGTTATTCAATTAGTCACCGTACCCACGGAGAGACTCCCACCGTTCTTACTTACACTTACCTGGCTAGTGGTGTGATTAATTTCAAATTTTGTGGACCTTAAGGTGTAACTTAGAACAGTCATGAGCTGTCTAGATTTTATTTAGGTTAACCGTATAATTAGGATATTTATTTTTTTTTATTTTTTTTTTCTTTTGTGCGACTTTCGTGGCTAATTGTTTATTTGTCTTGTGATTTGTGGAAAGATGGACTCCTATTATAGTTGGAATAATAATTTTGCTCGGAATCAAGAACCCTATGAAAATTTTAATGCACACCAAGTAAATCAATTTTTTCCAACTTATGAAAATCCTTATCTAAGTTCATATCCATATCCATATCTATATTCGGATCTAGAGCCTCAATATCCACAAGAATTTTCAAAAGAAGAAGAGGAAAGATTGAATACCTTAGAGAAAACTATGGAAGCTTTAATGGAAACTCATTTTAATTTCATGCAAAACACGAATCAAGCTATATCCCATCTAGAAATTCAACTGAGTCGGTTAGCCACCATAATAAATGAACAAGAGGTGGATGAATTTTCTAGTGACTCTGAGGTTAATTTTGAAAATCATGATGACTGTGGAAATGATGAAGAAAATGAAAATTTTGGATTTAATTCTACACACTTTGAGTCAAGCCAATTTGAGGAGTCTAAAAATTATGAGGCTATGCCTAAAATTGATCATGTCACATTTAATGAGTCGGTTGAAAAAGTCTATAAGCCTAAAGTTCCATATCCTGAAAGACTTATTCCTAGAAAACAACCGAGTGATTTTGTAGACCAACCCATGAAAGTAAACATGATCCAAGAGTTGTCCATGACCCAAGAAATAATTGAAAATAGACTCATGATTGAAGATGATCCAATTGATTTTTTCTTAAATCACCTTGACCAAAATTGGAATGAATCTGAATATTTAGATAAGTTTAATAAGATGTTGAGATTCACTTCACATAAGTCAACAAAATGGAAACATGCATGTGAGCCAATTCGTCCACACTTTGAGCATATTAGTGAATGTTTTCCTTATGTTGACTTTAAGCATAACTGTGATGAAAATTGTGACTATTTTCAATTTCCTAGACCTCCGAAAAATCATGAGGAGACCACACTCACATACTCATTTGTATCACTCTTTTGTCATTACATGTGTTTTAGGATTTATGAAATTCGTAGGTATGTACATTTGTTTTCTTTTTCATCGCATTTATTGTAGCACTACGGCCCCACATACAAGGTACAATTCTTTCGTTTCTTTGTTCTCTATTTTTCATTTGCATACATTGAGGACAATGCATGATTTAGGTATGGGGGGAGTTTGTTTATATTATATTATTAGATTTTTTTAAATTTTTTAGGAATTTAGGAAAAATAAAAAAATTAGTATTAGATTTTTTTTTCTCATTTTAGGAAAAAATTTAAGAAATTTTTTTGTTTTAAAAATAAATTAAAAAAAATTGTGTGACTTTTTATGAGTTGGATTAATTCTAATAAGTATCAGTGGAGCAGCACTCATGAGTAAGATTGAAAAATTTAGAACTCTTGAACCTTTGATTAGATACAAAATCTTAGTTCGAAACACCATCTTGAGTAAAATAAAGTTCTTATGCATTTTTGGCACTTCACGTTCGCACTAACTCTTAGTTGTGGGGTATAAACTATGATTTGAGCAATTTCAAGAAAAAAAAAAAGAAAAAATTTGAAGAAAAAAAGAAACAGAAAAGTTGAAAAAGAAATAAATAACTGCTTCAATGTCCATTGAACGAAATAACTGGGTATCCAAGCCTCAGGAAGCATCGATATTCACGCTGAAAAGTGTGATGGATATAAGCAGCTTGACTAGTCTAGTTTTGTGGCCTTTGTTACTCGAGTTAGTAAGCCCTTAGGGGTGTCTCTACACCTAGTGCCCTAAAGCCAACTGATTTGGGAGTCATTGGTCCAACACTCGCTACATGGGTAACTCTGAATAGTCTAAGAAAACGAGACATTGCACAAGTCAAGGAAAAAAAAAGGAGAAAAATGAGAAATGAAAAAAAAAAGAGGAAAAAAGAAAAAGAAAAATGAATTTGCTTGATTTTCGTAGTAATAATCCCTGCTAAGGGTTACATCACATACACAATGCATGCATCACATGGAATAAATTTTTATGAAGGATGGTGTCTAGAATGAAAATAGAGTATTTTTGATAAGGTGAAAGTGTGATTTTGAATTTAATCTTGTTTATGTATATTGTCCATGTATACTTAGAAGTTTTCTTTCGATTTCATAAGTTGTTGAACCCAAAAATATTCTATTTTGAATTTTGTGGATATATTCACTGCAAACCCTCACGAGACACAACACATCCACTTGGGGTAACCTTGGGGTTTAAAGGCATGCTTGGGGTTTAAAAGCTTGTTGCACATGCTAAGTGCAATCGTGTTTCCTACAAAAATGGGGTAGTATAGTTTTTGTTTTTATTTTATTTTCTTTTTATTTTACTCGAGGACGAGCAAAAGCTAGGTATGGGGGTATTTGATAAACACATAATTCATACATTTTATTATCCCTAATTTTGTCTTTTTAATTATATTACTTTATTAAATTAATATGTTTTATTTTATTTTGTAGGATTTTATATTTTGTTATGATAAAGTCAAAATCTTGGTGATCAAGCGATATTTAATGCTCTTATTCATGTAAGGAAATATCCAAGAAGAATTCTACAAGGAGAAGGAAGGAGGTGGAACAATCTTGGTGTGCAAGTCAAATCCAGCGAGATAAAGGAAAGTCAATCTAGAAGATATCTTTGAGAAGTTGATTGTCACTAAGAAGTTGAAACCTACATGAAAAAAGACTTTTGGGAGATTACCATGTAGAGATTGAAATCAACAAGGAAAGAAGGAAAAAAAAAGAATAAAAGAGGCCAAGTTCAATGAATGTAAATTAGGGCACAAATTTATTTTCCCTATAAATAGGTCTCTTGTTTTAGTTTAAGTTGGATGTATTAGTTTAGGTTAGAAGTAGGAGTAGAATTAAATTATTTCTTCATTGTACGCTCGTTGGATGATCGTTAATTAAAGGGAGTTTTCTTATTTTATTTTTAATTTTTTACTTCTTTTTTATTTTAGTTAATTTATTTATTTATTAATGTATAGCTAATTTCTTTAATCTAGGATGAAGATGAAATTAAATAATTATTCATGATAATATTTTTTTATCTCTTCTATTATTTATGTTTTTATGTTTAATTAATTTCGCCTTCATATTTCGTTATTGAAATACTTTCGTTTTATAGTTCTTATGTAATTTTAAATTAATTAAGAGGTTTTGATAGATTATTGTTAAGATATGAGTTTTTCATAATTCATGCTTGCTCAAAGAAGTTTTGATGGGTTATAGTTAATCCTTAAATTTTTATAGTCTATGCTTGCCCACGTTAATTATAAAATTACTAAATTAAAGGAAAGAGAGATCAAAATCATAATTAAGTTATAAAAATAAAAGAGATTGAATTACTTGTTATGTTTATTATTTAATGGATTCGGATTCCTAGATTGGTTTCTTATTATTAATTAGTTTAATTATAGTTAATTAATTCTCAATCTTTATTTCTAATTCGCCTAAAATAGATATTAAGGATACATTAAAATTAATCTAGTCTATGTGGGTTCGACCTGTACTTGCCCGTTCTTCAATTTGACACTGTGCACTTGCAATTACATATTTTTATCACATCAGTGGGCAACTAGGAATTGAGTCAACTCGTTTATCATGACAGCACACAATATAATGAGATAGCGTAGTTTATTTTAATTATTTTTCTAGTGTCTAGATACGCGGGTGCACTTGTGAAGTAAATTGTAATATCACCACACAAGCTGTCAATGAGCAATGAGTCTACCTCTCCTCTGATCTTTCCCAGACCAGCCCAACCTAGTTTCGAACTCATGAACAAAATAAGCTCAAAAGGTGCAAGGGACAAAGTATAAAAATTGCACAAGTCACGAGTATACATTACCTTGCCAAGTGTATTTGCTGACAAAGGAGCAATAATCAATATATCAGCCCACCGACGTAACTCAATGTGAAGAACGCCGTCACCTATCTTTGACCAAGTGGACCATTCATCATCATCCGTATATAGAACTACATCCTTAGAGAGGGATGTTCTATCAATGAAATGTAAAGAAGCCTTAGTTGCAACTGCTCTTACTTCTGCCCATTCAGAAAAACAATTGCAAAGATTACCAAACTTTATAGCTGCTACACTTCCACAAGCAGCGAGTAAAACCCGGGGTTTTCTGGGAGCACCATTAAGCTGCAGTATAGGTTCTGTGAATGCCATAAACTGTTATTAAACACCAAGAAGGATATTCACCTGATAAGAAAAAAAAAGGCCAGCAATTTTCATAAGAAGCTACACGAGGTACAAAGCTTCTTCGATAACCACTAAACTTCATGAAAAAAAAATTGTCAGAAAGAAACCAACCAATCCATCATCGTGGGTTTATGAGCAGAGGCCTTAGAAGTGATAATCTAATCAACAAAATACAGGTATGAATAAAACCAACATGAAAAATAGAATACTACTTCAACCAAACAGCAAAATCAAATAATATAACACAAATGAAAAATAAAATAGGGGTGCAGGGTAATATGTTCAAATTGTGGTCTTCACAATTATGAAGTCATTGACAAAATTTTCTCCCTACTTGAATTTATTTTAATAGTACATGTTGTTTGGAGGTTTACATTTAGGCTTGATCTAGCTCAACAATTTGAGGCCAACTCCGAGAAACACAACTATGTGAACAATTTAAGTACAAAGATTAACAGAAGATAATAATGGAAGAATAACAGAAAGTAAAATAGTGGTCTTGTTATGGTTAGTGGACATGAGATTCAATAAAGACCCCAGTAAGTGTAAAATAACTCGAGCAATACCATCAAATCACGAAAACTTTTACAGAGAGCATATAAGTATTAAAAAGAAATAGCAGTAAACCTGAGTTATGGTGAATCGCAAAGTGAAATCAATTTAGGATAGCAACTAAGAGAATCCGGATTAGGTTAACAATGAAAAAGGTTAGGGTTCTGGGTGTGTGGCGAAAAAGGATAGAGAAGAAACCAGAGAAAAGGAATGCAATATTATACCTGAAAAGGTCAGGGTTCGATTGTAAAAGAAAATGAGCTCTTATTAGTGGATCATGGCCGTGCTCTCTTCCCAGATTACCGTCCGTCGGCGGCGGTGGAGTTGCGGTGTAACCGGTTGGGGTTGACGAGTAGTCGAGGGAGAGACGAATTGAATTGGGAATAATATCTGCTTTTGTACCGAAACGACCCACCTATTGTCGTTTGACTTGAACAACCGAAAAAAAAGGTCTTATTTTCCTCACTTATGTTATACGTACAAACTAAATGCACAAACCTGTAAAAAATGGTGGGACCGACTATTTTTTACATTGGTTTGTACGTGGGTTTGTACGCATAGCAAAACTCTTCCTCGTTGAGTGCTCTTTCCATCTTCCAGCTATTATTGTGTAATGTTTGCCTTTGCCCCACCCACATTACCACTCTCTAATCCGAGCGAGCTTCAACACGCGTGCGTGAATCCAGCGAGCTAATCATAAGATTAGTTGATGAAGAGAGAGATGTATTCAGGATCAGAAGTGTGTTTTCTGTCATTTTTTTCCTCTTCCTCTTTCTATCTCACTTCTTCAACATGGTTTTTCTAGTTACAGAGTTGAGTTCAAGCCTTCCAGCTGCTACGTGTTGTCCTTTATATTAATTAATAATAATTAATATTGATGATACAAGGCTTGGAATTGAACTTAATAGCTTTATTTTCTATATGTATTTTATTCGTTTTTATCATTTCGGTAAATTTTATGTTTCAGTCATTTCATACCAGCAGTTACATGTGCCTGCCTTGGACCATTCATCCGCCAAAACTGACACGAGCAATAATTTCGTGGCTGAGACAATTTTGCAGTATCTCAAAATTTCTAAAAGCATAACATCGTGCATCCATATTCTCAACAACTCCAAAATGAAAACTCGTATCCTGAGATTTGCTTGGGCTTTGTAGTGAAATCATATATGATATAAACAGCATGTCATCCTTAAAAAATACTTTTGTGACAAATAGACCAGAAACTAGATAGAAACTCCATGTTTGAGAAGCATTTGAGGTCGATCATTGCTACTTGAATCCTAAACTAACGCACTTCTTCTTAAACAGACTACTGCGCTAGAGACTCCGAATTCCACTCCCCATCTGCATTTGCCGAGTTGCCATATTGAGGAGGCTGACCTGGCCCAGACCCGGCTGAAGAAGCTGAGTTGCCGTAAGTTAATGGATGGTCATATTTACAAGCAGGTCCAAACTTGCAAATCCCATAACGGCTGTAGTGTGTGCAGATGTTCTGGTCCTAAATCATTGATAAGAGGCGGAAAAAAAGTTGGAAAAAAATAAGTACCAGATCTATAAGAGTGAAATAAATTAAATATAGAAGACCTAGACATTTATAAAAGCCACATGTAAAAGGATATACTTAAAATACATTCAGTAAATACCAGTTTTTCAAACTCTACTTGGGGAGTTAAACATTTGACAATTTATTCTGGTTAAAAAACTAAATAAGGCATAGAAGGAGAAAAACTCACAGGTCTTAAAGGCAAGCCTAGGTCACTAAAAGCAAATGAAGATGTCTTGGGAATCCGATTTTTGGGGTGGTGAAATTTGCAGCCAGATCTGTACTTACAGTCTCCAGTTTTCATGAAGTAACTGCATTCAGGCTGTCCTGGTCGCTCAGGAAATTCTTCAACTAGAATCTGCTGTTGATGATGTGTGTATAAGGTGGCATCAGTTGCTGGAATGTTCATGGCAAATGCTGGAGGAGTAGGCAGGCTCCTTTCTGATGTAGGGTATGTGGGAGCCTCAAAAATTCAACAGAACAACTCAATAAGGGAGACATAGCATACATAGTAAGCTAGGGTCTAAAAAACTCAGGTGCAACTTCAGTAAGAAAATAATAGCACCATCACCTTTAAGTCAAGTACATTGAGAACAGAGAGGTGCAAAAGAGGAAGAAATTAGAATCGACTAATGAACACACAAACCACCACATCTGTCTTACTCACAATCTCTTACTTTTCCCAAGCAATGCAATTGTGTTGAATTTTTAATTAATTCTATTGCTGTGTTTTAAAGCATAGGTAAGAGGTGATGCATAAGAAGAATAATGATGCAGGAAGTTTCATAAGCATAATATGTTTCTTCATTCAGTGTATACAAACAGAGGAAAGAAATAACAACAGTTAGAAAAGGTTGTATCCAACACAAGGCTCCAGCAAACAATCAGCCCAAAACAACGTATTTTAATTAATGAAATGGTGAAATGACAAAATTTCCATTAGTAAAATTGATAAAAATTGCCATTAATGCCATAGACATGTCAGATTATATATTGCTAAGACAAATTAATAATTCAGTTAAGTTGAAAAAGGAATCAAATGTGTGTACACAAAAGATATGGGCCTTTCAAATCCATCCAGAGAGAAAAAATTTCACGCTATAGACCACCTTCAGGGCGGCTCAGTCACCTACTTTAGTTTTTAAGGTTGAGCAGACCCATTTTAAGATCAAATACTTGTACCAAGGATGGTCAAATGGTGCGATGACCGTCGGTAGTTAAATTTTTTCTTCAAAGGGGTAAAACTAAAACAGACTTGCAAAAGGGTGTCTATAGTTTTGGGCAAAAGGACCATTGTCACAGACTCGCAGATAGATGCTGTGAATTTTTTATTCTGTAATGAAGTGAACGTCGGTTATATCAGATGCAACAAGTTGTTCATGCTATCCATGTCTTTAAGCATTTCACTCTTATAAATATCTAAGAAAGGTGAATCATACAGAGACAGAAAATCAATATCAAATAGAAGTTTTAAAGCATCTCTTGCAATTTGCAAAACCTTCTGCAACATTTTAGGGCTTGTGAACAGTCAAAGATCAAAATGAAAGGAAAAACATAAGAGCAGTGTAACTTTTCCATACGTAAACAATAGCAATTACAACAAGATGTTATTAAAAATTTAGACTAAATAACTTAACAAAAGATTTTGCACGAGTTAAAGATACCTGATACCCTATCCATTCTGGATTTGGAGGAGCACCTGGGGTTGGTGGATACATAACTGGCACGAAGGGAGCAGTATTACCCGAAGTTCTTGCTGATACCCAGCCTGAAATAGAATCTTTTGAACCACCCTCTGCAGAAGAGTCACCATATCCAGAAAGTGGGTCACCTCCTCCCACTGCTGTAGGATCAGGATGATTAAACCTGCAATTTGATCCATACTTGCATGAACCATTTCGCATGTAGTAAGGACACTCTTTCTCTCCCTGTTATGAATTAGAAAACCTTGTCAGAGTATTTCAGAATAATGCTACTCAAGCAAGATTACTGTAAAGATCAACTTCATATATTCAAGGTACCAGAACAAACGGACAAAGATAAATATCATGTACTTCTGATTACAGGTGGAAAACGAAAATTTACAGTAAAAGAAAGGAATAGTACCGGTCGGATTGGCAAGCCAAGAAAGTTAAACTCTAAAATAGGAGCCACCACAGTTTTTCCTCTACTGTGATTGTATCTACAAGCTTTCCCATACTTGCAGCCCCCTGATGTCAAGTAATACTGCAAGAAATGCAAGGAAGAATAGTAAAAGGGGAATTGTTATAGTAATACACCATGTTACATAAGCATACAAGGTCGAGAAATCGAGTAACATCAGTGATCAGACAAGTTCTTTTCTAAAGGAGAAGTGTGAACACTTAGGAAAGCAGAAGTGGCAACAGAAAAAAATACTAGTTATTCACTGTTTCTTTTCCTTATTTTTTTTCAAGGATTAAAGAGTTATAACTTACTGAATAACCATGTCAATCAAGAGTACATAA
Source organism: Aralia elata (assembly GCA_034770075.1). Lineage (NCBI taxonomy): Eukaryota > Viridiplantae > Streptophyta > Magnoliopsida > Apiales > Araliaceae > Aralia > Aralia elata. The sequence continues at coordinate 4,580,744 of CM068378.1, forward strand.
AGCATGACGGAATCATAACGATGGGATACAATTTTTTCCCAGCTAAATTTTTTTAAGGATGTCTAGTCTAGTCTAGTCTATATCATATACAATATATCACCTATAAAATCTTGAAAGGGATGAGATAGTATATTTGCACAAAACAACAAGGTCATATATGCAAGATCAATTTATTCTATTCGTGAGCACATGTTAGATCAGTATATACATACACACACATATTATGTGGAGGTTTAAAGTACGTCTCTTAGGTAACTACTCACTACTACAATACTTATTTTTGATAAGTCAATGAACTACTAGCGAGGCATAAGCATTAATCATTTGCAACTCTACTAGCCCCTTCAAGCATAATCCAAGTCATGAAGGATAATTAAGCTGTTGTTTTCTATAAATTTACTTTCTTTCCACGAGAGTCACGAGAATGAAGTGTGACTATAGATATCAAAACCCATCAGCTTCATTATGGCCTGTGTTTCAATTCCAGAAGAATACTTGTTCCTTCAAGCGTGGAAAAACAAGACAGTTCAGCAAGTTCCCCGGAATGAATTGAAAAGCTCACTCATACTAACTAGAATTAGCTTAACATACTTTTGCATATATAAAAAATGTTTTTGGCATATATCCTCCACTTTAAATGTTCTTAATATATTTGGAATTCACTTCAGGTTCAACATTTCATTTTCATTGCGCACAAAAGTAATTCAATGGATAAAAGATGGAACCTACCAAAGAAAGCTACCAAGGCTGGTGAAAACAACAAATGAAGGTTTAACAGACTTGAACAATTGAGATTATCATAAAGAAGTGTCAAGGCAGTGACATGACGAGACATGGAAGGCAGTTCATAGTTGTGAATTGTAATAGGTCATATGTAAGCCACATTTTGACTAATTCATACCCACTATCAGAACCAACAGTGCCTCAAAATCAGTGTAAATAGTAGAGAATACATTCTTATAACTATGTTTGTAAGGACCGTAACTCCATTACTAGCATTCCTAGCTTTGAAACCAAATTCATTTGATTCTCTTAGTAGATAATATACAGTGACATCTCGTGACAATATCACAATACACAGTAATGCTTCCATACAAAAAACTATTGTACAAATATTATGCACAAAGACAAGAGTGGCAAGAAGAAAACAAGATCATAGACATAAATTCAAAAACTAAGCAACAATTATTTATAGATAACCATAATGACAGTAACCTTGCATTCAGTCTGCCCTAGCATATCTGAGCTTTCTTCCTTTTGCTTAAATGTCTCCTTAGTTGTCTGTAAAAAGGTGTGAATTCATATCAACATTAAATGAAACTAGTGTACGCCTTCAAAGTTCCAGAAACAACCCAAATCAATTTCATAAATGGTCGAATACAAAACCAACCACATAATTGTTCTCATTAAACTATGAAGAAATTCTTATTCACCACTAAATTTCATTATTTTCTGCATTCTAAGAGTAATCAACATAAACCCTTAGCTTAATAGAATCAACCACAAATTGAAATATACCTGGTTTCTCCTCCTGAGTGGGTGATTAAACTTGCAATTCGAGCCAAACTTACAAGTCCCAGTCTTCATATAATACGAACAATCCTCAGCATCAGGCCTCAAAGGATAGTAGTACCTTCTATATTTCTCATCCTTCAACCCCACAGAATCCCCTTCCACATTCTCATACCCATTAGATTCCTCATCAACCTGCTCATTCTCACTCGTCTCATCTTCATAGTTACCAAAAATTCCTTGCTCCTCCTTAGCTTCAAATCTTCTTCCATTATTCTCCCCATTCTCAGTCCCAGTGCAATTGTTTTCATAGTAATCAATAGTTCCTTGCTCCTTCTCCTCCTTGACTTTAATGTTATCAATTCCTTCCTCGTTCTCAAACTCCCTCCACTTGCTTCCATGCTTATCAGTACTACTTCCCTTCAATTCCTTGTTTTCAGCTTCATTTTCTTCCAGAACAGGACAAATTTCAGGTTCCCTTTGGCTTTTAGCCTTATCATACTCTTTACGATCGATTTCTTCATCATTCGCTCCGCGATCCTTTGTATCGTGACTCTTCTGAGGCGCTTCGTCAATGAATACTATTGAAGCTGGATCACGAAGCTCATCGCTGAGGGCATTATAGGAAACTTTTTCTCCATCAACGGCCTTATTTGAAGATTCAAGCTGAAGTGCTTCATCGATTAAAGCTTCTTCTTTCAGTACTGGTTGTTGATGATTCTCTTCATCCACGGCCTGTTTCCGTTCTCTCTCCTCGTCCAAGGCTGGAGCCAAGACTAGAGTGCAAACCTTTTCTTCTTCATTGAAGGCTAGGTTTTGAAGCTCATCATCATGATTATCGGCAGGTAGAGGATGGAGGGTTGGATCATGAGGATTTGGTGAAGTAGGTTTTTGTAACCCTAACCCTAGTTGGTCTTGTGGTGGTGATGATTGGTGGTTTTCAGCGTTAAACAAAGAATGCTGCTGCTCCGCCATTCTCCCTCCACATTTCAAATCAAAAACTCCTATCCTAAGGAGTACTTTTTTTAAGCTCTCCAGTTCTGCTGGTAAAGCAATGGCTTTGGTTTTATGATGTATCAGTTCTTATTATTATAACTATGTGTGAGAGAGAGACAAAGAGAGAACTCAAGTCTGAAACTGAAATACATTTAATAAAATACTACTAGTATTGCTGTTGCACATAGGAAATTAGAGGATGGTACTCTACTGTTGGCCTATATAAAAATTAGGACTACTGTTATGTTATGGCGTGAAAACAATTTTATAAACAAAATAATAAAAATTTATAAAATAATATGATAAAATATAATTAATTGATCATTTATTATATATATATATAGATGAGATTAGTAATAATAATTAATCACAATCAATCATATTATTTTGTAACTATTTTTTGTCACTAAAATATTATTAAAAAAATAGTATTGTGTTTGTTTTGATATCTCCGATTTTTACTGTTAGTTACATTTAAAAAATAGTACCTAATAACGACAGATTAATTAGAGGGAGGGAGAGGAGGTGAGTTTCCTACTTTTGAGTTCGGGATTAAAGTTTTTTGGACAAATTATTTCTATTAATTTTAAATATTTTCATAATTATTTGTATTAAGCTTTATAGAAATAACTCATTCCATTACTTAAGGACGTCTAATTCAATTATTCTATCTCTATTGTTTCAATTGTTCTATCTCTATAGTTTCACCATCTTCATCTTTATCTCTCTCTCTGAGTAAATAAAATATATATATATATAAACTTCAATTGATAAACTTAATTTGGAGTTGCTCTTTAAAGTTCAAGATGAAATTATAGTTTATTCAGAATAATTTTTACCATAATTTAGTGTAAATTTATTCTTATCGTCCAAATAATAATTCTTTATCTATTTGTAACAAATAATTATGATAAATATATATGTATATGTATATATATATATATATATATGAATAGTTCTTCTTTTCAACGATATATTAAACTTCAAATTAATGTGAATTTATTTAATTTTAGTTAATACAATTATTATAATTATATAGTATATAGCAAAAATTATTAATTACAAAATTTATTTAATTTTAAACTTTTATGAGTCATACCAATTTTAAAGTTCAATATCTCATCGTTTGACTTTAAAAGTCAAATTATATCTTTAATTTAAAACAAAAAGAATATTAATTAGATTATGCAATATTTTGTATTGTTAGTGAAGTGTTATTTAAGTTATCAATGTGTTGGTGTTGGTAGTAGTGATTTTGGTTGGAGTGAAGGAAAAAATATTTTACGCTGAGTATGATTGAAATTATTTAACTAGGATATTTTATTAATTTTGACAAATAGTCCAGTATTTAAATGAGATTATTTTGTTAGAACAAACATTGATTGGACTGGACTATCTAGTCCACTCCGAAACAATAATCCAAAGTAAAACAAACAATTCATAAGATAGTTATATTTAATTTAGTCCGCATAAATAGCCCAGCCCGAAGAAATAATTTAGGGAACCAATAATTCATTGTAATCCAGTCCTGCAAACAAACATGCTCTATGAGATAGTGAGGCTCAGAGTGATACCACATAACAAATGTATGTACTCCTTTAAAGGGGAAAATATATTATACTAATGATTAATGGTACGGTGACAAAATATAAATATAAAAAAATAATATTAAAAGATGTGTCAAATTTTAATTAAAAAAATATATAATGATAGATAATATTAAAAGATGTGTCAAATTTTAAGGAGACCATAAAGAACAGTTACATCTTACAATGCAAGGAGAAATAACCTCTCAGAAAGCCAAATGGCAAACATCAAGTAGCTACATCCAAAGATACAGATAAATCATACGAGAGTTGCAGTTAAGATTTCTTCTTCTATATCTAATAATGTAAATGACAATAAAGGCAGCCTTGTAATATTAGTACATCAAGAAAAAAGAAGGTTGAATAATGTTCTCAGTACATCAGAAGTTTAGCTTTGGTCAGAGTCAGTACCCTTGTCCGAAAGCTCGAGGGATATTGGGCAATGATCACTCCCATAGAAACCTGCATATCATTTAATAAGTTCTAAGTTCAGATTTTTTTATTTTTTTTTAAATGTGAATGAATGCAGAACACCATTTGTCCATTTACAACCTACTAATATCAAACTACTATCCACAGAATATCAATGACGGGCACCATATAATCTGATAAAAATTTAGTAAGGAAGAATATCAACTTCATTTTTTAACGTCCATCTACGTATCAAAAGAATAATTAATTTCAAATGGGTCCTTATAATGTGTGCCCTAAGGGTACACATTATACACAGGAATTGAGAGAATATTCTCTTGATTCCTGTGCATATTCCCTTAATTTCTGCGTTTACACACAGACCAAGGGAATATGCACAGGAATCAAGGGAATATTCCCTCGATTCCCGTGTATAATGTCTGTCCTTAGGACACACATTAAGAAAATCCATTTCAAATATACAAGAAAACAAAATGGATTTTTTTCTATAGCATGGATGTTTCAATATGGATGCCCAAAATGCAACACAGAAGGATATAGCTAAAAATAAAACGTATCATGTGTCTAAGTGGAAGGACCAAATGGTCAAGGAAACCCATAATGTCTTGCCAGGAATATCATACCATGATGCAACTGTTACAACACTCGACAATGCCTTCTGTAAAGCTTTCAACTAGTTACGCAAAAAGAAAATTAGTTGAATTTTCAGTTTTTCTTTTTAACTATGTTCTTGGATGTAATATTCAATTTCTTTAATATTCCATATAGTATCAAATAAATCTTACCCTGTAACTCGATCCCCTGACCATGCATCTCACATGCAACAATCCTGTCTTTGAGTTTCTCTGAAACAACAAAATAATCTATCCTCATCCTTTTTCCACGATACCTGCAAGAAGACGTCCATTTCAAACATCACTTGAAGTTTATAAAAGTAACATATTAGAAAAAAGAGATGATTACCAAATCAATTCTACATCCCTGAATGCAAGTTTAATAATTATTCTCAGTAAGCCAAAAGATAAAGGATAGACTATCTATTCCCTACTTATGAAACCACTAAACTTCAATCATTACTTACTTTCCCACAGGATTTCCTGACCATGAGAAACCACGCTCCATGTCTTTGTCCTCGTGTAGAGCTCTATAGGCATCTATAAGCTTTCCCCTGCATCAGAAGCCACAGAAATGAAAACAGTGTTTGTACGAAACTTCAATTCCACAAGTTCATCATTTTATATATTGATCACTGATGTTAGTTTTAAGTTTTGTGGATAGGCATATTTGCTCTTCCTGTAATATGGACCATGGTAACTGAACCTGGAAAATATCAAACATAATCATCTTACTAAAATGTAACAGTAAACTATTGCTACTCTAGAAACTTCAGATGCCTAAATTTTCAAAATGGAGTGAAATAGCTTCTCTTAAACTTCTAATAGACTAACATGAACCTGCAATTTTGAAAATAGATACCAAGAGTCTTAAGACATTACTCATTAGTATATCCTTTTACATGATTTACAAATACTTGACATCACCCAATATTTTCAGACAAAGAAAGGATGGAAATCATGCATTTATTGGTTGTTAGAGATATCGTGATTTGGTTTTAGACCCTCAAGTATATCATGCTTTTTTAGTCCGAATCAGAAACCAATAAAAGATAAGTTTACTAATGGAAAAATAATAATAATTACATATGATTTAGAAATATGTGAATCTTGAGGTAGAATCGATGCTCAGTTACCAGTTCAAGGAAATTTATAAATATGTATAGAATCACAACGACCTAACTGCCAAGTCAAAAATAAAGCTACTGAAAAAATTATTTTTCTGTTCCTTCCCTTGATCTGATTATTCTTAGGAAGAGGTTATTGTCTACTTGTACTCATTTGGAGAAATAACATAAAATGTTCCGTATCACCAAACTCGGATATCAAAGTATTGAACCACTATGCATGATTTAGATAAGTGCTCCTAAGGGTTTTTTTTCCCCCCTCTACTCTTCTAAGGTTCAAGCTAGATACCCAATCATTCAAGAAATTGCATTATCACTAACACTAATTAGGGGGTCCTCGTAAAATATCATGTCCCCATTGCATGACATCTTGTTCCAACCCGATGTGATTGGGTTCAATGATGAAACTTCACCCCAAATGTAAAGATGATAATAACAAGAGAGTAGTAGCATGAACAATTTATGTGCATAAATAGATATACCATTACATTATCGTATTAGTAACAGAAAAATCATCGGTTGCATGACATAAAAGTTAAGCAGCGAGAACAAATCTGCTAATGAAAGTGGATGACGTGGAACTCTGTTAGGGACCTTACGGTGTTACCAATGGCTTAGTGAGGACAAGGCATAAAAACTATAACATAAGATAATAAGCAACAGGTTGCCACATTATTTTACTGGTCTATTTGACCTTATTCCCATTGGTAAATCAATTAGTTCACCAGTGTCACACTTAAATTGTTACTACTGTAGAAAAGGTTTTAAAAGGTTTACATACTCTTTTAATATGGCACCAAAACGCTTCCTCTCGGACAAGGTAAATCCAGGTTGCCCACAATCCTGCGTGATAAAATAATCACATTCTGTTAGTTACTGTTTTTAGAGTAAGAGAGAACATATACACCCCAACACATTTGGCTGTCTCAAGAATTAAATTTTCTAATTATACTTTCTATACGTATATTTTACAATCCATTGTCCTACCATTTCTAGAATTTCCAATTGACAAAGCAAGCAACGCACCACATCAAAAAATAATACTCCCTCCGTTCCAAAATATAAGATCATTATTAACTTTTTGAAGTCAATTTTGAGATATTTTCAAATTCAAAATTAATATGAATTAATTTGATTTTAGACAATACAATTATGAAAATTGTATACTATCTAAAAAGTAACACTAATTACAAGATTTAAGATTTTCAAAAGTTAAATGAATCACATCAATTTTAAATTTGAAAATATCTCATATTGACTTTAAAAGTTTGAATATTCAAACTTGATCCTATATTTTGGAACAAAGGGAGTAGTAATAATAAACTATAAAAAATGATCATCGAGGTACCTGCTCCAACAAACTAATGAACACCTCAAGATTAAGGGGATTTTACACTCGGAATGCTATAAAAATAGAAGAGCAATTCAAATTTAATAGGAGGATGAACATCAACAAATAAAGAGCATAAGCATCCTACAAATTTCAAATGTTTATTCTTCAATTTTAGAATTTTTGGCAATTGGGTATCCCTCAATAATAGTTTTACCCATGTTTCAAAAAGATTATAATTTTACCCAAAAAGAAATTACACAATAAAATATGGAAGTGATAAAACTGCATCACACAAGACTACTATCACCTCTTTATTCGGTGGAATATAACCATTGAGCTTCGCCGAGCTGAAAAATTCTGGATGACTCACATCAACCTCTTCATGACTGCAAATGCCATATACAAAGAAAGTAAATACCCTCAAGATAAATTTTGTTTAAATAATAGTTGACATTCAACAGTAATGGTATGCAGAAATAGAAAAAGAAGGAAACTTTCTTTCTTTAATCAGCAAGTTTGTGAAAGATGAATTTACAGTCAGATCAGAACTACCAGAAAAATCAATAAAATAGTACTAGGTGCTAGAGAATTTTTTCCACATGAAGCCCGAACTTTTCTTTAATGTAACAGTTGATCTATGTATGTCATTTTCAGGAAAAGATAGACTACAAAGATAGGTATGTTGCACAAAATAAACTAGCTACTAAGTTGTGCTTTCCCCCCTAATTTAAGTGGTAATAAACTTGGAACTCAAAGCTTTCGCCATATGCCCAAGTTTGTAAATGCAGTATCAGTAGGCCTCTTATTGTTTAAAGCGTTGCTGCTCACGCATGATAATTTCTCTCTCCAAAGAAGACTATAAAACTGGGTCCTCAATGCTCTAGCTAGATGCCCTCTTTCTGGTAATTGACAGTCTATAAAGGCAGGCTCTGTCAGTAATTGAAAGAATTGCGGCTCACATGTGAAGATATGACTCTCCAAAAAAGATGGCAAAAGAGGACGTCAAAATTTTAAAGAAGAAGATAGATACCATATTACCTTGTGAAACTAGAATAGTAACAAAATAACATCCATGGTTATACCACAAAAGGGAAGAAAAACAAAGACACTCCGCATAAATAAGCCAGTAACCAACTAGCTAGTTCAACATTTAGTAACTCAAACCCTTCAAATGCCGTAAGATACAAAAAGACAGGGTGTACAGTAGAAAATATGTAGCTCCATTTAAAGGAATATTAAATTGATTCATTGAACGCGGAGATATCTTTCAGAAATGGAAATAAAACTGAAGAACCTAGGAATAGTAAGATGACATAAAATAGGTTAAAGAAATATACCTTACATTAAGGTCTCCACACCAGATAAGGGGTTTATCCGAAGTTTGCAAAACAAAATCTAGTATCCTTTTATCCCATTTCCTTCTCCTCTGAAATGAGGTTTCTTCCTCTTTCCAACCATTGTTTGGCACATATGTATTCAATAGGCGAAATGATTCAAATTCCGCCAAAATAACCCGGCCATCAGATTCGTGCTTTGAAGCTATAACAATAAACATTTATGAGTTGATTCTCCTTTGGTTTCATATAGAAAGGAGAACAATATTGTAAGAGAGGATTAAAAAAAATTTAGTGTAAAGCGTTCTAAAAGGTTTGTCCATGAGTTGCAGTTTTACTGATATTATATTTTAGATAAAATCATGGCATGAAGCCTGTGCTGCCGCTGCATATGAACACAACTATATCCACATCTTTGCCAGATTGTAGATAAGCGAATTATGAACAGACAATTAAAGTTCTTTGTCACATGGATGATAAAGATTACAGAACAGGCTGAAGAAGAAGAAGAGTCGCCATCACCTAGCCACATGGCATTAAAAATTTATAACCTGTTACCAACCCCCAAATAATTTAAAGCCCTTTTTTATCCTTCTTTTTTGGTTTGATTATAAAGCACAGTGTCTTTCATGATTGCGATTGCCATCAACTAGCCACAAGACAATAAAAAATTAAACCTGTTTCCACCCCCAAACAATGCAAAGCCCATCTTTCTTCTACCTCTTCTGGCTGTCAGGCAAAGAAGGACAATGCAATTCATCACATGTAGAACATCTTTATAACATAAATATGTCATGTTCAATATCAAGCAAATTAACATGGACAAACTGCAGGGTTCATACTATTCCATGACCACATCATCACGGCACCAAATAATCTTCTTCATCTAATTCTTTGTAACCACAGCAAGCTGTGCAACCGACCAAAGCTATTTTCATTTGATATTGCAATTTCCATATTCCTCTATGATTGGGAATTTGGGTAAAAGTACAACACTTCTTCATCAAACAGTGCCACATAATAACAATTAGAAAAAAATAAATTAGACAAAGGTGAACTATAACTTATATCATATGTGGCAGTAATACGTATACACAAATCAAATATTGATTCTAGTACCTGTTCGATCAAGAGAAAAAGAGACCTTTTTCGGTTGGAAACATTTTTTCACAAACAATGCAGTCCCGGCATATTTTGTATCTGAAAGAGACCACCATACATTATAGTTTCCAAGTGGTGCACTCGAGATTGCACGCATCAGAATCTACATGGTTTACAAAGATGGAACAATTGAGAGAAACACCATTTCCATAATAAGCCATTACACAATCCTCTATCACTCACAAAGAAAGGTAAGATCTGAAAGCAAGCTTACTTCAAGAATGTAGTGACTTGCACACATGCAATGAAGCTTTAAATTTACACAAACAATTCAAACATATCCTAGAGAAGTTCAAATTCACAGCATAATTACCAGTTACAGATTTAATCAATATGCACATGATTTTTTTTTCATGTCTTGCTTTTTTTGGTAATTATATTTTTCTTTGTCATCTCTCCATTGGATAGTAGTATAGGTAAATGGCTTATTTTACCCTATGACGCAAAAAATTATAACATTGAGAAAACAACTTTACCTTCTTTTCCTCACGTGAAGCGCTAGTATCATCTTTCAATTCTCTTGGGTTTTTAGTGCTGCCCTTGGTACCAGCTGCAGGCATTCTTACTTCCTACCATCAGTGGTGTGTTAGATAAAATTCCTTCCAACATGCTTTTGAAAGTTAGTTATGAGACCAGAAGAAACAGATGGAATCATACATGGCCACAAATTTTTTAATAACCACGAGAAATATAAGTTGCATTTTAAGTAAGATAAGAAATTAGTCATCAAGCACACATAAATGCAATTTTTTAAAAGAGTATTCAGTATAGAATAAAGCTTCTTTGAGCTAGTTCACTAAAGTAGTGTTGCTCAGAGCCTTGTTGTTTTCAGCCTTTAACTAAGCCCGCTAACTGATCCTCAGTAATTACCTTTTGTTAAATAATAGAACCATTGTAAAGTTTAGATTATCAGCTACAAATCATCCTAAATCAAATCTAAGCCTAATTTTAGGATCTAAATAGTCCATAACAAACTATATCTAGTGCCTTAATGAAATTTAAACACAAAAGCAAAAAAACAACCTATTAAAACCCATACCCTAGTAACCAAGACAGAAAATACTACTTCATTCCAAACATGCTATAAACCTGGACTTCTCAATCAGTAATACAAACACAACTATATAAGAGCCTGAGCAAATAGTCAAAAAAACATAATAATAATAAAATAAAAAATTTAAATGCTTTAGAATTTAAAAAAAAAAAAGAAAAAAAAATAGAGTGGTGAAATCGTCCTGTCAACTTCGCTGTTAAAAACCAAACATTCATAATAAAATTTGCCATCACATGCATTTATAAACACCTAAAATCCCAAAATCAAATTACCCATTTTTTGATAAGCAACCACCAATGCATACCTATATCAAATACTCTTTTTCAATACAACACACGCATTCATCAGACACCCATTAATCTATCAACATAAATTCATGAAATCACGAAACAAAACGAATAGAATCACCTACCTGTATTGCAATGACATCGGGGTCTAACGTTTCGACGAACTTGGTAAACTCGGGCCAGTTGTTTTTGACACGAAGAAGAAAGCTATTAGCATTCCATGTCAAGAACTTTAAGGGTTCCGTCGTCTTGTTTGCGCCATCATCTGGTGGCGTAGTTTGTGCTGTTTCTTTATCAATTTTCACTGAACAAATTGTGGGTTTCTTGGAGGAGCCATCCTTCTCTACTGGTTGGAAAAATCTTTTCATCCTCTTCTTCTCTAAACGCAACAACAAATTGAAAGGGCATGTAACTCTATGTCTATGGTAGTGGTGGTAGTAGTAGTAGTTATGTAGAGGTGGAGGTAGAGGTACTAACTACGGTACGAAGCAATTGTGTATCGATTCCCTTATAATTTCTTTTCACGGCTATTACCCTACCCCCGGCCCCCACCATTTTTTAATGGCGAAAATAGCTCTTTGGGGCAGCTTATATAAAGTAGATTATTAGACCACTATATTATTCTCTTATTTTAAGAGTATTGTTAGGGAATTTGAGATTTGTGAGGTAAATATTAAATATATAAATTAAGGAAATTAGCTTAATTTTATATGGTTTAGATGCACTTTTTTTGTGATGTTATTATTTTATAATTTTCAAATTCTAAAATCATAATTCATATGAAATTTAACACTTCCTATATTCATTCAATTTTTTTCTATGTATAGTATGAAAAATCATATAACCTACCTACATTTATCCAGGTCTAGATATATTCCTTTATTGGTTTAACTTTTATATTTTAAATAGTTTCTTAAATAGGAGTATATTTTAAAATTACATTTGTTGATAGTATCAATTGTGATTGGACATGTAAAAAATATTTATTAAAATATTCATTTAAGATCCTTAATTATTTTGATATTCTAAAAAGAGATGATAATTTCGAATATTTGAGAAATCACATAGAAGAATTGTAACCTTAACTCCCAGGTTCCCTTAGGATGAAATGTATCTTAATAATTGAATTGAATTGTAATAGAATAGGTTTTCAAAAAAACAATCATTAAATAAAAATTCAAAATTTTTAAAATGCTAAGGATTATAGAAGTGGTGAATTCTCATTGAAAAAGTGAAAGTTTATAGTGCAAAACTATAAGTAGCCAAAAAACTTGCAGAAAGCAGTTGTGTACACCTCCGTCCCAAATTAATTGCTTTTTTAGGACTTTTTTAAGTCAAATTGACTATTTTTAAAATTAATAATTAAGCATATATAAATATATTTCTAAAATTATAAAAATTGAAATTAGTAATAAATTGTATATATTTTCTTTTGATTATAATATCTCCACCTATATGTTAGCAAAAATAGTAAAAAGATTAGTTTTAAAAATAGTCAATTTGACTTTAAAAAGTTCTAAAAATGCAATTAATTTAGGACGCAGAGAATATTTATTATAATCAGGTTGTTACATAATTAATGCTGGAGAATTTGTCGTCATTTCTGCAAGAGATTTATGATTTTGCATCATCATCAATATATCTGATGAAAAAAATAGCACCTTAAGTTTTTGCCCTAGTTTATTTATCAAACAAAATACTCGAGAATGAATCTTAACATCGAGGGTTTTACTTTGAAAACCACATCACTCATTCCAGCAGTTCTTCAACATACCTAACTTATTTATCCCAAGCTAATTTGCAAATTTTGCAGCTGCCAATCTAACAAAAAAAAATAAACATGCAATTCAAGCACCCTCTCTCAGTAGTAAAATTCTTCATGATCTGACGCTTCCACTTCAATTTAAATGTAGTAGTATTGTATCCACCTGCTGAATGCTCCTTCAGAAACCATTTCAAAGCCGGAGGATTCATTTGATCTTGAGAAGTGTCCATCTCAAAGCCACCACATTCATAGTCGTAATCATCGTCCATCAACAACTCTGTCAGTTCCACCCTGAAACAAACTGCAGATAAAGTTTTTTGTGGAAGTCGGGAACAATAAATGATTCAAAAGATCTGGGTAGCAAATCGACGGAAAACATATCCTGAGGCCCAAATCCTGGAGTTGACATAACCAAAAAACCGAAACTTCACCCAAATTCTCATCAACAATAACATTCTCACTGTTGCGAATTAATGACCAACTTAAATCCTCAGCAATGCTCAACTTCAGAAGAAAATCCTTCCATTTGGACCAAGGCACACTAGTTCCTCTAGGGAATACAATGTGAACTTTGTGTACACGAAAAGTTCAACTACTATTCGTCATTAGATTGGGCGGATTGTTAATCTCAGCAATCGACAAATTACTACAGTCCACCAAGAGCAGTTCCTTAAGATGTTGAACTGAAATACTAATATTTTCCAAAGTCATGCCCAAATATAGTTTCAAAACCTCAAGTACACCAGACAATTCAGACATCAACTTTTGCAGCGAAGCACCAATGCGGATTCGGGATAACATCAACTCTTTAAGGACTAAAGAAGTAGGCAAGTTGACCTCACACAGATCATCTATATCATTAGTGTTTAATGGGTTGAAAGGAAAAGTAAGAATATTAGGTGATAAAATATCAACGATTTTCATCCCATGGCAACGGTTCAATACAAGTGCTTTAGTTGAGGTAGACTTGAAACTGATCGAATACTATTCAACCCATAGCAGTGTCTAAATTTCAAATCCTCAATAGAAGGGAAACTGGCAGCAAGATTCTCAAACCTGTGTACAGCTCTTAAGCCCCGAAATACAACATAGTAGAATTCCATCATCCTTAGTTATGTAGTGCAATTGAACGATCCATCCCACATTACTTTAGCACCAATGTAGCGCACACCAGTGTAGATTGACCCAACAAGCATGTTGGATGACCTCTTTGCCTAAAAGGTAAACCGATTAAGTTGAGACTTTACCATATTTATTAACTCATCTACACTCTTGAATTTATGTGAAATATCCCAACAATCTTCATCTTTCACTTGAATACCTTTCACAAGTATCATACTAGAGTAGTCACCATTGAACACACCTTCTTTGAGTCCTTCAAGAGCCCTGCTCGACTCTAATACTACTCCACCACGCCAGAGGCAAACGTGGGAGTACATCTTGCTCCTTGTGAACCTTTCACCCTGAACAGCTTTCCTAGAGCCATCATGAACCCGCTCCATTCAACTCAAATTATACTTCACCGTGTAGTGACAAACACGGGAGTGATCCCTTGTGCTCCACCTAACTCAACTTTATTTGCTCTATCGCACGAACTAGGTAACATGCGGCCTGCGAATATGCTCCACCCTAGAGTACCAACCTAATACTTGGGCTCATAGAACCATGGGCTCTGATACCACTTGTTAGGAGAAAAAACAAACCAAACAACACTAACAACAAAGCGGAACAATATAATTCTCCCCTCTTATGTAAACCCAATAGAAAAAATAATCAAAACAGTTAATAATTGAGAACAAGCACACACAAGAACACAAACAATTTTTACTCCACCAAATCTTCCACTATCAATAATAATGGGCAATACAACGTTCTCTCTAGTAACTAGAGGCATAAACCAACAACAACCATCAAGAATAACATATTCTTGGCATACATCATCAACAAGAAACAAGAGAAAACTAAAAACTCCACCAACTCTCGCACAAAACGTATCAACAATGTACAGCAAAACCTGATGCTAGAAGACTTCGATGCTCAATCCCACAATTCAGAAGACTAACAAGTTACGATGTCACCCACCAAAAATCAGCCCAATTGGACCACGAATAACCTTCCGATTACGAGTTGAAAAATATTGTATTGCTTTTTGCGGGAATCAGTTTTTCCTTTTTCTCTCTTCCGTTTAGTTACTAGTTTCTTCTGTTTTTCCTGAAACCTATGTTATATCATCCATATGAGTCAATAGATATTTCACATGAATTCCACATCGGATAAATTCAAGAGTGTAGATGAGTTAATAAGTATGGTAGAACCTCAACCTAATAAGTTAATATGGATGATATAACATAGATTTCAGGAAAAACAGAAGAAACTAGTAACTAAACGGAAAAGAGAAAAAGAAAAAACTGATTCTCTTAGAAAACAGTGTAGTATTTTTCAACTCAGCGATCGGAAGGTCATTCGTAGTCTGATTGGGCTGATTTTTGGTAGGTGACGCCGTAACTTGTTGGTCTTCAATTTGAACAGTGGGATTGAGCATCGGAGTCTCCTAGCATCAGGTTGTTTGAATTATTTTTTCTATTGGGTTTGCACAAGAGGGGAGAATTATATTGTTCTGCTGTGGTGTTAGTGTTGTTTGGTTTGCTTTTTCTCCCAACAAGTGGTATTAGAGCCCATGGTTCGATGAGCCTAAGTATCAGGTTGGTACTCCAGGGCGGAGCACATTCGCAAGCCACGTGTTACCCAGTCTATGCGGTAGAGCAAACAAAGTTGAGTCAGGTGGAGCACAAGGGATCACTCATGCGTTTGTCATTACGTAATGAAGTATAATATGAGTTGAATGCAGCGGGTTCAGGATGGCTCTAGGAAAACTGTTCAGGGTGAAGGGTTTACAAGGAGTAAGGTTGTACTCCCACATTTGCCTCTGGTGGAGTAGTATTAGAGTCGAGCAGGACTCTTAAAGGACTCAAAGAAGGTGTGCTCAATGGTGACTACTCTAGTATGATACTTGTGATGGGTATTCAAGTGAAAGGTGGAGATTGTTGGGATATTTCACATGAATCCTATATCGGATAAATTCAATAGTATAGATGGGTTAATAAGTATAGTATCAGATCCAGATACTTATGAGCAGAAACTAGCTTTGTACCAGATCGTCGTACTTCAAGTCCACTGGTTTCACAACCTTGACATCTTAGTCCTTTTAAAGCTTTTTTGATACGGGGAGTATGTCTTACTGGCGGCAAGCACCTGAGGGTCAGTGAAGAGATCGTATAAAGATTTAGTGGTGGATCCTGTTGATGTAGTAGGATGGCGGCGCGGCGAGGCGGCGACAAGGATTTTTTGATTTGGAACTTCTAGGTTTGTGACAATGGTGTTTTGATTTGGATTTTTAATTTTTGAGAATTTGTTATTGATTTAGGCTTCTGTTTTATGGGTTCGATCTTTGGTGGAATTATGATTGATCTCTTGATGTTGATGGTAGAATCCGGTGAAGGGGTTGGATTCCGACGAGATTTTTAATCGGGATTGAAGAGGAAGATAATGACTTTTTTTGGGCAGAGATGATACAAGGTGGGATAAGTTAAGTGAATGTTTGTTTAATTTTTTTGGGTGTAATTACTCTGTTACCCTCATGTCACACTTGTTGTCACCAACACAGTTGATTTTCATCCAAAGTCAGGAATATTCCGTCTTTTTTAACAGAAACGTTAATTGGGTCCTTTTTCTAACACTTATACAACTTGGAGGGTGAGTTATGCCAAAAAAAAGTTGAACGAAGGAGTTTGTAAAAAATGTATAAACAAGAGGGCCAGTTTTACATTTCAGTCCCATTGGTGCCATGTTTTTGATAATATGGAGGTAACCACAGCATCTTCTGCTTCCAATAGAGAGTATATATGATGAATGATGCATTCTGGCAATCTTAAAAAGTGATCCACAATTGCTTCTGATTTTTTCCCCAATTTTTCGCTTTCTTCTGTTAACCAACAACAAAAAATTCAACTACTAACATAAAAGAAACACACGATAATATGTGATGAATGAAACATTCTGGCAATTTTGAAATCTGGCTCGCAATTGCTTTTAATTCTTTTTGCAATCCTTTGATTTTCTTCTATTAACTAACATTCTAATCAACAACAATAAATCTGACTACTAACATACAAGAAACACTAAAACACTGAATCAAATATATATTATGAATGATTATACATAGAACATATTTATATAAAATAGTATCGGTGATCCTATAATTATTATTTATTTTATTTTATCTTGGTTTCTACATGACTTTGTCATTACAAAGGTCGGGATTTTCCAAATTAAATATATTTACAAGTAAATTATTCACAGCACTCCATTGTAACAAAGGACTCCTACCCAAAAAAAAATAAAAAGTAAAATCTTTCTAGGCTTTTTTAAGGTCTAACGTAACCATCGGGAGATATCATTTTAGCTACCCTATTAATTAATGCTACTCCCGATCCCCCAACAAGAGTCTCGTTCAAAATTTTTGGAGATTGACGAGAATTCATTAAAAAAAATTCAAACAACAAATACTTGTATTTACGGTATTCACAATTATATGGATTAAAATAAAATAATTTCGTGTGAATTTTAAGTGATTAACTTCAAAATAAAATAAAAAATGATAAAAAATGAAGTAAGACTCTTTTTTGTTTTATTTTTGAGCAGAGCACATATAGTCAGTCATATACCATGAAGTTACGGAATTACTAGTAGAACTGTTGATCGTTAAACAAACAGACAAACAAGAGTTTGGATCAATGAATACCTGGTTCCATTCAACCTGAAACCCTGTGATCTGCTTGGGTTGCTCGCTGATGTAATTTCTCCCTGCCGCACCAACGATACGATTGCACCATGAACGAATCTATATAACAAAATACAAATGATTTTGAATTTCCCGCTCATCTAATAAATCATCTGAGCCGTCCAAAGTTTGACATAAATCTGACCGTTCATTATTTCTCCTTCTTTATTTCCTCTCTTCTTCTGCCTTTTTCTTACTCTCCAAACCCTATCTCCAATACCTTCTTCTTCCTCTCCAAAAAAAAATTTAGTGTCGAAAACACGGGTTACCGCAAGTAGATTATAAGGATTAACGCAAGTAGCCTCCTTATATACCCCCCTACGCCCTACCAAACTTTTCCCAAGACTAGTACTTTTGCCAAAAGGAGTTGTACTTGTAATTTCTTTATGATCAGTAATGTTATAGTATATATATATATTCCTTTTTGGGTAATACTAACAAAACATTCTTAAGTTACTTTATTATTTTATTTTTATGTTAATACTAGAAAATTAACAACTTAATATTTTTTTGTAGGTGAATATTAAAAAAAAATGTTCTTGGTATTTATAAAACGTC
Organism: Aralia elata; assembly: GCA_034770075.1. Classification (NCBI taxonomy): domain Eukaryota; kingdom Viridiplantae; phylum Streptophyta; class Magnoliopsida; order Apiales; family Araliaceae; genus Aralia; species Aralia elata. The sequence goes on from CM068378.1 coordinate 4,599,343, forward strand.
ACAAAAAAATGTCTAATTTGATACTCCCTCCATCCCAAATTATCTACTCTTTTGAAAAATGATTGTTGTACCAAAATAAATGCATTTTGCTCTTTCCTAAACTATTAAAGCGGTTATATTACAAATTTACCCTTTTCATTTATTCTTTCCCCTCATAAATGTAAATGTATAATCCTCAAATATAAAAATGATAAAAAGTTTTTATTTCATAAAAATGTTGAGTTTATTTCTACCAATAAAAAAGTGGTGTATATATGGGAATAATTTATTATGCAACAATTTCAAAAGGCACTTCTTTCAAAAATACAATTATGTGGGTGCTAAGTTTTGATGAGTAATTTTAAGTATGAGTATAATTATACTTTTAATAATAAAATTAGCATAATAATTGCATTTATTTATAAGTATACAAATGGTTAAAAGTATAGATAATTTGGGATGAAAGGAGTATGATTCTTTATTGAGGGTATAGATTCAAATAGACTAAAAGACATATTGCACCCCAAACTTTATCCCCGCGTTGACTTTTTAACCCAAACTTAAAAAGGTATCTAAGTACACACCAAACTTCATATATGCGTAACAAAATGTACACTTTAGTAAGTTTACCGGTCAAAAATGACTGGCTAAAATTTTAAGTGCAGATATGGAGGGGTGTTTTAGACTTTTCCATGTCTTCTTCTAAAGCTTGGGTATGCGATCTGAAGGCTAGGGTTCGCGATCAAACAAAATTCCCAAATCATAAGGCTAGGGTAACCAAATGGACTTTCTCAAATGTTTCATTGCTGGAATTGCATACGGAACGCGTGCTAGTGAAGTGGAGCTTGCTACTGCCAAGAAAATGAGCATGGATCTCGATGCACATGATCCGGATTTCGCCAGTTTTGTTGTCCCTAGACAAGGTGGAGATCCCGATTTGGAGTCAGTCGTTACGTCTAGTTCTCAAGAAGCTTATGATCAAAGACGTTCCACAAAGGGTTTCAGCTCTGAGGATGTCCGCATCATGGGTGGGAATTAGACGAATGAGCCTAATTTTGATGTTCTCTTGTTGTTTTTTCGGATACTTGCAGCTTGTCACACTGCAATTCCTGAAGTAAATGAAGAAACAGGACTATTAACTTATGAGGCAGAGTCCCCTGATGAAGGAGCTTTTCTTGTTGCAGCTAGAGAATTCGGGTTTGAGTACTGTAAAAGGACTCAAGCAATCATATTTGTACGCGAGACGGATCCTTCTACCGAAGAGCATATTGAGAAGGAATTCAAGATTCTAACTCTTTTGGATTTCACTAGCAAAAGAAAGCGAATGTCTGCCATTGTTCGCGATGAAGAGGGACAGTTTCTTCTCTTGTGTAAAGGCGCAGACACCATAATTTTTGACAGGCTATCTGAAAAAGGAAGAATGTTTGAGGAAGCTACTACACAACATTTGATTTGGGAATTTTGTTTGATCGCGAACCCTAGCCTTCAGATTGCCTACCCAAGCTTTAGAAGAAGACATGAAAAAGTCTAAAACACCCCTCCATATCTGCACTTAAAATTTAGCCGGTCATTTTTGATCGGTAAACTTACTAAAGTGTGCATTTTGTTACGCATATATGAAGTTTGGTGTGTACTTAGATACCTTTTTAAGTTTGGGTTAAAAAGTCAAGGCGGTGATAAAGTTTGGGGTGCAATATGTCTTTTAGTCATTCAAATATGACCATGCTCAATAAAGAAAGAGCTCTTTTATGCGAACATGATAATTGGACATAAGTTCTTTACAAATGGGAGATCAAAATACAAATGAAAATCCTATGCGAATATAATAATTGGACATGAACTCTTTACAATTTCATCTATTTATATTTTGACCTCCCATTATAAAAAATGGAAGATCAAAATACAAATAGGTGAAATCCACATAGAAGAGCTCAAATATAAATAGGTGAAATTGTAAAGGGCCCATGTCCATTATCATGCCCACATACAGTTTTTAATAATAAAAAAAAAATACCTTATCACTAGATTATCTCCTTAACTTACACAATATTCTTAAATTTGTCGTCATAATTTTACTATTATTATAACATCATTAGAAACAAAAATACATGCTAAATACTAATTAATTTAGTAAAAAAATTCTTTTTATAGAGCATGATTATAATTAATTAAGTTAAAATTGCAACTTGGAAGGTAAAAATAAGAATCTCTTAAATTTAGAGAATAAATTGTAAGTTCATACGCAAAACAAAATTCCAGTTACAAGTTTAATAATTTACACAATTTCCAGTTCTTTGGTAGAATTCCACAGTTCCACAAACATTTGGGGGTGAAAAATGTACACTTTTCCAGATTCACATCACATAAATTAACCTCCAAACGTGAGAACAGCATAAAGGAAATAGTACTTCATGAACAACACTAGACTCATCATTGCTGACTTGTAAGCAATAAAATGAATAAATAAATGAATGAAACGCGCATATAATAAAATACAAGGTTCCTGAATCCCGAGTGTCATACACTGTACAATCTGACGAGCCTAATTCCGGATTGTGGTAAAGTAGCTTCACTAAAATACAAGTTAAACCCTGATAAGACATGATTAATTACCTCTAGACATGGCCGACACTTTAACCATGTTAGACATAGCAGCGTCAAGCAGACGGCCGCCTGGAGTGACTTGTTGAAGCAGTTGTTTGCCTCTTCCCACCGACCCTCAGCAACAAAAACAAGACCTAGATTGTTATATGTAGGAGCATAACCGAGCCGCAGTTCAAGTGACTTTGTAACCATTGCCTTGGCAGATTCATATTGTTTCTGCTGCCGGTATGAATTTAAATATCACATGTGCCTGTTGACTCGTGCTCAATGACAAGGCTTGTTTGTATACTTATTCAGTTTGTGAAGGTGTCTCCTCAGATAGCTGTAGTGAAACACCTAGTGAAGCACACAACACAACACAAGACAAGAAAACAATCTCAAAACCTAACAATAGAGCAGCCAAGTAAAACAAGTATACCCTCTGTCCCATTTTAGTTGTGACACAATATATAACGCATCCAAATAAAACGACATATACATATATTATTTCTTTTTTTTACAGAAATTATATATATATATATATATATATGTGTGTGTGTATATTGAAAATGAAAATTATAATGATTTTGATGTGTTCTCGACACATTAAGAAAAACACATAAGTATGACGCACACAAAAATAGGGAGAGTTAAAAAGGGGCCGAGGGAGTCGAAAATAATTAAAACGGACGTTTGCAGTTACCAAGATTTGACCACGCATAGCTGCATCCCTTTGAACGGGTAACTGCAGCCTTGAGGTATTGTTGCGAAGTTTTAAATTGTTGGACACGGACTATGAAGGCCAAGTTGGTGCCACTGTACATCATCATCTGGGTCCTCTGCTATTGCCTGATTCAAATAAAGAAGGAAAGAGAACAACAAGAAGTAAATGAACAAATAAATTACTTTGCCAGTATGCCTTGACTTTGCGCTCAATTTCTGATATTATGAAGTATATCTTCCCACCATTTGATAAAATAATAAGGAAATAATTGATTCAAATTCAAAAGTGAAGCATTAGTGTTATTATTTATACCTATATACTTTTAGAGACTATATACCATCAAGAAAAAGTGGGACCATCCAAAGCACTGGCATAAACAATTAGATATCAAATCTTACAAGTAAATTATTTTGTCCTATACTGTAACACTTGAAGCTCCACATTGTTCTATAATGCATAGCACATCCGTACATACCAGTTTTATGACAGGATTACCGCCTGTGCTAAGCACCATGAAGGCGACTCTTAACCCACAATGCCACACCATAATCCATCAATATGTAACTCAACAACTGAGTCATGAATCCAACAGGCATGCAGTGGTCCTCGTGTGTGCTGTACAAGAGAGGGTACAAAATGCAGTGTTACTTGAACTTATCCTAGCCAAATGACGGAAGGAGCCATCCTTTCTCTCGGGCATGCTCAACATAGTACTTGAACTTATCCTTTGCATTTGGAATGTCAAGAGCCAGATCATCAAGCCCATCGCTGATTCTGGCAAACCCTTTGGTCATCTGATTAGTTGTGATCAATCCCTCACCGAAGCACTCCTGCAACAGATCCAGCATCCGATCATTCTTCTTCTCCATTGCCATAACCAAAGCCTTCTTCACAACCTCATGATTGAAGAAAGGCATTCCAAGATCACGGATGCATTGGCAAGCTTCACTTACAACTCCTCCAGTTTCATATTCCTCGAGAAGCTTTACGATCTTGTCCTTTGCATCCTCTACAGCCCAGCCCGTCCCACCTCCCCAACACCTCAAGATTCTTTCACCAGCATGGCGGGCAGCTAGAAGTGATCTAGCCACATGTACAGTCTCACTCCCGCTGCAATTTGGCGGAAGCCTGCCACCAATTTCTTCTAAATTCAACGGAGCCAAAACATCATCAATTACAGCCCTGGATAGGAAAAGAGCCAGTTCGTGTGAGGCATCTAGAATATCAAGTGCCGTGTCTTCGGCAGATTCCAGTAGCATGACAAAACCATTGACAATATCTTCAGTTGAAAAGATCTCAATATGAAGTGCAGATAGCAAAACAGATGCCATTTCTCTCTCCCTGTTCTTTCTGTCCATGGCAAGTGTCATCAGCTTCTTCAAGAAAATTGGGTTAAACTCAGGTGCCCCTAGATCTTCAAGACTCTGGATGAGTTTCTGGAATGTCATCTGAATGAAAATATTCATGGATTATTGTGACCACCTCTTCCTTGTATCGCTTCATCTTCTCATCATCCTCGTCATGTACATCTCCGTCTTTCCCCAAGGACTTCAGAAAAGATGCATCAAGCCAGCCTTCAGCGACTGCCTGGGGAACCAAGGAATGGAATAATGTTTTTGCAGATGGGATATCAAGAGCAAGGTCATCAAGGCTCTCAGCTAATCGAGCAAAACCCTTCACCATTTGACTGGAACTTATCAGACCCTCCTCTGCTGCTTCCTTTAAAAGCTTTAGAATTACTGGTTCTGCTGTACGAATCTCCATCGCTAGAACCAAAGCCCTCTTGACAACCTCGTGATGAAAAAACGCGACTCCCAACTGCCGGATGCATCTGCAGGCCTCAGAAGTATCACCACTATCTACATATTCTCTTAAAAGATCAGTGATCTTTTTCTTGACTTCCTCAACAGTAATATGAGTACTACCACCCCACCGCCGTTCCACCAATTCTGCATGGTGTGGAGCTGAAAGATAGCTTTTCTCAGCAGTTTGGAGAACTTGAAATCCCTTGGAGGATTCTGACAGTGCCTTCTTTGCCCTGGTGACGAAGGCAGGGGGTAGAATGTCATCGACCACAGCACGAGCAATGAATAGGGCAAGAATGTCAACAGCATCCAATATGTCCACTGTCAGATCATCAGCAGATTCAAGAAGCATGAAAAACCCTTGGCTAATCTGGGTGGATGTGATGACATCGGCATAGAGTGCTGAAAGCAGAACAGAAGCCATTTCCTTCTCCTTGTCATGCCTGTCCATAGCCATGGAGACCAGCCTCTTAATAAAGTAAGGATGATATTCACTTGACCCCAGTTCTCTGAGATCAGATGCCGCCACATCAACATCACCTGTGCTGAAGTATTCTTCTATAAGGGAAACTACAGCTTTCTTATATTCATCTAGGGGATCACTCATAGTAGATCCAACAAGCTGATATGGTTCCTGTGGATTTTGGACAAGGGACAACAATACAAGATACTAAGATATGTAAAAAAAACCAGTAAAAAAAGAAAGAGAATACCATCGTAAAAGAAAACTCCTGGAAGAACAAGTGCTAGAGAAAACCTTTGAAATAAAATGATGCTTGTATCCCTATTACGTTACGCGAATAGACGAATAGACGGGAAAAATAAGTTGAATAAATGCAGCAATTACCTCGCCGCTGTCATAGTTAGGATCATTTCGATCAATATGAGATTCAACACCAGTATCGAGTAGTTTACCCCAGGTTCCCTTACCACCACCACCATCTGTTGATAGTTTTAGTTAGAAATAGTCCAGCAAAAGAAAAAACAGCATTTCCATAACCATAACTATACTAGAAAAGAAAAAAGTACAATTATAGCACAGCTGCCTCCACCAAGTCAAATCCACAAGCACATAGAAGAGGGAAACAACAAAAGTCAGAAGCGGGGAAAAAAGACTGTTTAATATCAAAATGATAAATAAAGCAGAACCAGGAACAAATTTAAGCCAAACTCTACTTTATTCAGCATATTCTTCGTCAGCCTCATGCATCTACATACAATTGTCTAGTGCATCTATGAGCTTGTCATGCAACAATAATCTTTTGGACACGTAATTTATGGGCAGATAACAGTGGTATGGTTACACATTATTTGCTCAGTTACATACTTAGCCAATCTAAAATTCATTAAGCAATTTAAAATTCATTAAGCAATCTAAAATTTATCAAGCAATTGAGGTAGTGTGACCAAACATACAGACTACATCTGCTGAAAGTAACCAACAAGATTCTGATACAAACATATCACCAGCAAACATAGACACAAAGGACAATGCCTACATATTGGTAACATTTCCTCACTCTTTCATCCTCCTCTAACGTGAGTTCGGATTAGGTGAATGTATATTCAAAGCTAGTGCTAGAATGACTACCTTCCATGTGCTCAAAAGAGGGTAGTGAGGTGAGGTTCACTGGTCAAAAGGTCTACACTATGTTCAGTTCAAAGCCAGTTAACCCCAACTTCTGTGAATTATATATGTTTATTGGCACTTCACAGACACAATCGCGAACTAGTACAAATATACATTTTTAAATAATATAGGAAAAAAATGAGGAGCTACAACAGTTTATAAATGTTTCAAGAGCACAAAGATAAAGATACTATGGAGGTTTTGAATAAACAAGGGCCCACCATGAAGAGGATTACAAGTTATTACAACCAAGAAGGTATAAAACAATGTGTAATCCTCAGTGTCTTGGTGCCCTATATTTTTTTCATTTATCTGTCAGATTTTTTTTTGCTTAACAGATAAAAGAGAGAGAGTATCATTGATGCGATAGTAGCATATGAAATCCTAGTTAGGGTTCTGTGAAGTAGGAAGCAGATGCACTAGCGGAAGCTCATATCCAAAACCAAGTCTGGGTCAATTATCCGCACAAGTAATCAGTTCAAGGTAAAGAGACCATGCAAATCGGATCATTGAAACAGTATAGTCTATATAGCACCTACATAATCTAAAAGGGGGAAAAAGCCTTGTACTATAAGTAGCCTTGATATAACCTGGAACCTTAGATACACTACAAACTAAACCAAAATTGCTTTTTACATTACTCTAAAGTACTTCAACTGATTCTACGCCTCGTCCACAAATCATAAATTTAAAAAGAATTAAAAAAAGTTACAAGATTAAAAAAAAAAGTATATGTAAAGGAACCCGAATCCGTATCCATGGATACATTCGTATATATTTTTATATACAAAGATTAGAGTAAAACCAAGGAGATAAACAAACAATTAGTATCCAGCAACTGAAAAACTAACACAGATTTTTCACACATAATAATTAAATACTCTCCTGAATCAAACAAATGCACAACATAAATCAACCAAATAAATTGAAAAAAAAAAAATTAAATGAAAAACAAATCCTGACTTACCCTTCTTGACACGAACAAACTTTCCTGAGTGCGACCGGCGCACATGCCTGACGGCAATCCCAGCCGTGGATGCCTTACCACCGGGGGGAGCTTTTATGTGGTGTTCAGAAGACATCAGAGCAGGTGGCGATTTCGGTGAAGTTGACAAAACCTCTGCATTCTGTGTCGCTATTTTCAACGTTTCCCTCTGCTCCTCCGTCAGGAACCCCTCACTCGATGCCATTTCTCAATTAAATACCACACAACGGTGGACTAACAAGTACAGGAAAAAAAGAAGAGGCAACTGTCAATGGAAGAACAGTGAATGTATAAATCAATAGGCTTAAATACTACACAACAGTGGACTAAAAAGTACAGTTAAAAAAAAAGAAAAAAAAAAGAGGCAACTGTCAATGGAAGAACAGTGAATGTATAAATCAATAGGCTTTGTTAATTTACCTCGGTGGAGAGAGCAGAGAAAAGGAAGAAAAAAACGAGTAGAGTTGATTCGAACCCTAATCGGCGACGGATGCTGGAGAGATGTTTCTCGAACAAGTTCTTCTTCCTCTGTGCTTGGCTCGGATCTCGAGCCAAGACAGGTGACTGAAAATAAAGTAGCAATCGATTGGGATCTTCAATCCCTCCCTGTATATATACAATCACATAGACAAAAAGAAAGATACAGAAATAAAGTCTCTCTCACAACGAAACCCTAGAAACTCAGGTGTAATTTTCGCTATATATAGATATGTATATGTATGTTTTGTATATACATATATATATAGATATGTATATGTATGTTTTGTATATAGGTAGATATAGAGAAAGCGATGAGAGATCTGAATTCATGGATGAGAATGAAGGGAGGCTATATATAGGGAGGCTACGGTTACGTTTCCACGTCATTGTCTATCGGCGGTGTACACGTGGCTTTGGCGCTAAAGCGAGTTGTTACGAGTTTGGGCCATCCGGTTAGGGTTTGGGTTCTCTACCATTCTATCACTATGGATGGACTTAGTTACTGGAATGCCCCTGATTTGATCAGTTTTCTTTCTGAGTGGATCAGGATAGTTAAGGGAATCAAGAAATAAGGTCTTCAAGTCTCTTTCTTGTACGGAAAGATATGTACTAGTTTTATTCTTATCTGGTAGGGGATTAGGGGTTACTATAATTTTTGTCCAAAAATTTATTATTGTTATTATTATTACTATATTATTATTATTTTCACATTTTAAGATGATAATTACATGTTCTAAGCAAATTTTATTTTTATTTTAAACAAATTCTAATAACAATATCTCAAAAAATTTATTCATAACTGCAAAGTACACGATTCAACGTTTTTCATTTTAGCAGGTTAAATGTAAAAGAATGCGATTCAAAAAATTTCTTTTAAAATATTTTTTTTCCTTTTTTTATGACATGAGTAAATAACCACACAAATACAATTTCGACAAAGGGGACACTATTTTCTACATTTATTTTTGATATTTCTATATGATTTTCTCTCGCATGAAATAATATACAAAATTTTTTAAACTATATTTTAAATTATAGTACAGTATTTTATTTACATTTAAGTATCTTGTACAAGAGTCTTGCCCTAGACCTAGACCCAGACCCCTACCTATATCCCTATTTAATTTGAACTTGAACTAGTCTGGTAGTTGTTGCTTTTTTTTTTCTTACTCTTTCTTCCCTTATTCTAAAAAAGAAAAGGGGAAAAAAAAGAGAAAAGAGGGGAAGGGCAAAAGATTAGTCACATATATTTAATTGTATCCCTTATCTTTGTTATTATAATTCATTTTATACTTATGTAAGAGAAAAATATGTAAAAATATTAAAAACATACGTAAAAATAAAAATAACCATGATTAATTTTTTTTTCACTGTTAACCTATGTTTCCTATATCGTGATTCGTGACTCTCAAATTAAGATGAAGGAAACATTTAATACATTTTTCATGTTAATTATTATACTCAAATTACATAGAAGGGATACTCCCTATTTTGTATAAAAGGAGTGTAATTTGTTAAATCCTTTTGTTATACATTTTTTTTGATAATATAAAATAACACAATATTCTCAAATTTATTATATTAATTCCATTCTTAGCGCAAAAATAAATAAATTAATTATATTTTAAATTATTTAATTTTTATTAATAACTGATATTATAAACTATTTAAAAAAATATTACCCAGGGCAAAAAAATTACTACAAAATTTTAAATAATTAATATTTTGAATTTTAGAATTCTACAAAATAATTTGGATTAAAGTCAAATGGATTTTTTTTTGTTAAACAAAGAGTGTTAATTTCATACTTTCCATTCCTCATCCTCCTTCTAAAGCTCAAGTTGAGCATGCATGCAATCACAAAACAAACTCGGGATGCCAGATGCGCATTCCAAGTTGAATTATGAAAAAAAAAATTACATTCAGAAATATGTCAAACCAAACATCGTTAGGCATTTGTTCATCACTTCTATATTTACTTTCTAGACTAGTTTTGGAACATCCATCCCAAAGAAATTAAGAAAATTAATTAAATAGATTCTAAGTCATAGTCAGGAGTCATGACAGTCCTACTTTACTTGGAAGTAATGACAAGGATCACTTAATAAATTTTATTTTTATAAAACTATTTTTGAGAATCGATATTTTAAATATTTAATATGTCATTTAAGTTTTTAATAAATTTATTTACAATTTTTCACAAGTTTGTGAGAAAATTTTTGAGAGGAAGACACTCATCACGAGCTAGCAACTTACATTGAGGACTAATTATCATGGGAGATAGAAAAATTGAACGGGCTTGCCGCTCACTCTCACAATGTAGAGTAGAGCTACTTCTGTCTATACAGTAAAAGACCCAACCGCAAGTACAATAGACTCACAATTACATTGAGATCAAAGTAAAATTTACTTTTGAGATGAGTTCAAAGTCATAAAACCGGTAAATTTTTCCTCTCCTTTTTTGGTGACAAAATAATGTTGACCAAGACACTGTCGTCAAGCATAAATAATTCAAATGGCAAAAAAGGGTCCAGCACTTCAACAAAAATCAAGGCACTCACATTAGCTACTCATGAGATTCACTAATTATTTTTTTACCAACCGCACCATTATAACAATAATCCTCAAAATGTCTCATGTAAAATGACACCTAAATATTGTAAGTGATAGTATTAATCCAAAATTAGCTTGAATCAAATGTTCTTTCCGGAGGGATCTTCTTTACACCGCAGGATGCACGTCTAAACATGACAGATTCAACAATTTTTGAGCTATACATGTAAAATTGCATACCCCGCAAAAGAAGGCGAGTACAAGATTACAGCTCTAGTATTTTATGACTTGCATAATGACCAACGATGAAAATAGTGAAGCACCCCCTATGCAGTCTTTCCTGAAATATAGACTCCACATGCCACACTGCAAAAACTACTTGGCTGTAACACAAGGTAAAACCCACTCCACAAGGTGTGTTTGTGGTTGGTGGTGTCTCAGCTGCCAGGCCTGCAGCAACCAATGCACTGTCTACTCATTCCAATGGCATTTACGTTATTCAGGAAGCTTATCATCAGATGTCCTAATGCAATTTATGCAAACAATCATTCAAGGAAATTCACAATTTAGCATAAGTCGTTTCTATATTATCGTTTGACATTTGTCTAGAAGATCTAAATGAATGATTATGTTTTTAAAGAGCAAGTTATTAGTTCTGTGGATGTTAGTTAAGCAGCATGTTAGACATATATCAAGGTTTCAAATTTAATTCAGGCTACATTCTTCTTTAAGGACATGGTGTGTGATAGCATTCATGATGGTGCCTAATAATACACACTTTGAGATGGGCCAGTAAATTATACTAACCTGGGTATCTACATTGCTTCAGGTGAACTATTTTAAATACTGCATACTCAAACCGAAGACGCTTGTACACACTTATACAATTATTACCTTCTTGAAGGGAAATGTAGGAGTCCTCCAACAATGCACCTTGGAATGTTTCCTTCCTTGGCTTCAGTTACATAACAAATGCAAACAATTAGTTGTCAGTAAAACATCACTCTGTTAAAGACCCAGAAAACAATTAAATCATGCTGAATCTGAAAAGAGACCATTTTATTTTGAAGCAATAGAATAATTACTTTAATTCAACTTATACTGTGTGAAACAAGCATACAATGATACTTGTTAAAGGGCTAAAAGTGCACACCATTAACAGATCTTTGGTTCTTACAAGTTAGACAGGTGGGGTATGCTAATTCACTGTAGATCAATTCAAAATGAAAACGAAGGTAAGGTTTTGCATTTTCGATTTAGCCACCGACGTATCATCATTCTACAGTGTCCCAAATAACGAAACATACATACCAGCTAATTACTGACTAACAGTAAATACTAATGCAGCTTGCAATTTCAAATGCAGTATTTCCAGCTCTAGATTAGGTATTAGTCAAATGCCATACAAATCAAAACATGCAGTTCTATATTAAGAAAAGAACTGATATTTAAATTGCATAAACCACATCAATGATCAAACAGGAGCCTGCTGTAGGCTATAACTTAGACGACAATTCATTAATCTAACATGATACCATATCGTGGATGCTGGAAGCTGCATGTAAGGATGATATAGTCACCACTTAAATCATGCGTATCGTATGCAAGTCAGCAGAGCTGGTCTGTGCTTGAAAAGGAGGGAATCTTCTATAGGTGTTATACTGTTATCCTAAAATCCGTAGCTAGACTGAGGGAAGAGTTGCATAAAATTCATTATTAATTGAAATTAACTAAAAGAAAGTTGGGAGCCAGTGATTTATTATGGAGATAAAGCAAACAGACAGACATAACAACCTTTCTTGTGCTACTCAAGGAAAACTTTTAGATGGTTTGAAATGCTGACATAAATAATAATTAGGATATAGTTCTTAGATTGTGTAAAACTTGCAATTCAATCATATGTTTCATAGAGATAACATTTGAGATTCAATACAGCGACTGGACCACATGAAAACTCTCCCCCCCAGCCCAATTGTTTTGGGGAAAAAACAATAATCCCTATTTTTCTCTCCACAAATTCTGTCACTTTTATTCTATTGACCATGAATCATTTCCTAATTCCTAGTGGGTAACTTTAAATCAGAATATCAGATATCATACACTATCTACTTTATTACAACTTTAGTTTATATATGGCATGGCATGTGTTCTACCGTAATAAAGGAGAGGTCACATGATCAAATCTGGCCAACTCCAAGGGGTACACACACAAGCTTATGCTTGGATTTGCCCAGTGCACGGCTATTGTGGGACGGAAATTTACCCACTGGATTCATCAAATGCTCGAGGTCCAGATACGCATGATTGCTACAAGGGAAAAAAAATCTAGGCTACATAGATATTTCAACTTGGTAGATGTGCCCATACATGGCCACATGTTGGGCACATACACGCTTTTTATATTCACACATGTACGGAATAATTTCTTTTTACATTCCCATAGTTTAACTTATAGAATTCTTCATAAGATATCATGTCCGAAACTTGTTGAACACCCAGCCTATACATGTCAAATAAACAAGAGATATGATAGGTTAGTATAAAAGTAGAAACCAAAAGTAATTTTTTAATATAATAAAAGTAACATGACATGGAAGAAAAAAGTAGTCATCAAACTATAGGTATTTCAAAAACAAATACAATTTTAGTTACATAATAAAACACAGTAATAACCCATACATTACAAAAACATGATACTATGTCAATATGTTACATGATAGTCGTGTACATGCTTCACAGGTTTATGGACTCCATGCATATCCAAAAGAAGAAAGGAACTAATGATGAGAAAGGCGCTAGAAACAGCTCACCTGTCCTGATCTCCGTGGCATTTGGTGTATCTCTTACAAGTGTTGCAGAAAATATAAGGATCACTGCTGCCGAAATATGTTTCAGAAGATGTTCCACTGGGGATAGCCAATGCAAGGTTCTTTTGCGGATTCATACTGAGAAGGGTCATCTGGCTGGTGTCTGATGAATGCAACTTCTTACGGAGTTTCAGCGTTCTGGAGAAACAGCCTGGCTGTTCCTCAACCACTTCGGAAGATAGAGTCTGGCACCTACAGTAGCTTTCCTCTTCTTTGGAAGAATCAACTCCTAAATCCTGCTGCTTAGGTGTATTATCGGGGAATAATCGGTAGGATGTAGTCGTTCCAACAGTAAGTGCATTTCCATCATAATTCCGAATAGTCCTTGCTGCTTCTCGTGTATGACAACAAATACGCAAGTCTTGCGACCCGCAATCAGAGGAACACATTGCAACTGATTTATCCTTAATCATGGGGTTTTCAGACAAAGAAGTATAAATTTCAGAAGGATCACTTCCATGTTCGGTGGTGGATTGCGACTGATGTCGCATTCTGCGGGAACAATTGAACAAGCTGAATGATGGTTTCTTCACTTTTGCAGACTTTGTTTCAGGATCACAGCGTATCATATTGATCCTAATCTCAACGTTACAACCCAAAGTAGACTGCAATGCACCCGCTATCAATTTCCAGGACTTCTCGGCTTTTATTACATAAGCAGGATGATAGAATTCCAGTTCAGCTACTGCCAAACCTGAGAGATGTATATCATACTTATTAGGCAAAATTTACAGGTTGAACGGTAGCCAAAATTATTTGTTCGGCAAAACCCCAAGATCAGATATAAAGAATGAATCCAGATGCATGTGATATCAGTAAATAACACAGCTAAATAATTACTGTAATTTAAGAGGATATAGTTTTAGGGCATGTTTCACATTTTCCCTTCATAATACTACACAAAAATTTGTAGCTAGGAAGGAGACACTATAGTTCAATTTGATATCATGTTTCTCATGGTAACTATTCAGAGCAATTATAAATATACAAATGGATCAAAAGCATAAATAATTGCTTACAGTCAGAGCACTGAATCTCTCCTACTCTAAGCACTGATCCAAACTGTTAATCTCCCTACAATTTAAACACCAACACAGGTGGGCCGCCGATATATGCAGCTCATGGGTTAACATGTGCACTCCAATGGTAAAATCAGTATACAAGTAAAATCGTGCTCCTTTCCTGCCAGATCTTAGAGGGTGTAAAATGAGGATACTTCTTACAGGGAGGCATTATAAACTGAGGGATACTTTTACAGGGTGTCATTATCTAGTATGATTTCACTTTCCTATATATAGTTTAGGTATGTAAAGATCCATAAAACTTTTTTCACAAGAGAACTTTCAAATAATTATCCATCCTAGTATTGAGGTTAGATTGGATGTAGACCCACCCCCCAGAGCATAATTTAGCAAAATTTGAATGCCATAGTTTCAAAGCTGCAATTATTATGTTGAAAACTCGAGCTATTTATAACAGCACCAAGCAACATCTTATAAAAGTTGTGAAATACAAGAACTTCACATAAGTCATCTTTTTTATTACAGCACCAAGCAACCCACTAATAAAAGTTGTGTTATACATGAACTTCACATAAGTAGTCCCCATAGAATTACTCCCGCTTTGGCATGCTTAAAATTAAGTAATTCTAATTGGGCCCAATGCATAAGTTTGTGAGTAGTTCATCTTTCTATATATAAGGAGAGAAACATCCGCGGTTCAAATAACAAGTGGCAATGCTAACCACTGACCTTTTCTCTTGTCTTAATCTTTTGTGTTATATTTATAAATATATTAAAAAAAACAATTGAATAGCTAAATAAATTCAAATGCAGCATGAAATCACAATTGATTATGGATGAAGGATGGAAGCAAATTACATATGCAAGTACCTTCGTTAAAGCAAACAGAAGCCAACTTTCCCTTTTTCCGAAGGAAGTTTCTGAGTGAATTGGATTCACATATTTCTGTAGCTCTATTCCATACAGATTCCAGTGTTCCTTTACCTTCTTGAATCCCCATTTTGCAAGAAACAGAGTTGTCACAAGCACAAGTAACAAGATGCTTCAAACTCTCGGTGCTGTATGATGTGCTGCATAAATCACCATCTGCATTCAAACAAAGAGCTTAAACATTTTTTCTGCGGGTCAATTACCTCTATAAAAATACTCAACTAATTCAAAATCTTCTGAACCTAATAAAAAGAACGAAATTGGATATATTTACTACTTAATCATTCTTACCTCTTGTATGCAGTGTCCTTGCACACAATCTTGTCTCGTTTGCATTCAAGGAAGAAGAAGTCACAGAATTTAACTGCAAAAGAGCTACAGTCAGCCATGTTGTCTGATTCTTGGATGTCCTCAGTTGCTTTTCAGTTTCAGAAAGTATTTTCAGTGCATGACTAAGTTGCTGCAGGTCTGCTTCAGCTAAGAAACAAAAGGATAGGAGCAACTTAGAGCACCACACAAAAAGTTAAAATAATTATACTTTGACTTAAACAAATTGAAACAGGATATCCAATTTGAAAGTCTTCTATGAAATGAATGAGGATAGCATCTTCAAAATCTGAATTCTTTATTTAGAATTCAAAACATAACACTTCAGCCACATGTCCAGCGGCAAAATACATTGTTTTCAAGGAAAATGATAAAGTGACATAAATTCAACCAAGGAGATTCAAAGGCAGAATAATAAAAAAATGTAAAGAAGCTGGTATCGTAGCCCTACGGATGGCAATTTGGGGGGGGGGGGGGGGGGATAACGTTGAGAAGCAGAAATTGGAATGGAAAAAAGTTAATACGTGTGAATATTTTGATCATTTCCAGAAACTGAAAACTCTGCACCAAGTTTAAAGGGGAAAAATAAGAAAGGAAGAAATAGACAATAAAGACATGCTTCATGACTTCTATCTGATATCAAAATGAGATATGCAGATAAGAGCCTTCAAAGTTAATGCTCCTCAAAAGAAAATTGAAACCCTATATTTTCCACAGCTTACAATAAACTGTGTCATATAGAGTATTTCTAAACAATTCTTTCCAAATTCCAGCAAACAGAGATAACAGTTAAATCGTCAAATGAACTAACATGTCTTGGTCCACCTGATATATGGGAGAAAGAAACTTCAGTAATAAAAATTTAAGCTCCCCTGACACGCTTGAGCCACATAGATGACTTTTACTCCTTTGATATCTATCCGAAATTCCACGAATCAAAGGCACAAAGAAAATAACACAACTTATATATACAACAAATAACTGTTATCCTATCATGATTACTAGTTACTAGCTGGCCCTATTAAACATGGGGGTAGGCTAATATGACAAGTCAATTGAGTGTTCTAATCAGTCTCATTAACATAGGTTATACTGCCCACGTTGCGAAGACTCAGGTGAGCAGAGGGCTAAATCAAATAGAGGATTTGGCAAGCTCGTTATAGCCAACATTCCAACAACAACAAAAAAATCCAAGTGTTAATTCTGATGGCCAAGTGAGAGCATCATTATATATTTGAAAGTACATTAAGCAATAAAAATGTGACATCATTACACATACAAGCATATCTTTCCAAAAACTTTTTCTTGGCTTCAGAAGCACCATCCAAACATTTTCCAGCAAGGATATCCATTATGATGTTAGCTAATTGTGATATTAGATGCATAGGATCAATTCTTGATTTCATCAACTCCCTGGCCCTTCTAACTGTGTTTGCAGTGTCCGAGGACAAGGCTAGATCCAGTAAATCAAGCAATTCCTCATCAGAAACAACGCCAATCTGAATCAATGAAACAAAATTCAGATATGACATTTGCCAATATTAATGTAGAACTGAATTTTATTTTATTTTTAAACACACACACACTAGAACACTTACAAGTTCGTAGGCAAGTGAGATAGTAATTCTTTTGCCCAGCATGCTGAGCTGTTCAAGCATCATTTCTGCATCCCGCAGTGAACCACTGGATTTAGCAGCAATGAAGTCTAAAGCATTTTGATCATATTCGAATCCTTCTTCTTCACAAATTTTCCCTAATTTATACACAGCATCAGCTTCTTTTATCTTTGGAAAATGGTACCTTTGAGAACTCGACACTGCACTTCTAGGCAGTTTGTCTAGGTCAGGAGTGATCATTATGAAGACAACAAGACGCGAAAAGTCTTCAACAGTATTCAAAATAGTTGCCCAGGTCGTCCCTCGCAATAAGTGGCACTCATCAATTATGAAAACCTTAAACCGTGAAGAAACTGGGGGAACAGTAGCATTTTTAACAATCCATCTAACTTTTCCCGCCCGATTGATTCTCACAGAATCCACTTCCTTTACATCCCTGCTCCTTCCAGAAAAGAATGAAAGGCATTCTGCGCAAAGACCACAGGGCCTGTGCTGGTCATGTGCGAGACAATTCAACGCGGCAGCAAAAATCCTTGAGGCAGATGTCTTACCGGTACCATGGGGACCATGAAAGAGGTAAAAGGGAGTTATCCTCTCATTTACAATGGCACTCACAAGAGACCTTGCCACCACATTTTGTCCCACAAGTTCGCTGAAAGACTTGGGTCTGAATTTCTGACTGAGACTCCTAGAACTTTCTGGGTATGGAATAGCCTCGTTATCTATGTGCTGCCAGCCCCTTCTCCATTCAGATTGACGTATCACACCTGTTTCCTCTGATAATAATGGTTGGTCTTCTACATCCGAAGGAAGATTTGGTCCTCTGAATCTCGGGGTTCTTGACCAGCAGCGGCTTATCCCACATCCTTGATG
The DNA here is from genome assembly GCA_034770075.1 of Aralia elata. NCBI lineage: Eukaryota > Viridiplantae > Streptophyta > Magnoliopsida > Apiales > Araliaceae > Aralia > Aralia elata. The sequence continues at coordinate 4,617,717 of CM068378.1, forward strand.
ATTTGGATAAACAACTTCTACATCTTCAGTCTCATATAGTGGCGTACTACAACTAGACTTCTCCACTGGAACATCGCCCATGGATAAGCACGGACTGCCTTTACGACTCATGACGTCACCTGCTGCCGCTCTTGAGGATCTAATTTGTCGTCTGTAACGAGATTTTCGCTTTGATGCATTCTGATCTATTCTTTCTGCTTGCACTGATCCTTCAAATGTTTCATTACATGAACCCACACCCTCCAAGCAATCTCTTGAAGGTGTTCTGCTAGTCAAGCCCAAACCTTTGTCCCTATACTCACTGTAGTATCTTTCACTTAATGATTTGTTTTCACCACCCACATCCTGATTTGAAGGGCATAAAGTAGACCCTTCAACCTGTATGGTCCTTCCAAGACCAAAGCCAGCCAAGTCTGAATATTCATACGAGTTTAAATTCGAGTAGTATTTTCTTTTAGAATAATACATCTCACAATCACTAGCATGTTCCCCCCTTTGTCCATATAACCCTAAATCTTTTGATTCCAAAGCGTCATCACTATCAATTCCGCCACTTACAAATCCTAAAGTGATCCCATTATTCGAGTTGGTTTCCCAATTTAAATGGTCAACTAACGCAGATAATTTGCTTGAAGAGTTAGTAGATGGATCCCTTAGTGATCTCACTCTCCTAAGAGCCACCAATGTTTTCGATATGGGAATATCAACCGAGTGTCGTCGCCCATCCATCACTAACAAATTACAGCTCTTAATATATACTACAATTAACTCAAATTTCAGGACCCACTTCAATGAGCAGCATTTTCAACCTGAAAGTGTAAACACAACATACAAAAAAAATGACGAAAAATGGAGATCAAAAAGGCATAGCATCATTGTAGAGAAGCAAAGAAGCTGTAACTTCTATCTTCCAGAAAACTTAGCATCCAAAACATGATAAGGAGTCCAAATAAAATCTATCAGAAAATAAAATTGAAAAAAAATAAAAATAAGGAAATTGAATAGTAAGCTTGTCTCCAAATTTGGGGATTGAAACCAAGAAAGTGTAAGGATAACTCAAATCCCTTAATTCAGTATTATTGAAATTTCTTTCCTTCTTAATGTAGCAACAAAAATGTAAAAGTACCATTGAAGGAAAATAATAGAGCTTGGTGAGAAAAAACAAAAATGGTGAAATGCGGTACCTTTCAGGGGAGAATAAGAGTGAAACAGATTGGATACCTGCTGCAAAAAGTAAGAAAACATAGCCACAAAATTATTCACCAAACAAACACATACAATCATCGGGCATTAAAATAAAACCAACCAGCAAAAAAAACAAATTCAAAACCCTCACCAATTTTTTCAACACGGAGCTCAAAACGAATAGAGCCAGAGAGAAAACGGCAAACTCTAGATACACGAGTACATAAAAAACATTTTTTTCAAATAAGAGAATCTTCAAGTTAAAATTAAACATAAAAAGTTAGTACTCCATTCCATACCATACAATGTAGTAAAAAGACAAACAATGGAAAACGACAAAAAAAATTGAAAAACCAACACATACACAGTGTACTGACCTGTTAATTGAAAGAAGAATGGAAGGTGTTCGACGATAGGATCTCGGGAAATAGAAAAAAGAGAAAACAAAAACCCTAACCCTAAAAATGAAACGAAGAATGTAAATAGGAGGAGTGAGTAGTAATATTTGTCGTTGTCTTGGTGGTTGAGCTATGATGGAGGATAGGGTAGTCCAGTGATAATAGTAGTATAGGAGGAGATGGGAGGAGCACGGGAGCAGAGTGGCAAAGTAGTAAATGTAATAAATGAGGAGGGGTGATGATGATAAAGACGCCATCACATTCACTAACAATCCCAATCCAATTCCAACACCTCTCTGACCGGAGCCGACGTGTTCCTCCAGATATATATTCGTATTCATATTCTCTCTCCTTTATTACTACTAGTCTACTGACTACTAGTATTATCTCTGTTTTCTTGTGGTTGCTTCCGCCAGTTTTTTCGCAGAGAGATAGGACCTTGGGAACTGAGCTTTAAATGAGGGGTACTTTTGGGATTTTCGACACGCCGGTTATTTTAGTACTATTCCCTCCGTCCCAAATTAATTGCATTTCTAAGACTTTTTAAAGTCAAATTGACTATTTTTAAAACTAATATTTTTACTATTTTTGCTAACATATAGGTGAAAATATTATAACCAAAAGAAAGTATATACAATTTATTACTAATTTTAATTTTTATAATTTTAGAAATATATTTATATATGCTTAATTATTAATTTTAAAAATAGTCAATTTGACTTAAAAAAGTTCTAGAAAAGCAATTAATTTGGGACGGAGGGAGTACTATTTAACAAAAAGCTGTAACTATCTCGTTGTGTGGGGGGTGCATGGAAAGTCCACCGCTCCATTTTAGCGCGTATGACTCACGGTTGTTAATTAAGTCAAGCGGTGGTCTGTCACCGTTACTCCGTTCTCAAGGTTGGTGGGAACTTGAAGGTTGAAATTATGTTTGGTTATTAGCTTTGTTTTTTATTTTTTCACATAGTTATTGCGATTGTATAAGGCTCTCCAATAAATTCTTTTATATATATATATATATATTATTTATAATTGTTCCATAAAATTTGTTTGAAATATAGGATTCAAATGCCAAAAATTATATAAAGTCTCATTTACCTTATAAGTATTAAGTATGGTACACTATTTTAAAATAAAGAGAATCTTTAATGTACTTGTGTTTGTGTGGGTCTCACGAGTTCATTGTAGATCAAATAATAATTTATTTATAGTCTCTCATCTCTTCTCCTATTATTTTTTTAAAAAAAAAATTATGTGAAAAATGTACTCAAAATTTGGCTTAATTTAACTTTTTTTTGTCAAATTGATCGATTTTATAATTAAGAATTAAAAATATTTATTTGTATTTCCAAACCTATGAAAAATAGAGGTGATACTAAATTTGGCATAATTTTTTATGATAATAGTTTGTCCACGTATAATTTCTAAAAAATAATATAAAATTTTATTATAAAAATGATCAATTTATTAGAAAAAGTCAAACCAAGTTTATTTTTGTGAGATAGGTAGATTATATCTCTTATGAGACGGTTGAAAAATATTAATTTTTCAAAAGTACTTGAGCAAGATCTACCATTTGTATAAAAAAATAAATAATCTTTAGTGTACTTAGATGATGGTGTTCATTGAATTCTAATGAAAACTTAATTATACACTTTCCTCTATTTATTTTATTTTCTTAATGTGTAAAATATACTTGAGACACGTTTTACGAACACAAGGAGTACTAGTTTTAGCCAAAAACAAATATTCGAATATTTTATTATTCAAATGATAATTATTTGGAAGTATTTATAAAAATAATCAGAAAAATGTGTATTGTATTCACTATAAATAACAAAGAAACATTAATAGTTTAATTCGGATTGCCAAGTGTGAGTGTCCAGGGAAGCATGTATAATTAAGTAATATCTTTATTCTAAATTATAAGATTATTATTAACTTTTAACAATTAATATAAGATATTTTGAAATTTTAATTTATGATTATTTTATAAAATTTATGAAAAATAATAAATCTTAGAATGAGGAGTAATTTTTAAATAATTTATAATATTCGTCAGTGTATTGATTATAATTAAAAGGATGTTAATTTTAAAATATTTTAAATTGATTTTAAAAAGTTAATAATAATTTTATAGTATTTGAGAATGGATGGAATCAGTATTAAAAAAACTTTATTTTACATTCCAACTTAGAGTAGAGGTCGTGTCTGCTTGCTTATTGGTATTTGGTAATGTAAATGTGAGGCGTCAAAATAAGGAAATTGTTAATATGTCGCAAACAAATGGATTATATTCTTATTGGGCGTAATTAATTGAATTAAGTACTCTCTCTGTCCTAAATTAATTGCTCAGTTTTGATTTTTTAAAGTCAGATTGACAATTTTTAGAATTAATAATTAAGCATATATAAATATATTTCTAAAATTATAAAAATTGGGTTAGTAATAAATTGTATATACTTTCTTTTGGTTATAATCTCTTCACCTATATTTTAGCAAAAATAGTAAAAAGATTAATTTTAAAAATAGTCAATTTGATTTTAAAAAGTTAAAATTAAGCAATTAATTTGAGACGGAGAGAGTATTACTCGTTTACTGATAAGTTAATTTTGTAGGCGGCTTAATATATAAGTTATTTCTAGGCCGCATGATCAAGCTGTACAAAGAAATGTAGGCTCTGGCATCTGGGTCAGATGAGTTTGGAGGGAAGGATTGGAAAGGATGAGAATGGATTATAATTTTTTTTTATCATATTTCTGAGTTTTAGAAAGAAAGAGAATAGATAAGATTTTAATTATATATTTTTTTTGTTTGTAAGTTCAGAAAGAAAGAAGAGAAAATATTTTTATTTTTAAACTACATTATTATTATATTACCTTTACATATTAATGTAATAAATGACATGATTTATTTTGAAATATTACTTTAGGTAATATAAAATATCTAACTTTTTTATTCCTCCGAATTCTTTCATTTTTGGGAGAAAATTTTGAGCAAAAAATAAAATCAACTTTACCTCCAAATCCTTTATTTTTCTCCCTAAAAAAATTCATAAACATGAAATTTAGAAAAATCTTAATTATTTTTCCTTCCTTCTTTTTTCCTAAAAAAGAATTACAAACACAGTATTAAAGCCCATTTTTTTATTCTACTCCAAAAGTTTACTAGTACTTGCTTATTAGCTAGCTCCATTTATCACACCACCATACCATATATGCTACTTTATTTATTAAGAGTACCCATTGTAAAAATTCAGCATGCTCCCATTTTGGGATGGAGGATGGAGAAAGAGTGTTTCATATATATTTTCAGTTTTATGAATTTGTTATTTTGTCCTCTTTCGCCATAATTGTTAACTCGACTTTATTCTAATATGACCATGTTTATTTATAAGAATAATACTCAAAATTAATTTATTTAATTTTAATTTGTTGTTTGTTTAAAAAATTGAACTTAAGTTTATTAGTTATTGAATAACGAAATCATTCGAAAAAGGAGATTATTTAATATCATGCATAATCAAGTATTTTAGTCTCCATCATTTATAATTAATAATTTATGGATAAAATTAATCTTGAATGTTTTTAAAATGATTAAATGTGTCTTATTCTAACTATCTCTATTCACATTATTGAGAATACGATCTATTTGTTATTACTTGTAATAGTATAATAGTTTTAATGATAATTTTTTTATTCAATTTTTTAAATAATCCTAAACAAAACAAGTATAAAATGAGATAGTTTTAAGTTATCATAAATAATTTCATTCTAAACAAACACGAAGTTAGAATTATTTAATTTTATAATTAATAATCTTAGAATTATAATACATAAGAATAAAAGTCACATGATTAAAATCTTTATAAACAAACATGACGATAAGAAATTAGGGATTAAGCATTGCTCTGGGCTAGACCCAATATTGATTTGGGCCGGACTTAGGTAGTGGATCGGCAGTTGCTTTACGAGGCGGGACAGTCTTGCTCACCTTCAGCTTAGCTCGTCGATGTTATACTTAAAGATGGTTTTTTGAATGAAATCCTGGTGATTAATTGCACTCTTTTCTTTCAAAGTTAGAGATATAATTATAAAATAATAACTTTTTTTTTCTTTTTAAAACCGATCTCTAATATTACCTATCTAATAGTAGTAGCATTATAATTATCATTCAACTAATAATAAAAATAATGACATGTGTTTGAACTTCATGTTATTTCATAGTTTAAAATTAAAATTGTCTTCAATTTTAGAGCAAATATATATATATATATATATATATATATAGAGAGAGAGAGAGAGAGAGAGACTTATATTTTTAATTTTGGAATGAAGGGAGTATCAAACATTTTTATTTTTTTTGGAAATTGGGGTTCATTGTCAAGAAGATTCCAGCTGGCCTGCTAAATGTTTTTATGGAAAATAAATTTAAAAATGTCCAAGGCATGCCAAATAAATGTAGCCCATGAATGATGATTTTTAAAACATTTGTGCTCCATATATACTTCCACATGTTCCTATACATATATACATACATACACGCATGCATGTTTCTTTGTTTATCATGCTCAAATATATAGAAATTATTTAAATATACGAAAAGGCATCCCAAATGATTGATGACAGATTTCAAAATTTGTGTTTCTCATGTTGTTATAAACACACGCATTCTTGTTTATTCATCATGTTGAAGTATAATGCAAGACATTCTCGTTTATTCATATAAAATTGAAAAAGAAATTCTTTTTCATCATATGCAAATTCTTAATTTTCATCACATGCATGTTTATATTTTCTGTCAAAGGTACCCTTCAGTTTCAAAGATTTCATGCTGCTAACTCTACTTAAACTTCTCTTAATAGGCAAAATGACTTTTAGACCCACATCGGTTATGAAAGTCTATTTAAAGAACTTTAAAGTCTAAATTTTGGATTTGGTTAGTATGAAATGAACTTATCATGAAATTCACTCCATACTAACCGGTGGATTCCTAAATTTTTATTTCTGTACAAGTATTTTTGGATGGTCATCAATACTTTTTTAAAAAAAAAAAGCTAAAAGAATAAAATTAAAGAAACAAATCGCTCTAAGTCTTAGTCCATTTCTAATTTTTTTTTTGAAGTTTTTGGTCTTTTTTAAAATAGCCTTCGACTTTTAATATAATTCAATTTTATTGTTTTTATATTGATTTTTTTATTTTTTATTTAGTCTTTCAAATTTCATAGCATTTTTATTTTATTTCATATAATTTATACACGTACACAATGCATGTGTAGGTACCGGATACTACTCCGTATAATTTAGGCGAGGCGCGGCACAGCAGATATGGTCCAGTAAGTCCATATATTAAGCCGGTGCTAACGCAATTACAAGATTAATATAGTATTCTAATACGTGGAAATTGATTGCATATATAAGAAGGAGATGAATTGAGGGTGAAGATATAGACTTTTTGCCAATTAAATTAATTGGGCTGAACAGCCACCATAATAATTTCTCAAAACTTTTGTGTGTGTATATATATATATATATATATATATATATATATATATATATATATATATATATATATATGCTCACATGCAATCACATGCAAATCTAATACGTGGACAAAAGTAGGATTTGATACCGAAACATATTAATTATTAGTATCCCCCATGTGCACACGAGATTAGCTATTGGTTGGGAGAGTTGAGAGTGATTGCCACATGGCACCATTATTTGGCGCCACATCTTCAGTGGATGAGGAGGAGGTTGCCAAGTTGCATTCACTCTCCGGTCACTATCCCAAAGCTTCCTCCTTAATTAAAGCAAAGCTCCCAAGTCCCAACCCAATTCAATTACGCAGGCAGCACCAGTCTCCCAGCTTATTATAGCTTTGTTTTGGGTACATAACTGCTAACAAAGACCCTCACGTTAGTTTTGTCCCAACTCCCAATTGAAAAGCACAAAAGTGGATCAACAAAAATAAAAAATAAAAAATAAAAATCAACGGCCGTCAAAATTCATCATATCCTCAATCAACGGCCACGATATGTGTCTTAAGAGAATTGGATGGAGGGAGCAAGAGTCCCTCCATGTGAGGATGTAGCTTTCATTTGGAGCCTGGAGGAGGATATAATGGATATATATGTGCCGGTCGGCATATAATCAATTGAATTGATACATAATCTCTGTCTTCGTCTCTTAATACAAGTCGTTTTAAAAAAAAATTGTCTTTTAATATATGACGTTTGAGAATTTCAAGTAAATATTAATTAATTAGTTTTCAATATTATCCAAAATATTAAATATAACTTTGATTCTCTCACTATTTTTTATCCAATAAATAACACTATTTTTTTAATATAAGAACAATATAAATAATTAATATTATATAATCATTTCATTAATACTTATATATAACTCTAAAACGATTTATATTAAAAGTGAGAGGAAGTACATAGCTACTATTACGTATGGCCTTTTATCGCGGGCCAGCTCAAGTGTCATGTTAAGAGGTTGCTGTAGTGCCATGTCAGCATGGTGGGTTGCATGTCATTGGTTGGTGTGATTCGTGTGAAGTTGCGGCGATGTTTGCGGTCTGAAAATTTTAATTTGAGAATTTTTCCATCATAAAGTTACAAAAAAAGGGGAAACGGAAGTAGGGCTGGGCCCAGTGGACCATGAAGGTTTGATTTAGAGGGCAAAAGCATGTGATATGCTCTCTGCAGGATATCATTATCACCAACTTAATTAATGGATCATTCCCAAATAGTCAAATCGGGTCGACCCACTACTTAAATGGTGTTCAACCGAGTCGACCCACTACTTAAATGGTGTTCAACCGATCACCAAAATTGACACACTCCAATTAATTGTCCACAACTATCTTATCTTCCATTTATTCATTTTTCCTATCATCATTATCAATGGAATTCCCACGGTCTGTGTAACTAATTTTATTTTTGAATTTTCATTAAGTAGGTGAATTATCGAGTTGGTATGATATATTTGGCAGGCGCGGGGTGGGTATTTATTTACGTGAGAATGACAAATTTTATAAATAAAAATAAAAATAAAAATAAAAGAATAAATACATATATAAATAATAACTAATAAGGTCTCTCTTGGCCAGCACCGATTATGACTCAGGAGACCAAAGAATAAATAAAGGGGACCAAAGATATTTGATAAATAGAATATTAAAAGGTGAATCGTGAGTCGAGACGGAAGATAAGGTCCCATGAAATCTATAGGTTTATACTGCTAGTATTTGATTGAATAAACTAGCCAGTAACCAATAGCCAATAGCCATCCATAGCCATAGCCAGCTAATTATATATGTATGCAGGTAGAGTTAGTTGTGTTCCATTTCTGGTCTGGGTTATTATTATATTCTAAATGAATCACTTTGTTGTATAAGGAATAATGTAGGGATATGACAGTGGTTTGTTGGCTAAGCTATTCGAACAAAATTAAAAGTAGAAAAACAAGCTCATCGTCCCTGAAGATGAAGTGAAGAAACAGTTGTAAATATCACATCTGATGGAAAATAAATAAAGAGGGAATGAGAAATAAAACCTAGGTATATATAGATACGCATCTACCAAAGATCAAATAAAAACAAAATATATGCTTTCACATATAGTATAGTATATATTTTCGTCGAGAGGGGCACTTTTATAATTAAATTTAAAATAATTATAATAATGAAATTATCAAATATAAATTTTAATTTAAAACACATAAAAGTCAGTACAAAATCATTATTTGAGACTTTATTTTTTGAAACTGTTTCATAATTGTCTCATTTTCGGTGGTATTAAATATATCTTTTTGTGAAGAAATAGTTTCACGAGGTTGCTTCTTAGACTGGGACATGACTAATTAACTCTTGAGTAGGTTTGACAGAAAAAGATTCGGATCGAAAACGTTTAGTAATGCTTTCTCTTGAAAAGTTTTTTCCACATATCTATTCATCCTATTTTCAAATGTCAAATACAAATTCACAAAATAATAATTAAAAAAAAATCAAACTAAAAAATACTTTGATATTATGAACAAATTAAACGCCCACTACTATCGTCTTTAGTCAAAATTATATATTTACAACTTATATCTTTATTGATTTAAATTCAACATCAAATGACACACGTCTAATTATCAAGTTAAAAGAACATATTAGAAATTTCTAATTATCAAGCCTTTAGCTGTGTTCTGCACCTTAACCCAAACTACTTTATTTATTTATTTTTATTTTTTTTAAGAGTGGGCACCAATTTACATCTTAACACTATACGTAATAAAAAAAATAATTAAAAATTAAGGGTGGGCACTTGGCCCCGCTTGCTTCTTACTGCGTCCGCCCCTGTTAATATATCTCATTATTAGCTAGCTAGCTAGCTAACTAGTGTCGGTGATTATGATTTGTAAATAATACCCCTTTTTCCCAAATTAAACACTAACGAAATCATACACGCACATATATAAGTAGGTGGGATAATTTAATTAGTACTAATGTGAAACAAATGGCAAGTTTCTATTAATGAGCCTATATATATGACCTTTGGTGATTCGAGGAAGAAAATTAGTCTCTATCTTATGATCATTACCTACCTAAATTCAAATTTAGCATGCATTGTATCTAAAATATATTTGGGAATTTGTAAATGTTAATATGTAGTCATAACTCCTATTTGATTAATGGTGTCATTTGGCAAGCACTAGGAATTAAATAGAAAAATTGATAAACAAATTGTTATGTACTATTTCCTTATTTTCATTATATAAATCGTTTTAGAAAAACTTTTTTTCTCATAATATAAGACGTTTTACATATATTTTTTATATTTTAAAAAATAGAATAATTGAGAGAGAAAAGGAAGAGTAATTAATTAGTATATGCGTAGTAATGAAATTTCAAATTACCCTTAATTACTTAATATTACAATTAATAAAAAAAAATTAATATATATAATTATGTGTACAAGTCTAGCAAGAAGTTGAGGAGCCCCGCCCGGCCCCTAGGAACATAACATGGTACGTTGCATCAGTTAGTATATTTTGTCCCTTCTCTCCTAAATTAGAATTGAGTAGGAAAGAATAGTAACGGCTTAATTATATTATCTCCACTTAAATTACTAAAAAAAGAAACAATTTACTATAAATAGATTTTTTGTAAATTAAGAACACGGAATTTGAATTTTTATTTTTTCTAAAAAAAAGAAAGTTAGACTACTCCAATAGGTGAAATTCAAGAATTAGTGTTGAGCATGGGTAAGTAAAGAATTATTATATTGCATGTGATGGTGTGATGATGGTTTGGTTTTGGGGAGAGAGAGAGGGAGAGAGGGATCAATTGACTTACTGGTGGATGGAAGATAAATGTTTGCGCATATCTGGGCTTGCTTAATGACCAAAACTTCCACGCATAAATAGTTACTAGTAATAAGAATCTCCGTAATCACCGATCGGGGCCCCACATGTTTTGTTTAATCACACACCATATCCCCGGGTCTTTTTTTGCCTTTATATACCCCTCACCTCGTTCTATCTTCTCCCCCACATCTTCACAGTTCACAGTCTCTCTCTCTCCTCCAAAAAAAGAAAGAGGGAAATTAAGAGGCAATGGCAATTACTCATCCTCCTTCATTTCTCTCTCTCCTCTTTCTCTTTCTCTTCTCTCTCTTCCATACTCCGACCCTCATTTCCTCCTCACCTCCTCAACAAGACCCTGACTTGGTAGTCAATGAAGTGCATAGGTACGTACATACAAAAATGACTACTCTCACATTTTACTTAATTATACACACGTACGTTCAGCTATATATAGTAGTTTAATTTTACACAATGAGCTAGCTAGCAATGTACTTAATTTACTTCCTTTTTAAATTAATTAATTAATAATATTGCTGCTGCAGGAACATTAATGCTTCGAGGAGGAACTTGGGGTATTTATCTTGTGGAACCGGCAACCCCATCGACGACTGCTGGCGGTGCGATCCTAATTGGGAAAAGAACCGCCAGCGCCTAGCCGATTGCGCCATTGGATTCGGCAAGAATGCCATTGGCGGAAGAGACGGTAAAATCTATGTGGTCACCGACTCCGGCGACGACAATCCGGTCACCCCTAAACCCGGAACCCTCCGCCACGCCGTCATTCAAGACGAGCCGTTGTGGATTATTTTTTCAGCGTGACATGGTAATCAAGTTGAAGGAAGAGCTCATCATGAATTCCTTCAAAACTATTGACGGAAGGGGTGCCAGCGTGCACATTGCTGGTGGTCCGTGCATTACCATTCAGTATGTCACAAATATTATTATTCACGGAATAAATATTCATGACTGTAAGCAAGGGAGGGAATGCTATGGTGCGGAGCTCCCCACGCCACTTCGGGTGGAGGACGATATCGGACGGCGACGGCGTGTCCATCTTCGTGGGAGCCACGTGTGGGTGGATCACTGCTCCTTGTCTAACTGCCAAGATGGCCTGATTGACGCTATAATGGGGTCCACGGCTATCACCATATCAAACAATTACATGACCCACCATGACAAGGTGATGCTGCTGGGTCACAGTGATTCCTACGGTCAAGACAAGAACATGCAGGTCACTATTGCGTTCAATCACTTTGGAGAAGGCCTTGTTCAAAGAATGCCAAGGTAAAATTAAACCAATTTAATTAAGAGGATATTAATGAAATTGTATTAATTTTCTCTGTTTTTCACGAACAAAGTATATATATATATATATACATACTGATTCTCAGTGATTTATATAAATATGGTGCAGATGTAGACATGGATACTTCCATGTGGTAAACAATGACTACACCCATTGGGAAATGTATGCCATTGGAGGAAGTGCATCACCCACCATTAACAGCCAAGGCAACAGATTTCTTGCACCCGATAGGAGATTTAGCAAAGAGGTGAGAACCAAAACTACTTTTATGATTATGAAAGACACCTAATTTTTGAAAGAAAATTTTGTACCAAAAATGTCATCACCTAGCCACGCAAATTCCAAAAAAGTGTGTACAGTCAAAAACAAGTGTACAAGTTGATTTGTATATCAGAAAGTTGTAATTGTATAATATTTGTATAATAAATGTCATTCGAAATGTACTGCTTGGAATTGGAATCCTCATTGAAGATTAAATACTAGTACATTAACAGATAATGACTTGTTGAATTAAATGTTTGTTTGTGCAGGTGACAAAACACGAGGATGCACCCCAGAGTGAATGGAAGAATTGGAATTGGAGGTCATCGGGTGATTTGATGTTGAATGGTGCATATTTCACGCCGTCGGGTGCTGGAGCTTCCTCCAGTTATGCCAGGGCTTCAAGCTTGGGAGCAAGACCCTCCACACTTGTTGGCACGCTCACAAGTGGGTCTGGTGCACTTAACTGCAGGAAGGGTTCGCGCTGCTGATTTTATCTATACTTATTAATTTTGGTGCATTAATATTATTCAAGTCCTAAATATTGATTTGGTGCTCTTACCAAAAGGAGTAGCTTGGAAATTGAAAGAAAGTAAGAGGATACTGGTGAGGGAAGAAAAGTAGTGGCTAGCGAGGGCACAAGAAGTCCAAGTTTTACTGCTGCTGGGATTCTACTTTCTTGGCTGGCTACTGTTTCCTTCAAAATTAAATTGTTTGTTTTTACTTTTTAGGTTTTTTCCTCTTTTTTTTTTTGTTTATTTTTTACTTTATTGTCAGATATACAACCTCGGCCTGTTACTCTAACAAGTATTGGGAGTTTTGTCAGACTCCTAATAGTTCAGAGAAAGCAAAGGTAGAAGTGTTGATTTATATATAAATATATATATACTCTTTTGAAAAATTATATAGTATATGTTCACTTATATGATCAGTGATATTTATCTCTATCCCTCTCTTTCATGTGAATGTGATTAGCTGAATATTGCTTAAAAAAACAAAAGAGGACTCAAATTACTGACAAAGGAAAGAAGTAACTCAAGCCAAGACAAATACAAAAGGTTAAAATTGGTAAAGTATTCAAACAAACACATATTCAAGTGATCAAATGAAGAAGTAAGTGCCTAGAAAAAGAAATAGAATAAAGTGATTAGAAAATAAAATTTAAACCATTTTAATAAAAATATGCTATTTAAAATAGGATTTTCTTAATGTGTGTCATAACGGCACACATTATACACAAGAATCGAGGGAATATTTCCTTGATTACTGTGTATATTCCCTTGATTTCTATGTTTACACACAGATCGAGAAAATATACACAATAATCAAGGAAATATTCTCTCAATTCTTGTGTATAATATGTGCCTTTAGAACACACTTTAGAACACACATTAGAAGGACCCTTTAAAATATCCATCCTCTATATATATATATATTACTGAATGGTTATCATTGGCCTCTGTCTCTATGTTCTGTTGTATATAACGCTTTAATTTGTTTAATAATAAAAGAGAATCTGATACGGTATCATCAATGAAGCCAAGTACGTAATTCGTTCTTCCTTCACTTATAACACTCATAAACTAAACAGATTTAACTTTCATGGTCGTGGACCACCAGCTAGTAATACAATAATATTGTAGGCTCTTTAACCAATGCAGTAATAATACAAACCAAAACCCAAATAGTAGTAACTAACCGGAGCTTCCAACTTTAAAATACAGTCCACAAAGTGATTTTGGTAGTGGGGGTTAAAAAAAAAAAAGAAAAAAGAAAAAGAAGATGATTTAAGGGGTAGAAATAAGTTGGGTATATTTGAAAGGACAAAAAGGGTAAGAAGCAGAAGCACATGCCTTGATCTTCTTTTCATGGACTTGTCATCTTTTGTGTGGACTAACCATTAATTGGTTGCTAGCTTTTTCTGCTGTATATATAAACTGTTTCAACTACGTCTTTGACAAAAGCTATGTCAATATTAATTTCAAACACACATTCTTTTCCAAAGACTAAATAATAGAGGATTTCAACAAACTTAAATTTCTCTCTCACACACACACACACATAAATATTAAAATCCCTACCCTCTCGGTCTTGATGCATAAGGGGTCAACCCTAGCTCTTTGTTGATTCCATTTGAAAATAGATAAAAACAAAGCGATGGTTATACTTTTGTTGCGATTTGTAGACCTTTTTTTTTCTTTTTTTTTTCAGTAACCAATTGTGAGCCTTTCTTTTACGTGGAAATCCATTTATTGAATTTCAAAAGATAGGCGGGATTTGAATCCAGATTTATATGAAACGAAGAGAGGTTACTAAGAGGGGGTAATTTTTTTCAAAAATTACGGTTTTGACTAGGCAATTTGGCAAAGCTCTAGAGGTTTTGGGTACGCACGGCACCAAGAGTAAAAAAAATAAAATAAAAATCAGCAAGATTTATAATGAATTTTTTTTTTTTTTTTTTTTTACATATGAATATTGCTCGTTACAGCAATGCATTAGCACGCCTGTGAACATAATCATTCTTAACAGGTACAGTTCGTGATGATGGACATTTGATAAAAGTTCTTCTATCATTCTCACTTTCAATTTTCTTGTACTTCTTTTCTTGAACTCCCCAAAACTTTGTTGGTTTTAAATACTCTATCCGTCTCTTAATATAAGTTATTTTTAAAAAATATTTTTGTCTTTTAATATATAACGTTTGATAATTTCAAATAAACATTAATCGTTTAGTTTTCAATATTACTCTAATTATTAAATATAACTTTGATTCTTTCACTATTTTTTATCCAATAAATAACACTTTTTTTCTAATACAATGACAATATGGGCAATTGATATTATACTTAATACTACACAATTATTTTTTTAATACTTGTACACAATTTTAAAGCGATTTATATTAAGGGACGGATGGAGTATTTTGTAAACTCTAACTTGGATATTGATCATTCCGAAGAATAATGTTACTCCAACGGGTAGGTAAAGTGAGTGAGTATAAATTTAACAACTTTAATTTTATGTTTGGAACAATATATATTTCATTAATTACGCTTCACTAATAAAATTACAAAAAAAGCTAAATAAATAATTAACCATCGTTATATATAAACAGCTTTGTTCATAAAAACAAATAGAAATTAATTAATACAGATGAACGAAGCATCACTTTCCGAATATATGAACATCAAATTAAGGGATCCGACCATGTGGCGGACAACCACTAGAAATAGACCTAATTGGATGGATGATCACAACTAGCTAGCTACCTCTATCTAGGCTAGGGACCGGATTAAGCAATAGGTGGTGATTGGTGAGGATAATAACCTAATATAAATTGTCCCGCAACGAACTCTTGATTACGTGCACCAACTCCCCCCCCCCCCCCCCCCCCCCCCCCCCCCCCCCGCCCCTATATATGTTTAGATTGAATTGTACTATTTACTTATTTTTGCAAGTCGCAAGAACCTTACTTTGTCAATATCACACATACTCTCTCTCTCTCTCTATGTATGTGTGTATATATATATATATATATATATATATATATATATATATATATATATATATATATGAGGTGACAAAATAAAATTGAAGTCAAAAATTCTTTTTAATGTTACAGAATGAAGATTGTAACTCATTTAAAAAAGATTGCACACCATACATTTCACGGACGTATCAAGATTTAATTTACTATCTCAATATTATATTATATATGATTATTTTAACTCATCGTAAAACTCAATTATATACGCTATATTTTCCTGGTCAATTTCATCTTCATTTGAAAGTAAGTGCACCTTCTCCTCCTCCTCAAAATTGGTTTAAGTTTTAGCAGTTCAGCACATAATAGTTTATAGAGAGAGGTTATGTTAACTTGATTGGTAAGTCACACACACATAAATATATAGGATGAACAAGTATATATCAACTTAAAAGATGGCTTGTTTTTATTATATTAGAAACAAAGAGTCATAACCACAAGAGCCACAAAATAAAATAGAAAATCGTTAAAGGTTTTGAGCAGAAATTTTGCATTTTTCATAGAAATTGAAATGTAGCATCATGGACTGCAAAAAGACATGTAGACTTTGATATTTGGGCGGGTACTTTACGAGGGATGACTAGTCGTCTATTGGATCGAGTCCATTTGGACACTAACTAGCCCAATCCCAACGGGTTCCGTCTCAAGTTGGACGTGTTTACACATCTTCCTCGTCCTTCGAATTCACTTTCAATTGGAATATTATATTTCCCTCTCTTTTCACACAACTTTAAATTGGTATTAGTAAATCTACGAATACATCAGACTTACTCCCTCCTTCTCTCCCGAATGCATTATAAAAGAACTAAATCTAACGTATTCATAGATTTACTCAATTGGTATATACTAAGTTTCAGATAAAGTGCGGTATCATTTTCTCTACGAGTTTATATTTTTACAAAAATACCTTATAATTACAAGCATGTGTATGTATTTATGTTGGATATTGGAATATATTAAGCTTAAGAATTGTCTTAATTGTACACTAAGAAACTAATATTAAGAGGAAAAAAAAAAATCTACCTTGCATAGATTCATTAATTATAACATTCTTAACAAGATGAGAATAATATTCTCTAGCTTTGTTCCATGAAAAGAGTTTGGTTTAAATGTCCTACAAAAAAGAATTCTCCTTACATGAACTTGAAGATTTGGACAGGAGACTTATGAAGAACTTTATAATACTCATCGCTATGATCTTATCGAAAATAATAAAAATATTAACCTAGAATAGAACCAATATTAACCTCTACCAAAACTCAAAATAGTGTCTTGTAAAATAACATTACGTCCTTAAATTTATTATTATAATTTTAATATTATGTTACTACTATTAAACTAATAGCTCAATATTATAGAGAAATTATAGAATAAAAATATATTTTTAATATTTAAAATTTTAAGAATAAAATTTCATTTGTAAACGGAGCGAGTGGCATTTTATCACTATGCATAATAAAAACTCTACAATAGTGAAAAATTGTAATTTTGACATATATAGAATTAAATAGATTATGAAAATGGCATTACGTACAGTTATGTAACTTGATGAGTCATTATTCTGTAGTTTGGTCAGTCGAGTGTTTGCGTTTGACCAGTTTTAACTTGGTCCATGCGCAGAGATTTCAAAAAGGACTTGGTTTGCTTTTAACTTGGTCCATGATGACTTTTCAAATTAAATATTTTTCCCAAACAAGTTCCAATTTACGGGTTGCCATGTCGTTTGGTCCAAAGTGCCCTCCCTAATGGCCCAAACCAAACCTCAGCTGTTCACATCTCAATTTTGCCATGAAAAAAAACCATCGACCCAATCTCCACTGGATCAAAACTCACCGATTCCGAATTAAGGCCTTTTCCATTCCATAAAAAGAAAAAAAAATAATAATCATATATTAAATTATTAATTAATGTGATCGTACTTAATATATAAAAATTAATTGGATATCTCCAACTTGTACGATCGGTGAGATTTTGGATTATTCATTAACAAGAAAACTCTATTTGTTCAAAAATATAAAATAAAATTTAACTTTTCAAAGTTAATATTGAATAATTTTAAACTAAATGTTTATGTAATTTATTAATCTTTTAAAAATAATAAATCTCAATATAAACAACATTTTAGTTAGTTTTATTTACAAATTGCAACTTGCAGGCCCGCCCTTCAAATTGAATACAACAAGTAGTTTTATTAAAAAACTATCCCATTTGGATAAAGTGATGATTTTCATTCATTAAAAAAGTCGGCTATTGGATGAGTAATTGTTTAAAATTTTATATGGTAATACTTAACTTATATTTTTAAGCATAGTTGTAAAAGTACTATTTTGTATTTACAAGTGGGATTATAGGTGGAAACTTAAGTGACACGTAGGAGTGATGACTCATCTTATCTTCTGAAGGGCCGTTTATAATTTAGCCCTATTAAAAACTAAATATGGCCTTACCTTTTTTGACGAGCTGGTTTATCCGTTGCCGCGTCAGATTTTTCATATCCAAGTACTACTAAATGCCACATCCTCACCGAATCAAAGGAGTATACCTAACCTGACAAAAAGACCCGTACGGAAAACAAGACATCCACGCGCAGTATTAATGTTTTATTTTTATGGTCAAATTATGCTAATATTATTAACATGTCGTAATTAAATTTAAATAAAATTTAATTAATGAAAATAGTTATGTTTTAGTATCTAGATTTTTTTTATTGTTTTTAGTTTTAAATTTTTTTTAAGATTTTAGTAGTAGTAGTTTTAATTTTATTAAGTTTAGTTTTAGTACACAAGTATAATTTTGTAAATTTTAGTAAATTAAATGCTTAAAGAGGAATGGTTATATTTTATTCATTCTAAAATATAAGACAGTTGATAACTTTTTATTGTTATTATAAAATATTTATTTTTAAAATTGATGTAATTTAACTTTTTTTTAAAAAAATAAATTTTTATAATTAATAGCATTTTGCAGAGAGTTTTTAATTTTTATAATTATTTTATCAAAAACTAAATAAATTTATTTTAATCTTAAATTTAAAAATATTTAAATTAATTTAGAAAAATGAAGGACCAAGAGAATATTGTTTTTCACAAAATGAAATGGAAAAATCAACAATAGAAGTAAATGAAACGTTGCCTAGTCACGCAAATAGAGAGCGCGTAGACGGTGGGCTGACAAGTGCATATTCAATAGTAGTATTTCACAGCTCTGGAGCTGTCTATAAAGTAGATGACAGGGGTTCCGTTGGCAGCAGACCAACAAAACGCCTCTCTCTCTCTCTCTCTCACACACACACACACTCTTCGCAATTAAGCATCTTCTAAAAGAACATAATGTCGCCGTATAACTATTCCGACGATTTGAACGGTCATCCTCCATTCCCTGCGGACTCCCTATCCGAGCCCGACGTACAAATCCTTTCCTCCGGTGGACTTCGCATTCCGGCGCACGCTAGCATCTTGGTACTATACACACTACAATCCATTGAAATTGATTAGAATCTATCTAAATGTTTCGTCTTCAATTGATTTTTCAGCTAATCAATTGAAAACTTGACGTCGCCGAAAAGTGTTGCAGATTTGAAAGAAAACTCTTTTCAAACAAGAATAATAACCGTTTTGATTTTTTTTTCCTCAATTTTTTTTAATTTGCACTGAATTGTTGTTTGTGAAATATCAATGGAATAAACTAATTTAAATGTTTTTGTATCTCTAAAACAATATATAGGCCTCGGGTTCGCCTGTGCTTGAGAGCATGATACATAGCCCAAGAAAGCATCGGAGCTCCGAGAAGACTATTCAAATCCTCGGCGTTCCTTGCGATGCCGTTTCCGTCTTCGTTCGATTCCTCTATTCCTCCAAGTCAGTTCCCTTCCCCAACAAAACCCATTACTTTCTTCTTTTTTAGACATTATTTTAAATTGAAAATACTGTATCTTTTGATTAGTATTGATTTTTTAAAATTAATTTAATTACGAAAGAATAATTTGAGTATAAATTTTAATATTCTTCCCTTAAATTTATTAGATAGATGAAAGAAAAATAACTTAGCATTTAATGTTTGGGTGATAAAGTAAAAATTTAAGTCATTAATTTTTTTTTCGTGCGATTATAATATATATATATATTCTCTGATAAAAAAAGAAGAAAGCGAGAGGGTAAATGAATTTGAAATTATATATGTTCAAATTTAAAAGTAACACTTGTTGACCAAAAATTCCTAAAAACGTGTAATGCATTTAACATTAGCTGACCATGGCCAAAAACATTGGCCGACCAAAACTATGATTTGATTTTAACATTTTTCTGTACTGTACTCATTTTGTTAAAAGTTTCATTTTTTTTTCTCTCTCTTAAATAAAATAGTTAAATGACCTTAAGTTAAAATAGTTAAGTATATAAAGTATCATGAACCTAACAAAATGACTTAAACGCCCTTGGGCTCAGATGCACAGAGGAAGAGATGGAGATGTATGGGATTCATCTACTGGCACTGTCTCATGTGTACTTGGTACCACAGCTGAAACAAAGGTGCACCAAAGCATTGTCTCATGGGTTGACAACTGAGAATGTGGTGGATGTACTTCAACTGGCTAGACTTTGTGATGCACCAGATCTTTACCTCAAATGCATGAATCTGGTTTATAATAAGTTCAAGGCTGTTGAGCATACTGAAGGATGGAAGTTCCTGCAAAATCACGACCCTGTTCTTGAACTCGATATTCTACAGTTCATTGATGAAGCTGAATCGGTAAATATACCGTCTTATCAACACTTTGCATTGCTTAGAGGAGGAATATTTCATTTTTTAAACATGTTACTGACATTAATTGACTACAATATTACCCTGGTACAAACCTTATGATCAGTTGTCATAGTATTGCAGCGTTAGTTTAGTAATGAATGTTAGATTAATTTTGATGATGTAAAGCTAATTATCGGAATTGATTGAAATTATAGAGAAAAAAGAGAACAAGAAGGCATAGAGAGGAGCAGAGCTTGTATTTACAGTTAAACGAAGCCATGGAATGTTTAGAACATATATGTACAGAAGGGTGTACTAGCGTGGGGCCTTATGATATGGAACCAAGCAAGAACAAGGGTCCCTGTAGCAAATTTTCATTTTGCGAAGGCCTGCAGCAGTCGATTAAACATTTTGCTACTTGTAAGATGAGGGTCAACGGAGGATGCATGAGGTGTAAGAGAATGTGGCAGCTCCTTAGACTTCACTCTTCCATTTGTGACCAACCTGATATCTGCAGCGTTCCCCTGTGCAGGTAATTAAATCAATTCCAAATAAAGACTTATGTTAATTTTAGCTTTAGTTTCCATAATTGTAGCTTTATTTTAACAAATGCCAACTGTCTTAGCTTCTCTGCATCAACAATATGCTATTATAACTAAATTCAAGATTCACTTGCAATACCGACTGTTTAAGGGTATGAGTAAATGTCGAGCATGCATTGTTAATTTTAGTGCTGCTCATGACAATAACTGTACCTAAAACTACATAAAGTTAAAATTTGTGTTTACCAAATTTCTCAACTGAATAATTAAACAAAAGAGCACATCCATGGAAGGAGCAGTCAACTCATTAGAACTACTTTCTTTAGATTCCTTCTGGTGTCTAAGCCGACCTGGAAGTATTTATATTGTGATAGTTGGAAATGATTTAGTTACATTGTTTCTTTATCATAAATGCTTGTCGAGTAGTTGTCTCGTAGGGCCGGGTTGGTTGTTTTGCTTAATTACTTCAAATTTGTCCCCTTCACTTTTGGTTTGGTAGTTAGCCAGCCATAATAGTGAATTTGGTTGATATCTTGAATCCTTAGCCAATATAATATTAGCAGCTATGATCTTTTTGATAGTGGAAAAGTCAAAAGGAGTTGACAATCTCATAATATATCCATTGAATGATGCATCAAATATATTGATCTTTTTTGTGTCATGTTATCATGTGACAGACAATTTAAAATGAAAGCTAAATTAGCGAAAAGAGGAGGTGATGCAACAAAGTGGAAATTACTGGTGAGAAAAGTGGTGTCTGCTAAAGTCATATCTTCCTTGTCTATGCCTAAGAGGAAGAGAGAAGAGGAATAAAGAGTAAACATACATCATCATCATCCTGGCATTAGAAGCTTCAGACTATAAAGCAACTTGTCTTCTCGTTGGAATGGAAGAGTCATAGAATAGAATTCTCGACTTTTTTTTGTTTTGTTTTGTTTTGTTTTTTTCTACTTAATTTTTGGGAGAAGTTTTTATTTTCTTATTAATGTGGTCATGGTAATGGAAGATGGCCCAAATATCCCCTTTTCTTTTTCGTAATGGGCCAGTTATAGTTTCTAAGTCTAGCGACCCTTCGTGGGTGATGGTCCACATAAAATTGAATATTAGTTATGATGAAAAGAGTTGTTTCTTGTAAATTGCCATTTACATTTTTTTACGTAAGTTTTGTACCCATCTATTATTGGGCTTTAGTTACAATTTTAAGCATTTTCCAAGTTCATTAATGTACTTTTACTTTTTTTGAAAAATAATAATCTAGTTTTACATATAAATTTATTTCACACTTATTAAATTTTATTGTATTTGTAAGTAAAGGATGAAAAAGAGATAAAAAATTATTTTATGTTGTTCACTTAATCCCAAATTATTGAGTAAGACACTGCTATTGAGGTTAAGGAGTCAACAAAGATCTTAGTGACGAGATTTTTAGTTCAAATTCGTCTTCGTC
Organism: Aralia elata; assembly: GCA_034770075.1. Classification (NCBI taxonomy): domain Eukaryota; kingdom Viridiplantae; phylum Streptophyta; class Magnoliopsida; order Apiales; family Araliaceae; genus Aralia; species Aralia elata. The sequence continues at coordinate 4,640,502 of CM068378.1, forward strand.
CATCTTTTGACAAAAAAAAAATAGGCGATTAATATCATCAGTACAAAAATATTGTTGTTATAATAATAAGTATCATTAGAAGAATTATAAAAATATCGCTAAATGCATATTTGATTTAACAATATCGTTTTTGCATCGGCAATATTAACTGCCATAAATTAACAAAAACAATGATCAAGTTTTCCATTTTTTCTTTTATGTTCTATCTATTAACAAACTCATAAAGCAAAAAATTGAACAAAAAATCAAAAACCGATAAACTAATTAAACAATGTTTTAATTAAACAATGTTTTATTAATTAAACTCTAGATTCGGCTCACGTGAGGTGAGTTCGTGATTTTTAGCATTACAAATGATATTTTAAAGAAAATTAATGAGAAAAGTAGAATCTTTTTTTTTTTTAAGTTGGTAAAAAGAAGAAGAATAGTACTCTAACATAATCCACGGCAATAATGTTAATTTATTTCCGGAATTTATTATACCTAATAAAGAAGGAATAATATCCAAATTCCAAATTTGTGAAAGATAATAATTGTCTAGCATATATATATATAACCAATTATTACGGGAATAGTTCCGTTCCGCTAACATAAAGTCTGTGCCTTTGTTGATTATTTGGGTATTTGCAAACCTCTGGAAAGAGGTGGAGGCCAAGGCTGGAAACAGCCCAGCCGGCTGGAAACATCCCATCAGATGCTATGGTTAACAAAGTATGTACATGATAAACCACCCACCCATGGATAATTAGTTAATTCATCTTGTTGTCTGGCGGTTTCAGTTTATATATGATAGTTCTGCCTTTTTCAGTAAGTGGTCTTGGTTGAGATGCTTCCTTTAATTTGTTCCAGCAAATTGCTTGCAAGTTATAACTGGTTTTGGCATAAAATTATGTGGTTCATTTGTCAATCATCTGCCCGGTACTCTGTGTAATTATGTATAGCTGCTATACAGCATAGCAAATAAAAGAAATCTTATTTCATCCTCGTACAGCCAACAGAATAATAACCAGCATCAAGTTCGTCCTATAAGTCAGACATGTTTATGTGGAGACCAGGACTTTAACTTAACAGAGAAGTTATAGGAAGCTTAAAATTAAAGCACACCTTGAGATAATGTAAATTTGGTTCAGAGTTCATCCCTAGGACTGGACGAATGAATTTTGGGGTTGCTCGAGGAGGTCTTGATAGGATATGAGGCCTCCATTGCAATGCCACAGATTCCTTCTTTAGCAGAGATGCCTCGCTGCATCCTTATGTAGCCCTTCTCTCCCCATTCAGCTCCCCATGAGTTCTTCACTATCCAGTATTTGGTTCCGTCTAGGACTGCTCCGTAGCCCACAATTGCAACTCCATGATCTAGATCTGTTCCACAATCTCCAGTAAATACTCCCTGCCATCCATACATGCATGTTAAATTTAACCGTATTTGATTATGTTTCACTACCGTATCTTCTTCTGAATAGTGTAAGAATCTATGTATCTTCTGTTATATAATTATGCTGCGTTGAACACACCTAATAATTCAATAATTTTATGTTCAATTTTGTGATTTAGTATGCTACGATTGGAACTATGGTATGGACATCCAGACATGATTCTAGTATGCTAGTCACAAGCATACCTCCGAGTATAACTGGAAATCATAACCCCCAGCATCTATTGCCACAGATATTGGTTGGTTGGCTGCTGCTTTCAGCAGTTCGTTCTCATCATTAGCAGGCACATTTTCATGTCCATCAATTGAAACTGCCGGATAATTCTCCTGCAAAACAATTGAAGTTTGTATGGCATTAATGTCATAACGGAAAACTGCATAAAGTTTACATATGTTCATAAAGGAAGACAACTATTTGCCTCATTGTATACCTTTGAAACATCACAAGTTCCATCTTCAGCTTTGTATGGATACTTGTCCTCTGTCGTAATGCCACCCTTCTTCTTGATGTAGTCAAATGCTACGTCCATCAATCCCCCATTACAGCCCTGGTTTTCTCTGGTGTCACAGTCGACAAGCTCTTGCTCAGACAAAGAAACTAACTTGCTTGTTTTGATATAGTTTATTCCTTCAACTGCTACAACAGTTGAAAATGCCCAGCAACTACCTGTAACAAGAAAATTTAAATCATGAGCAAACAAACAAAAATCATGCACATGCTGTTGCATCTTGTCTCTTTAGTTTGGCGATATTTCTGTGTGTTTTTTCCTCCCATTTTCTTCTATTACGTGTATGAAAGAAACAGAGAGCACTGCCAAACAGTATGCAAGTATATGTATAGTCTAATTACCACATTGGCCTTGATCTTTGATAGGTGTAACGGCTCCTTTCTTCCTCCAGTCAACAGATGGAGGAGCGCTCTGTACATTCTCGTACATGAAGGTTGAATTACCAAGTCGTTCCCCACTGAGCATCCGGTGATGGCTAACCTTGGAACCAGCATAAAAGCTTCGGAACTCGTGGTTAGTCATGTCTGCAAACTTGTTCAACTTGAGCTTGTAAGGCTTATCCAACTTGTTGGTGTTGTGAACATGTTGGACATTCGCCTTGAACACATTGAATCGCCTGTGCTTGTCCTCGAGACTCGTAGACACCGTGTGGTAGCTCCTCCACCTCTCATACAAATCCCACAAGCCTTGTTCAGTCTCCAACTCCTCCTCATGGTAATCGAAACTCTGGCAAAGACCAAGAACCAAAGCCAAAGAGAGAGAAATTAGAAGAAACATCTTCATTTCCATAATTGCTTGGTTGGTTGGTTTTGTCTCGAGATGAGAAGTTGAGGAGTAGGAGGCCTCTTTATATAGGAGAGGAAAAATATGACGATAGAGATAGAGATGGAGGTGAAATAGCAATACAAGCAATCGGTCATTAATTATAGGGATCGAGTTGAAGGTTCCTTATGGGCATGAACAATCAGTAAGTAGAGACCAAGAATCGGGTATGAGAATTATGGGAGAACAATTTTTATGATGTATGTTTGCCTAGAGAAGCAAAATTTACAAGTTTGTTTGGTTCACACCTCTGAAGGTTTTTATGAATGAGATTGGAGAAAAAGGTTTGTAGAGTTGTAGATTTTGTGAAGGTACTGGATTTGTGGAGCCAAACTTGAACGTTAGTATTGCTTTTATTTGAAGAGAGAAAGTTGAGAAAAGGGTGATTGGTTATGTTGTTATAGACTTTTGGACACGATTTCTTTGCAATTTGGAATTAAAGTCCTAGTGTTGTAGATTTGCCTCTTTTCTGTTACTTCCAACTATGGTTCAAATTTCAAATGTTTTTGAGAGAGAGGAGCAAATAAAGCCCGAAAATTCTTGTGGAATTCGGAATAAGAATCCAGCTATATAAGAGTTCCTTATTCCAATTTTTTTAGTTCACAATTTTTTTTTCTTTGACACAATATTTTTAAAGTCAATCATTGTAAGTTCCTAAACTAATAACTTATGATTTCTAAGAATAAACATGAAATTAAAATATATTCTCAATATCTATCTATATAATAATATATATATATATATATATATATATATATATATATATATATCGTAAATGAGATTTTTTAGTGGAATAGAAGGAGTATTTTTTTTTTTAATATATATATATATATATATTTTAATTTGTTAATTTTTTTTTTGGTGGTACAGTTTAGGTTCGATATAGTGGGGTTTTTTTTTAGCTTATAACGGCTAACTAACATGACTAGTAGGACTTTGTGCCCAATACAAAAGACTAGTAGGTGATAAAATAAGAAGTGCGTGTGGCCTTGAAGCTGTTTGGTTATTCTCTTATGTATGCATTTATAGATTCAACAATATTTGGCCTTACAATTGGATGGATGGATGGATGGATCAACGGGATGGCAGCAGCGATAATTTTGACTTTTGAGCATCCAGAAGACCTTGCCACGCTTGTAAGAATACTATACTTGTGGCGTAATGTAATCTTTTGGGAATTAGGGGCACGTTTGTTTGTAAATGTAAAAATGTTTGTTTATAAATGTAAAAATGATACATGTGATAAGATTATTTATATAATTTTTAGAGAATATTTTATCTCATAATCCTTATTTAATAAATCCAAGTTTCAAAGGTATTAATAATGTTTTCTAACAAGATTGTGAAAATTTACCCTCATTAATTTTCCTCTAAAGCATATGCGTTCGGCCCTAGACTAACCAAATAAATTACGCCAACCCAAAGAAAATTTAAGGGTTTGTTTGAAACTCAAAAAACAAAAATAAATGTAAAAGAAGACTACTATCTCCATGAAAATAATCTAATTATCTGCACTTTAAAAAAATAAATGTAATATGAAGAACAATGTAAAAATAATAATAATATGTAATAGATGATTAAACTTCAATGTAAACTCACGTGCCTTAGCTTTTGGCACTCTTTCTATCTGCATTTAGAAATTTTGGTCAAAGAGTTTCCAACCTCATCATCAGGTGAATCTTTAAGCTTAAGATTCTGTTTCTTCCGTGTGGTTTTGTCAATATATATATATATATATATATATATATATATATATTTCGGGATCCTAAGTAATAGTTAGTTGCACACCCTGTACATGCTTTGCAGAATTGTGTAATCTGCTTGAATGTGCAACTATATATCGGTCTAGGCGTGATATTCAAGCACCCATGCATGTTTCCAGATTCCTTTTCTTGCATGAAACTGAAGTTGCATACTAGGTACTTAGACTAGAAAGAGTTCATGACAGCTTGCAAAGCAAAAAAACAAAAACAAAGTGCCAAATCATGTTGAATACTTGTAAATCTATCTAGCAGCCGGCAGTTCATTTTGTACAAACCCATAACAACCAAGAACATAGTAGCAGAGATCTAGTTCCAGCCCAGCCCCTTAATAGCAGTTCCATGGCCGTAACATTGATCATTGCTACATTTCAGTGCAGCCGATTACTTCGTTTGCTACAGTGAATGCATGTCTTTAGCCAAGTTATACAAGTCAAATTTAGATGCAAACTGCATGCGGTGACTATATATATACTAAAAAACACACTACCAATTTCTGGAGTGGATAATACTTTTTGCAACGTCAATCAAAGAGAATATCCAATTTGGTAGAAAAGAAAGTTCACTTGATGAGATTGTTCAAGCAGCTAAAGCTGCCAATGCACACAAGTTCATTTCAGAACTCCCAGATGGATATGAAACTCTTGTAAGTACCAATTCTTGCTCACTTTTTGATAGATCACACTTTCTTGCTGCAGCAACTTCCGTCACTTCAGGCTTTTACAGCATTATTACTAGGAATAAACTAGTGACTTTCTTTTGCATTTTTCAGGTAGGACAATTGGGAATTCAGATGTCTGAAGGGCAGAAGCAAAGGATTTCCATTGCAAGGGAAATTCTCAGAGAGCCAAGAATCTTGCTACTTGACGAAGCCACAAGTTCATTGGATTCACAGTCTGAGAAGGCTGTACAGGATGCCTTAAATCAGGCCTCAGTAGGACGTACAACAATAATAATAGCACATCGTCTCTCTACTCTGCGTGATGCTGATTTTATTGGTGTTATTCAATCAGGTCAAGTAGTAGAGTCTGATTCTCATGAGAAACTTATTCAGAATATAAATGGCCAATACTCAGTCATGGTGCAGTTGCAGAAGACACTTGCGAATAATGAGACAGTATCATCATCTGAAGGAACTGAAAGTAACATATCCCTGTCACCAATTAAAGATTCCCAGGTAGCAGAAACCAAAAACAAACTGATTCCTTCTCTAACCAGTCCTAAAAAACAGACCAACCAAGAGGCTGAAGAACAACAATGCACTCCATCTTCTTGGCAACTGATACGAACGACTGCATCTGAGTTGAATTCTACTCTATTGGGTTGCATTGGAGCTCTTTGTTATGGACTAATTCAGCCATTACACTCTTTCTGCATGGGTGCACTTCTATCTGTGTACTTTCTCAATGACCATAATGAAATCAAGTCACAAACAAGCTTATTGCTTTGCTTTCTTAACCTTTGCTGTCTCTGCTTTCATCACTAATGTGATTCAACATTACAACTTTGGAGTGATGGGAGAGAACTTCACAAAGAAGGTCAGAGGAGTAATCTTCACAAAGATCCTAACTTTCGAGATTGAGTGGTTTGATCAAGAATACAACAGTAGTGGTGCCCTGTGTTCAAGACTATCTACTGATGGAACTATGGTAAGAACTCTTGTTGCAGATCGTTTGGCATTTTTAACTCGGTCCATCTCAGCAGAAACATTAGCAGTTATTTTGGGTCTGGTGTTGGCTTGGAAACTCGCACTTGTAGGTATTGCTCTGCAACCACTCATCATTCTTGCATTTTATGTGAAAGCAGTAATGATGAGGAGCATGTCTAGAAAAATCTTAACAGCACAGAACTAGAGCAGTGAATTAGCAAGTGAGGCTGTTGGGAACCACAGAATCATCACTGCATTTTATACTCGAGAAGGTCATGGAACTTTTTAAGGATGCTCAGAAAGGCACAAGGAGTGAGAGCCATAAGCAATCTTAGTATGCAGGGTTAGGTCTATTTACCTCTCAGTTTCTCACTGCTACTAGTGCAGCAATAATTTTCTGGTATGGAGGAAAGCTTCTGCACGAGGGAGAGATCACCTACAAGCACCTCTTTCAGACATTCTTCATCTTAGTTTCAACAGGGAGAATTATTGCGGAGACAGGAAGCATGACTATGGATTTGTCAAAGGGAACCAATGCATTAAAATCGATCTTTATGATTTTAGAAAGACAGAGCAAGATCGGCAGATAAATACGATGCTATCAGTCCATCAAAGATAGAAGGGAATGTAGAGCTTAAAGATGTGGATTTCTATTATCCAACAAGACCACAACAGATGATCCTGAAAGGTCTAAGCTTAAAAATTGATGCTGGAGAAGTTATTGCCTTAGTTGGCCAGAGTGGATCTGGAAAATCAACAATTGTCAGACTGCTTGAGAGATTTTATGATCCATCAAGGGGACTTGTTGAAGTGGATGGAGTTGACATCAAATGTTACAATCTAAGAGCACTAAGGTCACATATTACGTGGGTTGGCCAGGAGCCATCCTTATTTGTAGGCACGATCCATGAAAACATTTTGTATGGGAAAGAGAATACGACTGAAGCTGAGATAATTGAAGCTGCAACTCTAGCAAATGCCCATGAATTTATAAGGTCATTTCCGGCACATATTAACAATCTCTCTCTCTCTCTCTCTCTCCCTTTGTGCGTTTTCTTCTCCAAGTATCAGTTTGTTTGATTATGGCTAACTATTTATCTTTATGAGCAGCTCAATGAAAGATGGTACGCAACATACTGTGGGGATAGAGGAATGCAATTATCAGGTGGGCAAAGACAGATTAGCACTTGCGCAAGCAATCTTGAAAAATCCTGCCATCCTACCATTGGATGAGGCAACAAGTGCATTAGACACTAAATCACAAAACTTTGTACAAAATGCACTAGAAAAGATCATGATTGACAGGACGTGTGGTTGTAGCTCATCAACTATCTACAATTCAGAAATCAAACAGAATATCAGTTATCGATAGAGGGAGGATTGTCGAAGAGGGTTCCCATGATGACCTACTAGCAAAAGGAGAAAAGAGTGTATACTTCTCACTTGTCAGACTCCAACAGCAAGCACCCACGAAGTAGTGAAGCCCCAAACTAACGGCCGGAGAATGGCTCAATTGACAAAAAATAACATTTTTTTCCAGTAAGTTTTCTTTATTCTAATTTCAAAAAGAATTGTAAAAGCAAAAGTAAGAAATAAGATAGAAGAAACGGCTTGGAGAACAAACTAATGACGGCTATGTTTCTAAGCTAATATATATACGTCTTCTCATTAATGTATTCTACTTGGTGGAACATACAGTTTTTAACTTCAGTATTCACACCTTCAATGGTCCTATTAGGCTCTCAAACATATTGGTATCTTTAGGCGCTCTACAAATTGGTATGAGTTACAATCCGTGATTCAGGCAGCCAACTTGATAGTGTTAGCCAGGTAAATGAGTCCTTCATTACATCTATTAGACATGTTGGACATATATAGTTGACCATTACAACCGCCTTAACTTGGTCAGCTTCCGAAGATAAAGCGACAAAAAGATGACCATCAATTGATAAAGCATGGGTCTCACAAAAATAAAACAACTTTCATAAACAATATGTTTCCAATACCCAAAACAAAACAATTTTTTAATATTATTTCTACTTAGGAATGATAGTGCGTACTGTACATTGATATGCATTGATTCCTACAGATCAGGCCAATTTGCTTGCTTTCACACGGTCACCCTCTCTTGGCCGAGCTTCCAACGGGAACATCATTATTGTTTGATCCCCCAACCAAACGACTTAGAATTCCCATAACACTTTGTTTCCTCACATCACATGCAGAAGGCAGAGAGATAAGAGCTTCACTGTTGTTCGAAGTAAAATTTTAGTCAAGCAACACGATGTCCACTTACAATGCTCATCTTGATTGAAAAAGGTCCAGTCTGCTACTACCTATAGATAAAGGGGATGATTACCACGTTTATTGGGTTATTAGTAGAGAAGTCCATCATGTCCACGTACAAATTGTTCCATTCCTGTCAGCAGTGGCCAGTGGTTTTCCAAGACCACTCCATGAACAGCACAGAACAGAAGCCATGTGTTCCTTCAGAGTGCTAACTATGCTAGCTTTTGATATCGACCAAACATACACAGATCCATCAGCTGAACCAGCTGCAACATAATTGTCATCTGCACTAATACAGGATCTGCTCCAATTAGATGCCACTCTGTTCCCACTTGCTCTTAACGTCCCACAAACTTCTAGAGTTCGCATATCAAATAAATTGTGCACGTTATCTCTCCCACTTGTCAATATTACATTTCCATTTCTTGATAATGATATTGACGTAATCGCAAGTGAATGTGCAGCAACTTCACTGAGTAGCTTTCCTGTCTGAATATCCCATAATCGAAGATTTCCATCGACGTGACCTGAACATATAGTCAGTCCATCCATGCCGAAAGAAAGTGCATTGCAGTTACTAGGGAAAATAATTGTATTAGTGCAGTAACCTTTCTGCAGATCCCAAATCTTTATAGTTCGATCGTAAGCTGCACTTGCAACATGACGACTTGAAAATTTGCTCACATCTACAGCACAGACTTTATCAACATGGCCTGTAAGAGTATGGCGGACCCGACCAGAATCTTTATCCCAAACAAACAAGTTGTTTGAGCTACTTGCTGCAATAACAGATTTGTTATCGTGGGTAATGGCGAGGTCAAGAACAGAGCCCAAACAACCATACAGAGTGCGACTAAGTGACCCAGAGTTTGTATCCCACATTTTAATAGTCTGGTCCTGGCCCCCACTAATCAATTTTCCAGAATTGAACTCAAATACCATAGAAGCACAACCACCTTCATGGGCAGGGATCTTGTTTTTATTTGCAGTAGGAATAGTAGACTCCACATAATACTCGGCACCTTCTTCACTTTGGCGGACCACACCATCCACTTGCTGCCGGGCAAGTTGTTCTATACTGCTTGCCTTGAGCCGATCAAGTATATCTTCATAAATTGCATTCACCTAATATAATAAGAAAATTTGTATTTAGACAAACCTTTCTTATCTCTTGGAATAAGTATAGAACTAACTAAGCAGGAAAATAAAAGGGTAGAACAACAACTTTCAGAATCTTTCAACATCAAGCTTGTCATGACTTGAGTAATAACACAACAATTATATCGATGAGGAAGCCTCTCAGAACCATATAATCCAAGGATAGCAAGATTCCCCCAGCTCATAACTACCTCCTAATCATATAAAGGCTAGAAATATCTAGCAATGGAAATGTGGCAGATGTTGTAAATGGGTTCCCCTTTTATCAGCTCCGTCCAGCCATAGGTATAGGTTACCCTGGTCCCCTATCCCATCCTGCATCTCATCAACACATCCCCATCCCGCACTATTAAACAGAGAAAATAACACGTGCACAAACCCAAAAAAGAATATGAAATGTTGAGCACTGAAAGATAATAAATGAACATTCATACCAAATTCAATCTTGAAGGATCTTTAAGGAGCGAAGTTTTATATCAAATCATAAATGGGAAAAGAATCAGAAATATTGATTGATAAGAAGAGAAAAATGATAGTCATTAACTATCTTTATTTCAATTTGCAACTGCTGTCATAGATCAAAATTAATTGACAGAAAATCGTAGAATTATTAGAGGATTGCAGTTACGTCAGTGAAAGGAGTTCTACAGAAGACGGAGGTATATCTGAGAGACAGAGAGAGAAACGGAAACCCTAATCATTAACTATATAAGGTTTCTCTTGATTAAAAGTCTACCACATACTGTTAATTGTTTAGCAGCTCAGAAAAAAAAAGGGACCCATATTAAGCAACTCCATTGCCATTCCTACTAAGAGTCCATCTCTAAATTATCAAACATATAGGATCTGAACAGAATTATGGTCTCATTTAGGAGACCAAGATGAATGGACATAAAAAGACCAAGAATTTCTACACAAGTATTTATAGGTAACTGGTTGTGCACTCCATGCCTTCTGGTTCTAATGCTCCAGAAGAGGACCAAAAAAATGATAATAGGCTTTCTCAATAGAAAGAAAGTATTACCTTTTTATATTATTTAATAATAAAAGCTAAATTTTTGTAAAGTCCAAACAAAGGGAACGATGATCGAAAAAATATATATAAAGCCATACCCATGCTTTCTCAGACCCAGTGATCCTGGGTATTTGGATCAAAAATGAAGTATTCAGTATTTCAGATAGCTTGAGTTACAGCATAGATGGCTCAATTGTATCTAAAAGGAGTCCCAGTATCTAATGTTTAAGAAAACTATTCCTCAGCTTCAAGCCAGAGTAATAACTTGTAAACCTATTGGTTTCTTTTACATGTGTTCATCATAATTAACTTTAGATTCTTAAGCCATGTAAGAACCATTACTGACTACAGCTTTGATATTATATGAGTTCAAATTTAGTATTCACAAAATAGAACATGTAAGGGCTTCAAGCATTTGATAAGTATTATTAGGGTGAAATATCAACAAAACAAAAAAACAACAACATCTTAATAATTTTTCAAATAATGAAAAATGTTATTAAGATGTAAGATGGGATTTTTGTTTGTATGCAAAGTTCATCCAATATATTTTTCAACCAAGGAAAGCATTCCTATTTGCACGATAAAGTTTCGCAAACATACCTTTATAAAATAATAGGCAATCAAAATAGTAACAATGATAGGATAATGATTGCCGACACTTAAGTGATTCTTGATGACTTGGCTATTTGGACAAGTCAAGCTAGGTAACATCATCTGATGTCATTATTGAAAATTACTAACCTGAACTACGACAATACCTAGAAATAAGATTACCTCATTAAGCTTTTCAGCATCCTGCATTTTTTGAAGCATCCAACGATCAACTAGCATCTTATTTTCAGTCTCAGCATTACTAGCTCTAGCCGTAACCTCTTCAAGTTGTGCCTTAAGTTCATGGTTCTCACTTATGAGCAATTCTACGGCTTGAGTCTTTTCGTCTAAAAGAGCCGTTAAACGAGTGCATTCACCGCTGTGACACACAGATCAAGTTTCAATCATTCATGTGATACCTAATTTCTCAATAAAGCCCATACCTAAAAGATGTGTGGTTAAACCAAACCTTGCTTGAGTAAACTCATTTTGCAAATTAGCGATCGTGTCTTCTTTCTCTTGAACTAACAATTTTGAAGCTCTGGACTCTGCCACTTCCACGACAAGCTGCTCTGATAATCGAGCTTGAGCTTTATAACATTGCTGGAGTTCAGTTTCAAGATTTTCTGCTTTCTCTTTCCATTCTGAGCCCTTCAGTTAGAAAATAGCATAAAAGGAAAGAAATTGCTTTAATAGCTTATTTGCAAGTTTACTACTGTTATCACAGGAAACTGCTCATAACAACTAAGAGGGGCAACAATTTAGTATACCCTACTTTATTTTCTCTTCTCTGCTTTCTACTCAGCTCCTAAACACCGGGAAAGACAGATTTTGTTCCTTTCTTTTCTCATCTATCCTCAATTACAATTTCTCTTCTGCTCCTCTCTCCAATCCCCCCCCCCCCCAAAAAAAATGTAACATAATTGTTAACTTCATACATAAGAATCAACCATGACCGGCTAAGTTCCATACGAACGTAAAGTCCGAAAATATGATTAAAAATAAAAATAAAAAGAGCTAATATAATAGCTGGAAGAAATTTATTCATCATACCTAATAAGTAAATTGTGTGTATGTATATGATTAAAAATAAAAATAGAAAGAGCTAATATAATAGCTGGAAGAAATTTATTCATCATACCTAATAAGTAAATTGTGTGTATGTGTATAAGTACTAAATATAGAATAGGGACCTGAGATATAAAAGGCCTAGAAAGAGCAATGAAAGCAGGGGCATGAGCACCCTCTTCAACCAAATGCCGCTTCCGAAGAGCCTTGAGAGCGTGTTTGATTGCATCTATTGCAAATTCTTCTTGTGACCTATTAGAGATGTACAATCAAACATCGTCACATACCTATCATTCATTCGGTAGTTGTATACTCTAATAATTAGCCAAGCCATAATTAATTGTTCGGACGAAACCCTAGATTATACACTGTACTTACATGTTGATAATTTACTGGGCAATTCCTTATTCCGGGGTTTACTGAATTGAACGCCGTTGGAGACGTATCGAGAGGAAGAGAGAGAACAGGTGTAGACAAGGAAAGTTCTTTACCCGCCGACTGCGTTAAAGTCACGCGACTGTCACCCGAAATTTGGAAAATTTTAAGTAATTTAAAATTCAGTTTCATGGAGTTTTTGTTCAGGAATCACGTAGTTTAAAATAACTTATAAATTAAAATTTATAATGAATTATAATTTATAAGTTATTTTAAGTTATTATTTATAAATAAAAATATTTGATATTATTTTAATTTATAAGTTAGAAATTAAATTAAAATAAATTATGATTTGTAAAAATATTTGACTAAAATATTTTATAAGTTAAAATAAATTGAAAAAACTATTAAAATAAGAGTAAAAAAGTTTTTATATTTGATCAAATGTATTTATTTTAAAATAATTTATAAGTTATTTTTAAAAAAATAATAAATGATTATTTTTCAAAAAGTATTTATAAGTCATTTTATAAATTATAAAATAAGTCATATAAAAATACGTAAAGAATTATTTATAAATTAATTTAACCAATTTATAAGTAGCAGTTGAGCAGCCCCTAAAATATTAGCTTTACTCTCTTTGTTTTAAAAAAAATAAAAAAATTACTCCCTTTGTTCTACACTATAGAGTAAATTACTAAAATTAATGACATAACTTGTTTTCATTAAGGTTTCGTTTGTTCGATATAAAATATATTTTTTAAAATATATTTTTGAAAATTTCCCGGTGTTTGGAAAATAGAGTCGATCTAAATTATTTTATATAAAAATAACACTTTGAATCTTAAGAAAATGACTTACCGATTCCGGAAACACTTATGCTACGTTTGGATTGGTAAAGTAGGAGGGAGAATTGAATGACTCGTTCCTATGTAATGAAAAAAATTGTGTTCGGAATAAAAAAAATTGTGTTTGGTTCCTTGATGAAAGGGGAACATATGAAATAACTCATTCCGACTAGAATGAAATGAATCATTCTACTCTTCATTCAATTCCTTCAATCCAAACGTAACATAAAGGGATTCTTCAATGGTTCCTTCTCTTCATCCTCATTCCTCTCTTCAACATTTCTTCTTTTACTTTACTCGTCTCCCATATATACAAACTTTTGTCCTAAAATTCATGGTTCTGCAATTAAATTTTTCTGCCGATAGCCGGTAAAACCCTTAAAAGTCAAAACCCTCTCTCTATCTCTCTAATTCAATTCAATGGCATCCATAGATTTCTCAAAGACATGTATACAACTTTAAATGGACCTAACCCACTTATAATATGTCTCCAAAACTCTAACCCTAAACCTTAACTTAATTCCATCCTCACTCACAGCCTTGAAAATCCTCGATCATTTCCTAATTTCCTGTCCTCTCTCTTTCTCTTTCTTCACCTTTAAGCTCTTCTTTTCCTCCATCTCTATCCTCTCTGTTCCTCCTCCGCTCTCCACCCTCTCCACCTCTGGCTCTTTAAACATGTGGTAATGGTAATACAAATTCTGAGTCATGTTTAATTTGACGTACAGCCAAACAATGAAAAATATATTATTTTCCTTGAAAATAATTTTACACAAAACAAACGGAGTCTAAGAATGAAAACGGTCACTTGTATAATTATATTAATATATTTAAAAATAAAAATCATTTGTTTCAAAAACAGAGGGACTATATAACAAAAAAGTAAAGTATTATATGAAATATATATAATACATGTTATATACTCCAACTTAAATGGGCATGACAAACTACTCGAGTGATTTTTCAATTTGAGTATTGTTTATGCAGACAAGATAGTTTAATATAAAATAATTTATAAATAATGTGTTAAAGTATAATTAATGATGATTTATCATACATGAACTAGTCTAATAATAATAATCAATCACAATTAACCATATTATTTTTGTATAAATATTTAATAATTATTATTATTTCAAAATAGACATTTGCTCAAACTTGAGTTGAATCAGACTCAGCGAAATGCTCGATCTGTTTGCACTTTATTATGCATATACTACACGAGTTATATAGGATAAGTTTATGTATATTACTCAAAACACTACATTTTACACTATATTGCATCATCCAACCATTAAAAAATGGGACCTGACACGGAAATCCACGTCAGGTCCCACTTTTTAATGGTTAGATATGCAATATAGTGTAAAATGTAGTGTTTAGAGTAGTGTATGTAGACTTATCGAGTTATATATATTACTCTTTTTCGTTTTAAATCTAGGATTAAATTGGTCTCTTTTTAAACTCAATCTAACATATTTTTAAATTCAAATTTGATGTAATTCATTTAATTTATAAAAATAATAAATTTTATAATTAGTAATATTATTTAGATAATTTATGATTATCATAATTGTATTATTTAAAATTAAATTAAATTATATTAATTTTAAATTGATTTTAAAAAATCGATGTTAATCTTATATGAGTATAGACAATAACATATGAATAATTTGATAGAATTAGTGCATAAATGTTCGAATTATTTCATACGATGACGTAGGTAGGTGAGAAATATTGAATGTATTATTGATACCACGTCATATTGACGAACATAATTGAAAATAGAAAATATTTTATATGTTTACCTTCTTTTATGTTCGTTCATCAAGGGGAAGATTTGATGACCGGAAATTAAAACCTATGTTGATAAAGTACAATTACAACTTACAACTAATTTGGAGACCCATAATTACGATCAGCTTCCCAATAGTAAAGTTCCCAGATTTATGTCCCTCCATCACCGGGTACGTACATTACGAATTAATTATTTATTATGATGGGTCATGATACAAAAAGTACGTTGTATGTGTTTGATACACCGTGAAGTTGGTAGTAATTTTATTTTAGTAAATTTTATAGTTTATTATTGTATTTGGTATAGAAAAAATTACATTGATAAGTTTTATAACTTTTTTATTGTAATGTTTAATACAATATTTTTTTATATTCAATGCAATGAAAAATTATATGAATTTATAATTTCACCCTAACCGAATCTGTGTTGATTACTCGGACCGATTTAGATATTAAAAAACTCTTTCAGTTAATACATGAAAGCTTTGTTATTTTACTTTTAATTTGTGAAGAATAATTTTTTTTTTTTTTTATAAAAAAAATTAATACATGTTTAAAGTGTAGTTCATTCAAAGTTCATGCTAATAAGACGACTACTCCATTATACAACTAGCCTAGTAACACAGTTTTGTTCTTACTTACGGGTGTATTTTCCAATTTTGTTTTAATTTCTCAATTAATTGTTAGTTTGAATCACATTCAATTTTTCTCAATATCATCGCGCGTGATAGTTTATTAATTATGACCCTCAATTTCGTCAATATATACATTTGAAATCTGACTTTGAATAACAATGGTAAACAAACAGAGAATATTAGGATGAAGGAGAGTACGAGATAAAAAGTTCATTCTTGATTAATTTTTCACACACATTAAAAAGAAATAGAATGATAAAATTATCTATAACTAAATTTAAGTTTTCATAATAGTGCATGTAGTAATTCATTAATTATTTAGAATTTTTTTTATTAGTTGAAAAGTTGTATAAAATTTTACATGCATCTGTCGTCTAAGATTTTATTTTAAGGAGGAGGGAGTAATAATAAGGCTATTTAACTGTCAAATATTTTTTAAGCGTCTTATAAACATGTAATTATATAAATTTTAACATAAATTGTTACAATAGTTAAATGGAGTGACAGTCCAACCCCTCATTATAATATATATTGCGATAATACTTTACAAAAATGTATACTTGAAAACTGACACACACACACATACATACACACACATATATATGTATAGTAAATAACATGCAATTTAAAGAATTGATAAAGCGTGCAATCAAACACATAAATTAATTAATATCCACTCAAGTAAAATTATTAAATTAAAGCCATATCGGTGAAGATTCATTAAGATTTGTGATTAATTAGTATCCAATGAAGGCACAAAATAATATAAACTCAGTATCGTGTACTTGCTCACCTAAAGGATGTCCATTTCTCAACCATCACTAATAATTAATTAATTAGATGTTCATAAAATAAATTAATACAAATAAAGCTAGCATTAATTCATGGTGATTAGTACTCTTTTCTGTCTCTTTTTAATTGACGTTTTAAGATTAAAAAATACAATTAATGATTTATTTGATTGACTAAATTGAGTATAAAATTTTAATATTAACTTTTTAAAATTTATTGAAATGGTGAGAGGGAAACAAATTAGCCTTTATTCATAAAAAATAATAGTACGAAAAATTAAGTATTTAATATTTTTTTAAAATTTATAAACGAAAAATAATAAATAATAAATTTTTTTTTAAAAGACAAATAAAAAGGGACGGGATGGAGTATGTATCCCTTAGCACTGCTTGTGAGTGGTTGATCACATGAGTTTATGACGGATCTTCATTCACCACGTCATTGCATTCGCAAACCCTTTAAGTTGTGTACATGTTCGAGTGCTAAGCTCCACACACTAGAAAATAACACACTTTTTGGATAAATCTCATCAAATAAACGTAAAATGTGTTAAACTTAATTATTAAGAGTACTGACACGTTTCCCCATTTTGGGACCAAATCAAAATCCTAGACTCACTAAAATTCCATCATAGCATGTGCTCGCTACCTGTTAGGTTGAGCTAATTCCTTTATAGCTGCATTATTTAGTTAATTTATTGCTAGCTCCGGGTCCGGATATATATCTGTATATCAGCCCCGATCTGGGGCGGACCAATTTTACGGACCAAAAGACGGACGGAGGGCTCGCGGGTCAAAATGGGGGAACGCGGGTCAAAAAGAAATCCGGCAACAGCTTGCAATCAAAATCAACCCTGATGAAACCCGCAACGTTCTCTCTCTCTTCCCCCTCTCTCTCTCGCAGCGACTGTCCCATTTGAAACCCAATCGAGTAAAGCTTGGGGAAATCGAAGTCCATTTCTTGCTGCCAATCGAGGTCCATTTCTTGCTGCCAAATAAACCCAATCGAGTAAAGCTTGAGTAAAGCTTCGGGAAATCGAGTAAACCCAATTTCTTGCTGCCGATTTCGTTTCGTCGTCGGCGAAATCAGTCTTCTTTAGCAAGTTTTGAGTGTTGTTATGCAGGGTCTCTGTCTCTACATATGGGCAAAAAAGATGTGATGTTCTCTCTGTATGAATTGTGTAATCTTTGGTGTATATAGAAATAACCTCTGTTTTCCTTCTTACTACATATGGGTTTTTCATCAAACAGTGTTGCAGAAGCCTTACTCATGTACGACAATGATACAGACAAGGCATTGGCACATTTCCTCAACAATTCGTCCTGAGGATTGCCTGGAATAGAATATAGTCGGGTTATTATCATCTTATGGGAGTAGTGTTTTTGTATATTCACATGAATTTGGATAATGCTTGTATGACAGGATTTGGTCTAATATACCTTCCATTATCAGTGTAATGGCATTTGCAGCCTGAAATTTAACTGGTACTCTTCATGCTTTTGGAATGCTTCCTTTGCACCTTTTACTGCAAATCATGGGAAGGAAGGAAATCTGCGTAGTCTACATTTAGACATTAAATTTTACGACTAAAACTTATTATTGGAAGAAATTATGTCCAAGGGTAGACTATGCAAATTTTATTACTCAAAGGAAAAAGTTAACAACCAAATGGTATAAAACTTGTTTGCTGTTGTTAACAACCAAATGGCATACATTCCGCCTAAAACATATGTACAGCAAAATGCACAGCCAATATATAAATATTGTACAGTTATTTCTCTGGAGAGCCTACAGAGAAATAAAAGTTTTGGCATGCATACTACTGAACAAGCTATAGAGAAATAAGCCCTGTTATGTTCAATACTCATTAAATTGAATACATACTTGACAGCATTAGTCCCTAGTCAATGTAAAGGATGCCAGCTAATTAATTGCAAGAAAAGAAACAGACCAACATATTCATTCCTTGTACTATCTCAAAAGGTTAACATTCATAACTAGTATTCCAAAAGACAATCAATAAGAAAGTTAATAACTAGAAGAAAAAGGATTAATAAATTACATATCAAGATACATTTTACAAAGACTCAATCCTTGACAGCTTCTTCTTCTTCTTCTTCCTGAATTTCATTCTTCAAAGTCTTTAGTGGCCTTCCTCTTCGCTTAACTGGTATCTTTTCTTCCTCACCACTCCCAAGATCATCACGAGTGGCAATTACGGCCTGTTTCTTCCCTTTTCTACCTCTACCCATTGTTAAACAATTCAAAAGAAAAATTCACAAACACCAACCGCAGGTATCTGCAAGAAATGATAAAGGGAATCAGATACCTTAATTGATATCAAGCTATTCTATTTTACATGAATACCAAAGATTGAACTGCACATACTATGATATAAATCAATTTACCAAACCAACCACTAGAAAGATTCAGTCCTGACTCATGACAAGGTTCCCCATAAAAGAGAGAACGATCGATAATAATTAGATTGGGGTTAAGGACGAGAACAATAATTAAAAACTTCAACTTAGCAAATTTAAGAGCATCCCCAAACTTGCCAACAAGGAAAATGAATTCAAACAAAACCCAAAAGCTGTTTCTCAAAACAAGAATACCAATCTGTATTTTATTTTATAATTTACTTTAATCTGCAGGGAGCGATACAACTATTAAAAACTGAAACTTTCATACGAAATAAGTTTCTCATATGAGTTATAAGAAGATATAATTCATTCAATTAAATCAAAACAGAAGAGAAAAATCAGGGCGTACACATAATCAAGTAAAACAATCAGAACCAGAACTATCCCCTTTAGAGTACAACATTCAATACCTTAAATACCTTTCGATTCCTGATGGATTTTGCCGGTTGGGAATGGATTTGGATTTCGATTTCGCCTATTGCTTTTGCCGAATGGACTGGAATGGATTTCGATTTCGATGGATTTTGCCGGTTGGGAATGGATTTCGTTTTCGATTTCGCCTATTGCTTTTGCCGAATGGACTGGAATGGATTTCGATTTCGATTTCGTGGCGAGAGACAGGGTCGATTTCTTGCATCTGATTTTTAGGTTTTTCTTCTTAACCCATTTCGATTTCTTGCATCTCTATTCGATTTTCCTTGTCTGATTTCCGATTTGGAATCTCTATTCTATTCGCTAATTTCTCTCCGATTTGGAATCTCTGTTCGCTCATTTCTGATTCGAGCGAGAGAGTGAAATGGGTTCGAAAGAGAGAAAGATGAATGGAGCTCTGTTCGCAAATTTTCGAAAATGAATTAAGTTAGTACACTCATCTGGGCCCCACGCTCCGTCCGTCTTTTGGTCCGTAAAATTGGTCCGCCCCAGATCGGGGCTGTATATATATATATATATATATGTATATATATATGTATGTGTATATATATATGTATGTATGTATATGTACAGAGTACTGCAGTGTGGAGTTTTGCTCTCACTTTCATTAAAAATATTAATCACTTTTATAAAAAGCTTATTTTATGGTGAATAACGCAAAGTATTATTGAAGTTTGCTAATTCCTACACCTAAACCCTAAGGTAGCTAACTCAAGGGTTACTCATTGTGCAGAAAGAGAAAGAGATTCATGGTATCCGACCAATTAAGCAGCAAACCTAGTTAGTGTTTTAGGCCGACCTTTGTACACTAGTTTAATCAACAATTACCCTACTTAATATTTAAAATATGAAAATGTTGTATAGTTTATATTTTTTTGCACTTCCTCCATGCTAGTGAGAGCAACAATAGATATTTTAACTTTTGTTAGACATTGAAACCGGACATTTAGATAAATTTTCAAAACAACCACTTTTTGTCTTAAGTTCAGAGTCCTTCTACAGTGACATGTTTTTAGGACATAGAAATTGGACATTTCCATGTAAATTTTCATGTTCCCTTGGTTTTTTTTTTTTGGTATTTATTCTAAACATATTTATATTATGGATTTTAAAAAAAAAACCAAAAAAAACTGAAAAAATTAGGTGTAATTTGGATATAATCAAAAAAATAGTTGTATGGGCTCATACAATCATTTTTTTGATATATATCCAAATTACACCTAATTTTTTCAGTTTTTTTTTGGTTTTTTTTTTTAAAATCCATAATATAAATCTGTTTAGAATAAATACCAAAAAAAAAAAAAAAAACCAAGGGAACATGGAAATGTCTAATTTCCATGTCCTAAAAACATGTTTGTGTAGACTTATTCTTAAGTTTAATACTAAAAAAAAATATCTTGAATAAAATCAACTCTCACTTCTCAAACGTAAGAATATTTTTCTCGTAAAAATTAGTTAAAAGCACTACTGCTAAGATGTCCAGATACAGGTTTTAAGTACGATGTTGCTATATACAACGTTGTGTGGTGTTATACTATTTCCGTTTTAAAATTAAATATACAATTTGAGTTTTGAGGTTAAACGACTATATATTAAATTTTAAATTGATATAAATTTATTTAATTTTAATTGATACAATTATTATAATTGTATAGTATATAACAAAAACTATTCACCATAAAATTTATTTCATTCAAAAATTTTACAAATTATATTAATTTTAAAATTTAATATATCTTCTTTTGACTTAAAAAGTCAAATTATTTTAAAACGAAAGTGATACTAGTTAATCAGAGTTACCAAAATAAAATGAGTGCTTCTGGGGCGACATTTTCCTTAGCGACATTCTAGCGACTTTTTTTTTTTTTTTTTTTTTGGTTTTTTTTTTTTGGTTATCACTTCAAAATAATTTATATGATTTATTGGTACAAAAATTTTAAAAAAAAAACAGTGATTTAGGTGTGATTTGGATACATATACAAAACAGTGTTGTACAGACTGTACAACACTGTTTTGTATATGTATCCAAATCACACCTAAATCACTGTTTTTTTTTTAAAATTTTTGTACCAATAAATCATATAAATTATTTTGAAGTGATAACCAAAAAAAAAAAACCAAAAAAAAAAAAAAAAAAAAAAATCGCTAGAATGTCCACAAAAAAATGTCCCCCTAGAATTATTCAAATAAAATTGGTACTCCGCATCCTAAAATCTTCCATTGCTTAATAGCCTCGTGCGTCACGCTTCCATCCATGTGATTGTGTTATTAATTATTGCCACTGTACTGCTACGACAATATATATATATATATATATATATATATATATATATATATATATATATATATATATATATAACCAACCCATCTCTCCCTCCTTCCCTCCCTCCCTCCCTTGCCATTATATATAACCCCGGCAATTAAGCATGTCTAAAGCTAGCAATATCACAAACCCTACCATTAATCTATGATGATACGACTGACCAATTGTAGTCCTGATGAAATGCAAACCTCCAAAATCTCCGAAGAAATCAATAATAATCTCCCCCTTCAACCCCCACCCTCCATTAATACTTCTCATGAATATCAACTCTTGTGCATTACATCTCTGAAAACCCCAACCCCACAAATCAGCTGCCTAGCACTCACCGCCACATCTCTTTACGCCGCTTCCATCAACCATATCTCCGTCTTCGATTTAGCAAACAACGCCCTAGTCGACACATTTCCAGTTCCAGCTGCTTCCGGTTTGGTCAAGTCCATTACTTTTAGCAAAAACAATATATTCACAGCCCATCAAGATTGTAAAATCAGGGTCTGGCAACTAACACCCTCTAAACGACACCGTCTCGTGTCCACCCTCCCCACCGTTAAAGACCGTTTATGCCGTTGCATTTCCCTGCATAACTATCTCCAAGTGAGGCGTCACAAGAAACAGCTTTGGATACAACATGCAGATACCGTCTCGGGTTTAGCCGCTAACGAGGGTTTAATGTATTCCGTTTCATGGGATAAGAGTTTCAAGATTTGGAGACTGTCGGATTTGCGTTGTTTGCAATCCGTTAAAGCTCATGCGGATGCCGTTAATGACGTCGTTTGTTCCGTTAGTGGCACCGTTTACACGGCGTCAGCCGATGGGAAGATAAAGATTTGGGAGAGAGCTTATAGTAATAATAATAATGGAGAGAAAAATCTAAAATATGGATTGGTTACTACATTAGAGAGGCACAAATCAAGTGTGAATGCGCTTGCATTGAATGCTGATGGAACGTCATTGTTTTCGGGCGGTTGTGACCGTTTGATCTTGGTGTGGGAGAGAGAGAAGAGTAGTGATCACATGTTGCTTACGTTTTCATTAGATGGGCATACAGGTGCCGTGATGTGCTTAATTTATGTAGATGGCTTGTTGATCAGCGGGTCATCTGATCGGACGGTGAGGATTTGGGGGCGCAGTTCGGAGGTTCACGCATACTATTGCTTGGCAGTGTTAGAAGGACACTCAAAACCGGTTAAGTCATTGGCAGCAGTTTCCGGTAATGCCCAGTCATCACACGGTGCCGTTTCGATCTATAGTGGAAGCCTTGATGGGGATATCATTAAGGTTTGGCAAGTGAACACTTCATCCTCGATCGGATTCAAATAGTGGCTCATACACTAATGATGCATGTAAGGGCAAGTTTTCTTGTCTTGATGAAATATCAAAATAATTTTAATTACAAAGATTTATTAATTCTCTTGATTTCATCATTTCAATGACAAATTAATATACATACATATATATATATATATATATATATATATATTCTGAAAGTTATTTATAATATTCTTTAGTTAAATTGCACTATAAAATCTTGTGTCATCAATCATTAGCGGCCATGCACTAAAGATTTTCTTTTTATTATTGTACTCTTTTTATCGGTTCTCTCATTATTTTTCCAATTGTATTAATTTTGTCAAACTGTGATTATATATATATGAATCATTTTTCCAAATTATTCACTAAAATTAAGGAAAATATTAATTATTTTCATAAGTGTATTTGATATTAATTTTCATATGCTCCCGACCTTTTTACATTAAAGTGAGATAAGGTGAGTCTCATTTTCATGTTAGATAAGATTATATGAATGAAAATATTAATTATATTAGTCAATTATGGATTAATTAATTAGCGTGAATGATGATATTTATTTAATCACAGACTTGCCGATCGACTCACTTAAGTCCAGCAGAAATGTACATGCATCCCCATACACACGTATGATTATTAATTACATAGAGCTAGAGACTAGCAGGCCTCTGATACTTGAAGTGCTATAACTGGACAATCTTTTCTTTGTTAAAGGCAACAAGACATGTTGGGGAAGGGGGACATTTCAATTAATATACTAAATTAAGGGCATGTGATAAGATTAATTAATTAATTAGTAATTGCTTTATGCTCACATATCCCGCGGAACAAGCAAACCATGTTTGCAATTGTATGTATGTTCCCACCGTGGGCCAAAGCTATTTCACAGCTGGTGTCCTTTGTGTTTGTGTACAAATAATGAAAAGATGTGGACTTGTAGGCTAAGGTAATGTCTTTCACCACGCATTTGATAATATACTAAAAGTTAGCAATGCATAAAATAATAATAATAATAACAATAATGATAATAATAATAATAATAATAATAATGGAGTGTGCACTAAGTAAAGTATTTTTATTTTTATTTATTATTATTTTTTTGTATCTTAGCAGGGGGCTTTCATTGGAACTGAAATCTGCGGCCATGAAGTAGTCCATAATAAGTTGGCTCAACACTCACGGGAAGCATAAAAAGATAAATATGAATATAATAGTATAAATTTATGCCCCTATATTAAATTGTAAAATAATTATAAAATATATAATGGGACGGATGAAGCACAACGATCGAGTCCTGACTCGTGTTTTTTATTTTTGAAGTTTTTCTTCGTTGTTACAATGATCAAAAAATTCATTCTGCAAAGATATAGTACAGGTAGAGCGAGAATGGTAAATTTATTACTATTACTATTATTCTTACTTGATGGTGCATAAAATAAATAGTGCCCCCATGCAGGATCGAACTACAGACCTTCAGTTTACAAGACTGACGCTCTACCACTGAGCTATAGGGGCCTTCCGCTTTTGGCATCGACCACTTACTATTTTAAATTTTTTAACTCCCCTCTCCTTCCCCTTGTTCTGTTCCCCCTCAATTCTCAAGCATCATCACCTGGTTTTCGCAGCTGATCTCAATGGACCACACTTTCGATCCTGTATAAATTTACAATCCTCTTTTCTGCCATTCAATTTTGGTCTGAATATAATTCATATCATACACAGGATTGATATATTTTGATGTACGTAACAGGACCTAATTCATGCAATTTTCAAGCTCAAATGGAACAAAAAAGCTCTAGGTTTGATTCTCTCTCTCTCTCACACACACACACACAGCACACACATTTCTCGCCTCTCACTTGCGGATTCCGTTTTGCATACTTTTTCTTGTTATTTTAATCATAATCTATGCTTTCACGATCTTTATGGCAGAACGTCAGAAACACGAAAACACGGAAAATTTGGACGGCGAGGTATGGAATTCATTCTCATTATCTAATTTTACCTCTATTTGTGAGAATTTATCTGAAATAAATTATAAATTGTTTACTGTGTCTGTTCATAAATATGGATAATTCCAAAGAAGCAATGAGGTTTTATTTTTGGTGGTTAAGTTAGGGTAAAATGCGTGCATTATTCATTATTGCATGTATATATATTATGTGTGTATTTATGTATGTAGCTAGGAATTTTGTTTGACAGACCATAGTTTGCAGCTGTTGATGATGGTAGTCACATTGTTGAAGAGTGCAAGTCAGCACGTTTTTCTGTATTTTTCTTTTTGAACGCGATGCTCCATTCTGAGTCGATTTCACTCTTTGTATAACTAATGAGTTCTCATGGCAAACCAAGTTAAGAATGTATTCTGTTCCTTCTGCTCAAATATCCTAATTTGGTTATTCAAATTTTAGAAACATTTTCTTGATCGGTATATGTGGCATTAATGCTTTTCCTATGTTTGTCATGTCAACTTTTCCCTCTTACCGTATAATTATTTAACAATTTAAACTTGTTTTGATAGCGAATTACTGAGCACCAACAATGTATTTTACGGCAACATATTATCTAGTTTATAGTTTCAACTATATACCATCATTCACATGTCTTCACTGACGAGTGAAGACCAAACACAATGTTAATGAACCACATACAATATAGCTATGTGACACAACTCAACTTACCTCAATTTAACTCAACAATCCCTTTTATCCCAAACTAGTTGGGTAGGCTACCATTGCTTTGTGACTAATGCGACCAAAACTGCAATCTCACATCAGCATGTGGGTGTAGCATGATTAAGTCTTCCTCATCTATTTATAGTTTACTGGTATTGAAAAATTGTGAAAAGACCACCACCTGTATGCTTTAGATTATTCACATTATTACCTTCATTAGGGATGAAATTCCTTAGTGGTTTAACTATTTAATTCAAAATAAATTCAGTTTGGTAACTAAATTATAAATTGGCTTTCAGTACAATGACCAAAAATTGATTTAACCCATTGTTTGGCAATCTAGCTTTTAGTGCACTGATGCCGTGGATTGGTAATTGGCAAACCACAATTTTCTCTTGAAAATGACATCTTATATGTTGATAATACTCACTTATCCAATGGTTGCAGTGCTTGTTATTGTCACGGATGTAGCTAATATTGACCTGTCCCCTGTACAAATTGATGTATATATATTACAACATCTTAAGCAGTTAAAATCTATTTATGTAGATTGTGGTTTGTGGAGGCATGAAATGTTACATATACAGTAGATTCTTTAACTTTTCTTAAGCTAAAATGGTTGCTTGCAGAGTTAAGCATGTGCATGTCAGTTTAAAATTTGTCCTTAACAGGTTGTTGCTGGAACATCCAAGAAAAACCGGCCTACTTCTGGTGAGGAACTTGTTGAATTTGGAAAAGAATCTGTATATGCTAGATAACTAATTTTAGTTGATATCTCCAAATCTTTTTTATTCATCACATCATATTAATGGTATTTTCAGTTTATGCACTCTCTTGACATGTGTTCAGTTGTACATATAATGATACGAGTTTGTTGTTGTTTATTGATGCATAAACATTTGCTCAATGTGGTGGTATGGCTAGTGTCACGCTTACGCAATGAACCTAGTCTGGATCACAGAAAAGTGAACATTGTTACTTTCTTTTTTATAGAATATTTTTCCTGTTTTCTTACTATCATTGAGACGAGATCTTTCCTTGCTTTTCCCATTGAAACTTACTTATATATAAATATTTTTGCATGTGCATGTCTATATTCTATGTACATTCTAAGCTCAACTCAAACAACGGTCGTTATTTCAAACTAGTTCGGATAGGCTGAAAATGAATTTGATATTCAAGTGTAAAAGCAAAAAGGTGAGGATAAAAACCAAAAAAGACAAAATAACTCAACTCAACTTAACTACGCTATTTATGTAACACCCCAGTCCCACATCGAAAGATATGGGAAAAGTTTATCTGTATATAAGGAATTAAGTTACAAACAATAGTACCTTCATTCATGATCATTTGGTTGGGTGAGCCTGTGGTGGACTAAGATAACCTAAGAAGATACTATTGGATTAGTGTTTTAAAGTCTTGTTTGGATGGATTTGATTCGATTCAGATTTGGGATTTGACCCAAGATTTGTTCCGGACTCGGGAGTTCCGGACTCGGGATTTGACTCGGGTTGTTACATATGGTATCAGAGTCGACTCTCGAAAGCTCGGGTCGTGTTATCCGATCGGGTTGCTGGTGGTATTATCCCTCAATGGAAAGAGGTCCGGAGGTGGGAACACGAAGCCTAGCTAGTATTATCTCACAATGGACGTCAGGAATTTAAGTTACAAACAATAGTACCTTCAGTCATGATCTTTTGAGTGAGCCTGTGGTGGGCTAAGATGATCCAAGAAGATATTATTGGGCTAGTGGTTTAAGGCCTTGTTTCAATGGATTTGATTCGATTTGGATTTGGGATTTGAGCCAAGATTTGTTCCGGACTCGGGATTTGACTCGGGTTGTTACAATTTATCCCAAACTAGTTGGGTTAGACTGAAGATGAATCCCATATGTAAGTGTAAAAGAAAGAACATAGAAAAAAAAAGAAAAGGAAAAAAATAATATAAACAAATAGAAACGGATGCAATTAAATAAACTTAAAAACAGATGCACCTATAGTTAAAATGCAAACATACATATATAAGAAAAAAGCTAATCTAAAAAAGAGAGAGAGAAAAAAGTGAAAAGAAGGGGAGGGGAAAGAAACTGGAAACAGAAAAGAAATAACAGTGTGTGTGTGTATATATATATATATATTATATTTGTATAAAACAACTTTCAGTTGCTATAATAAATATGTAGACAGGTAAATGGAGGGATCTTTATAGGTGCTTCCATTGCTTAGCCTCTGTCTGAGGTGGCTCAAATTCCTTTATCTACTGTTGACGATTCGAAATTTGGTTGTATTGTATATTTCTGTTGGTAGAAGGCCATAGTTCTAGTTTTAGTAATTATCATATCTGATTAATCTACGTCGGATATCCATCTGCTTCACTGGACTCTGGATCAATATTGATTTACGTAGGGGTAATTTGCTTGCAGAATCTCATATATATAATTTAATTGTTCTTTCATCCATGCGTGTTCATGCAGCTAATGCAAATGCTCTAAAGCTGAGTTCTGAGCTTCTTCGGGTCTTTGTCACAGGTTTAAAACAATCTTTGTTTCCGAGCGCAAGTGTTCTTTGTGTAGTTATTTCTCAGTTACTAACAAAGGCCCTTGTATTGATGCAGAAGCTGTTCAACGTGCTGCTACTATTGCTGAAGCGGAGGGTGTTAGTAAAATACAAGCAACTCATCTTGAAAGGATTCTTCCACAGCTACTGCTAGATTTTTAAGGTACTCCAGGAAATGCAAAATAGAAACAATGACCTTAACGTGAAACCAACAGCTCAGAATCTACCGTATATGGTAATCTGTTTGTTCTTTTTAGCACTTCCATACCATTTGTATATTTAGCAACAGCTGTGCAAAAAATCTCAAGTTTGAAAGATCAAGATGTTTTAGTTTTAGCAGTTGATGCAACTTAATTAGTTTTGTGATGAGATGGATAATTTTATATGCAAGTTGCTAGGAAACCTCGTGGTAAGAGATGGAGGATTATATACACAAATTTCTAGGAAACAGTATAGGTTTGAAAACCTTGTCATATCCAATAATATTCACAAAGACCTTTAAAGTTCTGAAGTTGGATGTTTACTAGACTTGCCGTGGGGGATGATTCTAATTTCTTTATCCTCTTCTTCTAAATAAGGTGGGATGAGTTTTAGTGTTTTACTATATAACTCATTCTTCAGGAATGAAAATTCATCAATTCTATTATGCTAGTATAAGCTATTTGCTCCAAAACTTCCGGTGGCAATTGCCCTAGGTTGCATCTTTTGAATATTTAGTGTCCTAAGGTTTCACGTTATAATTTTGTTGTGGCATTTGTATGCCAAATCAGGTGGAATTGGATCAGTCATGTAGTTCCCAGTTCTAAATGGTAATCAGAAACAGAGTATTGGTAACTCTGGGTAGTGCAAGATTTAGTAATATTCCATCATTTATAATGCCTACTGTTCCCTCGGAATTTACATTACTAAGAATTAAGAAAGCAGGCATTTGATAGTTCAAGCTTAATTCACACTTTCTATTTATGTTGGAAACTAACAATATTATTTCTCATCACAGATCATGATAGATATTTCTGGTAGTCACAGTCGGGTAGTTTTCCTTCAAAATATTTTCGAAAAAATCTAGGATCTCTGTGACTTTTTCGGTGATTTCTTGTGAACTACCAAACCTCAATTATTTTTAAATGTCTAGTCCTTTTTTAGATTGTTCATTTATTAATCAAAGTGGTATTTCCACTTATTTCCCTGTTGTGCCACTCAGTTCAAGTTTGATGGCTTTCCACTACTTTGCTCTGTAACGATTGTACGATTCCCTTGTGAAAAGGGCTCAGTCTTCCTTTGGTAGAAGACATTCTAAAAAAGTAAAGAGAGTATATAAAATCATTACTTCTGATCCATATTACCCAGTGCAAATGATGTTTTTGACTATATTGTTTTGCATCCACTTCGATAATATGATTCAATAAAATAAACATAAACTTGAGATACAACTTACAGAGTACAACTTGTATACAACCTAAATATGCATTGATCTTAGACCTAAAATTTGGAACACATATCACACATATGTAAACAACGTTACACATCTTTATTCAATACTCCACAACTTCTTACCTAGTGCTTGATCTGAGCCAACATGGCCGCAACATCCCTACTATTAGGCCTCTCTTTTGGGTTATCATGAGTACAAAAACAAGCAATCTTAAGAACCAGAAACATTTGGTCCTGAAACCCGTTTCCATTCAGCTTCGGATCAATTGCTCTTTTTGGATCATCAGAAGTCATAACATTTTTCATCCATTTCACTAAGCTCATCTCATTCGTGTGCTGAAAAAACTCATCTGATGGAAGTTTTCCTATCACCAAGACCCCAAGTAACACCCCAAAGCTGTATATATCACACTTGTCTGTAAACTTCAGCGTCTGGTGATACTCTGGTGCTATGTATCCCACAGTTCCTGCTACATTGGAAGTTGTAACATGTGTATCAGCATTTGGTACTGCTTTTGCAAGTCCAAAATCTGCAATTCGAGCTTCCATGTCATCATCAAGTAGGATATTTCCTGGCTTGAGATCTCTGTGAATTATACGTTGAGAATGGGTATGGAGATACTCGAGCCCAGCTGCCACCCCA
The DNA here is from genome assembly GCA_034770075.1 of Aralia elata. Classification (NCBI taxonomy): domain Eukaryota; kingdom Viridiplantae; phylum Streptophyta; class Magnoliopsida; order Apiales; family Araliaceae; genus Aralia; species Aralia elata. The sequence continues at coordinate 4,671,037 of CM068378.1, forward strand.
AGAGCAATCCGGTGCCGTGTCGACCAATCTAGCTCTCTGGTCCCTTGAGACACTTGATTCAGCATATCCTGTAAACTTCCATTCTTCATGAACTCATATACCAGATAATGACAGTCTGGTCGAGAGACATGAGCTAGCAATGGAAGAATGTTTCGGTGCCTGATCTGACCCACAGTTTCAATTTCGGACTTGATTTGTCGCATCTTCTTGTTCAGAAGCTTGGTATCTTCTTCAGTAAGCTCTGCAGCATCTTTTGGGGGTTGGATAATTTTCTTAATAGCAAGAATTTTATCCGGAGTTTCTGGTAACACGGCCTTGTAAACTTCTCCACAGCCACCTCTTCCAATAACTTCAAACGACGCCAGTCCATCTTCTTTGTCCAAGAAATCCAAGTTCTTGATCGTCGGACTGAATATTGCTACACCTGAATCCTTCCGTCCACCTTTGATGATTGCCATAAGTAATTTAAAGAGTACCGAAATGACCATCCCAGATAAGGCCCCCGCTAGGGCTCCAGCTAGGAACCCAAGAGCCCATCCCCTCAGCTTCTTACTGCTTTTCTTATTTTTATTTTTATGTTTCCTTGGGGTATTTGAAGGAGCTTGAGCAGGTCCTGCCGTGGAGTTTTTACTTGCATGAGGTGCCATTGCAGAAGTTTGATTTCTGACGATTGGATTTTCTGCAAAACTATAACGTTTTGGAGCAGTCTCCTCCGACAACTCTGCTGATAAAAATTCCATCCTTTTCAACACTGGCAGCGGATTGTGGAGGAATTTATTCCCAGAAATGTTGAAGAACCGGAGATTTCTGAAAGAAGCCAAGGAGACTGGTACTTTTCCAGTAAACATATTATTGGAAAGCCAAAGTTTTTCCATGTTGGGAAAATATTTCAAGAAATTCAAATTCCCAGAAAACTTATTGGAAGAGAGGTCAAGGATTCGAAGCCGGATTAAAGAGGATAATCCAGATGGAACCTCCCCGGAAAATTGGTTGTTCTGGAGATTTAGAATTTCAAGTTTCTTGCAGTCAGCTATTTGAGGTGGGACTTGGTCAATGAGCTGGTTGTTTGAGAGCGAAAGCTCTTTGAGGTCGGAGAGTTTCCCAATGGCAGGAGAGAGAAATCCATTGAGCTTCTGCGATTTGAAGATGATACGCGTCACACGGAGCACGTATGAGTTGTTTGAGATTCTCCGCTCGCAGAATACTCCGGCGGAATTGCATGGATTGCTCTCCAAAACATGGCGTTGACCCATGATTCCCAAGTCTTCCTGGATAGTCAAGAGAGCATTTTGATCTGAAGGGTCCAGATTTAATCTAGCATTAGCGAGGAGCAGTAGAGTGAAGAAAGAGAGGAGAGAAAGATGGTGTCCGGAGGCCATTGGTGGCAACCGCCGGTGGGGCTTGAGGAGGTGGCCGGAAGGGGAGGTGGTGGTGCTTGGTGCCTGGACCTCAAATGGTTGTTTGGTTGTTTATATACAAATGCCGGCATTGTGTTAATAGGGGAAAAGAGGAAAAATAGGCGTAGTGCCGTGTGGAAAATTTGGGTCCTGGGGCCATGCTAGACTCACTTTCCATGTCAGGTGTTGACCTTGGATTTTCCTATTGTGCCCTTGCGTTTCATAATTTATTATTTTTCACTTGTGGATTTCTAACTGATCTAAAATAGTTCAACCTTCAAAAAAAACTAGTGTTCAAAGCACACAATATGCATGTGCAGTTAAAAGCATAGTAGAAAAGAAATACGAGTTGATAAGAAGCGGGGAAAGTAAATAATTTTTTTGAGAGAAGTTAAAATGTTATTCAATAGTTAGTTTCTTTTTCTCTTTCTCTCCCTTAGTTACTGACCCTTTGAAGTTAGTTTGAGATATTTAAATAAATTTATTTTTATAAATTATTTAAAAAATATTATATCCGTTTCAAATTAGAATTATAAGATCAATATTGACTTTTAAAAAAATCAATTTGAGACGTTTTTAAATTAAAATTGTCGCGATTTATTTAATTTTTGAAAACATTAAATCTTATAAATAGTGCTACTTTTTTAAGTAGTTTATAATATTCATGATTGTATTAACATAAGTTAAATGAATTCATATCAAATTTAAATTTAAAAATGTTTGAAATTAACTTTTAAAAGTCAGTATTAATCTTATAATTTGATAAGGAAGTAATACTATGTATGTATTAAGTATAAAATTTATTATTTTATAAATTTTAACATATTATTTATGTCTCAATTTAACTTTCAAAATATATAATGATACTATAATTTGCTAAGAGCAAAACATAATTTACTACCGATATCTCTTTCTAGATCTCTATTATCTATCTGGTATTAAAAATTCATGGCTGAAAAGATAAAATGTGAGATGCCGAAATAAAATCAGCCACTGACATAGGTGAATATTATATTAAATATTCGTAATACATAAACTTCTAAAAAGAAGAAGGTGATAACAGTGAATGGTTTAATTTTAAATTCATGAAAAGAGCAATCTTCCGAGTAGTGGAGACGGAAGAAAAAAAAAACTCTGGAGGGTAGTTCTGTCCAAATGCTTACTGAAATTTAGTTTTTGTTGTGAAAACAGCCTCTCCCTAAATTTAATTGGATGAAGTTGGGGAGATTTGAGGATATAAATTTTGTGAAGCAAATAGTGAGTTTGTTTGTGTAGGCTAAGTCAGGCGAGAAGTTATAAATTCATATTAGTATTACACCGTTGGACACTCTAATCGTTGGGACCATTCTTGTGTGGAGTGGAGTGGAGTGAATGCTCTTATTAACTTCTAATTATCAACGGACTTGACTTTGGCTGGGGCTGGGACAGGAGAATAAGACTTTGATTGGGGCTGGGACAGGATAATAAGACTTTGATTGGGGCAGCTGCCTTAATTCTATTAACAACATTCATTTTCTAGTCCTCAATTATATACTAGTACTACTATTGTCAAATGTTGAAAACTGAGATTTGACCATATTAACGCGCTGCTTGCACTTTCTAGGAAACCATCCGGTTTAACTCTTGGTTTCTATGTAAATTACAAGTGTAGAATGAAAAAAACAAAAAAACAAATCATTCTTTTCTTTATTACTTGGATACATAAGACACTATTTTATTTTATTTTTATCGAGTTCTGTGTTGTCACAATCCAACTTCATCTTATTTTTCATCTTTATTTAATTGTCTTATTTTCCTAACGAAAAATCTACAGTGCTGGGACATTTAGCACCTAGAATGCCCGGGTGGGCATTACTGACATGTACTTTTCCCATCTTTAAAATTTGTGGTGAACTTGAAATTCTTTATTCTTTTGAGGTTTAATTGTTGAAGGTCTTACTTCTGCCCTTGAGCAATTCGTGGGGTGAGGGAAGTTGAATATCAAATGCAAAGTGCAAACAGACAGGAGTGGAAGCTAGAAACAGAGAAGTTGAGAACAAAAGTAGAGAGTTACAAGAGTGGGTCATACTTAATTAGTAAGTAAGCTCAAACACACACACACACACACATATATATTCTATTCATAAAGGAGGCAAGTGTGGATGAAGCTCCAAGCACCAGTTGCCTATACTACTTACTATACATTAATTATTCAAAGGCATTCAAATACTTGAGTGACAAAGCTAGTGATTACATTACATAATGATACTACTTAATTCAGTTTCACACTAATGCTTCCCCCAACATGCATGTTGTCAAATCCTAGCACCACCTTTGATTTCTTAATCGACGCAACAGCGGTACATGAAATACCTCTCCATTTGACGACCACACTCTGCACACACCACCATCTCCGGTATGCCCCCATCAATCCCGGGCAGAATAAGGCGGTTGCAGTGCTGCGGTGTGTGAAGCTGCTCCAGGTAATCAAGCAGTGCAGGCACAAAGCCCTTGATCTTCGCCTCCTCCTTCCAACTCCCAAATGCTTCTAGGCTGTTTAAAACTGTGTCACCCTTTGCTTTGGCCATCTCGTACGAGCCATTACAGATCAATGCCCAACCTTGATCACTGCCATCAAAACTTAGCATCTTAAGTACCTCCTGCGTTATCACGTCGTTCTCGATGGTCTTTCCGTGTTGCATTTTTGAGTAAAACATGCTCTCCAGTCGCGTCCAGAAGTACCAAATGAATGTGAGGTCGGACCAAGCGTGGCTTAGCTTTTTCGCGTTGATTGTTGCAATGATCTTTTTCCCTCTGTCCTTGGTGTTACTGGTTCCTACGTAAACCATTTCTAAGGTAATTTCCGCATCTTGGGCTACGGCTCTTGCTGTCTGTGTAAACTTTTGTATCCATTCCATGTTTTCTCCTCCATACAAGCAGATGAATTTCCCTTGCGCAATCTGAAAATTAACAATGATTGTTTGTGTAAGTAATTAAGGTTGTTAATAGGATGGATGGAAGAAGAAATAATAGGTGTTTACCCATTCCAGTATAGCTGGATCAATTCCATCAACCAAAAGTTCAAGTCTCCAGTTCTCTTCCTTCCAAAGTGCATCCTCTTTGGCGCTAGTGAAAGGGTAGGCCAAATTTCCCCATATCCAGACCATGTGTAACGCATTTGGGCACGCCACTTTACCCTGGGGATCCAACACCACTAGGATCTGTTTCTTGGCGAAATGCCACACCTCCTTGATGAACTTGATAACTGCTGGTTCCAGCATTGAAGGGTCATGGACCGAGTACCATGGCATCATCGACTGCAGCTCGTGGAATCTATGTTGGTTCCCTTCGTTCCATGGTATTGACCTGTCCAGAATTGGAATCCACATGATGTCGTACTGAAATTCTGGCCTTAAACGCGACTCTTGGTAAATGTGAGTGAGAATTAGAAGTTGTTCGTGAGAGAGGTCCAGATCTGATATGAGAAGCAGGACGTTCTTTCTTCTGAGTACTTCAATGGTAACCTGTTTGTGTCGATATTTCATAGTTTAAGTAACTATTTCTCATTTAGTACTTGACACTAGGAAAATAACAGTAAGGGAGATTGTGAATAAACCCTGGTCTTGGAGGTGCCATCCAGTAGCGGCAGTACATCATCCTTGGAGTTTATCAATGCCTTGAGAATCTTCAAATTGTCCATTTGTGGCGTTTCAAAGAGTCGCATGAGCATATGAAAATATTCATCGTGTCTCTTCTCATCTGTACCCATTTTAACATTTAGTTCTTTTAAGTTTTTCAAAAACAATTTGGTTTTGGGAGATTAGGCAAATCGAATTTATTTGGTTAAGTTCATGAAAAATAATGCTTGATTACTTTATCCTACTCATTTGTAAAGGGAGGGGCTCACCAATATGTTGATGGCAAATAGCAAGTTGCGCTTTAAGGTGGTCATATATATTGTGAACCTTATGAGCCAAGCTTGAAAGTTCCCATGCTTCTGTGGTAGCTGTGATGTGCCTGCATTTAATTTAGAATATGGAACAAGGTAAGTTATTTTTTCCCAACATATATAGACAAGTACATGCATGCGCGGAGTTGAGCAAGCAAGGCCACTTACTCGTAACTCATTCCTAGTAGGCTTGTCAGCTGTGAAGCGCAGGCAACCATACTTCGGATGGTCCAGTAGGCAGCAGTGGGGACAAGAGCCAGGGCAACTGACATGGGCGGTGTCTCCACGGATATATATTGATTCGGGAGCTCCATGAACTCAACAATGCACTTTGTTACATCCATCACTGCCTTTATAAGGATATTGGCAGCATCAAACTGAGACTTGAGTGAGTTGGAATGCTCTATGATGTTTGGCAATTGTTTAAGCAGAGCTACTGACTTAGCAAGCGGATTTGTGGTGTGAAGCTGAGCTACGAGCCAAAAGTTTCCATAGTTAACAGAAAATGCTGCAAGAGCTATCACTATTTTTGCTTCCCAAGTATAGCTTGAAAGCATGCCGAGTATGGCCATTGTTGAGCCATGCGCGTCTGCACCCCCTGAGCACTTGCATTCTAACTGCAAGTACACATTTATATATGATCACAACTCTCACTTAGTTGCTCTATAAGCTGAAAAGTTTGAAGAATTTGTCACGTGCTCTAGTATTACTTACCTCACAGGAAATTTTGTGAATGATATGAGCCAGTGCTTCTAGCATTCCATCAACACCGGGCAGAGTTGCCTTATCCTCCAACGTATCAATGTGTTCATGAGTGCCCTACATTCGATAACCACAACATAGTTTATAACACATATATATATACTGATTAAGTGCAAGTTTATTAAATTTGGCCGAGTAGAAATGGGAAGAAGATTTATGCATATACGTACATTTATAATGCCATCAATGCCAGGAGCAGCGCGATGCAGGATTTCTTCAATGATGACAAGAATGGGTTGGACTTCAATCTCACGACCATCTGGAGCATGAGTTGTCTGGATTTGCTTCATCATTGCAATGTCATCGGATGATGAGAACATGCGGCGATCAGTTGTAGGCCTAGCCCTCGAAGGCTGGAGAATGCTTGCCATAGAGAGAGAATTCTAGCAAGTGACTTAAAGAGGCAAGAGTAGGAATTCTAGCAAGTGACTTAAAGAGGCAAGAGGAGGAGTATATTGTGGAGTGCGAGTGTGAGTGTGGTTTTTCTGTCATTCAATTCAAGCTATATATATAGTGATGTGAAGATAGAAAAAAGGCCAATTGCATCAAGTACCTTACTTGCAAGGATCACTAAACAGGTCTAAAGCCTATTTCTTTTAGATAAGAATCTATCCATGGTGGTCCCTTGGCCTCGTCTTTCTTGTACTAAAGGAGAACTTGGCTGATTTTATTACATGAACATGCATGTTTCATGATTTTTGATCCCAATAAACAAATCTGATAAAGCTAAAGGCATTTGCAAGGTCATAATTAATTATTACTCCATGAACTTTGGCTATATACAAACTGCACTTCTGCAAAATGCAGCATCTTCAAATGTTCTGAGTCGTTGGTGGGATAGTTTAAGACTAATCTAGCAGACGTATACATTTGAGTGAATCATTCTACTATTAACTAAATTAAGTTTCTTCATGTGAGTATCCTAATTGGTAGGTTATCCTACACCCATGATCTAGTTGGCATCATGAAGATGTACAAAGACCATGTGATCAAGCCTTGGAAGCAAGAAAGAGGTGCCGACAGATTTTTTTGGGAAAAGAAAACGGACTTCTGTCCTTTGTTTTTATAACAAGTTGGTGACTCATGCCCATATATATATATATATATATATATATATATATATATATATATATATATATATATATATATATATAGCACGTATGCACGTATTTGCTACGGATCCTTGTAAGGCATACACCATCTATCCCATTGAAAAGAAGAAAAAACGGTCAGGATTAAGAATTAAAAATCGACGTCCGCTACTAATAGTAGCGTTTAGTAGCGGACGGTAAAAAAAACACATATCATCCACTACTAATAGTAGTGGACGCTAATCAGAATAAGAGTTTGATTTTATTAACTAGAGTTTAGGTTTATTCACTAGGATTTAGAATTTATAAATTAAGGTTAATGGTTTTTTAACTATGGTTTAGGGTTTATTAACTAGAGTCAAGGGTTTATTAACCAGAGTTTATGATTTATTAACCAAGGTTTAGGATTTATTAACTAAAGGTTAATAAACCCTAAACCCTGGTTAAAAAAGGTGTTAATAAACCATAAACTTTGATTTATTAACCTTTAACCTGGGTTAATAAACCCTAGTTAATACAGTCAAACTCTCATTTTGATTACCCTTATTTTGATTTGTGTCCGCTACTATTAGTAGCGGATGATGTGTTTTTTTAACCATCCACTACTAATAATAGCGGACGTCGATTTTCAGTTTCTAATCCTGGTTGTTCCTTCTTGTTTTCAATGGTATAGATGGTGTGTGTCAGTTTTTGATCCATAGCAACTACTTGCTATGGATCATTCCCCTATATATATAGTACATATATGTATAAATATTTTTTGCAAAAAGGACAACAAAGGAAATGGTTTTCCTTGCAAGCTGGTTGTGTGGCACATAAATATATATATATAGTACAAGTTGGCGGCAGATCATGGAGGAGAAAGATTTTTTTTTGGGGGCTATATAACACCCATCAAGGCTGCCCATTTTAATTAAGTAGAGTGTTAGGAAATCATTCCATCTGAGAGAGAAAAGAGAAAGAGTGGGAGAGAAAAAGTCTAAGAAGGCCAAGAGAAAAAAAGATTAAACCAACTAGGTTTGTTGTTTGAGGTTCCATCACAGGGTCATAGTAGTGAGGTAATTTGAGTATGTACTCAATGAATACATCTTTGTATTCTCTCAGTTTATTATAGTGATTTTTTCAGAGATCATCCCGTGGTTTTTACCTCTTTAATTTTAGAGGGTTTTCCACGTAAAAATTTGGTGTCTTATGCTTTGTTATTTCTATCTTATTATTTTCTATAGTGGTTATTATTTTGGTTGAGCAACAAATTTAATCTGTTCGGCATGCACTGATATTTTTGTTGTTTAATTTATCAAAGGCAACAATTTTGGGAAGGTGATTTTTTCCCAACAAATGATATCAGAGCTAAGGTTATTTGCTAAGTTGTTTTTTGATAAATTTTATAGAGGAATCAGTTGTAGCCATGATTAAATTAACCTCTTCAAATTTTTCGGTCTAGAAGCCCAGAATGGAAGATATCATTTATTGCAAGGATTTGTATGATCCATTGGAGCTCAAAGGAAAGAAGCTCACAGATAAATCTGAGGTTGATTGGAATAAGATGAATAAGAAGACTATTGGTCACATCCGACAGTGGATTAATCAAAGTGTGTTCCACCATGTTTCGCAGGAGACAGTTGCTTACACTTTATATATTACACTAGAGTCTATGTAGGAGAATTGTGAACCTGAAGTACAAAGACGGGAGCAGTGTGTCGGAGCATATGAGTGAATTCTAAGGTTTGGTGAACCTGTTGTCCACCATGAAATTGAATCTTGATAATGAGATTCAGGCTCTTTTATTTTTCAGCTCATTGTCAAACAGTTGGGAGACTTTGGTGGTGTCTCTAAGCAATTCAGCTTCAAAAGGGAAAATGACCGTGCAGATGGTTAAGGACAGTCTTCATAATGAGGAGACAAGGCGAAAGGTGCAAAGCATAAATTTTGAGACACAGGCTCTTGTTGCAGAGAATAGGGGCATGGGCAATTTCAAGGGATCTTACAAAGGAAATAAAAGTCGCAACAAAAGCAAAAATCACAAGAGCAAGTCAAAGACCAAACAAGGCGAAATGTATAGATGCTTCCATTGTAATAAAGAATGTCATTACAAAAGAAATTGTAGAATTTGGTTAGACAAGCAAAAAAATAGTGAGCAGGGAAAGATTGAGGAGAAGAACATTGCAACCACAGTCTAGGAAGAAAAATGCTTGCATGCTGATGATCAGTAAGTTGATTGGGTGGTTGATACTGTGCTTCGTATCATACTACACCCAAGAGGGAATTTTTCACAACTTACAAACCTGGAGACTTTGGGTATGTAAGAGTGGATAATACTGATTAGTCCAAGATTATTGAAATTGGTGATATTTGCATTCAAACAGGTGTTGGTTGCATTATTACTTTGAGGGATGTTAGACACGTTCCTGATTTGTGTCTCAACTTGATTTATGGCATGACCTTGGACAGAAAAGGCTATGAGAGTCACTTCTGCAAAGGAAAGTGGAAGTTTACCAACAGCTCTATGGTGATTACAATAGGTGATGCTTGTTGCTCGCTGTACAAGACTCATGTGAAGGTGTGTTATAAGAGGCTCGACCACATGAGTGAGAAAGGGTTGTAGTTATTAGCAAAAAGTTCGCTAATTCCTTTTGCTAAAGATATTGTTTTAAGCCCTTGTGATTATTGTTTGTTAAGGAAACAACATAGAGTTTCTTTTTAGTAGTTCTACTAAAAGAAAATCAGAGTTATTAAAAAGAGTATATATTAATGTATGTGGACCCATTGAGGTTGAGTATTTAGGTGGACCAAATAGATATTTTGTTACCTTTATTGATGATGCTTCATGGAAGGTGTAGGTATTTTTGTTGAGAACAAAAGACTATATATTTTAGCACTTTTAGAGTTTTCATGTTATGGTTGAAAGGAAACCTGGTAAATTATTAAAGTGTCTTCGTAACGACAACGAAAAGAAATACATTTCAAAAGAGTTTGTTGATTATTGTAGTAAACATGACATTCAGCATGAACAGACTGTTTTTGGTACCCCACAGTATAATGGTGTGGAAGAATGAACCACACTATTATTGAGAGAGTGCGATGCATGGTGAGAATGACTAAGTTGCCAAAGTCATTCTAAGTGAAACTGTTCGTACTGCCTGCTATCTGATTAACAGATCTCCATCAGCGCCTTTAGATTTCCAGATTCTAAAGGAAATTTGGAGTGATAAAGGATATATCATATTTTCACCTTGAGGGTATTTGGGTTTAAGGCTTTTACACATATCTCCACGGAACAGAGGTCAAAGCTTGATGACAAATCAAAAACAATTTTGAGAAGGTGATTTTTTTCTCGACACTAATTTCATTAGATGAAATTGCTCTTCATACATAACGAACCAAGCATGATTTAATATGTCTTGATCATGAGTTGGTTTCTAAAGGGGCACAGATGCTCAATCCTTTATGACTGATTTTTTTTTTAAAAAAATAATAAATAAAAAAGAGCTTCTATCCAGCTGTAAAAAAGAACATATAAAAGATGAAAGAATAAAAGGGATCGAGGAGAAGAAAGGATGCCGATTTCCCCATTGGAATGTTCCTCCAAGGATCATTTTTATCTTATACGTGTGTATATACTTTTTGGGCATCATGTTTTGGTACTAATGACAGTTAAGAACAAAATGATGTTGCAGTAAATCAAAAGAAAACAAGTTTTAGGCAAAAAAAAAAAAAAAAAAAGGTAATGCGAACAAAGGAATTAGAATGTTGGGAAACTGACAATGAGGGACCGAAAAACAGAGACGTAATAATTCTTGTAATGAAGAAGATTGATATGAGTATTCAATCGGTAGCGCGTGGCTAGCTAGCGTTGTTGGCTATGCATATGTATTCATAATAAATAATAATGTATGTTACTTACTGCTGGTGTAAATGAGTTTTTATCCAAAACATGTAAAATGCTTATGGATAAGCAAGCTACTATGCTCTGGATTGTTAAGTAGTAATATATTTTTCAGATTGACGTGTAAGGATACGATACGAGTATATTTTTTGCTCTTTAATTTTACTTTTGAAGTGTAAAGCAAAAAGTAATTTAAAGTTATAAAATTTAATAGTTTCAAACCCCCTTTAACAGATTTGGATTAGAGTGAGAGTGAGAGTGAGAGTGAGAGTGAGGGTAACTCAATTTCAACTCCACCTCTTTTATCACAAATTAATTGATTTCAATAAGTTACTTAATTATTATAAGATATTTATAAAAATATTTTGGATTAAAATTATCTTTTAGGAATCAACTTTATAAATAAATAAATAAATAATTAATTATCCATTTTAACTTAACTATCAAACCTTATAAGTTACACACCCGTTCCAGATTCTAGAATTATAAGTCGCACAAAATACATGAAATACTACTAGTACTACTATATTTCATAGTAATTTTATGCAGAAATTAGAAAAGAAAGCCCTTGACAGACAGCTGGACAGTTGGCTGGGTAGGTAATTGAGATCAATAACGTAGGATGGGCTTAAGTTAATGGGCTTTATCCAGACCCGACCATTTGGACTACACAGCCTCGCTCGCACGCACGCGTGAGAAATAGTAGAGAACGTGCGAGAGACATACGATGCTAAAGGAGGAGGAGCGAGAATATTACTGAGAATGCGGTGCTCAGTAATAGCGTATGGCTTCAGCTATTGTGCGCCTTTTAGACACCACTTGTTAAACTTCACACTCCGTCGCCACCGTCCTCTCCTTCTGCCCCCTCTCGTCTCCCTATACTCTTCTCGATTATTTAACCTTAATTTCTCCACGGGAAACTCTCTCTTCTCTGGGATGGAGGTACTTCCTTTCTCTCTCTTTCTTTCTTTATATACACATACATACATACATATGTATAATATTTTCGCTTTTGTTTATCGATGTGGATAATTGTTTATTGAACCAGCAAGTGAGAATATATGTAAAAAATCAGTACGCTTTTGAATGGAATTTCAACAGATTAATAGTAGATGTTTTTTTCTCCTAGTAATAACTTGATTATGTTATATGTATAGGTTAAACTACAGATACCTGTTAATGTGAACTCTGGGGATAAACTTGAGAAGCGATGCTTTATTACTATTCACGAACTATGATTTGATCATTAATGATTTAATGGACTATCAATATTTTGTGGTCGCGATTGTTTAAATCTTTAAATAACTTCCTGTAAAATTTGTGTTTTTGGGATTGGGAAATTTAAGTGCTTAATAATTTAATAATTTCCTAGTAATGCTTTATTACTATTCACAAACTATTTTTTGCTGCTCTATTGTGGCATGACTTCCTACACCCTCCTTAATATTGAATTTTGCTATTATCTTGTGAGGGCTTAATCACCCTATCGTTCTCCCTCGAAGTCCGCTCGTATGCCCTTTATCTATAGAGAAAGGGCATCAAGGAAAGGTTGCATTATGGGAAAACTACAAAATATTGTTCTCACAACTAATATAAACTCAATATTTCCTACAGTATGAACACATTTTTCATTAAGTTATTATTATCAATGTAGGTTTCTTTAAGTTCTGTCCCAATGATCGACTGTGTTTGTTTGTGTCAAAAAAAAAAAAAAATTATGTGCAACCTCCCTTGCTAAGGAACACCAAAAAAAGGTGCCATAGCTCAAACTCATCCACTAATTCCAAAGATGGAAAAAGGACCTGAAACTCCTCCTTCACGCGGAACATAATAAGCTCAACCATGAGTAATGAATCTTTTAAATTGGTAGATCCACACACTTAAAAAACACCCGTGAGTCAACCACCTGACTGACGACATGAGGATAGAGTAGCAACATTCCTCTTCTTTATTTTTCCCCTTTTTCCATCTTCATTTTCTTCTGACCTACATTTTATTCCAACTGAACAGTAACCCTCTCACCAAAAACGGCATCACTCAGTTCTCCCTAAAAAACACCAGCAGCAGAGTGTTCGATAGATATTTAACCATCACAGAGTGTATAAGAATATGGTTGACCGACCTTCCTCATTCTTTTTGCACAAGGAACACCTGCTAGCCAGAATTTTAGGCCCTTGGGTAGTTATTTGTTAAGTGGTAGTCTAAATATCTATTAGTTCAATTTTTTGAGAAGCTTAGGTAAGGTATAGCAAAAACATTTGTTGGCCAGTGCATGCTATCTTGTTTGACCTTGTCCAAAGCCAGTCAGACAATTGGATTACATTTGGCACAGAGGCTTCGGCTTATTGCTAGGGATGTTTATGAGGAAAGGAACCTTTTCATCTGGAGTCATTACCGGCATGATTTAGAAATTTATAACTTTCTTTTGGGTCAATACTTTCTCTCAATAACTTGTTACCTGTCTATTTTTCTATCCACCTTGAACCAAGTCCTGAGATGGGCTATGTGTTATCTGTTAGTACCATATTGTGTTATGTTTGTCCACAGCGATTCTGGTCTGGAAGTGGCATCAAGAAGAACAACGCGATGGTGGATCATTTGCAGCATTATGGAGTTATTAGCTCAAAAAAGGTTGTGGAAGTAATGCAGACAATTGATAGGGCTTTATTTGTACCGAGTGGGGCCCCGGCTTACGATGACAGTCCCATGGGGATAGGTTATAATGCCACTATTTCTGCACCTCATATGCATGCAACATGCCTTCAGTTGTTGGAAGAGCATCTGCAGCCTGGAATGCATGTTTTAGATGTTGGCTCAGGTATTCTTATTGCTCCATTACTTGTATTAGTATGTTACTTATGCTCAGAAGATTTAATGTACTAATTTTGGTTATTGTGTCATGACAAACATACATATCTATGATCATGATACAGTTATGTGAATATTTTGTAAAACTTGCGAATATAAAGGATATACTTTAGTTCCATGTATACCCTAAGAATTGGTGATGCAAATGATGCATAAATCTTAAAACCCCCCCCCCCCCCCACACACACACAAAAAAAAAAAAAACTATCTAAAATGATACAATTCTACCCCCCCCCCCCCTCTAGTACTCATTTTTTAACACCTACATAATGAAAAATTGAAAATGATGCATAGATCTTGAAAATCATACCAAGTATTTATGTTTTATAGATTATCCGTAGGCTTATAGATTAGCCCCTTTATATTGTACTAATGGGTAAATAATTTTTTTATTATTATTCTTTTATGCAACAAACTTTCTCCTATAAGCTATGGATCTGATTTGATAGTTCTATTAGTATCCCTGGATTTTCAGATTTTGTTAAACTTATTGCAATTCTTTCTTGTAGGAACGGGGTATTTGACTGCATGCTTTGCAGTTATGGTTGGATCACAAGGGCGCGCAGTTGGTGTAGAACATATCCCTGAGCTTGTCACCACTTCAGTCGAGAATATCCAAAAATGTGCAGCGTCTTCATTTCTTAAAGAAGGCTCCCTTTCAGTGCATGTTGGCGGTATGTGTTAAAATATCTACAGTTTTTCTCGTGTTTATTTTATGTTTATGTTTTTAGATGTCAAAGTATGGGGTTAAGAGAATCTGGCAGGACAAAAATTGTCATGCAACCATCTTTCAATAGATGTAGCACATCTTTTGAGGCTGCCAACAAATGGTACAATGTAAAAGTTTCTTTGATTGATTATATATGCTTTCTTATGTGGATGTTCAAACAAATTTACATCAGCAACGGTTTAAGAAGACACTTAATCATTTAAGTAAAGCATTCAAGTCATTGAGCTGATTTTAGGGTTTTAGGGTTTGTCAGCCCGTGTTCTATTTAGTGTCCTACACTAATATCTTCAGAGAATCATCCATCTAATATCTGCAAAACAGGGGGAAGACTAGAAAGAAAGGGAAGAGAGAACTCTTTATGTTTACCTTTATGAAGAGTTCATTTATTCCCCCCCAACACCACACACACCCACCACAAAATTTCATAGCCATATTTATTGGCATAACATCAGAAAGAAAGCATATACTGCCTCTATGATAGTCTATGTTAAATGTATTTATATTCTTGAATATGGTGTACTGCAGGGTGCATAAGTTGTATGGTTATGTTAATGCACTTTGTTAGCCACAGTGAACATGGTTACTGCTACTAGTTGAGTAAGCTTAGGAAGATTTTGACGATTTTTATCATTTTATGCATGATGATGTTAGATGGAAGGCTAGGCTGGCCGGAGTTTGCACCCTATGATGCAATTCATGTTGGAGCAGCTGCACCGGAGATCCCTCAACCACTGATTGACCAGTTGAAGCCTGGGGGAAGGTTGGTGATTCCAGTTGGCAATATTTTCCAGGAGCTGAAGGTGGTTGACAAGAATTTGGATGGTTCGTTAAGTGTTCGTAGTGAGACTTCTGTTCGTTATGTTCCTCTGACAAGTCGAGAAGCTCAATTGCGAGGCAATTAGCAAGGTTGTTGCAATGGATTCAATATAAGTAGAAATCTATGTTTTGGCTGTGTAAAAGTAACTCTTTTTCCTGCTAGCATGTTTGACAGTATCCTTTGTACAGATAACGTTTTACTTGTGGGTGAAAAATAAATTTGTCTTACCATTTAGTCGCAGTTGCTAGTTATACAGACGCAATGGCATGTTAATAACTACAAATCCCAGTATTGTGTTAGCATAATCAAATTAAAATTACCAAAATGGAAAGCAAACTGTCATGTTGCCTATTTTATGGCGTTCCCTCTTCCCTAAAATTCTACAATCTATCCTTTTTCGTTATTTACTTACAATTACCTATACAATCAACTTGCACACGGTATTTGTAGAAACTGTCGTAGGTAAATTGCCATCAATCCTATGGCAGCACAAGGAGATGTCACCACTATCTGTAGAGGAACTGCTTGTATGAATTTCCGAGTATCAGTTCCATGCCATGGTTATTTGTTTGTATGCATCATTGTTACTTTCCTTAATTGTTGCCAGTTTGGTGATGAAGTTGGGGTGGGTAGACCTGGAGTTGGAGGAATGGCAAATAAATAGAAACAAATATAATATCAAAATAAATAGAAACAAATGATCAAAATGACTTTTGAAAGTTTAAATATACAAGCGAGAGCTTCATTTAGGACAAACTATATTCTTAATGCTTTCTTTTTTACCAAGTTGATATTATATTTTGAAACAGAGGAATGTAATATCTTAGGTGGAACAATATTTGGAAACAGAGTGAAGTTCTCCACAGGATTGTAATAATGTTTTGAAATGGAGGTCACCAGACACAAGCCCTACATACAGCACTCTGATCGTGGCTCTTTCGCACCTTTTTTTTTTCTTTTTCTTTTTTCCGGATAAAACCAACTCTATCACTCTTCTCTTCTTGGAATTCCCGTCTCATCTAGGATTCTTTAACAGAGATGGCAATGCTGCCTTAATGAACTCAGTTGGGAGGGTAAAGTAGAATGGAGGACTATCTTCATAGTTCATAATTGCTCGACCATTTTTTGCACTTTATCTTTTATTCAATCCTTTTCGATAAAGAGATTTTAGAAATATAAAGCTATTGCTGTTTAAAAATTCTACACCTGATTCTTAATGAAAAGTGCCTCTTAACTTGGGATTTAAAGATATACCGACAACATTCTAGCCTAAATCCAATCCAGCTCTCACTGCATGTTTGTGATCTGCATTCACATGTAAGGTAAGGAAAAGTAGGAGCCTTCCTTTCAAGATAAAACTCACAAACTGGCCCTAAATGCTACATTTGGATTTTAGGAATGAAATGAAGAAATAGAATGAAAAAAAAAGTGTGTATAGTAATTAATCCGGCAAATAAATCATTGCGATAGAATAAAATTCATTCAATTCCCTTATTTTCATTTCATATGGGAGGTGGTGGAATGGAATTATTCCAATGGAATAGATGAAAGTGACAATTGTGTCATCCTATCACACGAGCCACCACCACCAACCAAACATGCACTTGAAATGTTAAAAATTCATTACATTCTTTCCTCAATGTCATTCCTTCAATCCAAACGTAGCATAAAAGCCTAGGAAAATGTATTCTTACATTACCACTGAAGAACACGTTTTCATAGCTTATATCATAAGCCAAGGGAGATAATCACACATTCAGGAGGAGGGGGGGGGGGATCATTAAAAAAACTAACAAAGGATCCGAGAATTTTTGAAACATGAAAATCTAACCCAAATATATTAGCATAAAAAACAAGGTTATTGGACTGATGTAAAATGTACTTGATATTCTCTAAGCAAAACCTTGTACAGCTATAGTTGACAAAAAATGTGACACTAGAGATGTCACTATAGAAGAGAAACTATCAACAACAGTGTCTGCCTAACTCAAATCAACTTGATCTTGGTCTTCTTTCTTCAGAGACGTTCACTCTGACTACGCTCTCATTAAAACTGTGTCACATCATGAACAAAGATGGTCATTAGCATTTTCATCAGATTAACAAGACTATTAGATGTTTTGTCAGTCAGTAGACAAGTTATATTTTGTTGACTTTATACACATCTCCTACTGCAAACACATAATCCAGAAGTCTAAATCAATGTAAGATAGTAAAAAAATCTATTACCTGTCCATCAAGGTTAGCAATGGCATCATTCAGTTCAGATTCTGTAGACATTGTCACAAAGCCAAAACCTCGTGATTGTCCCAACTCACTGTCATAAACTACCTGTGCATTCAGCACCTTACCATGTCCACTGAAAACCTGCTCAAGGCACGCTTCATCCCCACATCCCATGGAAGGTTACCAACATAAATCTTATTAGTAGGTTCAAACACCTGAGGCTGATGACGTTCAGGCTGTGTACCCTTTTGGAGCAGCCTTGTTCATGGTCAATTGCCTCCCATTTACATCCTGTTAAAGACATAATATGAACTGTCAAACAACTTGATGCACCATACTTCCAAAATTGATTAAGCTTATATAGATTGAATCGATTATCTTGGCCAATATGCACCAGAAAATTGATTAAGCTTATATAGATTGAATCGATTATCTTGGCCAATATGCAGCAGACTGGGGATTCAACTCATCATGTATTAAAAAAGATAAAGAAAAGAAATGACTTGAGCATGGAAATCTAGTAAACGCACAAAACATAACATCACAACCTTGGTGTAGTTTGTAGCACAAAGGAGGCATATTGACCACCCCATCATAGGGAGTACACAATTGAGTTTGCGTAGGCAGTTCGAGGGAATTTTTCTCAGACAACAGCTACCAGACCAGCCGTAAGTTTGGCCTAAATAATCCAACTTTGAAAGTTAGAGCCTTAGAGGCCTTGTTAAGGGAAGAACTGGACCCTATAAGTGATTGAGTTGAAGCATTTTTAACTGAAAAGATTAATGGAGATGCTCTATATTCTATTCAGAAAATAGTAAAGTAGTTCAGAAAAAAGACTTGCACGCATAGCAGGGGAACATACCCACAACCTTCTCAGCTTCTTCAACAGTCCTCATTGTCACAAATGCAAACCACGACTCTGGTCGGTCTCCCTATTATAAATAACCTACATAAGACACCCAATAACAAAGATAATCGTATATGAAAATTAATTCTTTACCGCATCAAAAGTTAAACAAAAAGATGACAACAAATACTCCATATCAACCAAATTTAACCCAAAAACATTATAAAATAATTTTTTTTTCAAAAAGAATAAAAATAAAACTTGAGAACAGAATTATTACTATTATTTTTCCTCAGCAACCTCAACAACAGCAGCCTGCTCAAAAAGATGAGCGAACTTCTCACTGTCGATATCATGGGGCAAATTTCCGACAAAAACCTACCTTCGCATCCACCATCCACCGACGCCTCTGTAAGAGAATTAATGAAGTTTATGGGTTTGGGTTGGATTGAAAGAGAGGACTGGTTTGTTCCCGGGATTGAGAATGAGTACCTATTCGTCATTGACATGCTAGGTTTCAATATAGGGTTTGTTATACAAGAAGACGTTAATCGTTATACATATTGACAATGATCCATACCATATTTGCTGCGGATCAAAAATTATAGAAGGGAAAGAACTAGGGAGCTGGGAGCCTGTTCGGGATGACTATTTTAAAATGAGTTATAAGTTAAAATTTAAAAGGATTTATAAGTGATATTAAGTGTTAATTTATAAATAAAATTATTTAACACTCTTTTGAGTTAGAAATTATATTAAAATAAAATAAGAAGGTTTTTGGTTACAATAATTTATAAATTAAAATAAAATATAAAAATTATTAAAATAAAGATAAAATAATTTTTATATTTAGTCAAAGTTATTTATTTTAAACTAACTTATAAGTGATTTTTTAATAAATTAAAATTTATTATTTATCAAAAACGGTTTAAAAGTCAAAAAAATAAATCACTCAACAGCAAAACATAACTTATAAGTTGATTTAACGAACTTATAAGCTCTTGTCGAAGATGCTCTCAGTGGGCGGAGGTAACAGGCCAAGGAATATTCCATTCTACTGTATATAGTTCGAACGTATTTCTACTGGGCTTTCCTACCAACTGGCGGATAGTCCAAAATGGTTGTGAGATCAGATGTCGTTTTTGACAAGTTTGTTGGACGACCCGGCCCAAGAGGAGAGTAAATCGGGCTTAACAATTGCAATTTAAGTGTATGTCTTAGAAACTCCCTTATGTCTCCAAAGAGATCTCATTCGTAAAATTTAAAATATATGTTCACCATTGATTTATGATAAACTTAAAAATATTGTATAATTTATATTATCATCGAAAAAATAATTCTTTATTATGAAACCAATTTTTTTTTTCAAATATGAGTTCAATAAAATAAAGAAAGTTGGCTATAGATACGATTTAACCAATTTATCTAGGTCGACACAATTTTCTCAAAGTGCATTATTACTAAATTAAATAACTATTTTATTTCTTTAAACATTACACAAAAATATATTCTTAAAATTTTATATTTTGTAAATAAAAGTTTTATATCAGTACAGAGGGAGTAAATTTTATAATACTTCTTCCGTTTCAAAATTAGAGATACAATTGACTTGAAGTCAATATTTTTTCCATTCCAAAATTAGAGATACAGTTTGATTTTTGAGGTCAAACGACAACATATTACACTTCAAATTGATATAACTTATAAAAATTTAGAACGAAAAAAATTTTGTGATTAATAATTTTTATTATATATTATACAATTATAATAATTGTATTAACTAAAAATTAGACATTCCATGCCTTCGGAGAGTGTTGTGTCGTGCGAGAGGCAAAATAACCGTTGTTAGAAGAAAGGCTACCAAAAGCTCATTATTGTTAGCAAAGCAAGGTTCGGAGCGAGGTTTTAAAGGAAATAATTCTTTCTCATAAAAATTTAGAATGAAATAAATTTTGTGATTAAAATTTTTTATTATATACTATACAATTATATTAATTAAAATTATATAAATTTACATTAATTTAAAATTTAATATGTTATTGTTTAATTTTAAAAGTCAAATATATTTTTAATTTTAAAACAGATGTAGTATAAACAGCGACATCATGAGCAACTATTTGGAGTGCAGGGATTAATAAGAGGTGTTTTCTTAATTTAGTCGACGGCTGAAATTTTAACGGGTCAATTGGGCATGTTGTGGGGCAATATTTAATTAATACTCTATCCTTCTTCAAAAGTAAAGTATGATCGACATATAATTTGCACACATATAGAAAATAAAATTAGAAAATAAAGAGTAACAAAGTTTTAAATTTATTATTAGTGATCCCATAAGATTATATAAAGTGATGAGTTTTTTTTACTTTTTTTATACTAATGGACCCACTAAGATTCCGTTCGGCAATGACTTATTTTAAAATGACTTAAAATTTAAATTGATTTATAAGTTATTTTAAGTTGTGACTTATAAGTAAAAAACGTTCGACATCAGTTTAACTTATAAGTCAGAAAAAAAGTTAAAATAAGGTTGTGAATGTGTTCGGCTGATAATGACTTATAAGTTAAAATAAAATATAAATATTATTAAAAAGGACATTAATAAAAAAATACATTGATTCAATATTATATCATAACAATCATTCACATTTTCATTAAATAAAATACTAAACAAATTTTCTAAATATATTAACTACAATCTTATTTCAAATTAGAGATTCTTAATACAATATTATCTCTTATTGTTTGTATAATTAAACCATTATTAATTGAAGTAGATCCACCCAGTGTACAAGATTGTCATTACTACTATCAATAATATATTTTGAACGATACCCCTTCTTCTTTAACTACTTGAAATATGCTGTGTGAGCTGGTTTCTTTTTCTTATGTAGTTGTGATGTCCGTTGATTGGTAAACTAGTGACTCAAGTTGTGCATAAATGATGTTTTTATTCTCTTTTGTCTCTATTATTTATTTTTTATAGATGTTTGTGTACTTGTGTGCATATTTGAGTCCACCTATTTTATTTTTTATTTTTTTTTTAAAATAGAACTTGCATCTAAAAGGAATTTTGAATGGCATCTGTTACAGTAAAGAAGATATTGATTTGATGGATGGTATAAGGTGGTTATTTTTTATCTCTTCATGCTCATCTTTCGTGGGTTCACCAAAATTACACTTCAGTAAAACAAGACTTCAAAATTACACACGTTATTCCAGTAAAGAACAAGTATGTTGCATGATAATTTCAGCAAGAGCAAAAATATCCAGTAACATTACATGTTATTTAGCACTTAAACCCCAAAGTTGATCTATGGTTTACACAAAGCAATCAAAAATTGCACAAATATATAGTGCAATTATACAGGGAACCCAATCCCATTTGCAACCAAAGACATTTCAAAAGAATCGCACAACTGTAGAAATACTACCTTCAACTTCATTCTGATCCTTCAAGTAATTTGAATGAAATAAAAAGGTCAGGGCATATACAAACAACATGTTTCCTTTAGTATTTCACACAACTAGCAACATTTTGGGGCTAATTTATTTTTCATCACTTTGTTTTAGACTGCGGGGAAAAAGTGTCTCAAGAATTTTAAATCTTAGCAGGTTAAGGTACTACTGAGAAAAAGAATTGATGGAGAGTAAAAAATTGGACCCTAAGTTATGATATATAACTCTGTATAGCAGCATATTTCTTAGTTCTTACCCCTTTTCAAGCACATGGAAAATCAAGAATATGGATAAGAGTTCCTAGTAAAGTGGAGTCTAATTTTTTACGCATTTCACGTCTGATGAAAACATGAGTCGTACTAACTAGAGTTCGGATTTTTAGGGACTCGGGGCCCCTACGGAGGTTCGAGGCTTTTTAAGAGTTCGAGGCCCGTTAGGAGTTCGGGCCCTGAGTAGCGTGTGTTCTGATCACTTCCTAACACTATATAAAATAAAATTTCTTTTAAGACAAAGTTTAAATGTAAAAAAGTTATTTGATAACTATTTTATATAATATATCTTATACAAACTTATGATAAGGTAATAACTTGTCGTGGTGGGTGGGTGATGATGAGTGGTGATGGTGGATGAGTGGTGATGGTGGGTGTAATGAGAGAAGTGAAGTGTAGAATTAAAAAAATTAAATTAAATTAAGTAATAAAGGAATGAGTAACAAGGAACCTCTCTTTTTGAAAAATAGTTACTTCATTTTTTTATTTTTTTTTAACAGGAAAATGAGGTTGCACAAATTTTTATCAAACAAAAAGAGGCTATCAAACCGCCTCTTGGTATAGCTAAATGTACTTCTCAAAAACCTAAGCTTCATTACCCACTATATGATATGATTATATATGCAGAAGGCACATTGTAAAAATCAAAATTAGTAGCCACATAAAAAATTTTACGCAAAAGGTCAAGCTAGGCTGGCTAGCATCAAATAATCAGTACGACCTGCATTACTCCCAATGAGCTGGGATAGTCATGCATTATGAAGACCAGGATCAACTTATATAGTAGTATAAATCAATGCATGACGTCTGCCTTTTGACTCAGTAAAATAAGCCATTTATAAATCATCAATATATGACACCGCGCTACAAGGCCAAAATATTCAATAACTAGCAGCTATCAATATCACGTTCTGCAAATATATCTTCAATGCACTCTTTCTTTTACTACTATTTTTTTTATAAAAAACAAAAAAAAAAAAATTTAAAAAAGGAGGCAGGGATACATGTTGCCTCTGCTCCCTGTTAAACCAGTTTGACTTTTTGGGATCTAAAAAATTTCTTGATACACACAATTATGGAAATAGATAACAAGAACAATAGCATAGAAGCTCTAAGCGTGGAACCAAGTCCGTCAAAGGGTGACCAAGATCATGAATATGGTCTCACTTCTGCTCATACCACTGATCATGGTCTGTTTCGTTTCTTTTTCTTTTACTCTTTCTCTATGCAGTAGCAGTAATTTTCATGATTTCTAGCATATCATAATTTTATATCTCCAACATGGAATAATTCGGAATAGAAAAGAATATGCTATCTAAGTTTACCTGAATTTTTCTTACCTGAGCTTTTCCCTTCTCGATATTGAGAATTTTTTCGTCTGGGTTCTGGCATTATGTACTTCTTACAAGGAGAGTCTGATACGATGAACTTGCAGACTCATGGGGGCAAGTTGGATTGATGCTAGTAACCAGCTTCAACTGTGGATATATTCTGAGCTTTTCAAATCTTATGTTGGTGCCTCTGGGTTGGACTTGGGGGATCGTTTGTTTGTTTGTTGTGGGGATCTTCACTGCCTATGCTAACTGGCTCTTGGCAGGATTTCACTTCATCAATGGCCAAAGATTTATTAGATACAGAGATCTCATGGGCTCTCTTTTTGGTAATTATGTCACGCAAAGTAATACGCAAATATGTGCCTATATATAGAAGCAGCCACAAGTATGGTAGTAGTATTTTTTTTAGTAACTGAAACTAACAAGTTCAGTGGTTTATCTCATTCTTATAAAGGAAGAGAAATGTTCTACCTCACATGGGTCTTCCAATTTTTTACCCTTCTTCTTGGGAATATGGGTTTCATACTTCTTGGAGGCAAAGCGCTGAAGGTATAACACACACGCAAGCATGTTATCTATTGATGGAAATATATGTTGCACTTGTATTACTATTGGTAATTAAGTAACATAATGTACATATCAAGCACATTTTCAGTCTTCCTTAGAAACTTCATCAACAGGAAATCAATTCAGAGTTCAGTAATTCTCCCTTAAGGCTTCAATATTTTATTATCATCACTGGAGCATCCTACTTCATATTCTCGTTCTTGGTTCCAACCATGTCGGCAATGAGAAAGTGGTTGGGAATCTCCACCGTCCTTACCTTCTCTTACAGTTTGATTCTTCTAGTGATATTGATAAAGGATGGTAGGTAACCTTTCCTTCTGAGGAGTTTAATTCTTTTTATGATGGTAATGTCATAACTACCAACTCATGCCTCTCACTTGTTACATTGATATATCATTTGTAACTCATATATCCATGTATATATCTGATTGCACTTGTGCATACTGCCAAACAAGCGTCATAAGATTTAAAGCCTTACAGGTATATATTTGTGATCTATAATTTATGCACATAAATTACACTACCACTCCACTAAAGATAATATTATTTCTCTTAAAGGGAAATCTATTAAAAACAGAGACTATGAGATCAGAGGAAGCAATATTGGCAAGGTATTTAACGGTTTTGGTGCGGTATCAGCCATTATTGTCTGCAACACATCTGGCATACTACTAGAGATACAGGTTAAGACCTCCAAAGGCAGTTTCATGAATACCTAATTCATATAAAAGTCCATCAGATACCTAACTAATAAATAATCTTTTATAGGTTTGTCTACCAAAATATAATACTAGTAAATAACAAGTCGTGTTATGATAATTTTGTGCCTTGCAGTCGACCCTCCGCAAACCGGCAGTTCAAAACATGAGGAAAGCCTTATATCTACAGTACAGCATTGGGTTAGCAGTTTACTATGGTGTAAGCATGGTAGGATACTGGGCCTATGGTTCAGCAGTGTCTGCGTACCTGCCTAAAGAGCTAAGTGGACCAAAATGGGTCAAGGTCATGATCAACTCAGGAGCCTTTGTGCAATCTATTATCTCACAACATGTAAGTTCCACTGATTGGTTTCCTTTTAGCGATTCATTTTCTAGGAAATAGGAATCATCATCTCCAATTCACAGACAACATAAAGTAACCAAACTCTATTTGGGGGCAAACTAAGAAGTAGTGAACTGATAAAAGTTAATTCAACTTCAAACTGAGTTTCAACCGTCGTCTTGTTCTTAGTTTGAACCTTTTGTTAGAAATTCTAACCACTTTTTTGACATTCAAAGATGCATACTACCATGACTTAAAAGGTCCAGGTATCATATTTGGGAACTAATGTCTAAATTGAGGGAGTAAAATGGAGGGGGGAGAAAAAAAGACCTCGTACAATTAAGGATGATTCAGTGATTATTTGTTTCTGCAATATGAGAGAAACCCTTTTTAACCTTGTTTTGCACCAATTCTGAATTCAGATGTTTGTAGCACCAATTCATGAAGCTCTTGATACCAAGTTCCTTAATCTCAATCAAAGCATGCATTCGAGAGAAAACATCAAGTGCCTATTTTACCTGCGAGCAGTCCTCTTTACGGGTAACACAATGGTGACAGCAGCATTGCCTTTCATGGGTGACTTTGTGAACTTGCTTGGATCATTTACGCTACTCCCTCTAACCTTCGTGTTCCCAAGCATGATCTTCCTTAAGGTAACTCTATGGGCTATGACAGGCTGCAACTGAAAAGAACTAAGGATCAGAAAAATTAAGAAAACGTTTCTAACAGTTTTACTGTGTGTTTCTCTGACTTCACAGGTTAAGGGAAAGACAGCGAGGTTAGAGAAGAAGGTATGGCACTGGATCAACATCGTCTTATTTTCACTCCTTGGTGTAGCAACTACAATTTCGGCTGTCCGATTAATTGTAAACAATGTCGGGCAGTATCATTTCTTTGCGGACACATGAGTAGACGCATAAAGTTCTATGACTATGATACATTATTAATTTGGTACTGTTTTTTACTGGAAACATTGGTTTTGGTAACTACTGGATTTAAAGGGGAAAAAAAATACTGCAAGGCTTCATTCTATTAGTGCAATGATTTAAGTGAATAATTCTAAGGGTTCTTATCCTCTTAGGTGATAAATCATTTGAAACTGATTTCTGAGGTCAAGAAACTATGAGAGAAAAAGTAATTCAGCAGATGACCTACATTCTAAGCAAAATCAACAATTTCAAGTTTGGTGGGATCACCGTAGTTCACTATGCTAATTCACATGCATCAATTACTCATTCAGCTTGTTGAATATCAACAGCTAAGCTATGTCATGTAAATCTTCACTTCCAATCTTGAATTCAGATTGAACTTTACAGGCCAGCTGTTTTAATCTCCTATTGGCTTTTCTTTAAAGCTTGTACTGGCTATCAGATGAAGGCCTCCACATGCTAGACAGCTAGAGGAGACTGGTGGGCATATGAATTTCTAATCTAAAGAAACCAATAACATGATCGAATTATTTAACCACAAAGATTTACTGTTGAGGTCAGAAACATATAGAAATGAGCCTTTAAAAAGCAGCGAAAGGATAAAATGCTTACCTTGGTGTCTGTTTCTATTTCCAGGGTTAGCATATCTCGTCAAGAATTCACCATATACCTGAAAGGTTAACTACAAAAAGTAAGTTTTCAGTAAGAATGAGGAACCTTACCAATCCTGATAGTGGCCTGCGAGGAGTGGAACTCACACGGTCAGGTTTTCATAATGAGCCTCTGTTCCACATTAAAATCACAATCAGCAATAGTGCTATGTATATAAAATTGGACAAATATTTGAGCTTTATGCTGATCAAATGACAAACAATTCGTTTCATGCTTCCTTTACTAATTATCCACCACACTAAGTCATCAGTTAATAGGGTATATACCCAGTAAAAGATAGGTGGACTCCGAATATCTCGTTACTTCAATCCAATCCAGTTTCTTCTATAAACACCAAAGGGGAGGGTCACAGTTGCAACTTTCAAAAAAGAGTACATAGTTTATTTTTAAAATTTCTGAGGATTGATTCTGTTCTCAGAACTTGTCCACTTTTCTGGGTGTAGATAAATTGCCACAGATTCTTAGTGGTAGAGTATTGAAGAAATTACACTTCTTTGGACGTGTCCCTAAAAAAGGCCAGTTTTGAATCAGAATTCCCATAATTAAAAAAATAAATCTGCACAATCAATCTAGGTTAGCCAACTCTCAGCATAAGCTCCCAAAACCGCATTATAATATAATACACAAATACTCTCTCAAGCCTTTCATCATACACATTGTGTAATAACCCACTTACTTCATTGCTTTTCCAATTCTTACTTCGATACCACGGGTGAAGGGAAAAACGGAAGCTCTATTATTAATCAGATTTCAGTTTCAGGTCCTATTAATCTCCGTCAAGGTCCGATTAATCATGACTAGGTATTTAAGCCCCTTCCAAATAAAATCAGATCTCTACTTTAAAAGCTAAATAAATTTGTTAAGGTTTTTTTTTTGTAATGTTTCATTTAAATTTAAATAAATTACATATATTATATATTTTATATAATATAACAAGTATATATAATAGAAGAATAAATAAATAAAATTGTTTAAGAAAATGCATTATTCACCTAAGAAAATAAGTAGTCACGCCTAGGAAGTAATAATTTTTAGAACAGTGTCAAATTCAAGTGTATATTTTTGGTGACAAAGACATATATATGGAAACTAAGCAGATCTATAGGGTTAGGGGGATTGGGGGAAGATATTGTTGGAGAGAGAGAGAGAAACAGAGAAGTGCATGACCTCAAACATATTTTCCAAAGTCGGCTGATGCAGTTTGCAGTTTGTTTTGCGCAGTTGTATTCAAAAGTTAACACTCTGTTTGCGAGGTTGGAGAGAGCAAAAAAAAAAAAAATTATGAGGGAAAAAAGAGTGAAAAGGAAGAAAAATTATTTTGTTTGTGAGTTTTGGAATGAAGCTTTACCTAAAAAGAGTATATTTTTATTTTATTTCAATATATATCAAAGTTTTTAATAATTTTTTTTTCAAATTTTATAAATTTTAAGATAAATTTTTGAGAGAATGTTTTTGAAAAATCTCTCCTTTTTCTTTACCTTCTCTCCTCGAAAAACTCATAAATAATTTTTTTTAATCTTTTTTCTAAATTTTCTTCCTTCTCCTTTCTTTTCTCTCCTTTTAAAAATTCATAAACACTGTGCAAGTGTTGCTATATTCGTGTTAAAATATTGATGTATATGTATACATATAATACTAGATGATAAAAAAATAATAATCAATGTATTACGATAAATTTGTTTATGCTTAATTACAATTACGAGACATATTAATACATATTACGATAAATTTGTTTGTGCTTAATCACAATTACGAAATATATCAATACATGAGATTGAATAGAATAATAAAAGTGTCCTCACCTAATATTTATCTACGTAACTAATAATTAAAAAAGCAACACAAACATTCACAATATATATTACTTTTTCTATAAAAATTCACATATTGCTGTTTTATTTTATAACTTACAATATATATCACTTTTTCTATAAAAAATTTCACATATTACTGTTTTATTTTATACTTAATTAATCCGAATTCACATTAGACATAAATGAATCAAAATATAGACCATTTTCCTAAACTTATTTGGGGCTCCTTCCCTCTCGTAAAAGAGTCTCGTCTAGTTTTTACTATGACAATTTTTTGTGTCAAAATAACAAATTTTATTTTTTTTAATTATAGTATAAAATAACTTAATGTCTTCTGATCATCATCACAATTTTATTATCATGTCATCACCGTTAAAAAGAAGCCATAAACTTGAAACAAGAATCATCATTAAAATTTGTAAAATTTGCAAGAGAATCTATTATTAGTGATTAGGAAAATTAACATGAAATTTTAATTATTAGAATCTATTTTAAAAAAAATTAAAATGAAATTTTAGTTAATACAAAAAAATTATGTTTACCATTATAGTGATTAGTGGACAATCTCCTCATGGTCGCATAATAGTAATGGGGAATACTGGACAGATAGTTGGGTTAGCTAGTTTTATGATTTTATCTGTTTAAACTCAAATTAAATAGACACGTCAACCTATACCATCAAGCCATTTTAACTGTCAACAGACCATAACGTTAACAGCGATGTTGTAAACACCAGGAGGAACTAGACCCAGTTTACAAGATGAGAATCAAATGCGAAACATAATTATATGACTTGTTCTTGTAAAACTAGGCAAAAAAAATATATAAATTAAACTAAATTATATCCAGGGAAGAACTAGGAACAATTCTGAACTTGAGGGATCCTAGTCCAAGAAAACGTGCTAAATTTACCCAAACTGCATTATTCAATAACTTATTACAAATGGAAGATGAAAAGATCAACCTATTTTGATCACTAAAAGAAAATATATATACAGAGCATAAAAGGAAGGTTATCATCAGAGCATATTTAATAAAGCTTTATCCTAGTCTGGATGGTGCTTCGACATATAGGACAGAGATCAAGGTCTTGCCCACATTCACAACATGTCTGCAAATAAGAACGAAAAAGAAAACTTGAAGATACACTCTAGTCATGTTCTCTAAAAATGAAAAACAAAAATTGTTGACAGTGATACCTGATGTCCACAACCAAACGCCATATCCCTGGGATTGGTAATGCAAATGGGACATAACTGTCACAAGGCAGACAAGAAACAGTTTACTATGATTTCCAACAATACATGAACATTCCTACACTAAATCCATTTTTCAAGTATACAGGATCACTCCAATACTAAATATAGGGGTAAAGTTTTATGTGAAAAAGTTGTGAGCATGCACTTACATGGACATCTGATGCAGAACTTGCAGGCTGACTCATGCCAACAGCTGCAGCCTGTCTATCTGAAGAAGGTGCACTCGGTTGGAAACTACTAGACTGTGAAGGTTTTGATGCTCCTCGAGAAGCCATACCATAACGAGGTGGAGGAAGAGCAATCCTGTCTATAGCATTCCCTTTCTGAACACTGATTGAGAAATGCAAATATATCAAGAATTTTCCTAAAACAAACATATCGTTGAACGTTATGGCAAAATCACAAAAGCGAAGTTGAATTAGTACCCTAATATATTAAGCTCTAGTGTTGCTTTATATTGAGAAGGAATTTCCATCAAGGCTGAAAGTGCAAACTCTGCCTCTTTCCTGGATCGGTTCAGATTCTTCGACATAATTTCTGTGAAATTTACAAACTAAAAGGATAAACTGATCAGTATTAACAAAAACAATGCAGGCTCTGAAACAACGGTTTCAAGGTTCCCGCTTCCTATGAAAACTTGCCTGGAAATTATCAAAGGCTCGAGCAGGTATGTTGTCATCGAATTCTCTCATCATGTCCCATGGCCCATCTCCAACACCAACTAAAATGATTGACAAGGGGTATTCACTGTAAAGTAAAAAAAAAGAACATTTCTCAGTATTTTGGCCACAAAATCATCACCCATCAAAAGTCAACCTGAAAACTCACCTAGCTTTCACGATTGCCTCAACAGTTTTCCTTTCTTGGGGGCTTAACTGGCCACGTTCAGTATCAACACTTCTTGTCACCTATCATACATTAGAGAATGAATAATTACAGCAAACTCGTAGTTTAAATTCCAGTTTTTATCCAAGTAAGCATTAGAAAACATACTGGCACATCAAAAAGCAGTAAGCCAGTGACACTTCAATGGTTCCTCTAACAAGTTACACCACACCTCTCAAATGACTGATATATCTCCCATGAAATTTCAAATGTAAAAAGAGACTCAGACATCGTCCATGGGTGGTTTGATTTTGGCAGGATGCCACAAATGTATTGTACTTCATGACACCAAGGCAGTAACCCGAGCTAATTCGCAAGATCAAAACTCACCAGTGTTTTATACTTGTACCATTTGAACTTTATACATAGTTCTGCGTTAACATACATTTTCCCTAATCTATACATACTGGCAATTATTTTTCATATCCAGGAAACGTTATCATGTTTTATGCAAATACTAGATATGTGGCATGACCAATACCGCAATACGGGTGCTCGACAACAGTCTTTATAAGTACTAGAAAAAGATACTTTTTTACTCGAACAAGAAGGCATATAGAAGTGGTAATATGTGGAGTTTAGTTTTAGAAAAAAGTAGTTATTTGTAAGAGTAAAATATCATCTTCGCGTGTGGAATTCAAAAATAAACTAAATATACTAAAAATATGAATCAAAAGCTAAAAACAATGAAATGCTTCATATAAAGGGTGGAACTGTTACATGCTATCAATTGAAGGGTTGGCTTGATATAGTATAGAATAGATTAGCATTCTTCTTATCCCTAAGAAAAAAGTTTTCAAGCCAGAAAATTCTGTATTTTAGATATCAAAACACTTGATTCAAAATGGAACTTTGAACAATTAACTGCAATGTAAGGATTTAAAATGTGATCCCATTAAAATAACAAATTTCAGTAACTGAAGCCTTAGTTTAATCAAAGTCCTGATACTATATATCAATTTCATTACTAGCAGCAAATCAATGGTCCCCAGAATTTTTCAGATGCATAAATTTCTATACAAAATCAACGGAGGAGCAACCCTAAAGTTAAGACATGTTCTAAAACATCTGATATCATAATACAGAACTTATCCTGTTGTCTGACATTGTAAAGCTACGAATTAAACACACTTAAGTTCGAAAATATGTTATGTAGCAGCAAGCATTTTCACATAGATCACATGTTCAACAAAATAAACATAGTATTCACCTATAAAACTCAAGATCATAGATGAGATTCAAATACCTGCCCATCAGCTATTATCAATAAAACATGGTACTGGCCACCACTTTGCTCAACAATAGTGATTGCCATTTCAATAATTGGGGCAAAAGATGTTGGCCCTGTTTATAGAAAACCGAGGTAAAAAGTACCATAAGCTGATAGATCCAACCAGAAAAAGGGAATAAAGAAATTAAATTAGCCCAACTTGGGACCTGCAAGTCTTAGTTGAGGGACTAATTCTCTATATCGTCTCAACACTTCCTCAAATCCATCACAAAATCTCTCATCTGGATAGAAACTGAACACTTCTTGGTCATGCGTTGAAGCTGAAAATATGAAAAATCATACAAATCTTTAGTTTACTCAGTTCATCTCAACCAACCTTGTGCGAACTGCTTTAAGTTTGCTAGAAATAATCTCCATAATTGAAGAAAATACCATCTCCGAATCCAAAACAAGGAATCAAATTATCTTCATCAAATGAAGCTAAAGTCCGTCCAATGATTGATATTGCTTCTTCATAAGGATTTTGATCATTCCCAATGTGATGCAAGCTTCTGCGGTGAAATGACCTTGCGCCTAATGTAAAAACAAAGTAAAAGCATTGCACCTACAGAATATAAAAAACTTATTAACACTCATATAAGATCGGACCTGTCCACTCGTTGCTTTTGGTGAAATCAATACCAACTATTAGATTTGATGACTCCAGACCAGCACGCGCCAAGGCATCAGTAACCTGTACGAAGAAAAGTAAATTAAGTTCTTGTTTAGAGCAAATATCAAGGCATAACAAAACAGGTAAGTAGGTAACGAACCATTACAAAGTGAGCAAAATTCTTTCTGACAAAAATGAAAAACAGAAAAAATATCGGTGCAGAATGATTAAATGCTCAAGAGAATTGGACAATTCCAAAATGCTAGCTGCATATTCAGCTTTTAATAAGAATTGAAATGAAAGTGAATTTTATTATTTATAATTTTTTTTTTCTTTTTGCACTTCAGGAAACAGAACTGAACATGCATTACCCCTTCAATCATGAGATGCTGATACTTTCTTTTTTGTAAAAGCAGGTCTTAGCTTATGCAAGACCTAATTATCGATCAATTGAAGGAAGGGTATGAACTCAAAGGAAATAAAGTAGATAAATGTGTGGCTAATGGGTAGCCATATGAAATCAAAATGCAGCTGGTACCATAAAAGTATGAACATTAGCCATTTATAAACAAAGCCTTGAAAGTTGCAACATTATTGATAGAAGGTGCATCAAGAGTTCCTAACCAGTAAGTACTTATTAAAACTTTAAATAAATAAATAAACAGAAGTTCCTAACCAATTGTTGAAACCTCTAAATCATGCCGACAAAAGTTCAAGATTCAATATCAGTCAGGACATTAAACTTTTTAAATGTCAATACCTCTATTTAGCATGAACCAGATCTTTGGAAAAACTACTACTGAAAGTAAGCATTTGACATTGAAAATGAGAATGACAAAAGTTCTGATGTTTGTGATATGTGGCACAAGTATTCAATAAATCTTACTTTGATTTGAACATTATATATATATATATGGACATATAACTTTACCTGGTCTAAGCTGTTGTAGTTATCATCTATTCTTGAATATTTTCGCTCGAGCTTCTTTTTTGAGTCATGGGTGAAACCACCATAGCTTTGAGGTGGAGGTGTGGGTGCATATGTCTGCGTTTGTTGAGGATAGGATGATTGAGGATACTCATGATGACTCCAAGGATTTGAACTAGAGCCGAAAGACGAATATCTACTTGGGGCTGACCTTTTTGAGCTTTTGCCACCCATGGAAATCTATATTCTATAATCTACAGAGATTCTCCCAGATATAACAAGAATGAAATCAAACCTTATAAGAGAAAATTGCCGGGTCATAACAAAGAGAAGCCCCAAAACAGATTTGAACATGATATAAACTCTATTAAACATTAAAATGAAAAAATAATAATACTTTTAGAAGCACCATTACACCAATAAATTTAGGAATGGTGAAAATTCTTTTAGACTTTTAACGGTGAAAAAGTGTCGAATTACTAATTTTTTTTTTTTGGGATTGATCTTAATATCATTAACTATCTATTAACATATTTGGATCATTACTAACAAAATCTTTATTAACCCAAATTAGTGAACTTGATGGAAATGGAGGGAAAGTGAAATGGAGAGGATCCATTTCCATAAATTTAAAGATGACTAATTCTACTCAATTATCTTATAAACTAAAATGAACAAGTCCTTGACTCAATATGTAGTACCTGGCAAACAGGAAAAAAATACAAATCCTTTGCATGATTAACAATGAAAAAGAGTAAGCTATGTCATAAACAATGTCTTCTATATACAACATGGGTACATGCATTTTCTGATAATAATTTATCCAAATAAATAAAATAAAAATGTCATGGAAAAAAAAGACAAAAAAATCCTTTGGCTACCCAATATATAAAACAAATTGTAAATTATCTAAAAAGTTATTTAATTAAAA
Organism: Aralia elata; assembly: GCA_034770075.1. Classification (NCBI taxonomy): domain Eukaryota; kingdom Viridiplantae; phylum Streptophyta; class Magnoliopsida; order Apiales; family Araliaceae; genus Aralia; species Aralia elata. The sequence goes on from CM068378.1 coordinate 4,705,557, forward strand.
TTGCAAATAGTAAACAACTGGCATGTTGAGTTATTGTGACAAATTATGGTCAATGAATCATTTGGTTACAGTATGCTTCAAAATAAGGGAAAGGGTGTGGAATTTCAGCAGTTGACCAAAATTCAAGAAACAATTCAGCAAGTAATTTTGAGAATTCAATATGTAAATCATGTATTCAGAACCATTAAAATATGAATGAAAATATCATAAAGTGGAAATCTTTCTGGGTCAAAAATGGGGATAATATTAGGTATCAATCATTAGAATTTGAAGTTGAAATCATTAAAACAAAGCAATAATTGTTCCCCAATACTAAACAATTACTTTCACAATGCTAATAAACTAGGCTCATTCGTTCTTGCAAACATAATTACAGTTCAATAACCCCAAACCCATAACAAAATAATGTAGAATTGCAAAGAGTAAAGATCCAATAGAGAAATTAACAACAAGGCAAATCTAAAAGTAAATCAAACCCATCTGAAATCTATACATACATTACAAGATATCTCGAAAACCATTAATAAACTGGGTTTCTTTGAATCAAAGATTTTATTACCTGCTTAAGAAGAGTTTGAGTTGAGCCTGTGCAACAACATATATGTTGAGAAAGAGAGAGATAAGAAAAGTTCAAAGACCAAAAAAAAAGTTGTTGTGGTGGAGGGGGCCAGTAGGCGTAACGTGGTTTTGCGTATAGGTGGTAGCTTACAGGTGGACGGATTTTGGCGATTTCCTCCGCTTTAAAATTTACCTAGTAGAGTAAACTACTTGTATATATGATGCTTAGCTGGTTGAGTTCTGGGAAGTTTCTCTTGAAAACATTATTGGTTTACTTTTTCTTTTTTTCTTTATTAGGATATATATGAACCCAAAAAAAAAAACACAAAATGATTCTGAATTGATGACAATAGAAGATCTATCAGACCGAAGATAATGGGATTTTGATAAACGAGAGAAAAAATGATTAAAGAAAATGTCGAAAAGTTTTGTATCGTGAATGTTTTTAATTAAATTATAATTGTGATGTATGTATATTTAAGAGTCACGTCGTGATTTAATTTTATTATAAATTTGTTGTCATATAAATTATTTTTTAAGAAATAAATTTTTTTATTGGTGTACTAGATTATTACTATATATTTACTTTTTAGGAAATTATTGTTTTTACAAAAAAATAGTATATTGCAATGTCTCTCTTCACTTATTAATTAAAAGCTTTGTAAAATATAATATTTACCTGTAAAAATAATAATTTTATTTTTCAAACATATTTTTGTCATCCTTTTACTATTATGTCGAAGTTTTTATTTTTTTTAAAGTAACACTATTACAATATAATAGATTTAGGGATACCAGATGTAGTGTTTAATAAAATTGTGTAATAAAAACTTATTAAAATAGAGATTCTATTTAAAATAGAGGCTCTTTTTAAAACAAAGTTTAAAGGTAAAGGAGTTGTTTGATAACTAGTTTTTATTGTATATCTGAATGCTATATTTTATTAATTTACCCTCATATCAATTTATACAAATTTGTGACGAGAATAAAAATATAATAAAAATTAAATAATTAATTCAAATAAAATCATCAACAATGTATAACTAGTAAAATATTTCAAGTCTAATAAAATATAATAATAATTATGACAACTTTAGATAATTACTATAAAATATGGTGACAGTGGTGGTGGTGAATGACGGTGGTGGGTGTGGGTACGTGGTAGTTGTGGTGGTGGTGGTGGGAGGTGGGGTGAAGGAGGGTGGTGGCGGGTGTTTATGAGTGGTGGTGGTAGGTGGTTGTTGGGTGGTGATGAGTGGCGGCGGATGGTGACTAATTAATTTTTTCTTTTTTTGGGGCGCTTTATCTCATCCCGTTAAGATGAAAATTAGTTTATGATCCAATTGCCTTACAAATACATTGTTAACCTTCATGTGTATTTCTCTCACAAATTTTTCTGTCTAATTATTTTCTCTTGAATTTTTTATTTCTCTTTAAAATTTGTCTTCTCCAATTTTGTTTCTCTCAAAACTTTTTATAATTTTCTCTCCTTAATTTTTTTCACTTCCTTCCCTTAAACTCTTTTTTTTTAATCGTCTCTCTAAAAAATTTCAACTTTTCTCTCTTTTTTCCTCCATGTTTTATCACTTTAAAAAATTAATCTCTGCCTCTAATTATTGTTGCTTTTGGCTACTTAAAAAGTTTCTATCTTTTTTGTCTTTTAACTATATTTCATTAATTTTTTAAATGTAATTTTAAGTATATATTTGTTTGTTTGGACAAGTATTTAAGTATATTAAACACCATTAATGAACGACTATTAATTTTTTTAAAAAATTAAATGGACAGGAGCACTCCAATCAAATTCTAGCTGTATATTCCATTACGTTCAAATTAAGAATTGGGAACTAAAACGTAACCATATACTACTCTTGTCAACATTAAATTAGTAGTAGTAGTAGGAGTCGTAGTTTAGTAGGAGTAGTATTTGGATTGATTTGAGTTTTTAACTTTTTTTTTCCCTACCAAAATATCTAGCAGAGGTTTCTGGGTCGCTTTTGTAATTAAAGAAGTCAACGAGTTATATTAGTAATTCAAATGGGATTCTGTCGTTTGGACTTCAAATTAATGAAACTGAGAAATGGATTGCAATTGGTTTGAAATTTCCAGCACATCAGATTTTATGAGGCTCAGATTTCACATACAGGACTGGAGTCTAGAAAATGAAAAATTTCAACTGAAAAATAGGACTAGTATTAGTATTGTTTCATATGAAAGTGAAAATAACAAAAGTTTGATTTCACTTTTCCTCATTTAAATTCCAACCAGAATTTTTTGGAATCATATAACGTACTCCCTCCTTTTCAAAAAAAAGAATTCTAGTAATAAATTTTGTGAATAATAATAATAATAATATTTTGGTATACTCCTAAAATTAAGCTAGTTGTTTGGTAATGTAATATTGTAATGAAATTATAATGACAAATTTCGATAGTGCATCATCTTTTACTATAATCATTAAAAAAAAGTACTCTTTCTCTCTCTTTTAGAGGAACCAAAATAATTAGCAAATGAGATTTTTTGTTTGGAATTAAGGGAATATTGATTAGTAATTCAGTTAAGAATTTTAGTAAAAGATAAGAATTTTATTCCATCAGCTAAAAAAAAAAGATACTGCAGTCTGCATGTGCGGTGATTGTATATTTACTAGTGTTATTGACACACCGTGTATATGCAGTTTAAAAACATTGAATTTTTTTTTGGGAGTTGATAAGAAGTGGAGTGGCGAAAAGGAAATTTTTTTTGAAACGAAAGGAAACGAAAAAAAGAAGAAGAAAAGAGATAAGAAATTTTTTATCCCATTTGTAGTAATAATAGCGAAACTTTAAGTAGAATCGATGATAAAATTAGTAATGTAACCACCGCGTTAGTGTGACTCCGTCACCCCCATCATTTTGGTAGATGTAAATGTAGGAGTAGAATAACAAACGACATTGATGTAATGTTGAGGTAGACAGACGGGACCATAAGATGATAACTGAGAAGACGACATCACGCTGGCCGCTGCCCGCTGCCCGGCTCCCGTGATGCTACTACTCTTGTCTGTTATAATCCGCAGTGATTCTATAATTTTTACAAATTGTTACTTATATTGATATAAGGGGTTGGAGTTTACCTTTCAATAAAGTCCGAATTTTATATATATATATATATATATATTCTACACAATGAAAGTAAGATATATGTATTTATATTTCTACTTTTATTTGAACAACAAATTGAAGACGGTAACCTATTTATTTTGTGGTTTAATATCTCCAATATTTTGTGTATGGTAGCATCATTGTTACATGTTACCCACATGCATAATAATTACACGTTGCGTGGAGAAGCAACTAAGCAGAGAGGAGTTTTCTTATGCATTGTAATCCCCAAAGCTTCATTCATATCAATATCTTCAGCTCTTATCCCCTGAGGCAGCCTCCATTCAAAGCTATACAAAAGATTTGCAAGCGCAAGCTCAATTAACAAGATAGCAAAGTTGTTTCCGGGACAACCCCTCCGCCCTGCCCCAAATGGTAAAAACTCAAAACTTTGTCCAATAAAATCTATGGAGCTATTCAAGAATCTCTCCGGTTTGAACTCCGCCGGATTTTCCCAATATTCTGGATCCATAGAAATCGATGTTGCGTTAATAAACACCCTTGTTTTGGCTGGGATTTCATACCCTCCAATAGTGCAGCTTTCTGTAGTCTCTCTTGGAATTAGTAATGGGACTGGCGGGTGGAGTCTTAAGGCCTCCTTCACCACCAACTTGAGATACTCAAGTTTTGGAAGATCGCTTTCTTTCACTTTAAGCCCTTTTTCTCCCTTGACAGTTCTCCTCACTTCATCTTGAGCTTTTCTCATGGCTGATGGATTCTTGATGAGCTCCGCCAATATCCATACTAGTGCTGCCGCAGAAGTATCAGTTCCCGCTATAAACATGTCCTGTCCTGCGGCGGTGCGGTTGGTTAATTGATTTTCATATATAGTCATAACAAGATGGATGATGAATTAATAATTGGAAGTAGGACCCTTGCACTGACAAATGACAATGTGTTTCTAATCAACAAACTTTCATGTTTGAAATACAAACAAAAATGTGTTATTGGCGATCCAACTTAATTTACAAGTAATTATAAAGCTGTCCAAGGACAATTGGACCTTTCCTATAGTAGACGATATACATGTGCTTTGTAAATTAAAATTTTCGAATCAAAGTATATATAAGCAGGGACCCCATGAATGTAGCCCAATTTTTGGGTGAACTTTGTATATTTTGTATATCGTATAATTGTTTTTCTTTATATTTTTTTTGTTATTATTTTCTCTGCCTTGTTTATTGCTAAAAACTTGTTACAAAAGGTAAAACAAGGTGTAGAGAAAATACAATAAAATGAAGGAAACATACCGTTAAAACACCTTTGATCTGTTCATTAGTGAGTCTAATTTCTTGATTTGGATCATTCTGAAGTCGAAGCAATACATCAACAAGATCTTCATGCTGAGATGTTGACCTGTTCAGCTGGCACTCAAGGTGCTCTTCAATTACTTCGTCGTAAAACTTGTCCAAATATTCTCTAAAATTCTTTTCCAATCTTGCTTCAACTCCATTCAACTTATTAAACCACCCCATCCAAGGAAAATAATCAGCAATATTAACCATACCTAACAAATCTTGTGTCTCGTGAAGAATTCCATGAAACTTACTCCTCCCATTTTCCTCTTCATCATTTCCCTTCTTACCAAACGCCACTCCAAGTACAACGTTATTAGATAGCAAAAGCAGCAACTCACTTAAGTTAATCGAAGTAGTCGATGAAGAAATCGCGATTGAATTAATCGTGAGTGACACTTGTTCTTCCCTTATGGCCTCAAAAGATTGAACTCTCTTTGCACTAAATAGCTCTAAAACTGCTATTTTTCTTACTTCCCTCCAGTACTCTCCATAGGGAGCAAAAGAAATATTGGAGCCATTGTAACTCAACTTCTTTGCGACATACAAAACAGGACGGTTAGAGAAAATTAAGTCATTTGTCTTAAAAATCTCTTTGGCCATATGGGCTGATGAGACTACAAGGGATGGCACTGAGCCAAGCTGAAGGAACATAAGGGGGCCGTGTTCATTTGAAAGGCGTTGAAGCGATCGATGAGGAAACTGACCGAGTTGGTGGAGATTTCCGATGATTGGGAGCTTCTTAGGCCCCGGAGGAAGCCTCTTTTTTTCCAGTACTACTTCTTTCTTCTTCATCATCATCAATAATAACACAGGCAGGAGAACAAGAAGAAATATTGTCAAGAAAATAGAACAACTCATTGTATTTTTTTAGTGAATGATAGGTTCAAAAAGTCCACAATCTCTATAGAGATCGATTTGTCTAATCATATCTACAGATACAATATATAGGTCATTCTTATATGATACTAATATATTACGATGCAATGCACGTTCGTATGTATTCACATACGACATAGGGTAATTAATGAAGGGTATGCGTGCTTTGAATATTGTTCGGAAGCAAATGGAAATACGTAATGGAATTAGGTAGAGGTGACCCCACATTAGTTGGGACTTGGGCGTATTTTGACAATTAACCGCCCAAAATAATACTACTTGTTACGTTTTAAATTACTTATTACATTTTAAATTATAAAATTGTTATTGATTCAAAAAGTCTATCATTAAAATTTGTTTAATTATATCTCCATATACAATAGGTCATTCTTATATAATATTAATATATTACGATGCAATGCATTTCGTTCATTTATATATATAAATAGTGTATATATATATATATATTCACATATGGTGATGAAGGGTCTCTGCATGCTTTGAATCGTGTCGGGAAGCAAATGGGAATGCGTAACTGGGCAGAATATTTATGTGGTATTTTTTCAGATTTTGCATGTGCATGCGTCTGGGCGAGAAATAGTCGAAGGGTGCATGCTTTTGTACATTAAAATATCCCATTTCTATGATCGATTATTGGGTGGAAGTGACCCCACATTAGTGGGTTTGACAAAAATTAAAATTGTTTTGCAGCGTATCAGATTGTGATTCACAACTAATTGATCAGCCCCCAAAACAAACGGAACAGGATGCTCTCCATTTTATTTGAAATAGAGAGTCTCTATTTCATCTTAGTTTACTAAATATTAGATAATAATAATTTGATTAGTAATGATTCAAATATGTTAATAGATAGTTAATGATATCAAGATCAATTCTAAAAAAAATAAAAGCAATCCGACATTTTTTCACCGTTGATTTCCTAAGTATTTCAATGGTGAAAAATCTTTTAGACTTTTAACGGTGAAAAAATGTCGGATTGTTTTTTTTTTTTTTTTAGAATTGATCTTGATATCATTAACTATCTATTTACATATTTGGATCATTACTAATCAAATTATTATTATCTAATATTTGATGAAATGGAGTGAAATAGAGACTCTCCATTTCAAATGAAATGGAGAGGATCCTGTTCCAAAACAATACTACTTACTCCGCTTAAGTTTAAAATTGATATGATAATTAAGAATTATAAAATTAAATTTTTTACAATAAGCAGTAGTTTTTAAATAATTGATTATTATATTAATTAAAATTAATAGAATTCATATCAGTTATAAATTTAAAAATATCTTAAAGTGACTTTAAAAACTTAATATATAATAAATTAGAACGGATGAAATATTATTTTAATAATAAAAAACAGTAACATGCAAAAGGTTGCCATTAGAAATATAAACATGCAAAAGGTTGCCATTAGAAATATAGAATATTAGTGAAGCAACAAGGATTATTAATTAAATTACTAAAATTACAGTCACTTTAGACAATGAATACAACCAATTAGCTGCCACAATCAGCTCAACCATGTTATTTCCATCTCTCTTTTATCGGCTAAATATTTCTATCCATGTACAGAGTTATACGTAGGAGTTAGGAACATCACGTTACACGTACATAATTTGTAGTTCAAATTATAAATCGAAGAATTAAATTTCTTTGAAATTTTTTAAATGAAACTTGATTTTTTATCTTGACACTATTTTCAAATTAATTCTTTTTATAAACAAATAACGCTTCTTCTATTATCAATAATAATTACTATTAAAGTGAAAGTAAAAGTCTTTGATCAATTTCAATAAAGGACACCCTTCTCCGTGCACAAAGTATATAAATTGCTTATGTAATTAGTTATATTAATTATTTTATTATTAATCTCATATTATAAGATGGATGGGAATAAATATTTTTATATAAAAAAATTAATATTTTCGCAAGTTTTTACTTATATATGAATAATGAATGCAATCATATATTTATGTATGTGTCGATGAGATTTAATGATAATATAACTCTTCCTGAATTATAAAAACAGTAGGAATAATTCCTTATTCTCACATACAATAATTGTTCGATCAAAGGGGATTTAAGTAATTTACCCCACATGGCACATCGAAACCCTAAAAAGCAATTAACCGCTTGAAAAGAATTATTCAAGACAAGATAAATTTTTAAAAAAAAAAAAAAAAAAAAAAAAAAAGTGGATGGGGGAGGGGGAGGGACATGACTAACCCCGGTCGGTGTTGTCCTATCGGAGTGCAGAATGTTATCCAAGATAAGCATATTTCTTTGTTTTCTTCCTACTGTAACTAAACTCATCTCGGGAGAGGGATGAGAGACATCGGATAAGCAATTCAAGTGTTTCTAAAGTTTCGTCAACAATGGAAGCTCTTGGTATTGGCCTTCTACCTCTCAACTCTCTCACAGTTCCGCGTTACAATTCCAAGAAACAACAGACAACGCATTGCTTTACTTCTTCTCTGTCATCTCCTCTTAAACTTGGTCCCATTTATGGAATTCGCCATAGGGTCCGTACAGTTTCCACTTTCTCGATCATCTATAATTGTTGAAATTGGCCATACTTCAAGTTTTTATTGATTGGGTTTTCTCTAATTTTTGATTCAGAATTCGAGTGTCATAAGAATGCAAGCAGTTGATGAGGAGTTCGAGGTGAAGCAAGCTAAAGATATGGCTGCTGCCAGAAAGAGATGGGAAGCCCTGGTATTTTTTATTTATTTTATAATTTTAAATTTTTTTATTTTTTGTTACAGTCATTATAACTAACCCCCTACTTTTATTATTAGTTAACTAACCACTACCTAGGATTATATAATTACTCTATTAGTTAAATTGAATTAACAGTTGGTAATAAATTGTTATTATTTAGTGGTTAGATTTCTTAGAAGAAGTATAAAAAAAATATGTTATTAGTTGTGTTAAAATTTACTTATATATTTATTTTGTTAAGATGCTGATATCTTGTTTAGAGTCAATTGGGGTGTTAAAGACTCATATTGTCCTGCTAAACCGAACTTCATTGCACTTAGTTTGTGATTCAAAGCTCTAATTACTGGTTAAGCCTTTTTAGATAAGTTGGTATGGACGCTCCCTAGTGTTTCAACGTCTTACCTTTTATTTTCCAATTGAAAGATTTTGGTATGCCCTGCTGCAAGGTGTGCTTGGGGAGGCAATACTGTCACCGTGTCTGGATGTCTAGACTAGATTGGAGCACATACCATATTATAACAACATATTATAATGACCAAATGGTCTGGATTCATGCAGAATTTTGCATAGTTTTCCGCGTTGAAGTTCTTAAAATAATTTATCATAGGTCAGGGAAGAAAAAGTGAAACTTCTTACACCAAAGGAAGCTGGGTATGCAATTCAACTCTCCAACAAAACCCTTCTTGATGTTCGTCCCACTACAGAACATAAAAAGGTGAATTCTTTCATTCCCAACCTTTACTTCCTAACTTATGTTTTTTTGTTTAACATGAAAGGCAGATCATCTTAATTGTCTCACCTGTGATCTCATATGTAATTATTTATGCCACTCTTCACCAGTTCACTATAATTTGTCACATTTGTGATGATTTCTCTGTAGTTCTGCATCATGGTAGAGGTCACATGTTTAAGCTTCAAATTTTGTGTTTTCTAAATTTATTAACTGTATCAAGAAATGCTCTACTATCTATTGTTGGCATTCTTGTCTTGTATTGTATTCCAGTTGATGTTTCTTCACTTCTGCTTACATCATCCTGTTAGCATAATATTAACTCCTGTTTTGAAGGCTTGGGTTAAAGGCTCAACCTGGATTCCGATCTTTGATGTCGAGAATACATTTGATGCGGGAACTATTCCCAGGAAGGTCACAAATTTCATAATGGGTATTGCACTAATTTATGTTTCCTTCTATTATGTTCGTACATGCTTTGTTTATTTATTGTCTTTTTTTTTGGTGGCATATTATTCCACTTTGACCAAGGTTTTCTTAATTTCAAAATGAATTTTCTATGAATAACATGGTGTGTTACCAGAAACAGAGTTGTGATATCAGTAAATTGGCTTTAATATCTTAATTCATTTATCAGAAAATAATTTTATTTTGTTATGCATAAGATACTTTTATTTTAAGGTTATTATCTTAAAACATACTTGATATTTGTAGGAGGTTGGTGGAGTGGCGTGCCTATGTTATCTTTTAACAAGTATGCTGTGCAATCTCTTGTTCTATGAATTTTAAATTGCGCATGAGTGCATATTAGTTACTGAATTCATTTTCTCAACAGTCAATTCTTATCAGAAGCTGAGAAGAAATTCCCTAAAGATACAGACCTTATTGTGGCATGTCAGAAAGGATTGAGGTGAACTTTTACTTTAAATGGATGGATATCAGATACTCAACTAGGAAGCGAAGAAGTTACTGTAGTTGTTTCAACTGTGTTTGGAATGAGTTTGTAACATACAATAACAGCTGGAAACTGTGAGCAGTTACGTTCCTAAGTTGTTGGCCTTATTTTGAAAAATATACTTTCAAATATTGGGATGACTTGCAATTTATGTTGTAAGGCCTCTGTTAGGCAATGTAGACTTCCAGTGGTTACTTCTAAAATGATAACATAATTATAAACTAAGTAGTTTACACTGGACATTCAAACTTGTTCACTACAGCAATGTAGCTTGCATGAGAGTGTCACAATTGTGGTTTTCTCATCTAGCTGTCGTGGGCAATGTGGATATATCAAATGTTGGATCAATTTTAAAACGTGGCAGTAGAGTGAGTTAAAGCCATTACTCCTATGTCTCTTCCTTTGAGTTGAAACTTACGTTCTAGGGTGGCTCTCTCTAAACCTTGTTTGCCACCTGGCAAAACTTTACGTTTGGGACCAGTAACAACCGAGAAAAATGTTTCCTTTCGCTGGTCCAGAAGCAACTATCGTTCATTGAATTCAAGATATGTTAGTTCTAGTAAGCTCCAGTATAAATTAAGTGAATTTTTGTATGTTTTTTTGTTCTTAATACTGTTACTCAATATGGTGTCTTTTCCACATCTCAATCTTCATACTGAGCCAAATTTGTTCGGCAGATCTCTAGCGGCTTGTGAGATACTGTACAATGCTGGTTACAGGAACCTTTTCTGGGTTCAAGGGGGGCTTGAGGCTGCTGAAGAAGAGGTACGCTACTATCCAAAGACAATTTCAGAATTTCGTAGTACTTGTCTTTTTTCTGGTCTTTCTAGTTTCTCTGCTTTCTTTGCTACTTTAACATACTTGTTTTATAGCAATCAAATCTCATTTTAAGCAGGATCTTGAAAGGGAAGGTCCTCAACCTTTTAAGTTTGCAGGCATTGGTGGAATTTCAGAGTTCCTAGGGTAAGTTTCACGTGGAAACTGTTGCTATACCAATTGAGTTGGCACATGTTCACATTGATTTAATGGATGGGTTGCATGGATATATTGAAATGTATTGCAAATGATCCAGGGTATGATTTGTGATTGGAATAATATTACCACCTACCATTGGATTTATCATCTGATATTGCTCGTGGTGTTCGCCCAGTATATTTTGTTGTTTTTACACAATCACATCTTATCTAGCATGAAAAAAAGAAGGAAATAAAACTGATAACTCTTGACCAAGCTGAACTTCCCCTAACCCATGACATAATTGGAGATTCCTCTTTGAGAGCAAGCATCACAAGTTAGTAGATGATATATATGGATATTGTTTTTGACAGATTTATGTTCTTGGACCTGATGACAATTTGATTGTATTTTCTGCATATATATGTCATCCCTACTATTTCCAAATAGGTAAAATAAATTGGAAAATAGTTCTAAGTAAAATTAACATTTATTAACACTGAAGTTATAGACACTCCCTGAAGTTTCGACACTACATGATTATTACAGTTGGACTGACCAACAAAGAGCTGCAGCTGCCAAGGAGGGTTGGGGTTACCGTTTAGTTTTCTCAGCCCGTCTGGTAATAATTCTTCACACTTCATGGCTATATTAAAATGTGTCAAACAATTTTTTTTTAAGTCCAATTTTTACCATGAGAATAATTTCCCATCTGATTGTGCCTGTCACAGGTTGGAATCTTCATTGTTGCTGATGCACTGTTTATTGGGGCTCAGCAAGTGGGTCATTATCTTCAGGATATAAGGTCTCACTGATTATCAGGTTTGCCTCTGAAGGTACTTATGACCAAATCATCTAGGTAATCACTTCCTTCGGTACAGAGTCACCTTTTTAACACCAGAGCATTGCTCAGCTTCCTGATTTGGAGGGTTGATTATCAATTTACAAAAGTTGTTATTATATATTTTTATGTGAATCAATATTCTGGTCCGACATCCTTTTCATGCCTTGCCATTTGAAATGTCTCAGTTAGTAGAGGTGTAATTCACATGAGTTTGCAAGTATGCCTCATCAAATTTTGTCAAACCAATACTGGCTTGTAATAGAGGTACAGTCATGGATATTTGTTTTTGCTGCTTAATAGCACTTGATTTAGTTATTAATATAGTAATTTAGGCTCAACTTATGACACTTCATTTAGGTGTGATGTACGTTTTTGTGCCCAAGCATCAAATTTCCTTATGACACTTTTTTTTTTTGGACTAAAACATGTTCTCCAAATTTGGTACACTACTTGACTGAAAAATGACCTCACTCTGACAAACACAGTGAGCTTAAATGTTAATCTGTGTACAAAAATGTGATTAATAACATTTATACATATGAGTAATTAATAACATAAATACATATGAATATATGATATCTACATTGTGGTGGTTACTCTTGGCTTCCTTTACTTTGGTACTTTAAATAGTTGTCACTCATCTATCTATTTTTATGATAAAGCATTTGTTGTGGTTATGTATATTTGTTGTTTACTGATATCAAGGGGTAACTTAGTTCTTGAAACTAATTGTGGAGATTTATTTTTATTTTCATTTTTTATTCCACAATTCAATATTTCTAAACTGACTTTCTTGCTGTTTATCAAGATTAGACACCGTTACATTTTCATTACATTGGGGTTTCTGTCATCAATCCTGTCTCATCTTTTTCAAAATTTGTGGTCCCGTTGCTATATAATTGGATTTGGAGAAAATCATAAGCCGCTAAGCTTGTGATGCTTATTGATTGTTAGAAGTGCTTCTAAAAGCTAAGCGGTGTTATCTAGGCCCCATTTGCAGCTTAGTCCAAATGATAGCTAAATCATCACATTGACTTTATTGTTTGCTTCTGTAATCAAAGTTGTCCTGCAGAAGTGCTTTCATCTCTTGGAGGAGAAGGTGGGTTCATCTTATCCAACTCTTACGTGACTCCACTGCTATTATGGACTGCGACAGAGATCCAGATAACTATTCTTCGAAATATGTTGCAAGGTGTTTGTAATTTCATCACCTTTGGCACCATTGAACACTCTTTATCTTAGACTGGCTTAGTTTTTAGTTTGACCTGCTCTGTGATAATATTGCTTACTACTACGATCTTGATACCAGCGAAATGTGCGTTACTATTGTCTACACCTACTTTATGATGGAGAATCTGCCCCCGTGTCTTAACTTTTATCTTTTATCTCTAGAATTACACCAAGTACTGAAGACCACATGCAGTTGGTCCTTGCTTAGTTTAGGCTAATTCTAGAAGTATGTCATTCTTAGCAGCTTAGAATTGAAGTAGATCATAGATTTATTGTATAGTATTTGCACTTCTTTCCAATTATACTCGTTTAAAATAATTAAAGCAGCTCAGCCAGGTAGAACACAATCAAAGAATCAAAACTGGTTAGGAAGCACATAATCAATTTATTAAAATTAGGTAAAAGTTTATATCCGAATAATATTTTTCCCCAACATTCGTGAAAAATAAATACTAATGTATAACTATTATGCTATTACAATTTACAACATAATCAAAGAGTTTAAAATCAATTTAGCTAGAATACGGAGTTGCAACAGCAAGAAGAGGGACTTTCCTATGAATAGTAAGACCAGAGCACTCGTTCATATCCAAATCCTCTCCCTTCATTCCATTAGGTAGTTCCCAGTCAAACTTGTGCAATAGATTTGCCAGTACTAACTCATTTGTGGCCATAGAAAAAGAAATTCCAGGGCAACCCCTCCTTCCAGCTCCAAATGGAATCAACTGGAAGTCGTGTCCATTGAAATCTATAGTAGAATTCAAGAACCTTTCTGGCCTAAACTCCTCTGGTTCAGCCCATGAAGCAGGGTCTCTTCCGATTGCCCAAGCGTTAATGATAACAATTGTTCTTGCTGCAATATCATAGCCCATAAATTTGACATCTTGTCTTGCTGATCGCGGAACCAATAATGGAATCGGTGGATGTAAGCGAAGAGTTTCCTTGATCACTGCTTTCAAGTAGTGCATCTTTTCAAAGTCACCTTGTTCAAATATGTATGATTTTCCTTTCCCAATTCTTCTCACCTCATTTTGCACTTCCTTCATGGCTCTGGGGTCCTTTAATAGTTCTGTCATTGCCCATTCTAAAACTGTGTAGGTAGTATCTGTTCCACCAGCAACAATATCCTGCAGAAAGCATAAATTAAAATAACATCCAAAGAAATGTCAATCATGTAAGTTTAGGCCATCCATTACTTTTAGAGAGAGAGGGGACAGAACTTACCAAGATGATAGCTTTGATGCCATCTCTGTCAATGGAAAAGCCAGTGATGTTCTTATCCTGGTATATCCCTAGCAAAACATCGACAAAGTCCTCTGTGCCTTCAACTTTCTCTCCTTTTAGAGTTTTCAAATGCTCTTCCACTATTCCCTCAAGAAATTCATCAAACTCTTGGGCAATTTTATCCACCTTAGCATACAAACCAGAAAACCTACTGATCCATGCAAGCCTTGGAATATAGGTTCCAACATCAAATCCACCCATTACACCCACAAACTCCTTCAGCAGCTTCCTGAACTGCCTCCCACTTTCTCCTTCACTAAAATTCCTCCCAAAAGCTGCCGTAGAAACAACATCATTCGTGAGCGTCATAAACAAGTCGCTCAAGTCCACTGCTGAGGAAGAGGAGTCGAGGATCTTCTTCACTAAGAGGGCAGTTTCATCTTCTCTCACCTTACCAATAGCATGAACCCTCTTGTTACTCAGTAGCTGGAGCACACAAATACTTTTCATCTGCCTCCAGTACTCGCCATAAGGCGCCGCCGAGACATCCTTATAGTCATAAAGGAGCTTCTGGCTGACCTTTGATTTAGGCCTGTCAGCAAACATTAAGTCCTGCGTTTTCATGATCTCTTGAGCAGCCTCAGCAGATGAGACGATGAGCGTTGGCACGCTTCCGAGGTGAAGCAACATGAGTGGTCCATGTTTTTGCGACCATGTTTGGAGGGAGCGATGTGGTAATATCCCAAGTTTATGCAAGTGTCCAATAATTGGGAGCTTTGATGGAGAAGGTGGCAGGTTTTTGTTACCAGGTCTGGTGAAGAGCCATTTGATGAGGAAGAAAGATAAAATTAAGGGTACGAGAGAGAGGATGAAGAGGTACAAGAATGGTGAAATCACTGGTTGCTCTATTAATATTTTCATGTGTTGTGTGCAAACTTAACTTTCTTCTCCTTCTAGGTACCTACCTTCCCTTCCTTCTTAGCTCGTTATATGCACATTTATGGATACCCCTATCACTATTTATGTGGTCACTTGTGTTTGTTAAAAAAATGAGCCAAGGAGAGACGCGTCTTACAAATTGTGAGAACCATGTTTCTCATTTTTCTGTTTCAAAAAAAGAAAAAAAAAAGTGTAATTTCCTACGCCACTCGATTTAAAGAAAACGACAGCTGCAATTTGTCATCATATTTCTTGGGAGGAAAATCATGTCATGCATGAGTGCCTTTCATCTCTATTCTTGTCGCTTCAATGGCTGACGAAATACATTGGAATTTTTTTCAATCTTCTGTTTTGTCATTGTAAGGAACTAACCAGAGCTTCTTCTTCTTTAACTTCTTAATTTTTACAACGTTATTTAACTTCTTCTTCTTTTCCGTTCTTAATTCTATTTTTTGTGGTGTTATTTATTTATTGTTTTTGTTCATTTTTTCTCATTCTGCGTAGTTTATACCCGTCAATCAAAGATGCAAATAATTTTGACAGTCAATCATTGGTGATTTTTTTTAGAGAAAGAATGTTTGAAGATGTAATTTAAGGAATTAAACCATTTTTATTTATTTATTGTCAACTTAAATAATTTCTTATTTTGTAATTTTACTCCATTGTCTTGCAAATGAGCTCTTTATTTATATGACTTTATAAATTTTTACTTGAGACTTTTAAATTTTTTTTTTTTTTTTACAATAAGTAATGAATATGTTTTAATTTCTTCTGTCTTTTTCTGTTTGTCTCTTGGAGAATACATTCGACGCTAGATAAATTCTCTTACTTTTGATTAATGCTTAATACTTGTAGACTCTATGAGAGCTCTAATGGGTGCTGTTTAGTTTTTAAATTAGAGTAACATTAATAAGGAAAATAATATATATTGCGAATGTCTATGTCAATTTTTTGATTCTTTGATTGTCAATTATGTGGAAAAGTATTAGTAGTAACCCTTTAAAGAGATGTGTATTAAGTGAGACCCTGTTATAATTTTATTTAATTTTGATATTTTTCGCAATTGTAATTTCGATACAAATTTATCGCAACTCATAACATGACTGCATTAATAATGAGGTAATCTCTTTACTTTTCATTAGTTTTTTAAATTTAATCCAATAAAGTAAAACTGATGCAAATAGCTCGAAGCAGAATATACTCATCCAACTCAGACATATAATTTACCCCATATGAAATATGTAGAATTTTAATCTATCACAAGAAAAGACATACCAATTATACACACACATATATATATATATATGCTCATTAAAATTCACATAATTAAATTTAATAAGAATATCGTGAAGAAATAAGGAATTCATACCTAGATTAAACTATATAATATTCAGAAATTTAAATATAATTTTGCTAATATTCTTCAATCCAATATAATAAAACACAATAATAAAATACTATTAATTATAATGTTTAGTTATTTAATAGTTTAACTTTTATGTTATTATATTACAAAACATTATCAACATTAATTTTATTTTATTTTATTTTTTATTTTTTTTTTGCAAAACAGTTAATAAAAAATATATAATGATTTTTGGTATTGAAAAAAATTATTAAAACAGTGTTTTGGGTTTGATTTGGATACATATAACAAACAGTGTTGTACCGAATGTATAACACTGTTTGTTATATGTATCCAAATCAAACCCAAAACACTGTTTTAATAATTTTTTTCAATACCAAAAATCATTATATATTTTTTATTAACTGTTTTGCCAAAAAAAAAAAAAAAATCCGGGTCCGGTTTTTGGTCAGGTCCGGGAGTCCGGACCTGATCCGCTGGGCATACATACATATATATATATATATATATATATATATTCCGTACCGCTCAGAATTATGTCAGAAAGTATGCAAACATATTTACTATACGACATACATACGTATATTAAACAAATTTCATGTTGCCTAATTCATTAGACTTAATAACGTCATGTTTTACTCATAAATTTAATAAGTTTATTTTACACTAAATTATTATCATTATTCTGAATGGCATACAGATGTCAATTCGCATGACTCTCCTGCTACAATAAGATTAAGAAATAGATGAATTGATGATAATATTATATTATTCTTACTTTTAAACTTAGGTAAAAGATTCTTTCAATTAATCAACCAATTTGCTTTACATCTATAAAACTTATGTGATATTATTATAATGATAATTTTTGATTGAATAGATATCATGGCAAATTAACCTGATTACAAATTGCAAAAATTGACTTCGTTTCCTTCACACTCGAATTTTTTTTTTCTTTCCGCAGTAATCTTCTGCTTGGTCATTTCGTTTCTTTTTAGCAGCCGCTTATTATTTATTTATTTATTATATCAAATGAATAATAGTTTATGTTTTAATTATTTAAATACATTTTATTAACTCTCATAATTTTAATAGGATTCAATAGTATAAAATATATGTTGAATTTAATTAGTTTTAAGGCCAAAATTTATAAACTCAATGTTATCCAATACCCACTATGATCCACATAAATTAAATATAATCTGACCTAAACATAAAAAAAAAAGCTCAATTAAAGTATTTTTAAATAGATTTAATTATTATTATTTTATTTTTACCGGGTATTACAATATATTTATTGGATTTACTTTATATTGGTAGAAGAAGTTCAAAAATATTGAAGACTATGAAAGTGTTCTATTTTTTTTGAAGAGAATTCTCTTAGTTACTACACACACACACACACATATATATATATATATATATATATTCTTAAAATTTCCAAAATTTGCAAATGACTTTTTTTATAAAAAAAAATTGTGGATTGGAGGGAGTTTCTAAGAAATACTCGTCTTGACTCTTTAAAATTAATTTTTGAAATTCTAAAATTCAAAATTGATATGAAGTTATTTACTTTTAATACAAATAAATATAATAATTGTAAACTAACTATAAAATACTATTAATTATCGTTTTTGTTGTTTTCAAAATTTGAACAAAAAAATATCAATTTTGAGTTTTAAAACTACACGAATTGATTCTAAAAATTAAAATTATTTTTAATTTTGGAACTATTTAAGAAGGAAGGAAGGAAAGATTGAAGGGATTGAGTGGAATCAGTCTTGATGACTTCCTGTGCTGTCCACCAAGCACTTTGGAGTATAGTGAATGTGTACAAGTTTTGTGGTGGTACCCTTTTCCTCTCCGGTTTATTGCATCACAGGTTTGTCACTTTATTTTTTCTGGGTCTTCCTTGGCCCAACTGGAACTTTTAAAAACCAAATCAAGATTGACAGAATGGGATAGCGAGATTAGATATGTGAAAGTTTTTGGCGGCTTCGGTAAAAGAGAGATGCTTTCTATCGATTAAAAAAAACACATACCGGCCCATGCTCCCACGGTCAATTGCACCAAAAAAAATAAAAAACACACGGTCAATTAGCTAACAAGTTGAACTTCCAAGTTAACAACTAATACCAGCAGTACTTGTTTATGAAAGAATTTTTCAACTTGCATGACAAGCACAATGATACACTTTAGACAAGTAACATAATCATCACAAAAAGTATTTATTCTTGAATCTTGACAAACTAGCAGGAACATGATGAAGTTGCAACAGCAAGCAGAGGTACTTTCCTATGAATTGTAAGCCCAGTGCATTCAGTCATATCCAAATCCTCCCCCTTCATTCCATTGGGCAGTTCCCAATCAAACTTATGCAGAATATTTGCCAGCACAAACTCATTCGTCACCATGGCAAAAGCAATTCCAGGGCAACCTCTTCTGCCAGCTCCAAATGGAATCAATTGAAAGTCATGTCCTTTGAAATCAACAGAGGAATTAAAGAACCTCTCCGCCCGAAACTCCTCTGGTTCGTCCCACGACCCCGGGTCTCTCCCGATAGCCCAAGCATTGGTAATAACCATTGTTCCGGCTGCAATGTCGTAGCCGTTTACTTTCACATCTTGGCTTGCTGCTCGCGGCACCAATAACGGAATCGGAGGATGAAGGCGTAGAGTTTCTTTGATCACCGCTTTCAGATACTGCATTTTCTCCAAATCTTCGTCTGTTATTTCAGGTTTGCAACCAAGTATATCTCTGATCTCATTTTGCACTTTTCTCATGACATTGGGGTGTCTTAAGAGTTCTGTCATTGCCCATTCTAGAACTGTGGCTGTGGTATCAGTTCCAGCAGCAAATATATCCTACAACAGTAGGAACAAATTTATGCTAATTGTTATTTTTCATTTAACAAAATCACACAAAAAAGAAAAAAAAGTGTACTCACCAAGAGGATAGCCTTGACACTATCTCTATCTATTGAAATTCCATTAGAATTTTCCTTCTGAATCCTGAGCAAAATATCAACAAAGTCTTCTTTGCGGTCATTTTGAAGTACTTTCCCCTGTTTCTGTATGTCTAGATTAGCCATGTGTTCTTCAATTACCCCTTCAAGGAATTCATCAAGTTGCTTAGAAACTCTGTCCACTTTAGCATCCCAGCCACTGACCCAATCCACCCATCCCAGCCAAGGAACAAAATCCCCAAAATTAAGACCGGCAAGTAACTCTAAAAACTCCCTCAAAAGCTTTAAAATCCTCTTCCCATTTTTCCCTTCACTGTACTTCCTCCCAAATGCAGACCTACAGGCCACATCATTGGTAAGGTTCACAAACAACTCGCTCAGATCCACGGGCAATGAGGAAGAAGACAAGTCCCTAATCTTGTTAACCATAAGGCTAGTTTCTTCTTCTTTAAGGACACGAAATGACTGCACTCTTTTGTTGCTGAGGAGTTGCAGCACACAAATGCTTTTGAGCTGCCTCCAGTACTCTCCGTAAGGTGCCACCGACACGTCCTTCATGTCGTACAGCAGCCTTCTTCCGACACTCGATTCGGGCCTGTTGGAGAAGATGAGATCGTTAGTTTTCATGACCTCACGGGCTGCGTCCGCGGAGGAGAGTACCAGAGTAGGAACACTGCCGAGGTGAAGGAGCATGATAGGGCCATGTTTTTGTGACAAATGTTGGAGTTTGCGGTGAGGGAGTAATCCCATTTGGTGGAAGTTGCCTAGAATTGGGAGCTTTGATGGTGAAGGTGGTAAGTTTTTGTTGATAGTGGTTGTGGTTGTGGTTGTGGTAGTGGTAGTGGTAGTGGTAGGGAAGAGCAGCCATTTGGTGAGGAAGATTAGGAGGAGGAATAATGGTGGAAGAGAGAAGACAAGGTTTTGCAACATAATTTTGGGTGCTTCTTGGTGTAGTAATTGCAAGAAACTCATCATTCTCTCTTCTTTGCGGTTGTTTGTGTGTTATTTTTGGTTGTTGCAAGGCATATATTATAGGGAAATGATATTTTTCCAGCTCTACCCCCGTCCCTTGATCATATCTGGGAGCAGACAAAAAGAGATGATTGATTAAATAATATTTACCCTTTGCAAATGTACAATGTCTATAGCACATGGTCTAACTATGTATTGCCTTGGAGCTAATAAGATTATCCACGAGTGGTAGACCGTAGACTTGAGGTTGAGGAAGACGAGAATGCTAAAGCCAAGACAACATAGGTTTCAACACTGAAACTAAACTTGTTGCTGGGGTTTTGACCAAGTTTTTTTTCCCCACTATTTTCTAATTGAAAATTCTTGTCTTAAATAGTAACACTATTAAGAAACGATAGTTACATGTGGTTTTAATAGTAAAACTTGAGTCCTCAGAAGATTTTATATTTGGGGAAAAACAATGCCACACACTAGACAAAACAAAAGAGAGAAATTAAAGGTGGTGGAGAAATAGTAGGTGAAAGAAATTATGGAGTTTGAATGGAGGCAGGATGTTTATATGTATGTATTTATATTGGGTCATGAGGATGAATGAAGAACTCTAAATATAAATAGAAATACTAGTATTATGTTTCACTAACCATTTTTGAATTTGTTCAATCACTCATCCTAATAATTGTCTGCAAACAGTGGGGTCAAAATCTCTCAGGCGTATATGTGACACACATTTGTTGTATTAATTTTAACTAATGGCAACAATAACCACAACAAATCCCAAATTTTTAAAAACCCACATATTATATACTTCATATTATATTTTTAAAAAAATAAAATAGACAAATTTACAATTTAAACTATTTAATTATTCAATAGTTACCTAATTTAATTAGAACAAACAATCAATAAAACGAGAAAGTAGAAACCAAAGTCCTAAGATATGCCACATCACAATTCACATGACCACATCTTCACCATCCAACCAATTTCTAAGCGCTAAAATGCCAATTCATTCAATAACCCTTCTATAAACTTTGTCAAATAGGAATCAGAAAGATATACTTACAGAAGTGGGGATGCCAGTAAATGCAAAGAATCCAAGTACTGGAGCATAAAAAATGCTATCCGACTCCAACACTCCAAAAACAGGCTTTTGATTTATATACTCAAAAACAGAGCCAATCTGCATCAACCCACAAAATATTTCATCAAATTAAGAACTTTTACATCTTCAAAACAAAAATAAAAACACAAATTTATGTACACTTATAAAGGAAGCTTACAGCAGCAATAGCAGTGATAGCAGAGGCTAGTAAGTAGACATAAAAGGGGAGCTCAAAGGTTGAAGAGCTCTGCTGAGCTTCACTCCGAGCCTGGCTGGTGCCGACTGGCGTCTGGCGGCGAGGGGAAAGGGAGAAAGGAGTCGGCTAGGGCTAATATTGTTGCGTCTGGCGTCTGGCGGCTGGTGTCTGTGGTAAGGATTTGGCCCTTTTTTTTTTAAGTTACTAAATGAAACGACGTCGTTTCATTCAGTAACTTTAAAAAAAACAAAAATTGGGCCACATCTATTTCTTCGTTGCTGCCGTTGCCGTCGGCCGAAAAAAACAGAGCTTCGTTGCTGCCGGCGATGGAGCCATGGAGGGTCACGGACACGGAGGGAGATTGGGGGTCAAGAAAGGAAACTTCGCCTGAAGCTTAGCCTGAGGGCCGGAGTTACTAGGGTCAGATGATCCCCCGCCCCCCCTGCTTCCGCCAGCAAACAGATTCTCTACTCGACCTATTATTTATTACATCAAAAAATATTCATGGCCGTCTCAGCAAATTTTCAACGACTTTTTTGGCTATCAGATGTCACTTCTCTTCTTAGACGCGTTTTGCATTAATAATAATGGTGGCATTTAGCTCGGAAACGTACGTGGGATACTAAGCTATGATTGTTTACTTGTTTGATGAAGACACTCTCTTGTCTAATTATCATTTAAATAACACAATTTAATGAGAAGTGCTTGCCACTTATTTTGGACTTTTAGTCCCAAGAAGGAAGACTGACAAATGCATCATCTAATTATAAAGAATAATAAATAAATAAATAAATAAACACGATTAGGAAACTAGGGATGCGTATTGTACAAACGGAGTTGTTGATTTCCTACGCAAAACGGATCTGAAGTAGGTTTGTCAATATCCAGATATGATGTGCAGATAATAGTAGATAGATATAATAATTAATCTGTATCATGACCAAATTAATATGTAGTATCCTAGTGTAAGGTTCCTTTTATCCTATCTCTGTACTGTCACAACTAATTGTTCGTTCTTATTATTTGAGGTTGAAAATCTTAGGAGAGCAAAACATCCATGCATAAGGGCTGTGGTTTAAGATTATCATACAAATAATGTAGGGTTCTTTCATTAATTGCCGCAAAAAACTTAAATAATGGGAACTAAAAGTCACAAAAAGAATGAAAATCTAAGAAGCCAATGCATATTCCTCATCAGGTTACATCCATACTTGCACTTATTTAGTACTTTGTTTATAATTCACCACACAATGAATCAAGGAATCAAACTAGCTAGAATGTGGAGTTGCAACTGCAAGCAGAGGTACTTTCCTATGAATTGTAAGCCCAGTGCATTCAGTCATATCCAAATCCTCCCCCTTCATTCCATCAGGCAGTTCCCAATCAAACTTATGCAGAATATTTGCCAACACACACTCATTAGTGGCCATGGCAAAAGAAATTCCAGGGCAACCCCTCCTTCCAGCTCCAAATGGGATCAACTGGAAGTCATGTCCTTTAAAATCTACCGAAGAATTCAAGAACCTTTCTGGCCTGAACTCATCTGGTTCATCCCACGAGGCGGGGTCTCTTCCGATTGCAAAAGCATTGGTG
Organism: Aralia elata; assembly: GCA_034770075.1. Taxonomy (NCBI): domain Eukaryota; kingdom Viridiplantae; phylum Streptophyta; class Magnoliopsida; order Apiales; family Araliaceae; genus Aralia; species Aralia elata. The sequence goes on from CM068378.1 coordinate 4,729,247, forward strand.
ATGATCATTGTTCCGGCTGCAATATCGTAGCCCATAAATTTAACATCTTGTCTTGCTGATCTCGGAACCAATAATGGAATCGGAGGATGTAAGCGAAGAGTTTCCTTGATCACTGCTTTCAAGTAGTGCATCTTTTCAAAGTCACCTTGTTCAAATATGTATGATTTTCCTTTCCCAATTCCTCTCACCTCACTTTGCACTTCCTTCATGGCTCTGGGGTCCCTTAATAGTTCTGTCATTGCCCATTCTAAAACCGTGTAGGTAGTATCTGTTCCACCAGCTGCAATATCCTGCAAAAATCATTTAAAAGAAAATGTCAATCCTGCAATTTATTTTATGGCAATCTTAATTATATACTTTTTTAAGAGAGAAATGAGTTACAATGAGGAGAGCTTTGATGCTATCCCTATCCATGGAAGAGCCAGCAATGTTTTTGTCCTTGTATATCCCAAGCAAAACATCAACAAAATCTTCTGTTCTTTCAACGTTCTGATCACCAACATTTTTCCCTTTTTGTAAATGCTCTTCCACCAGGCCTTCAAGAAATTCATCAAGCTCTTTGCCAATTCTATCCACTTTAGCATACAAACCGGAAACACTACTGATCCATGCAAGGCTTGGAATGTAGGTTCCGACGTCAAATCCTCCCAACACACCCACAAACTCCTTCATCATCTTCCTAAACTTCCTCCCACTCTCTCCTTCACTAAACTTCCTCCCAAATGCAGCCAAAGAAACAACATCGTTGGTTAGCGTCATGAACAAGTCGCTCAAGTTCACTGCTGAAGAAGAGGACTGGACGATCTTTTTCATTAAGAGGCCTGTTTCATCTTCTCTCAGCTTACTAATAGCATGAACCCTGGTGTTGCTCAAGAGCTGGAGCACACAAATACTTTTCATTTGCCTCCAATACTCGCCGTAAGGCGCCACCGACACATCCTTATAGTCATAAAGGAGCTTCTGGTTAACCTTTGATTTAGGCCTGTCCGCAAACGCTATGTCATGAGTTTTCATGACCTCCTGAGCTGCCTCGGCAGACGAGACAACGAGCGTTGGCACGCTGCCGAGGTGAAGCAACATGAGTGGTCCATGTTTTTGCGACCATGTTTGGAGGGAGCGATGTGGTAATATCCCAAGTTTATGCAAGTGTCCAATAATTGGGAGCTTTGAGGGAGAAGGTGGCAGGTTTTTGTTACTAGCTCTAGTGAAGAGCCATTTGATGAGGAAAACAGATAAAATTAAGGGTATGAAAGAGAAAGGGGATGAATATTTCAGTTGTTGCTCTAACAGTTGCAACAAATTAGACATTTTCATCTTTTTGTTCCTTTTCTCTTCTTCTTTGAAGAGTGGAACTTCTCCTTGTCTCGTTTTATAAGCACGTGATGGATGCACGTATAACATTGCAAAATACGATGGTTTTAGTTCAAATACGACAATCAACTCAGCTCATTCTTATTAAAAATCGATTATTTCTTCCTTCATCCATTGACCTAAATTTTGTTGTCATGTGTACCTGCTACAAATTAGAATATCATTCTTATCTTACTTTGAATTGGTCATCACATCAATAATGTTACGTTGTTGTGTTATAGTAATTAGAATAATAATTAAGTCGATTGGAAGAGGAAGACGGTCCTCCGTGTTACTTTTGAGTTTTTCTGTTATGCCGTTTGAACAAATTTTTCTGATTAATTTTATTTTAGGAAAAGAAAGATCGGTTGTATAACGAACCATTCAGTCTAGAGCTGAAAATAACAGCTAGCCTGGTAAATAATTTGTGGATTATATAGCAACGAGAGATTACCCTATAGGCCTATATATTTACCTTACTCTTTATACGGCTAGTTTATGTAGCAAGGAGAACATATATGCGAGTTTGTGGATGTAACAACCTATGCCAGCATATCATGATTAACAAAAATTAAACAAAGTTTTCTTAATTAATTATTTAATATTGTGTTGATTGGAGGGGTTAGTAATAAGTTGATTATTTAATGATGTGGGGAATCACATGTTGCCCTCTTGAGATGCGGAGGAGTCGGACAGACAAATGCAGAGAAACAGAGCCACATAGTCAGTACTTGGATGCAATCATAATTTATAAACAGGCCTTGGTCGGCTTCATCTTTTTTCTACACTGCAATCCAGAAAGAGTCTGTACCCAACATATTCCACGCTAACGAATATGTTCTTTGCCTGCACCAGATAATTTAGTTGATTAACAAGTACTCCTTTTGTTAATTTAAGACGGGACATAAGGAGTAGTTAAACGGAACTGTATTAGTTAGTTGCATTGACTAATGCGGGCGAATAATTAGTTGGTTATTGTATAAACAATGTAGTTGATTATTTAGCATATGCTAACACCACAGGTTCTGGAATTATAACATATTAGTACGCAGTAGTTATTGAGTTGTTTTCAAGTTTTGTGAGTACACAGTCAAATCCTTTTACATATAAGTGTGTGAACAAATTTAATTGACAACGTAGTAAAATTAAACTAGATATGTAGAATTAGTTAATGAGCTCTTGTTTGAATGGATGAGATCACTTACATGAGAATGGTTAGAGTTGATCAGTTGAGGATTCTTTTTACTTTTCTTTTTTTTTCCATTTTTTTCCCTTTTTTTTGTTGTCGTTGTAGATGCATTAATTATAGTACTCGTACAATTTTTGTATAGATCAACTTCAAATTGGAAAAACTTGGACGTGGAACGATATAATTTTGAGCCATAAAATAGTAAAATAAATTTTATCATAACTGAAATATCTTGCTATTTCCTTTTGAATTATAAAAATAAAATGTATTATCACCACCACCTACTAAGTACGTACCCATCTATTTACTTTATCAAACGTAGAGTGTTTCAATCGAAAGACACCTTACTTAGGTTAAGATCCATGAGTGAGTTCATATCAATCTAAATGATATATTTTGTTTGTTTCATGCATATTTATTTTTTAAAATTATAAGTTGTAATTTAGTTTAATATATTAATTGCATAATAATAAAATTATGATGATCACCGTAAGGATATTAAGTCATTTTATATAATCAATGAAAACATAAGCAGAGAAAATGACAAAGTAAAATTTATTTTACAATACAAAGGGAGTACAATTTCATCCATCTGTTTATTGTTACTTAGTTTAATTACCAAAGATGGCTAACCAGGTTTCCTATATCTCGTACGCTTGGTTTACATTATTTTACTAAATAAGAAGCCCAAGTGCACAAGAAAGACCACACCCGGCCCACAACATCCTTACATTTAGGAATTAGGATCATACTATATATGTATACTACTAGTACTACTAGCTAGCTAGTAAGAAGGTGATGGGGTTGCAACCACCAACAGAGGAGATTTTTTATGGAGAGTAATCCCAGTGACCACATCCATATTCAAATCTTCATTTCTCTCTCCACCAGGCAATGCAAAATCAAACTTGTGCACCAAGTTGGCTAATGCTATCTCATTAATGGCCATGGCAAAATGGATACCAGGGCAACCCCTCCTGCCAGCACCGAACGGAAGAAACTCAAAATGAAGCCCTTTAAAATCTATTGGGCTATTCAAGAATCTCTCGGGCCGAAATTTCTCCGGTTCGGCCCACAGTGACGGGTCTCTTGCAATAGCCCAAGCATTGATGATCACTTGTGTCCCGGCTGCAATATCATACCCCATTACTTTGACATCTTGTCTTGATACTCGCGGAAGTAGTAATGGAATTGGAGTGTTTAATCGCATTGTCTCTTTAATTACTGCTTTCAAATAGTCCATTTTCTCTAAATCCTCTTCTGTTATTCTTGATTTGTCTTTGCCTATTTCTCTCACCTCAGCTTGCAATTTAAGCATGATATTCGGCTTTCTAATAAGCTCGTCCATTGTCCACTCTAAAACTGTGGTTGTGGTGTCCGTTCCAGCTGCAAACATATCCTACAAATAACATGATATATACCCAAATATCCTTTAGAGGTCAAATAATCAACGAATGGTCATTCAATACTATAAACTAAATGCTAGAATAATTAATAGTAGTCACATGATAGTATTCAATCAAATAAAAATGAAAGTAATGATATGTTCATGCCACTTAATTTGTAGTCTAAAAATAAAATTGCATCTCTAATTTTAGAGTAGATGAAAAAAAATATATCTATAATTTTGGAATAGAGGAAATATTTACGTATGTACCAAAGTGACAGCTTTGATGGTTTCTCTATCAATAAGAAAGCCAGTACTGCTTGTGCTTTGTTTCTGATTCTCAAGCAAAATGTCCACAAAGTCTTGACCTTGATCAGTACCAATAGTATTATTATTGCGATGATCAGATATTGACATGTGATCTTTAATAACACTTTCCAAAAAGTCATCAAGTTTTTTAATTATTTTTTCTTCTCTGCGCTTCAAACCACTAATACGATCTACCCAAAAAAGCCATGGAATATAATCCCCCACACTAAAAACACCCAACAACTGAGTAAACTCACGAAATAACTCCTTAATCTTGCTCTTTCCACCACCTTCCCGACCTTCAATATCAGTACTGTATTTTCTTCCCAAGGCAACCCTAGACACTATATCATTGGTGAGTGAAATAAACAATTCGCTCAAATTTACAACTTTTGAACAGGACTCTTTAATATTTTCGATCAAAAGATCTACTTCTTCTTGTCTAACATTTTGAAATGAATGAACCCTTGCGCTACTCAGAAGCTGAAAAACACTGATACTTTTTACCTGTCTCCAGTATTCTCCGTAAGGAGCAAATGCTACGTCCTTATAATTATAAAACATTCTACCAGAGATTGTCTTAGGTCTGTTCGAGAAAATTAGGTCATGGGTTTTCATAATCTCTTTAGCTGCATCAACCGAGGAAACAACAAGTACAGGTACACTCCCAAGGTGAAGCAACACGAGTGGACCATATTTTTGAGCCATGGACTGTAGTGAAAGGTGTAAGTTTTTGCCTAGTTGGTGAAAGTTTCCAATAATGGGAAGCTTTCGGGGAGAAGGTAGTACATTTTTTTGGGTTGTTTTGATAGCGGATGATAACCATCGGTACAAAAAAACTGTGAAAAATAGCAAAGAAAGGAAAGAGAGGAATGAGGGATGGAATATCATTATTAACATAGCTAATTAAATTGGATATAAAGGCAGGTAGCATTGCAGCAACAAACTACATCCTGTATATTTATAGGAAAAAATGTGTCGGATCATTTTAGGCTCCGTTTGAATGAGAAATAAAAAAAAATCGAAATTATTTTTTAAGAAAGTACTGTATTAATTTCTGATGTTAGATTGACAACTGAAAATGAGCTAGTTTATAAATAATTTTTAAGTGTTTGGTGCTGGAAAATTCTACCATTCTATTAATTATTAATACATAAATGAGTGTCATATTCAATGGGATAAAAATATTGTAAAATTAAAAAATGTATACGTATGGAAATATATAATACATGCACAACACATGCAATCTTTCACATTCTTTCTAGAGAATTCTAGAGCACTGGGACACCTGATTTGACCATTAGTACCCCATATATATATATATGCACACAAATACAACATAGTTGAATTATGATCATGATGTACACTATATATATATGTAGCGAGCTGGCAAGAATTAACTTGGTACATGTTGCACTCTTTGTCATGTCCGCTATCTCTCTCCAGTCTCCACTAGGAGATGAAGATTGCTGAGAGACGTGAAAAGTTCAGTTCTCTGAATGAACGGATTCTTTGTTTTTCTGATAACCATGAACACAATTTATTTGTTCATTTGTTCCACAGACAAGTCTGATTTAATTTTTATATTTTTTAAATTTTACAAAAAAAACCATCTTTTTTTATTAATAATAGTATAAAAAAGATATCATATTATTAAATTTGGCATCATAATTTTATTATCATACCACTACTGAACAAACAACTTATATTATTTTTAGAGATAAATATAGAATAAAAATGTCCGCTCCATTCCATAAAAAATGGCAAAAACGAAAGAAAGAAAAAAACTCACATAAAAGATGACTTAAGTATACTAAAATGTTATGCAATTTGAGTCGCTAAAATACATACTACAAACAATAATTTTTCTATTTACAATTATTATAATGTCGTGTAAAATACAACAACAAACATATTTTAAGTTCACTGTACCGTTTATGATACAATAGTATTCACACCCAAATTAAATTCTCAATACAATTATTGTCACACTATTTTACGATATGATGAGGATTATTACAGCTACCAACTCGAACCATCACTCTATTCTCTTATTTTTTCCGCTAGACCCAACTACACTCTTATTACCTGAAAGAAATTGTGAAGTAAAAGGGTGAACACAAATAGCCCAGTAAATAATATCATGATGGAGAATAAATTATCTTTAGCCTTCAACTGTAATAAATCTGAGATTTAAAGATAATAAATTTTCAACGATAACTACAGCGGAACAAACAATCCATTAGAAGAGTCAAGTAGAATATAATGTCTATTATCTTCTCTCATTTAAAAAATTCACCATCAATATTTTATCCTTATAATACCAATCAACAGTTCCTCTTTGCGCCCAGGCTAAAGAAAACTTCCACGACCTAACTTTGCTTGTAACACCAAAGGTCATGATTATACCAATTCACAGTTCATGTTCATAATCATGTAAATTCATAAATTTTGGTTATAATCATGTCGATCAATTTATCTTTACACTCAGACCAAAGATATTCAATTGTAACATTAATGGTCATGATCATGTCAATCAACAATTCATCTTTGCACCCAGACCAAAGATATTCAACTATAACACCAATGGTCATGATCATGCCAATCAATAATTCATCTTTGCACCCAGGCCAAAGATATTCAACTATAACATTAATGCTCATGATCATACCAATCAACAATTACTCTTTGCACCTAAGCCAAATAAATTTTTTACTGTGTGTCTTTACCACACATGCAAAAGACACTCAATAATAATAATGTCTTTGCATCCAGGCCAAAGAATTCTCAATAACTTAATTTTGATAATTAGTACAAATCAATGATATGATGAACGGACAGAAATAATCAGAATAACATGATAAAAATAAACATTAGCGATTTTTAATTTAATTTATCTATAGTCTAAATTGACAACACGATATCCAAAAAATCGAATAGAGGTCTTGATTGAATATAAAATTCAAGAAAATATAAGGTTCACATTTCAAATATCATGATTTAAAACTTAATTGTAAGATTTAGGTAAAAATATTAGATGAAACACAAACTATTAAAGATATTATACTAATTTCAGAAATTTTTACCATTTAATGGTAAGGTTGTAGAAAAAAATAATAATTTCTTGTCATAAATGGAGGAGTATGAAAGAAAATGATATCTCTTACCTTAGTATAAGACTAGATACTGTCTGATATATAGGAGATTAACTTGAAAAATTCTTATACTATTAATAACACTCAGACTAACCTTATACTCAAAAAATACTCACAATATAGTAATAGGAGAATTTTGTATTTTTGGCGTGTTCTTCATTGCTCAACTGAACAACTTATTTATAGAAAAATGGTTAGCACACCACGTTTGACAAACGCGCAGACTTAACACACCAACGTCGAAAACGTTCGTCTAATTTTTATTAAAATAATATAATATTCTAATAAAACAGATAACTTTATATATATTATAATATATTCTAATAAAACAAATAACTTTATATATATAATAATATATTCTAATAAAACAAATAACTTTATATATATAATAATATATTATAAAAAAATTATATAAAAAGTTTTTTGTTTTATTACTATTATTATAATGTTATGTTATAATAATATAATAAAACTTTGCAGGATAAAAAGAAACTTAGGCACGCCAAGTTTTAAAATTTGCAAGATAAATTTGATTGCGAGTTCCAGAAGAATTTAAATAAAGTTGTGAGTATTATGAAAAATAAGTCAAAATTACAACACACGCCTCATTATTAAACCCCTCTATTTATGTCAAAAATTTAAAAAAATACCTACCACACATCACTTATTATACTTATCTTTAATCAACACCTTTTATTCATCAATTATTCACACATTTTCAATCTTTCAACAATAATTCACGATTAATATTATAGACTCACAATAATAACAACTAGATTTTTTCCAGAAATGAGGGGGACCTTCCGTAAAAACGACGCGCAATTAAATAGTCCTTTTTTTCTTGACAGAACTTGTAGACATTGTCAATAAATAATTGGTCTAATAATATCATATCAAATAATATGAGTTACTGTGTCGTGATAATTATTGATTTAATAATATAAAATATTGTGTAGATGTTACTATAACAATTATTGGGCAATAATATGAAATACTATGCAGTTGTTATTGTAATAATTATTGAATCAATAATATGAAATAATGTGCAATACCGTGTACTACTGTAGGGTTTCGCGTGGGACTGTAGAATACCGCGTGCTGCTGTATTTTTATCATCGAATATTTTAACGGTTGCAAGTGATAGTACCGTTGACAATTTTTATAAAAATATTATTTTTGTCGGTTTTAGTATCCGACAATTAGTCGTTATGAGGCCCAACAATAATTGATTATTTCGGCGCCATCTTACTTTTCGACTGTACGAATATTCCCCAATAGAATAATTTATCTGATAATTTGCACATATCACTCTTAACTTTATCGTTTTATCAATTTAACACCTTACTGTTTAGAATAAAAATTATAAGAAAATTAAAATTTTATTTCATAAAAGTCGGGGTCTTACAGTTGAAGTCCAAAATAATATAATTTTGAGTCATAAAATGGTGAAATAAATTTTATCTCTCATGAAATGTCTTGCAATAGTATGTTATTTCCTTTTAAAATTATAAATATAAGATGTATTATCACCAAACCGTACTTGTCAATTTACTTTATCAAATGTATAGTGTTTCAATCACACCATACTTGTGTTAAGATCCATGAGCGAGTTAAGATCAATCAAATGATATACTTCATTCGTCCTTTAAAAAAATAATTAAAGATATAAATATTTTTGTCTTTAAAAAAATAAATTAAAATATTAAAAATAAAGAGTAAGTATGTCATTTAGTGAAATTTATTAGTATAAAAAATAAAAGCACTCATCACTTTATATAATCTTGTGAGACCATTAATAATAAATTTAAAACTTTTAACTTTTTTTTCTCAACTTTATTTTTCTTAATATATGTAAAAAAATATTCAATCAAATAAAAATGAAAGTAATGATAGACTTAATTTGTAGTATAAAAATAAAATTTTATCTCTAATTTTAGAGTAGATGAAAAAAAATATATCTATAATTTTGGAATGGAGGAAATATTTACGTATGTACCAAAGTGACAACTTTGATGGTTTTTCTATCAATAAGAAAGTCAGTACTGCTTGTGCTTTGTTTTTGATTCTCAAGCAAAATGTCCACAAAGTCTTGACCTTGATCAGTACCAATAATATTATTATTGCGATCATCAGATATTGACATGTGATCTTTAACAACAGTTTCTAAAAAGTCATCAAGTTTTTTAATTAATTTTTCTTCTCCGCGCTTTAAACCATTGATACGATATATCCAAGAAAGTCATGGAATATAATCCCCCACATTAAAAACACCCAACAACTGAGTAAACTCACGAAATAACTCCTTAATCTTGCTCTTTCCACCACCTTCCCGACCTTCAATATTAGTAATGTACTTTCTTCCTAAGGCAACCCTAGACACTATATCATTGGTGAGTGAAATAAACAACTCGCTCAAATTTACAACTTTTGAAAAAGACTATAATATTTTCGATCAAAAGATCTACTTTTTCTTGTCTAACATTTCGAAATGAATGAACCCTTACGCTACTCAAAAGTTGAAGAGCACAAATACTTTCTATTTGTCTCCAATATTCTTCATAAGGAGCGAACGCTACATCCTTATAATTGTACAAAATTCTACCAGAGATTGTCTTAGGCCTATTCGCAAAAATTAGGTCATGTGTTTTCATAATATCTTAAGCTGCATCAACCGAGGAAACAACAAGTACAGGTAAACTGCCAAGGTGAAGCAACATGAGTGGACCGTATTTTTGAGCCATGCATGGACTGAAGTGAAAGGTGTATGTTTATGCCAAGTTGGTGAAGGTTTTCCAATAATTGGAAGCTTTCTGGGATAAGGTAGTACATTTTTTCGGGTTGTTTTGCTAGCTGATGATAACCATCGGTATAGAAAAACTGTGAAAAAGAGCACAAAAAGGAAGGAAAAGAATAAGGGATGGAATACCATTATTAACGTAGCTAATTAAATTAGATATAAAAGCAGATAGCATTGCAGCAACAAACTACATCCTGTATATTTATAGGAAAAAATGTGTGGTTGATTTTGTTTGATCTGACAGATATTTTCCAGGAATTGGCAATTTCATATGTTGGACTGGTGAAATTATATTCGGTTAAAACCTATCTTCAGATGGTTGGTTCACATTATTTGAGCATCGTGCCACCGATTTCACCATTAGTATATATATATATATATATGTACACAACAAAATGTAAAACAACGTACAACAATACAACAAGGTTGTCATGATGTATACCATATATATAGATCGAAGTAATTAACTTGGTGTTGCAATCTTTGTCGTGCCCGTTATTTCTGTTCACTAGGAGATGAGATTGCCGAGAGACGTGAAAACAGATTAATTAATTAGAAGCACCAATTTTTGGTTTTTCGAAAACGAAAAATGTTAAGTTCCTCTGAATGAACGGATTCTTTGTTTTTCTTTCTCTGATAACCATGAACATAAATATTTATTTGTTCATTTGTTGCACAAATAAGTCTCATTTAATTTTTATTTTTTTAAAATTTAACAAAAAAAGTCATCTTTTTTATTAATAATAGCATAAAAAAGACACTATATCATTAAATTTAGTATCATAATTTTATTATCATGCCACAACTACTAAACAAACAACTTATACTATTTTTAGAGATAAATATAGAATAAAAATACCTGCACCATTCCACAAAAATGGCCTAAACGTAAAAAAAATAAAAATAAAATAAAATTGTCACATAAAAGATTGCTTAAGTTCACTAAAGTGTTATGCAAAAACTATTTCGTCCTCATAAGTATTTAAATGAGGTCTACTAATTTAAAGAGGGAGGGAGAGAGAAAAAAAAACACCCTAAGCCATATTTATTTGCAAGAATTTTAATACTAAGATTATACTCTCATGAATTATAATTTTAAGATTACTAATCCTAGAATTAAACAATTATTGTCACATGTTTATTTAGAATATGATTATTTGTCGATAAGTCTTAGCATTGTAATTAAGAATGAGATATTGTGACCTTTAGGTCTCACGTTCGGTTCTCACTTATGTGAGCTTAGTTCTTCCTTTATGTGATGTTTGTTTCCTCTTTAATTATGTACGGTTTGTTTGGTTGCGAGTTTATTTCTTTCTCATTAAGTGTAGTTTGATTGGTTCTTGATATTATAATAGTAATGATGTAGTAGATTATAAAATTATATTGTACTCCCCAAAAAACGGGGCATTCTAGATATATATATATATATATATATATATATATATATATATATATGGAAAATTTCTCCAGCGGACCGGTCCGTTAACGGACCGGCTATGGCGACGGGTTTTTTAACTATACCGTCGCCATAGCCTATGCAGTGCTATGGCGACGGTATGAACCGTCGTCATAACCTAAAAAACCGTCGCCATAGCCGGCCCGTTAACGGACCGGTCCGTCGGAGAAAGCTTCTATATATATATATATACACACACACACAATAACTTTCTAAAGCGAACCAATTCCAACGGACTAAAGACGATCCAAAAATCTCATGCGGGTTGCACGTGGAGTGTGAAAAGTGGGCAGAAAAAATAAACAAAAAAACCCCAAATCAACTCAGAGTTCCTTACCTCTGTCTCTCTCTACCCATTTTCTCTCTCACTACGAACCAGCAAAATCAGGACCAAATCCGACCAAGTCGTACCAAATCCGACGACTTCTAACTTTATCCCTCTCTCTCTACAAACCAAAAGCTACGGGTTAGTATTAATTTGACAAAAATCAAGTTAAAATCAGATTGTGGGTAGAAGTTATATTTGATGTTGTATTTTGTTAGTATTTGCCATGAAACCCTATAAATCTTGAACTATATACACCGATTTTGTAAAAATCAATGTTGGAATTGTATTTGTTCAAGTTTTACACTTTTTTTTATTCTGTCGTATTTTGATTCTGTCATATTTTGATGTTCTACCTCCGTCTAAAATTTGCAATATTTCTATCTTATTAGTTTGTTTACTTTTTCTTCTTCTAACATAGATTAAGGTTTTCCTAATATTCTGAAAAAATTAAATTTTTGTAGGACAAATCTATTTCACTAAGGGAGAGTAGAAAATTTAACTAATTTCTAGAAACTAAATAAACTTTGTAACTTCTAAAAAAAATAAGTTAACAAATATTGAAGCGAACAAGTATTAGAAATTAAGTTGGTCAATTAATTTTGATGTTTTATATCCTCATGCATTTTGCATATGGCTGAATTTAGAAATGTAATAAAATTTCTGGGTAGATTAGTTTCGGTTTATGCATATAAACATATATAGCCACGCACTTTATTTGACAAATTAAAAAGATCTCATGAAATTGAATTAATTAAATCGGATTAAAGAGATTTTCCAAGGGAATAATGGTGATGAAATGCTTAAGGGAATAATGCTTTGTTTGGGGCCAATTTATTGGCTCATTTTGTAGTCATGCCTTTTGGATGACTAATCTAATTGGAATTTATTGCTTCTGTGGTTTGGAATGAAGTATTCCATTATTTTGCTACGTGTTTCAGCTTTGTGATTAATCTAGTAATATTGGAATGGATACTTAGATAAGGCTTGATTTGAGGAAGGCTTGATTTTTCATCATGTATTAGACAAGTATTTCTATAGACTTATTCTCAAGATTTTTTCGAACAAGATCATTCGGTAATTATAGTTTGCCACTCCATTGAAGCATACAATTCTAAAAGCCCATAGCTCTAGATTTAGAATTTTCTGCAATGGCGCCCAAGGAATGATGCTGCTCTGCTTAGTTATGGGTTTGGGGGCTGAGGTACATAAGTTACTTTCTTAGGGCGAGCATGCTATAAGTTATTGTACAAATTGTAACTGTTTCTCCATATATTTCAAATATCTATCATACAATGAGTTTGGTTATGCTATTACTTTACTACTAATTATGCATCCTCAGCGTTCGTATTTTCATGTGCAGGTGATTCAACAAATCAACATGGTGTTATAGTTCCTGATGAAGAATGAACCTAATCATTTTGCTCTTTCTTTAGTGCACTAGTCTCTTGTTTGGCTCTCTAGAATTGTATTTTCATTTGCCAACTTATTTTCTTCATTTTATTCCTTGTTCTTGTTAATAGTGAACAATTTGTACCATCCAAGATGCTAAATATAAAATATAATGTAGTTTGTTTTTATCACATTTTCACTCTGATCCATTTACTTCTGCATTCCAGATTGGACCATGTTTCAAATTCCAGGAAAATTTTAATAGATCAAGACAGACAACTAGTACATGAAGCAAATAATCTAAACCAAACAAATTACTCCTTACTTTACACATATAATCAAAATAACAAAGTATAAAAGAATATCAAGTTATCAAGAATTGATTACTCCATGTATTTTTTTTGTATTTTTTTTGTTTTTTGTTTTTGTTTTTTTAAGTGGGTTTGCCTTAATCTTTGTTTTAATCTTTTTCTTTATTCTGTGTTTAGTCCGTTTCTAACTCAGAGAACTAAGAGCAAGTTTGTGATCTGTTTTTGCTTAAAGTTTGAATAAATATTCATTATCTAATTTCAATTTTTTTACCATGTATGTATCCCAAGGGAATTTCTTGATCATGCTGCTGCTACACATTATAATATAAAGTTTTAGCATGAAATGAAAGATGTAGAATTTAGAATGATAATTGCTGATAGTAGAGGTACATAAATATTTTATATGACACAACCCAAAAGAACATACATTTTCCGGTTTCTTTTCCTACTTGGAATGAATAAGCACGTAAACAGTATAATGTAGCTTCTTTTCATCCCAATTACAACCGATTTAATAACATTAACAATAACACCGCATACATAACATTAACAATTATGACATCGCACGATTAGTTACAATTGACGCATATTAATTTGCACCCTCGCTAATTTGTTGGAGTCGTTAGCATTCGTTGGATGAGTTGTTACATTTAAACACTCGGATGTGTCCATTTCCAACCTCCCTTGATTATGCAAGACTCGAACATATTTGTCACACCAACCGATAAAGTTACAACATTGCTGCATATTTTGGAATACAATAAATTTATTTAATTGTGTAAAAAGACCAAATAAACAAAAATTACAATAAATGAATGCATACCACTATTCTTGAGCAAGAATAATAATTCTACTCAAATTCTTTTCCGACATTGAAAGTTTGACTATATAAGTGCCCGTACCACAACGACATATGAATGCTCCTACTTGTTCCTATAAATCCTTTAGCAATACAACCCATTAAATTGATAAGGAGAATATTCTTTCCATGAAAAAACATTCGTGAAATTTTCACTTCTTATCAACAAATACAAAAAAAAAATGTTTGTACTCTAATATGTTACATTTCTAATATGTTGGAAAATCTCTTTAATTCGATTTAATTAATTCAATTTTATGAGATCTTTTTAATTTGTCAAATGAAGTGCGTGGCTATATATGTTTTTATGCATAAACCGAAACTAATCTATCTAGAAATTTTATTACATTTCTAAATTCAGCCATATGCAACATGCATGAGGATATAAAACATCAAAATTAATTGACCAACTTAATTTCTAATACTTGTTCACTTCAATATTTGTTTACTTATTTTTTTTAGAAGTTACACAATTTACTCAGTTTCTAGAAATTAGTTAAATTTTCTACTCTCCCTTAGTGAAATAGATTTGTCCTACAAAAATTTATTTTTTTCAGAATATTAGGAAAACTTTAATCTATGTTAGAAGAAGAGAAGGTAAACAAACTAATAAGATAGAAATATTGCAAATTTTAGATGGAGGTAGAACATCAAAATATGACAGAATCAAAATACGACAAAGTAAAAAAAAAGGGTGTAGAACTTGAACAAATACAATCCCAACATTAATTTTTACAAAATCGGTGTATATAGTTCAAGATTTATAGGATTTCATGGCAAATACTAACAAAATACAACATCAAATATAACTTCTACCCACAATCTGATTTTAACTTGATTTTTGTCAAATTAATACTAACCCATAGCTTTTGGTTCGTAGAGAGAGAGGGAGATAATCAGAAGTCGCCGGATTTGGTCCTGATTTTGCTAGTTCGTAGTGAGAGAGAAAATGGGTAAAGTCGTAGAGAGAGACAGAGGTAAGGAACTCTGAGTCAATTTGGAGTCTTTTTGTTTATTTTTCCAGCCCACTTTTCACACTCCGCGTGCAACCCGTGTGAGATTTTTGGTTCGTCTTTAGTCTGTTGGAATTGGTTCGCTTTAAAAAGTTACTATATATATATATGTTTATTAATGGGATAATGTAAAGTAATTTCATGTTATGTTTGTTTTGTCCAATTTTTTTTAAAATAATTGGATAAAACTTATCAGTTAAACTATTATAACCTTACCAATAGCAACAAAGAGATGTGAGTATTAGACATGACAAAATTCAGTTTTGGGTTGGATATGGGCTAAAAAAATATGATTATGGATTTATTTAAAATTGAAACCATTTAAACTATTTTTAATATGGGTTAAATAGATTCAACCCAAATGATTATGGGTTGAAACTTATTCAACCAAATTTGAGGCCCAATAGTCATGGCTCCTGATCTCCCCGGCGCCGGTGAAAAAAGAGGTATAAACTTCATACAAATCAAGGCCTGAAACACGAAAAACACAAAAAAATAAAATTCACCCATTGAAGATCCCATACACATATAATACAAAACAAGATAAAACAAAAGAAAACAACAAAATACGTTTGCGACCATTTGATATGGAAAGAAGCTAATCTAACAAATGATATGGTCCATATGGATTGGCATTTAATTAAATTTGGGTTGAATAAGTTATCTGGTTTTGGCCCAAATTTTCTCTCACATATATAGGTGCAAACTTAACCTACCCAAATTAAGTAAATAATCAACCTAAATGGTTGAACATGATATTAAATAGTCTTCCCTTCTAACTCATTTGGTTATCTATGTACTAATAGTCCCATGTCCCATTTTTAAAACAAACACAAAAGTTAGAATAATAATCTAATTCCAAATATTATTTTTGCAAACAAACATGACCCTAATATACTATATATAAGATGCATTATAGATAAAAATTGTAATTATTTGATACTCTCTCATTTATATTCTATTTTCATAACTTATTTAAAAAATATACTCAAATCATTTTTTTAAGACGGAAGGAGTATATACTCCCTCCCTCCTGCAAAGGCTGGCATAGTTTAAATTTTTTAGGTCAAATAGACCAATTTTAAAATTGATAATTAAGCAAGTTTATTTATATTTTTGAACTTTTAAAAATTGAATGTTATAGTAAATTAAATGTAATTTCTTATGATTATAATTTTTTACCTATATTTTAAAAAAAAGATAAAATTTTGATTATATAATTGATTAAATTGGCTTTAAGTCAATTTTTACGGGACGGTGAGAGTAATTACCGGTAACTTTTTTAACCGTGCTTTGTTATGGATTGGACTCCTACCAACAAGGCCCAGACTCATTAGGGAAGGACTCCTACTCAGAAGGCCCAGACTTATTATGGAGTGGGTTCCTACCCACAAGGCCCTCCCATTATGGATTGAATTCCCACCCACAAGGCCTATACTTTCCAACTCTCCAGCGCGACGGAGATGCGTAAACGACAAATATCACAAAATTGTAAAGCTACGGATCGTGGTAACCAAGGGTTGGAATAAGCACACGTGGACGGTTAGATCGCCCTTTAACCGACTCTAAGCTAAGGTTGGGTGAATATTAGGTTTGCGATTAGGGTTTGGAGTTTCACACACCTCATACGTAGTTTGATTCTCTCTCTTCTCTCTATCGCGATTATTCTTCCCTGAAATTGAACCTTTCTTTGATTGTATTGATCATGGAGATGGAGCGTGTGATCGAGTTTCCACACACAAACATGGACAGGCGACCGAGGAAAAGGCAGCGTTTGGGCTGGGATGTAGTTCCTCAGGCCCCTAAGGTATTAGATCGTTCCAATCCCCCAAATTTATTTGATTTATCGTCGATTCTTTTTCTGTTTTGCTAGATCTGATCGAATTAGATACGTAGACGCTCAGATAACGTAAATCTTATTTTTATTATATTTTCGTTTGGATGATTATGTTATACTCGATCGGATCTGTCAAGCTAATTTATTTTTTTCACAATTGAAGTTTGGGCTTGGCTATGAATATGATTATCTTAAATATTAGCTCAATTCTTTCTGATACTTTGTATTTGTTTAATAAGGTTATTATGAATTTCGGGCAATTTTGTTATTTTTCCAACTTATTTTCCATATATTTTTATTTAGCTATGGTTTTTATGATATTTTATAGGTTATTTGATACTGAATTTTGATTTTAATTTTCTTAGATCTAATCAGAATTAAGGTCTGTTTCATATGTGATTTGCTTAGAAAGGATCTGAGCTTGATATTGAGAAAGAAAATATTAAGTTAAATATATTAAGGTGCTAGTTTATTTGATTGTCAAAAACTTTCTTTACATATTCATAGTGCTATATCACTTTCACTTTTTAGACTTTTCCTGGGAAAATGAAGATCCATAAGAATACTGTTTGTCATTCTGAAAATTTTAACTTTTTTTAAAGTAGCATTAAAGATTATTTATCATGATGTATTCATAGATTAATTAATAAGCCAAAGTTCCATAAATTTTATAGTTCAATTACCACCTGAATTAATCATTTAATTATGAAATATATTTTTTGGGTGGATTGTGTTTTGTCGTTGTTAGCCTGTTATATGATGTGAAGTGGGTCTGTCTTCATAGCTCTTTAAATTGAGATTTTTTTATTCTGCAAATGGTCACCTTTTGAAAATTCTCTTTCTGGTTATTGTTATGTTGATAATTGTTAATGAATGGTGCTTTTCCAAGGGTTTAAAGGTATCAAGGAGGTAAAGTGGATTTAATTTTGTATTGAGAGAAATGTGTATGGATGCCTGTGTGTAGGCTCAGCTAGGATTGTTTTATGGACAAGAGGTTGGGAATGTGACAAGCTTTTCATCGAGGGCACCCACAGACCATACTAGTTCTTCTCTGTTTATTAAGGGAGTGGCTCGAAATGGCTCTCCCCCATGGCGAGAAGATGACAAAGATGGACATTATATGTTTGCGGTTGGAGATAATTTAACATCTCGCTGTAACTACCCTTTTCCACCATCAAAGAAATTTATATTCATTGCTTATTGTTGTCTCTAAAACTTTAAAACTGTTTTTGTTCATTTGCCTAATTTTTTTCAGGATTTATGAGAATTCCATCTGTTTATCAAACAATGGTTATGTTTTCAAATAAGTTGTTTTAAATCCTTCTTAATGATTGGTCACCTTTTTGTTATCAATAACAAACAGTTGAAGCCTTCTGATAGACAGAGATCCATTTGTTTACAATTGCATCAAAATATTGTTATCAAATCTTTTGTGTTCTAGGGAGATGCTTGCTATTAAGTTCTTCCGAGTATATACTTACGTTGGCAGCACATACCCAACTTTATGTTTGTTTCCGAGTTTCATGATTTTACTCTTGTTTTCTATAGAAGCATATGTTAATTTATTCTATGCACTGTTTCTGATTTTTGCCGGTTCCTCTGTTTCTCTTTGCACAGATAAAATTCACAGCAAGATGGGCGAAGGTATATTCTCATATAACGTCCTTGATGAAGTAGCATGTAATAATTAGCTTATTTTATTCATGTTTACAATCCTGTCTTCCTTTTATACAGGAACCTTTGGTCAGGTTTTAGAATGCTGGGACAAGGAGAGAAAAGAAATGGTTGCCATTAAAATAGTTCGAGGTATTAAGAAATATCGTGAAGCAGCAATGATTGAAGTTGATGTGCTGCAACAGCTTGGTAAAAACGACAAAGGTGGCAACCGGTGAGTACCACTTTATGGATTTTGACTCTCGTTAACAGCTGATCCACTTGTCTGTCTTTTGTAAATTGTGTCGGCTGTTAAATTGGTTTATTCCTTGCAGTTGTGTGCAAATAAGGAACTGGTTTGACTATCGTAACCATATCTGTATTGTAAGTATATATAATGAATTTGGTGGATTAATGTCCCCAGTTTGAAAAATGTTATGGGGGTTGAGATCTTTAGAATTTAAATGGTTTTAACAGGTTTTTGAGAAGCTTGGACCAAGCTTATACGATTTTCTACGGAAAAACAATTATCGCTCCTTTCCCATTGATCTTGTCCGCGAGATTGGCCGACAACTGTTGGACTGTGTAGCATGTGTGTAGTAAATACTTGTGCTTATTTTCTATTTATCTCTCTTTTTTGTTCAAGTACTTTTACAGCTATATGATAGATCATAATTGCTGTAGATATACTTTGTTATTTTGTTAATTAAAGTTTATCTGAGCACAGTTTCTGCTATTGAGTAGGTTTCTGTCACTGATTTTACAAGTTTGCCATTTTTCTTGGATAATAATATTGTTTGCTTACACATTTGCAGTCATGCATGATTTGCGCCTCATACACACTGATTTAAAGCCTGAGAATATACTTCTTGTATCTCCAGAGTATATTAAAGTTCCGGACTACAAGGTAAAATTGTAACAAAGTTAAAAAGTTGCCTCCCATTTTCTTGTTGACCTTCATACGAAGAACTTGTATTTTTCCAAGTTCAATATTTATTGTTTTTTGGGGTGTTCTTTTGTTTTCAGGGTTCATCAAGATCCCCCAAGGATGGTTTATATTGTAAGAGGATCCCCAAATCAAGTGCCATTAAAGTTATTGATTTTGGTAGCACAACATATGATCGTCAGGATCAGACTTACATTGTATCTACACGGCATTATCGTGCACCTGAAGTTATTTTAGGTTTGTTATTTCTTTGCATAATTATTGTCGTTGATAATGTCCTTCCTCCGGTCTAGCCAAGCACAAGTCAGAATGTTGTATTGATGAATTTTTCTTACTTTAGGACTTGGATGGAGTTACCCTTGTGATGTATGGAGTGTTGGCTGCATCCTGGTTGAGCTTTGTTCAGTAAGTTCTTTCTGCGATCAACTGGTTCCTTAGTTAATAACCGATGTTGAGAGCGTAGTTTAATTAAGTTAGCACTTTGGTTTAGGGAGAAGCATTGTTCCAAACACATGAGAATTTAGAGCATCTTGCAATGATGGAGAGGGTCCTTGGTCCAATGCCACAGCACATGCTGAAGAGAGTAGAGTAAGTTATCTCAGTGTATGATTCAGAGTTACCTTCCTTAACAATGTATGTTGGAGGGAAAGATTTATGGTTAAATTCCATTGGTATTTTTACTAGCCGGCATGCAGAGAAATATGTTAGGAAGGGTAGGTTGGACTGGCCAGAGGGAGCGGCATCTAGAGAGAGCATTAAAGCTGTTCTGAAGTTGCCTCGTCTGCAGGTTCGTTCTCGTTACAGTTTGATTTGGCAGAATGCCGTTTTTAGTCGATGTTGGCTTGCAAGAATAATTCGTGTTGATTTCCTATTGCAGAACTTAATCATGCAGCATGTAGATCATTCAGCAGGCGATCTCATACACCTGATGCAGGGACTGCTGAAATATGACCCTGCAGAAAGGATAACTGCACGTGAGGCCCTACGGCATCCGTTTTTTACCAGAGATAATAACAGGAGATCGTATTAAGATGCTTGCTATGATTGCTCATAAGAGGCTCATATGTACCCCCTGTCCAGGCAAATGGCCGTCTTGAAAGAACAAGGCATCTTTTGGCTTGGTTGCCTTTGAATGGGCATGAAGAGTTGGATCAAAACTCTGTGCCCATTCTTGCCCGTGGAAGGAAAGGCTGGAGCCTTTGTATCGTTGTACATATATGTCCATAACGTGTCTTGGTTGCTTTGAAATTCTTTTCAACTCAAAATATTGTTTGAAGTTTTTGTTACTGACACACTTTTACTAACTTGTTCCCAAATGTATTCATAGTAAAAGAATTAATGTTATCTTATAATTATTTTTGGCCTTGTGTTGTGTTTGTGAATTATGTAATAAATTGTCTACAAGCAGAACGGCGACGCTACTCCACGAGATTATCCACATTTTTGGCTGGTTTAGATATGTCCAGAGTAAATTATTTCCTGTTTGTATACCATGATAATTAATGAAATTACAAAAATGTCTTGTACGGTCTTGTTATAAGACGTAAGCCCAATGTTAGTGTCTGAACGTTTGGACAAAATCACCCAAGTAGAAGAAAAACTTGGTCATCAAGTTTTTATTTTCATCAAGCAAGAGAGCTGCATGAGAAATGGTAGAAGACAAATGAAGAGGACATGTATCGGGCATTCATAGCTCCCCTCCTTAGTCCTGTATAGAAAAATTTCGTGAGATAAAATTAAATTTTTATAAATTTGAAGGATTAAATAAAAAAATAAAAATTAAATAGGTCAAAATAAAAATGTATCTAAAGTTGTAGGGGTAAATGAGTTTTTTTAAGATAAAAAAAATGCTGGACACAAAATCTCTAAACTTCTTGTGGAGTCTATATAATATATATACAGATTTATATTAATCCGAATTGCGTTTTGTTTTTTTTTTGAAAGAAAAGATACTTTATATTACATGAGAAACTTTATATTACATGAACAAAAGTTTTACAAAGTAACCAAGTAAAGAACACACAACATTAGAGGAAATGAAACCACTGACAACCAACACACTGGACACCAGAACATACCTACAGGTAACAACCAAAAACCCAGACCAAACTCACACTCCCACTATACAATATCAACATCAGCACGGCGCCTTGGTGTAGCTCTCTCTCTCTCTCTCTCTGGAATGTAAAGCTAAAAGATAAAGGTATTTCAGTAGGAGCCGAGGACAAAAGTTGAAAAGAGCAGTCTTGTGTTCTAGGTGAGTGAGAGAGACAATCTGCAACTTTGTTCCCATTGCTGTGCTAATAATAGATTCCTGCACGTATCAGTAAAGGGCGTAAGAATAGAATTCACCGGGGCATTACGAATCATATTAATAACAGCTTTAGCATCAGATTCTAGAATAAGATATCTAAATAAACCGTCATAGATATATAGCCCATAACTCAGTAACAGCCACCGACACTCCCCTTAATTTGATCCAACCATGAGGAGGACGAGTCCATGCTACAAAGGATAATAAAGGAGGAACTCTGGTTTTAAAATAAGGATTTTTCACAATGAAATCCACAGTATTCTGCCTAGCCTAGCCCGGAAAACTAAGTTATTACGATTAAGCCAAATATTCCAAGTAGCATAGGCAAACAGAAGCGACCAAGGAATGCGATTTGTGACCATAAGCGTAGTATTTGAAATTTGAAAGGTTCCATTTGATTTTGATCCATTGGTTGAAAAAGAGAGAAGTGGCTGACTGACTATGTAGCTTTTCCAAAATTCTTCAACTACAGGACAAAGCCGAACAACATGTTCCGGAAGTTTGATTTCGTAGGAATTTTGTTGTGTCCAGAAAAAGATTTTGATATTCGGAGGAGCATGAATTTGCCACAACCAATTCCAAGAGAAGAGACCTTATTTAAATGTAACTCAGAACATATAGCCGTAAAAGCCGATTTGGAAGTGCAATAACCATTAGAAGACAACCAAAGAGGACTATTTTTGACTCCATTTGCAGAAGATAAAAGGAATAGATTCAATCAACTCAAGATGATAATTTGGAAAAGACTCCTTAAAATGACTTTTAAGTCCCAAAATCTGCCAACAGGAGATATGATATTAGCAACTTTCATTTGATCCCACTCCTCAGAAATAGGTCCTATAAAATGAGAACGAAGAGATGTTCACCATTTATCATACCACAACGGTAAAAATTCCCCAGAATTATTAACAGACCACCCAACATGTTTAAGAACCTCATCTCTAGCTCGTAAAATAAATTTCCAACTAATGCTTTGATCCGATCGTTGATGAGCTTCCCAAATATCATCTTAG
This sequence comes from Aralia elata, assembly GCA_034770075.1. NCBI lineage: Eukaryota > Viridiplantae > Streptophyta > Magnoliopsida > Apiales > Araliaceae > Aralia > Aralia elata. The sequence goes on from CM068378.1 coordinate 4,752,553, forward strand.
CCCAAAGAGATGAAGGATTACACCAAACAGTGCTCATAAAGAAAGCAAAATTTGCTTTATTACATTTCCGAATACCCAATCCTGCATAGCGTTTGGGTTGAGTGATAAGGCCCCTGTTAATCAGATGAGATTTCCTAATAGAATAGAAGTGTGACCCCATAAGGAAATTTCTATTAACCTTAAGAGCATCTAAATATAGTATAGGATTTATCTTCCCTTTCCAGCAATTGGACTAAATATAGTCCGTGACTATATTTGAAGCACTAAATCAAGGAACTTGATAGTCCATGAACTATAATTTTAATTATATTTAAATGGGAGAGTTGAAAGATTATTGGAGTTTTTTTGAATTCATTGATTATTTTAATCTTTTTATATTATAGTCCACGGAATAATCCATCTGCTGAAAAGATCGAAGACTAAAGGACATTTGTTGATGTCATATGGACTAAATATAGTCTATGGAATAGTCTAGCTGCTGGAGATGCTCTAACGATGGACTTACATATTGCCTTGGGTATGAGCTTGAAGAGAGTATATTGGAACTGAAGCAAGCAACCCTCCCAGCCATTGAAAGATACTTGGTTTTCCAAGAAGCTAACTTGGACTGCATATTCTCCAAAAGAAAATTAAATTGATGCTTTGTGAGCCGACCATGAAGTAATGGTAGGCCTAAATAACTACCCAAATCAGAAGTAATAGATAAACCTGTAGCATCACTTAATGGAATCCTTAGGCATTCGGGGAAACAAATAATTTTGATTTGTGCAAGTTAATTGATAATCCAGCCTTGGAAAAAAAAAAACTCCCTGAGAAGAGTCATTAGATTATGAATATGAGAAGGATTAGCTCTACAAAATAGAAGAATATCATCCGCGAACAGGGGCGGATCTATGCCTGGGGCAGAGGGGGCACCTGACCCCACTGGATTTTCAGGAGGCATGGGGCTGGGTCAAGCACAACAAAGGCAAAGAAGTCATCAGTCAGCACCGAAGGTCTAAAGATACAAAAAAAATTATTTGTAGAGCTTAAAAAATTAATTCTTTAAACCAAATTTGGCACTTGGAATAGTTTATTCCCACATTCCGTCCTTGCCAGCAATGAACCAACATGAATGGTACTCCAAGGAGCTTAAAAATTAATTATTTAATCCCACATTCCCACATTCCTGCCACTAACATTTATTTAACATTGTCTTAAAATTTTCACATTCCCACTATCTTTGTCCTGTCCTAAAATTTATTCTATATTGTCTAAATTAATCAAATGGGCAAAAACTGCAGATTATCCTAATTTCAAAAACTGCATAGTTTCTTTTTTTTCCTTCTGATTCAGTTTCACTTTCATAAAATGGAAACTACGGATTGCAAAGCATGCTAAATGGTTCAACATTTTGTGTGTGTTTTGGATTAGGCGGGACTGAGACATTAAAGAACGAGATGTCAAAAACTTGGGCAACTGTAACACGGATTCCATACTTCCATATTCTTAATTTAGTTTGATTATCTCTCTTTAAATTTCTCAATCCAGATCTGCAAGTCTTCAACTAATACAGGTATATTTTAATTTTAGTTTTTGAATTTCACAATTTTAACAATTGCTTTAGGAATTTTTTCAATTGTTTATAATTTGTTTTTGTATTTTTATAAAATTAGGGCATTTTACTTCTTATTTCTTAAAATATCATTGCAAGTGCAACAATGAAGAGAACTCCATCAAATAAAAGTTCTTCGGGTATGTGTTCTATTCTATTTTTACTTTCTTTAAATTTTGTAATTTATTTTATAATGTTACTCGTTACTTCAGTGAAAATGGGGTACTATTTAATTTTTTTATGGTACTAATCTGATGAATTATTAATTGTAGATTTGAGTAAAAAGCATAGTATTATGTGCTCAGATTTGGTTTAAATTCATTCCTTGAATTGTTGTGTAAACTCATTCCTGGAACAGTGGAATACTATGTCCCTCGTGAATATATCTATATAATATATATATATATATATATATATATATGTGTGTGTGTGTGTGTGTGTGTATGTATGTATGCAGTATGTATGTATGTAAATAAAAATAATAATAGTTAGTGGTTTAATTGAAGTTACACGAAGTGGAAGCATATTAAATTCAATTTACATTTTGACATTCAAAATTTATTTTTTCTATTTAATTTAGCAAAAATAACAATTTTATGTTATAACATATTATTTATTAGTGGTTTAATTGAGATTGTTTATTGTTGTTATTAATTACACTTGACTATTCATATTGTATATTGGTCTTGTTTTGATATTGAATTAGTTTTTAAATATTTATTGATTATCAGGTATGGACATACGTAATTGGGTTACAACGACTAAACGTACAAAATTTAAATCTATTCCTGAAAATGTTCAAGCCGAAGGGACTAGTGACGAACCTGTCACTGCTAATATTCACCAAGAAACTCACCCGCAAAATGTTAACCCCCAAACTCAAACTCATACACCACTATCTCCTTCCCTTAATATTGAGGGGGATCCCAGTAAAAGACCACCAATAAGTTCTTATCCCGCTAGTGAAAGAGAGAATTTTAGAAGAAGTTATTTAATCAGGGGCCCGACTCAACCAATACCTCACAAATTTCCTGATACACAAATTAGTGGAGTTGCTCGTAAATTCAACAAGAATTGGTACAAGAAATATCAAAGTTGGTTGGAATATAGTTTGAGTGAAGATGCTTTATTTTGTTTGTGTTGTTACCTATTTAAAATTGATCATGGTAACCAAGGTGGTGGAGATGCATTTGTTGGCGAAGGATTTAGAAATTGGAAAAAAATGGATAGATTAGAAATACATGTTGGAGATCATGGTAGTGTTCATCGTAAATGTGAACAGGCTTGTTGTGATTTATTGAATCAACCTCAACACATAGATATCAATCTTGCTAACATAACTGAGCAACAAAGGATTGATGGTCAACTCCAAAATTATATTGTGGATGTAAGAAACGATCCCAATTTTTTGAGTATAAAAGGAGTTGGTGAATTGACTCAAATGTTGGTTAAGAAAAGAAAGAATGATGTGTATCCTCAAGTCTATTTGTTGATGAAGTTGGCTCTACTTTTGCCCGTTGCTACTGCAACTGTTGAAAGGACATTTTCAGCCATGAATATCGTGAAAAATGAACTCCGTAACCAAATGGGAGATGAATGGATAAATGACTGTTTAGTAACTTACATTGAGCGTGATATTTTTGTAACTATTAAAGATGAGTCTATCATGCAACAATTTCAAGCAATGAAACCTCGAAAAATGTTATTGTAAACAATATTTGAGGATTATTTAGTTTTGTGATTATTTTATTAAATTTTTATTCTTTAAGGATTTTTTTTTCGAATTTGACCCCACTGAACTTTGTGCCTGGATCCGCCCCTGGTACTAATCTGATGAATTATTAATTGTAGATTTGAGTAAAAAGCATAGTATTATGTGCTCAGATTTGGTTTAAATTCATTCCTTGAATTGTTGTGTAAACTCATTCCTGGAACAGTGGAATACTATGTCCCTCGTGAATATATCTATATAATATATATATATATATATATATATATATATGTGTGTGTGTGTGTGTGTGTATGTATGTATGCAGTATGTATGTATGTAAATAAAAATAATAATAGTTAGTGGTTTAATTGAAGTTACACGAAGTGGAAGCATATTAAATTCAATTTACATTTTGACATTCAAAATTTATTTTTTCTATTTAATTTAGCAAAAATAACAATTTTATGTTATAAACATATTATTTATTAGTGGTTTAATTGAGATTGTTTATTGTTGTTATTAATTACACTTGACTATTCATATTGTATATTGGTCTTGTTTTGATATTGAATTAGTTTTTTAAATATTTATTGATTATCAGGTATGGACATACGTAATTGGGTTACAACGACTAAACGTACAAAATTTAAATCTATTCCTGAAAATGTTCAAGCCGAAGGGACTAGTGACGAACCTGTCACTGCTAATATTCACCAAGAAACTCACCCGCAAAATGTTAACCCCCAAACTCAAACTCATACACCACTATCTCCTTCCCTTAATATTGAGGGGGATCCCAGTAAAAGACCACCAATAAGTTCTTATCCCGCTAGTGAAAGAGAGAATTTTAGAAGAAGTTATTTAATCAGGGGCCCGACTCAACCAATACCTCACAAATTTCCTGATACACAAATTAGTGGAGTTGCTCGTAAATTCAACAAGAATTGGTACAAGAAATATCAAAGTTGGTTGGAATATAGTTTGAGTGAAGATGCTTTATTTTGTTTGTGTTGTTACCTATTTAAAATTGATCATGGTAACCAAGGTGGTGGAGATGCATTTGTTGGCGAAGGATTTAGAAATTGGAAAAAGATGGATAGATTAGAAATACATGTTGGAGATCATGGTAGTGTTCATCGTAAATGTGAACAGGCTTGTCGTGATTTATTGAATCAACCTCAACACATAGATATCAATCTTGCTAACATAACTGAGCAACAAAGGATTGATGGTCAACTCCAAAATTATATTGTGGATGTAAGAAACGATCCCAATTTTTTGAGTATAAAAGGAGTTGGTGAATTGACTCAAATGTTGGTTAAGAAAAGAAAGAATGATGTGTATCCTCAAGTCTATTTGTTGATGAAGTTGGCTCTACTTTTGCCCGTTGCTACTGCAACTGTTGAAAGGACATTTTCAGCCATGAATATCGTGAAAAATGAACTCCGTAACCAAATGGGAGATGAATGGATGAATGACTGTTTAGTAACTTACATTGAGCGTGATATTTTTGTAACTATTAAAGATGAGTCTATCATGCAACAATTTCAAGCAATGAAACCTCGAAAAATGTTATTGTAAACAATATTTGAGGATTATTTAGTTTTGTGATTATTTTATTAAATTTTTATTCTTTAAGGATTTTTTTTTCGAATTTGACCCCACTGAACTTTGTGCCTGGATCCGCCCCTGGTACTAATCTGATGAATTATTAATTGTAGATTTGAGTAAAAAGCATAGTATTATGTGCTCAGATTTGGTTTAAATTCATTCCTTGAATTGTTGTGTAAACTCATTCCTGGAACAGTGGAATACTATGTCCCTCGTGAATATATCTATATAATATATATATATATATATATATATCTGTGTGTGTGTGTGTGTGTGTGTGTATGTATGCAGTATGTATGTATGTAAATACAAATAATAATAGTTAGTGGTTTAATTGAAGTTACACGAAGTGGAAGCATATTAAATTCAATTTACATTTTGACATTCAAAATTTATTTTTTCTATTTAATTTAGCAAAAATAACAATTTTATGTTATAACATATTATTTATTAGTGGTTTAATTGAGATTGTTTATTGTTGTTATTAATTACACTTGACTATTCATATTGTATATTGGTCTTGTTTTGATATTGAATTAGTTTTTAAATATTTATTGATTATCAGGTATGGACATACGTAATTGGGTTACAACGACTAAACGTACAAAATTTAAATCTATTCCTGAAAAATGTTCAAGCCGAAGGGACTAGTGACGAACCTGTCACTGCTAATATTCACCAAGAAACTCACCCCGCAAAATGTTAACCCCCAAACTCAAACTCATTACACCACTATCTCCTTCCCTTAATATTGAGGGGGATCCCAGTAAAAGACCACCAATAAGTTCTTATCCCGCTAGTGAAAGAGAGAATTTTAGAAGAAGTTATTTAATCAGGGGCCCGACTCAACCAATACCTCACAAATTTCCTGATACACAAATTAGTGGAGTTGCTCGTAAAATTCAACAAGAATTGGTACAAGAAATATCAAAGTTGGTTGGAATATAGTTTGAGTGAAGATGCTTTATTTTGTTTGTGTTGTTACCTATTTAAAATTGATCATGGTAACCAAGGTGGTGGAGATGCATTTGTTGGCGAAGGATTTAGAAATTGGAAAAAGATGGATAGATTAGAAATACATGTTGGAGATCATGGTAGTGTTCATCGTAAATGTGAACAGGCTTGTCGTGATTTATTGAATCAACCTCAACACATAGATATCAATCTTGCTAACATAACTGAGCAACAAAGGATTGATGGTCAACTCCAAAATTATATTGTGGATGTAAAAAACGATCCCAATTTTTTGAGTATAAAAGGAGTTGGTTGAATTGACTCAAATGTTGGTTAAAGAAAAGAAAGAATGATGTGTATCCTCAAGTCTATTTGTTGATGAAGTTGGCTCTACTTTTGCCCGTTGCTACTGCAACTGTTGAAAGGACATTTTCAGCCATGAATATCGTGAAAAATGAACTCCGTAACCAAATGGGAGATGAATGGATAAATGACTGTTTAGTAACTTACATTGAGCGTGATATTTTTGTAACTATTAAAGATGAGTCTATCATGCAACAATTTCAAGCAATGAAACCTCGAAAAATGTTATTGTAAACAATATTTGAGGATTATTTAGTTTTGTGATTATTTATTAAATTTTTATTCTTTAAGGATTTTTTTTTCGAATTTGACCCCACTGAACTTTGTGCCTGGATCCGCACCCTGGTACTAATCTGATTGAATTATTAATTGTAGATTTGAGTAAAAAGCATAGTATTATGTGCTCAGATTTGGTTTAAATTCATTCCTTGAATTGTTGTGTAAACTCATTCCTGGAACAGTGGAATACTATGTCCCTCGTGAATATATCTATATAATATATATATATATATATATATATATATATATATATGTGTGTGTGTGTGTGTGTGTGTATGTATGTATGCAGTATGTATGTAAATAAAAATAATAATAGCTAGTGGTTTAATTGAAGTTACACGAAGTGGAAGCATATTAAATTCAATTTACATTTTGACATTCAAAATTTATTTTTTCTATTTAATTTAGCAAAAATAACAATTTTATGTTTATAACATATTATTTATTAGTGGTTTAATTGAGATTGTTTATTGTTGTTATTAATTACACTTGACTATTCATATTGTATATTGGTCTTGTTTTGATATTGAATTAGTTTTTTAAATATTTATTGATTATCAGGTATGGACATACGTAATTGGGTTACAACGACTAAACGTACAAAATTTAAATCTATTCCTGAAAATGTTCAAGCCGAAAGGGACTAGTGACGAACCTGTCACTGCTAATATTCACCAAGAAACTCACCCGCAAAATGTTAACCCCCAAACTCAAACTCATACACCACTATCTCCTTCCCTTAATATTGAGGGGGATCCCAGTAAAAGACCACCAATAAGTTCTTATCCCGCTAGTGAAAGAGAGAATTTTAGAAGAAGTTATTTAATCAGGGGCCCGACTCAACCAATACCTCACAAATTTCCTGATACACAAATTAGTGGAGTTGCTCGTAAATTCAACAAGAATTGGTACAAGAAATATCAAAGTTGGTTGGAATATAGTTTGAGTGAAGATGCTTTATTTTGTTTGTGTTGTTACCTATTTAAAAATTGATCATGGTAACCAAGGTGGTGGAGATGCATTTGTTGGCGAAGGATTTAGAAATTGGAAAAAGATGGATAGATTAGAAATACATGTTGGAGATCATGGTAGTGTTCATCGTAAATGTGAACAGGCTTGTCGTGATTTATTAAATCAACCTCAACACATAGATATCAATCTTGCTAACATAACTGAGCAACAAAGGATTGATGGTCAACTCCAAAAATTATATTGTGGATGTAAGAAACGATCCCAATTTTTTTGAGTATAAAAGGAGTTGGTGAATTGACTCAAATGTTGGTTAAGAAAAGAAAGAATGATGTGTATCCTCAAGTCTATTTGTTGATGAAGTTGGCTCTACTTTTGCCCGTTGCTACTGCAACTGTTGAAAGGCACATTTTCAGCCATGAATATCGTGAAAAATGAACTCCGTAACCAAATGGGAGGATGAATGGATGAATGACTGTTTAGTAACTTACATTGAGCGTGATATATTTTTGTAAACTATTAAAGATGAGTCTATCATGCAACAATTTCAAGCAATGAAACCTCGAAAAAATGTTTTATTGTAAACAATATTTGAGGATTATTTAGTTTTGTGATTATTTATTAAATTTTTATTCTTTAAGGATTTTTTTTTCGAATTTGACCCCACTGAACTTTGTGCCTGGATCCGCCCCTGGTACTAATCTGATGAATTATTAATTGTAGATTTGAGTAAAAAGCATAGTATTATGTGCTCAGATTTGGTTTAAATTCATTCCTTGAATTGTTGTGTAAACTCATTCCTGGAACAGTGGAATACTATGTCCCTCGTGAATATATCTATAATATATATGTGTGTGTGTGTGTGTGTGTGTGTGTGTGTATGTATGTATGCAGTATGTATGTATGTAAATAAAAATAATAATAGTTAGTGGTTTAATTGAAGTTACACGAAGTGGAAGCATATTAAATTCAATTTACATTTTGACATTCAAAATTTATTTTTTCTATTTAATTTAGCAAAAATAACAATTTTATGTTATAACATATTATTTATTAGTGGTTTAATTGAGATTGTTTATTGTTGTTATTAATTACACTTGACTAATCATATTGTATATTGGTCTTGTTTTGATATTGAATTAGTTTTTTAAATATTTATTGATTATCAGGTATGGACATACGTAATTGGGTTACAACGACTAAACGTACAAAATTTAAATCTATTCCTGAAAATGTTCAAGCCGAAGGGACTAGTGACGAACCTGTCACTGCTAAAATTCACCAAGAAACCTCACACCGCAAAATGTTAACACCCCCCAAACTCAAACTCATACACCACTATCTCCTTCCCTTAATATTGAGGGGGATCCCAGTAAAAGACCACCAATAAGTTCTTATCCCGCTAGTGAAAGAGAGAATTTTAGAAGAAGTTATTTAATCAGGGGCCACGACTCAACCAATACCTCACAAATTTCCTGATACACAAATTAGTGGAGTTGCTCGTAAATTCAACAAGAATTGGTACAAGAAATATCAAAGTTGGTTGGAATATAGTTTGAGTGAAGATGCTTTATTTTGTTTGTGTTGTTACCTATTTAAAAATTGATCATGGTAACCAAGGTGGTGGAGATGCATTTGTTGGCGAAGGATTTAGAAATTGGAAAAAGATGGATAGATTAGAAATACATGTTGGAGATCATGGTAGTGTTCATCGTAAATGTGAACAGGCTTGTCGTGATTTATTGAATCAACCTCAACACATAGATATCAATCTTGCTAACATAACTGAGCAACAAAGGATTGAATGGTCCAACTCCAAAATTATATTGTGGATGTAAGAAACGATCCCAATTTTTTGAGTATAAAAGGAGTTGGTGAATTGACTCAAATGTTGGTTAAGAAAAGAAAGAATGATGTGTATCCTCAAGTCTATTTGTTGATGAAGTTGGCTCTACTTTTGCCCGTTGCTACTGCAACTGTTGAAAGGACATTTTCAGCCATGAATATCGTGAAAAATGAACTCCGTAACCAAATGGGAGATGAATGGATGAATGACTGTTTAGTAACTTACATTGAGCGTGATATTTTTGTAACTATTAAAGATGAGTCTATCATGCAACAATTTCAAGCAATGAAACCTCGAAAAATGTTATTGTAAACAATATTTGAGGATTATTTAGTTTTGTGATTATTTTATTAAATTTTTATTCTTTAAGGATTTTTTTTTCGAATTTGACCCCACTGAACTTTGTGCCTGGATCCGCCCCTGGTACTAATCTGATGAATTATTAATTGTAGATTTGAGTAAAAAGCATAGTATTATGTGCTCAGATTTGGTTTAAATCCATTCCTTGAATTGTTGTGTAAACTCATTCCTGGAACAGTGGAATACTATGTCCCTCGTGAATATATCTATAATATATATGTGTGTGTGTGTGTGTGTGTGTGTGTGTGTGTATGTATGTATGCAGTATGTATGTATGTAAATAAAAATAATAATAGTTAGTGGTTTAATTGAAGTTACACGAAGTGGAAGCATATTAAATTCAATTTACATTTTGACATTCAAAATTTATTTTTTCTATTTAATTTAGCAAAAATAACAATTTTATGTTATAACATATTATTTATTAGTGGTTTAATTGAGATTGTTTATTGTTGTTATTAATTACACTTGACTATTCATATTGTATATTGGTCTTGTTTTGATATTGAATTAGTTTTAAATATTTATTGATTATCAGGTATGGACATACGTAATTGGGTTACAACGACTAAACGTACAAAATTTAAATCTATTCCTGAAAATGTTCAAGCCGAAGGGACTAGTGACGAACCTGTCACTGCTAATATTCACCAAGAAACTCACCCGCAAAATGTTAACCCCCAAACTCAAACTCATACACCACTATCTCCTTCCCTTAATATTGAGGGGGATCCCAGTAAAAGACCACCAATAAGTTCTTATCCCGCTAGTGAAAGAGAGAATTTTAGAAGAAGTTATTTAATCAGGGGCCCGACTCAACCAATACCTCACAAATTTCCTGATACACAAATTAGTGGAGTTGCTCGTAAAATTCAACAAGAATTGGTACAAGAAATATCAAAGTTGGTTGGAATATAGTTTGAGTGAAGATGCTTTATTTTGTTTGTGTTGTTACCTATTTAAAATTGATCATGGTAACCAAGGTGGTGGAGATGCATTTGTTGGCGAAGGATTTAGAAATTGGAAAAAGATGGATAGATTAGAAATACATGTTGGAGATCATGGTAGTGTTCATCGTAAATGTGAACAGGCTTGTCGTGATTTATTAAATCAACCTCAACACATAGATATCAATCTTGCTAACATAACTGAGCAACAAAGGATTGATGGTCAACTCCAAAATTATATTGTGGATGTAAGAAACGATCCCAATTTTTTGAGTATAAAAGGAGTTGGTGAATTGACTCAAATGTTGGTTAAGAAAAGAAAGAATGATGTGTATCCTCAAGTCTATTTGTTGATGAAGTTGGCTCTACTTTTGCCCGTTGCTACTGCAACTGTTGAAAGGACATTTTCAGCCATGAATATCGTGAAAAATGAACTCCGTAACCAAATGGGAGATGAATGGATGAATGACTGTTTAGTAACTTACATTGAGCGTGATATTTTTGTAACTATTAAAGATGAGTCTATCATGCAACAATTTCAAGCAATGAAACCTCGAAAAATGTTATTGTAAACAATATTTGAGGATTATTTAGTTTTGTGATTATTTTATTAAATTTTTATTCTTTAAGGATTTTTTTTTCGAATTTGACCCCACTGAACTTTGTGCCTGGATCCGCCCCTGGTACTAATCTGATGAATTATTAATTGTAGATTTGAGTAAAAAGCATAGTATTATGTGCTCAGATTTGGTTTAAATTCATTCCTTGAATTGTTGTGTAAACTCATTCCTGGAACAGTGGAATACTATGTCCCTCGTGAATATATCTATAATATATATGTGTGTGTGTGTGTGTGTGTGTGTGTGTGTGTGTGTGTGTATGTATGTATGCAGTATGTATGTATGTAAATAAAAATAATAATAGTTAGTGGTTTAATTGAAGTTACACGAAGTGGAAGCATATTAAATTCAATTTACATTTTGACATTCAAAATTTATTTTTTCTATTTAATTTAGCAAAAATAACAATTTTATGTTATAACATATTATTTATTAGTGGTTTAATTGAGATTGTTTATTGTTGTTATTAATTACACTTGACTATTCATATTGTATATTGGTCTTGTTTTGATATTGAATTAGTTTTTAAATATTTATTGATTATCAGGTATGGACATACGTAATTGGGTTACAACGACTAAACGTACAAAATTTAAATCTATTCCTGAAAATGTTCAAGCCGAAGGGACTAGTGACGAACCTGTCACTGCTAATATTCACCAAGAAACTCACCCGCAAAATGTTAACCCCCAAACTCAAACTCATACACCACTATCTCCTTCCCTTAATATTGAGGGGGATCCCAGTAAAAGACCACCAATAAGTTCTTATCCCGCTAGTGAAAGAGAGAATTTTAGAAGAAGTTATTTAATCAGGGGCCCGACTCAACCAATACCTCACAAATTTCCTGATACACAAATTAGTGGAGTTGCTCGTAAATTCAACAAGAATTGGTACAAGAAATATCAAAGTTGGTTGGAATATAGTTTGAGTGAAGATGCTTTATTTTGTTTGTGTTGTTACCTATTTAAAATTGATCATGGTAACCAAGGTGGTGGAGATGCATTTGTTGGCGAAGGATTTAGAAATTGGAAAAAGATGGATAGATTAGAAATACATGTTGGAGATCATGGTAGTGTTCATCGTAAATGTGAACAGGCTTGTCGTGATTTATTAAATCAACCTCAACACATAGATATCAATCTTGCTAACATAACTGAGCAACAAAGGATTGATGGTCAACTCCAAAATTATATTGTGGATGTAAGAAACGATCCCAATTTTTTGAGTATAAAAGGAGTTGGTGAATTGACTCAAATGTTGGTTAAGAAAAGAAAGAATGATGTGTATCCTCAAGTCTATTTGTTGATGAAGTTGGCTCTACTTTTGCCCGTTGCTACTGCAACTGTTGAAAGGACATTTTCAGCCATGAATATCGTGAAAAATGAACTCCGTAACCAAATGGGAGATGAATGGATGAATGACTGTTTAGTAACTTACATTGAGCGTGATATTTTTGTAATTATTAAAGATGAGTCTATCATGCAACAATTTCAAGCAATGAAACCTCGAAAAATGTTATTGTAAACAATATTTGAGGATTATTTAGTTTTGTGATTATTTTATTAAATTTTTATTCTTTAAGGATTTTTTTTTCGAATTTGACCCCACTGAACTTTGTGACTGGATCCGCCCCTGTCCGCGAAGAAAAGATGAGATATTCCTGGATCATTTTTTGCAAACTTGATGGGATAGGAGGAGGATTTTGCTTCAGCTTCATGTAAACTCAAAGATAACTCATTTGGACATAAGATAAACAAATAAGGAGATAAAGGATCTCCTTGACGAACACCCATTTAATTTTGAAATCTTGAAATCCACCGAAGCCACACAATGGAGAATAAGAGAGATTGTAGTTTTGGGCAAACCAATTTTTGTAAGAGTTTCTTAGATGAAAGACCAAGACAGACGATCATAAGCTTTTGCAAGATCTAGTTTGGCCATAAGGAATGGCCCTTTTCCCTTTCTTAGGTCGAATGGTATGAAGAACTTTATTAGATTATCCCCGCAACAAAGCCCGTTTGATTAAGAGTGACCAAATCCTGACTATATGGCCCAAGACGATTCACAAGAATCTTAGAAATAAGCTTAAAGATAGTGTTACATAAGCTTATTGGACGAAAGTGAGCCAACTTGTGTTGGACCAATCTTCTTAGGAATAAGACAGATGATAGTCTAGACGATTCAGATTTACAGGCAAGCGACCCTCTGTAAAAAAAATATTCCACAAAAGGGAAAATAGTAGGGCCTAGGATATCCCATGATTTCTGAAAAAAAAGAAAAAAGAAAAAAGGGATGTAACCCATCCGGACCAGGGGCCTTGTAAGGACCATCTGAAAAAGAGCAGTAGTGACTTCTTCAAAAGTAACTGAATCATTAAGGGAAGAAAACCGAGGATTTGGAGCGAGAGAATTCCCGGAGGAGAAGAAATCCACTCCCCATCAACCATTTGAGAACACCGACGAACTTTCACCATAGCATGAAAGTATTTGGTATTACAATTTACAATCTCCATTCAACCAATCGAATTGCGGTTACTAAACAATGATTCAATAGAAAATATGTCCAAGACAAAGATCATATAACAGATAAAGTTGGCCATTGCGGACTTCAGTAACCAAATAGATACCGAGGCATGATCACCATACACGTATAAATATATATGTACCGGATTATCAGTTCCGGTTGAGAAGAGAAATGGTTGTAGTATGCAGCAATTTTGGCAAGAACTCTTATGGAATAACACAGCTCAATCCATATCTCTCGTTTTAACCCTTGTCTTGTTGGTTAAGCTCAAAAGAGCGGTAACAAAGTGATGATTATCTTACCTCCATCGCCACCAAAAGTAGCTATTAGCGGCCATCTTCACCTCGTCTGTGCACTTCCTTTCCTCACCATTCACTCCGAAGGAACCCTGTCAGAGAAGTTATGGCCCCTTGATGCTATTACACCTCGGACGTTCTCCAACTCTTGTAGTCACTTCGGCCGATTTAGCTAAAGATATTATGAGAACACATGAAACTGCTTTCGCAAATAGGTATCAACCGAGCGCTGCAAACAGTATCGGATGCAAAGACACGGCCTTTTCACCACATGGTGATTATCCGAGGGGCCACAAAAGGGTGCAATCTCTACAATTTGCGAGGGAAGAAGAGGCTTTGGAGTTGGTTGAGAAAATCTGCATGTCTCGATAGAGCTTCAGTCAATCTTGGAGAGATTCTGGTGTATTTTTCGAACAATATAATTTCAAGATGTGTTCTTGGTAAAAAATACACCGGAGAAGGTGGTCAAAAAAGATTCATGGAGATGTGCAGCAATTGAGCTCTTGGGAGCCTCTTGGATTAGTGATTCCTTCCCTTTACTAGGATGGATGGATACTAGTTTAACTCAAAGATTAAATAAAATTTCTGAAGGTTTACTTGATTTTCTTGGCCGAGTGATTCAAGAGTTCAAGAATTCAAGAAGTAATAGTGATAATCAGCCTGCCTGGACATGAGAAATTCTTTCTTGAAATTCTACTTCACCTACGAAAACAAGGCATGCTTGAATTCAATCTCCGTCAAGATAACCTCAAAGCAGTCCTACTGGTGTTTCTTTTCCCCTCCCTGCCATCTCTCTTTTGTCTCTCATTACCTAATTCCTATTACTTGTCAATTACAGGACATGTTTTGTTGCTGGAACTGATACCGTTTCAATAACCATGGAGTGGGCTATATGGCCGAGCTGATGAGAAATCCTAATGCAATGACAAAATCCCAAGAAGAAGTGAGTAAAAAACTGCAGGTAGATGAAGATGACATCAATCAAATGGACTCCTTGAAATGCATCATCTAAGGGACTCTAAGATTGCATCCCTTGAGAGTCGTCTGGAAGTATAACGCCGGGAGGATACGAGATTCCTCCAAAAACATGCGTGTTTATCAACGCGTGCGTGGGCAATTCACAGGGATCCAAAATTATGGGACAGGCCAGAAGAGTTTCTTCCTGAGAGATTCAATAAAGGCCAAGACTTCCACTTCATTCCGTTTGGTGCAGCGAGAAGGGTTGCCCTGGAATACCATTTGCCATTGCGGAAGCTAAGCTTATACTAGCTAACCTCCTGTAAGAGGGAGTTCACTAGACTAGTGGTACCAAGTAGGAAGGACTTCGACACAAATGAGCTGCTTAATGGGCTTGCTGTTCACAAGAACGTACCCTTTCAACTTGTTCTGATGTTGCAATCTTTTTGATTACATGTCAATATGACTTAATAATGTGGGAATCGAAAGTAGTTCAGTAGGTATAGTCAATACTAATATGTTACTAGCGTTGCAAATGAATTAATTTGTGCTCGTCTCATATATATTGAATATATATGCTCTTCTATGATATTTTGCTCAAGATTCACATGGATAGGATCTCTCTATCATTCTCTTTCTCTATTTGTGTATGTGTGATCTCTATCCCTACAAGTTCAATAATTAGCTCATTCTATTTGTCTCCCGGCTATTGGAGTACTTCAAAACTTAAAATCCTTCCATATGTCTCTCTTATTTTCTTCTGGTTAAATATTCTCTGTGTATGCTCAAAACTCTTACAATAGCCCTAAATCCGACAGCATCAATTATTGAAGCATTGACAGGGACAAGAAGAACCTGACAGGACTATTTTTATAATCAATGTCTAATGTATGTATCTGTTTAACGTAGCAAGTGATGACATTAAACGTGGCCCTTAAAAAAAGCTTCGCTACAGATGAGACCAGGGCAATGATACAAGACTAACAACTGGCAAATGCATGCTAAGATTCTAATTAATAGTGAATTTTATATGTAATCTTACTGGTTTCTTTATTAGGCCAGCAAGTTTAGTGAATTTTAAGCAATCTGGCTGAAGATCAGCAAATGGCAGTTAACAGGCAATATGATTATGCATATGCAGCATTTTGGGATGAGTCCAATATTGTGGAGGGTTCAAGCCTCAATGGAGACATGGACATATTAATCATTTTGTATGTATTTAATAGCTCCATATATGAACTACTCATAATTATATTTGCACTTCAATCAAAAGTTACATTTATAAACAAACAATCACACACATACATATAATGAAAATCTTCGCATATACAAACTGATTTGGGTGTGGAAATTTCTCTTGGCTGGAAAAAAAAGGGTGAAAAACAAAGATACGTTGGGGGGGGGGGGTAATCTTGATGGATTGTAGCATCGTTGGGTCATAGCATTCTTGAAAGAGCTTTGAGAATATCATTCATGGTGGGTCGATGAAGAGACTCCTCCTCTACACAAGCTTTTGCTAAGAGTGCCAAACCCATAGCATCACCCACTTGGTAATCCCCATCCAAAGCAGGATCCATGAATCCCTTCAACTTCTCCAAGCAACCTGGAGAATCTTCACATTCTCCATCAACCAAAAACTTAATGGAATCCTTCAAGAATTTCCCTTCCGTAATGGCCTCTTTAGCAGATAATAATTCGAGCAAAACAACACCAAACGCATATACATCCACCTTAGTGGAAGCCTGCCCTTCATTCAAATATTCAGGTGCCAAATACCCCTTTTTACCAACTATCACAGACTCGTTCCAATTGGTCTCTACCATTTCTTCACTGAAAACCAGAGGCCTAGCTAATCTAAAACCTGAAATCTTTGCCCTCCAGTCCTCAGTTACAAGAACATTTCTGCTGTTTATATTCCTATGGACATAAGTAGGATTTGTGCAGTAATGTATGTAATGTATCCCCACTGCAAGATCAAAAGCAATCTGCATTCTTTTTGTCCAAGTGAACTGCTTGGCCAACTTTGGATTCGACAAACAGTCCCTTGTGCTACAATTCTCAGCAAACTCAAACAGGAGAAATGGTTTGGTCCCATAACACCAACCCACAAGCTTCACCACATTTAGATGATTGGTCTTTGTCAGTATATGAACAACATGGTTAGCTGCTTCCATTGAACTCATTTCCTCAATTGCCAAATAAGTACCACCAATTCTTCCTCGATAAACTACTGATCCAATTAAAGAAACCTCACTGAAGTCCTCAGTTGCAATCCTCACCTCCTCCAAGCTAAAACATACTTGTGAATGTTTTAACTTGGACATCCCATCAAGAAAATCAGGGGAGAAATTTGATGACCGCGAACTTGTAGGAGACAGAGCCTTAAAAGTTAGATGGTTCTTTTTCTTGATGACCATAAAAACCACACAAGCTATAAGCACTAGAACAGTGGTTGCAAAAATTGCCCCTCCAATAAAAACAGCTAACCTGGTCTTTTTATTTGATCTTGCACCGCGAACAATGTTACTCAAAGGAGTGAGTTCTCCGGGAGAAGTTGGATCTTCACCAGGAAATGCAGCATCAAGATTCAAATTTGGGACGCTTTTTATAGGAACGACCAGTGTTGTCCGAGGAAAGATAGTTGTGTATGTGTTGAATCTATTAGCATCCCATATCATCTTTTGAGTGACTCCAAATTTTCGAGCAATTAAATCAATACTATCATGCACCATAATTGGGTATGTCACAAGGTACTTAATGCCATTGCTTGTATAAGAAGAATCAGGGCAAGCACATCTAACAGGCACTTGAATAAAAGAATTGTTTGGTCCATCATTTCTTCCAAAATATGGGTTTTCCTCAATGAGGCTTTGCGCTTTCACTAGGCCTTGGAAAATACCACAAGCAATTGAAGATAGTGAATCAGAAAGGGTAGCATTGAAGGCGAAATCAGCGTGGGAGAAGCGATCAGGGCAATGGCATGTGACGGGGATAATGATTTCTCGACCAGGCGAAAGAGAATTGTAATTTGCTTGAGATATGTTGTTGTGTGATAGCAAGTCGGACACATTTTTAATATTAAAGAGGGAGGATATGGAAGAGAGTGTTTGATAACCCAATTGAGCTCTGTAGACAATGAAGGTATCACATGAAAATCTTTTGGAGTTGCAAAGGTAGTTAGAACCAGGGACTTGAGATTCTGAAGTGCAGTTAGATTTGTCGTAAAATTGGTAAGAAAATGTGGCTGGGATCATATTAACAACAAGAAGAAGAAGAAGGGAAATCAACTTATTAGAGAAAAGAACCATTTTTCTGATAGTGATATTGATTCAAGTTCAGTGGAATAAGACTAAAGGGCGGTGGTGAAGAGGGAAATTAACAGATATGAAATAAACCAATTAAACGGCCGCCTGGCCGGCAGGTATCACAGTTCCTGTTTTCTAGCAATCAGTTAGTTAGTTAATGGATTACCTCATAAGGTCCCATTATGGAATGTCCCATAGCACCGCCGTAGCACAATATGCTTATTTATTTATTACTCCCCCGTTCCAAATTAATTGCTTTTCTAGGACTTTTTTAAGTCAAATTGACTATTTTTAAAATTAATAATTAAGCATATATAAATATATTTCTAAAATTATAAAAATTGAAATTAGTAATAAATTGTATATACTTTCTTTTGGTTATAATATCTTCACCTATATGTTAGCAAAAATAGTAAAAAAAGATTAGTTTTAAAAATAGTCAATTTGACTTTAAAAAGTCCTAGAAATGCAATTAATTTGGGACGGAGGGAATATTTTTTTTAATTCTCAAAAGTCAAAAACTTGTAATTATTGTACTGTAATTTTATTTTTATTTTAAAATAACCCTCTGACATTCATTTTCATGCTGCCTGTTTCTACAAAATTATTTCTTTTCAAGTAGTCTTTGTCGTTCAGTTTTGAAATTATTTATAGCACTATAATTTAAATAACATACATGTATTTTTGTTTTCTTATGTGAAACAAATGTATAGGCTATATAACATGAGGTTAGTCTGATAGTTTCTTGAGGTTGTAATTGTGATATTATATGTTACATTATGAAAATTTATTGTAATAATATGATATTCCTAAAAAATAAGGGATTGGCCAAATAATATATATATATATATATATATATATATATCATAATAAAAGAACAACAGGGCTACACCAAATATTAATACAGCCACTAATTCAGATTTTGTCTTGCACTCCTTCTGTTTTAAAATTAAATATATAATTCTAAAAGTACAATTTTAACAAAATTTAATATTATTAAATGTGGATTTACATATATCTTACAATTTTTTCTAGTACACATTTACCCGTATAATACAAGTATTACTTTTAACAACTGTACCTGCGAATTAATTCTCAATTAATTATAATGGATTATATAACTAGAATATAATTTTTATATCAATATAAAGTCACTTTATACTTCTAAAATAGAAAAATATATATTTTTATGTAGAATGTACCGAAAAAGAAAAACTCTCTTAACTTGGAAGCGGAAGAGTATTTCTAAGCTGAACCAAAAGGGCTCCAACTAGCTGGCTAGGAGAAACTTTAAAGCAGATGTGGGCCAAATCACATTGCCAGTAAGATATCTAGCTTGATGATGGGCCTTTGGTCGAAAGTTTGATCCGCGACACCTTCTAACGCTATCAGGCAACCCCCATTACGTATCCTCATAAAATAATATGTATGAAATTGGGCTTTGGTTTTCAGGAACTGTATCACGATTCAGACCAAAGTAAAAAGAATCATGCTCTACGTGATTATAAATTTATGTCGATAAAAAAATTCATAATATAAATATATGAGATAACTAAGAATTAAGAATAAATTTACATAATATTATTTTGGATCCTCTTAACATGTGTTCTAAGGACACATGCTAAGCACACGGTTCAAGAAAATATTCTCTTGAACTATGTGCATCCCTTGATTTCTACATTTGCATCAAGTTCAAGAAAATATGCACACAGTTCAAGAGAATATTCTCTTGAACCGTGTGCTTAGCGTGTGCCCTGAAGACACATGTTAAGAAATTCCTATTATTTTATCTTATTTACATTACTTGCAATCTAACTTCAAATTCATCGAGATATATATTATTTTTAAGTAAAAATACTAAATGCAAGGTAAACTTGCCCATCTAGTTGTACACGTATTAAAGTGGCACATCATGTCTATAAAATAAAACAAAATAAAAGAATATAGAAATTAAATTTATTTTAATTAATTGAAAATAATACCTTCTAGGTGGGAGAACGATTTAGGTGCAAAAGTTGAGTAGTACATTAATAATATAAAAATTTTAAATTAAAAGAAGGAAATAATTTGAGCCATTGAAGATGGGGAGAGAGAGAGAATATTTGACGCCCCAAGAGTAGTGGATCATTGAGAGGTCCTTTTCAGTCACAAAAGCAGTTGCGTGCCAGATTTTGGGTTTGGATTTGGACTGGTAGATAAACTATTCGGGTCAAGTCAAGCACACCACACCACACCACACCACAGTCCACAGAGATTTGTGGGCCTAGATTGAATTAAAATACCATAATTATTACAGAGTCCATCTATTACTCCATTCAATAAGTAAGAGTATTCTATTCGGAGTATACAATTTTTGTATTTGTATACAATATTGAGCAATATACAAATAAAATATATTCTACTAGACCCCACTAGGTCCATCCCCGTATTTGAGACTCAAATGGAAGAGTTCAAGCAATATTATCCTGAATACAGAGTGTTTCGTGAAAAAGAGTTTTATTTATAAACCAAATTTTTTTAAAAAAATAAGTATTTATTTTTATTTCATGTTTATTCAAAAATTTAATATTTAATCAGATAGAAATAATATGACAACAAACTATTGTACCGTTTTAAATAATTATCAAAATAAAATTTAAAAAATTGACAAATAAAACAATTATTTTTAGAACATAGCTAGTATTTACTATTTAAGAGCGAGGAGCAATATGCCAATATTAGGGGTTGTGTTGATAAAAGTGAATAAAATGTTTTGAATGTATAAGAAATTTGAATAAATTGAATAAAGTAAAAGATCTGAATACAAAATGAAATGATGTGTTTGACGTGTATTATTCTATTTTAATCTTTTAAACTGTTATGAACAAATTTATTATGTAATTATGAATGAACAATGTTATCTAAAAAAATTAAATATAAATTTTTGAATAATCTTTGAATAAGTATACGATTAAAAATATAATTTTAAGAATAAAACACTAAAAAATATTAATAACATTCTAGAGTACATAAATCAAAACAAAAGACTACAATAACATTCATTAAATTGGTTATCTAATTTGTTAAACAAAAATAATTTGTACACAACAAAATTTATTTACAATATTAAATAAGATGGATATTGAATGTAAATTTTAATTATCTATGAGAGTATGTAAGTAAAAATATCATTTAACACTACTTTTTACTCATTTAATTATAAATTTTTAGATAAATCATTTAGATACATTCAAAATTTAAAAATTATTAAATAAATAATCTAAATGACTTATCTAATTAAATTCAGACTTATTTAAACTCATTTAAAAAAAAATGAACAAACGGCCTCCTACTTCCGCTCGGTACTTGATAGAATTACTTAACCACCTAGGCTATGTTTGTTTGCAAGTATTACACTTGGGATATGACTATTAATCCCAAGTATCTTGTTTGTTTTTAAATTTGAACTTGTGACTATTAGTCAATGGATTATAAAATGACTTAATATGGGGGACTATTTAATCTCATGTCTAGCTAGATATTATAATCCCCACTATTTGGGATCAAAAATTTTTAGACAAAATTAACCCAAACTTTTTTTCTAAAATGATCATAACGCCATCATAAATGTCCAATAACAGTTGCCATAACGCCATCAGCCTTATCTTTCCCCTACTAAATGTGCATTCAGAGAGCAGAATTACTAGCATCAAGTAAAATAGTGTGTATAATTATATAATTTTACAACAATATAATTAATCAATAATATTATTAAGTAAAATTAAAACTTTGCATCATAATTTAAATTTTAAAATTTATACAATAAATAAATCAAAATTACATGAAAACTTTTTTTTATCATTTTTTTTTGGTTTATAAAATGGAGGTAGTATAGCTTGAGTTTGTGCCTAATGAATACTCCAATAATAGTTGTTCAAAGTTGTAAGACCCCGAAAATTTTAATAAATAGAATTTAATTTTCTTCTTCTTATTATTATTTTAAACAGAAAGGTATTAAATCGATAATGATAAAGTTACTAGTGAAATGTGACAATTGATATGTCTAGTAATAACGCTAAATCACTATTCACGCGATCACTATTCACGGGGTACTATTCACGCTAAAACGCTTTTACATTTTCTTCGATCTTCCAATTACGTCATAACGTTTATATAAGCTGGATACGAAAATTGTACGGTATAAATACGAAAGTACTATTCATACGAATATACTATTCATTTATACAAAAAGTCAAACTAGTATGTCGGGGAATATTCCTTATGTCGATTATAGAAAGTGATAGAAATTAGCGGCAAAACTTTAACCGATAACTGTTGAAATACCCGGTGATAAAAAGAACAGTAAAACGCGTTATTCCACAGTAGCACACGATATTCCACAGTAGCACACAGTGTCGTACAGTGTTTTATATTATTGATTTAATAATTGATAAAGTAACAATTGCACAATATCTTGATTCAATAATTGTTGCAGTAGCATCTGCATAATATTTTATTATTTGTCACGACACTGTAACTCATATTATTTGATAGGATATTTTAGCATTATTGACAATGTCTAAAAATTCTGTCAAGGAAAGGGTTATTTAATTGCGCGCCATTTTTATGGAAGGCCCCCTCTTTCCTGGGAATAATCTGGTTGTCAGTATTGCGAGTATATGCTATCTGTGATATTAATACATTTAACACAATAATACAGAAAAAGGAATTTATTGTGATAATGGAGTTATTTTTATAATGGAATTATCTTTTGATAATGGAAGAAAAAATGGATGGATGATATAAATGGAAGAAAAAATGGATGGATGATATTAAAAGAATATGCCAAGGGTATAAGCGTAATAAACCAAGAAAAGTTGGGGAAAAGACCAAAATGCCCTCACCTTGATTTTCCTATAAATAGGGAAAGTTTGCTTAAGAAATTTCACACTTTCATTGCCTATACTTTCTCTTTCTCTCTCTCTAAATTTCTTAAGTTCTCTTAGTGTGCTAGGCTATTGTGAGTATTTGTGATAATTCTACTAGTATTGTCCAAAGTTAGTAAACTTCATAGAAAGCAACATCCAGTCGTTTGTTAACGAAGGTAGGGAATATCATTTCTTTCATACTCATATATAATATCATTTACTTTCATGTTCGTAAGTGATATTATACTCATAAAGGTTGTTATTCATTTCTGTATTAATTTGTGAGGATAACCTGTCCGTGCGGTATGACGCATGCCTGGTGAATACCCTTTTGTATTCATTCCTTATTACTCTGTGGGAATAACCTGTATGTACGGAGTGTCGTACCTGGTGAATATCCCTTTGCATTTGTTCCTTATAAATTTGTGGGTATAACTTGTTCGTGCGGATTGACGCATACCTGGTGAATAACCCGTCGTATTCATACTTATTAATCTGTTGTGGAAATAATCTGTCTACACGAATTATCGCATGACAGGTAAAAATCCATTTGCAGTTTCATATATTCTGTTATACTCATATAACTTATCATTTCTTTTGTACTATTTAAGGGATATCTTTTTCTTTCACATTTCTCCATTTATGATAAGAAATCCTTGTTTGTTTCCAAAACCTTATTTTTAAATGGAGAAAATCCCTGAAAATTAGTAGAATATCCTTAATAGTTTGTGCTTCATTTAATATCTTTTCACTTGAATTTTTCTATACGTTATAGTTGAAGCATGAAATAATTTCTTGAATATCATTCTTGAATTTGACTCCACAATTTGGTTATCGTGTTGACAATTTGGTCAATCTTTGATACTGATTAAATTATAAAGCTTTTCTTATCCTTAATCTCACTGTATCATTGTCGTCATCCTCATCCTCATACTTAAATTGTGGTGATAGTTATCTTTGGCCCGTAGTGCAAAGATGAACTGGCGTGACATGATTTTGACCAAACTGTGTATTGGTATAATCATGACTTTTGGTGTTACAAACAAAGGCGTATGGTGAAAGTTCTCTTTGGCCCGTAGTGCAAAGATGAACTGGCGTTTGGCATGATCATGACCGGTGATTTTACAAATAAATATCTTTGGCACGTAGTGCAAAGAGAGGCTGTTGAACATGAATTATTGATTGGTGTTACAGGGACAAAATATTGGTGGTGATCCTTTAACTTATAGAAGATGGTAGATATTATAATCTATTTGACTCTTCTAATGGATTGTTCGTTCTGCTGCAGTTGTTGTTGTTGAACAATTATAATATCTTTAAATCTCTGATTTATTATTGTTGAAGACTAAAGATAATTTTTATTCTTCATTATCTTAGTCATGATATTTCTTACTGGGCTATTTGTGCTCACCCTTTTTTTCCTTTTTGTTCCATTGTTCTCCTCAGGAAAAGAGAGTGTAGCGGGGACTAGCCGGGGAATGGAGTGATGGTCCGAGATAATAGAAGTGTCTCAATACCTTACTATTAGTGTGACAATAAGTGTATTGAGAATTTAAGATGTATTTGTATTGTGTTATCGTATTTTGCACAACACTTATTAGTTGTAAATGAGAAATTTCGTATTTGTATTTGCATTTTGTGGAATGTTATTGGCGACTCAAAATGAGTTGTGTGGACCTATTTTGGGGGCGTCACAAAAGTAGTCATGTTCAAAGTGAATACTGTGAACTCACTAGCTTATTTTAGTAATATTTAAAAGTTTATAATTAATTGTTCATCATTTTTTGATGTATAAACAAGTTTAAATTATAATTTAAAATATATTATTATTAGTAAGGGTATAATAGTTCAAACGATATTTTTTTATTTAATTCTTTAATTAATCCTGAAAAAAACAAACATAACATGATATTATTTTAAGTTATCCCATAAATAATCTCATAAAAAATAAATATATAATTATGACTATTTAATCCTAAGATTAATAATCTTAAAATTATAATTCATACTATTATAATCCTGAAATTCCTGACGGACAAACATAGCATAGTGTTACAAACTTAAAATACTCCAAATGAAATTGACTGTGATACACAACACAACACCAGACGCAAACAAAACAGAGCAGGAGTCAATTGTAATTTGAAACAAAAACAATTCAAAATAATCCGCTAGGACCTTTTATCGAGCCCTTTTCGCGCGACTAAGACCGAACGGGAAGTTTGTCTTTCTTCTCCGCCTTGTGTTTTATTTAAGGCTCTGCTGCTTTCTCTCTTCTCCCTATCCAACCATTTACGCCCCCTCTCTCTCTCTCTTACCACCAAGCCAAGGTCCGCAATTCAAGGAATTATCTCTCTCTGTCTCCCTCCCTCCAACTTTCTCTCTCTTTGCTCAACTTTTTTGCCAGTAATTTTAACTATTCACCGGCGGCCTGTCATCGCTCAACTTTCCGGCTATGGAGACTACAGCCGTAGCCTTAAAATCAGCTTCCTCTTCTTTCTTCTCTAAACTCCCCAACCTGAACCCTAACCCTAACAGACTTTCTCATTCCAATTTCACTACCTTCGTCTTCAAACCTATTATCAAATCCATCCAAACACCAAACTCTGATCATCTCAACCCTCCATCTCCTTCCCCTCTCAAGTCCAATCTTAAAACCCCTAATTCCTCCACATCATCGTTCTCCTGCTCCGCTGTTACTTCTCCTCCATCGCCGGTTTCTGATCTCGCCGTAACCAAGCTCCACCGCCTCACCGCTGAGTTTCAATCTCTCTCCGAGCCAATCGACCGCGTCAAGCGCTTGTTACACTACGCCACTCTCCTCCCGCCCTCAGATGAATCCTTAAAAGTGATTTCCAATCGAGTCATGGGATGTACCGCTCAGGTTTGGCTCGACGCAAAATTAGATAACCACGGAAAAATGAGATTTAAGGCAGATAGTGATTCAGAGATAAGCCGGGGGTTTTGTTCGTGTTTGGTATGGATTTTAGACGGAGCGGCGCCGGAGGAGGTGTTGAGTATGAAAACCGATGATTTGGCGGCGCTGAGCGTTGCATCTAATTTGCAGAATTCTAGGGTTAATACTTGGCATAATGTTTTGATAAGTATGCAGAAGAGGACTAAGGTTTTGGTGGCGGAGCGAGAGGGGAAGCAGCTGGGAGAACCGTTTCCATCTCTGATCGTGACGGCTGAGGGTATACATGCAAAAGGTAGCTATGCAGAAGCCCAGGTTCGATTCTGTGACTTCCTTCATTTTATTTCATGCGCTTGGAAGCAACTATGGCAAGATTATGATCAAAAAAAGTTCACCAAAGTTCTTCTTTTTGTATTTTTATTCTTTATAAATATTTCAACCATAATTTATGTCGATATTCTCAGTTGATTGCATTACTTACGAAAAAAATGATACTCAATTGCGTCACAATTCTACAAACACAAGTTAAAAATTTAACTTTTCCATGTACTTTGAACTCCATTTTATAGTTTTTACTGGTGTCTTCATTCTTAAATATTTACTGATGAGGATTAGCACATTATCTAGAATCCTTTTCTTTTCTCTGTTCTCTTAATTTCACATTTGATCTATGAAACTTGCATCTCTTGGCACATTTTTTTTTTTTGGTGAAATTTCTATTTTTTGTGATGATGACCCTCAACTTTTGCACTTGAGTCAATTGCTCACTATACACTGAAAAAATATAGTGATCGATTTTCTTCATGTGTGAAGCAAATAGTGGCATTGCGTCAGAAATGTGTATGTGATTGAGATCATACTTTGCAAGCATAGTTTTGAGGCTTAATTCATTATATAATATTGTGTATTAGTGTCTATTGGTGGGTAATGAATTATATTTGTGTTTTTTAATTTAGAATAATTAATTGCTATTTCTCGTGCGGAATGTTCGTTTAAGAATCCTAAGTTTCATAGTAGTTTAATTGCAGGCAAGATTTTTGTTCCCTGAGGACTTGAAAGTTAAAGAACTTGCCAGTTTGCTAAAGGAGAGGAAAATCGGCGTTGTTGCACATTTTTACATGGACCCTGAGGTCCAAGGTGTTTTGACTGCTGCACAGAAGCTATGGCCTCACATCCATATATCTGACTCGTTGGTTATGGCAGATATGGCTGTCAAAATGGCTAAAGAGGGATGCCGTTTTATTACTGTTTTGGGTGTAGATTTTATGTCAGAAAATGTGCGTGCAATCCTTGATCAAGCTGGCTTTCCAGAGGTAAGCATTAATTAGCTCCCCCACCCCCAAAAAAATAAAAATAAATAAATAAATAAATAAATAAATAATAAAAAGTAAAATAAATACACAAATACAACAAGCTAGATTCAATTATTGATTGCCACACTGTTCTTGCAATTTTTAATCCCAAGCTGGTTACAGTTTTCAGTACATATGCATGTGTAGACTCCCCTTTTCCGCAAAATGATAGTACTACTTTAATTTGTCTTTAAAGACTAAAGACTGCTACTTTATGTACCCGTATTTGTAAACTAATGCAAGAATGATGGCTTTCTGCTTTTGGCTTTCACTAAAGAAATAAGAAATTGAAATTCAGCAATTGTATATTTACTTCTTTCTTCTTCTTCCTTTTCTTTCTTTTTTTTTTTAATTTTTTAAACTTTGAGTTGGAGTTAAATCCTTCAAAATACTTACTTGTGTTTGGTGTTACATGGTTGTTTCTAAGGGAGGAACCCTGGGGAGCTGCAGGGACCGGGCCCCTCTCAAACTTTAAATCACCATTGAATCTAAAATCTTTTATTTATTTATTTATATATACATCCATATGTATTTTATACTTTGGTCTCCTGTCCCTCTAATAATTCCTTATCCGTACTTTTTTTAGGATAAAATCCCTTTTGGATACATAAGCAGACTAAATTATAAGGGTTCTTGACTTCTTTCAACAAATTTTCTTCCAATACGTTTTATCTTGTCCCCTCTTTGGCCATGTAGATTCGTAGTGCCATATGCTAATGGCAATGCCTTACTTGCAGGTTGGTGTGTACAGGATGTCTGATGAACGCATTGGTTGCTCTTTGGCTGATGCTGCTTCTAGTCCTGCATATATGGATTATCTTGCAGCAGCTTCTGTGTCTTCTCCCTCTTTGCATGTCGTCTACATAAACACTTCACTGGAGACAAAAGCTTATGCTCACGAACTTGTGCCGACTATAACCTGTACTTCTTCTAATGTTGTGCAAACCATCTTGCAGGTTAATTTTCTCCTGCATCTCATATCATTGTGCTATATGTCTATATTAACTGGAGTCTTTCCCAATTTGGCTGAAGTGGCTCTCTTTTTCAGTTTATTAATGCAAGTGAAATTTGGTTATTTCCCTAGGCATTTGCTGAAGTACCTACCTTAAACGTATGGTATGGTCCTGATTCCTACATGGGTGCAAACATCGTGGAGTTGTTCAAACAGATGACTATAATGAGTGATGAAGAAATTGCCAAGATACATCCTAAACACAATAGGAATTCAATCAAATCATTACTGCCTCGTCTGCACTATTATCAGGTTATTTGACTTTGATTTTTGGAGATGATGGCCGTTATTTAGTATTTACATGATGATCTTATGTAATTGGTATGCATTATTCTTAACCGGATTTGTAGAGGCCTTGTTATATTTTCACGGTACCACCTGTCTAATCATTTCCAGAACAAAAAAGAAAACTGGAGTATTTTGTACTTCGCTGAAATCTATGTGTATATAACGTATTGTGAGATAGCTCAATTTTCTTAATGCAATAACTAAATTTGTGACAGGATGGAACATGCATCGTACATCACCTCTTTGGGCATGAAGTAGTGGAGAGGATAAATGATATGTATTGTGATGCATTCTTAACTGCTCATTTTGAAGTCCCTGGTGAAATGTTCTCTCTCGCTATGGAAGCAAAGAGAAGAGGAATGGGGGTGGTGGGTTCTACCCAAAATATACTAGATTTTATAAAACAGAGGGTACAAGAGGCTTTGGATAGAAATGTCAATGACCATCTTCAGTTTGTGTTAGGAACAGAATCAGGAATGGTGACTGCAATTGTCGCATTAGTTCGCAAATTGTTAGGTTCTGTAAAGTCTGCCTCTACAGAAGCCAAAGTTAGTGTTGAGATTGTCTTTCCTGTCTCATCAGAGTCGGTGACAAGAACGTCAAGCACTTCGTCTCATGGCCTAAGTTTGAATGAAGTTGGAGATTTCATGAAAGTCCCAGTTATACCCGGAGTCGCAAGTGGGGAGGGTTGTTCAATTAACGGTGGCTGTGCATCCTGTCCTTACATGAAGGTATGCATGTTCTTAGTGTTATTATATACTCGTCGCATTATTTATTTATTTTTACGGTTTTTCTTGATCACATCAATCTACATTACCGTACAATGTGATGTTGCCTGGTGTTTAGATACCCACCTATTGGTATCTTTATATACAATTTTTTGTCTTTCCTAAGTTGCATTAGAAATATGAAAAGGTGGCATAATTGCTTCTATCATCTTGTTATTGTCTGTTGGTACCGAGTACAGAAGCTACTTCATTGCTTTGTAGCTTTTGCTGCAAGTTACACGATGATGTCAGTAGCATCGTTTTGTGAGTTGCTTTATCTCAAATTAAGTTATGTTGATCCTTGTCTCCATCTAGCGATAAGTTGCTTCCAGCAGCAAGCTCGGAAAACTTAGTTTCTATTAGTTTACTGATTTAAGTTACAAGTAGCATCCCGCTGCTTAGATCTGGTGAAGTCCAGTGGAAATGTGAACCTTCCTGAACCAACAGCGGTACAAAAGGGTTTGGGTTGCTTCCTCGTCATATTTAGTAGTCGAAACTTGATTTATTTATTTATATACTTGATGAGTTTTCAATTGAAGGCATGTTTAATATAGGACATTCTAGATTTACTTTTCTTTTGAATGGTCGGTATCTGAAATTGGCTTCTAACTTTGGGCCATCTTTGATCTATCAGATGAATTCTCTAACATCACTCCTCAAAGTTTGCAAAAACCTGCCCAATGACAAAGATAACCTTTCAGCCTACGAAGCTGGAAGGTTCAGTTTGTGTACCCCAAATGGGAAATTAATTGCAGATGTTGGTTGTGAGCCAATTCTACATATGAGACACTTCCAGGTTAGTATCATTGAAACTTCACATCTCTCTATTGTGGATACATATCATTTTTGATTATTTAATCAGGTCTCCTTTGGATTTTGCTCGTGCAGGCTACCAAAAGACTACCCGAGAAGCTCGTCAGTCAGATCATTCATCCTTCAAGCAACCGAAGACCAGTGTCGTCGTTTAGTTAGCGCAGATTGGAGCTGGTCAGTAATGTGATGCTGCAATGCATGAGAAAGCCTGGAGTGGAGCAATTTTTGTTTAGCAAGAAGATGCCAACATACAAAGATTTTGTCTTTTACACCCTTTCTTTATCATAAGTTAACACTTCGATTTTTTACTGATCAATTTTATATTATAGAAGAATGAAGTTGATGTATTATTTTTATAAAATTGTACTATTCCAAATGCGGTTTGAAAGAAATTTAAAGTCATTTACTGTGTACTAGACAATGGATAGAATATTGGATTTACAGTAGTTTGGAAAATTTTGTTTTGTTTATTTAAAATATGCCATACTACTAGTCAGTTTTGCTTTTAGAAATGGAATGTTAAAATTTTATTATTTCTTTGCAATTTTCATTTTAGATGAGGACAAAAAGAGTTTTACTTCATCAAATAAATTATTATTTTTGTAATGTCACTTTATCAATGGATGAGAAGAGGCCTTATAAAACTAACCATCAATGTTACCTATATTAAAAAAAAAGTACTTCTATTGATAATATTATTGTTCCAACAAAGAGTATTGTTCTAAACGTTTTCTGAATTATTTCATCCGTCCCAAATTAATTGCATTTCTAGGACTTTTTAAAGTCAAATTGACTATTTTTAAAATTAATCTTTTTACTATTTTTGTTAACATATAGGTGAAGATATTATAACCAAAAGAAAGTATATACAATTTATTACTAATTTCAATTTTTATAATTTTAGAAATATATTTATATATGCTTAATTATTAATTTTAAAAATAATCAATTTGACTTTAAAAAGTCCTAGAAAAGCAATTAATTTGGGACGGAGGGAGTATAATTTTTAAAAATATATATATATAAAATAAATAGTAAATATGTTATTTAGTAGAGTTTATTAATATAAAAAAAATACCTATCACCTGAAGCAATCGTACGAGGTTACTAAAGATAAATTTTAAAAAAAAATCTCTATTTTTTAAAATTTATATAAAAAATACATTTTAGTTATCTTAAAAGGACAGATGAAAATATGCACGCTGAAAAATAGAGAAGGTTAGGTTAGGTTAGACTTTCCAATCACCACAAGAAAGAAAAAAAAGAAAAAAGAAAAAAGAAAAAGATTATAATTAGAAGCACCGACGATGTCTTTTATTTTCAGTACCTACCTGCCCTTTTCTGTCTATCTCCTCTCCCTCAGCCCTCTCATAATCTGGTTGGGCGTCACCGGTATGTAATTTAATTCCATGTTTCTGTTTCTGTTTCTTCTCCTAATTCTAACCCTAATTTTATGAGATGCTATTCAATTATTTGATTTCGATTGAATAATATATATACATTGCTACTTATTTATGGATGTTCTGATAATTGTATATTGAAATATCAAATATATATATATATATATATATATATATATATCAATATATGGAGTATAGTATATATATGTATGTTAAGATATAATGATGCGTTTTTCTGTCTTAATTTTTCCCTACTTTCCTTTTCTCTGTGTGAATTTTGTAGGTTATTATGGAAGTTACTGGAATCTCCCTGTTTTCCCTTCTTTCACATCTTATTAAAGCTGCTTCTAGTTAATTTTCTTACTATATTTTACAAACTTCTTTCTTTCTTCCCTAGTTAATATAGTTCCTTTAGTAATTCCTTAAAGTGGATGTAAATTTAACCTCTACTGTTTGTGGTGTTGCCAAAAGAAAACAGATTTACTGTATTCAAGCATTCTCCGGAATTGTCACAGATCAGAAACCCTCATACTCCTAGAACCGGTATATTGTATATGAAATTTGGGGGAAACTAATATAACCTAAATCAATGTACTAGATTGGACAACAAACAACAAATGTATCTGGATGACAGTGTTGACCAAAATAACTTAATAACTTAAGTCACATTACAACCTGTTGCTTTCCACTTTTGTAGGAGCTTTCCAACTTTAATCAGCTGCAACAAAATAATAAAATGAAGTAAAGATCCAACAAGGCAGGTTATGATCATAATGTTGCCGGTGATCAGACATGCCACACACTCAAAAGTATTAACCCACGGAAACCCCACCTATTTCTTTGATAATGTTATCATTTAATATTTGGTGCTGTGACAGCAAGTGCATTTTACTAGAACCTTTGCGAGTTTATAACTGTTCGTCTTTTACATGTTATAGTTTTACTACTAACATAATTTCCTATTCTAGCTGCAAATGGGCTCTCAAAATGGAATAGTGAGTGCACAAGGAAAACCTCTTCTTTCATTTGGGGTCATATCAGATGTCCAGTATGCTGATATTCCTGATGGGCGCTCATTCATTGGTGTTCCACGATATTATCGACACAGTATTCTTGTGTTACAAAGTGCAGTCCAGAATTGGAACAATCACCAGAAGCTCAAATTTGTGGTCAATTTGGGAGATATAGTCGATGGGTTTTGCCCCAAAGATCAGTCTTTAAATGTTGTTAAGAAAGTTCTAAATGAGTTTGACAACTTCAATGGCCCTGTCTACCACATGATTGGCAATCACTGCCTTTACAATCTCCCTCGCCACGAGTTAATTCCATTATTGAAAATTCCTGCTCTTGACAGATATGCTTACTATGATTTTTCTCCTATCCCAGAATACAGATTTGTAGTTCTTGATGGCTATGATATCAGTGCCATTGGTTGGCCCGAGGATCATCCAAACACTGAAAGGGCCTTAAACTTTCTTAAAGAGAAGAACCCAAATTCAGAAAAAAATAGTCCAGAGGGGTTGGTGGGTCTGGAGAGAAGGTTCCTCAAGTTCAATGGTGCAGTTGGGAAAGAACAGTTGGGATGGTTAGATTGTGTCTTACAAGATGCAACAAAATTAACTCAAAAGGTGGTGGTGTGTTGCCATCTGCCTCTGGATCCTGGATCTACATCCCAAGAAGCACTTTTGTGGAACTATGATGAAGTAATGGACGTGATACACCGGTACAACTGTGTGAAGGTTTGCCTAGGTGGACATGATCACAGAGGAGGACACTCGATTGACTCACACGGGGTACACCATCGTGTTCTAGAAGCAGCCCTGGAATGCCCTCCAGGCACATATGCTTTTGGATATATAGATGTTTTTGATGATAGGTTATCACTTCGTGGTACTGATCGAATGGAGAGCACAGACATGGTTTTCACACCTTGAATATATATCAGCCTGTAGCATCTACCATTTAATTTTTTTTCTACAAGTGATGTGGATTGTATATTTATGTATTAGACAGTAATTATGTAGAGAGTAATTATTTCTTACAAGCATTGCATCTTAGCAACTGGCAAGTTCTAAATGTTGTTTCCTTTGGAACGAGCTAATACATCAGCTCATATAAATTCCATTCTGTTGGGTCTGGTATGGTTTTACATTTCTGTGATTCTGTCTATTCTAGTATGTTATGCTTCTGAAATTATATATGGATAATTATTATCAGTTGTGTAAGCTTATGATATGAACTTACAATGGAAACTTGGATACAATTATTAAAGAAATCATCTTAGAACCGTGTGTGTGTGTATATATATATATTACCTCATCACTAATTAAACAGCAACATAAAGCCTTATTATATCATCGGAAAACCTAATAGTATGCATTGGATGTGTCTATATCTTGCAGTTATTGATAGTGATAATGTAATAATATTGTGATAGGTGGCCAGTGATTATCATTGATTGTGACCGCTGATGATTACGATCATTTTTAGCAAATGACCTGTTATTTAGCCTCAAATATATTATTTCCATTCAACTCTCTGTCTCTGTCTCTCTCTATATCTCTCTCATGCAAGAGCTTATCTTAAACTCATTTGGTGATTGTACGGGTTATGGATGCAAGATGACAGCCAATTTTAGGTTATATAATACTGGTAGTAGTTATTAAAAACACTACAGGGGTCATCATGCTCCTCTAATTTACTGTTAGTTTTATCTCTAACATATCAAACTACTCTGTTGACTTCTTGGAATGTGTGCGTGAGGTAAATTTTATGAATTAATTAATATATCCAAGTTGCTGAAATATAGGAATCGTGATGGTTCCTGGATGGAACTTTCTTTGATTTAATTTCACCTCATACAGATTATGTAGCTTTCACCTAGCTCATGCAAATTTATAGTAAAACTCTTATAATAAGTGAATATTGTTACAAACGCACAAATTTCATATATAATTGATGATGAAGAGTACATATATATGATCCAGCTTTCAATTATAAGCAAACACTAAAGTGAGCTGAGCAAGCCTAATATGGATGGAACATATATAGAGGCACTTCAGTACTTTTGTTGGGATGCTTTTGCCTTCCTCTTCTCCATGTAAAAGAAGCCAGCCAGGGACACAATGGAGAAAACAGAGAAACACACAGATGCTATATCGAGCGAAGCATGGCGACCACTGATTGCCTGGATCTCGAACAAGTTGGTTTTCTTAGCAACATCAGTGGCTTGTCCGTATGCAACTTCGTGTTCCTCAGCATTGAAAGCATAGGCCCTTACAAAGTAAGTTGCAGTGGGAACATCTCTCTCTATAGTCCACGTAAAGGAGTTGTTGGAGGCACTGTATGGCTTAGACACAATCTTGAATTGGCAAGTCTTGTCCCTCGATAACTCGTCTTCCGTTTTGCGCCACGCCCGATCGACTTGACTAATTGGTGCGTAACAAAGCTTCACCTTTACAGTTTTGTAAGTTGAGTCTGTCCCAGCTGGGAAAGTATTGTTGAATGACCATGTCACTGTGATTTGCTCCTCCCCAGCTTTAAGAACTGCATGCATGCAAATTCATTGTCACAACATTACTTACTAAAACAAATTCATTAATTGTACTCATAATAATTTATAAATATATATATACATTATTTATAATTTATAATTTATTTAGAGATCAAAAGCACACTGCACATTAATTACCTAGAGTCAAATGGGTCAATTTTTGTGTGCAGCAATATTGTTTTACTTTTCTTGATCTAAATAATTATGACAAAAAAAGAAAAGAAAATCTATGAAGTAAAGAAATTGTACCACGAAGACCAACATGCATATATATATATATATATATATATATATATAGGCTTATATACTTTCTCTATTCAAAAATTAAACATACATCTTTAAAATAAATTTTTAATAATATTTGTTATCAAGAAAAAAGAAAGTCAAGTTTGACTAAAAATTAGACTGAAAATGACATAGTATTTATGAGCACCCCAACCGTGCTTATTAGGAAAATCAAAATGAAATCATTTATTTTATGTATACCTTGCCCCGACTTAGGTGAAGATTTGACGATAAGCGTATTTTGGAGAGTGGAGAAGGTGCCGGAAGCAGAGTAAGTGCTAGCCAAGCAAGAAAGCAGAAGCGAGAGCACAAAAAGAAAACCAGCTGGAACCGCCATTGATGGGTTGCTTTGTTTCTCACTTGAAGCTCGAAAATTTATGTGATGGATGGTAGTGATGATGAAGAAGAAGAATTAAAGATGGGATTGTGTTGCAAGTACATACCTTTTGGGGGATGGTGGCGTATTAAATATATATAGAGGAATACAAAACGAAGACGAGAGGAGTTGGGACGGAATTTTTTTAACTTTGTATAAAAAGTCAAACACTATCCCAAACTAAACTTGGCTTTAAAGTATGTTCAAAGGGTGTGGTTATGTTGGGTGTTTTGGAAATATGGAACGGGTTTTGAGTACTATACTTTATTGATTTTGACTTTCCATTTATATAGGAGTAGTATTGTTTTTCGTTGTCATCTTTTATGGATTCTGTGTTTGAGGTACGCCGTACCATATAGAGAAAGAATATATATATATATATATATAGAAGACCTACTTTATAGCAAGCTCACTTATGGATACTATTTTAGTAAACTGATTTGTAATTGTCTATTATATTGTATTTTGTATTCTTCCAAAATTTGTCTCAACAGAAATTTATACATTAGTCTTCTATCATAGTGGAAAAATCTAATTTGAACAATTGTATTAATTGAATTTTCTTGAACGAGATTTCTTTTGAAAATACAATAATGGTGAACAGTTCACTATAAAATTCCATGAAGTAGGAATAACAAATTTATCACTACTTTACTTTATGGTTAAGTAGTATGTCGCTTTGTATGACATGTTTTGGAAGAATCAACCAAAATATTGACTATTACACTTAAGAAACAGATGAGTAATATATGTAATATACTTCAATATTGACTATTCAACTGTATTTTGGCCGACCTGCGGCCAGGCTCATTTCCTCTTGGCCGCATGTTTTAATAGCGGTCAATTTGAAAGTGCAAAATAAGAATATAATAGTCATTAGTCTCACCACCGAAGGTCCTATTAATTGTCAGGATTAAATCTTATTCAATCTCACTTTTTAGATTATACAATAAACGATCGGAGATTAATTTACTGAAATAGTATCTATATCTAATAATTACTATAAAATAGGTGCCTATATATATTCATCGTGATGTCGGTATTAGAATTGTGTTGTCTCTTAAATGGATTGAAAGGAGGAAATAAGCAAGAGAATGTAGTAGTATTTTGACTCGCAAGTCACGTCAGAAGTTGGCCGATTAAAAGTTATCCCAAGTCCCAAAAGCCACGACTTTATGTACGCAAAAACAACAATCGCCAATCCCCTGACATTACATTACTGTACATGATTACATACACCCCACTATTAGAATTCCTCCGTCTTAAGATAAAAGTCTTTATTACTATTTTAGTTAGTCATAAGTTAAATGTTTACTTACCTTAAATAATCTATTTTTTACAATAATTTGTGCATAATACCCTTAATATTAATTATCATATTTTTATTCCCTATGCATATTTATGGAGCATTACTAGTCATGTGCAAAAAACTATGCAATTAAATGAGAATTTAAATATGGATAATTTTGTCATTTTATCCTTCTTTTTTAATATGCACAAAAAGTCAACCAGAACTTTTATCTTGAGACAAATGGAGTATTAATTATTAATGTATTTTAAGTACCTCCTTTTAAAATCAAAGATTGACTTTCTAAGTTTTTCTCAATAACATACCCCTTTCCTTCCAAAAAAAAATGTCTCATGCAGAATTTGTAAATATTAATATTAAATTTTTATTTCATACTTTTCTTTAACTTTATTGACTGTTTATTTTGATTCTAATGGCTAGATAAACAGAATTGTTGAATTCTGAAAGGTATCTGCTGTGATTTTTTGTACTTGTGATATATTATATCGGAAGAGTGAAAATTATCACAGTACTTTAAGCACGCCTCAAAATTAATAATATTTTCTTAATTTTTTTTTAATTTTCATGATAGTTTTCTAATTATTTTTCATAGTTGTTTTCTAATTATTTTTCAACAGTCTTTTCATCGGGCTCGGCAATATTACTTGAAAGGTACAAACAATTAGTATGCTGAAATCTTTAGGTCCAATTCAATTATGACGGTCATATATAACACCAAATGACTGGGCCTTGGGCTTAAATATAATCCATTAAACAAGGCCTTGTATAACTTCAATGTAAATAAAATAGGGTTCTTTACGTAAGTATACAACAAATATAAAGTAATTATAAGAAAAGTGCATCAACCAAATAATTACAAAAAGAGTGTAATTAGGACCCATATTACAAAAATAATACAATTCACATTAATAAGAAAACCTAAAATCAAGGACAAATAACTGCCATAATTAATAATTCAAATTCAAATATTTGAATCTAACAACAAAAATAAATTCAAATTCAAAATAATAATTCAAATTTAAATATAGAAATTCAAATCTTCATCTCTCTCACGTACACTTTGAAATAATAGTCCGTCGTTACACTTCACATAATCCACCGCTATTCCGCCGCGAATCTCTGTTGTCCAAAACGCCAATGAGAATAGGAAGAAGATTCGCCCTATAAAAAGTTTAAAAATAAATAGATGTAACTTTTAATGTTCTGAAATTTTTTTTATAACTATTTTGTTACTCATAAATAATAAAATGATTACCTTTGTATGAATGATTGGCTACCAACTGCATCACATTCAAACGAAATTGGTTACCTTGGTCTTAAGGTTTGGCTACCAACTGCACTATGAAAAAACTGCAGGTGTAGTTGTGAATTAGTTACTTTAGTATGAAGGTTTTGTTACCTTTGTACGAATGTTTGCTTACCTTGATCTGAAGGTTTGGTAACCAACTGTACTAAGAAAAAATTTAAAGTGTGGAGGTTGATTGGTTATTTTTATATGACAGTTTGGTTACCTTGGTATGAAATTTTGGTTACCATCATCCAGTATTCATATCCACCGCCTGAATCTTCATACCCACCTCCATTTTGACCCTTCATTTTGAGAAGCTACTGGAGATATACAGTTGGTTGACTCATAAATATATACATATATGTATATATATATATATATATAATAAGATTTGGGGTTAGGGATGAGAAAGGATATGAATTTTATAGTGGCATTGGCGGCATGGTGTGTGTATATATATATATATAATATATATATAAATATATATATTTATATAGAATCAACTATCCATGGAAACCATTGGATGTCAATGCTGTAGTTAAATTGCTTGAAAAACAGTCAAATCCTCAAGCTACCAATTTTGTTGATGAATCTTACTTAAGGAGTGATACAGATGAATGTAGGGACTGCTTCACTGACGGTTATGGCTCTGAAGATGCATGGGACTCTTCCCCTCGGAAGAAGAAAGTGGGCGATAATTGCAATGGTGGAACCATGGAGAGCAAATGATATGATAAGATTTCTGACAATATGTGGAGGAAATATCTTACTTAAGGAGTGATACAGATGAATGGTGTGTGTGTATATATATATAATATATTTATATAGAATCAACTGTCCATGGAAATAATACGTTGAATGAAGAAGAAGGGTGATTATTAACTGCAGTTGTTATAGATGAGGATAGAGAGAAGAAGCCATGAGTATAACTAATCCCTAAATTAAGGAATTTTAATTGAATACTAATTCCCTAAATTAAGGAATCCTAATTGCACTAATATTGTAAATAAATATGGAAGTGAATTAGTTGTGTAAAGATTTTATGAGTGCACTAGTGTTGTAATTATTTTTAAAAATGTAATAGAATATGTAAATCATCCAATAAAATAAAGGGTTAACCATCCCCATCACTTTCTAATGACTTACTAATGAATTGAATAATATATTGGGGGATTAACGGAAATGAAAAGACTTCTCTGTGCGGCAGGCCTATATGCTGAGAATCGAATAAGAGGAATCTACCCTTTAAAAATCAGTGTATCAGAAGAAATTGGAGAAAAAATATAATAAAAGAGAACCAAATCTAAAATAAAGAATTGGCCGAGACTTATTCTATAATTAATTCTTTTTATGAAATGTAACTAATTAGTATACTGTGTGCTAATAATCTAATCTTCCCTTGTTATCCATCCATACTATGGCATTGAGTTTGATTTCATCAATGAAATTTGATATTTACAAATTCGATGGGAATATTAGTTTCAGTCTTTGACAGGTTCGGATAAAGGTTGTTCTTACTCAGCAAAGCTTGAAGAAAGCCATTGTAGGGAAGCCAATGAAACCTGAAGATACGTCTGATACGGATTGGGAGACGAAGAAAATTAGCGAGATGTTTGAGTCAAAATGAAAAACTATGGATGATAATGCACTTTCGACAATTCAGTTGTGATTTTTGAATGATGTGTTGCAAGAGGTGTTAGCGGAAACTACAATTGACATATTAACAAAGTCGTTACCAAATACCAAGTTCGAACATTGTTTGGACCTGGTTAGTGTTCGATGCACTTAAGTTGTGCATTTGAGAAGAGGAAAAAGTTCATTGTTTGTGCTATATTTGGAGGATTCAAGTCAATGTGGAGATTTATTAGGTATGGCATGATTCCTTATTGGATTTGGATTTAGGTATTACCTAGAATCCGTTTTGGTTTAAGGAAAGTTATCTTTCCTAGTTATATTCAATTTAGTATTTCTTATCCTATTTGGTTATGGATTTTCCTATGACCTATAAATATAGGTGCTAGGATTTTGGAGAAGAGATATTCAGATTCATTCAGAAACATTATAAGAATTTTCATAATTCTCTCTTTATCTTGTACTCTTCAAATATTTATTTAGTGGATATAATACTATGTACATCAACCGTATACAAAAAGTTATGCACCAAGATTAAGATTTATGTGTTGTTTATCAATAAAAATGTGTAAAATATCCAATTATAAGTCTCATTCCCTATTTTATCTCATTTTTTATATTGTGTGTGCATAACTTTTTGTATATAGTTAGTGTTCCTAATATTAAGCTGACTTTATCTTAATATCATGATGATCTAAATCCAACAATTGTAAGAAAAACGTAAAGCACACATTACATTGTGGAATTGTTTTGGGGAAAATATTATTAATTCAACATCATGTAATTTAAAAGTAGAGGACTTTAAATTAACAGCTGACAAGAAATTAAAAGATATAAGAATTTTGGATTAATTTGGAATCTTAGAACAGGCAAGGCTTGAAGATCCAATGCAGGAGGAATTCAAGGTAGTTCTAAACCAATTACTGTAAGCTTGAGTTCTTGATTAACACATCCATCCTTACTGGCTAGCTAGGGTAGCATCTTGATACACACACACACACATATACTCCTATTAGAGTATCAAAAGAACAAGTTCATTCATAATTAATAAAGACAAAATTAACATTGGCATTTGGCAATCTTTTTTCTTTTTTGGTTGATGAAAACCTAATTAATGT
Source organism: Aralia elata (assembly GCA_034770075.1). NCBI lineage: Eukaryota > Viridiplantae > Streptophyta > Magnoliopsida > Apiales > Araliaceae > Aralia > Aralia elata. Next base: position 4,793,905 of record CM068378.1, read on the forward strand.
CTACCAGAAGTTTTTGTCTTACCATTTGGCAAGAATTGAAACAGAATCTCCCTTTTCTTGATACCCCATCATCAACTTATTATTAATTATAAAATTTGACTAATTCATCTTCAAGTCATTTAGACATTTTCAACACAGCAAAGTCTTGTTATGTGTATATGGAAACAAGTCTGGTCTCGACCAATATGAATTTCCACACATTTAAATGCAGTAAAATGACATGACAAAGTACAACGGGAGATCATCAATATTTTCCATTCTAGGATTGAAAATTTGGGCGGAAAAATAAGTCTCGGTTCTTCTAGTTTTTTAATTACTTCTCCAACTTATCTCAACAGTAAGTAGAACAAAACAATGCAGTAATTAAGTATATATATTAATAGTAAGGAAGAATACAAAGTTACAAACAACCTTTTTTTTTTATAAAAAAAATGATTAGTTTTCCCGTACATCCTCGTCAAGGCGGATGTATACATAAATATACACAAAAAGACACCTTCCTCAAATGCCGGCCAAACTTTTTTCTTTCTATCTGATCAATGCCTCAATTGTATAATGTATGATATGATCATGAATAATTAATTAAAGACCACCCTCTTGTGTTCTCAGATAACAAACAACATATATATATAACCGGCCAGTCCAACACCTCTGTTTGTGTGTGTTATTTTGTATATGCATGCCGGTAATTAAGTAGAAGTGAAAAATTAAAGGCCCACATGGAGAGGAGATTCAACAGAAACAGTTTTGCAAGCGAAACCAAAGGATCAGTACTTACCCTGCAAAAGAAAGTAGCAGCTGAGAATAGGCCGCGATCAGTGAGCCGGCCAGCTGAACAAAAAGCAGCACCGGACCTGACCGATTTCATGAATGACATGTTTTTTGGGACGCCAAGCAATGAAAAGAAAGTGTACAACTTGACTGGTGGAGACCAGTTGACGGATGATATTGGACATGAATACGAATTCGACGATTTTGATTCGAGCACAAGGAGTACAAACAGCAAGTTAACTCAAGAATGGCTGGAGGAAGCTAAGCGTATGGTGGCTTCTTCTCCTCCTTCTCTTTCTCCTTCTCGTGGGTGTGAATCTCCGTCTCGGCTGGGTGGATCCCCAAGATTTGGGGTGTCTCAGCTGCAGCCGCCCAGATTATCACTTTCCACATTTGATCGCAGAGACCCCCTCTCCAGGTCTGCTAGAAGGTAAGGAGTATATATACAGAGGACAATTAGCTAGTTAATTTTCATATTTTGGAGTTTTGGATCCATAAAACAACTACATATACGTTATATAGGGGTTTACAGGGGCGGATCTACTTAGAGGGCAACATAGGCACCTGCCTATGCTGACTTTTTTTTTTTTTTTTTTTTATTTTGGTTTTTTTTTTTTTTTTTTGTAAAAAGAATGGGGGCTAATTTTTAATTTAGTAAACTCAGGGGGGCAGATTAATAAAAAAGTTAAACTTGGTATATCAAAAAAAAATTCCATTAGTTACAAAAGGCTGATCTATTATTTGCGGTGAGAATTTCTAGTTGAATTTCAATATTTTTGAGTACATATTTTTATGGGTTATAGTTTTATGTAACTAAATTAACTCTTATTTTACATATGTAATCATCAAAAAAACATAAAATGATCTAAAAAATTTGGCAGACAATTTTCTAGTTGAATTTCAATATTTTTGAGTACATATTTTTATGGGTTATAGTTTTATGTAACTAAATTAACTCTTATTTTACATATGTAATCATCAAAAAAACATAAAATTATCTAAAAAATTTGGCTCGGGGGCGCAGCCCCCGAACCCCCGCCAAATTAAAATCCGCCCCTGCTGAGAATTATTCCTAGATCCGCCCCTGATGCCTGCAGATGTTTCTCTTCAGATTTCATATTTTCCACTTCTATTCTTCTCATACTGATACGGAGATGCACCCTTAATATCACTCGTGAAAGGATTTTCTTTAATACATCATGCTGATATTAGGGGTGCGTTCTTAAAATCACTCGTAAAGGGATTTAGTCACGGTTGACGCTTAAGTTGGCTCAAGAATATACCCTTACTTTTTTTGTTAGTTTGGTTATAACAAATGTTATATTCTTAGGGCCTGTTCGGGAATGACTTATTTTTTTTGACTTAAAGTTAAAATTTTAGTAGATTTATAAGTTAAAATTTTAGTAGATTTATAAGTAATAGTGTTCGACATTATTTTTACTTATAAGTCAGGAATTAAAAGTAATAATTGTGGATGTGTTCGGTTAATAATGACTTATAAGTTAAAATAAAACAAGAAGATTATTAAAATGTCCTTCAATAAGGAGAGCATTAAAAATAAAAGAGGGTATTTTTGTCATTTCATAGCTGTTGACCAATTTAAAAAAAATGACTTATAAGTCATTTTTTTTAAGCAAGTAAAGATTACTTATTTTTTTTGACTTTTGTTTCGACTTATAAATATAAAAAAAAATTGTTCCCGAACACTTTTTTACCTAAACTACTTATAAGCTGGGTTGTCAACCCAACTTATAAGTAGTTCCCGAACAGCCTCTAGCTTTAAGCCTTTAACTCTCTATTTGTGAATCACAAATGCAGCATTGTAACTGTTACAACAAATTTAATAAAAAATTAAAAAACTTACCCATTAATATATGATGTGATCTGTCAACTTCGTCATAATCAAATCCTTTACAGGCATGCATCCCTTCTACCTAAAATTTTACTGCTATATACCCAAAAAAAATTGCATATACAAATATTAGTACAAGAAAAGGAAAAATAGCGATATTTATGTTCGAGAACAAGAATTATACCGATAAATATTCTTTTACCTGTTGTATACCGTCTCTTAACTGAAATAACAGACAGAGAGCGGTTGACGGCTTAGGAGGAGAAATACTCACAAAATCAGCAAAGAACAGCAGTAGCCACACCCGAAAAAATTCCCATACCGCCGCCTTAACCGACTCCACACCGCCACTTCCCGCCGCTGACATTTCTCCTGCTTCCGCCGTCCAAAAATGGTTCTCCAACATTCTCAAGCCCACCCCATCCGACCCAACCCCACCACCCATCCCCGACCCAAACCCCCCTCTCCCTCCTCGCTTATCCACCCACCGCCGCTCCCGATTCGAGAACCAACCCGCCTCACCATCACCGTCCATACCCGACCCGAATTCCCAATTTGTCCCTCCTCGCCAATCAGTACACCGAAAATCCCGCTTCCAAACCGATCCAGCCGCAACCCAACCGCAGGGAATCCCACCTCCGCCTACCAAACGTACCTTCGCCGCCCCGCCGGCACCGACCCATTTACTCTCGCCTCCAAAACATCTCACTGAATCGGTTCACCGGAGATCCATCTCTTCCTCCACCTGTACTTTGCCTGAAAAACAAGTCCTGTCGCCTCCAAGAAACTTGGTCGAGTCGGCTCATCGGAGGTCAATTTCTTCGTCTACGTGCTTGACTGATCGCAATTTGCAAAACTCTAGTGATGTGAATGGACAGTTGAAAGACCTTAATGGGTTTTTGAAGGAGCAAAGAATACAAATTGGGAAGCTTTTGAGTGGGGAGATTAATGGGAATGCCAAGATTGTACTCTCCGGACCTTCAAACAGTTAAGTTTTGTTGTTATTTCAAAGTTATTTCTTATATTTTTTTATATTTTATTATTGAAAATTTTGTACTAATTATACAAGTGTTGAATCTGTTGAAAAATATAATGAGCTTTCTGTTTCAGTTTTTTTTTTTTCCTGATTTATTGCTTATTTTAGGCAATAATCTATTTTTGGATTCTTTCTGAATTGCTTACTGGAGCTTATATATTTTTAATTCTAACCCTTCTGCCCTCAAAAGGAGAGTGATAATGTTATTTTTTTTCATCATATGTTTATGCAAAAAAGTAATTTGTAGAATTATTCTAATATTATTTTCAGCTAATAAAAAAAAAGACATCCCGGATTATTTCAACAATTACTTGTAAGCAATTATAACTTCAGCAAAAAATCACATTTTTGACAATTTTTTAAAGCTTTTAAAAAAAATCCTATTGTCCTCATCAAACTCAGGCAAACTTTATTAGTTTTGCGGGAATCATATAAAACTGGTGAAGTTAGGTTAGTGAATGCTTTAATATGTTGCCAAAATGTAATGATTTTCGGAGTATATTTATTTGAGGACTTCCTATTCGCCTAGGTGATTCATATAATTAACCACAGTTGTAACAAATCTGGAAAATCTTCTAATGCATTGTGTTTACTCAACTAGAAAACTTCAATACTGGAGTTCTAAGGACAACAAAATACTACCTGAGCTTGTCTGATATTGGGATTGTTTGCAGGTACAAGTTCTATGGTGTCGGCGATTTGCTATTCTTGGTTGCTGGAGACTAAAATGAGGAATAATAAGGAGGGAATTAAGGGAGATGGCAGTCCAGTGGTTGTGGTGCCTGTGATGAATGTGAGGAGGGGGAAAATGTGGAAGCAACGACAAGCAGCATGGCTTTTTCACCATGTCGGCGTTGATGCTAAAGCACTGCTCTTTTCCGAAGAGGTTCTGTTTCATACTTTACAATACAGCTTTAGGAGATTTGTCTAATGTAGAATGCTATTGATCAGTATCACAAGATGTTATCATTTTGCTCGAGGTCTTAAGTGTTTGTGAACATTAGCTTACTTTTATAGAGTAATGTGCTATCAGGTAGACTTGGAAGCACTAATGATGGCTAAGAAATTGGGCATCCTTGTGGTCGGGCAAGATATCCTCAAAAGTAATGGTGAGGTCGGTATAAATTTAGCATATTTTGATACTGAAGTGTGGAATGTGACATTTTTATTACTAGATTCTTCAGAAACATGAATTTCTTTTTATACGTTGTTTATACAATATGCTGTTGTATCACTAGGTTGGATCTCAATGCACCGTTCTTACAGATAATTACTGTGAGGATGCCTATGATCTACTTGACACCCCTATTCTCAAGAAACTTCTGGTAATAGATTTAACCCATTTTAAGTTTTTTCTTCTTCAGTCTTCTTTATAAGCATTTCCCTTCAATTACTATTACCAAATTTATTTAATTTTTTCTTTTTCTTTTTTTTTTTTGGGGGGGGGGTGTTGGGATGAGGGAATTTTTCTCTGCCTTCTTCAATAAAATATGCCTTTTATTCAGTGAACTCAATAAAATTTATAATTCAGCTTGCAGGTATTCTGTTAGACACACAAAATTTGAATATGTCTACAAAATTGTCTGTGACTAGAGATGCCGAGGCTGTCCAGTTGCTATCAGTTGGCTGTACCCCAAATTACGGAAATGCTTTATATGATCAGTGTATGCTTTTCTACTTCTATTGATAATCAATGATATAATATATATACTTTAGCTGGGTATCATGAAAGACCATCTAATTTTATTCTGCTCCTCTCAGTAATGCAAGATCAAAGGGATGGTAATTTCTTTGAAGCTTTGAGAAGCAACTACGGAAAGCCTCCTAGTGAGAGTAAGCTATAATACTATTTAGACTTCAATGAATTATTTTGCTGGTTTAAATACAAAATACAAACACCCCATGCCTAATTTCACATGGATTTTATTGTCCGAAAGTCTAAAACCTCATTTATGGTCGGGATATCATGATAGCTAGATGACAGATGTTGATGCTTTATAAAGTTGGTGTATCTCAAGGATAGTTGTCTTACTCTACTTGGGCATAATCCTTGTCCTTGAGAAGAAGTCTTTTATCTAGATCCAAGTACTTAGGACAAGCCTGCTTGAGTTGGTGTGGGTTTTATGGTATGATGAAGCTTTGAGTTTGAATTCCCTCCCCTTTCCTTCTCTATAAGTTCTTCTCCAATTGGGGGTGTTCAGCAGATGAAAAATATAAAAAGGAAGTGCACCAATGATTTATATGCGTGTGTGTATATGTGTGTGTTGAGGACTCGTGGGACCTGCTTATAACTGCCATGTATATCTAACAACATCATTTTGTAATTATGTAAAACTTGTAAGAGTGGGCCTAACCTAAACCATGGTTTTTATTGTTACATAGCATGAATTCTCTGTTATCTCACCTAAGTACCTTCATCTGATCAATTAGGAATTGTTTACATACAGTCATTGGATCTTCCATCTTTTAATTTTCTTTTTTTTTTCGTGTGATTATTGTAGGTAACAATACTAAAGCACCTATGGAGCACAGAGCGTCTTATCCTGAAGCAACTGTACAAACTTTAGGTAAAAACTCTAATCATGGGAGAACTGAAAGAACAAGTAATACATCTTCCAAGCCAGGTACAATTTTCTATTATTATTACTTTCTTTAAAAAAAAATAGAAAAGATAATAGTTGCATATACTGTTATAACCTGAAGATCGTTTTTTTTTAATTTTTTGATATCAATTAACCTGAAGAAATATCCTGAAAAGGAAATCTTTATGTGCCTTACTTATTTTTTCCCCTTTCGGGACATTTCTTACCAAAGAAATATCTTATTATCAAAGCAAGTGAAGCATCATGGTATTAAGTATGTGCATAAGAAAAATGTTGTTTGCTATGACATAAATAAAAATTGACATCATCTCCTTTTATTTTCCTTTCGTGCAAAATAGGAAAATTTGCTTGAAAGTATAAGAGGGACTCCTTTGACTAAACTTTTTGTTTTTAATTTATTTTTATTTTTTGCTGAAAAGATAAAAATGAGTCCTCAAAATTGGAAAAACGCTGATGCCGAAATATAGGCTCCACTTTCCTTTACCGATTACAAATGTACTCAAACTGGGAAATGATCTGGCTATGAAATTTCTAGCAGCATGAAGGAAAATGATGTGTTAGATTGGGTGTATGGATAGAAATTGTTCTTCTTGCTTACTGAGTTCATGGGAACGCATGTAAAAGGATGGTTGGGCCCGCAGAAGGGGTAGGTTGGTGAATGATGCTATCAGTAAAAATTTACATGTATTTGGATGTCAATCTGAACAACCTTGTACGATAAATTGACGACTAGCTAGCCAGGGAGATGTACCCTCCCACAGTCACTCTTAAGGAATAGACTTTTAACATGTTTCACACATTCAAAAGTGAATTTAGATGTGAAACTGCAAGCAATTGAATATTACGCAGTGATTACTTAGAATATAGGTTGTTCAACAGTGTTACTTGGAACGTGGTTCGTTCCGATATGCGGTACGAATACGGGTACGCGCTACGCTACATAGCTAAAACGTGGTACGCTATTGTATCTTTATATAAGTTCTTATAATTAGGAATTCTCTTAGAATCTAGATGAAATAAACCTAAGTTCTATAGAATTGTTTTTTGTTGAATCAACAAGTTGATTGTTTTATAAATAGTTTAGGACAAATGTAATATTTGAGCATCCAATACTAAGTTAAAATATTGATATTTGTGCAATTATAAGTAAAACAACAAAGAAATTTTTCGGTACATTAAATTTAGAATATTGGTACGTAATAGTGTCGTGTTTGGGTACGTAAATACCAATATGCGATTCGCTAGGTCAATAAGAGTATCTGGTAACTCTGGGACTCACTTCAATATGTTGTACATTTAGAAGCAAGCTTATTTGGGTGCATCATGAATGTTATAAGCTAGAATGTCGTATCAACATAGTTTTTGTTGGGGGTATTAGTAGTAAATAATTAGAAATCCAATGATAGTTGGCAAAGAGAGAGCATATTATTTTTTTGTGGGAAGGAGAGTAATAGTTGGAAGGGTACTTCAGTCTTTTAGCTATATAGTCTATAAATATCATGATGTATCCAGAAAATCCGATACTTATTTTAATGAATTATAATCTGAAAACCAGTTCTCGTTTATGAGTTACGTGGATCTTCTACGTCCCCTTCTTTTCCAATCCCCCATTCTCCTTTGAATTCTCTCTTTTAACATCCATGAAATTGCTTCGTAGCTGCAGTTATTTGAGCACCACAGTCATGACCAAGTGAGGGTCATGACAACTTGGTATCAGAGCAACTTTCCTGGCTCAAGGCTTCCTCTAATCTTCTATCCTCTTCTCAGTCCTCTAATCTTCTTCTTCTTTTTCTTCTCCTCTTCTTCAAACTATCTCAAGTTCTTTTTCCTGTTCTAAAATTTACAATTGCACACCTGGTGTTTGTTGTATTGTTATAGTTAAGATACTACTTAGTTTTGTTAGAGTTTATGCCCTAGAGGCCAATTCTTTGATGTAATTGCTTAATATTTTTTTTGATATTATATTTGATTGAATAAATGAATTATTTTATTATGGTTTTATTTACTGCGTTATATAAATGTTAGCATAATAAAAGTCCTTAGAATAATGATACAAATTATATAGCTTCAAGTATGTGACTTGAACATGAGATTATGTAATTACAATTAGTATCATTACTCTTAAATGTTCCTAGTCGAGTATCATTGTTAATGGGACAACAATGATACATTGAGACTAGTATGTGGATTGACTGATGGCCAAATCTCATTGGTCATAAATATATGAGATATTGAGTCAATGCATAGGTACATGTTAGAGAACAATATACTGGACAGACCCACCATGAGAATTCTACGTGGAGCATTATGCAAAGTGTCATAAGCAATTCTCATAGTGACAATGATGTAATGATCCTCCGGCCTGAAATCACTATATTACTACACGAGAATTTATGTACTTTGATATCATCAAAGGTCACCTTTAATAGGGTGGACAATAAAAGTGATTATTGGGTACATCATGAATCGTGTAAGGAATATGAGTGATCTAGATGGAATTTAACCCTCCTATATATTAGGGGTGATATCCATAGGCTTCTTGATTGAGTAGGACTATGAAATGCATGGTCATGCTCAAATAGTGATTTGTTTGATATAGTCTACTCATTGATCAAGAAAACTTAGATTAAATTTTGAAGAGTATGACACATTCCATGGCTCGAGTTTAATCTAGGATGTCAAGGTTAAAAGGATTAAATTACATTGAAACATTGGTCACGAAAAGGTTGCATCGAATCACCGATCTTATTATTACTTGGGTAGCAGTGATGCATTACTAGATGCCGCTCATTGTTTATAATTTTATAATATGATTTTAAAATTATTGCCAACATAATAATAACCTATAGGGTCACACACTTATAACGTAATTAAAAGAGAATTAATTTAAATTGTAAGGATTTAAATATGTCAATATAATTGATAGTATTTAAATTACAAATTTAAATTAATAGGATAATTTGTATATATGTATATTAATTAAGTAAGACTTAATTAAGATATAATATATATAAATTCGGATTTTACTTTTCTAATTGGATTAGGGTTTTGGTTAATTCTTTTTGATGCTATATATATATATATGATATATCAGCTGTCTTTAGGATAGAGAAGAAAAAAACCCTAGCGGTTTTAAAAAAGAGAGTTGAGAGAAAAACTTTAGGAAATCCAGATCTTGGCGGCTAGTACCGCAGTTCTCTTTGCTGCAGATCGTGTGACGATTTGTGGAACGTTCGTGTGGATACCGTAGAGGCGCAGTTCCGTTGGATTGCGTTGAAGATTCGAAGCTGTTTCAGAGTTTTCCATCATCTCCATTCAAGCTCGGATAATCGGTAACACAAATCTAAACCTCTGAATTAATATGCTTTCGCATGGATCCTGTTTTAGGGTTTCGAAAATTGTTTTAAAATTTTTAAATTCCGCTACTTTTATGTTTCGAAAACCCTACAAGTTTAGTTGTTATTTCCTTCCAAAGCAACCATGACACCCTCTAGGAGGAACCAAAATACTCTATTGCAGCTGGATTTCCTAAGTTTTAGAGACTATACCACTGAGAAGTTTCAAAGGATGGAGGAAAGGTTTGATTCTTTCATTGAGGTCATGACTAACTTCATGAAGCAATACAATTCAAGCATGAACAATGAATTTGAGAATCCATTTGGAGATCCTGGAAAGAGGCTAGCCCTTAGCGATGGCGGCAGCAGCCAAGAGTTGTTCAGGGACCCTAACCAAGCAAAGAGTGCTAAAAGAACTAACCTAAGGATACCAGAAATAGTCATGATGATAGAGATATTAAGCATCTCAAACTATCCTTCTCGGTATATAAGGATGGAGAGGATGCATTGAGCTGGGTAAGAGACTGCGAAGAGTTTTTCTCCATCTATAGGGTGCAAGACTTCAGAAAAACCCCTATTACTGCCATGATCATAAGTGGAATCTAAAAATCTTGGTATAAATCCTACAAGATGAGCAAACCTGCACTAACATAGAAGCAGTTCTCTGAGGCTTTTGTGTTGAGATTCACTGAATCTGGCCTTGGCAACATTTTTTGAGCAGTTCAAAGGATTTAAACAAGTCAAAGATATTAACTCATATTATGATGAGTTTGAATGGTATAAAGGTAGATTGCTGGAAAAAAATACCAAGGAGTTCTTTACAAGAAACTTCATTGGGGGACTTGGCGAAGAGACTAAAAAGATGGTTAAGCTCTTAGATCCTCAAACCTTTGAATTATCCTACAAACAGGCTAAGTCTTTTGAAACTCCCTTACCTAATCCCTCTACTCCACACATTAAATCTATAGTACATTCACCATTTCCCACTACCCAAAAGAAAGAACTTTTTTCCTTTTTCTCCTACAAGACTTCACTACTTACTTACCGTAAAACCACACCTGCAAACAAGCCCAAATGACTGACTATGGCCCAAAGGGATGAGAGAAAGGCTAAGGGCTTATGTTTCTACTGTGATGAAAAGTTCACAGCAGGCCATCATTGTGCTAGACCTCAAGCCTTCGTGATGACCAGTGATGAAACTGCTTGTGAAGACTATAAGGGACCCCAATTTTTTATAAAGAACCAGGGGAAACAGCAGCCTTAGAAGAGTCTCAAACTGCAACAGGACTGGTAGAAATAAAAGGGAATAACTCCAACCAAACCATATTAGTAAGTGGCTTCCACAATGGAAAGGAGCTCACCATGCTTATTGATGGGGGCAGTTCCTTGAGTTTCCTAAGTGAAGCAACAGCTCAGCTACTACAATGTGACATCCAAACCATAAGTCCCATAAGCATTACTCTCCCAAATGGACAAAAAATATGGATCCAAACCATAAGTCCCATAAGCATTACTCTCCCAAATGGACAGAAAATATGGAGCCATGCTGGTGTCACACCTTCACTTGGCAATTTGGACAACACTCCTTCAATACACCTCTATGGATTCTTCCTCTCTCACAATGGGATATCATTTTGGGGGCCAGTTGGTTGAAATAGTTGGGGACAATACAAATGAACTTTGACAACAAAACCATGTCCTTCCAGCAAGAAGGAAAGAGCATTAGTCTGTTGGGAAATGGTGGTACACACTGATATTGCTAACACCAACTCTTCTTGCCATTACTTGACTGTAGCTCAATCTATATGGATGGTACAACTCATTGAGAGCTATGAGAATGATGCAGACACAACCTAAACTATCACTCAGTTAGCAGTCATAAAAATGGGGCCAAATGAATGGGAGTTAGAGCAAGGACTTCTGAAGTACAGAGGCAAATAGGTGATTGGTTCCAATGGGACTTAAGGAGACAAATTTTTGAGGAACTGCATGAGAAAGGGGTTGGAGGACATTCAAGTTCAGGGGCTACCCTAAAAAGGGTTGAACAATATTTCTATTAGAAGGGAATAAAGCAAGATATCACTAGTTGGATTTTTGAGTGTCAAGTCTGCCAAAGCTCTAAACATGAGTCTGCAAAAACCCCAGGATTGTTGCAGCCTCTCTCTATTCCTACCATTCCGTGGAGAGACATCGCAATGGATTTCGTAACGGGATTGCCAAACTCCAAAGGAAATGATATTATTTGGGTAGTAACAGATAGGTGCAACAAGTTTTCACACTTTTTACCACTCGGCCATCCAATAACAGCTAAGGGGTTGGGCCAATTATTCTTTGAACAAATTTTCAAATTACATGTAATTCCAAGTTCCATAGTAACATAGTAAGTGATAAAGGACCCCTTTTTCCTGAGAGACTTTTGGCAGGCCCTATTCAAAATAGCCGGTACAAGGTTGCATACAAGCACCTCTTATCACCCTCAGAGTGATGGTTGTACAGAAAGAGTTAACCAATGTCTAGAACAATACTTGAGGTGTATGTGCAGTCAAGTTCCTAAAAAGTGGAGTGCATGGCTTCCCATTGCGGAATGGTGGTTTAACACTACCTATCACATAGCTCTCAAAACTACCCCCTATCAAGTTCTATATGGGCATGAACCAGTACATTTAAACATAGTAGCAACCAGCAAGACTAACATAGCTATAGTGAAAGAAATGATGCACGAGAAGCAGCTTCAGCTAAGCATTCTCAAGGAAAACCTAGAAAAGGCACAGAACAGAATGAAGATATATGCTTATTAAAAAAGAATAAAAAGAGAATTTGAAGTTGATGAGTTGGTGTGCAAGTTGGAGCTGCCTAATACTTCAAGAGTACACCCCACATTCCATGTTTCCCAACTGAAGAAACACATTGGCCTAGCTAAAGCTAGCACACAACTTCCCTCAATAACTCCAGACGGCACATTTGATATGGGGCCTCTAAGAGTTTTAAAGCAAAGGATAGTATACAGAGATCAAAAGGTGATTCATCAATCCCTTGTACAATGGAAAAACAGAAGCGTAGATGAGGCTACTTGGGAAAATGAGGACTTGATCAGGATCAATCACTCCAACTTTTAGTTAAATCCACGAGGACATGGATTGGTTTAAGGGGAAGGCAATGTCATAACAGCATAGTTTTTGTTAGGGGTATTAGTAGTAAATAATTAGAAATCCAGTGGTAGTTGGCAAAGAGAGAACATATTATTCTCTGTGGGAAGGAGGGTAGTAGTTGGAAGGGTACTTCAGTCTTTTAGCCATATACTCTATAAATATCATGATGCATCCAGAAAACCAGATACTTATTTTGATGAATTATAATCTAAAAACCAGTGCTTGTTTATGAGTTACATGGATTTTATCCCTCCCCTTCTTTTCCAATCCCCCATTCTCCTTTGAATTCTCTCTTAACATCCATGGAATTGCTTTGCAGCTTCAGTTATTTGAGCACCACAATCATGACCAAGTGAGGGTCATGACATGGAACCTAGGGGTGCATTAGCAGAAACTTCTAGTAAAATTGCATCTATATGCCCTTGGATAATGTTCAGAATGTTTCATACTGCTTTTGAAAGTTATATATAGTTTCAACAAGATTCATATTGTTATACTAAAAATTGATCTTCTATCGAATTCAGAGCTTGTGACTATTATTTGAAGTATTTAGTATTTTTTTCTCTTATATAATTTGAATTGGAAACCATTATTCATTAATTACAATATTACATCGCTAGTTTCTAACGATCATATATTAATGAGTCAACTTTCTCATCAGTCACATAAATTTTATGGTTATTTCATCAATTTTTGAACGGAAATAGAGATTTTTCTGATCCTCTTTTCTCCTTGCAGCTAATTCTAAACCAGTTCCCGCACAAGCAGCTGATGCCTCTCATGGGAAGAATAAGTTTTCCATAGCAAAGTGGTTTGGCTTTGGAAAATGATGATAAATTGTGCATATCATATGAGTTGGTAGTCTGATGCTGGAATGCTAATTTTTCTTATAATTAATACAAAATCTGTGGTGGGAATTGTTCTTGGATTACACGTGGGGCTCTGCCATTAGTAGGACAGGTTTGGTTGCCACCCTCTTTTGTCTCGTCATTGGATTTTTTGTGGACATGTTTTGAAATAGACATATGGTTGGTAATCATATTTTTTTATTATTTTTGTATCTGAAAAATAATGTTGAGAGCTGAGTTAGTAATTTATAATACTGAATTGATGTTTAATGTACAAAATCTGTAAGTTTTAATTGTTACTATTGCTGCTGTTCATTACTTGCTATAAACTCTATGTTGCCCCCTTGTGAAAATTAATAAAGTGTTGTTACTGTTGTTATTGCTGCTGTTGAGAATATATTCATTTTTTACCCTTAAAAAAAAAACAGGCTACCCTTTTGTCCGCCTAGACCTCACTAACGGATAGTGATCATAATCTCATTCCGTTCTATATATTTATACACACGAGACTTTTTGTGAGACTTGTTATCCGAGACTTCCTCCCTTGCCTGTGGATCCTTTTTTACCTGTTATGGTCATTATTAAGTTTACTTTGCTCTAGTTTCTGTTGAAATATCACATCAAAAATTATCTTGATTTGTAGGAACTCCAATGAAAAGTTGGAATTATGGCCTCACATGTTAAGCAAAGCATTGTAATGGACAAACACCGGAAGGTGGAAGCAAAAAGTTTCACATGTTCAATTGACCTCACTCACTATTCTGATATTTGGCACAGTACCCACTTTTCTTTTCTTTTTTTTCTTTTCTTCTCTAGAAAAAAGGCAGGGGAGACAAACAACAACAACAACAACAACAACAACAATAATAATAATAATAATAGTAATAATAGTAATTAACGCATTAGGTATATGACAAATACCAACCTTCGGATAACTTCCAGTAATTATGCTTCTACATGCCATAAATTATGAGAAGATTTGTATTAGATTTCCAAATGATAATTTGACTTGAGAAGGGACTGCAATGATCAGAAGTGAGCAGGATTAGACCTTTGGTGTCATTGATTAAGTAGGAAGATTCTATGGAGGAAGTAGGCGAGATTAATTTAGCATTTAATTGTTTGTCTTCATCAATAACACTTTGTGGAGTAGATAGGAGTATATGTCGTCTGCTTCATTATGCTCTATGAAGAGGTTGTGCAGTATTGAAAATGGTACATGCCCACCAGACGATAGGGTGTTTATTTGCTTCTTTATTAACATTTGTTTCCCCTCATGATCCCTCCCCTCCGCTCCGCTTAGCGGAAACTGAAGAGCCTCAGCTATCTGTTGATTGAACTTGCATTAGCTAGCTACTTTATCATCTAAATGCAGATTCAAAATAGTATTTGCTATACTTGAAATCATGTATATATATTTAGTAGCAGAGCTGTAGAGTAATACTAAAAAGGAAATCATATACATCCATATTTGTTGCACATAGGTGTCTGTAGTTTAGTTTTCCAGCATCATATACATCAGCATTGTTGCAAGTTGAGATCAAGAAAGGGAAACAGATGAGAGAGGTTTTGGTGGGGAAAAAAAAAGATGGATTTGCATATGCCTCTAGATGAGGAAATATTGGGGTGGGAATGTGTGATGATACAATCTGTCCTGTCCTGTCCATTTATGCGTGCCCACTTGTTCTACCCAGCTGTAACTAACTCCAACCTCTTTCTTGGGTCCTACTTCCTCCTCCCATGTGCTTTCTCTCTATCCTCGACCCAATCTTCATCCTCACCACACTCCATATTGGCCCATGCCATGAGTTTTCTCTATTTTTAATTTTTTTTTCCCAACTATTCTTTGTCTGATGATGATACAACAATTGGGGTGATTCTCTCTCTCTCAATTATTCAACCTTCCAAGCATAAAGAAAAAGGCAAAACTCAGATGACCCACTTCCACTAATACCTTCAACTGAACCAGAACTCCCTGTCTTTGATGACGATGGTGTTGATGTCAAAGACGACGAAAATGGTGGCGATGATGTCATCGATACCGATGTTAGAGACGAGGATAACAAAGTTGGCTTAAAGATGAACAATGCATGCCTTAACCCAGGACTAAAAAGCCAATCATGAACATCCCAATACACTTCTATTCTTATTTTGTGGAGATGAATAGATTCATTACCTCTGAACTTCCATTGAAGATGCTTCACATGAATCACTAAATGCCCGTCTATTCTAATCTCCATTTCTGGATCAACCCCATTTAAAGAATTGCCGTGATTGATGCTGCCACTATTTTGACTCCTGTTCTTGCACTCAATTGATATCTCATGAAATCTACCTTTTTCATGGAATTTAACTCTTGTCAAGAACTTCCTCTTTCCGAATACATGTTCCTTCCTCGAAACCAAAATGGGATCAATAAGAGCTGGTCTGCATCCAGTTTTCCTGTATGCATCTTTCTTCAAATCACCAAGTAATAGCACAACCTCTTCATCAGATATAACTGCTACATAATACTCTGAGCTTGGCTCTGTTTCGCCATTGAATTTTGCAGCCTTAAGGTCCCAAAAAATGTCTACGGGCTTACCATCCACTACAAAACGCTTTGAGCCTTGTTTCCTCCAGAAATACCATGGCTTCAGCTCAACCTTACATGTATATTGGCTATCTCCCTCCGGCCCTTCCACGGATACAGATAGGCCGTGGAGTAACAAATTCTTGCACCATGTGACCGTGATTAAGCGACACTGATCAGCAATTTTAGTTCTGTACACAGACATGAATACACTTTGCCCTGACCTGGTTACTGCAGCAGGGTCATCAGTGGGCTTCTCCCCGGATGAGAAGCAAGCAGGAATGCCTATTGGATCTTGCATCATCATGAGAATTATTAGCTTTCTTGAACAAAAACTGAGCAAATTCCTCCTATTCAATTCAGGGAAGGTGCTATTTAGCCAACTAGATGAGGATTATGAATGAACCGGACTGACTGAGTATATTAGCATGGGGAGGGGTTGGGAAGAGAGAGAGAGAGAGAGAGAGAGAGAGAAAGAGGGATGCTGCCAGAGGGGTTCTTGGCAGCATTAATAAAACCGGAACATAAAAAATAAAAAATGTTTTCAACCTGGCAAATAGATGGCAGATGAAATGAGAGTGAGTGAAGAACAACCCTTTTATATTTAATACTAGTCTGGAACATTATTTGAGTTTTGTTACCTGATTTTCTTTTGTTTTAATAATGTGATTGCTTTATGGGTTTTCATTGTTTTACTTTAACTTGTCATTTATTATTGTTTTAACAAGACAACTTTTTTGAAACCAAGGTAGGTTTGATTCTGTAACAGCTTAAATTACATATTTCCATGCTTGGTTAAAAAGCAGAGAAGTCTACTTCACCAGATTTGGAGTTTAGGTTTCTACGTATATTGAAAGCGTCATTGGAAGCATGACAGCACATTAATTTGGGGTTTAAAGGTGACCAGTCAAATCTCTAAAAAAAAATAAAAAAAAAAAGAAAGATACAGAGAGAGTAGTTCATTGTCCAATGTTGGTCTTCATGAATTTATTTTTTATTTTTTTTACCATCTTTATAGAATATTCGATAGGTTGTATGGAAGAATTCAATCTTTAAAGTTTTCCTTAAAAAAATGTTGAAGAAGAGAGAATCTAGGGTGGTGGGTAGTTGCAGAATAGTCTGAGGTTGCAGTTGTAGATCTGGTCCAGCTCTGCTTCAACTATGGGTTCAAGACAAAGAAGTAGTAGCCCATAACAAAAGGACAAGCAAAGATTAGGGTTTGGTTGGAAATATAGAACTGGATCATCTAAATAGGAAGTACTCCTACTAGTTCTGGTGCCTTCTTTTTCTTTTTCTTTTTTGTAGGAATAATGTTAGTCCAGAGCAAAGTGATAAAGAGACTAACTAGAAGCAATCAGTCTTATCTCAACTAGCAAGAGCATGAAGCGGATGGTTTTGTGGTACTATAATACACTAAAGTAAAAAATTAAACTCCAAAGGTTACGGATTTCAAGAAATTATATATAGCATAATAAATAGTAAGTTACTGCTTTGCAGTGAATGTAATGAAAAAGATTTAATAATTCAGTTGCTTAGAAACACAACCTATGGTGTCATGGTTGGATAGTTTTAGGTAACCCAACTATAAGGTTATTTGCGGACTCAATGCCACCTCATGACCCTGTCTCCATTTATAAAGTAGTAGTAGTTTTTTTGACTTGGCACTTAATTACTCTTATATGGGATGGATCTATCAGTAAGAAGTCTATATGAACTAGGTAGTTGTTAGTAGATGGATGATTTTATTATTTAAGATTTGGAAAATGATACTACAACAAAAAACATCAATAGGGAAATCAAATGTATTGTGTACCATTTCGTCTATATATCTTGTTTGAGGAGAGATGAGAGAGGAGAAAGGTTGGAAGTTGTCGTTTGAAATTATTTTTGTTTTATCTTTTATAAATATGAATATTTTTTATTTTTTATTTTTGGAGGGGGGTGTTTAGGGGTTACCAATTTGAATTTGATGTGAACTTGAATAGGGAAATAAGGAGTGAATGAAAAGAACAAAAGTGAAATGAAGAAGGATGGTCCCTAAGTCTAAGCATTTGAGTAGACTTAAAAGCCTAATGGAATAAAAGACCAGAAGAAGAAGAAAAGGCCTAGTGAGAAATAAGAATTGAAGTGATGGTCTATGGTGCTTTGGCAGTAAAAAGAAGCACATAGGTGTAGTAGGAATTTTGTGACAACCTTCCATATAGTGATGCCCCCGAGTCATAAACTGAAAATCTAAAACATTTAGTAGTATCTTTTTTTATTTTATTGTCATTTTTTATGCACTTGCAATATTTGAAGCTAAAAAATAAAAAAAGTTTTTTTTTTTTGTTACTGAAAAAGAAAGAAAGCAGACATTAATAAATATTAAACAAATGCAGTTCATATTAGAGGAGGAGTAAGAAGAGGTCATAACAACAGCTCCTCAAAAACTTCCAACCACCTATCCAGAATTGGTGTGTGCTATGTTTTTGAATATGTCTAGAGTCCGACCTTTTAATATGTACTCGATTGCCCCACAATACATATTTAAAACATGATTAATTTTTTTCTATTTACAAGTTTATCTCTTTAATTTTTAATATTGAAAGAAATCATTAAATTTGTCAAAATGTGGGTCCTGCAAATGTCATATCATATCATATCATATCATGTACTCTATGAGATAAAAGGAAAAATCAAAGCCGAATAAGATTCTTAATTTACCATCTGAATTCGTATTAGTTTTAGGCTTATTGGGCTTTTGTGGTGTTATATTTGTAGTATCATCTTTTTGGGATGATGCACTTACCAAATAAGCTACATTTGATAAGCTGCATCTGTAAAATGATAACTCAAATGTGTTTAGCCTTCAAAAATCCATACGCACCAAATTCTTAAAAACGAAAAATACAAATGTCAAAACCTCTATGACCTTTAGAAATTGTGATTTTAACATAAGCCACTGTTTTTAAAATGAACAAGTTTAATAGCCCCCCCAAGGCATGGACTAGTCTAAAAGTTTTTCTTTCAAAATTTTCTTCACTTCTTTGTGATATCAATTTTAATAATATTAATATATCAAATTATCATAATATTTATAGAAATTATAATATTATCATTGCATTACAATATGAATATACAACTTTATTTAACGCAAAAAAAAATGAAGTATAAAACATTAGACAAAAAAAATTACTGAAATTAATAAAAATTAATAACACGATTACATGTCAAACTGATAATCCCATATTTTATCTCCAAACTTACATTTTAACAACTTTTATAAATAATATATAAAAACAATAATTTCACTTAAACAATCAATAATATTACTTGTTTAAGATAAGTATTACCTATTGTGTAGTGTTTATGTTTATTCATATAAGATACAAAACCAAATATTAGTTTATATAGTCTAGTTATTAATTATAAATTTGTACAAATAATAAAATAATGAAATTAATTAGCTATGTAATGTGTTTAGTGACTCAGGTAATAATATAGCATATAGATAATAAATAGCAATGCGGTTAAGGTATAAAAAGAAAAACAAAAAAGTTACGCCACCAAAATCACCAAACCAATAAATTCATTCTCTCTCTTAATTATTCCAAGTATATCCACAATATAATGTTTTGAGATTCACATCTACGCAAAGAAAAAAAAAATAAGAAAGAGCTTCATTTGGCATGGATAATTACAGCAAGAAAAAGAAAGTCTTAATGTTTTTAATTTTTTTATATTTTTTTTAATTACTCTATTCATGGTCAAATTTAATTGTTAATTGTAGATCTAGATCTAAATGTTTGATACCTTCTTTCATCTTTTTTCTCCCTTTTCTTTTAGATTCGACAATGAGATTTGAACATCGGCGATATAATATGGGTATTCTCTGGACTTCGGCGAGCTATTTTTAGCTTCTATTTCAATTTTCAGTAATTAGAACCATTTTATCTCATCATCTTGTCGATCTTGTGTTAGCAAATTGCTCTAATTCTATTGCCTTTTTCGATATTTCTTTCCTTAAGCTCTAGGTCACAAACCTCAAGAGTGAGACTAAAATATTATCAAAATTGCGGTGGAGAATATGTGACTGAATGGGGTATATATGTTAGGATAGAAGGAAAGAAAGAGACGAAGGAGAGGAGAAGAGGTTGCCTTGTTATTTGGACCCCCTGCATCAAAATTCTAACAATCGTTCAAAATCCTGTTGAGTTGAACCGAGTTAGCTTAGTTAATTAGTGTGAGTCGATTCCGTTCATATAGATCGCCTTACGTCTCTTTATATATAGGTCTTGATTTGCTCCAAGTACGAAGGGAAGGAGAAGAGGTTGCCTTGTTATTTGGACCCCTTGCATCAAAATTTCAACAGTCGTTCAAAATCTTGTTGAGTTGAACCGAGTTAGCTCAGTTAATTAGTGTGAGTCGACTCCATTCATACAGATCGCCTTACGTCTCTTTAATATATAGGTCTTGATTTGCTCCAAGTCCTTTAAAAGTTTTATTGTGCAATAATTAAGCATTAATTTTTCTTTTAGTTTTTATTTTTTGGTCGTTGTCTAGAGATTTATTTTTTGCTTAAACTAATAAATGTGCATATAAAAGAAAAAAGACTTTAAACTCCATCGTTTTTCCTCTCTCTATAGTAGTGACTATTCCACACGCGTTGCGTGTGTAACTTACGTCTCTTTTATATATAGGTCTTGATTTGCTCCAAGTCCTTTAAAAGTTTTATTGTGCAATAATTAAGCATTAATTTTTCTGTTAATTTTTATTTTTTCGTCGATGTCTAGAGATTTTTTTTTGCTTAAACTAATAAATGTGTACAAAAAAGAAAAAAGACTTTAAACTCCATCGTTTTTCCTCTCTCTCTATATATATAGTAGTGGCTACTCCCCACGCGTTGCGTGTGTAACTTATGTGGAGTAAAAAATTTTATAAAATTTAGAGAAATAAATAGAAAAATATACAATATTAATATTAAAAAGGATAAAATAGTAATATATCTAAAATTATAAGAGTAAAAGAATAAAAAAAAAGGTGTGATATCAAATTACCAAATTTGTAAAGTAAGCTATATGGAGACTTTATAATATAAACATAGATACAAATATAGATTTCTCTAAGAGTGTATCCTTGAAACAAAATTTACACAATCAAGTAATTTCTTTGACAAAACTCATTAATAATTTATAACTGTAAAACATGATTACAATATAGTTGGTGATGCAAAAACGTCTGCAATGAGATGATTAAATTAAATAAATTGTTCAACACAAGTAACCAATAAACTTTGCACTAATTAAGTAAATGAAATTTATATCTTATATTCAGAAGAGTATAAAAAGAAAAATAATATTTGTGTCAATAAATATTTGATGAAGTTAAATTGTGATCAACGTGAAAATGTATGTTATAAAATAAAATAAATTAAAATATAATGTTTCTTAATTTTTATCTATCTTATGTACACATGTACTCACAATCATAATTCGATTCAAAATTTTCGTAATGTATAATAAAATTCTTATAAAAAAATAAAAAAATATACACTCGCCGGAAGAGATTTTTTAAAACAGTGCGACAAAAATATTATTGGATAAAGATGCAAAATAACAAACTAACGGGGGTAATTTCGTCCATGAAATTTCTGATCATAAACCTTCTCCAGTCATCTGTCCTCTTTCCCGAATAGGAGTAGGGTTTTGCATCCATTGTTGAAGGAGTTTCCAAGTTCCTCCTTTCACCTTAATTCAGATTTGCCCTACCATAACAATCGGCGACAGCACCTTAGCCCAACAGGTCCGCTATTCTCTCTCTATATATTTCAATAATACGGCTGATGTAGATATTCATATACTGTTCTCGGCTTTTATTTCGGGTACTTTGTGCATATTACTTCTTAATTAGTAAAGTACTTGACAATATCATTATTTTCAAATGCAGAATTTTACTGAATTCTAGAAATGCAATCGTTTTGTGGGAAAATTCGGTTGGTCACCGGGCATATAATTAGCAGTTCAAAGCTTGTTGATTCTATATCAACTAGGGGTTTTCGACTCATCTCTTCAGAACCTAACCCTTTGGCTTCACTGGGAGTTCGTGGGATCTCAAGTGATTGTTCTTCAGGATGCTTATCCCGATTAGTCCCCAAATTTGCTTCTGGCTCGGTATGATTACAATGCACTTTAGACTATTGTTTTTTTGGAGGTAAAAACACTCATTAGGTATACTGAAGAATTGATATATGATTTGTAATTTTCATCCTTCTTTGTTTGTACTTGGCTGTTCACACTATTAGGGAATGAAAAATGAGCTGAAAATAGGCATTGGTTAGCTTAAGAACCCATGTTAGCTTATGTTAGGTAAAAGGTTTGCAAAACTTCGATGCCTAGCATTTCTGTCATATCAAGGCATTAACAAAAGTGATGCTTATTGATATATCATGAGAAAGCTTGAAATTATGGATTGGGAGCTTTCTTCCTGAATCCTAATGGATTGTTGAAGAGGTATTGCTTGTGAATTAGTGGTAAGATTTGTGGATATCCAATCCTCATAATATGAGGGCAGCCTGAGATTAACCCTTTTATCTTGATATATCATAGATATGTATGTGTGTGTTTGTGTGTATGCACATATGTATGTTTCGAAAAGCTAAGTGTAGAAATAACATATTTCTCAAGAGTTTTGCAGTTGTATTATTCTTTTGCCTTTTAATAGGTAACTGTTACCATTATGAGCTAGAAGCAAGACCAAGTAGATAGTTTGACGTCTGACGAGTATAGCTGTATAGGAAAGCTAATGCTATGGTAGGTTCTGTTTAGGGCCTTAACAATTGTGATATCTGCATTTTCTTAATTATTTTATTTTGAATAATCTTTTGGGTTCAATTCCAAAGAGTAAGTCCTTTGTATTTGCCAATCTAGTTGAATTGAACAAGATTGAATCCCAAACAGAGTGATGGACTTCACTTATTAGTAATTTATACCTTCAGCATTCTACAGAAAATCTCATCTAAGTTCCTTGCAGTGGGCTGCAGTGGTGCCAACTTTTCACAGTAGGTGCATTGCAACACTGGGTAATTCTGGTGAATCGGTATCACAAGATACTTCTCCCGTCTCTGATATAGCTCCCCGCATCAAGTTTAAGAGACTTGATAAAACAGCCAGGAATATAATGCAGGCATGGACATTTTAGTTGTACTTTGTTTTACTTCAACTTATGCTCTTATTGGAACAATAGATGTTGACTGTTCCTAGATTGGAATATAAATTTTTTGATGTACATTGCAGATTCTTGACAAGGAAGCGGTGGAGGAAGTGAGAGGACAGAGGGAGATACCCGATATAAAGCCTGGTTATATAATCCAGCTCAAAGTGGTATATTACCTTATTAGATATGGAAATTTGTTGTTATAATTACAATAACATCAGCATCCTTATGGATTAGGAACATTGATTACTTTTTTCTGATATGACCCATCCTATCACAGGAAACACCTGAGAACAAGAGACGTATTTCAACTATAAAAGGCATTGTTATAGCAAGGCGCAATGCTGGCCTAAATACCACTATTAGGTTAAGACGGCTGATAACAGGGATTGGGGTTGAATCTCTCTTACCATTGTAAGTAAACGAGGAAACAATTCTTATATATACTGTATATGGTCTCCTCAGTATTTGTTATATTTACAGCTTTTACAAAAGCTAAAAGACTAACTAAACAACCTTCTTTCCAACAGCTGCTTCAATCAGTGTTTAGCTGCTTGGCAAGTACATAGTTAGTGAGACAAATCAAGTTTGTTACCACAGAGAACTTTTATCTTGACTTTTTTTATAGTTTCTTTAGCTTATTTACATTCCCACAGGGAAGAATAATTTCTGTCACTCACCTTAAATGTTGAAATGCTTCTCTTACTCATTTAATAATGATCTTATGTCAACTTTCTTCTCTTAGGTATGTGATTGCAATAACGTGCATGCTCAACTCTCATCATTTTGAGATATATAACATATATATTTGTTACATGTGCTGAGATCTTGGGTATTGCTAGAATCCTATCTATAATACTAGGGAACTGTCTAAGGACTACTTTTTGTAGTCCAGGATATCTGCATCATCACTATGAAATGCTCTCTTGCCACCATTTGGCATGAATTAATTGATCAGAGTAATATTTTCAGGTTGAGGGTAGGTCATGAGACGATCTCAAACCTTTATGGACTGTAAGTTGATTTATATAGTGTACCAAATTGTTGGATTAAGACTCCTTGGTTCTGACCTGGTTCAACTTTATATACTTTTGGATTAGGATTTGGTCTTCAAAGTTAATCCATATTTTATCTTTCTTTCTAAAGTCAATGCATAACTAATCTCATTTTACTTGGACATGCTCATCACTTGACTCCAAGTCATTTGCTTGATTATATGTGAATCTGATCAGGTTTGTGCTAACACTTGAATGTTTTAAGTGCCTAATTTGAAGCTGACATGAACGTTGCGATACATTTTGTGCTTCTGTTGTGATTATGACCTTTTCTTAGATAGTGCTGCACATGATGGCTAAAACGAGTGGCTGATGACAGGTACTCCCCTAATATAAAGGAGATAAAGGTGCTGGACAAGAAGAAAGTGAGGAGGGCCAAGCTTTACTATCTCAGGGATAGATTGAATCCACTTAAGAACAAGTAACAAGCTGCGTCTGTTTTGAAAAAATGGTTGGTTGGATTTATTTTTGGTGAGACTAGTCCCATACATTACCTTTATTTCTAATGCCTTGTGTATTATCTTCAATGGGCGTGGATGGAAGAGGCAGATTATAGTGGAATGTTTGTCATGCCAATAATGCTATAATCATTTTCACCCATGACCCATCTGTCCTGTGAAAGGATCTTATATTTAAGATGAAGTGACATTAGGTTTACAATGTTATTTTGAAAATTCTCTGCATTATTTATTATTATTATTATTATTATTATTATTATTATTATTATTATTATTATTATCATTGGAGACTTCAGAAATGACAAGTGCGCTCTACGGCTAATTGCGAGTCAACATCTGTTTTTTCTTCAGAGGTTAAAGCGAGGTTAAAGTGCGGCGCTTGCACCATGAAGCTTGCTTGGTGCAAGTGAAATGGAAAAGCTATTATTTATAAATTTTAAATTTATTGTTGATAAAAAATATTGAAGGTATCATGTCTATATGTGAGCAAATTATATTGTAAAAAAAAAAAATAACAAAAAGATTAGGACTATCTTTGCTCTTCTTTTTATTGCAGGCTGCATTGGCTATTTTGTTTTAGATTTTAATGTTGAGAACAGTCAATAATAAGCAATAGGATACGAATATGGTTTGGTGAGCAGGTAAGCTTTCAAAAGGATTACGTAAAGGATATTTTATTACGTAAAGGATAATTTAGGATTAACTTGTACATCACGAAAATGGGTATTTCCACTAGCTGGTGGTGGTGTTCGCGAAAGAATTATTAGTATCACGGTGGTTGTTTTCTTTATGAAACTGTTTGTTCCATATCTTGACATGACAGACAGCTGTCTTACTGTTACGTTACAAAAGGTTTACGAGAGATTTGGTTTGAATGAAATGGAATTTATGCTCACTTGAAATCATCCCACCTTATTGCCATATATGTATATGGATTATGGATTAACGGTCGGGGATGGATGGATGGATGGAGTGCTACTTTTAGAAAGTAGAAATTCAATAGAGGCTTGCAATAACTGTGGTTCTGATTCATGCATTTATTTCAAAGCCAGTACTATTTTATTTTCAGGAGTAAGTAACAATAATTGAGATGATTTGCTTCCCAGAATGGGCAATCATTACTTTTAGATGTCCCGAAAAAGATAAACACTGATGGTTGTAGATGATTAACATTTGGTCAATCTTAACACAAAATCACTTGCGCCTGAACGTGTTAAAAAAACAGACTTGAATGTTAATTTATTTTCTGTCTTTTCCTTTTTCACGAGGATGCAAAAGGAAGGAAACAAGAAGAAAGGCAGCAAGTAAAATGTAAAAAACCAACTGATGAGGTTTTTTTGGTAGTGCAGATATTCAAATTTGGTATGACCAGGGATGTTAAGATTGGGGCTAATATATATATTTAAAAAATTGATATTTTCACAAATAAAAATAATAAATATTAAATTTTACTCGTGAATTATCAATTCTCTATATTAACTATTACTAGTTTTAAATGTGGAAGCATGGGTGGGTTGCTCACGTGTATATATAATACTATCATTACTAGTTTTAAATGTGGAAGCATGGTTGGGTTGCTCATGTGTATATATAATACTATAATACTATCATGTGTATATATAATAATTGAGAAAGCAAAATGTGACCAACAATTTTTAAATGTTGTGCTTTAATTTGTTGACCCAATTGTATCAGGCAAAATAACGTGTTGACATAACATAGTAGTAGTATTCTGTAATTCCGGTATTGAGATTGAATCACCATGTTAGCATCTTACCCTCGCCTCGTGCCATTAAAATCAGGGAAACACGCTAAAGAATGGTACTCTGTTTTTTCCATTTGGTAATTTATGCTTGTATGCAATCCCCTGGTTTCTAAATTAGAGATCTATTTTATTTTATTTTAACTTACAAAATTAAAGATATATTTTTATTTTTAATCTATAAAATTACATTACGTAATTGTAAATAAGTTATTCCCTCCGTCCCAAATTAATTGCATTTCTAGGACTTTTTAAAGTCAAATTGACTATTTTTTAAAACTAATCTTTTTGCTATTTTTGTTAACATATAGGTGAAGATATTATAACCAAAAGAAAGTATATACAATTTATTACTAATTTCAATTTTTATAATTTTAGAAATATATTTATATATGCTTAATTATTAATTCTAAAAATAGTCAATTTGACTTAAAAAAATACTAGAAAAACAATTAATTTGGGACGGAGGGAGTATAAGATTGGATAAGGTAACTAACAAATGAAGGTTTTTTAAACTCATGACTCACTTAGACAAGTCCATTAGAAGGTGCCTCAGGCCCCTCACTGAACCTTAAGCAGGCTCAATGACTAGTTGGTCATGTACTCGTGCAAATAAGGTGTACTTTTTCTTCTTTTTCCTTAAAATTTGGATTTAAAAAAAAATAATAATTGACGTTGGTCTCATGTATATTTGTGTATGTATAATGTACTAGTAACTTTTGATAAGTGTTAAATATCACTATATCATGGTTAATTTAAGAAGGAAAATGATTTATCTTATAATTTTATGTATTAACTTTTTTTTTGTTAGTTACGTGGATAAATACGAGTGATAACCTTTTTAGAAAAATATGTAATATAGTGGGTCGCCCTTATAATCATATTCAATCTCATATAATATCTTTCACAGTTATAATTCAACATAAAAATTTTACAATTATAATTAACATAAAATTTTCACGATATCTAGCTATAGTTATTTAAAAAATCACATATTTATATCACCTTGATATTACAAGAGATATATGTGCATTATTCAAACAGCACATCATAAAGTCGCAGTCTTTGTGATTCTATTTTTAAAGAAAAGATCATCATTGTGTGCATTGAGGTTTAAAAAATTGTGTGCATCGGTGCACACCACAGAATAATGACAATGAATTCTCCCGTGTCAAAGGCAATGAAGAAAATGAATATGATCATCTTATATCTCCTATCATAGCTAAATGTGCATATTATTGTATCCTTTTGTTATTATAAATTTATAATTATTCCTTTCCATATCCATATTATCTTTGGGGATATTAATGCGTGTATATCAAAAATTATTGTGGTTGTCCCGATCAAAATTGTGACATTGATGTAAGATTAATGTTAAAAATCTCAAAAAAAAATTATTTCAAATGTGTCTCATATTTTACGTCTCTTTTTTATCACCTTTTTTTTTTGCCAAGCAAATTGGATTGAGCAGTTTCCATTTGGCTATTCCTTTCTCTTTTCCAATTTTCTGTTCCATCTGTTTTAAAATCAGAAGTACATGCATATTTCTTTTTTCATTTAAAAAATTATAGACAAATTTTTATTTTCATATTATTGAGTTGTTTTTAATACGTCACTGCTTATATATTCGATGAATTGTTAATATCATAATCATAGTACCCGTACAAGACACGAGCAAACTTGCATTACATGACGAATAACTTGTTCATATATCATATTTTCGTGTAGATATAATCCATTACGAATTTATATTATAAATTTACAAATCAAAACAATAAAAACAGAACATTCACCGGATATTTGAATAACCCGTGAAATATATGTAAAGATCAAATAATGACTTCAAATACAATAATAATATATATATATATATATATACACACTTATTATTTATGAATCAAAACCTAACGATAACAAATAACATCCAATCTACTTGCATAACATTAACCACGGATGCAATCACCATTAAAACAAAGTTTATCATCAAAATCCCTAACAATAGACAACAACAAAATAATAATAATAATAATAAAAATAATTATTAATAAAAATTACCATTCGGGGATTGGACAATTGGGTCAAGATGCGAGGCCACCTTCGGAAGAGGGGCTTGGAGTGGTGGTCCTCTTCATGTGGTTGGGAGTGGTTCTTGGGCTACTACCATAGGAGGTATTGGTGCGAGTCATGCTCAGAGAAGGGATCATGTACCTGTACTACTTGTTTCTAGTATAAATCTATAAAATTATTATTTTGTCGTCGTGTTATCGAATCATATATGTTTTTGGTGAATATTTTATTTTGATTGAAAAAAAAAGAGTTTTTTTTAGAAAAAAAAGCGTTTTTATATGTTTTCTAAGTTGAAGAAGCTAACTTTTCAATTTTACAATTCAAATTGGAAACTATAACTCGTACGAATGAAATTGACTCGGTTGTAACTCTACACTGAAAACTTATGACTAAACCTAATTTAGTTTATTTTTACCGTTAACTATTATCAGCTTAGGACAACTCAGCCAAATTAAAAAATAATTTACCTATTCGACTTATTTACGGATCAGCTTATGACTTGTTATAGATAAATATATATACCACAATTATTATGTTTACAACAAATGTTAAGAATATATTTTTAAAATCGTTATTTAAGAATCATATATCTAATTTTAAAATTGAACAGTAAATTTAATTTATAAGTTGTTCCGGCGAGTATTAATTTGCTCCGGCGGTGATCGAGTTTGCTCAGGCCATAATGCTATTTTTTTCCAATAAAATCCAAAACTCCAAACCAAACAACCCTTTATTTGACTTGGCGGATGCTCCCAAATTTGACCTTTCGACTATGATATGTCTCTCTCTGAGTTTTCTTTTGAAAACAAAATAATAATAAAAAAAAAAGAAAAAAGATACAAACAAAACTAAGAATAAACTATAAAGTGAGAGCCTTTGACTAAGCTGAATCGCTTCGCCGTTTGACGCATCTGTACACACCTATCTCTTTTTTCTCCTCTCTCCCTTTTGCACATACACGTTTCCTCCACCTCTATCCATTTTTATTTAAATTTTTTGATATATATATATATATATATATATATATATACGTATAAACGCATACGTAAATCTAAATCTTCGTATTGGTTTTGGAACCCTCAGTTAATCCCATTAGAATCTGCCTGTGAAATTGTGTGGCACTAAAATAAATTTGATTTGATTCTACCTTCGTAAGAACTAGGGTTTTACGGACTTGGAAAATGCCACAAGAATCAACGTCCGAACAAGACCCGGACGATTCTGAAGCTGAGTTTGTTGAGGTCGATCCTTCTGGTCGATATGGTCGGGTCAGTATATTTATATATTTCTACTTCCTTTTCTCTCTCTGTATATATATGTACACACGCATACGTATGTATTACATATTGAAATTACCATGTACGTTGCCATTGTACTGATTTCTGATTTTCCTCATAAGTTGAATACTACTCCCATGGTTTTTTTCTTACAATCTGATATTGTGTTGTATATAATTTTCAGTATAAGGAGGTTCTAGGAAAGGGAGCTTTCAAAAAAGTGTATCCTTTATTATAAACTTTTGTATTTAAAGTAGTTTAAGTATGCATTTAACACAATTCACAAGATATTTTATGTAGAATTACACTAAATTCCTTGACAGACTGTTGGGAATTTAGATATAGAGCGTTTGATGAATTGGAAGGAATTGAAGTAGCTTGGAATCAAATTAAGGTGGCAGATCTTTTAAGAAATTCTGAGGAGTTGGAGCGTCTGTATTCAGAAGTTCATTTGCTTAAAACTCTCAAGCACAAGAACATTATCAAGTTTTACAACTCATGGGTTGATACCAAAACTGAGAATATCAACTTCATCACTGAAATTTTCACGTCCGGGACACTACGGCAGTAAGTTTGTTTATTCTAGTTTTCTTTTTTTGTTTTTGGTGGATTTGTATTGCCATCATGTTATCATGCCTTTTCTTATATTTGCTTAGATATCGGAAAAAACATAAGCATGTTGATTTAAGAGCATTGAAGAAATGGTCTAGGCAGATCTTAGAGGGACTTTCCTATCTCCACAGTCATGATCCTCCGGTTATTCATCGCGATCTTAAGTGCGACAATATTTTTGTTAATGGAAACCAAGGCGAGGTGAAAATTGGTGACTTGGGGCTAGCTGCCATTCTTCAACAGGCTCGTTCAGCTCACAGTGTCATTGGTGAAGACTTGATTTGTTTCTTCTTCCCCTCCCCTGCCCCTTAATTTTTGGAATATGAACTTACAGTTGGTACTTAATTAGTGGAAATGAAAATATATCATTTTGATGTCAAATCAGGTACTCCTGAGTTCATGGCACCAGAACTTTATGAGGAGGAATACAATGAACTTGTAGATATTTACGCCTTTGGTATGTGCTTACTGGAGTTGGTGACCTTTGAATACCCATATGTGGAATGTGCCAATGCTGCTCAAATATACAAGAAAGTAACATCAGTAAGAGACTCATGACTTTCTGCACATTCATATTCTACCTATCTTTTTGTTTGTCATCCTGCCTACTCCATCATATCCAAATGTCTCTTGTTTTAATGGAAATATAAATTTATAGTGGGTAACATGGAAAAATAATTTTGTATTTAGAATATTAGATAACTATGGAAACTAGAAAGTCTTCTTGCAGATTTGTGAAAAGCATGTTTATTTGATTTTTCATTTTAAAGGCAAGATATGACGTAATCATCATATAAATCTTGGTTCAGTATGTGTCAAATGCTTCAAAGGCTTAATCTCCTTGCATTTGTCATTGTTTGACAATTCGCTGTCAGTTTTCTCCCTTCTGATAAAGAGTTTATATTGGAACTAATAGATTTTCATTCATAAACGTATTAATTTTAGTAAACAAAAACATATAAGTTTTGAAGCTTTTAGCCAACATGAGAGTAACAGTTTGAACTATTGGCTGGTTGAACAGTATTGTTCAAATGACCTAAACAATCAATAGAGGTAATTGAGGTTTGAGAAAGAAGGAATATATGACTGCACTAAATGATGCAACAATTTAAGGCCAATATTAACAGTAGTGTCTTGTTGAAGGTAAAATGTCTCTCCTATGGTTTTTAGTTTTCCAATTTATTCTTGCAATCCTAATTAGGTGTACGAGCTGACTCATTTCCTAATTCATAACGGTCCCTGCCCTTGGAGTGACACAAATTTTTACTTGACCAGCTGGATTAAGCCCTTCCTTAATCTCTGAAATTCTATGTTTAAGAAAAGTAGCTACTTTGGCTTTCTTTAAGTTGAATTGATTCGATCGACAAACCAAATGGACTTGAGCTTTTCCGAATTGAGAACTAATCACTGACTAATTGGACATAAGCTTTCTTTATCTAGAATATTGTGTGCGTGTGTCTAAAGGTATGTTTATTGCGTGAATGAGTGTTTGTTACTTCGATTTATTGCATGTTTTTACTCATAGCTGATAAATTGATCAGCAGTAAATGTTGGAGTTAATGTAGACGGGAATGCAAGGGATTTTGCAGGGCTATGACCGTTTGCATGGGGATTGTTGTTATACTTAGATGTATAGGAGGTTGATCTTGTTCAAGTCTCGTTGTCATGGATTCTGTCAATGGTTTTGGATGCTACATGGTGAATCTTTGCTTGGAAAAATAAATCAGCCGTAAAATATCCTTTCTGGTTTTATTTTAATTGGTTGCATTTGGGACAAAATCACTTTGACAAAAAGTTCAAGTTTCTTGGAAATTTGAATTTAGAGAAATTAAGGCAGGCTGAATAGGAGTTTCTAATTTACCCACATCTTTTTTGTTGGACATAATTTTTGAAACGGTAAGGGTCATGTTGGCAAACCTTAAATTATTAGGATAGCTTCCTTTTGGGGACTGGAGTTGAGTAAATGTTTGTTATATTTGAATTACTTGATGTGTCCCTTCTACTGCATGAATAAGATTTTTATCAGCCTTCTTTCTCTTTTCTTCTTTCTTTTTTCTCGTGCAGGGTGTCAAACCCGCATCATTAGTAAAAGTGAAGGATCCTGAAGTCAGAGCATTTATAGAAAAATGTATTGCAAAGGTGTCTGATAGGTTGCCTGCCAAGGACCTATTAATGGATCCTTTTCTCCAGTCAGATGAAGATAATGAATGTGTAGGTCGATCCTCACGACCCAATCGTCATCATACAGGTAAATTTTGTCCGACTCTTCATTGCCTTTGCTGTCTTTCCTAGTTTCTTACACACTGAATGTACAGATAATAATAATGATCATTTCGATAATGGTAAAACTCCGGAGGACTCCGTGCCTGAGGGAAGTCGAGACTTCACAGTGCAGGGTCAAAGGAAAGATCTGAACACTATATTTTTGAAACTACGAATAACAGATTCCACAGGTTGTCTGTTGTTCTCTTCTTCCTTTCTGTGCTTTTGATTATTTTATCAGAAAAAATTCATCACTTCATCCATAGAACCTGTAATTGAAATGTTTCATTTGGGCCCCCAGGTCATATTCGTAATATCCACTTCCCATTTGATATTGAGGTTGATACATCAACTGCTGTTGCTAGTGAAATGGTTGAAGAGCTGGACCTGACAGATCAAGATGTAACAGCCATTGCTGAGATGATTGACACAGAAATTCGGTCCTATATTCCAGATTGGGCACCCAAAGAACTTTCTGATGATTGTGTTCGTGGTGAAGTGGCAATGTCTGATAGTTGCGTCTCTGAAGGCCAGGTTGATTCTTCTCCCACAGTGAATGAGTCTGCTCGTTCTGGCAATCTTGTTCTGGAACGAATGCCTTCAGGACGGAGGTATTGGTCTGATTCACCCAAAGCTAGTGATGGAAGCTCTCCAGTTAGACCCAGACCTTCAAACTTGTCTCATGAGGATTCGGCAACCCCTGGAGGTAGCTGGACTGAAGAAGATGAGCAATCACCAGGTAGCTGTCAGTATGGGGATAATTCAAATGATGATGTTTCACTTGAAAAGCAGGAGGCATGTGTGCTTGATGATAATGTGAAAGATAAGGAAGGTAATTTGCCCGATCATTCACAATTTTGTCCTTCAGATCTACATTCTGGTGATGGACCTCATGCATTTGTGGGGAACAACAAAATACTTGGTGACAATGATTCAGATGATGACAATATCATTGTTAAAAAACTTGAACTCCTCTTAGTTGAGCAGCGAAGGGAGTTGTATGAACTTAAGAAGAAGCATGAACTGATTGTATTGGATCTTCTGAAGGAACTTCCACTAGAAATTCGTGATAAAGTTGTAAAAACTTGTAATGTGGAGATTTCTGACCATAAAATTCTCAGTGGTGAAAAGTCTTCTGATCAAGGCTCCTTGTTGCAGATGTAAGTGTTGCTGTCTTACCTTTCCAACTCACCTGTGGATATTATTTTGGATACTTCTTTGATTGCACCAATGGTTCTCATCCTAAAAGTTTGAAGATATTCCAGAAAGGTACAAAATTTGAACATTGCTGCGGAAGGTGGGAAGCATGACTCAACAGCTGAAAATCTTATCTTTGGACCCATCTTTAGAGACAAATTCAATACTGCGAAGATGAACACCAAGTCTGGCATGGGTATTGCTGTGATTTTGAGAGACAATGCTGTGGGGTTGTAATACAGGAAAAAATCTTATAAAATTTTATGCTTCCAGAATATACAACTAGCGTTGGGGACCCAGGATAATCCTTCTTTGCCCAAATGATGATTCATGGTGCTTCTGAGGTGACAAATTGGTAGGATTTCATGCATACCTGCTGTATAAGTTTATATTCCCTGAAACAATTCTTTACTTCCTTTGCACACATCTGATGTCTTCTTTAGTTATAGGGTCATCAATTTTGTGAAGTGTATACTTGTACATAAGGTACATATTATATGTAATGACAACATGTTAGGCTGATTTAATTGCTTTTGGCCTATGTTTGCTGATAGAAATGTGATCTTCTTTGAACTTTCTAAATTTGTGTTTTCACCTTGGAGAGGACAATTGTTGTGTGACGTAGGGATGTAACCTTGTTTGGTTTGCCTTGTAATATTCTTTTGGATTTACTTAAATGTTTCTTTTGTATTTGTTATTCATGTGGTTTTTTTGTTGTGTGCTTCTGCTACAACGATTCAAATTTACTCTCGGATTGATTTGAGGTTTACTAAACATTTTCCTGGTGTATATATGAGAATGAGGTAGTCTTTTTTTCACTGCATCCTCCTTCCCTTCTTTCAAAAACTGTTAAATTACATTTGTGTGGAGGCAGCTGCACCTGAAAGAGGTCTATGCTCTCCTATGCATGGCATTCTAGGAGAGGGCACTTAACGACCCTTCCACTTCCCCAACTTTTTGTTTAGAGAACCAATTGCTTTCTACCTCTCTTTTCTTGGTTATTGACATGAAATTCCTGCAGCCATGTAACAGTTGGTTAAGAAGTAACTAGAGCTGTTGAAACTGCAACGACCAAAGGTGTGACATATATACCTCAAAATGTTGTGTTAAGATTGAAGCAGTTGGAGAACTAAGATATCCTCTTCTTTGTAGTATTTATTTGTGTGGTTCAGCCCCCCACACCCCCCCCCCCAAAAAAAAAAAAAGAATTCAGAAGTTTCGCCCATGTAAATGATATTGAGATTTTTGGAGAGAGAAAATGAATCTTTTGAATGAGAGTTCCTGAAGCTTTTACGTGGCACAAATGGAGACTCACTTTTGGGCACTTGTCCTTCACCTCTTATTCAAAAATTGTTGGGCATTTTTTGGCACAAATTTACCACCAATAAAGAAAATGATGCGAAGTTGGCGACTACATAAATTATTTTCCTTTCTGTCAAACTTTGCCTTCTTATGTTGTGATTAAATACCTGCAGTATCCCTCTAGATTTTCATTTAAATTATTTTAATAGTAAAATAAAATAACATAATATTTTTAAATTTAACATCAAAATTTTTATCATTACACCACTATGAAATTAATGACATTATTTCAGGACACACATAAAATATTACTCGTGTGGACGAACATGGTAAAATTGTGAAAATAATGACAACCCCTCCCCCTCTTTGTTATCCGTGTAGGCAACAAGCGGATAGAAGAATCATGTGAGGTCCCAAATAGATAACACAACACTCAACATAACATATCCCCAATTTTCCCCTCTCCTCTCTTCTCCTCCTTCCCCCCTAATCCAATCTCTTCTCCATCTGCAAAACCCTCATTTCTCTCTGTTAATGGCAATCTCAGCTGTAGCAACTTCTTCTGTTTCTTCGATAAATCTGATATACCCTTCTTCTTCTTCTTCTTCACCCACCCCATCTCACACAACTCTCACTCTTCCACTCTCCAATTTCACTGCTTCTCCCCATAAAAGACCCACTAAACTTATTCTCTCCTCCTCCTTCCTCGCCAACCCTTCCACCCTCTTGTTTCAAACACCCACTACCACCGCCTCCCGCCGCGGCAGCCGCTCTCTCACCGTCCGCGCCGCCCGTGGTAAATTCGAGCGAAAGAAACCCCATATCAATATCGGCACCATTGGCCATGTCGACCACGGCAAAACCACCCTCACTGCTGCTCTCACCATGGCCCTCGCCTCCATGGGCGGCTCCGCCCCTAAGAAATATGACGAAATCGACGCCGCCCCCGAGGAACGCGCCCGTGGTATCACCATTAACACAGCTACCGTCGAGTATGAGACCGCGAACCGACATTACGCCCATGTGGACTGCCCCGGCCACGCTGACTATGTCAAGAACATGATCACCGGTGCCGCCCAGATGGACGGTGCCATTCTCGTCGTCTCCGGCGCCGACGGCCCCATGCCCCAAACCAAAGAACACATCCTCCTCGCCAAGCAAGTGGGTGTCCCCAACATGGTCGTTTTCTTAAACAAACAAGACCAAGTTGATGATGAAGAATTGCTTCAACTCGTGGAATTAGAAGTTCGCGAAGAGCTTTCCAAATACGAGTTCCCAGGTGACGATATCCCCATTATTTCCGGCTCTGCTCTTTTGGCTTTGGAAGCTTTAATGGAAAACCCTGCCATTAAGCGAGGTGATAACCCATGGGTTGACAAGATTTATGAGTTAATGGATGCTGTTGATGCTTACATTCCCATCCCACAACGCCAGACCGAGTTGCCTTTTCTTATGGCCATTGAGGATGTTTTCTCCATCACGGGTCGTGGAACTGTTGCCACTGGCCGTGTCGAGAGAGGCACCGTTAGGGTCGGCGAGACTGTGGATATAGTGGGTTTGAAGGATACTAGGACTACAACTGTGACTGGGGTTGAGATGTTTCAGAAGTTACTTGATGAGGCTCTGGCTGGTGATAATGTGGGGTTGTTGTTAAGAGGTATTCAGAAGATTGATATCCAGAGAGGGATGGTTTTGTCTAAGCCCGGGACTATTACGCCCCACACCAAGTTTGAGGCAATTGTGTATATTTTGAAGAAGGAAGAGGGTGGGAGGCATTCTCCATTTTTCGCCGGGTATAGGCCTCAATTTTACATGAGAACTACTGATGTGACTGGGAAGGTGAATTCTATTAAGAACGAGAAGGATGAGGAGTCCAAAATGGTAATGCCGGGTGACCGAGTGAAGATGGTAGTTGAGCTTATTGTGCCGGTTGCGTGTGAGCAAGGGATGAGGTTTGCTATCAGAGAAGGAGGGAAGACTGTTGGAGCTGGTGTTATTAATGCCATTATTGAGTGAAAGTCTTCTTCGGGTGATCTGCACTTTTGAGTGATTCAAAGTTTTAACTCCTTTTGGTTTTTGTGAAATTAGTTTTGCCCCTTTATTCCTTAAACATTCTGAATCCGTTGTCATATATGCTGCAATCTTCATGTTACTTCTCTTAAATGTGTTAGTTCCTTAGTTTAGTTATGTTACTTCTCTTAAATGTGTTAGTTCCTTAGTTTAGTTGGACAATATTCTTCTGATGATGAATCAATTTGATGTTACTTTCTCCCTGTAGTGTCTGCCTTCTTGTTCTCTTAAATGTGTTAGTTCCTTAGTTTAGTTGGACAATATTCTTCTGATGATGAATCAATTTGATGTTACTTTCTCCCTGTAGTGTCTGCCTTCTTGTTGTTGATTAGTTACTTATGGTCAATACTTATGATTGCTTGAACTAAGTTGAAAGTTATGCAACTATGCAACATTAGTTTTGCACCTTTATGAGCTTGCAGATATATTAAGAGGGAGTTTAGCATTGCTTATAAGTAGTAGTTTTAAGAAGCAAAAAGTGTTTGATAAACTGATTTTAAAACTGCTTATAAAAATCAAAAGCTCCGATTTGAAGCTTCTGATTATTTGTCAAATCATAGAATCATGTTTGACCCAGGATATTACAAATCTATTTCTTTTTATTTTAATAATTTCAACCATTATCCATATTTACTTTTCAAAACATTCATTTTAGTAATTTACACTTGAAATAAGTGATTAACAAATTTTTTTATACCAAACATTTTTCACTTCTTACTAATTTAAGTGCTTTTTATTTACCAAACACAAATTACTTTTCTAAAATTGATTATAATCAAAAGCACTAATCAGAATCTGTAATCAAATTTTTTAAGTAATTCCAAACATACTCTCAAATATTGGAGTATAACAAACAGGAACAAATTTCTCTGTTACATCTTCGCTGAGCCTGCAGTGTCTGCAACATCACGGTAAAAGTTTGTGTAATAATCTCCAGTACTAACTTTTATTACTTTATTGCACAATTGCATCTTATTCCTTGTTTCAGTCTTATGGGTTTCGTAGTATCCTCTCCTAGCACATTAATACCTCGTCAAAGTTATATAATATGTACATTTGTACCATGGACTCTTATTTATGAAAGCTTTTAGATGGTACCAGTTGATGTCAGGCTCTAATGAGGGATGATGAACACCCCAACAAGTAGTATTAACTGGTTTATAAGAAACAATGTTTTAGTATGAATATGGAATGTATAGACAGATGAGAATGTAGTGAGGATTTGTGGTTTGAAGATCTTTATATATTATGTATTTCTTTCAATTTAATATGGCATAGGTACAGTAGAAATACTTGTATTGAGCTCGTTCACTTCCTCTTAATGTCATTGCTGTTTGATGTTCTGTAGGAATTGGATGGGAATGGGATCCACAGGGTTGCATAAGAAGATTAAAAAGGATCTATGTTTCAGCTTTTTGCTTCTTATTGCTGTTCTCTTCTGCTACATTTAGTTATGACTTATTCCTCGTAAATATCATATATGTATATAGTTTATATAATAGCTGAATCAAAATGAAAAGGGATTGCCGATGATTTCAATGATTAGAAGATCAATTCTATCGTGGGAGCTATTTACTAAAAAAAATTATATTGTTGGTGCTCTATATTTATGTTGGTACTTGTACTAGTTTTTGATCCAGTCCACCATATTGCCTTAAATTGTTCGACTATGGTCGTTCTAGTTTGGAATCTTCTTGCAGTTTGGGTTGGTGATTGTTGATTGTGAGGAGGCAATTAATTTTGTGGTGGTGGATGGGATGGGAGGGGGTTCTGGACTCTCCCACTGTTGCAAGTGTAATAATGCATGCGTGGTGGATCTACTCTTATGCACAAATTGATCAATTTACATAATGGAAGAGAACAGACCTGAACTTGAATATTAACTTCCCCAAGCTATCCTTGGCAGCACCTTACATTAAGTGTTCATATTGTGCATGTGTTTGCTTACGGTAGTAGTAATGGAAATGACTCTCTGCTGGTGATGTGCATAAACTCCCGCAATTTAAGTCTAGTCTTAGACGTGATGTTTCCATTTAAAACCATTTCAATAACTTGAGGAGCTTGCTTGTTTAACAATGGTAGATTTAAGTGTTGGCTCTTCTTATTGATTACCATCATTCGAAGCAAGCCAAGTCCCAGCTGAAGAAATTAACCTCACGGATATGTGCTTGCTTAAATCCCCTTTAAATCCTATTAACATTCTTTCTTAAATTGCGTGCCTCAAATCCAATCACTTGTCCTCGGGGATCGGGCCAGCTTATTTTTTTAAAATGTATTTTTCACAATATTTTAAAACTTAACACTATATTTGGTATCAAAACATTCAATAAGATATATACACGAATCTAACAATCTTTCACGTCCTCTCTTCAAGGCTAGAGTCCTATCTAAGTTTGTCTCACTCAGGGCAGCTACTTCTTCTTCTTCTAATATAGCTAGCATAATGCCTTTTTGTAAAACGCCTTGTGGTTGCATAATTACTTAAAGAGAAACGCTCTTCCATTTAACTTTTCAAGTGTGACCAATACCATCTAGTAATAGTACTTATACATGACCGTTAAAGAATTACAAATTCAGGCATAACAACCTCAATCGACATTCAATGGCTACTTCAACTCAACTTTTAGAGGCATCCTGAAATCACAATAAAGGTCAGTGTCTGTTGGTGCAGCACATTTGATGACAGAATAAATGAAGCAAACCAAACCTCAGACACTGAGTTGTGGAATCTCCTACATTCTACTCCTAAAATATGGTTGATATGATCAACTGTTGAGCAAATGCTGCTCGCTGCCTTCTCTCGTTGTAATTCTGTTCTTGAGCTTCATCCGGCACATTTGACTTGGTTCTGCACAAATTATTAAAAGAGGGTCAGCCATCACCACTACAATTACTATGATGTGCATGTGTTCTTCCTCTCTTTGTTTGTTTAAAACTCACAAATGATAACGATTTTTCAACGAATATAGTTTAAATTACAAATGGACAAACTATTGTTATATATGTATCAAAGTTTACACATGATTGCAGGGTTGGTATAGTATAGTTAAAAACTCTTGTTGCAGAAGATAGTGCTATGTTGCTCAATTAAGATCGCATTTTGCTAAGCTAAAAGAAAGGAGATGTGATGACAAGCCAATGTAAAACAAAATATTAGTTTTAGATTTAGTTTTTGTGTTTCTGTCCCACTAAATGAAGGATCTTAATAACTAATCTACGTGAATGTGATGGGGCTGCCTTAGACCATTTGTATATTTTTTTTTTAAAAAAAAACCTTCGTGCTGATGATGTGAACTACACCAATGTGCTCACACAGATTGGCATAGAAACCCAATACACAGGGCATAAGCATGTAATAAAGCCATTTGTACACGAAAAGATGATACAATGGATATCTTATAAAAATTAGCAACAAAAAAAAAATGGATATCTTATGTCGTAAAAACAGTTTAAAGCACAATAGCATAAACAAAACTATTCAACTTCAACATATGCCAGTTTAAGTTGCGCTAATCCAGTTTTAGAGTTTGAACTATCATACAGCATTTATGAACAAGCTACTTGATAGAGATTTCCACCTTATGTAATTTTTGAATTTTCCAAAGCCTCCTTCACTGATTGACCTCCCTCCCTTGCTTGTTATATCAACTTTATCAACTCATACAAATTACAACATCATACCTTCATTTAGTAGTTGACAATAGCCGCTCTTGGTCCTATTGTATTGACATCTACTCTTCCATGGAGCGTAGTTGGACTCTTTGATATTTAGGCAATTATTACTCGTAGCTATTACAGCATCATCCGTTAATTTGAGTTTTTGATTGACAAAGTCTTAAGACTTTTATGCAAGTCATTAACACTTTTTTGTCGTCTCTACTGATCATACTACTCTAATTACAATCATAAAAACACTTTTAATCTTGAGTATCTATGTTGAACTCTAGAACACAACATTCAGTAAAAATAAATAAATTAATGCTTTACCTTTAAAAAATATGGAATTTTAGGGTCTGAATATGGCATATTGTGATTAGTGAGTATACAAGCTGGCAAACACACCTCCCATAATCTACTTCTTACTGACATGTGGGAATGAAGCTATGATGGTTGTTCCCATACTCAGTAACTCAGGTAACAAGAAACATGCAACTGGATAACTAAAAACTGCTTTCATGTATATCAAAAGCATATTCTCCAATTGGATATGGGGGCTATAATAAATATATATAAGGACAGGCCAACAATATGCAAAAGTCACCAGAAAGGCTTTGACATGTGACTTGAGTATTCTTTATTTCATATTTGATGGATTTTGCATTGTAGCACACTTGTAGTTCTTGGATTAGTGTCACTTTAAGCACACATGCAACACTGACATAGTGACATACACACACAAACACGCACTGTAGTGAATCAAAATTCCATCACTTAGCATAAGAACTAATACCTTATAGCCTCAGAAGTGACTGAGGCAGCATCGCAGGTTATTTCGACATCTCTGTTACTTTTAGGGTCTGAAAGAGGTATACTGCAGAGAAATGGTGAAAGGAGTGGATCAGGTGCATTTTCATGCATATTACCTCTTCCATTCATTGGGTCTGGACCAAGATATGAATTCACTTCTCGCATGTCCTTGCCGAGCACCATTGAACTGTTACTCCACAAACCCGACTTTTGGGACTTTCTCCTCCTCTGCAAAGAACATTTAAATTAAATAATGCTTATTGATGCCATATATAGTTTTATGTATGACAAATGAAGTGTAAGTAATATAAACCTTTACTGAATGAGAATGCTGAGTTGTAAAGTGCCCTATTGCATCTTTCCCCAGATTTGATGCACATATAGGACAAACCTGAAATACAGTTAAGGTCATGAACATAGTCATTGAGTTAATAGAGAAACCGTATATGCATGATGATGTTATTTCTCAACACCTGAATACCAAACCAGTGAAGGAAAAATAATTCTTGTTTTTATTAAAAAAAATAAATAAATAAATAAACAAATAAGAACAAAGGAGACAATTGCCTAAATAAGTCTAAAAATTATATTGCAAATTACAATGTCCATTTAGAGTAGGATATAGACATTAAACTTTAAGGCCCTGTCACCAAAGAGCTTATTGATCAGTCACAACTCACAACCCCAGACGGACTCCATTTAAAGCCTTCTACATATTACTAAAAAGACATATGAAGAAAGAGCATAAATAAGTCATTACAGTACCGCATTTTTCAAGTCGAAGCAGTGTTCTTGTTGTAGATGGAGACAAAATGCTGGAAGTTCAATATCCACATAACAGAAGGGACAGGGAAACCAAGCTCTAACGTCATCATCTCCCATATCATTGGTGATCAAATGACCATCTGTTCCATATGAAGAGCAGAGACAATTAAGTGGACAAAGAAATGAAAAGAATTATAGAATGAGAAAAAAGAAATGAAGCTGAAGTAATGCAATACTAATTGGAGAAATGGTATAGTGTAATCTATCTACTGTGCAAAACAAAGATTCCTCCTTTCTTAATCCTAACAAAGACTCAGCTGCTTCCATAAAATCGATAGGAGTATGTAATTTCCCTAACGTAACAGTATAGTAAGTTAGTAACAGAAGAAGTAGGATTGTTCTGAAATCTTGAAATCAAAACCCAAATCATGAATCTCAATCATGAATCTCTAGCATAAACTCTTTTAGACCCACGAAATAATAAAGAGAAAAAAAAAACAGAGAATTTTTTCAAGAAAAGAAGAGGAATGAAATGTAAAAAGTTACCCGAGTTGTTAAGAGAGGGGGCAGATTGAGCAGCAGAAAAGTTCTTGGCAGAGTAAACCCTTGAGGCCCAGAATTCCACATCCATTTCTTCCCCTCAGTTTAGTTTAACTTGCCCCCCAAAAAACCCAAGAGAAACTTAGAGAGAGAGGGAGCGAGAGAGAGAGAGAGAAATGTTTTGTTTTGTTTTAATAAGCTGAGGAGTGAGTGATTTGATATGATGGATAGCTTCCTTATTTTTATGGGCTGCCAGCCATTGAGTATAAAGCTTTTCTAACACACAACACAATATGCTAGTCAATTTATCGATGACACGTGGCCACAAGATACAATGACAAATAGACTCATCTTCTTTCTTTTCCTTCCCCCGTACAGTCACCGTTGAGTCACATACACAGAAGAAGCATTCGCAATTTGCAACCTTTTTATTTTTCCTTTTCTTTTTCCTTATATATATATATATATTATATTTTACCACTAGTATAAATTTTCTTTTGGGTATTGGGGGAGGGGGGGTAATTTCAACAATAAAATTTTAGCTTTTTGCAACAACAAAATAAAACAAATGCATCACATGTATATATAATAATGTACGTACGTGCGTATTTGTCTTTATGAGAGTGTTTATGTTATCATAATAAGTAGGTCTCCTATAATCCATACTTAATTAGTTTAATTAAACCTTAATAATTTAGTCTTTAGAATATCCAAACAAAAAACTAAATTAATTCACAAATCAATGCTGTAGCATGGAATGTTCGTTGGCAAAAAGTGGAGAAGCGTGTCTCATATAAATAAATAAAAGGATCATGACTTTAAAAATAATACTCCATCCACACCACCATCAATTATAGAGCGAGTGTATTTTATTAAAATCATTAA
Source organism: Aralia elata (assembly GCA_034770075.1). Classification (NCBI taxonomy): domain Eukaryota; kingdom Viridiplantae; phylum Streptophyta; class Magnoliopsida; order Apiales; family Araliaceae; genus Aralia; species Aralia elata. The sequence continues at coordinate 4,837,981 of CM068378.1, forward strand.
AAATAAAAAAATAGACACTTTTTTAAAGATTAGGCATTATAAAAGTATTAGTAATAGTAGTATGACAGTACGGTACCTAAAATTAGGCAACATGGTAGTATTACAAATTAATGGACAAACCTAGAAAAAGACATAAGCGTTGGTGTCAAGGATTATAATGTAAAGATTCACTTTTAATAGTGTGTTTAAAATTATTATCATATTATTTAATTTCAATGAAGAGCTATAATTTTTAGTCCATATTCACTCTATCTAGTACACACTTATAAGCCAATCTGAATAAAGCCCATCCATTTCGTGGAATTAGTAAACCTTCATCCAGTCTAGTCAATTTAGAAGTTCATGGGCCCAAATATAGTCTAAACATTGGCCCATAATTTTTCTCTTTAAAGTTATCGCCCCATGATGTCATCCTTAAGTTAACCATTTGGACCAAGGCCCTGTACCAAACAAAAGTTTTATTGCAAGCAAACAAAACAAATACTATATCTCCCCGACGTTAACGGTAACTAAAGGATCCAAATGATTCGTTATTATTATGGATCAATTACATTTATTAGTATATTTTTAAAAAAATATTACAACAAAAGTGCATACATAAAATATTTACAAAATTAGTGCATCTTCAATATTTAATTTACAAATTAGTGCATTCTTATCCCTTTAATTTAGTTGGGTGGTTTAATGGGTTGCTGATGTGGCCCATGTTTCTATTTAATTGTACATTTCAAAATTCAAAATTCAAAATTCAAATTACTTCTATTCAAATTGGGTGAGTTGGGTTTGGCAATCTACACAGTACCCCTAGAATTGAAATATGAAATCAGTCATCGGTATGGGTGGTGACCGGAGCAGCAGCAGTGGAGAAGAAGCGGAGACGCCGATTGGAGAGCCGCCATTGATAGGGAGGCCAGGCACCACAAGATGAGGTTCTTCTTCCTCACCAGTGTTATTTCATCACTTAAAGATCTTATCTAAGTTGTTTAAACTCTCCTATTTACTCTTGTTGAAAAATTTTGCAGGATGCCATCGAAATTTTGGAGTATGTTCTCAAATTGAGAGAGGAGAAGCTTGGAACAACGAATCCAAACTTTGATGATGAGAAGAAAAGGCTAGCTGAACTCCTGAAAGAAGCAGGGAGGTCTCGAAACAAGAAAGCAAAGTCACTTGAAAACCTCATCGATCCCAACTCTAGAAGGACAAAGAAAGAGACATCAAAGAAGTGGTCTGCTTTCGGGTTTAGAAGTTGATAAAAGAAAAAAAATTAAAAAAAATCTTCCATTTCATCCTAATTGTTTACGCATGCATATTCTGTAACATAGAAGGTCATGTATAGGGTTATTTTGTAATATGACTTCGTTTTCTATTTCTTGGGCTTTCATCTCAATTATTTTTAAATTTGTTTCATTGTATTATTGGATATGTTTTTGTGATCTTGAAGGTGTTTGTAACTTTTTTCTTCTTCTTTTTTTTTCGATATTGTTTGTCTACCTAACGAATGGTTTTGAGTTGAGTTTATAAATTTTCATTATATTGTTGAAACTATAAAAAAAAATTCATAGTGCAGTTGGTAGCCAATTCAGTTTTATTGGATTACCAATTAATTATAAAAAATATATTATAGATTTTTTTCATAATGCATTTGGTAGCTAAACATTAATACAAAGGTAACCAATTCAGTTTTATTGGGTTACCAATTAATTAAAAAAAATCTATTATAATTTTTTTTCCATAATACAGTTGGTAGCCAAACCTTAACACAAATGTAACCAATTCAGTTTTATTGGGTTACCAATTAATTATAAAAAATCTATTATAGAATTATTTTTTTTCATAGTGCAGTTGGTAGCCAAACCTTAATACAAAGGTAACCAATTCAGTTTTATTAGGTTACCAATTAATTATAAAAAATATATTATAGAATTATTATTTTTCATAGTGCAATTGGTAGCCAAGCCTTCATATAAAGGTAACCAATTCAGTTTTATTAGGTTACAAATTAATTATTAAAAAATCTATTATAGATTTTATAGATTTTTTTTCATAATGTAGTTGGTAGCCAAACCTTTATACAAAGGTAACTAATTCAGTTTTATTGGGTTACAAATTAATTATAAAAAATCTATTATAGAATTATTTTTTCTTCATAATATCGTTGGTAACCAAACCTTAACACAAAGGTAACAAATTCAGTTTTATTGGGTTACCAATGAATTATAAAAAATCTATTATAATTTTTTTTTCATAGTGCAGTTGGTAGCCAAACCTTAATAGAAAGGTAACCAATTCAGTTTTATTAGGTTACCAATTAATTATAAAAATCTATTATAGATTTTTTTTGTGGATATTAGTTCAAAAAAAAAATGACAATGGTTGGTGAAGAAGAATAAGGAAAAGACATAGGGGTGACAACTCAGACCTTGGAGTTACAATTCTCCTTTTTTCTTTTTTTACTGTGCATCCTTTTTGCTTCCCCACTCATGTTTATCTTGTACTACTGCTCACTGATTACAACAACTGCTTCTCATTACATTACATTACTATTCTTAATTATACTCCCCAGAAAAGTAGCCAACAACTGTACCAAATTAAGCTATCAAATGCAAACCAGTATTTCTTCTATCTGTATCTTCTTTCGAAAAAAGATCATATCATTCCCATTCCTGCGCTCTGGATTCCTGCTAATTTATTTCTTATTCATCCTTCAATCCACTTCCAAGAATTTCAGATCTGAGTTTGATAAACCATTTAATTTCAAGCGATCGTTCCCTCCGTCGTCGCCGGCCAAGCACATCAAAGCTTCCCTAGCCAAGCGCTTCGCCCATGCCAAGCCCCGTGAAGGTCCGATTCCCGAAGATGGAGGTTCGACTTATTTGGGTTTGAAGAAATTGGTAACTGTCGGATGGATATAACTGTATTTCCTTTTTTTCAGGGCTTAAAAGATACGGTGTTTGTAAATAATTTGTCATTTTTGCACTCTTGATGTAATTATTTTTTTGTGCACTATTGTTGTAATTTTTTACTAAAAGTTGTATATTACTGTAAAGAACCCTATTATTATTATATATATAGAATCTGATTTATTTCATAAAATATCTAAACAAATTGAATTCGATCCATTAATCGTTTATTTTAACCCAATTAGTTAGTTAGTGGGCCTAGTACGTAGTATCAGCCGGACATATTTTATTTCAACTTTTATTTCTATTTTTTTCTTCCTTAAATTGGAATATATATATATATGTATGTATGGATCTAATACTCCCTCCGTCCCAAATTAATTGCTCAATTTTGACTGTTTTAAGTCAAATTGACTATTTTTAGAATTAATAATTAAGCATGTATAAATATATTTCTAAAATTATAAAAATTGGGGTTAATAATAAATTGTATATACTTTCTTTTGGTTATAATCTCTTCACCTATATTTTAGCAAAAAATAGTAAAAAGATTAATTTTAAAAATGGTCAATTTGACTTTAAAAAATCAAAATTGAGCAATTAATTTGGGACGAATGAGAGTATAGTAAGCTTTTAGTTGCGGACCTTATGCACGAGATTTCTCTTTGCCCTCAAAAGTTTCATTATGGAACGAAATGCAATAGATTGCATGTTTGGCAAACTTCAAAATCATTTTGACCCTAAACTAATTAAGGATATATAAAAATAAATAATATTCCATTATTTTTTTAAAAAAAAGTTCTATTTGATAATATAATTTTTTTCCCCAAAAATATTTTTTATTTTTTTATATAATATTAAAAGACACAATATTCTCAAACTTATCATTAAAATTTCATTATTAATTATGTCATCGCTATGTATTACACTAAATATTTAATAAATATAAGGATAATTATGGAGAAAAAATATCTTAAAGTTGGTAAAACTTCAAATTAAACTCTTTCAATTTTATGGGGTATTAGATTTTACTTTTATATTATCGACTTATTTTTCATTTGGCAGGATCGATGATTTCACCTTCCAGAATGAGTACATATGGTAGAAGCCAAGTAGAAAATGCTTCAAGATCAAGGGGCACGAGTAGATTCTTCAGTCAATCAGATTATTAAAATTTGCATATGGAGCTTAGGTTAAATGTCATATATATATATATATATATATATATATATATATATATATATTAGGATATAGGTTCAAGTGATTCAACCCACATCTTATCGGTCCGGCCCAAGAATTGTCGAACTTGATCCATTCGGACGAAGTGTGTCTGAGAAGCCAAGGGTGCTCATATAGTCCGAAGGTCCCATATCTCAAGCAGTGTGAAAGTCAGTTAATGGGACATCTTCTACCAAGCTCATACTTATTAACTTGATTGGAACTTCAAATAGAACAAAATGAGTGAAACTATAAATAGATATCTAAAGGGATAGAAAGAAGTTAAATACTTTTTATACTGAAAGTTAAATCAAATTGATCATTTAATTCTCTGTCCTATTCAGTAATATTTTCATCCGAAACTCTTTCAAGACTACCCGAGCTGTTATATATTGTAAAAATGTTTGTGCAAGAGAATCTTTCTGAGAGCTAAATCATCATCTATATATATAGGAGTCAAGATCAGGTCCGGACTCCCGGACCTAATAAAATCCGGACCCGAAATTTTTTTTTTTTTTTTTTTGCAAAACAGTTAATAAAAAATATATAATGATTTTTGGTATTGAAAAAAATTGTTAAAACAGTGTTTTGGGTTTGATTTGGATACATATAACAAACAGTGTTATACAGTCGGTATAACACTGTTTGTTATATGTATCCAAATCAAACCCAAAACACTGTTTTAATAATTTTTTTCAATACCAAAAATCATTATATATTTTTTATTAACTGTTTTGCAAAAAAAAAAAAAAAAAAAAAAAAAATTTCCGGGTCCGGATTTTGGTCAGGTCCGGGAGTCCGGACCTGATCCGCGCGCATATATATAGATAGATATAGATATATATAGATAGAGAGAGAGAGGCAGCTATGTGAAACTGAAACAAAAAAAGAGAAAAAACCGGGCACATGATTTTTATTTAGGTGGGGCAATGATTAATGCCCCCGGATCACACAACATTCTTTTGAAAACTTTGCCGACTAATTAGTTAAAATTTATTAGCTAATTATCCTTAATTATTAACCGGCCCTTAAAACAGAATGAAGACATGAATGATTACAGTCAATAAGAAGGTTAATTAGCTTCTTTATTATATGTATTGTGCCATGTGATAATATATCAGGCCACTAGGTGGAATTTGCTCAAAGTTCGGTAGGCACAAATTTTTCTCTCCGGTTAACTAATTACCTTAATTCTCGTGATCTTTGAAAAGAAAAAGGGCCAGTAATTTATAATATGAATATATGATTGAAATCATCACTCATTAGTATCAATTGTAAATGTCAGCCACTGATACTAATATTCGTTGATTTCTAATCACTTTGGTAGTTGAATTTGACGGTGGGTGTAAAAGTTGAAGAGAAAGTCAACCAAGCATAATAAATAGTGTCACACACACACACACACACACACACACACACACACATATATATATATATATATATATATATATATATATATGGACCAACTGTTAATTAAAGCTCCTTTTGCAGCTGTATTTGTGTCACTTTAGAAAAAGTGGAAATTAAAGAGAAAAAGAAACACTCATCTCTCTAGCTAGCTTCATTGTCACCAGACCAAAATTAAATAGCTACCACACCTCATGCCCTTTCTTTTTGTATACTGCATGCTATCTTTATTTTGCTGGTAACATGCAAGTAGAATTATATAATTGCTTTGAACAAAAGATTGGAGCATATCTAACCACGTACATATCTTAAAAAATTATTTAGAAAAGCTAAAATCTGATAAGATCCAATTTCACCCATTCATTAATATATAACTCAATGATCTAGCTACTATATATATAAGTTCACTGAAATTAATTATCTGTATCAAATTCATAGCTTATATTAAGAACCAACTTAATTGGCAAAAGACAAACAATTACTAATTAAAATAAGCAATAAGAAAATTCGATTACTTAATGTGCATTTGGAGGTCCTTTTTTTTTTAATTATTTTTTTTCATTTCCATTTTGTCTTAATTTGCAGTCACGCTTATGAAGGATCAGATAATTAAAAATAGATTCTGGAGCCTAGCTAGGAGCAATTCATACATACTCTTAATTTCGGATACAGCATATATATTTAGTTGAAAATGAAAATAGTACCATAGATAGTTGAAACATATATGTAATTAGTATGATCTACATCCTTTATGATTTTACAATCCAAACTGTATTCTTGCATGCATCCATTTGACCATTAATTAATATGATCGAGTTAAAAAAGTAACATGATCGTTAATTAAGAAGACAGTTAGGTATATTCTCATTCAAGTAGGTAGTGCATACAAATTAGATATCCCATGAACTACAGGATTAAGGTTGATGATAATATGACTAATTAATTAATTTAGAACTGGAAGGAAAGAAATAAAAGTGGAAACGAATACGTACTAAACCAATATTATATGCAATGAATTAAAGTAGTAGCGTTGGATCAACAAATTAATTTTACATACATGCACTGACTAATGATCAATTACTCGCATTACACACACACACACACACACACACACACACATATATATATATATATATATATATATATATATATATATATAAGTACGTACGTACGTACGTACATTCTCATAATTAAACCCTGAATCAATCTTACAAATCAAAATTAAGTAGCTACTACTATGATCTAACAAACTCTTACTTGCAAAATGTGATAACAATTCATGGTACTAATGCTAATTAAGATTTCAAATCTGAAAGATATATATATATATATATATATATATATATATATATAGGGTGGTCACCATCATAAGATGGCCAGGCAATATTTTTAGCTAGAAAATTATATAACATTAATATGTAATTAATACTAGCTACTACTACAAATCTAGCTAGGAAAAGTAATATAGATAGATAGATACTAATCGATAGTAATTAATTAATGAAGTACTCGGACCAGGAGCGCTTGATTCCCCTTGCATATACATGTGACATGTATGCATCACGGTTCTTTGCTCGATCAATCGGTAAAACTTTCCGAATAATCACCCAAAATCATCTATTCGATCATGAGATGTACTGACGAGACTAGAGTAGTAGTGGTTTTCACGGAAGAATAAGACACATGAAATGGACCGCAGAGTGAGAAATTTTACAACAAAATCCATGTTTTTGTTGCATATATATGTAGAATTAAGAGAAGCTATATAGATATAGATATTGTAGAATATAAGAAGAATATTATAGCTCAAGCTGGACTTATAAGATAAGAAGCCTTGTATATATAGAGACAAATAGTAGTAGTGGCTATATGTATATATATATATATATATATATGTATGTAATTATATATGTAAACATGTATGTAAGTATACATACAGATGCTAGCTAGGAATTGTATTGTGGAGCACGCATTTATAGTATTGTGTAGTGTAGTAGGGGGAGAGAGAGAGAGAGAGAGAGGTGGAGCTATATATATATATAGTCTTACAGAAACATCTCTCGTAATTTTCTTCTCCTTTCAGGCTTTCACTTTCCAGTGGAAACGTGCCGCCACTGTGTGTACATTAAAGAGAAACATGCATGCGGGAATAACATTAGCTACCTTATATATGTATACATGTATATGTCATATATGTGTGTGTGTGTATATATATATATATATATTTGTTAATATGAAAGGCAAATTAAGCATGTGGTACCCTAAAGCTGGCCTTCTTTTTTAAAGCATGCATGAAGTACTTCCCTTTACAATATATATACACAAGGAAGAGGAGCTAGCTGGGACGGTCTTCATATGTACATGTTTTGTTTAATTTGTTTGAATTTTTGGTCATCAGTTCAGTGCATGTTTTCTTTTCCAGTCGATCGGTTGCTTCAAAAGGGTTCGATCCAATCCAATGTCCTTTCTATTTACCTTTATTAATTTATTACTCAATCTTTTAAAAGTACATTCAAAGGGCTTAATTTGCTGAAACCTAAATCTCCAAGATCTCGATCTCATGGCTGGCTGGCTGGCTTAACCATGATATCTTTTTGCGTCTAAGTCAACTTACTTTCTTGAATTCTACCAGTACCGCATATAATACTTCTTTTCTTTCAAAATATAAAATTATTATTGACTTTTTAAACTTAATTAAAAATATTTTTAAATTTAAAATTAATATAAATTTCTTATATTTTAGTGAATACAATGATGAATAATATAAACTATCTTAAAAGTATTACTCATTGTAAAATTTATTTATTTTTCATAATTTTAACAAATTATCTCAATTTTGAATTTAAAAATATAATAAATTAATTTTTAAAAGTTAATAATAATCTTATAATTTGTAACGGAAGGAATATAATACTTCACCAAGCTAACTCCCATGGCTTAATAAAAAAGATTGACACACTTAATTAATTGGTCATCCTCTAATATTGTAAGTCGTCAGATTGACTACGAAAGACAATGACCTTGCCAAATCAAATAGTACGTCGGAATATATACTTTTTTCTTTTTGCTGGTAATTAAATAGTTGAAATACATACTAAAACAAAATTGATTCTCCATATAATATGTACCTTTGTTTCATAAGTACTGACCATATATGGTGAAATTAATGAGACTAATATATAAAATCGAAAGACTTTTGTATACCCGTTTGCCAAACAGAGAAACAGAAGAAGAGAGTTCTATTATTATTTTTTTAAATATGTCATTTGTTTTAAAATATAAAATTAATATTAACTTATTAAACGTTAATTTAAAAATATTTTTAAATTCAAAATTAATACGAGTACGTTGTCAACATAATAATGAATGTCGTAAAATATCTAAAAAATACTACTAATTATAAAAGTTATTGTTTTTAAAACTTAAATAATCAGTAAATTTTAAATTTACAAATGTCTCAAACTCACTTTTAAAAGTTAATATTCTTTATTTCCTTTTAATTTGTTTGCCATATATAGTTGCATGCCTACACAGTAAAACATAATTATTGTTTCACCTGATAAACCTTATAAATTATGTCTAATTTAACTAAAACTCCATAATTACTAACACAATAATATAAACCATGGGTGGAAAGTCTTACATCAATCTAACGGGTATCCATCAACCTAGCTATATATGAAATACTAATTAAAAGACTATTTTATGCCGGTTAATTTGTCAAAAAAATACTTGTTAATAATTTTGTTTTTTAGACTTTTTTAGGGGTTTTCCGACACGTTCTTTATTTTATTTAATTAATTTAATCACAAAATTAAACATAGATTTCTCCCTGATAAACCGCAATTTATTTATAATTTAGCTAAAACCCCTTTAATTAGATTAGAGAGGCAGTACCGCAGTAGAAAGAAAAGAAAAAGCATGGGCATTGGGCGGCAAAGTCTACATCAATCTAACGGCTTTCCAATTGAGGAATAGTGGAGTGCATGTAACGTAGGTTGTACTGAAACATTAGCCACCACAAGAGATTGAGACTTTTCGACTCCTGTCACCAGTAAAGGACTGACACGTGTTATGACAAATGTACAGCTTAATCGCACGCCATTCTTTATGAATAATAAAGCCATCCGGTAAGGCCCATGGGCCAGCCAGGGATAGGTAGATGGATTGATGGTGTGGGACCAGTAAAGCTCGCGTGAACGACAATCTATTAAAGGGGGCCCATTCGTTGTTTGCTCTGTACGCTTCCTAGTTGCAACACTACTGTACATGTCAACTCTCAAGTCTCAACTGAGAATAGCATATGCCTATACCCATGCCCATGCCCATGCCCATGCCCATGCCCATGCCCATGCCCATGCCCGTAGTAGTACTAGAAACTACCTATTTCTTGCTTCGAAACTTTTAAAAAACTAAAATGGTTAATGGTCACCTGTTTAAACTCGTTAGATCAATTAATTCTAGAAGTCCAATCAAACTGACTCCACTGGACTCATGGGCCCATATATCATGGCCTTATCCAGCCCAACTGTTATAAATTGGGCTTGTCCACTTTTTATATTTTATTATAATTCAATACTTATTTAGCTTCCCTGATTGGCTCTGAGCCTTTGCGTTTATCGTTGTAAGTTTTTTTGTTTTTCAAGGGGAGAGGAAGGGAAGGGAAATAATTAAAAAAAATTCAAATATTATATTTGTGAGTTTTTTTTAAGAGAAGAATAGAAGAAATTTGAAGGTAAAATTAATTTTATTTTTGAGTCAAAACTCTATCTTAAAAACTGAGAGAATTTAGAGGGATGAGAAAGTTAATTATTTTATATTACCTAAAATAACCTTTCAAAACAAATAATATAATAATCTTATCCCTAACTATTATAAATAACAATTATAATTTTATTTTATATTATATAAAATAATCTTTTAAAATAAATAATATAACAATCTTGTCCCTAGCTATTACAAGTCACAATTATCATTTATTATAAATTTTGTATAACATTTTTTTTCCTATTTGGGACGAAAACATATATAAAAGAAATCGTTGTGGGCCCAGTACTTTTGTATACTCGTATATAGGTTTGGATTATGATATTTATGCAAATCCTATTCGTATTGATCAATTACTATAAAATTGAATTTCAAGATTAACCTTTTATATACACTTTTAATTAATTATTATTAAAATTATCTTGTTATTTATATTTTCCAGTGTAATACTCAGTTTGCAAATACAGTACATCATTAATGTTTCACAAAAAGACTGAACAAAATAATTTTAATAGATAAATATTATTAAATCATATCATTTATTATATTTATATGTAAGGGTAATATAATAATAGTATAGTATAAAAATAAAAATATTTTTCTTTTTCTTCTCACCTTATAAACTCACAAACATGATAAAGAAAAATTATAATCTCTTTCTATCTTTTTTTATCCCTTTCTTTCTTATACTTTACTTTTTCATCCCATCTCATCTCTCCAAAATTCACAAATGCACGCCTGATAAGTAGCCTGCATAAAATAAATAAAGAAAAAATGAACCAAAAATTAAAACCCACACTAACTCGGGTTGAAAAACTCAATAGGCTATATTTGTTTGCAAGGATTATAATCTCGTGATTATAATCCATAGGATTATAATCCCAAGACTATTAATCCTATGATTAAATAGTCCTAATCACACGTTTGTTTTTTATGGAATTATTCATGTGATAACTTAAAATAATCTCATATTATGTTTATTTTTTTTAGGATTAATTAAAGGATTGGATAAAAAAATATCGTTTGGACTATTATATCCTTATCAATAACAACACATTTGTTCAATAGCACTGTTATTCTGTAATATATTAGTTTCATTATAATATTAAATTAAATATAATATGTTATTATGAGATTTAAATATATTCGATTATTATGGGACTTAAATATATTAGTTTCATTATAATAACATATGTGTTCAATATCATTGTTATTCTGTAATATATTAGTTTTATTATAATATTAAATATATTCTATTATTTTGGGATTTAAATATATTAGTTTCATTATAATGTGTATATATATTTTTCGTATACTTTGACTCGTAAATATGTTTATATTTGGTATTATAAACCAGATATATACGATGATATATTTATTAATTTATATCACGATATAATATACCAGATAAATAAATATATATTAGTGGTATATTAGTTTATAATATATATATATATATGGCCTAGACTTTAATTTAAAAAATGATGATTATTTTTAGTATACCTGACTCGTAATTATAAACTAATATATTTATATCTGGTATTATGAACCAGATATACACCATGATATGATATATTAGTGGTATATCACTAGTATAACTACAATATATATTATAAACTAATATACAGGTATATATTAGTTCATGAGATTTAAATATATTAGTCTATGTGTTGAATTCTTTTTCATAACATAATATATATAATTATTTTTATAATTGTAGAATAACAGTGCTATATAAAAGGTTGAAGTTAATTTTGTCTAGAAATTTTTAGTCTCAAATGATGGGGATTATAATACCTGGTTGAACATGGTATTAAATAGTCCCCTATATTGAGCCATTTTATAATCTTTAGACTAATAGTCTCAAGTTCAAATTTAAAAACAAACAAGATACTTGAAATTAATAGTCTTATTCCAAGTGTAATTTTTACGGACAAACATATCATATGTAGTGTCCAAAAGCGGGTATGGGCTAATTTGAGTCTCATTCTCAGTTAGCAGTAGCCAGTGAGCTAAAACCCTTGAAAACCCCTTGGTCAAAACTTGTAAAATCTATCCTTTTGATTAGAAATCGGAATTTCTGCAACTGAGACCTTCCAAAATCAACCATGAATCGAACGAAGAGAATTCTGAGTTCTCTACGACTCGCCAACTCGCTATACTCGAATCGGCTCATAAGGACTCGCTCGCTCTACAGTCGGGTAACTCATTTTTCTCTCTCCCTCCCTGCTCTCTCTGCACAACCTCACACCTCCATTTTTCTTAATACCCATCAAAATTTGTTCTTTTCCTCAAAACCAGAATCAGTTGTAGAGCTTGTGCTGTCGGAAGATTGGTCAAAGCTATTAGAGCATGAATTATCAAAATCAAACCCAAAACTGACCCATGAAACTGTTATATATCTCTTGAAAAGACTTGATAAAGACCCCCTAAAAGCTTCCAATTTCTTCATCTGGGTCACTGAGAAAACTGGGTTTAAACCTAGTTCTGCTATTTATTGTTTATTGCTTCAAATTTTGGCTAACAAAGACTCGATGAAGGAGTTTTGGGTTACTGTAACTAAAGTGAAAGAACAAGGGTTTTACGTTGATGAGGACAGTTACAAAACAATTCTTATGCGTTTTAAGAGTTTAAAGATGGTTAGTGATGCTACAGCTTTGACCCATTTCTATAATAGAATGGTTCAAGCTAATGCTATGGATAGTGTAGTGAAGGAGGTTGTAGAAATCGTTACAAAGTCAGCCTGGGGCGATGTTGAGAAAAAATTAATGGGGATGAAAATTTGCGTGTCAGATAATTTTGTGATAATGGTGTTGAAGGAACTTCGGCACTACCCTGTGAAAGCATTGAAGGTTTTCAAATGGTTTGCTGAGGGTCATTGCTTTGAACACAATGCTTTGACTTATAATGCAATTGTTAGAGTTCTCGGAAGATATGATTCTATAGAGGAATTTTGGAGTATGGTAAAGGAAATGAAGAGTGAGGGTCATGACCTGGATCTTGATACTTATATAAAGATTTCAAGGCGCTTTCAGAAGTTAAAGATGTTAAACGATGCCGTGAAACTTTATGAACATATGATGGATGGCCCATATAAGCTCTCAGTTCGCGAATGTAGTTTACTTTTACGGATCATTTCTGCGAATAGTAATCCAGATATGGTATTCAGAGTTGTAAATAAATTTGAGGCAGCGGGACATTCCCTCTCGAAGACTGTTTATGATGGAATTCATAGGTCTCTGACTAGTGTGGGGAGATTTGATGAAGCAGAGAACATTGTGGAGTCCATGAGAAATACAGGATATGAACCTGATAACATAACATATAGTCAATTGATCTATGGACTTGGTAAAGCAGGAAGACTAGAAGAAGCATGTAAGGTGCTGGATGTGCTGGAAGCAAATGGATGTGTTCCTGACCTCAAGACTTGGACCATTCTGATACAAGGCCATTGTGCAGCTAGTGAAGTTGATAAGGCATTGTTTTATTTTTCAAAAATGATGGAGAAAAACTGTGATGCTGATGCTGATCTCTTGGATGTCCTAGTAAATGGATTCCTTAATCAGAAGAGAATTGCTGGTGCATACACATTGCTGGTTGAGTTGGTCCAAAAGGCTCGTTTGAGACCTTGGCAAGCTACGTACAAAAATCTGATTCAACATCTTCTGGGAGAAAGGAAAGTTGAAGAAGCACTGAACCTCCTCCACCTGATGAGGAAACACAACCACCCCCCTTTCCCAGAACCTTTTCTTCAATATATTTCGAAGTTTGGGACTGTGGAGGATGCTCTGGACTTCTTGAAGGCGTTGAGTTCAAAGGAATATCCAACTGTTTCAGCTTATCAGCATGTATTTCAATCTTTCTTTCAGGAAGGTAGACATTCTGAGGCCAAAGATCTGTTTTACAAGTGCCCTATTCATATTCGTAAGCATCAGGCCATTTGCAGCCTTTTTGGTTCTGTAGAGAGCACCAGTGCTGCTGCTGCTTGACATTGTTCAAATGCAGTTAGTTCATAACACTATCTGTTCAAGTGATGAATATTTGGTCCAAGCAACGGTAGATGCCGTATTGCTGTTTTCTGGATTCCTTTCCTAGAGTATATATCATGTTTTTGGTATGATGTTTGCATGTATTGCTGTATTGGTTGAAGTCATATATTGCCTGAGGATAATGACTAATGAGGTCAAAGTGATAAACTAATCTGAAATGGATTTGCCTGTAGTGGGATTGCTTTTATTTCGAAGTCCTTCATGTGTTTGGCAAGAAGCATGCTACTCTGTTTATTTTGAAGGAGGCAAGGTAGCTCACTCCCCAAATTGCAGTTTGGAGCTGGAGCTACTGTTTTGAATCCTCAATAGAGTCCTGCTGATTCCTTGTTGCAATCAAAATTAGAATAAGAAATGTTTCCGTGAACAAATTAATTGTTATATACTTCCTCCGTCCCAAATTAATTGCTCAATTTTGACCATTTTAAGTCAAATTGACTTTTTTTAGAACTAATCTTTTTATTATTTTTGTTAAAATATAGGTGAATAGATTATAACCAAAAGAAAGTATATACAATTTATTACTAATTTCAATTTTTATAATTTTAGAAATATATTTATATATGCTTAATTATTAATTTTAAAAATAGTCAATTTGACTTAAAAAAGTCCTAAAAAAGCAATTAATTTGGGACGGAGGGAGTATTATGCTGAATGATTCTTCTAGTGAAGGCTATTTATGCTTTGTTTCTTACTAGAAAACTGTATTCTATATATGACCTTTAAGGTGTTTGAGTCGCCAGACCGTGTATAATGGGATCATGGGTGTGATGATTTTGGTTTTTTGTAAGTGGTAAACGATAAGAATTATATACATGGATAAATATGATACAAACAGGGGCGGATCTACTTAGAGGGCAACATAGGCACCTGCCTATGCTGACTTTTTTTTTTTTTTTTTTCTCTTTTGCTTTTTTTTTTTTTTTTGTAAACTCAAAGGGGCAGAATTTATAAGTTAGTAAACTCAGGGGGGCAGATTAATAAAAAAGTTAAACTTGGTACATCAAAAAAAAAATTCCATTAGTTACAAAAGGCTTATCTATTGTTTGCGGTAAGAATTTCTAGTTGAATTTCAATATTTTTTAGTACATATTTTTATGGGTTATAGTTTTATGTAACTAAATTAACTCTTATTTTACATATGTAATTATCCAAAAAATATAAAATTATCTAAAAAAATTGGCTCGGGGGCACAGCCCCCGAACCCCCGCCAAATTAAAATCCGCCCCTGCTGAGAATTATTCCTAGATCCGCCCCTGGATACAAAGGTAACCATAGAAGACAACAAATACACGAAAGGAGGCTGTTGGCAGTGGCCAACCACCTCCCAATGTGGCTATATACAGGAGTAGCAGAAATATTTGACAAAATTAATCCAAAACTTGGAGCATCTTAGGTAATGTGTCGAGTGAAGAAATTAATCCAAAACTTGGAGCATCTTAGGTAATGTGTCGAGTGAAGCACTGCTAAGAAACCGTGATTTTTGGCTCAACTAGCAAATAAAGCAACTCTCAGATCATCCTCAAAGATGCACTGGGACACAGGATCTATCATATATCTGCTATTGTGGGCATGGTGATTGACATATGAAAGCTAATTTGGCCGTGATAGGTTCGTGCTATCTTCATATGGTGTGGTTTGTAGGTTGCTCCTACCATAGTATTGTTACTTTTGGACTAGGGACAACCACTGTTCTAAAAATCCCCGCCTAGGTCCGCCTAGCCCCGCCTAGGCGCTAGGCCCCCCCTCCCGTCACGCCTAGGCGCTAGGCCGCCTAGGCGTCTCGTCTAGGCGCCTCGTCTAGACCCAAGGCGGCAAAAAAATCCCTCTAGGAGATTAGGTAGGACTAGACGGGGCCTAGACGAACAAGGTGGAGAAATTAAGCCTTTATGCGTGGCCCAGGCGAAGAAATTAAAGCTGCAATTGTTTTTTATTTTTATTTTTATTTTAATAACTAAGCTACAAAATAATGTCGTGGGTTATTATCTTGAAGGAGTATGAGTGTGAGTCCGATGGAGACATTATCTTGGAGGATATGGAGAAGAAGAGTTAGAGATATAGAGAGATATGGAGATATGGAGATGAGGACTATTAGTTTGTATTTTTGATTATTTGTTTGTGTTTAAACTTTGAACAATTACATGTTTGCGTTTGAACTTTGACATTAGCAATATGGATATGTGTTTGAACTTTAAGCAAATGCCTTTATTGTCTTTATTATAGATTGTTTTGCTTTATATTATTGTTTTGTTTGGATAAATATAAGATAAAATATTAAAATTGACTTAAAACAAAAATTCTGCCTAGGCCCCGCCTAAGCCCCCTAGGCGCTAGGCCCCTTCCGGCCTCCCGCCTAGCGCCTTTTAGAACCTTGGGGACAACAATGGATAGTTTTTGGTTCGAATCACATAATTGTTTGAAAATGAGAATTTTTTTTCTTTTCTTTTTTATGTTAACCTTCTTTTCAACGAACTTTGCATAGGATACACTAGTGTATAAATTTAATTATAATATTTGTCTCGGCAATCGCATAATTGTTTTAATTGTTGATACTCCATAATTTTGTCTCGGTCATAAGAAGAAGAAAACAAAAAGTAGCAATCCATGTGATGTATAAATTTCCATCCAGACAGGCAATAGACTAATCATAGCATTTCTTTCACTCAAAGAGGACACATCTAATTGTGTAGCAGCTTCTTATCCCTCCTCAACCACCACCAATATGAGGCTCTCATCTACCCAAAGATGATAACACGATGGCCCATACAAAGACTTCCATTGATATAACAAAAGTAAAAAAACACACTAATAATGCAGAAGAAACCAACTGATATAGAAGATGAGCATGAGCTCGAAATCCTCAAGGCTGTGGCACAGGCATGGTACGCTCACTCTTCCACCACTCCTAATCCTAATCCTAAGCCAACTAACGAATTTGATGCCCACCGCCTGAATTTTAAGACCAAGCCCTCTCGATTCAAACTCGAAGCAAACAGCAGCAAGTCATCCAGGAAGCAGACTCATTATGGTTGGGATTTTGGACAATCACTTTGGGACTCTTATGAGATTGTCAGTGTGTCCAAAAAATTAGAGGCTGGGTTAGTGTTGGATCCTCAATTCTCCTGCTTGGATGAGGCAGGTAAGATTGAGAAGAAGCGGAAAGAGAGTTCGAATAGCCTAAGGAATTTGATAACTAGGGCCTCATCCAGAAGATTTAGGGAAGATGATATTCCTCAATGAGAAGGGTATCAATGTAGCTTTGTGTTTGTTTATCTGAATTTCCATTTTATGTTGTCTTAATTTTGTTTGGGTTATTTCGAGGAAACAGTATTTTGGGCTCCGTTCTACAAAAAGAATACATACTTCGAATTTTTTTAAGGTTATATATTGTTTATCCCCAAGTATAACAAGTGCTTCGTTTATAAATAAATAGTGTCATGATAGTGAAACTGTGATGTGATATTGTTAAACTTTTATATTACCATTATAAAAAAATGACTCTTTTTGTGAACATTTTTTCTTACAAAATGGTTCTCTCTTTGTGGAACAGAGTGAGTATCATAGAGTGAGTATCATATTGAGAAATTCAACCAGAAACTTTGGCTAAATAATAGGTAAAAAAGGAGGTGGTGAAATATAACTAAAATATGGCTATATGAATTAATATTCACCAACTCAAACTGATAGTCAGTTCTCTCTAGCTTTGGTGGTACTATGTTAGCAGCATATATAAAGCATAGTTTGCTGATACGATTTTCATGACAAGGCAATCTCCTCCCTACATTAAGTTTTAAGTCCTGCACTTCTTTTCAATTGCAGGATAAACCTTTCTCAAACAAAACACATATTACACGGTTCAAGATCAAGACTGATTCTCAAAATAAGGATGCAACTGAAGGAGACGTTTAGTTGTTTGAAAAGAAGTAATCCCCTTATCATACAAACATCAAATATATGTCTGCTTAAATTCACTTAATAAGAAATTGCACTTAAATAGTACTACAATATAGGTCCAACCAAGTAACTTAATTTTGCTAAACGTCAAAGACAGGACCTTTATTTATATTGAACTGGAATTGTAAATTACTAGTGCAATATGCATGCATCATCTGGCCATGCTAGCTAGCGAAATTGGCAGTCACTATGCTCTAGACCTTTATTACTTACTAAACCCCTTTGAAGGTCTCCCACTTGGCAAGCTCGAACTTCTTGTGCTTCTGCATGATGAAGCCATCAGCTTCTGCATCAATACTTTCTTCATGAACTACGAATTTCCCATTCTTATGATCAACAAATTTCTCCTGTTCGACGAAATGAACTATCTTATGAGCCTGTGGGGCATGATGATGGTTTTGGTGGTGGCGATTCATCACGTGTGGTGCTTCATCTTCATAAGTGATCGTATTGTTGAATGTCATTCGGACATTTTGGTACGGAGTACCTGAAGCATGAGCATGGTACTCATGGGGTGGTACGGTGTTCCAGCCATGATTATATGGCTGGTAGTTGACGTAATTTTCGTCCAAGGAGCTTGTTGTAATCATTTCTGTAGGAGTATATATGATTTTGGCTTAATTGCTAGGTAGCTCTGCGCAAAGTTAGTAATAATGGAGGATGATATTTATATATATATATATATATATATATATATATATGTAGAATGTAACTTTTCCAAATATTCGAACCCGATAATTAAGCTTTGCATCTTATTCTCTCCCTCTTTTTCTGAGGATCAAACAGTGGATATTCTAATTAACGTGATTTTGCCGGGGAATAAATAAAATTGGCTAGCTCTGAGATTTTTTTGGGAAGAGATATATATCAGGCAATTGCAGGAAAATATAATCACTAAAGTTGAAGCATAATTAAAGCATTTGTAGTATTTATTCATGGAATTTCTTAACATGTGCCCTTAGGGCACATGCTAAGCACACGGTTCAAGAGAATATTTTCTTGAACTGTGTGTATATTCTCTTAAACTTAGTGCAAATACAGAAATTAAGAGAATATGCACACCGTTCAAGAGGATATTCTTTTGAACTGTGTGTTTAACATGTGCCTAAACGCACATGTTAAGAGGACCCTTTATTCATTTATGCCATATTTGGAATGGTTCTTCTTGAAATGAACGCAAGTATCTATCTGGCCATTAATTTTTTTTATGTACATCTTCTTTTCAAAGTAATTTTGTTTGTTTTGAAGATTCTTTAGAAAAGTAAGATTCAATGTGCAAGTTGGAGATGGAGATAGAGACGGACAACTTTCTTAAGGCTTGTTTGGGTATGAGAAATTATGATAAATTGAAAACACGAACGATACGTAGGTTTTCTCTTTCAGTTCGGAAAAACAAGAAGGAAATTGAACCCGACGTGAATCGAACACGCAACCTTCTGATCTGGAGTCAGACGCGCTACCATTGCGCCACGGATCCGGGATGGTTATAGACCAACCATACTACAATTTCTTTAAACTTGTAGTTTCGGCCTTATGGCAATACTAGTAATATTTCCTCCAGATGATTAACATTTCGCGCCGGCACAACACAAACATGGCTTTTGCTCTGCCCATTTCTCCCGCCAAAACTATAACTCACAAAACTATCATCACCCTATTCCCAGAAAACCCTAAAACCCTGATTCTCGAACAATGCAAGACCATCAAAGACCTCAATCAAATTCACGCTCACCTTATCAAAACCCGGCGGCTCCACAACCCATCAGTAGCCCAAAATCTCCTTGAATCTGCCGCCATACTCCTACCCGAACCCATGGACCACGCGGTCTCAATTTTTGGTAAACTCGATCAGCTCGATTCGCCGGTTTACAATATCATGATAAGGGGATTCACATATAAGCAATCCCCTTATGATGCCCTTGTTCTGTTCGACAAAATGCTGGAGAACTCCGTACAACCTGATGAATTTACCTTCCCTTGCATTCTTAAAGCTTGTTCTAGGCTACAAGCCTTGGAGGAAGGAAAACAAATCCATGCCCAGATTGTGAAATTTGGTTTAGTGTCTAATGGATTTGTTGAAAATAGTTTGATTCATATGTATGCTAATTGTGGTGAAGTCGGGATTGCACGCCACGTGTTTGATGGGATGTCAGAGAGAAGTATAGTCACATGGAATTCAATGTTTTCTGGGTATACTAGGCGGGGCTATTGGGAAGAGGTGGTTGAATTGTTTCGTTATATGGTGGAAATGGATGTTATGTTCGATGAGGTTACTTTGGTTAGTGTGTTGACAGCATGCGGAAGACTTGTTGATTTAGAATTGGGGGAATGGATTAGTATGTATATAGAGACAAACGGACTTAAGGGAAATCCTACTCTGGTCACTTCACTGGTTGATATGTACGCAAAATGTGGTTGTGTGGATACTGCGAGGAGTTTGTTTGATCAGATGCCTCAAAGGGATGTTGTTGCATGGAGTGCCATGATCTCTGGTTATAGTCAATCAAGTCGGTGCAAAGAAGCTCTTTCTCTGTTCCATGAGATGCAAAAGGCCAATGTGGAACCCAATGAGGTTACAATGGTTAGTGTACTTTCTTCTTGTGCTACCCTTGGAGCTCTAGAAACCGGTAAATGGGTTCATTTCTATATAAAGAAGAAGAAATTAAAGCTTACTGTGACGCTTGGAACCTCATTGTTGGTCTTTTATGCAAAATGTGGCTCTATAGACAGTTCAATTGAAGTTTTTGAAAAGATGCCTTTGAAAAATGTCTTGTCATGGACGGTTCTAATTCAGGGTCTTGCAAGTAATGGACAAGGAAAAAGGGCTCTTGAGTTCTTCAAATTGATGCTGGAGAAAAATTTTGAACCAAATGATGCGACTTTCATTGGAGTTCTTTGTGCTTGTAGTCATGCAGGGTTGGTTGACAAGGGTAGGAATTATTTTGTCAGTATGAGTAGAGACTTTGGTATTGAACCAAGGATTGAGCATTATGGTTGTATGGTTGACATACTTGGTCGAGCTGGACTGATTGAGGAGGCATATCAGTTTATAATGAACATGCCTGTGAAACCAAATGCTGTTATTTGGAGAACATTGTTGGCTTCATGTAGGGTTCATAAAAATGTTGAAATTGGGGAAGCATCATTAGAACACGTACTCAGATTGGAGCCTACTCATAGTGGGGACTACATCCTTTGTTCTAATATATATGCATCGGTTGGAAGGTGGGAAGATGCACTGAGGGTCAGGAGTCTAATGAAAGAGAAGGGAATCAAGAAGACGCCCGGATGCAGCTTGATTGAACTGGATGGAGTCATTCACGAGTTTTTTGCTGAAGACAATGTACATCCAGACTCGGAGGAAATCTACGCAGCTACTAAGAACATGTTAAAGTGGATTAAATTTGCTGGTTATGTGCCAGACGTAGCAGAGTCGAGACTAGAAGCCGAGGAAGATGACAAGGAATCCTCAGTGTCTCACCATAGTGAGAAGTTGGCAATTGCTTTTGCCCTTATTAGGACTTCTCCCGGAACTACAATTAGGATATCAAAAAATCTTAGAGTATGTACAGATTGCCACAATGCAACAAAACTGATATCAAGGGTCTTCAACAGAGAGATTGTTGTTAGGGATAGGACTCGCTTCCACCATTTCAAAGAGGGGTTATGCTCCTGCAATGATTACTGGTGAACTGACGAGATGTAGCAGAAATGAAAAGCAGTGCAGCTTTTGCAGCTTTTGGCCTATAATAGGCGGCTTTATTTAAAGATATTATACTAGGCGGCTTTATTTAAAGATATTATACTTTTATCTCAAGCGTTCTTCCTCGTCATATATACGCAAGAATTTGGAAGTATTGCCAACAGAACCATGTTTTTCAAACTTATTGACTAATAAGATCTGTGAAGAACAAATTTCTCATGTAAGAAAACCGAAAGGTCGTTAGGTCTGTGAGTTGCACAGTATAGAAGGCAATCTGATGTTCAAATACATTATAAAAATGCGTCATTTTTCACTCCTGCTTTGAAGGGTAACTGACAGGCCCCAGCTTGCAGGGTGGTCATTCAGTTTTGCTGTTAGGTGTAGAGTCTGTGGTTCCTTCAACATTTCATTAGAAATGATAGCAGTGGCTGTGTGTAGGTGATCATTTCCTAGTATTGCTTATTTGATATTCAAGTTCAAAAGCGAACTACATGCTGTTAACTTTTTAAGTTTACCATCTAGACAAGTCCCAAGACATTGGGCATTGATGGGTTATGGGTGACTCTATACTTATCTCCATCTTACAATTTTCAGCCATGCAAGAGCCCAACTCTGTAGCTTATGACGAATTATTCCATAACTACACCTACAGTTGCATCAACACAGCAGTTTTTATACATTATATTCAGCTTTGGGGCATTCATTAATATCATGGGCGTGCTGCCATCAACACTTATACCAACTGATTCTAGGGAAAGGTTGAGAGGTGGAAAAAAGAAAAGTCAATGACGCAGCAGCTCTATAATGTGGCGGAAGTTTTTGAAGCCGTCTTTTTTCTCATGTTACAAATACACACACACACACACACACGTGTGTGTGTGTGTGTGTGTGTGTGTGTGTGTGTGTGTGTGTATTGATGAGTGAAGAGGGTTCATAAGCATCAGATAGAGTTGAATCCTGCGTTCCGTGTGGAGGTAAAAGTAGTAAACAGAAAATCTACTGTTTACAAAAGTAACAAAAGTAATAGATATAAGCAAAATTACTAAGCCATAACTACATATAGGATATAACATGCTATTTGTTCAGCAAATTTCAGAACTACACCATTAGACGTGTCATCCATAACAAACTGTACCCTGATGAACAAACACCAAAAGACTCCATAATAAGTTGTTGCGTACCCATACATTTATTTATATACCATATCAATGTACCATAACTTGGAGCTTCTTTAACTATGCATTCTCTCCAGCAATCAGATCCATCACCACACGCTTGATACTCCCATTATTCTTCTTTAAAAGCATCTTGTTCATCTCCTTGTCTGAAAAACCCTGCACCATGCAGATCAAGTTATAGGTATAAACTTCACCCAAGTTGTGGAGTGTGTTTGTGACAATATGTATATATATATACACATACATACATACATAGTTGTCATGACGTCGCCTAGGCGACGACTAGGCATCTTGGCATTGAAGAAGGGCAAGACAACGCTTTGGATGCCTAGCCGCCAAGGCTCACGCATTGATATCGGGCCCAAGTTAAGTGATTAAGTCATTTTTTACTATTACTCATCATAACACATGGACTTTTCCAATTATCCAAGTAACTCAACTCATGACCTTAACCTAACCCTTGACCCTACTCCTTTGAATGAGAGTAATGCTCGTGAGAGAGACAGAAATGACTTCATAGTTGATGACTTTGCTTTAGCTATAACGAGAAACAGAGTAGAGTGTGGAGACTTTTTCATAGTGTTAATTATTATGTTTTGGGTTTTAGTGTATATAAAATTTTATTGTGCAATATACTTTTGAAATAAAATAAATAATGTATAAATTGCATTGTTAACGACTTGTCGCCATACAAATGCCATGACGGGTGCTTTATCGCCTAGGCGTCTTGGCGGTCAACTACTACCGCGTCCCGCCTTGGCGCCGTGACAACTATGTGTATGTATGTATGTATATATATATATATATATTGGGGGTGAGGAAGAGAGATCATTTAAAAAGAAAATGGGAAAAGGATAAAAAGCAAATTCTGTGTGTGCTTCCCGAGACAACTTACCATCTCTTGCAGCTCCTTAAGTATAGGATCCCAGTCTTCAACACCACAGAGATCATCGACTGACTGTTCTAAATTGTACTCATTCATCCTCAAAATTTCCTTGTTCAAATCAATCTGCTTGAAACCCATCTCCTCGAGTTCCTTCAGAAGGGTCAGCTCAACTTCATCCTTATCTCCGACATCTACCACAGAGGATGGCGCATCTGATTTAGAGGTTTGTGCAGGAGAAGTTGCAATAGGTTCATCTTTAGGGAAATCAACAGTTGGGTATGTCGGTAGGGAAGAGGCATCAAGAGGAGCTGGGTTTGGTATATCCCCTCCAACTAGAAGAGTATCATTAGTTGGGAAATTGAGCTCCTGGTATTTGTTTGAGGGTGCATCAACTACTGGCTCCACTAATTCTGTAGCCCTATTACAGTTGTCAGGCTTGGGAAGGCTGTCTCCAATCATGGGTTCAACACCTGCATTCTCAATATGGGAGCTCATCATGCCACTGCTGACAGGAGGTAAGTTCAAGTTAAAGCCATGGGCAGTTTTGCGAAACAAATCCTTCCAAGAAGCATCAACCTGCAAGGATAAGAATCAGTACATGGTCCCCTTATTATTACCAGCAACTAAATGCCATATTTCAGAAGTGCAACAAATGACCTGGATGAGAACCCAAACACGTTGTCCAAACTTTTGGCCTGATGGTGAGGCCATCCTCCAATATGAGATGTAACGACCAGGATGCTCAGGAGCAATAAAATCAACTGCAATGTCAATTTCCTTGTCCACGGGACAACCATTAGCTGGTATCTGCATTCATATAATAAGAGGCAATATGACCACATCTCCAGATTATGATAGGACACTAAGATACTACACGAGAAGCAGAAGTACACAGCGAATGCGTTGAGTACAATATGTAAAATCGAAAACTCCAAAGAAGAAAAGATCCATAGATTCAAACCTCTAAGCCAGCAGAGAGTGTCTTGCTGAACCTATCTCCTCCAATCCACAAAAGCTGTGTCCCCTGAGGCCAAACAACAGTACCATTGTTCCTCAGCCGCCAAATTTTTGTAAATGGGGTTGACGGAGCCATGATAGTGCCATCCATGATATTGACATCCTGAATGAAGCAACTGTCTAGCTTAGATCGACTTGCAGAACCTCTTACAACTTGTGGAAGTGTTGGAGGACGCCCCCAGCAAGACTGCATCTGAGAAAATAATGTTCTTCAACAAAACAAAAAGATTGTATGCAACAGGTAACAGAATGAAGGTGACAATAAAAGTTTAGGTTAAATTTTAATCTACTTACAGGATCATAGAAACCCTTCAAAGAGATGGGATGCCTGTAACTCATAGGATGGTCCATTCTGACGTAGTCAGTTTCATTTCCCATATCCCCAAAGCAGATGCTGCAGAGATCATAATCCTCTTTCCTGCAGGATGAGATGAGGTTATAGCAATACCTTGGATAATATTTCAGAACAGAAACACAACATATGATAGCTCCTTACAATTTAGATTTGAAGCGAGGTCCAGTTATCGGATGAACTCCACAGCCATCACAGCGAACACCCCTGTGGAATATAATGCCAAAGCCATCACTGTGGTTGTAACTCCTTTTAATAGGGACCATCCGAGGAGCATAATGACGTCCTGGCACAGATGATGAGTAATTTTCAATTGGCACACCTGTAAAAGGATATTCTCTGAAAGAATTGCTCCCAAATTGAGACCCTAAAGAATTACCAGATTCAGCAGCTACTTTTGTCCCTGTAAAACCACCCGTCTCTGTTGCCCGAAAATTCAAGGGTTTAGGATTCAAATAATTATCAGGACTCAAAGAGCCAAGACCAACCGACTTACGTCCCAGAGGAGACTCATTTTCCTTCTTAACCTCTTTCATCTTATCACCAGGACTGTTGGTTGAAACCCTGTTCCCTTGGACAAAGCCACCATTGTAGCTTCCCCTTTCATTAGATTCACCTAACTTCTTAGCCTTGTCTTTCTTCTGATCACCAACAACAGCAAATGAGCCAGGAGCTCCATTTGCTGACAAAGACCCGATGGAGAGTTTGCCACCATTGAGAGCATCCGCTGAGTCAGCCGCATGCATAACAAAGCCTGCAGAAAATCCAGTCAAGTTTCCTTCTGTTTCATTGCATTTCAATTCAGCGGCAGATGTTATCCCATCAGCCTGTGAGTAGTTTTTCTCTTTAGGCACAGTTGCATCCTTAATGCTTCCTGAGGGCCCACTTTTTGTGTGAGCTACAAAATCCTCCTTCAGGTAGGCCAGACTCATCTTTGATAATGAATCAAGAAGCTCAACATACCCTGGTCTAGAGGATTTACCATTAGAGCCCGACTCAATGAACAGCCTTGAGAGTGTTTCACGGACGACCTCTGGGAGAGATGTCACAATTTCAGAAACACTTTCGTTCAGAATTTGAGTCTGAACTCTTGGTGATCTCCTGGGGGTAGAATTTGCACTTGATCTACCATGAGATCTACCAGTCCTTTCTGTATTTAAACTCACAGTAATTCTCAAAGGATTCAGGGACTGCCTCATAATATCATCAAGATCTTCTTCATCAGCAAGTGTTACCACATCACCATCTTCATCAATATATGTAAGTGTAAGCTCAGAATCAGTAGGAAAACTGAAAAGGGAAATGACTTTCTCTCTCAATTCAATTATGTCAAGACAGAGTTCTTCGTCATCAATGTGCGCATTGAAGCGCCTAAGTGTTTCTCCATATTTAACCTGTGCAATAAATTTAAGTTTGTTTTAGGGAAAAGAAATGAGAAAATAAAATAAAGCAACATATTAAGGTTGGTTGGCAAATAGCAGGGCATTAGTTTATAATTTATTTATTTTTACTATATGTATCTTAATTTAATTTACACACCTGAAAGAATTATATACCATGTCCAAATCACTCAACTCACAAAGAGATTAATGAATTAAGGAAATGACAGAATCTAAAAGATGAAATAGTCAAATATAAACTCAGTGTCCTTGGTACTGATTATGTAGAAAATTTAACATCCAAAAAAAGTAAGGGAGAAAACGAATGGTCTTAAATATCCAACTTCCAACAGTTAATCTAATTTGGATATCCAACAAGATTACCACCACAACTGAAAGCTACTGCAATAATTAATGATATAAATAACAGCAGTTCTCCTTAGTTGGGGTTTCACTACATGTTTAATAACAGAGGAATGTATTGGCAAAATTACACATCAAATTGTCCATATAGACTCAGTTTTGTACATAATTATTTCCCGCTGGAACAAAATCATCATAACCTTAATCCCCAAAGACACAAATATATCGTTTTTTCAAAAGCCTCACAAAACTATTCAGGTTAAGCCTCCGAATAGTTTACAAAGTACAGAAGAAGAAAAATCTCGGTACATCATACTCTTAACTACCAAATATGCAAACCCTACAACAATATCAAAATATTTCCAATTTTCCACAATTTTGTCAGCGAACAAATAAGGAAGAAACAGAAAACTAGTAAACAAACAGAAAACAAGATGAATGATTCACAGAAACAGATAATGTAATAACCAAAAGAG
The DNA here is from genome assembly GCA_034770075.1 of Aralia elata. Classification (NCBI taxonomy): domain Eukaryota; kingdom Viridiplantae; phylum Streptophyta; class Magnoliopsida; order Apiales; family Araliaceae; genus Aralia; species Aralia elata. The sequence continues at coordinate 4,865,627 of CM068378.1, forward strand.
GCAATAAAGAAAAACGAAATAATCGAACCTTGATCACAAGGGTAGAAGACTCCATAGCTAGAGTGAGTGAAGCGTTCCAGGTGAGCCGCTTAGTATCAGATATAGAGGAGTGAGTGACGTAATCTAACGAAACCCTAACCCTAGAATGGATAAGGAGATTATATAAGGAGGAGGAATTGTTCAAGCGATATGATCGGTGAGGACTGTACTTTTTTAGAGGGAGAAAGGAAGAGAGATACCTAGAAGATATATAACAACTCCACGCGTACCGGTGAGCCGCGATTCTCTATTTCTATTGTATATGTATACGCACAAAAAACATATAGCAAGACAGTGTTTGGGTCAATTTAGCTTTTCTTCCTCCCGAAGAAACTAAGGGAGGAAACGAAATTGTCCCTATCCAATCGTTTCTTTTTCCTGATTTTGAAAGCAGGGAAAATTAAACGAATTAATGTACCAACCAAACAACAGCAAGCAATAGGGCACGTTTGTTTGTAAAAATTATAATTAAAATTATTTTATTTTATTTTATTATTTAATTTTTTGACGAACGATTATTAATTTCTTAATATAAAAATATTAATCCCATAAAATTATTTGATAATTTAAAATGGAGAATTATTAATCATATATTTGTCATAAAATAAAAATAATTTAATTTCAATCCTATTTTTTATAAATAAACATAGCCCAGGTCTTAATAATAATTATGATGGGCTTACATGCATATATCGGTTACACAATAACTTGTTTGGTTACAAAAACTCCAAGCCCGCTTGTAAGTGCATCCAAATAAAAAGTCGGATGGTAATTTTGGCACATATATAACAACAATATTGCCTCGGTCTCAAACTCAGATATATCTATTTTAATTTTTCAAATTTTAAATTAATTTTGGTTTTGAATGCAGCAAATATAAAAATTTGTAATACTACTAGTATTTAGCTGATATGTAATAATTATATTTGTTTATATTAAAATTAAATAAATTTGTAACTAAAATTACTTTAAAATTCAAAATACTCCCTCCTATATAGGAGTAGTATTTAATTTTGAACCGAGGGAGTAGTTGATTAAAAAAATGTAGGGATTCCTTAATTACAGACTAAAAACAGTATACAAGCACTTAAAATAGGAGGAGAATATATAACCAAAATTTTGATTTGCCTAATCCAGTGATGTTTGCCATTGATCATGATTATTATATTTTATGTGGCTTATCACCCATATATAGCGGGTGATCCATTGATCATGATTCATATCCCTGGCTATATAATCATAGAAGAATGCTTCTCATTATTATCAATAACATCAATCAGTCAAAGAGATCCGATGGATGGTAACTATTTAATTAATTTCAACATTATACTATAATATATCCTATAACCTTATGATGGTGCATGTTAACTTTGGCATGCATGCATGCATGTGTGCAACAACTTGGATTGAATTAAAACAGGAATTTGAAGTTGAAGAATATTTCATTTCATAAAGTCGCCGAATTCTTAAAGGGGCACTGGACATGAACAAATAAGATATACTATAATTTGATTCCAATCTACCACAACCAACTCCTCTCTCAATTGCTTCTTATATAACCTGATTTAAATTCATTGTCCAGAGTTCAATATAAATCAGCCTTCTATTCATAATGTACAAGGTAGTAATATATAATTAAGAGAAACTGTTACAATTCGAAGTGGAAGGAATTATTAAATCATTTTCATTGTCTTGAATTGATGAAATTTTTCATGATATTGTTCCATTTCAGAAATCACTCTACTTTTTTGCCGCAGTTATCAGAATTTATGAAAGATATATATATATATATGATGTAGCATTAATTTGATTGTCTTTAGTATCTTGAAAATATTCCAAGTCATTGTGCCTAGCTACACAATGTTCTGCATGCAGTTGCAAGCTGCTTTCCCTAAACCTGTATCTCAAATACGGATATAAATCAGATGAAGAAAACATGAAATCACCATACAAGGAAAATGAAATTAGGAAAATATAAGCATATTAGTGTACCTTTTTTTTTTCTTTCTTTTTTCCCTTCATTTTTTCATAATTTGCCTATCGTCAAGTGATCATGACCAAGCACGTACTCAATTTCAGAGAATAGAGAAAACAAAAAACTAGAATTCAAGAATAAAAACGAAAAAAATACAACATGCCATAATGTTGCTGGCTGATAGGCCTCAGCACACCACTTCTGTAGGGATGCTGGAACCATACACCCTATTTCTGGCCTTCAGTGCCTGAGAAAATAAAAGAAGAAATTAATTAAGGAACTGAAACTATATATATAGTATATGATCTCAAATTACAGTAAATTGGAGGGGGAGGGGCAAGTTAATTAAAGAGCAGATGTGAGTATACTTGTTGGTCCCAATCTATGCGGAAAGTAATTACTAAAAGCATTATTGCTTGAAGACAACTCCCGCCTATAATTCCCATCCAGAGGCCCTGGCATTAATTTAATTAGTAACACAAGATGAGGAATACATTCTTTAAAGAAAGAAAGAAAGAAAGATGATATGAGCTTCGATCCTTACGTACCTTTCCTCCAAAGTGGTATACAAAAGTTAAGATGATTGCCAAAGGAATGCCAACCAGGTAGTAAGCTCCTAGATTCACATATGCACCAATCTTCTGCCAACCACATCCTCTTGCACCACCTTTTTCCACCCCATAGGTGTTTAGCAAATCGTGATTGATCCAATGAATAATCCATATTAAGTTATAGGATGCATGCATGGGAATGTGAAATGACTAGCGCACTTCATTCATCGATTCGTGTTAGATTAAAATTTTATAGGATGCATATATGGTACGTAGAATCTCTAACCTGAGAGTACGCCTTGAATTCCATCCATGAAGTTGGACAAAGCAAGCACTGGCATTATTGAAGCTAAATATCTCACAACTTCCTCTTCATTGGTGTACAAATAGCCCCATACGCCTCTCATTGCCACTGAAACTATACCTACCAAAACGCCTTCTATAACAGCCAAAAATATGACAACCCGTACAGCAACTTGCGCAGCATGGGGTTTCCCTGCACCTAATTCATTTGAAACTCTCGAGCTTCGAACCCGAGAGAGGGGAGGGGGGAGGGGGGAGGAGAAGTAGGAGGAAATTGTCGAGATATTTTTATGACAGCATTGCTAAAACGAATTCAATTGATCATGTTTCGACAAATTTACCTAACTGCACTGCCAAAACCAAAGGGGATTCTGAAGATTGCTGAACTTGTGTTAAGGCTGGAGATAGAGAAATTAAGTTAGCAATGGCGGATTAAACGTGCTTAAAGAGAATCACAGAGCAGCCTAGTAGGTATTATCAATAATAAAAAGGATTCACAAGCCATTATAAAATTTGCTTACAAGTGGGTAAGTAATGTTTAATAATGCATGCATTATCTTGCATAGCAGACGGTCAAAACAATTTAAAAGGAAAAAGTTTTTCCAAGGGCACCTTCAATTCTAATTTTAACCTTTTTCCAGATCCTCTTGATATGATCATCTCTTTGATTTTAATATAGTTCCATTTTATACATGTACATGCATAGGTTATACGGAAAGACCAAACCTGATTGACATCATTGATGTCTCTAGTTGTGGATTAGGAAGAACACCCGACATGAGAACCAAAAACTCGTATGCCCAGAACTCCAAGCTGATTGATGTCCAAGGTAATAGATTAATTAAAAGGCATATTTAGGGGGAGAAGAAATTAAGATTATTTTCCATTTTAGTAAAAATTAAAACTCACCAGACCATAAGAGCTGAAGGCAATCCTAATGAAAGAAAACTGAAGAGATTTTTCACACCCTCTTTTGAGAACCCTGTCCATGTTTTTTGGCAAATCGGAGAGAAGTTGATATATATAGCCAAAATCAACACATTGAACCAATAAGAGATGGCACTAGACAGAGCAGCGCCTTTATTCCCTAAATCAAATCTAAAAATCAAAATCCAGCAAACAAGCACATGAACTAAACTTGTAATCCCAGTGCTTATCACCAATGGTTTAACAATATTTTGAGTCTGTAAGAATCTGAGCTGACATTGGAGGAGGCCGTAAGGAAAAATGCTGGGGATCAACCAACGAGCGTATATCCCTGCTTGTGTTGAAATTTCCAAGTCTTGTCCGAAGCTGGTGAGAATAGATCCGGTGAAGACCCAGAGGAATGATATGGGAATGCACATAAGCATAAGAACAAGCATAGCTCTCTGCATGTTAACCCCGAGCAGATGATACTGTTTTGCTCCATAGGCTTGTCCACAGATTGTTTCGAGGGCACTACCTATTCCCAGCTGATCAAAATGTACGTTCTTCAGAGAGATTAAAAACCTTGTATTATTAAGTTCCAAAAGGTGATTTAAGATGAATTAATTAATTATACATCTAGATATGTTCTTAATTATTGGTTATATATGAATTGAATAGATTGACTGGAGAAACAAATGCATTAATTTTCATCATTAATTTTTACTTTTCATGTTACTGGACTTACAATTATATGATAATGATGATGATGATGATAAACAATAAATAAATTAAAAAAGTTGCATTTATTAATACTAGCTATACTGGATTTCAACTGATTATGGACAGCTGAACTAACCATACTTAATTAATACCTTTAATTTAGCTTAGCTGGTAGAGGAGGAGGCTGCAGGTTTGACTTTGAGCTTTCCTCAAAGTGCAGTCCATAATAAATTAATAGTTAATGTAGTGAACGAAATGTGGGATATATCAAATGAAGCATTCAAAAACAAGCCTTTAATCACGTACCAAGAAGCTGAAACCAGTCACGTTAGCGAATGAAGTGGCCATAGATGCACTCGACAGAGAAATTTCTCCAAGATGTCCAATGAACATGATTGATATCATCAGCAAACTATACTGCAAAAAACTAACCATAACTAGTGGTCCTGCTAACTGCAATTGTTTCTTCAGCTCTTCAATACCAATCTCCATTATTTCGCGCCATTCCTTTGTTGATTTTGTGCAGGCCTCGAGGCGTTTTTCAGAGCTTGGAATTAATGTAGGACATGACTCAAGAAGGGGTTTACATTCTTCTTCAATATCCATGTCTCTCACTACTGTTCCCTGAAAGGTGAAGAAATACAAAACAATATATGCTTTCTATATGTAGAAGAGGGACATATATATATATATATATGTAGAAGAGGGAAAACTAGGTCAATTTATATATACATGATTGCCTGACTAACATATAATGCATCATTCATCTTCTTCTTGTTTTTTCTTGTTTTTCTCCCCCTGATCATCTAACGTATCTAATGCATTAATGGTGCAATAAAAACTTTGGAAGATAATACAAAAAAATAACAAAATTAATGATATGACATGTTTAATTATGACAGAAACATATATAACTGTACTGCACTACAGCCCCACAGGTCCATTACGCTACCAGCTACCTCTATTACTTTTAGACCAGAATATATATATATATATATATACACACACACACACACACCAGATGAGCAATGTGTATATATGGTGACGGAAAAAGATGTTAAACTGCAACTTGCTACCTATATGTATACAAAGATTACATATAATCAGCTAATTTCATTTTTGTTTAACCAATAACAGTTTGGCTATAATTAATTAGGTAAAGAATGAGTCGTTGCTTATATTAGATGAAACTAGCTATTTGACCTTTTAATTCTTGGATTCCATTAAAATACTGATTGATTTACATTATCCCAATAAATTAAAGAAAGCGTGATCATTATTAAGAGTCAATTAATTACCTTTGAAAAAAATGCTTTACAAAACTTTTTGACCCTCAGAATTTGGAGTATTACCAAAATCGATATAAAAACATGAGTAACACGAGCTAGATTATCTTCCTCGGTGATCGAGCTAGTAAAAAATTCTACCAAAACTCAAGTGATATTCCTAAATATATATAATCCACGGATATACACAAAATGGATCCAAGACTTATTGACTTAAATTTTTGAGTCAAGCTGGGTTCCAAACATGTGCGTTAGTGTCTTGTATACGCGCACATGACGCGCAGACTCTTTGGTTCTTCCCAAACAACTAGTATCCAAGTCTGGTTCGATGGGTCTAAGTATAAGGTTGGCATTGCATGGTAAAGCATTTGCAGATCGCATATTATTCTTTTCATGCGGTGGAGCAAATAGAGTTGAGTCAGGTAGAGCAAGGGGATATTTCTTGCGTTTGCCACTACGCGATAAATTGTGATTGGAGTTGATGGAGCGGACTCAAGATGACTCTCGAAAATCTGCTTAGGGTGAAGGGTTCATAAGCAGTAAGGTTGTACTTTAACGTTTGACTCTGGTACAGTGAAATAGTATTAGAGTTGAGTAAGACACTTGAAAGACACAAAGAAGATGTGCTCAATAGTAAGTATGTTAATGTGTGATATTTGTGATGGGTATTTGAGTGAAAGGTAGATGTCGTTAAGATATTTAATTCACATGAATTCCATATCGAAAAAAATTAAAAGTATAAATAGATTAATAAGTACGATGAAATCTCAACCTAATAGATTAACTTTTTTGAATAAAGAGGTGATCAATCATTTAAGCAGGTGTATATAATATTGATCAAAGATAAAGGATGAATTATGCTGCACAGTGATATGTAGTATTGGTCAAAGATGAAGGATCAATTCCGCTGCATGCACAGTGATATCAATGATAGTACATTATCAATAATTAAGATCGGCCAACTGGCCGCCAGCACCACATGAATATCGAAGCATTAATAAAGTGAAGTAAATATAACTGCTTGATTCCTTCCCAAACAAAACAAAGTAAACACAGTAGGATCCGGAAGCTAAGAAGAGTTATATATACATATATAGTCCACATATAATGCTTAATTCCACATGCATGATCTGATGAAACTGGGAATCCCATTAATGCGGAATGAAACGTCAGCAGCATCCGGTCGGTACGTCGGCCGCCCCCTTACTGTGATTGACTATGCATGGGCTGAAACGGAAGGATAGCTTACTGTCTAAAAGTAGCTAGATAGGATGGACGGGCCCGCGGTTTTAAGTCGGTGATCGATCATGTATGTGCGTGCCATTTTCTAGTAGTATTTGTTTTCAGAATATTAATTCATATCATATCAAACAAAATGTGTTTCATGTTCCTCCTCCCCCTCCTCATACGCATACACTTTTGCCCCTTAATAAATTGCCTTTTAAGTACATGTAAATTAATTGTCTCATTCATTATAAGTCATTCAAGTATATATCCAATGTTGTCTACACTAGCTGCAACATTTACAATCCTCTAAACTTCAAGATCACTCTTTTTCAAATTTGAAATTGACGTGTTCTGTTTTTAATACAATAAATAAATCTCATAATTACAAGTATATTTTTAGATAGTTTATAATATTCATAATTGTATTGACAAAAATTAAATTAATCTATACTAATTTTGAATTTAAAAATGTTTTAAATTCAATTTTAATATCTTTTAGGGTCCAATAGACCTACTAGTTATTATAATGCTTTTTTCTTTCCTTTATTATCTGTCTTTTTAAAGATAAAAAATTGTTCCTTTTTATTTGTGGTATCTAGATTTCAGGGAAGAATTTCTCTTATTAGTTCTCAACACTAATTACTCCTAATTTATTTCTCTTTCATTTTAAAATAACTTTTTGAAAAATAATATTTAAATTTTATACCCAATTTATTTAATTAAAAAAAACATTAATCATCTTTTATAAAATATAAGTGTTTCTTCCTAAAATTTCAATTAAAAAGAAAATTAATAAAGAGAATGCGTGGAGAAGAGGGATTGCAATCACGATGATCATGAACCCTGACAAGTTCCTCCATTTTTGAAGTCCAAAGGGAGGTTTATTTGAAGATGTATACACGTACACAGGTATCTTCGATTACTCTTCTGTTTTCATCTTCTATAAAATACGTACATCTCCAAAGTTGCTGTAATTCTCAATGATTCTGGCTGGCATCTTCCTTCCTCTAATCGTATGCTGATAAGGGAATTTCAAGATGCTTTTGATCTCTCTAGATTTACAAAACAGGACCAGCTTAGGTGAGGTACGAAAGACGTTCTTATGAGATATGACATTGATATTGCTGCTGATTGCTTTTTGTGTGCATCCCACAATGAAAGTTTTTCCCATCTTTTCTTTCATTGTCATTACTCCTTCCAAGTTTTATTTCTTGTCATGAGATTTTGTGGATTGAGGGGATTTAATAGAAATTGGTCATCTATTACTAGTTGTGTCATGCGCCTGAAATGTTTTAAATTAAAGCGCTCTGTTTTTTCTTTGAGGTTTGTTGTTGTGGTTTATTATATCTGAAAAGAGAGAAATGCTAGGATGCATGGGAATCCTGCCAAACTTGTTGTTTGCCTTGGTCGCAAAATTATTCACATTATTAAATGTAAATTTCATAGCTCTAACCTATTTCGAAAAAATATTGTTACTTCTGGTTATAGTCATATGTTGATTGCAAATTTAGTATAGCATTACCATCATAGGCCCGGTCCTACGATGGTGATAGTATACTTGTTCTGGAGTATGCCCCATGTATTTTGTACATTTTTTTTCTTTAATACATATTTAATTTAGCAAAAAAAAAAAGACTTGTGTCTAGTTTATTTTAGATAAAATTTTAATCAATTGTACAATACAACTCGTTAATACCCATCACAATGCAACTAACTAAAATTGTCTAAATAAAATAAATAAAGATTTGCACCTAGCACTACTTTTGCTGTTTTACGTAGAACTGCAGGCTCTGTTACAGGCAAATGTTTTCCAAACGCATCAAAAAATATAATATGGATTTACATGCTGATTTCTACTTCTTTGTTAGAATGTATAGTGGTATAGGAAACTCATCCTTACTCAAGTAAACTTCGGACGAGAAAACCCCCAATGGTAGTGTATATATATCTATGTACAGTATTTATCATGAGTTTTATTTGTAAAATAAAAAACCAATGATTTCGAGTAGAGTTTTCGACTACATATCAACAAGCTTCAACTCCTTAGAGCACTTACAAATTTATATCTTTTAGACTTTCGGATGAATATGGTGCGATGCGTTTTCAGTTATTAGGTGGCTCGATATCGCATTGCCTTCAATGAGACTTGCACCGAAACCGCACCACATCATTTCCGGTGCCAGAAATATTGGTACCAATATTACACGCACCCGTGCACAGCACTGCCAAATAATTAAAGAGTAAAAAAAAATTAAAATTAAAACAATCTAATTTAACTAATTTTTAAAAATGTAATCTAATATATAACATAAATAGAAATAGTGCACATGACAGCAATAATTTATCACAGGAAATTGAATATATCAACCAAAAAAAATCTATAACTTACAACTTAATGCAGTAGCTTTGGCAGCAAAGTTACTAGCAGTAAACAACATAAAATCTATAACTTATCCTGCAAAACTTTATGACATTTCCTAGGCTCCACTGGAAGATGGAAACAGATGTCCAGAATTTGGGAAAAAAGGAAGGGTAATCCTGACTTCTCAAATTCTAGAATGATGAACTAAATAATGGAGATTTTTTCATGTACCTGCTTCAGATAACCATTTCTTCAATCTTATAAGGTCCACATGCCATTAAAAAAAACGAAAAAAAAAAGATGATGAATATTGAAAAGACTGATCACAACTCCTGATTAAGGTAAGGGTCTTCATCAGATTTTTCCTTCACTCCAAGATATCCTGAAACACTCTCAGAAACAACAGAAACAGAATCTTTCAACCAGGAGGTGCTGCGAGTTAACCAACCCATTGGCGTATGCTCCTCTTCCTCCACGAATGAGTTGAGCCAAATCTTGGACATAAAAGCCTTAACAGCTTCAACCCCTCCATCTACAACCTCCTTCGGAGGAATTATCATAGGGTTCTCCTCTAAGTTGAGCTTGACAAGATTGTCCAGCCGACCAAATGTAATAGGCAGTGCATGAATCTGATTGTTGCTGAGATCAAGCTCTTTGAGGTTGATCAAATCACCAAATGTGTCAGGAAGTTCAGTTAGGTCATTGAAATTACTGCTCAAATTAAGAAGCTCAAGGTTTGTCAACCTCCCTATGGAAAGTGGAAGGCCTCGAAGCTCATTAAAATGCACATCCAGAAGGCACAAAGAGCTCATCTCACCAATAGAAGTGGGAAGAGAACGGATCTTGTTCAATTGGATTGAAAGTCTTCTTAGATTAACTAGTTCGTACCCAATGTTTGTCGGTAAGTAAGTCAGTTTATTAAAGCTGGCATCCAATTCTACTAATGACCTGGAACAATCCATAAGCTAAATAAATAATTGAAGAAAAATGTAGGGAACTTAAAGAAGAAGTTGCACTAGATCTGTAAAATTCTCCAGATTACCTGCAATGACAAATGCTGTCAGGTAAGGCAGTGAGCTTGTTGCTAGAGACATCTAGGACCTTCATATTGAGTAACAATCCAATGGATTCTGGTAATGTCTCCAAAAGATTAGAAGAAAGATTAAGCTCTTCAAGATTTTCAAGTCCTGCAATTGAATCTGGAACCACCTGTCCAAATGCATCCAAATGCACAGGTAAACCAAATATTAGGTAGGGGTAGGGGTTTGGGGGGTGGGGAGTGGGGGAACTTAGCTGCTTAATTTAAAATCACACTAACTTCCTCTCGAGTTGTTTGAATGCCTACCATGAACGCTAGGACTAGCTACGTCGGACTAAAAATATGATTAGGTCTGCAGAGTACAACAAATGCGTTTTCTGACTTTAGTAGGGAGCTGCAGAGTATGACATGGGGAAGTGGACTAGTAATGCATATCAATGACCTTTGAACCATTAAGCTCTAATCAAATGCCAATCATTTATAACAGCATTTACAGTTTTCGTATTAAAAAAATTAATTGATAAGTTGGATCAGGGTATCAGACTTGTTGAAAGGGAAAAAGAAAAAAAAAATCCTTTTCCATATGTCAAATTTTTTGGCAACTTCATTTCATATTAATCAACATGCTTTAATTAAAAATTTATGACAAATGAGATATCAACTAACTAATAAAATCATATAGAATTAATAAATCATCACTAATTAGTGATTAAGAATAAATATAGGCTTTGGCTTTTTTTCCAACGAAAACCTCATCATCCCTGTCTCCTCTTCAATTTCAAACTTCCTAAAATAAGGATGACCAGTAACTTCATAGTTAAACTTTGATGTACCTACGTTATCACAACGGTATAATTAATATAAACAATATCCCGTGATAAGTATACTTCATCGGTTCATTGAACACATTCATCATCACTTATTGGTTTACAATAGATTGCTATTTAAATTAATTATCTAAGATGCTATCTGTATAACAAAATTAAATCATAACAGTGCTACATTTAAAGAGACTAAAACAACATAGATATAATCCAAAAGAAGGCTAACCTCTAGTTGATTGGAGGAGAGATTAAGCGCGACCAATGTTCGAATCTTTCCAAAAGCCTCCGGAAGAAACCGCAACTGCTGGTCGGACAAATCAATCATTTCAACCCCCTTCTCAGACGCAACCTGCAAAATCCTAATCACTTCCTCATTTACCTCCTCTGCCACCACCGCCGGAACATCCTCCTCCGCAGTATTACTGCCGCGGCCAGCAACGGCTAAGTCATAAATCTTCTGGAGCCTCTCCTCCGCTTGCTTTAATAACTTTCCATACGCCTCGTGCATTTCATCCAAGGAGATGACGGCCTTGTACATCTGCTTCTGCCTCTCCGCTGCTTTCTTCCGGGAATCCTCGTCCTTCTCAGCGTCAGTAGGCAGCGGCGATAAGGAAATCTCATCGAGCTGTTCGGAAAGCTTAAACTCGATCTCGGCGAGCTTGGTCCTGGCGGTATCTACGGACTCGTGATCGGGTCGATCCCCTAGGGTTTTGAGGATGGATCGGGTCTGTGAGACGTCGGCCACGGCCGATCGCATCTCGGCAAGGAGTTTGGGATCGGTGAGGTGAGGCATCTGCTCCGTTAATTCGAAGTATGGTTCCTTGGAGGCGGAAGAAGTCGGGGAGTGTAGCGGAGGTTGTTCGATGTCGATTTCCGATGAATCGGAGGTTGAGCGTCTAGCTCCAAAACTTGGAAGCTTGGACATGACGTAGGAGAGAATTGGGAAGGAATTAGGGTTTGGATCCATTTCTACTATGGTCTGATCTCTGATGTGATGTCCAGAAAGAAAGAAGTAGTAATTTCTGAAGTTCAGGCGTTTAGTTATTAAAGCATCTTCTCAACCAAGGGGAGAGCGAAAATAACGAACTAGGGAATTGATTTAACTAACTGTATTGATTTGTGGTACACGTGTTTCTTGGTATGCGTATGATCGATGGTCGAGGGAGGAGAGAGAAAGCAAAACGTTGGGCTCACCTGGCCTAAAGTCGGGGATTCAGTATCGACGATGTGCCTTCATGTTCAGTTTTATATATAGTTTAGCATGGCCCATCATATAACTTTATTTTGAAAACAAGTAAATTAATATATGGGCTGGGCCTGTCCTCAAGAATATTGAGAGAGAAAAAAAAAACGGTGGTGTTTGGGTCTGGGGTCCAAGAACTGAAACGATCGAAAATGGGACTGTGAGAGCGGGTGAGTGAGGATTATTTTTTTTTGGTTGAGATGTCTTGTCAAGGTTTAGATTTGTTGTTTTCTTATTTTGGTTTTGGCTTGCCATGTTTTCTTGGGTTTAACCTCTCACAATGATAATCAATTTGAAGTAAGCTCTGATCTTTTTTGTATTTATTATATGTATGTATGTATGTAACAGTACTTGCCGAAGAATATATATATATATATATATATATATAAGTCCTAGTTTGTAATTGGAGATGTCTTTAAAAGGAATTAGTCCACAACTAATCTATGAAATTGATCTGGGATATAATTATATAGCCTCAACTAGCTCTCTGGAGTGGAGTATAGAAAGCGAAGTATTTCGGGGGTACATTTTGAAGTAATAGTATTTTTTAGCTTGACTGTGCATGCTTAAATATACATTACTCCTTATTTCATTTGTTAATAGACCTGTGATATATATATTTTATGATTGGCAGCTTTATTTGTTTTGTCCGAGTCCCAACACAAATGGAATGTTGGCATACTAATTAATATTCATCGTTTTGCAGTACTACGTACTGTAATGAAATCAGAAATTGAGATACTCTTAGTTGTGATAGTGAAGACCACATGCAATTGGTAATGATAAAGAAGAGTTTGGACGACGATCGATGATGTTGATGATGATGATGATGATGATGTCGATAATGTGGAATTAAGAGTCTGAAGGTGATGAATTTGAGCAGGAAGTTCGTACTGGTTGATTACTACTGTGGCCGGCCACTGATAATTAAAAGGCGCTAGCTAGCTAGCTGCTGAAATCCAAAAAGACAAATTATATATATGTATACGAGAGTACTATAACGTACGTACTATAATCATGCATGGTTAACTTAACTATATTTGCACTTGTATATCTAAATCTTCGTCTAATTTTATATATATATTTATAGTTATAGAGCTTAATTCAGCTCATGTGTCAGTGAACGTTTTGTCGCTTAACGTCATATTATGTAGTTATGAGTGGTTCGTTCAAGTTTATAACTTGAACATCATATTAGATAAATTCTTTGGTAGACCAAAATTAAAATGTCCAACCTCTAGAACTTACCAATGTACCGTACCCATCAAGGAGTGTTACGTTTTGAGCAGAGAAATATTGACGACTCTGCAGAGACAGCAAATGGTATATATTCTTATATATGTTATGGCTACATCTGTACGTTCGTTTCAGATTCCCTGGAGGTGAGGTGAGGTGAGGTGAGTTAAATTCTTTGAGTTTGTGCTTCATGCACCATGCAATTGCATGCCTTTGAATATATATCTTCACACGTTACGTACATGACTCTACTTGTTTTGTTCGTTGATGTTTTAGTTCCTTTTCTAGCATCTAATGATTTGACAATTAATTAATTTGCCCAACTGTCATGTATATCTCAGGAGAGAAGATTATACACTCCAGAGTCCAGAGAGTATAGAATAAATTCTTTCTTAATTAATTCCTCACAATTAAGCATGTCAAAATGATTTTAATTGTGTCTATATTATCATCTTTTTAATTTGGATTAAGAGGATGTTTTGAGAGTGTTTGTTTTTTGCATGTGCGCGGTGATGAAAATTAGCAGCTTTAACTCCGATCCATCCCTTTTTTTCTTCTTTTCATTTACCCTAAATTGAGGAACTGCCAGTTTAACTGTATCTTTCCTGTTATGGTTAATTTATCGGTTTAATGATACTTCAAACTTTTCTGGATTATTTAAAAAATAATAAAAAATTTGCGCCTTCAACCTAACTTGAGAAAGAATTATCATGCATGTCAATTTTAAATTTTGAAATTTCGTAAATTAACTTCATAAAATCTAAATATATGGAGTATTTAGATTTTAGAAAAGGGGCATAGTATTAATTTCATCCCTTAACTGTTGAGAGTTTTTTATACTCCGAAGTAACAGATGCTAGGTCGTCATCAACAAGTTGCTGAGAAGCTCATATTCAATCCCTTTTCCATTTTTTTCCCTTGACCCCTTCAAATTCTAGAAAGGGAATTTTCTTAATAAATACTACCCTATATTTTAAAATTAAAGATATAATTTAATTTTTGAGGTCAAATTACGGCATATATTAAACTTTAAATTGTTGTGAATTTATTTAATTTTAGTTGATACAATTATTATAATTGTATAGTATATAATAAAAACTATTAATCATAAAATTTATTTCATTCTAAATTTTTATGAATTATATTAATTTTAAAATTTAATATATTATTATTTAAACTCAAAAATTATATTATACTTTTAATTTTAGAACGAAAAAAATAACATTCTTTGTGACTATTCAAATCCCCATGACTTCCACAATTGTGTTACTTAAACATGTTTAGGTTGCCACCATCATATACACCACCTTCCTTAAAGATTTGTCCAATTCCCAACTTGTCTTTATTCTCTCTCTCTCTCTCTCTCCATTTTTAGCTGGTGCCTGGGTGCTAGTATACTTACTAGTATTACTTGCTTTGCTTTTGGAATACGACACGACACCTATACTACTTATATACAACCATCCAAGAATTTTCTCCAAAACAACACGAGGTCGTCTTCATCCACTTCACTGGTTCAAGGAATACAACCACCCGTATTTACCTGAAAAGCCAAATTAATTAACTCAACTAAATAAACAAGCGGGAATTAATATTTTTGTAAACAAATTTAATGGTTTTACGAACTTTACTTTACATGAATAATAAATAAAATTTATATCTATGTGAATAAGTTTTTTATAGAAATATCAAATTTCTCTCGTAAAAATAATAAATAATAAATTATTTTTTATATAACTTTTACGCTTGAAATAAAAAGTAAGAAAACTCACCTGCCAACCAGACTCAATACAATATAGTACATGATATACAAACACATGAATAATTTGTGGGACCCGGTGACCAACAAGTTAACGGCAGGGTAAGACGGAAACCTATAGGAAGCAACGGCATCGCTTCGATTTGTTAGAAATCAGACCCCTAGCGTCAAAATTTGTCCAATCTCCCAAATTGCAAGGGCGAAGATATCACAAATATTTTTTTCTAAATTGAAATCAATCTACCTCAAAAGTTGAATGAAGAACGTCACAGTCCTTAGAATATATCATTTACAATTGCATTCATACAACAACAAAAAGATATTACTCAAACCTCTTGTATATTAATCTTTGTAATTTTAATATTGGTGTTCAAATTTGATTATAGGAAAATTGGGCTAGCCCAGATTAGGTTTGTAACTATAACCACTGATTCCATCGACGAACAGAGTACCATTGTCTAGGCTGGACCTTTGCGGCGGCCTTCTCAACACCTAAGGGGAATCCGACCGCCGGCAAATGACATTGATAGACCGGTATATTCGAATAACACCGACTGGCTGATTGATAATCTGGAACCGCTGTTCTTCGCGGATACAGCGGCGGTTTGGATGGGGAGTAACCGAGACAGGAAGCAGTAGACGGAGACGAAGGAGGAGAAATTTTTTTAAGAGATGTATGCGGAAATAGTATAGCTCTGATCTTCATGTCCTTATTTGAAGAGATTGAAACACGATCGTATTCTTCGATGGCACTAGCAAGGTCCTCATCGCAGGTGATCGTAACCAACAGGTCTAGATCTTCATTCGGAAACTTACACTTCAAGTTCATCGACGACCCGCACAATTCCCCAAATTTCACCATCAGCTCTGTTTCACAAATTCACGAATCGATTAGTTTTCGCGTAAAAATAGATAAAAAATTGAGAGGCCAAATCAAATTGAAGGGGAACAAAATTCACCTGCATAAGTGATGAAACGATCAACGGCGAGAACTCTGGTGTAACCGCCGACGTAACGAAGCTGGCCGTCGGTGGGACGAGGAAGAACCTTACCGCCGTAGCTGTAGAGGAACTTAATTGTGTTGCGAGTGATATTTGAATCCGATGGGCGAGCCATGATTTACGAGGGAAAAAGAGGAGGGAGAAATACTATGGAGCTTAGAGACTTCTGGCACCTTCAAGACCGATTGTGGTCTCTGTATATATAGTCTCAGTTTTTGGTTGTTGATATTACATCTTTACCCCCATATATTTATTAGCCTTAGGAAACCGCCGTGACCTTTTATTGTTGTTATTCGCATATTCTGTTTTTATTACGTTTATGGAAGCGAGCGAGTAAAAGTAAAAGCGATCCATTTAACGTTGGATTAGTGGCACTGGTGATGTAAATACCCGATGGGTCCGACTCGTGGAGTAGCTGATCTCTAGCCCAGTGGAAATTGGGGATTTGGCAGGTAGCTCCGCCGCGTTTTAGGGGATTGGGCTGCCACCCCAACCTTCCTAACTATCAAAAACGGCTGTTTTTGTTTTTCACGTCAGACTAAAACCAAATTTAACATTACTTTTCCTAAGGCTCTAGTGTGTCCAGCCGCATCTATTTTGTACGAGAGTATCAATTTTTAAAAAAAAATATAATTCATGGAACTATATACTTCCTCTATTATATCAAAATAATAATAATAATAAAGAAAATCATTGAGTTGCTAAGTTAAAACATAAAAAAATCTTTGACTGTCGAATCAACTCTAGACCAACGAAAAAAGCTCAATTTTTATCGTGTTATGTTATAATATTTATATTGATAGTGATAATTCAATATTCTTAAGTTTAACATCACAATTTTACTATTATATTAGAATTACTAAACTAAACACGAATTGTATTTAGGAATAAACATGGAAGAAAGATGTATTTTTAAAATTTGCAAATTTATAAATGAGACTTTTCTATGAAATGGAGAAATTATCTACATATTTGTTTAAATTTTATATGAGATAGTGTGAATATTGAATTTTATTGTTATTTTGGTGGACGATTTCTTTCAAAATGAATACATAGTCGTGTGTTAGCCATACACTTACCATTTTGTTAGTTTCTTTTTTTAAATAATAATATTATGTGCACAAATTGTACACAAAAAGTTGTACACGAAAAGTATAACACATGTATTGTTTAGAATTAAAATATGTAAAACATCTAAGCGTAAGTCACACTTTCTATTTTATCTCTTTTTTTATACTATTTGTGCACAATTTTTATATATAGTTTGTGTGCCTAACATTACTCTTTTTTTAATTACCGAACATGTCATTCCAGGCCTAGATTGCCTAGATTTTAAGTAAATAAATGGTTGGTTAAACCATCAAATGACAAACAAATTATGCTATTATTTCTAAATTACTCTACTTGATTCGGCTTCCGGTTGAAAATTTTTAAGAATCCTTCTATATGTGTTGCGACAATACCATGTTGACTCTTATTACGAGTATAAAAAATTAATGTATTGTGTAATATGAGTAATTACTTGATGTGTCTACTCGTAATAAAAGTTATGAATTTTTAGAATTTAATAAAATAAAACTAATTCCGTTCTAGGGAAAAATTTAGTTTAAAATTAAGTTCCACTCCCTAATTCCATCTTGATTTTATATCTCCTTTTCAATTGTTGGGATACGTATCTTTTATAAAGGTAATTGAAATAAATTATACACCATTCGTCATATTAAAAGTACCATTTTCAAGTATTATACTCGCGAATTTTTAAAATTTAATATAAAGTCAATTGAGTTCAAGAACCAACAAACACAATGAAGCTTTAAGGATCAAATAGCCATAATTCTAATCACTTTAACAAGACATTTCACACCTTAAATTTTGATTTTAGAAACAAAAACTACAAAAGCCACGTCACATTGCTTTCTATAAATTTTGCTTGTCCTATATATAGATATTTTCAAATATATGTATGTATGTATGTAGTATAACTCAATAGGGCAGCCTTGATGGGTTACCTAACTGATTCCTGGACTAATCTGTGGTCCCCCAAAGGCTAAATGTTGAATGAACAGGTCCGGTTCATTCCTAAAGACCTTGCTTGCATGGGGACCAATTCGCGTAACTAGGCTATTTCGCGGTATTGAAAAATATGCTGCAACACTTTGACCATCTACCTACTTGTAGCTATCCCATTGAAATTGTCAAGTCGTCGCACGAGTGCGGAGTTCCCTCTTATGAATAGCATATTCTATAATCAACATCTTAAAAGAATAGGTATCAACTTAGTTTTATCAACTCTTGACCATATATTCAAATTTATTAATGGAGAATAATATATATTACAAAATCAAACACATGAAATGAATGAATAATTCTGCCTTAATTTGAAAAAAGTACTCTTCTTAATGAAATTTACAAAAACACAAAACCAACTACTTTTTTTTGAAAAGAAAGTAATTTCACGCGCCAATTTCACATCTCATGTATCAAGTCAATAGTAATAATAGGGTTCGAGTCAATAATAATAATAAAACTAGGTAAATACTATTTTTATATGTATTTTTTGATATTTTCACACGATCTTTCTCATATGAAGCTGAGATTCACTTTATTCTCATATGAAAGAGAACTATATAAAAATATCAAAAACACATCTAAAAATATCAGCTCTCTAAAACTAAAGTCTCGATCTTACCCCTCTCCATTGTGTTATGTGATCACAAGTACTTAGATAACATGTGGATGAGATTCTCTTGGGGATTAGGGGATGGGTTAAGGAATGGATTTTGGAATAATTCTGCATCAGCTAAAATTCATCTTGGTTGTAAGGGGATTAAATTGTTGTCCACCCACCTTATATAAATCCAAACTAACTGAATTCAAAATAATACTTAATAATAATAATAATAATAATAATAATAATAACTTCTTCATCATTATTGCTTCGAACATGCATGGTAATGATACATTTGAGAATAGATCTCCCCAAGTTGGAGGAGGCCATGTCAAGGTGAAGGGCTTGTAGATTCTTTTTTTAATTTCAAAGGGGAAAATTGAATGACAATTATTGATCGAGAGGTGGCTCCTACTCATGGCCTTCCTTGTTCATGAAAATAACTCAGTATCCAACTCTCTATCCTCGATCCAAATTAAACTACTACCTAGAGTTAAAAGACACATTTTTCATTCTACCTTTACACACAGAGGCGAAGCCATGTACAAAATATGGGGTCAATTGATCCCCACTCATTTTTAATTTTTTTTTATACTTATAATGTAATAATTTTTTTTTGGTATAGCTTAGTAATTTGACCCCACTCATTTTTGATTTTTTTTTTATACTTTTGATGTAATAAATTTTTTATGTATAACTTAATAATTTGACCCTATTAAAATTTATACTTGAATTCTCTTTCATTTATAAAACAAATATAGAATAAGATTGTATTGTTAAAGAATGTGGGACTTCAAAAGTCCAAGTAATATTATACTTTTGTTCTATAAATAAAAAAGAGTTCAAGCTTTAAAGAGTAATTGACATAGAAGTGTAAAAGTAGACATTGGGCTAGATTTATCTTTTATGTTTTAAGGATATCCTGTTTGTCCAAATACATGTTTTACATATGTAATCGGTCGAAAAGTATACAATTATTTAAAAAATTTGGCTCGGGGGCGCATGTCTCGAACCCCCGCTAAATTATTTGTAGGATCAGAATTTTTTGACCCCACTCGATTGGAAGTCTGGCTTCGCCACTGTACATACATACATACATACATATATATATATATACATACATATATATATATATATGTGTGTGTGTCTTTTTCATTATCTTAATTTGTTTGGTCCACACATACGATAGTCCAGACTTCATGTGTACAACTACAAGTTACTCCATAAAGTCTTTTTATCATTTACTCCTTCCGTCCTAAATTAATTGCTCAGTTTTGACTTTTTAACGTCAAATTGACCATTTTTAAAACTAATCTTTTTACTATTTTTACTAAAATATAGGTGAAGAGATTATAACCAAAAGAAAGTATATACAATTTATTACTAACCCCAATTTTTATAATTTTAGAAATATATTTATATATGCTTAATTATTAATTCTAAAAATAGTCAATTTAACTTAAAAAAAGTAAAAATTGAGCAATTAATTTGGGACAAAAAGAGTATCATTTTACAAAGCGTCTTCACGGGGCCTGGGCCTGACAAAAATGTGATGCCAAACCCCTAGAGGCCCAGACCCAAGTCCAAGCACCATATGCTAACGCTGCTGTGCTGTATTATATAAAGCCTGTGTGGAGTGTAGCCGTCTTGGGCTTCAAAGCGTTGTTCTCTACTAAAGTAATGTGTAATATGATTGGTTGGTTTGCAACCAAAAAGAAAAATTAAAATGTGAGTATTAATATTAAAATATTAAAACAGATTCAGATCAAATTACGAGATCCAAAAACCCCAGCGCAATGCTTCCCCCTCGACTGATCCTCATCTTCCTCACAATACTCTCTCCCATTTCTGCCCTCGACTTTCTCTTCAATTCCTTTACTGCCACTTCCAACCTCCGACTCATTGGCGACGCTCGAGTTGACTCATCAGTCATCCGACTCACCAACGACTCTAACCAGTTCTCCATCGGCCGCTGCTTTCACACCGCCCGAATCCCAATAAAACCCACTTCCAATTCCACCACCTTGTCTTCCTTCTCCACCCAGTTCGTTTTCTCTGTCTTGCCGGACATCAGCTCAAGTCCCGGCTTCGGCCTCGCCTTCGTCCTCTCCGGCTCCACCGCTCCCGACGGCGCCCTCTCAGGCCAGTACTTCGGCCTCTTCTCCAACGCCACCGTCGCCACCACGGCCCCACTCCTCGCCGTCGAGTTTGACACCGGCCGAAACCCTGAATTCAACGACCCAGATGGTAATCATGTCGGTATCGACTTAAATAATATTGAATCAGAAATAAAAACCGCAGCTGGGTATTATAACTCCACTGGCGGTAACTTTACAGCCGTAGCTATGCGAAATGGTCAGAATATCCATGCGTGGATTGAATTTGATGGGTCTAATCATGAAATCAATGTTACTATTGCTCCAGCTGGATTAGCTAGGCCTTTATGGCCTTTGCTCTCTTATAGAAATCCAAAGATTGCTAATTATGTGTCCAATGATATGTATGTTGGGTTTTCTGCCTCAAAAACTCAGTGGGTGGAAGCCCAGAGGGTATTAGCGTGGAGTTTAAATGACAACGGTCCTGCTAGAGCTATTAACACTACGAATTTGCCGGTTTTCGTGATTGAATCATCAGGCTCGTCTTCTTTATCTACAGGAGCAATTGCTGGTATTAGTGTTGCTGCTGTTGTCTTTTTCCTTTGGTGTTTAGGTGTTTGTTATTGGATTTGGAGAAGGCATTATCTAAAAGGTAATGAAGATGATGAGGTTGAAGATTGGGAGTTGGAATATTGGCCCCATAGATTTTCATATGAAGAGCTTAGCAAGGCTACAAATGGATTCTCTAAAGATGTGATTCTTGGGGCGGGTGGATTCGGTAAAGTATACAAGGGTACATTGGCTAACAGCACGGATGTGGCCGTGAAGTGTGTAAATCATGACTCAAAGCAAGGGTTAAGAGAATTCATGGCTGAGATTTCGAGTATGGGTAGGCTTCAACACAAGAATTTAGTACAACTGCGAGGTTGGTGTCGTAAGGGCAATGAATTGTTACTGGTATATGATTACATGCCTAATGGAAGTCTTAATGGATGGATATTTGATAAGCCCAAGAAGCTTTTGGATTGGGAAGGAAGGAGGAGAATTCTTGCTGATGTTGCTGAGGGCTTGAACTATCTCCACCATGGTTGGGATCAAGTGGTTGTGCACAGAGATATCAAGTCAAGTAACATCTTATTAGATCATGAAATGAAAGGAAGGTTGGGTGATTTTGGGCTGGCAAAGTTGTATTCAAAAGGTGAGGTGCCCAAGACCACACGGGTGGTGGGCACACTTGGGTACTTGGCGCCGGAGTTGGCTTCATTGGCATCTCCTACGGCCGCAAGTGATGTGTATAGCTATGGCGTGGTGGTGTTGGAAGTGGTGTGTGGAAGGAGACCGATAGAGATGCTGGTGGAGTGTGATGAGGACACAGTGTTGATTGATTGGGTGAGGGATAAGTATGGGAACAAGAGGTTGTTGGAGGCTGCGGATGAGAGGATTAAAGGGGAATATGAGGAGGAGGAGATGGAAGCAGTTTTGAAGCTTGGATTGGCTTGTTGTCACCCGGATCCTACTCACCGGCCTACCATGAGGCAGGTGGTTGCCATCTTAGTTGGTGAAAACGCGGCGGCATCACCAAGAGTTTTGTTATCTGAACTGGCAACAGAAGGGAGTGGCAGCCATGGTGGCGATGAGGGTGGAAATTTGGTCTCGCCTCCCCAAGTTCCGGTGTGAATACATGTATTTTCTGTTCTGGTTATTTGTCTTAATTTGCTTTCATATTCTTGCAAGTGATATTTTGGTTTGAAATTGGTATGTAGAATTGTATACTCTATTTTTTAATTCTTAATAAAGAAATTGTTGACCATTTTGTGTTAAGAGTGGTGCAATATACATGTTTTCATTGCTTAAATATTTCAACTTGAAACTATTTGTTCACATAATTGTATCTACTCCATAACTTGTCATCTAAAATAATACAATATGAAAAGAATAACAGACTACAAACATACCTACTTGTCAAACCTCATATTTCCTCATTAAGTGATAGATTAATTTTTTTTTGTAAGTACGAGATCTTCAAGTAGATTAGTTCTTTTGTCTTGTTGGTCCAGATTCTGTAATCTATCCTGCAAGTAGATATTAATCAATGCAATAGTCTAACAGCCTTTAAGTTGTAATGAAAATTTACTGAAAGAAGTAATGGCCTATTGGCTTGTCAACAAAATGGGATATACCTCTTTATTTTTTTTTCACACACTATACATCCAATTTGGTGGCCTACGCCATTGATGACCTACTTAGAGACTTATTTCAAAGGTATATATGGAGAGTATCCAAATTCCATGTATGATATATAGTCAATGTCTTATCCAGGACTTCGTGTATGTTACCTGTTGCAATTGTAAAACTAGTGGTTTGTTAAGAAATTTCTTCATAACCACTTTCTGATTAGAGTGTTCACAAGGGGGGGCATAATAAACTCTCTGAAGTGGACCAGCTTTTATAAAACAAACCTAAAAGGAAAGGTAATGCTTCCGAACCAACCTAAGTACTGACTCAATGTCAAACACATGGTTTGACCACTGATGAGCAATCAGGAAAAAACTTGTAGCACTAAAAGGATTTTCCTCACTTAACATCAACTGGAAAGACCGTCATTTTCTAGGCCATCGTTAGATATAGAGGATTTTTGTCATGTTTTGTGATTCTTTCTTCATATTAAAGATTATTTGGACAAAGTTTAAGCAGTTCGTAAAAGCCCTTGATTGCCCCCGATTTTGTACCTAAACTTGAGTTAAACAAACCTGGTTCTGGCTTAGAGATTACCAGTCTAATTCAATGCACATTCCTGTGCTGAATTCTTTAAGTGAAATCTCATTCTAATGCCTATGGAATGCTATAATTACCAGTCAGTATAAGTGGGGAAAAATATGTCGTAGTTTGATAATTTAGTTTTCTACTGTCTGACTCCAATACAAATTATTGTCCAAGAAAAGATGGACGAGACAATGAAAAATATGCTAGTTTTAATAGTTAAAACTCATCTGTATCGTCCAACCTAATCTGAGGTTTTAATCACACCAGTAATCACAATAGACAAAACATTTCAACTAGAGTACAAAACATATATACATGCTGAATGAAAGTGCTTTTTAAAGCCTATTAACAGAAATTACATAGCAATCAAGCTTGGATCGCGAACCTCTTTTCTTTTTTAGCTGCTTTAGAACTGTGCTTCCATATGTGTTCAACTATCTCCATAAAATCTCCAAGACTCGGATGCTTAATGGATGAGATGAACCTAGAGTGTGAAATTTAGAGAGTGGAAACTGAAGTATGGTTTCCTTTTTCGAGCACCCTTCTTGAAACCTTGTGAGTTTAGCAAGCATAATGAAGCCACGGACTCTTTCATAGTTTCTGGTCCACACATGAAGACCCCGACAGAGGATCCACTAATTTCATCTGAAAACGTGGAAAATATTTCTGTGGATTCATAAACACATGTTAGACCATTCATATTTTTGAATGCCAAATAAGTACAACTAAGGTGGATCTTAAATTGGATTAGTAGGATTAGTTTAAATTTGTACCTTGAAAGTTAGGCCTTCCTGTAAAGTGGATTTCATGTTCCTCAAGAGCTCTATATGCTTCAACAGAATGTTTCATGCCTTGCTTTTTAGAGACAGGTGGTAGCTCTTTCTTCAGCTTTTTCCGTCTCAAGAGTACAGGCACCAAGGTGCTGCATACGACCGACAGAATGAAAGAACATATAAGAAAGAGGTCAGTCACCGAGGAGGGCTTCTTCTCTTTCGAGGGCTTTTTAGGGGGGTGAAGAAAGATGTGGTTGAAACAACTCAGAAACACAAGGAACAAAAAGGATGAAAACCCAGCAATCACAGCCATCCAAAGTAAACTCTCAAGTCCATATGTTGCATATCTTGAGCACTTGGTATCAAAATTTACAGTTTGTGCTTGAGAAAATTCACTTAGTAGTTCTCTAACTGTTGCATTAGAATGTGTTTCTTGGGTTACAAACACTTCTAGGTTTATTTGCAATTGATCAACCTTCTGGTCCAGGAGTAGAGGCCAAATTGGAGTTAGTAGGCAAAAATCTTGGCACTTTTTCACGATATAGATAAGTTTTACTCTTGAGGGGAATTTATCTCTCCCGCTGTTTTGGGCGGAGGCTATATCCTGTAAAATACTCAAAAATGGTGTTACTCCGATTCCACCTGCAATCAGCAGTATACTATCATATCTGCAAAAGGTTTTCAGAAAAAAATTGTAAATTGTCAAAAATCTCTGGCAGTCAAACTACAAAGTGATTCTTTTATTACTTAATGCACCTTAAAAAGCTCAGTGATGCAGGTCCGTAAGGCCCTTCTATCGCAATAGGAATACACTGCCGCTGATCAGCTTCAGAGTCAAGCTCAGCACGAACTATATTATAGAGAGAGTTTGTCCACCATCCCTCACATTTGATTATAACAGACATGGTGTTATCATCAACACTGGAGCTAGAAGTAATACTGAAGGAGTGCCACTGAAACTTGGATATGCATGGTATCTTCATGAATATTATACTTGTTGGAGTATATTTCAATCCTGAAATTGATATAAGAAAACATACTGTTTTTTAGTTTCCAGTTCTTTTTAATGTGATCTTTTGATAACAGAACACTTCAAACATACTTGGGTCTTTCGGGAGAATAAGCTCTACAGCTTTGTTTGGGAAGACTTGAGCTGATAGAATGAATGTTTTTGGCCTTGACTGTACGACTCGGAGTAGCTTGTCAAGGCCAAAGAGAAATACACCTGGGAAAACCATATAGAAGTGGCGATCTCCAGTATGAAACAGGAAGAATATGAAGAAGACTATGTACAGATGGTGCATGTAGTAGAAGATTTCAAATTGTCGTCTTCTCACTTGTGGAAGTGATGTGATCCAAATTATGAGCCCTGTAACAAAAGCAATCTCCCCAGCAAGGTATATTCGGCCTGTTTTCTGCCACTTCCACATCTGTATTCTCAACAAGTAAAACAAAGTTAAAGTTTACATTCCAGTACTCAATTAAATTCAGATGGTTGAACAGAACTATACTTGCCTCATCCTGAATGCGTTGTTTCACACCCCAGATGAAAAGAGTGCCTGCACCATGCAGAGTGGCAAAAAATATCATTGAAGTCCCAAGCCAGATATGATATCTTACACTTGCTTCAAACTGGATACCAAGTAACCTAAAAATTGCCATTCCCCTCAAGATAGGCAGAAGAAGCAGAGCTAAGCAGGCTTCTGCCAGCAAACCACTTCGGGTTGCCATCCTAAAAACCTTGAATTGCCATCTGAAGTACAGGTAAAAGTACATAGACATATTGTAAATTCTTAGTTTCTGTTGTCTATTATATCTCATTTAGTAACATACTAATAATACTCACGTTTTCAATTTAAATGATTTAATTGGCGTCATCTTCTTAAAATCGTTAGAGATACGAGCATAGAAAGTCCATGCCAGAAAGAGGACGAAGAGGGTTATGGCTAGGATCTCAATGCCAGACAAGACACCTAAGTAACTGTTAACAACGAGCGGATTGGAGAGTGCTGTGGTTGAACTTCTCCCTCGTCTGTCATCCAAATTCAACAACAGATTGAGTACAGTATCTAAGGTAATAAATTTTCAATAAAAATTATTGTACCTGTTTCTTGGTTCCTCTGGTTTCAGTTTTAAATAAACAAGTCCTATTATAACCACAAGAATAATAGGGAATGTATAGACTGCAAAATCAAGACCTGTAAAATACTTACTGTCAGATCAATCTTCGAAATTAAATTCATATTGCCATTATACTTTTAAGTAGTGATAACTTCAATTAAACTCGATAATAGTTGATAAAGACGTATTTTGGGAAAAATATTATGTAGTATAGAGAAAGGAATTTCTTGGCTTCTAGAGACCTCTTTAGATAAACTTCCAATGAAGTTAAGGTTGTACCGTTATAGCTAAATACTGTAGTTGATGCACTCTCTTCAGCAGCATGCCACTTTCTTGTCCAAAACTGTGTTGGCTTAAGAAGCCAAAGAGATACCCAACCAAGAGATATTAAGATCATTGCCACTTTGAGAACTAATAACGATGCTTTAGCCATGTTTGCTCCTACAATATGTTAGAAGGAAGCTTTTGTTTTCATACATTGCGCCGATGATTCTTTATATAGAAGTTGATGGCAGACATTCAGTAGGAGGTACACACATCATGAGTAACCCCACTGTTTGCCACAGTGTTCGACCTTTTTTACTTGCAGTGTATGTAACAAATTTAAGAGGCCTCTACAGTTTGCACCACAATATCTAGTGGGGTCTCTGGTATGTCTTTTTTCAACATTTTGGATTGCATTTATCACAGCAAAGTTTAAATTTGATTAAATATGACGTAAACATGATGATAATTCTGCTATCCTTGCATGATGTCAATTATTTTCTTTAAATATAAGCTTTAGCTTTCTTTTTGATCATCATTCTCCTCCTAATTATAGTTGGTCCCCGTTTAAATGGTGGATTCCTGGTCCATCCCACTTCACATTTTGTCTTTTCAATTCACTTTATTTCAGCATCTTACCTCTGGTGAGGAGATTGGACCCCAAGCATATCCCTCTCAAGTCTAGTTGGTTATTGTTCCTTTATAAGAGAATCCAGACCCATAATCCATAGTCCCATGTTTGAATTTTCTGCTAGTGCACTTATATTGAGTAGGATCCAAGTGCGGGCTGCACTCTGAAACTTATCTGATGAAACGAGAGAACTGACTGGTAGTAGTAATTCAATGAATCTGGCCAACTAAAAAGTCCAATATCATCCAGTAAAGTTCCCACACACAGCGAGAAAACTTTTGAGTTTCAAATTATTTCAATAGGGTGGTCCAGATGATCCATGATAGGGTATTATTTGAGCCTGTGAAAATTTGTCAGTATTCATGGCTAAGAAAATCATTGCACCAACAGCCTAGTAAATCTGAACATTAAGTTGCCAGTGGGGTGTAGCTTCTGGATTTTAAGCCCATAGTAATATAAATTCAGAAAATTAACCAACTTTAGCATACCAATCAACTGAAATATGCACTAAAAGGATATGAGACCTTCATGCACAAGATGAGCAAAATTCCAAATGAACACTAGACGATTTGGTGATCCAAATATTGATTTGTAGTCATCGTATTGATATTCTAGTTCTGGTATAAGATACCAGTTGTTTGGTACCAAATCGTTAAAATTAAGATAGAGAAACAAGGAAAAGGGAAAGAAGGGGAATTCTAGCTTTAATTTCCTTTTTATTTTTTGAGGGGTTAAGTTTGTTCGTTTCGGGTTTGGGAAGTGATAGGGGATGGAATACTAGCAAGATATATTATTGGTTGCCTTGATCCTCTGTCTTACTATTGTCCATCCTTAACACACAGGCTACTTATACCAACTTCCCCATGTCTAAGATTGATGCTTGTATTTCATTAAATCATACCCCTATTGTGGAAATGAACATGCAAGTCATTAGTGCCTACAAGGATAGCACTACATATATCATGGAGTTTATGATGAGCACCAACAAATTAGTACCGTCCAGAATTAAGTGGAAGTGAATCTTGCATAATCATATCCACTATCGTAGAATAACCAAGACTTGTTCCACTCCCACATAAAAATTCTTGAAGAAGAAAATCATTAACGTTAGAAACCTCCTATTTGTAGCCTAAATACTACCAAGAGGATTTCTCAGAGAAGATTTTATCCTCAGCAACAGCAAGCAAGGAAACTTATCTGCATCAGGACTTGCATCCAACTATTTCAACCTATTAGCGCCATTCTTGCTTTTCAAAACTGCATCACCTTCTTTTGATATCCATATTTTTCACCAAAATTTTACACAAATCTAATCCTAGGTTGTACCACTTCCACCTTGCGACCGGAATAAATTACTCCCTCCGTTTCAAAATTAGAGATACATTTTCTTTTTTTAGTCCATCTCAACACTAAAGATACGTTTATAATTGGAGGCTATAAAATATAAAGTAACATGAAATTCTTAATAAATCATTACTTATGTTTTTAGGTAGGTGGAGTATCATCATGCCACCATTACTACATTGCTAGTTAATACTAAAGATACGTTTGAAAAAATAATTTTATAATTTAAAAGTCAGTCGTTTTGAAAATGCATGTCTAATGTTTGAAACAAACGGAGTATGAGATGGTAGGTACTAGATTTAGGCTGGGATAGTCCAGTTTAGATTTACACAAACTTAATTCATTATGTCATATCAAGTCTCAGTCTAATGTCTATGTTCTGGACAGTAATCACAGTATAATCACATGAGCTACAAATTAAAATATGCATTAAGGTAGTGCCGGTCCCAATCAACTGTTATAGTACAAGATATTTGGTTATTTTGTTATGAAATCTGTGGCTTCTTTCTTTTTATCTGTATATAAAGCAGTTATAATGTCTTTACTCAAAATATCATAATTTTTTACGCAAAAGGTCCAGGATGGCATGATCTTGGTGAGGAATAATAGTTTTATGGGTCCCAAAAAGGTTTGGTAAATGGTTACCGACACTTGCGGTAATAATATAATATACTCCCTCTATTTCACAAAAATAGAGAGTGAAATTCAATTAATGTTAATTTATTTTAATTTTTTTAAAATAAAAATTTACTATAAACAAAATTATTATTTTAAAAAATAAAATAAATTCACATAACAATTTTTTGAATTTTAGAATTTAGTAAATTAATTAGATCAAACTTGAATGAGATTTTTTTTTTTATAAAAAAAAAATATCATTTCAGTAAGGAAATCATTAAGTTCTGTTCTTTACTAGTTACTAACTATGTTTTCCTGGCGATCGACTCAATTGATTCGACTACAGCATACTTACTACTGCTGAATTGTTAGTTTTTTTTCTCCCTCTGACTAATGGAGTATAATTTTTCAATTTTTAGGCTACTTACAGAGTTACAATACAAGAGGAGGACATCATCAAAAGGTACTGATGAGTTCAACGAGGAAAAGGCAAATTGTATTATTAGCAAATGAAGAACGATACAGTTTTGAATTCAATTTGAGTTGCAAACTACTGATTCCGTCCCAAATTAATTGTTCAATTTTGACTTTTTAAAGTCAAATTGACAATTTTTAAAACTAATTTTTTTACTATTTCTGCTAAAATATAGGTGGAGAGATTATAATCAAAAGAAAGTAGATACAATTTATTACTAACCCCAATTTTTATAATTTTAAAAATATATTTATATATGCTTAATTATTAATTCTAAAAATAGTCAATTTCACTTTAAAAGGTCGAAACTGAACAATTAATTTGAAACGGAGGGAGTATGAAATAAAAGAAAACAAGCATCGTCAAGTGTTTTAAATTAATCATTTCATTTAAATTTATGCATTTAATCAACTATAACAATGTTATTCTCGTCTTTAATTATAATTTTACAAATATAGAGATCTGGATTAAAATAATCAAATATGTAACCATTCCAGATTAAAACTTTGATGAATAAGAATTTCTTTTAGAAAATCCTTTGTTTTAAACTTTTTCTTTTTCCTTTTTTGTTTAGTCGCCTATAAAAAGAACTCTTATTTTTCAATGGTGCAATATGCATATCACTCGAAATAGGTACGGAATATGTTACATGAAAATTGAAAATCTGAAGTAGGGATTAATTTGATAGTTTGGAGAAATACAAAGGGTAGAATGGTAAACTAACCGTACCCCCATTACACATCGTCATCTATAAATACCAAAACCCTATTTTTCTCTTTCTCCTCCGCCGCTCCCCCACAAACCCTAATCAACCCTAACCCCCGGAGCCAAAGAGAACAAATGACAACCCGGTTTAAGAAGAATCGCAAGAAGCGTGGCCACGTCAGCGCCGGCCATGGTCGTATTGGAAAGCACCGAAAGCATCCCGGAGGTCGCGGAAACGCCGGAGGCATGCACCACCACCGCATCCTCTTCGACAAGTACCATCCTGGTTACTTCGGTAAGGTTGGTATGAGATATTTCCATAAGCTCCGCAACAAATTCTACTGCCCAATCGTCAACATTGACAAGCTCTGGTCGATGGTCCCACCAGATGTGAAGGAGAAAGCCACTGCCGATAAGGCTCCGGTGATCGATGTCACTCAGTTCGGGTACTTTAAGGTTCTCGGTAAGGGTGTTTTGCCTGCATCGCAGCCGATTGTGGTGAAGGCAAAACTTGTTTCAAAGACTGCTGAGAAGAAGATTAAGGAGGCTGGCGGTGCCGTTGTGCTCACCGCTTAGGTTTGCGTTTAAGGTTTTTTAATATTGTTCGAGAGTTTTTGAATGGATACTGCTTTTAATGGTATTTTTGAAGTTAAATGTAATGGAGTTTTGTTATGGAAGACTATTATGGATATGTTAATTTTGATTTTGATTATTCTCTTTAACATGGATTATTGATGGGAAATGCGGTATACCTATATCTATTTTTTTCAGTGCAGAAGTATATTTTCTAGGAATTTTGATTAAAGATAAATCTGGTTTGTATGCACATATGTTGGTATTTCTTTGTTCTTCTTGATATTTAATTGGTTGTTTAAATTTTATGAAATGCCAATTCATGTAGCTGAATGAAATTGATTTATGATTTCATTTTCTTATTAAGTTATTATGAATGATTTTGTTGGCTTTACATGCATATGATGGTGACCTTAGTTGATAGTAGGTACACCTCTGTTCTGTAGATGTGAAAAATAAATGGGTTAGGGGCTCCCTCCTGCAAGTTTTTATTAATTCATGACTAAGAAATTGATTTTTTTGGCGACAATTACAATGGTATATGTTGATGAACAAAATATGGAGTCTAGTTTTCACATCTTTATTTGTTCATACTATATATGGTGTTAAACTTGAAGAATGATGTTGGACCCAAATAGCTCCTGATGAGAGCAGTTTACTTTATGCAAAGGACTATAGGAGTATTGTTAATGCATCATGTTATTGGGATGGAAAGTTCGAGCTGAAAAGAGTGAAAAGAGTTGACGTTTCCCATCTGTTCTAGCAGAAATATCATACAGATGCGACTGTCATGGAGTTTTTAGGATGGGTGTCAGGGTGTGTTCCTCTTGACAGTTGCCTGCCATAGGGTGATAACCTGAAGATATTGATTAGGTCAATTGTGCTAATTTTATATGTAAAGAGTAAGTCTTTTACTGTGTATGGTGCTCTAAAATTTCTTCTAGTAGTAGTGCTCATGCATTTGTAGCAGAAAAAATAGAGAACCCATACATAAAATGGAGGGAAAAAGGTCCATTTCATCAAAGGAGGCATAGGAGTGGAAATTAGGTCTTAGAACATCATTTAAACTATATATATCTACTAGAAATGGCGGACATATCAGGGAAACAACTAAAAAAACTGGCAGGCATATCTGGGAAACAGTAGCATGCTAGGCTATGGGTATGAAGGACGGACACTATTACCGGGTGTAATGCAACATCAGCTGAGCTGAATACATGAATTTTTTTTGTCTAGAGTAAGCTAAAGGGAGGTTCAACATTCAGGAATTTTAAGGTTTTACTTGTAACAGGCTTCATATACTCTAGACACTCCTAGGATTGGTGAGACAATTCTTGGTTGTGAGCTTGTTAACCTCAAATGCTCCTAGTTTTAGTATTGGTGAGACAGTTCTTGGTTATGAGCTTGTGAACTTCAAACAATAAAGTCCCAAGTCTAAATTTGAAAACAAACAAGACTCTTAGGATTAACAGTCGTATCTTAAGTATAATCATTGCAAACAACCATAGCTTGTGATATGCGCAGTGGATTCTACCCACTGTTCTAAAAATCCCCGCCTAGGCCCCGCCTAGGCGCTAGGCCCCCCCTCCCGCCACGCCTAGGCGCTAGGCCCCCTAGGCCTCTCGTCTAGGCACCTCGTCTAGGCCCAAGACGGCAAAAAAATCTCTCTGGGAGATTAGGTTGGACTAGATGGGGCTAGACGAACAAGGCGGAGAAATTAAGCCTTTATGCGTGGCCTAGGCGGAGAAATTAGAGCTGCAATTGTTTTTTATTTTTATTTTAATAACTACGTTACAAAATAATGTCGTGGGTAATTATCTTGAAGGAGTATGAGTGTGAGTCCGATGGAGACATTATCTTGGAGGATATGGAGAACAAGAGTTAGAGATATAGAGAGATATGGAGATGAGGACTATTAGTTTGTATTTTTGATTATTTGTTTGTGTTTAAACTTTGAACAATTACATGTTTGTGTTTGAACTTTGACATTAGCAATATGGATATGTGTTTGAACTTTAAGCAAATGCCTTTATTATCTTTATTATAGATTGTTTTGCTTTATATTATTGTTTTGTTTGGATAAATATAAGATAAAATATTAAAATTGACTTAAAATAAAAATCCCGCCTAGGCCCCGCCTAAGCCCCGCCTAAGCCCCGCCTAGGCCCCTTAGGCGCTAGGCCCTCTCCGGCCGGCCGCCTCCCGCCTAGCGCCTTTTAGAACCTTGATTCTACCTGTTGTTTTTGGAACTAGCTATCCAGTTAGAAATTAATATACCACAGTATAATTTTTGGTTTTATAGGCGAAGGTGAAAAAATGAACTGTATTGGCCATTGGTACGCTACTGGAAGGTTTTGACCTATCACATGTCATAATTTAATTTTACGCCGCTGCCAAACATTTTGCATTCAGAAAATCAAAGACTAAGACTCCAACATACTTACCAGTCTATACCTCAAATGACCACTACATTACATGTGTTTTTTTACTGCTTGGTTTTCTATATGTTTGACTCTACTTAGGTGTGACGTGCAGGATGTATGGAAATATGCAAACATTTCTAAATTTAAAGCATATAAATATAAACTAAATACTGTAAGTTGACAAAATGTTTATTTAAAATAGATACTAGGAGAATTTTAAAATGTAAGTGAGTCTAGAGAAGTGTGTTTAAAATAGATAATAGGAGAGGTGTGTGTTTAAAATAGATAATAGAAGACTTTATAACGTTGAAATTGTTTGTTTTTTTTTATGCTTTAATTTTCTAATTTACTTTGGGGTGTGTCGATTCCCCCCCCCCCCCTCCCCTAAACTCGGTCAGTCAGATGATCGTACAGGAGCGCCTCACCTTGCCTTGAGCAAAGGCTTTCCACCTTACCTTTTTCACCTTGGCCTTTTTCAGCTTGCCCTGCGCTTTGGTATTTGTTACAAAATGCCTGTAAACTTATCCACATGCACTGCGCTCACTGAAGCGAAGTGAGTGTCGCCCATAAAGGCTGTGCTTTCCCTTGCCTGGCGCGCTTTCAACAAACACTAAAATGATTTCATATTTATTTTGAAATTATTTTTACTCCGCAGTACCACCGCGGACTTTAATTCATGCTTTTAGATTCATGATTTATGATTTTAGACGAGGTTAAGGTTAAGAGTGTGTATGTCGACTGTAGTGGTGGTTGTGTTCCTCTTGTCATTAGAATTCTAATATTTCACAAAATACAACTTCATAATTTCACTTCCGCTTTTGCATTGTTAAATAATCTTCATAAATAATATACCAGGCAGGCCCTTCCTTGCCATGCAAGAGGTCTGGTCCTGGGACCTCCTCCATGTTGTAACCACCCTTGTATAACAAGGACTTTAGATTAAGCAAGCAAAAAATAAAATAAAATAAAATAAACAAAAACTTCATAATCTGATAACAATAGGTCCTGAGATCAAATCTCCTCCCCTATGTTTTAACCAAGGACTTAAAAAAAAAAAGAGAATCATAATCTAATAACAATAATATTCTATTGCATAAACAAAGAAGCCTCAGTTTCATACTTTCATTTGGTGGTAAGCCAAATAGGCTACACACATCCGAGGGAACGTCAAAATATGACAAGATGCCACGTCTACAGTAACAAGTTCGTGACATGTCAATTTCATTAAAGCCACCGCACAGCCTCTTTTTTTATATTGTCCAATTTCTGACATTCCACAATGCCGTTACAAATTTTGTGACCATAACAAAAAAGGTATCATATTTCATTTTACTGCACCAATTGACAAGTGGGTAAAATATCTCAGGATTCATTTTCTCGGATTTGGCTCATCTTCATTGTATCTTTTTCTCAATTTCATTTAATACATTATATTTTTATAATTTTTGACAATATAATTTATAATATTGAATAGTTTTATTATTCCAAAAATAAAAGTAATTCCATATTGATGATATTAAGATCAATTCTATCAAAAGTTAGAATTACTAAAAATATTTTTGTCGTTAAAAGATTAAAAGAATTTAGAGGAGAAAAAAGTTTATGATGTGTGAGCTCATAAAAGTAATTTGAAAAATTAATTCAAAAAAATAACATCTGGCCTTCTTATTGCTTTTTGATCAAAATTATTTAAGTTTTTTTTAACAAAGTGAAAGAAATAATCCAAAATTAATTACTAATGGATCCCATTAAATAACATATTTTTTCTTCATTTTATATACTTTATCTCATGATAAAAAATTTTATACTTTTAATCACCTATTTTTTGGAACGGAGAGAGTATATTCATTACACACATTTATTTTGTTCATAAGAAAAATTAATCATTTTATCCATCATACAAAAGTAGTCTTCTTTGCTATTTTTGGTAGCAATTTTTTTTAATAATAATAATTTTTTGTAATAATATAAATAACATAAATAGTATTCCAATGCTACTCTATTAATAAATCGACGTGTAGAATAAGTAGCAACAAAGAAACAGGGTTACAAAAACTAAAAAATGAATTAGAACTAACTCCCTCTCCTTGCGTTATTTCCTCCCTCTTCTCTTCTGCATCTCTCGCTATATATATTTGAAAAATAATACATATGTTAACAAATATTTAAAGAAGTTAAATAGCAACTAAGCTATATATATTTGAAAAATAATACATATGTTGACAAATATTTAACGAAATTTAATAACAATTATAATAAAATATAATAAATTAAAATAATTTTTTTTAATTCATATTTATTTTATGTGTGCACATAGAATAATTCGACCGAATTTTTTTATAATATATAAATAATTCTATTTATTTTTCGATAATAATTATTAGTCGCATAGATAAATATTTTTATTTTAAAAGAAATACTATGTAATAACCAGTAACCTCTTAAAGTTCTTGCCGATTCCATTTCATGTATTTTTTACTTATACAGAGACGAGGCATTGTTCATAGTAATAAATAAATTAAGAACAAGCCCTGTTATTAATCGTGGAGTGGAGGATTGGGAGAGTGTGGAGGAAGGTGCAGAAAGAGAAATTGCTGTATGTCAGTAAATTGTTGGACCGGTGGATTTGTTGAGCTTGCCAACCCCTTGCAATGGCCTCAACTAAGAAAACGACGACGCTTTCTTCTTCTGCCGTCCCTCGCCATGCTGCCGCCGCTACAGAGGTGGTGCCGGATTGGAGCATCTCCTCCTCTGATCGCCTCGGCAATCAGCCCGCCGCCATTGCCTCGTCCTTAATTCGACCTGATTCTTCCGCAAATGCTTCCACCAAAGGTACTCTCTCAACTCCTCCCTCCCTATATGCATATCTATATTTTTGTATAGATACTCAAAATCAAATGTTACATGTATGTGTGTATACATGTGATTCAGGTTGAGGAATTTATCTCTTAGACTGCTTTATTTGATTACTTTTTTCGTTTGGCAGCTGATTGTTAGATTCGAGTTAATTATCTGTATGCTGAATTTCTATCAATATAAATGTCCACTTCTTAAAATTATTACATCTTTAATACTGGAAAAAATTGATGGAACTTCCCATCGGAAATATATTGTGAACCTAATCTTGTAGAAGTTGTGATAGACACGATTGTTTAGGTATGCATGTATATCAATCCCAATTCCGAAATGACATGTCATATTGCTGACCAACAGACACTAAAAAAATTTAGATCATTTCATTCTCTTAAGCCCCTTTAACCTCACCATTGGTAACATATTGTATGCAATATCGAACATAAAAGTAAAAATTTACCCGAATTTGTGTTTGACTTAAGATTTTATGTAAATTACCGGGGCCGAGTGTATCAACTGGGTTTACATTTTCATTGGATGAACTGCTGCACTGAGTATAAACATGTTAGATTGACGATGATAATCCTCAAACTTTGACTTCATCCCTTTCTTCTGAAGCCATGTCTGCTCGTCTCTCTCCACTTAGATTTTGTGCATATTTGTTGTAATTGTTAGTGATTTACCTGGGTATTTAAAGATAAGGTGGTACAACGAAATATATGACATAAAATTTCTTCTATTTTTTTTATTTATGTTCTCCCTGTTTTTTGATATATATATCATCCCCTATCTCCTTTCAAGATTCTAGTTGTTTTACATATTACTTTTCTTTGGGTTTACGGTTAAGATTGGGTTTCAATTGCTATGGATTAACTGCAACAAGTTACCATTTCTTTCTGTCCTGTACTCCAAAATTTGAGCTCTGATGGTTACTGACAGACATATAAGTTTTTTACATTTTGTTGTTATATTACGTTTACTATGTTATGCTATTGGATCGATTCCATACATGTTTGTACTTCTACATGAAGCAGTGTGTAATTCCTATATCATATACACACTGATTTATTTATGTTTTCCCTATCTCCCTTCAAGATTCTAGTAGTATTCTGGTTCAGTCGGCTGATTGATTTATTGTTTGTGCAGGAATCCAGATCATGCTAAGGGCTCAAAGTAGCCATCCTTTGGACCCTTTATCTTCTGCTGAAATCTCAGTGTCTGTAGCAACTGTCAGGGCAGCTGGACCTAACCCTGAGGTTCCGATTCTTTTTGGAGTTCTTTACTATAAACTGTAATACTCCCTCCGTTCTAAATTATAAGATTATTAACTTTTGAAAATCAATTTGAGACATTTTCAAACTCAAAATTGAGATGCTTCATTAAAAATTATGAAACAATAATTTTTTCAATGAGTAATCCTTTTTAAATAGTTTATAATATTAATCATTGTATTGATTAAAACTAATGGAGTCCATGTCAATTTTGAGTTTGAAAATGTCTTAAGTTGACTTCAAAAAGTCAATAATGATCTTATAATTTGGAACGGAGTTAATAGTTCTTAGTGAATTATCACCTTATTCATAACTTTGCAGCAACTGTAATTCTTTTTTCCCTTTTCAGGTCAGAGATGGCATGCGGTTTGTTGAGGTGGTTCTTTCAGAACCAGGTAAAAATATTGTTGCATTGGCAGATGCGTACTTCTTCCCCCCATTCCAACCATCATTATTGCAGAGAACAAAAGGAGGAGCTGTAATTCCTAGTAAGCTCCCTCCAAGGAGAGCTAGACTGGTGGTTTACAACAAGAAGTCAAATGAGACAAGCATCTGGATTGTGGAGCTATCGGAAGTACATGCAGCAACTAGAGGTGGACACCACAGGGGAAAAGTAATTTCCTCGAGGGTTGTTCACGATGTTCAGCCACCAATGGTATTTCCTTAATCTCTGTATTTGATATCTAGTGCCTGTCTATATATATAACATTCTTCGTTTGCTGGTTGAGTTAACTGGCTTATGCTGCTGTAAGGAATGAACTCTGCTTAGACTAGCTAAAGAATCTTCCAACCCGAGATGCGACTTTAATTTTCCATTCAGCTGGTTCTGGGTTTGAAGTTTGAACGAGTTTCTTAGTGTTGCAAGATATATTGAAGATTTTCAATTGTTGAGTAACGACAACGCAGATTATTTTCAATATAGATGTGAGTGCAAATGGACATTGTAGCTGTTGATCATTATGATAATTTTTATGAAAGACTTGAATTCATTGGTTATGTGTTTCTAATTTTCTACATGTAATTATGTATATGCATTGTATAAATGGACGTATGTGGAACTTGTATACGCCTGGTCTTCTTTATCAAGGAACTGTATGAGAATGCTTCTTCATTTGTTTGTAAAATGCTCTGGTACACTTGGTAAAACTCACGAGATATCTGTACCTTCTCCTAAATCCAACATGTTTTTTATCGGGGGTTTAACCTGGCCCACCAAACTAGTTGACAAGACGTGATTAAAGAAAGAAAAAAGGATATTATTGTAGGATGCTATGGAGTACGCAGATTGTGAAGCAGTCGTAAAAGAGTATCTTCCATTCCGGGAAGCTATGAAGAAGAGGGGTATTGAGGATATGGATCTTGTGATGGTTGATGCTTGGTTAGTTAATAAATTTCTGAAAATACTTGGTTCAGATTAAGGATTGAATTTGTGCCATGCTAATTTGCCTGCATAAGATTTCAACAGGTGTGTTGGTTACCATAGTGATGTTGATGCTCCTAGCCACAGACTAGCCAAACCACTTATATTCTGTAGAACAGAAAGTGACTGCCCAATGGAAAATGGTTATGCACGTCCAGTTGAAGGCATTTATGTGCTTGTTGATCTACAAAACATGGTTGTGATCAAGTTTGAAGACCGTAAACTTGTTCCCTTACCTCCAGCTGATCCATTGAGGAACTACACTCCTGGTGAAACAAGGGGAGGGGTTGATCGAAGTGATGTGAAGCCTTTGCAAATTGTTCAGTCCGAGGGACCAAGCTTTCGCGTTAGTGGACACTATGTGGAGTGGCAGAAGGTAGATTCTTTCTTTTCGAATAGGCTTTGTTAATATTCTTTTTGCCTGAAGGATTACATATTTAACTGTTTTTTGTATAACTTGTTGGCAGTGGAATTTTCGAATAGGATTCACTCCTAGGGAGGGTCTGGTTATACATTCCGTTGCATATGTTGATGGTAGTAGGGGTCGAAGACCCATAGCCCATAGATTAAGTTTTGTGGAGATGGTCGTCCCCTATGGTGATCCAAATGATCCCCATTACAGGAAAAATGCATTTGATGCTGGGGAAGATGGCCTCGGAAAGAATGCTAACTCTCTTAAGAAGGTTTGACATTTCTTCACATATGTCAAATTCAATGCTTCTAGTATTCTATGCTGATTTGTTATTGTCAAACAATTTACTGCAACAGGGATGTGATTGTTTGGGATATATCAAGTACTTTGATGCCCATTTTACAAATTTTACTGGAGGTGTTGAAACGATTGAAAATTGTGTGTGTCTACACGAGGAAGATCATGGAATTCTTTGGAAGCACCAGGACTGGAGAACTGGCTTAGCAGAAGTTCGAAGATCTAGGCGACTCACAGTTTCTTTTATATGTACTCTGGCTAATTATGAATATGGTTTCTACTGGCACTTTTATCAGGCAAGTTGAATGTGTTCATTTTTGTGAAATACTTTAATTTACTTGTATGGTTGTGATTTTGCATAAACTCTCTTAATGTTCCAAGTTCACATGAATGAAGAGATGTGCCTATTTCTCTTTTGAATCCATAAGGAGCAAAATTCTTGCAATCCTGTTAAACTCTCTTCTTTGAGTTTGAAAGCAATTGAGTTTTTTTTTCAGAAGTAACACAGAGTAACTCTTTCCATTCAAAGAAACTGTTACCCAAATATAGAGCGTATAAAAAATTCATGTGCATTGGTGTGTTCTGCTATTGTTCAGTTCACGAGGCACTGTGACTGTTATTTATTACGAAGTGTTTAGACCATAGCAACATCTTATTTTGTGTATATATATTTTTTTTCAGATATAAAAGGTTTTTTAGAAAGAAGAGCATCCTATTTTGTATATTAACTTAGTTTAACTGTTTGAGTAGGACTTTTCTAGCCAAAACAGTAATATTACAACTTTTCCCCTGCTGCACCAAAAAAAGAAAAGAGAGGAGAATATCTTTAATTTCTTTTTTTGGAATTTCATAATATTCATGTTACAATTGCCAACATTAATGATATTAGGTTGTTTTTTGTCAACAAGTATTTTCTATATCTGCTGTATGAGCTTCTTGCCACTACTTGATGCCAAGGCACCAAAAGATTAGGCAATATTTTTTTTTTTTTCGTGATTTCTTTAGTATAAAGTAAAATGTAAAAGTTACTAACTAAGCCAAAAGTAGACTTGTGAATATCATTTCTGCTCTCTGCCTCCATGTTAGCTACATCCAACCTTTTCTCATTGTTATTGCTTTTATAGTGTAGTGGTAAGACTGCCGGTAGAAAGTAATTTCATTGGCAATTCATGAGAATCTTACATTAATTGTGATTGCAGGATGGAAAAATTGAGGCTGAAGTTAAACTTACCGGAATCCTCAGCTTAGGAGCATTGCAACCGGGGGAATCTCGAAAATATGGTACAACAATTGCACCAGGACTTTATGCACCAGTTCATCAACATTTTTTTGTTGCTCGTATGGATATGGCTATTGATTGTAAGCCTGGAGAAGCATACAATCAGGTATATACTGCCACAATCTCACATAGTAAAAATTATTTTTCGCATTCAGTTCTCTGTGACGACACAATTTCATTTCTATATTTTTGTCACTCTCTAATCTTAAGACCGACAACCTATTTTCATATGACACTTACCTGCCCTCACGTATTGTATGACTATATTCTGGCGACACTAAACTGTATTCAAAGATTTTCCCTTTATTGCAAGATCATTAGAAAGTTGATGACTTTCTGTTTACATATTTTCTCTTTAAAATGTTTGGTTTTTATAGGTTGTTGAGCTTGATGTTAAAGTTGAAAAACCAGGG
Organism: Aralia elata; assembly: GCA_034770075.1. NCBI lineage: Eukaryota > Viridiplantae > Streptophyta > Magnoliopsida > Apiales > Araliaceae > Aralia > Aralia elata. Next base: position 4,907,500 of record CM068378.1, read on the forward strand.
AAGAATAATGTCCACAACAATGCGTTCTATACTGAAGAAACATTGCTTAAATCTGAATTGCAAGCAATGCGTGATTGCAATTTTTCATCTGCTCGGCATTGGATTGTAAGCATCCTACCATGTTGAGTGGTGATTAGTATGAACTATTTTGTTGTTGCAAGTTTCTCTATCTGTCCCAATCTTTTCTGTTTCCTTCCTTCTGTATTTTTGGATGTGTTTCATTGTTTTAGATGGGAAACTTCTTTTGCTAATTTTCTGGAGATGTCTCTTAAAGTTTCACATTTTTTCCAAAGTCCGATGAGTTCCTCTCTCATACTCTCCAAAAGGAAGAGTGATCCTAGTATATTCTTTCATCCCCCTCCAGTCTCGCCTTTCTTTCTGTTTTTCTAGATGGGCCTGCCAAGTACCAGCATTTTCTCATGAATTTTTCTGTTCACTTTTTCTTGGTCGTAAATGGCTGGATGCTATAGACTTTTCATGTCAACACCTGGCACTTACGTCGGTCTAGCATGATCCATGCGAACTTTGTGTACTCATTTCATATGGAGGCTGATATGCTGTCAGATTCAGTCTACACGTGCTCTTTCAAAGGATTTTCTGTCATAGAAATTGGGATTAAAATTGTATAGTCATTTAGATATATGTGACCATTTTTCTTTTAAAATAGATAATATATGGGCACAGTTTTGCTATATTCATGTTCTTCTTCTTGCTCTCCGTCTTGTCCCTCCTCCCATCCCTTGCATTCAACTGCTATAAGTTGGAGACAAGAATTAACTGTTATCAGCATTAACTGTTGATTTTTCTTCTTCCTCTAGGTTAGGAACACAAGAACAGTAAATAGGACTGGACAGCTGACAGGCTACAAGCTAGTACCTGGTTCAAACTGTCTTCCTTTGGCTGGTGCTGAGGCTAAGTTTTTGAGAAGAGCTGCTTTTTTGAAGCACAATCTATGGGTTACACCATATGCGCCCAACGAGAATTTTCCAGGAGGAGAATTTCCTAATCAAAATCCACGAGTTGGCGAGGGTTTGGCTTCCTGGGTTAAGCAAAACAGGTCTCTGGAGGAAACAAATATTGTTCTCTGGTGAGTTTGGATGTTCTAGAATGAACTTATATCTGTATATCCTTGGTGTTTCAAAAAAATGAGTTCTCAACGAACGGGCCTATTGTATTAGGGATTTTCCTATTCAGGAGAAGATGACTGTATATTTTTCGAAGGCTGGATGGCAATTAACGTAACAATTTTGCTGATTTCACTCCCTCAATCAGTATTACAATATGACTTTTTTGGATCATATTTTGCTATCTATTGAACATAAGGGAACTTATGGACAAGGGATATTATATACTACATTTTTGTATGATGTTATAAAATATTGATCCCAATTTTATATTATAAGAGTCTTACCCACCATACTAATAACCTTTTGAATTTACATAAAATGAGCTTGTCACTAAATATTTTTAATTAAAAGAAAAAGAGTTTCATAATGGTTATGCTTATATTTCTTTTTATGTGTTAATTGCAGGTATGTATTTGGAATCACACATGTTCCTCGGTTGGAAGACTGGCCTGTTATGCCGGTGGAGCACATCGGTTTTATGCTTCAGGTATTTTTGTATGAATATAATAGGTCTTCCCCCCCACCCCCCCACCCCCCCCTTTTATTAGAGATTTAGAATAGAGCAAGTAGATTTGGGCAATTAAAAAGTACATCCCAAAGGCTGTGCTTTAGGAAACAAATTAATTTCAATTTTACGATATATCCTGTGTTCTCCACTAACCACAAAGATATAGGGACTCTATATTTCATCTCTTTCGGTCACTTCGTAATGCCGCACTCACTTCTAAATTTATACTTCTAAAAGACATTTTGATCATATATTTTGGAACAAAACAAAAAATCATTTTGATCTTATATTTTGGAACAAATGGAGTATTATATTATGTTCATGTTTTATATTACTAGATTAGACTAAGGTTTTCTTTTATTGAAGAGTAGCTTAATATTAAGATCATTCGTATCCTCAAGCTCGAACTTCTTTGCAAAATATGTGATGAATTTTCAAAGTTGTTATATGCATCATATAATTTGCTTGATTCAGTATCTCAAAATATTATGCTACTGATTTCTGTTCACTAAACTTTGTCTTTGGAGGTTTCGTAAGTGTGTAATTTTGATGTTTCTGGGTGCAGCCGCATGGGTTCTTTAACTGCTCTCCTGCTGTAGATGTCCCACCCAACCCTTGCGAATTGGATGTGAAAGACAGTGATATCAAAGACAGTGGAGAAGCCAAACCTATTTCAAATGGGTTGATAGCCAAGCTTTGAAGGGGATGTTGTTAACGAATCAAGGAAAGGGGGGAAAATGTTTTTAGTCAGGAGTCATTCTTGTGTGTGTATTATAAGAAACTAAGGAAGTGCCTAAAATGTCCCAAGATTTAATACTTTTTTTTTTATTATTATTATTATTAAATGAACTCTGGATAGTTGATTTGGGTTGGACGTTGATATTGTTAGAGTAAAAATAATAATATTGCTAGTCTAAATTTATATTTAACTATATTTTTATAATTGTTTTACGGATATGAGAGTCTAGATTGATAAATCAACTTTCCTCTATTTAAAAACTTTAGTTGATATTGTTGTACGCCTTTCCTACGGTACAAACAAACTTAGTTTTGCGGTATGGAATGCGCATGACTTGTAAGTACTTGGTGGCTGTTTATACTTTACTACTCGAATAAGATAAAATGATTTGCGTATCTAAAATGTTTTTCTTTAGCATTTTAATTTAAAATGAGTAATGTTAGAGATTTTAAATTTTAAAAAATATTTTAAATAATATATTATTATTATATTAATTGAATAAATTTTATATAATGGATTATATCATAAAATATTTAATATTTTATTAAATAATATATTATTATTATATCAATTAAATAAATTTTATATAATTAAGAATGTTACGAAGTATCATTAAAATATTTAAAACAACAATATTTATAAAACTATAGTCCAATGGAGTATAGAACACTCCTGTTTTATTTTATTAATATTAATTAATAGTTGACGTGTTTGACACAGTCCACTGTCAACCACATAAATTAGTAGTATTAAATTCTACGCTGTTTGTCACTTGACTCCCTAGTCGTAGGCTAGGCTAGGCTAATATTACAAATTTTCTACGTAATTCGAACTCCCCACCACGTGGAGTTGGATAACTGGATCAGTATGAATGTAACTATGTAAGTAGAATAAATTGTTCTACTCTTTGATCTTTATTAACTACTTAAACAGACTATTGATTTAAAACTAACATAACCAGAGTATGGAACCCTCCCTCCCTCCCCCATTCATTCTTTTTCATCAACCCCAACACCACCACCACCACCTCCACCTCCACCTCCACCACCACCATATAAATAGAAATAGAAATTGAAATTGAAATTGAAATTGAAATTGAATATTAATTACAAATAACATTTGTCGCATTTTCTATCTCTTATGGCTGAAGAAGACAAGAACATCCCAGTTCCGGACCAACTCTCTCACCAAATCCAACTAGCAGATCGAGTCACCAAATCCGCCCAAGAAGCCGAGTCTTCCAAATTCGACTGCTCCGAACTCGCCAAACAGTCCGCCCAACTCGCTCTGCTCCTCCGTTCCATCGTCCGACTCACCACCTCCACTCAGTCCCTCTACGAACGCCCACTCCGCCGAATCATCGCTGATACCTCCAAGAACCTGGAGCGAGCCCTAAACCTAGTCCGCAAGTGCAAGCATAGCGGGGTTCTCCGCCAAGTATTCGCCATCACCACCACCGCCGACTTCCGCAAAGTCTCCAATCTCCTCGAATCCTCCATCGCCGACATCAAATGGCTCCTCTCCATCTTCGACTCCGATGCCGGCACCAATCTCTCTCTTCCCCCAATAGCCAGCAACGACCCGATTCTCGCTTGGGTCTGGTCTTTTATCGCCGCTGTTCAAATGGGTCAGCTCAAAGACCGTGTCGACGGCGCAAACGAACTCGCGTCGTTAGCTCGAGATAATAATCGAAACAAGAAAATCATAGTAGAAGAAGGCGGGATTGCACCGTTGCTAAAACTCTTAAAAGAAGGCGCTTCTGCGGAAGCTCAAATTGCGGCTGCCACAGCTCTTTGTAATTTAGGTACTGATCAGGAAAGGGTTCGGCTATTTGCGAGTGAGCTAGCAGTTCCGATTATAGTCCAAGCAATTGGTGAATCGCCTATGAGGGTTAAGGTTGTATTAGTGAATTTGGTGGCCAGAATGGCAGAATTGGCCGCCGACGTGCAGGAGGATTTCGGGAGAGAGAACGTAACTAGGCCATTGGTAACTTTGTTGGGTATGGATATAGTTGTGGATGAACCTAAGACTGCGTCAGGTAAGCCTACTAGTATACTTTCACTTGTTCAGATAAATAAAGAAATGTTTAAGAATAGTTTTCATTCCAATTCTTCCTCCTCGTTGTATTCTGATGGGAGTAGTAGAGGTGGACGGAAGGAGAGAGAATCAGAGTCACCTGAGCTGAAACTTAAGCTTAAGATTGCTTGTGCTGGGGCGTTGTGGAAGTTATCCAAAGGGAGTTTATTAAATAGTAGGAAAATTACGGAGACAAAAGCTTTGGTTTGTTTGGCGAATCTCATTGAGAAGGAGGGAGGCGAGTTGCAAATTAATTGTTTGATGACAGTGATGGAGTTGGCTGCGGTAGCAGAATCCAATGCTGATCTTAGACGAGTGGCTTTCAAGCCCAACTCTCCTGCTGCAAGAGCGGTATTGGAGCAGCTTTTGAGAGTGGTTAATAAGGAGAACAGTCCAGCATTGTTGATTCCTACTATAAAATCAATTGGGTTGTTGGCCAGAACTTTTCCTGCAAAGGAAACTCGAATAATTGGCCCTTTAGTCTCCCAGCTAGGGCACGGGAATGCTGATGTAGCCACTGAAGCTGCTGTTGCACTGGGGAAATTTGTTTCTCCAGATAATTTTAACTGCCTGGAGCACTCAAAGGCAATAATCGAGTTTAATGGGGTGCCTCGTCTAATGAATCTGCTGAAGAGCAATGATCAGGGTCAGAAGCATGAACTTATATTGCTTTGCTACCTTGCATTACATGTTGGAAACAGCCAAGCCCTTGAACAGGCGAGAGCATTGAGTGTGATTGAGGGGGCAGCTCGTTCTCCTGTGGTAGCTCAGTATCCTGATTTAAAAGAATTGATTGCCAAGGCTGTACACCATCTCACTCTTTATCAGGCTGGAGCTCATACCCATAGGCACTCTTATGCACCATAAATGTTGTTTTTAGAACTTCACATTATACAAGTGTTTCTGCTTAGAACTACAACGTACTTCATGGAGATTCATCCGTTGTAACATGATGAAAGGAGGCTCATGATATCTTTAGATGGTTGTTCATATTACCAATTGGTCATTTCCTGTAAATGGACTGATCCATTATCCTCACGGATAGAAGTGGATGCCTGGTGATTGTGTTTTTTTGTACTTAATTGAATTGTTTAAGAAGAACCAGTTTTTTCGTTCCCTCCCCGTTGTTTTGTTTTCTCGCTCATTCAATATCTCACACACAAACACACAATTTAGTCAACATTCACCTGCACTAATGTTCTGTCCAATTGGTGGACTTCATTTTAAAGCCAACTGGGAAGAGAGCTGAAACGCGGGTATGTGATTTTTCAACCGTGTTCTTAAATCCTTCACCAGAGATGTGGTAAATAATTTCAAACTGCTCATATCACTTTGCTATTGTTCATACACTTGGTAAGTTGTACTTTAATCCATTTTAAGCTCTTTACTGCTTTTCTTCTTTTTAATATATGTCTGAGCTATGTTAGCAATTTAAGCAAAGATACCACATGTAAAATACTTATCTTGCATTTGAGGATAGAGCGTCTATTTCCTAGGTTGAGCCTACCTGGTGCAGTTCTTACTAATTATGTCTTTCTTTTTTTATCCACAAAGAAAAAGAAAAGATCTCTTGTAGTAAGAATTTAGATTTTTTTTTCTTTTCTTACTATAAAGATATTAATGAGTATAATTATGATATCCTTGAGGTGAAAGTCTAAATATGGCGACTACTGAAGAGTGCTTTATCTCTGTTCTTTTGAAAGTAATCCCTGTCTAAAGAGACATTTCTCTGACTTCAGTCCACACAGGTAATTAGGTATTTAGAAATGCATGTGTCGTTAAAAAATGAAAAAGGATATTGCCAGCAGGTGTCCCTAACGCGTGTATTAAGTTGCAGTAATCATTATATAAATTGAATGAACTATCAATGAAATGCTTTAGTAATGAATGTCCCTATTGAAGGCATCCAGAGCATTAATTTGACGGACATGGTTACTGCAGTACTGCAACTAGCATTGCCTTGGCTGTTTAGCTGAGATAAACAGATGTGTTAGAGCAAGATTGATGTGCCTGCAACGATGTAATCAATTTTGAAACACAACTACTGATGGCACAAGGAGAGTTATCCTTGGAAAGCTGTACTCGACCAATTGATGATTTTTCAATTTGGTAGGTGGCAGCAATGGCAACACGCATGTATCTTCTCAAAGGGACGCCTATGCAGCAAACTTCTGAAGTGAAATCTCTTCCTAAGTAGCCGGCTGGGCACAGAGGAATTTGAGCTGATGCTTTTCAAGCGCAAAACTAACGAAAGCCATGCATTTTTCTACATGAGTATAACATACTTTTATGTAGCTGATTACATGGTTGCATTTCACATTTCATGTGTCTTCCTTTTACATTGACATCTATTTCACAAGTATCAAGTGACTTTGGATTTCTGTATATCTTCCTGTTCCTTTATTTCTAGTTTAAAATTTTATTTAGCATGTTAAAATGAAGACACTCAACTTACATTTCATATATTCTCATTTCTTAGATAGCTTACAAAGTTACCTACTTATACAATTGGAAGGAATAATCAAGACAAAATATGTTCCTTAATATAAACAAACATGCTAGCTAATACAAGGAAGAAAACATGGGAAATGAAACATAAAGTAAAACATAAGGAAGAATATAGGGAAAAGTGGAGGAATAATGGAATAAAGTGAAGAAAAATATTCTCCACTATTATTTCTAACACTCCCCCTCAAGCTGATAAATAGAAATCTCCTATTTCTCAGCTTGGAAAACGAAAGGTTCAATTGGTCGGTCGGTACATGAACAAAACCGGTTCAAGTTGGCAATTGGACAAAACTCCATTTGTGAATCACAATTCCGGCAATTAACAGTACTCCATTTGTGAATAGCAATTCCGGCAGTGAACAGTACTCCGTCTATGAATAGCAATTCCGGCAGTGACCAGTAACTCCGTCTATGAATAGCAATTCCGACAGTTTGGACAATACTTGTAAAAACCTCCATCTCCTTACCAGCACCAATCGTCTTCTTCGTGAGACGATCCTTTACTGTAATAAACTTGGGATGGTTGTGGTGTGTTTGAGTTTTACCCCAATTGCAGAAGGGGTTTCTTGTTGAAAAATCATCACTGGAGTAGAATTTGAAGTTTCTGATTTTTCACTCATTTTTTTCAAGTACTGTGGATAAGTTTCAGAAAAAACAGGTTGTGGGGTACAAACTGTAATATGCAGTTTCAGAAAACTGCACAGTTGACTGTTGAAGAAAGTCGCCGGAAAAGTCACCGGAAATATGCAGTTTCAGAAAACTGCACAGATGGCTGCGGGAAAAAGCCACCGGAAAAAGTCACCGGAAAAGTCGCCGGAAATATGCAGTTTCAGAAAACTGCACAGATGGTTGCTGGAAAAAGCCACCGGAAAAAGTCACCGGAAAAAAGTCGTCGGATAAAGTCGCCGAATAAAAGATCGGGCTTTGATACCATGTTAAAATGAAGACACTCAACTTACATTTCATATATTCTCATTTCTTAGATAGCTTACAAGGTTACCTACTTATACAATTGGAAGGAATAATCAAGACAAAATATGTTCCTTAATATAAGGAAACATGCTAGCTAATACAAGGAAGAAAACATGGGAAAGGAAACATAAAGTAAAACATAAGGAAGAATATAGGGAAAAAGTGGAGGAATAATGGAATAAAATGAAGAAAAATATTCTCCACTATTATTTCTAACAGCTTACATAGTGACATTAATTATATTTCTAACTGGTTAGAATTATTTATCTGCTTATAATTCTTGTAACATATAGTGTTCAATACAGATCTTTTTATTGAAAGTGACTTGCCACATGCTGATGCATTTTGGACCAAACAATTTTCCACATGTTCAAAGGTGTAGGTAGTCTATTTCCCTGACTCGCCTCAGACAGGAAAGTAAACCATCATCAGATTATAGAATGGCCGCCATCTGCTATGTATCGACTATTGAGGTATCGTACTATAAAGAGTATAATATATGAGCAAGGTTGTTTTGTCATGTTTAATTAAGTTTCATACATGGGGTCGATAACCATGAAAGGGGATTTCTAGTTCTGGTGGGTTTGAGTTTAAATGTTTGTCAAGTGGTTTATTTTGGGTTGATATAAATTTACAATCATACTCTACATATATCTTGATGACGACCTTGTGATTAGTCTATGTCCAGTCACTTTGTTTGTCATGACACTCACTTGGTCATGATTGTGGTGCTCAAATAACTGCAATTGCAAAGCAATTCCATGGAGGTTAAGAGATAATTCATATAAAAAATGGGGACCGAAAAAGAAAGGGAGGGAGAAGATCCATGTGACTCATAAACGAGCACTGGTTTTCAGATTATTATTCATCAAAATAGGCATAGGGTTTTCTGGATACATCATGATATTTATGGACTGTATGGCTAAAAGACTGAATACCCTTCCAACTACTACTCTTTTTCCCACAGAAAATAACATACTCTCTATTTGCCAACTATCACTAGATTTCTAATTATTTACTACTAATACCCCTAACAAAAACTATGTTGATATGACATTGCCTTCCCCTTAAACCAATCCATGTACTCATGGATTTAATTGAAAGTTGGGGTAGTTGATCCTGATCAAGTCTTCATCTTTCCATGTTGCATCTTCTGTAGTGTTGTTCCTCCATTGTATGAGGGATTGATGAATCACTCTCTGATTTCTGTATACCTTTCTTTGCCTTGGAACTTTGAGGGGCCCAAATCAAATGTTCTTTCTGGAGTTAATGAAGGAAGTTGAGTGTTTGCCTTAGCTATGCCAATGTGTTTCTTGAGTTGAGAACGTAGAATGTGGGGTGCACCCTGGAAGTGCTTGGCAATTCTAATTTGTAGGCTACCTTTCCCACCTTTTCTATTACCTTATAAGGCCCATAGAATTTAATAGCAGGTTTCATGTTTTTTCGTATGGATACTGAAGTTTGCCTATAAGGTTAGTGTTTCAAGTATACCCAATCATCAACCTCAAACACTCTTTCTATTCTCCTTTTGTCACTATAAGTTTTTATTCTTTCTTGTAGGTTTTGCCTATAAGGTTACTGCATTTTGTAGGTTTTCTCTAAGAATGCTCAGTTGAAGTTGTTTCTCTTGCACCATTTCCTCCACTGCTGCTATGTTTGTTTGAGTAGTGGGTGCAATGCTTAGATGCATTGGTTCATGTCCATATAGAACCTGATAAGGGTTAGTTTTGAGGGTTGTATGGTAGGTAGTGTTGAACCACCATTCAACAATGGATAGCCATACACTCCATTGTTTGGGAACTTGACTGTACATACATCTCAAGTACTGCTCTAAGCATTGATTAATTCTTTCGGCGCAAACATCACTCTGAGGGTGATAAGAGGTGCTTGTATGCAATCTTGTACCAACTATTTTGAATAGGGCCTGTCAAAAGTTACTTAGGAAAAGGGGGTCTCTGTCACTTACTATGGAACTTGGGATTCCATGTAATTTGAAAATTTGTTCAAAGAATAACTAGGCCAACCCTTTAGCTGTTATTGGATGGCTGAGTGGTAAAAAGTGTGAATACCCAATGCACTTATTTGTTACTACCCAAATAATATCATTTCCTTTGGAGTTTGGCAATCCCGTTATGAAATCCATTGTTGTCTCTCCACGGAATGGTAGGAATAAAGAGAGGCTGCAATAATCTTGGGGTTTTTACATACTCATGTTTAGAGTTTTGGTAGACTTGACACTCAGAAACCCCTAGTGATATCTTCCTTTATTCCCTTCCAATATTGTTCAACCCTTTTTAGGTTAGCCCCTAAACCTGAATGTCCTCCAACCCCTTTCTCATGCAGTTCCTCAAAAATTTGTCTCCTTAATTCTCCCTTTGAACCAATCACCCATTTGCCTCTGTACTTCAGAAGTCCTTGCTCTAACTCCCACTCATTTGGCCCCATTTTTATGACTGCTATCTTGGTGATAGTTTGGACTATGTCCGCATCATTCTCGTAGCTGTCAATGAGTTGTACCATCCATATAGGTTGAGCTATAGTCAGGTAATGGCAAGAAGAGCTAGTGTTAGCAATATTAGTGTGTGTACCACCCTTTCCTAACAGAGTACTGCTCTTTCCTTCTTGCTGGAAGGACATGATTCTGTTGTTGAAGTTCATTTGTATTGTCCTCAACTGTTTCAATCAACTGGCCCCCAAAATGACATCCCATTATGAGAGAGGAAGAATCCATAGAGGTGTATTGAATGGGTGTTGTCCAAATTGCCAAGTGAAGATAGGACACCAAGCTTGGCTTCATATTTTCTGTCCATTATTTGGGAGAATAATGCTCATGGGACTTGTGGTTTGGATGTCACATTGTAGGAGCTGAGTTGTTGCTTCACTTATGAAACTCAAGGAACTGCCCCCATCAATAAGCATGGTGAGCTCCCTTCCATTATTGAGGCCACTTACTATTATAGTTTGGTTAGAGTTATTCCCTTTTATTTCTACCAGTGCTACTGCAGTTTGAGAATCTTCTAAGGCTGCTGTCTCCCCTGGTTCTTCATAAAAAATTGGAGGTCCATCATAATCTTCACAAATCATCATAAAGGCTAGAGGTTTGGAGCATTGGTGCCCTGCTGTGAATTTTTCATCACAGTAAAAACATAAACCTTTGGCCCTTTTCTCTTCCTTTTAGGCCATAGTCAGGCCTTTGAGCCATAGTCAGGTGTGGTTTTAGGGTAAGTAAGTAGTGAAATCTTGTAGGAGGATAAGGAAAGAGGTTCTTTCTTTTGGGTAATGGGAAATGATAAAGGTACTATAGATTTAGTGTGTGGAGTAGAGGGATTGGGTAAAGGAGTTTCAAAAGACTTGGCCTGCTAATTCAAAGGTTTGAGGTTTTAAGAGCTTGACCATCCTTTTAGTGTCTTCCTTAAGTCCCTTAATGAAGTTTATTGTAAAGAACTCCTCACTGAGAATTGGTATTTTTTTCAGCAGTCTACTTTTATACCATTCAAACTCATCATAATATGAATTAATATCTTTGACTTGTTTAAATCCCTTGAACTGCTCAAAAATGCTGCCAAGGCCAGATTTAGTGAGTCTCAACACAAAAGCCTTAGAGAACTGCTCCCATGTTAGTGCACGTTTGCCCATCTTGTAAGACTTGTACCTAGATTTCTGGATTCCACTTATGTTCATGACAGCAATAGAGGTTTTTCTGAAGTCCTGCACCACCCTATAGATGGAGAAAAACTCTTCGCAGTCTCTTACCCAACTCAATGCATCCTCTCCATCCTTATATACTGAGAAGAATAGTTTGAGATGCTTAATATCTCTGTCGTCATCACCATTTCTAGTATATAGAAATGGGGATTGGAAAAGAAGGGAAGGGAAAAGATCCATGTGATTCATAAACGAGTACTGGTTTTCAGATTATAATTCATCAAAATAAGTATAGGGTTTTCCGGATACATCATGATATTTATAGATTGTATGGTTAAAAGACTGAAATACCCTTCCAACTACTATTCTCCTTCCCACAGAAAATAACATGCTCTCTATTTGCCAACTACCACTAGATTTCTAATTATTTACTACTAATACCCCTAACAAAAATTATGCTGATATGACATTGTTGGAAACAACTCGAGCTGAGGGCATAGAGTTTTCCACCCCCCCCCCCCCCCCCAAAAAAAATGATTTGACATAGTAGTAATAACTAATAAAATAGTGTGTTATTGGGTCATGAAAAAATCAATATTATGTTCCAACTTTTAATCTCTAGAGAAATAATGTGGTGGACTAGAATCACCATTGGGGGGGTTATTTTATCTGTACCAGTTAGCTTGAAAAATTGATTCAGCTTGGTCATTGATTAACTTTTAACATGGGATTTGAAGAATAACAGAGTTTGTTTTTTGTTTATATTCCCTATTCTTGGCATATCTTTTCACACTCTAGAAGTAGAGAGTATTTTCCCTCCTTTACCTATGGCCTATGGGATGTGAGTGGCATGAATGAGATTGTGTCATCTTAGTGGTTTCTTATAACTGACTTTCAGCAGAGCTATTGGTTTAACAATAACCAACCAAAGTAGTTAAACTGCAGTGCTATGTGTTGGTTACTGAAGGCAACTAACAACCTATTAAGTAGAATAGTTTCGCCGCATATAGTACACAACTCAAAATGATTGTACTTTTTTTATAAAAAAAAAAATATTTTGCTTCTGACAGACTAAATACATTTATTTGGGGGAAAAATAAAACCATAATGTTACTTTACTATTATTTTTACTGTAAAATTAGAAGTTGTAAGTGACATTTGTTGTAAGACATGTAATGTATCTTACAAAGTGAATAAAGGGGACAGATTATTTTTAAGATGTTTTTTTTTTCTTTGATGTGACTAATCAACATAACCATATATATTATGGAGTGATGCAAAGTTGCATTGTAAACTCTGGGTATTTGCATCCACCCACAGGATGTCGGGTGATTCCAAGTGTTTTTCACCCTTAAAGGAGTCGAATCCTATGACCTCTCACTTGAGCTAACCGTAAGATGCTCGTAATGATGTTAGGCAAATTCTTGGTAGGATGGTCCTATGTAAGAGCCACAGGGTTTCATTGTCTTTCAAATGGGTTGCATCTGGTTTTTTCCTCATGTCCCAAAAAAAAAAAACAAATGGGTTGCATCCTTATTTTTGATTGCCAACTGATAATGTCATTAATCACACATGAGATTGTGACAAACCTATATATATTAACCATTGTATAAAAGATATTCCCTCCGTCCCAAATTAATTGCATTTCTAGGACTTTTAAAAGTCAAATTGACTATTTTTAAAACTAATCTTTTTACTATTTTTGCTAACATATAGGTGAAGATATTATAACCAAAAGAAAGTATATACAATTTATTACTAATTTCAATTTTTATAATTTTAGAAATATATTTATATATGCTTAATTATTAATTTTAAAAATAGTCAATTTGACTTAAAAAAGTTCTAGAAAAGCAATTAATTTGGGACGGAGGAAGTACTAGAGAAGAAATGGAAAAGGGTGTGTTTCTAGATGTTCTTGATTGGTGGGAGACAACTTCTCAATAGGATGATTATGAGTTTATACGAGTTGCAATAATTATTTAGTATCGTTAGAATTTGTATTTTATTTTTTCTAATGAGGAAATGGCCTATACCATGAGTCACAAGTTCATACATATTGACAAGAATGAAGCTACTTTGAAATTTAGTTCTTTGTCCTTCTAATTACAGGGTTGTCGGTTCAATGCAAGTGATGTTATAGACTATTAGTAATTACTAAAAATAAAACTTGTGGACAAGATTCTCTCTCCATTCTGTGTGTGACATCTGAATTTAATATGGATAGTTAACAGTTTTTTCCAATATGCCTGTGGTCAGGTAGGAGACAATATTGAATTGAATGTAGCAGCAATTAATGCACTCAAAACAAAAAAAATAAAATAAAATAAACCTTGATACTATTGTTATATTCATGATTTTCTTGATTACGTGGTATAAATTATAATCACAAAATTCAATATTTTCTTGGCAGGTATAGTTTAGCTACATTTTGGGGGTACTCTGGAGTCGGGATTCCATTTCCCCTGAAGACAGATTAGTCATTTTCTCTCTTAAGTAGGCTTAAACCATGGAAAGATGTACCCTGATTTTAGTATTCCAATTCTAGAATTGTAAAATTTTTCTATTTCAACCCTTAAAACTAATACAATAAGTGAAACATGGAATCTGCAGCTAAAAAGGGGAGATAATTTCAAAACTGTCTTTATTACCAAGAGAAAGAAGAAAGGGAAAAAAAAAATAGAAAAGGAACAACTAAAATATGCTCACCTCAAACTTTCAGCAGAATCCCTGGAGCTATCAACATCTGCGTGCGTTTGTTTATGCAGTGAGAAAATACTGAAATTTAGGGCCTATATCTAGTGAAAGATATCCAGGTTTGCTCTAACTAGATTTTTTGAAAGTGACATTAATGGATAAGATAACTACTGTACGTAGTCTTCTGAACTGTGAGTTTGAAGCTGTCCTCCTTCCCAGGGACTTGGCTGCAGAGATTTTTCAGATTTAATTCCACTGAATTGGAACAATGATTCCAACATGTGCTCAGCATCCCATGACAAGGTATTACCATTTTCACCCATGTTGTTCATCTGAAATCTGGGATTAGCAGTGATGCCTTGAAGATCAAAATTTGTTAAATTTGGCATTGAAGTGAACCCAAAGTTGGGTTTGGCTTCAAACTGGTTTTGGTCATAGGACTCGTATGGTGTTTGTGTTTGCAGATATTGAGCCGAAGTATTGAAATTGTATCCAAGGGGGTTCATTCTTGCTTGGAATTCGAGTAAAAACAGAGGATCAGTGACTGATTTGCTCACAAAATGCTCCCCTGAAGCTTGTGTTGATACTCCAGTACCATTAGCGTTAAAAGATGTACCACTGCTCACATGAAATGGTTGTTCTTCTGTTTCATCCGAATTAGTTGATACAATTTCATTAGATTGCAGTGAAACTTTATCTGTACAATTGTCGACTCTAACTTCTGTTTCAATGAATGGCTTGTGGGTGTTTGGATCTATACCTTGCTTCATTAGCTTTTTCTTCAAACACGAGTTCCAGAAATTCTTTATCTCATTATCCGTTCTTCCGGGTAATTGTGCTGCAATTTGAGCCCATCTGCCATTTTCATTAAATACCAAATATTATGAACACCCATTTCCAATTGTCCACCCCTAGTAATCAAACTTTTAATTATTTTAAGTCATTAATATATATATATATATATATATATGATCAAATTTACCTGTTTCCCAGAACTTGGTGAAGACCAAGGATGAGATCCTCCTCTTGCTGGGAGAACATTCCTCTCTTAAGATCAGGCCTCAAGTAATTTATCCATCTCAGTCTACAACTCTTTCCACACCTTTGCAAACCTGCATGAACCACATATACATCAGTACTGTTACACACACATATATTGCTGAGTGGCAGAGAATGTGAATTATGGAGAGAAAATCTTACCGGCTAGTTGAGGAACTTTACTCCAGCAACCGACACCAAATCGAGTAATGTAATTGAAGAGTTTCTCATCCTCTTCTGGTGACCATAAACCTTTCCTCAACTTCTGCTTTATTACACAACAAGACTGGCGCCGCCCCATTTTATTTATTAGTAGGCAGGAGTAACTAACTCTCTCATATATTGTTTGTTGTAAAACAAATTAAGTTGGTACGGATTACAACTTAAAGTTAACAGTGCTGTTGTGATAGCTTCAATGTTTCATGCTTGGAGATAGGAATATATAGACTGTAGACTTACATATTGCATACGTATACATATATATATATATATATATATATATAGAGAGAGAGAGAGAGAGAGAGTTGTTTAGTAATGTATTTTTAGTGGACAGAATCAAGAATAGCTTGTGTTGATTAAAACAGGACCAAAAGAGAGAGAAAATCTTTCTTAGAATTCAAGTTAACAGGGGAGCTAGAGAGGTGAGGTAATCGAGTGGATTTTACGCAAATCTTGTGCTGCTTTTGCATTAACTGTAATGGATTGGGGTTTAAGATGTCTCTCTATCTTCAAAAGGAAATTTAAGTTGAGATTTATTGTGATTGCAACTCTATAAACATATACGCACGTATTAGGAAACTAATTCTCAAAACAAACTTGCATATATTTTGTTATTATACTGTATGCAAACAAACATCTAAGAATCATACTATATATATATATATATATAGATATACATATATATATATATATGGGTACCAATCCACAGCAAGCGTTTGTTGCAGCAACCAAATTGTTCTCTGCCGCTACAGGCTGTAGCGTTAGTAGTGTTTGGCTTTTTTTGTTATCTGCCGCTACAGGTTGTAGCGGCAGGGGAAGATTTTTTTTTGCTTAGGTGGCTTACAATAGGTATCAGT
This sequence comes from Aralia elata, assembly GCA_034770075.1. Taxonomy (NCBI): domain Eukaryota; kingdom Viridiplantae; phylum Streptophyta; class Magnoliopsida; order Apiales; family Araliaceae; genus Aralia; species Aralia elata. The sequence continues at coordinate 4,923,886 of CM068378.1, forward strand.
TTTTTTATCCTTATGTACTTCCATACCCAACCTAAATGTCATTTATTATCATAAAGTATATTATAAAAATATACAAAATTTTAATTTCTTCCAATATATTAAAAACTTATAGATATATTTTATTTTTAAGTTAATTTATGAAATACTAAAATATAAAATATTAAAATTTTAAAAGTAACAAATATAATAATAAATATTTGTTACTTTTATTATGATACTATTTATTATTATATTTGTTACTTTTAAAATTTTAATATTTTATATTTTAGTATTTCATAAATTAACTTAAAAATAAAATATATCTATAAGTTTTTAATATATTGGAAGAAATTAAATTTTTTTATATTTTTATAATATACTTTATGATAATAAATGACAGTTGGGTTGGGTATGAAAGTACATAAGGATAAGGAGATCAAAAAACTGATACCTATTGTAAGCCAACCAATCTTTGCTGTAAAAAAAAAAATAAATTCTTCCCCTGCCGCTACAGCCTATAGCGGCAGATAACAAAAAAAACCAAATACTACTACCGCTACAGCCTGTAGCGACAGGGAACAATTTAGTTGCTGCGACAAACTCTTGCTGTGGATTGGTACCCTATATATATATATTCTACAATAATGACAACACATTCAATGAGACAGATACTCTCGAGTGAATATTATGCATTGTTTAAATTTGTTATAATAAGACAGTGTATGGTGATGAAAATTAATTTTAAGACGTCCCACAAAGAAATTTTAAGCTTTACTTAAATAATATTAGGGGTATAATAATGGACTGACGTTCCCAATTTTTAAGGCGTATCAAGAATGGTGATGAATCAATCAATATACGTCAATTTTTTCATCAACAAACTATTATTCTAATAATTATTGTTAAATGTTATTCCCCCCTTCCCAAATTAATTGTATTTCTAGGACTTAAAAAAGTCAAATTGACTATTTTTAAAACTAATCTTTTTACTATTTTTGCTAACATATATGTGAAGATATTATAACCAAAAGAAAGTATATACAATTTATTACTAATTTCAATTTTTATAATTTTAGAAATATATTTATATATGCTTAATTATTAATTTTAAAAATAGTCAATTTGACTTAAAAAAAGTCCTAGAAAAGCAATTAATTTGGGACAGAGGGAGTATTAGAAACGGTTGATAATGAAGTGCTTGGCTTCGATATTTGCATTCAGCCAAACCTAAACTTTTTGCAAACTAGCAAAAAATTTATGTTGTTTTAAATTTCTTTTGGGTGCATTTGTTAAATATATATATATATATGTGTGTGTGTGTGTGTGTGTTTATATTATTTCCTTGTAATATTAAATTCGACCGACACCAATACTGTCAAAATCTTGTTGGCTTCATTCAGAAAAATAAAACTTTGACTCTGAGAAATACTTTTGAAAAAAACAAAAAGTATACTTTGTGCATGGCCCTTTACACTTTTCCTTTAAATTTAACATTTTCTTGGTAAAGAAATGAAACAGGAAGCTACTTTCGAGAAATTTAGTTAGAAAAATGTTTTGAAAACACAGCGCGGAGAAAATGTTAACCCTTTGAAAAATATTCATTTTTCTAAAAAAAAAAAGATATGTATATATATATATATATATATATATTGTGAATGAAAACTCATCATCACATATAAAATAAAGAAAATTAACTTCTGGAAGAAAAAGAATAAGGGGGTGCTATTTTATAAATATTTATTTATTTTTATTTCATAAGCTCTTCTTCTGGTGAAACTATCTATCGCTCTATTATGAAAATATAATTTTTGATAAAATATGAAATCTACTCGGATAAATTAAATATGAAAATAACTGTCCCATAAAGTGCAAAAACAACAGCACCGGGCAGTTGGTCATTATAGAAAAATTGGAAGACCGTATGAATCAATGATTGGAGGGGTCGATTCGAATTCGATAGACGTTACCTTGACCGACAATTACACGTAAGACCATATAAATGCTAGTAGTATTTATATTTATTTAATTCTGGATAATATAAGCTGCTAGCGCCTCGCATCCAAACCACACAAAACACTACCTTATGCTCCCTCAAATTTTAAAAGTAGAGATATACTTTTATTATTTTTGTATATTAACTCGGGGACGGACCTAGAATTTAGGGGCAGCGGGAGCAAATTTTGGTACAATATATTTAATAAAAAAGTATAAATAATTAATATAAATTTTAATCACTACATATATATATATATATATATATGAGTGCTTTTAGGCGGACCAACTAATTGGACATAAAAATTAGACCGGTCCCCATTTTCCCCCCATTTGCCTTGTTTTTTTTGGTATTGATTCCAAACATATTTATACTATGGATTTTAATGTCAATTTAAAAAAAAATCCAAAAAAAGGTTTAATTTGGATATATATATATCAAAAAGTGGGGGGAAATGGATCAATTTTCCCCTATTTTTTGGATTTTTTAAAATTGGCTTTAAAATCCATAGTATAAATATGTTTGAAGTCAATACCAAAAAAAAAAAAAACACAAGGCAAATGGGAAAATAATGGGGACCGGTCTAATTTTTATATCCAATTGGCAGGTCTGCCTAGTCTTATTCTATATATATGTGTGTGTGTGTGTATATATATATATAATATTTTCTTATTTTTAACATGAATTCATTAACCACAAAAGAGAAACATCTTTATCATTTTCACTCAGATTAGAAAAAATTGTTTGTAGTGGGTAAATTCATTCTCATATTAGGGTAAAGGCCAATGGAAAATAGAATAGAGAATAAATTATATAAGGATTGTCTGTAAACTAGTGTCAAACTTTACATTTTGAGAAAAAACAAGGAGTTTTGATTGTATTAAAATAATTAAATATATATTTTACTATGATAAGTAATATTGCATAATTTGTTAAAAAAATTGAAACTACTAGATTTTCTTTGAAAATATAAAACTGTCAAAATTAAAGGGTGTGAAAATACTAGTAGACAAACAATTTGTATAATAGAATTAATTCTTTATTAAATAATATATAAATTTAGTGAGAGTCTAAGAACAAAAATAAATATATATATATATATATGGCGGATCAAAGCAGAACTTTTAAAGAGTATAACTAACAGAACTACCTTTAGCGACGGACCGACGACGGTTTTGTCCGTCGCCATAAGTCTGGTCCGTCGTCATAACTTTTAGCAACGGACAACATATAGCGTTGCTAAAAGCTATGGTGACGGACCGGACCTCTGGCGACGGACAAAATCGTCGCCGGTCTGTCGCTAGATGTAGTTCTGCTAGTTATGCTCTTGAAATGCTCCATATATATATATATATATATCAAAGAAGGGAGAAAAAGCTAACGGGGCCACGACCCCCACTTAACATGCTGATTTCATCCTTGTATTAACTTGTGACAATTAAAATTTTATAATTTATTTAGTTCTAGAAATAATAAAATTAAATTATTAATAATCCCTTCGTTTCAAAAAAAAAAGAAAAAGAAGACGAATAAAATAAAATTATTAGTCATAGGCCCACATTTTGGGTTTATTAGTAGAGATATTTGATTCGTTATGCGTATGGTTGACGTATGAAAATCCTTTTTCCATCATTTTGATTTCATTACTCACGATGGCAACAATGGCTTTGATCTTACCGTTGATATGCTTCTTCTTTTTTCAAAAGACGAAGGTGAGAGATGTCATAAAGTTTTATATATACTACTGCTAGTATTTTTCTTATTCAAAATTTATGGGGACACGGACCGTGACACGAGCGTGCGTGCGTCCGTCCGTGCAGTATAGCAGTCAAACAACTTTTGTTATAAGTCATTTTGAATAATTATTTTAGATTCGGTAATATGAGTTAATAAATTGTATTTGTTACATTAATAATCTTATATTTTCTATAATCTCATATTTATTAAAATTTTCACCTGAAGTGAATATTCAAATTATCAAAAAATAGGTTGTAATCCACATCTCGGTCATCTTGAGATCTTTTTATAGACAAAAATACTCATCATATTTTAATAACTTGGCATAAATATCTCTTTTTATACATAATTATAAAAAAATTACCATACAAATACTCATATATCAAATCCAATCTTGTTCATTTGAATACTTGGACATAAATGTTTTGATTTATCTTTATTCATCTTGATTTGTTGTTTATTATTGTAAGTTTAATGTATTATTGTGTTTAAATTGACTTAATTAATTAATCTTTATCTATGTGTTAATAATTGAATATATTATAAATTATTATTTTACAAAAATAATAAAACTGTAAATATATTTTATTAAATACTATTGAATTAATTAGTTGGACAATATTTTGAGCGTTTAATTTTTTTTGATAAAAATTTATTGGAGAGTTATTTGACATAAATTAATATATGGAACATTTTAGTTAAAAGTAAATATTAAAAAAATATACTCAATTATCTTTAAATAATATAACCAATAAAAAATAATAAGATATGACTAATTTTTATAACCAGCAATTAAATACATAACATCACTTGACACAAACAACCACTTATGATATAATCCTTTCATAGTTATATCATCCGTAGATTTTGTGCCACGAAAGTCACTTATATTATCGGTGCATGTATTTCGCTAAATTCACTTGACGATTCATTTGACTCACTCATTAATCATGATTCCCATTCTCTCAACAATCTATTCCCAGCCCAGGTCCACAACAGTCCCGTCCTTCTCTTTCTTTCCGCTAACGTATCAAAAACTCGATATGAACAAAGAATTGGACATGAGTGTATTTAAATTTTATCTATTTGTATTTTAACCCCCAATGAAGAATAAAAATATAAATAAATAAAATTCAAATGTACTCATGTTCAATTTTCATGTCTACACGAAAAAGCTGCTAACATATATAACATGCGGGGTACATAAACAAAAACTTAAATTGAACGAGATTGTCCTTTCCAAAAATATAAGATCGGTGGACACAATTGCAACCTTGGCCCAGGCAGTGCAGCTGGTGTCCATACATTTTTTTTTTGTTCCACAAGTAATTTAACATTAATACTTATAAATTTATGTGTAACATAGTCAAATATTTAATGATGTGAGATTTACATTTAAAACATGATCAGTACGCTAACTTTGTTATACAACATTTCTCTTTGGTCAATATAAAATCTCAAGCATAAAATATGAGGTTAAGTTCGTATTTCTCTCTATCAAAAAAAATATGTAGTGTTTAATTAACCATACATTTAATTTTATATAATGATCGTATTTGTTTAATTTATTTTTAATTTTATAGTTATTACGTGTAATAGGAATAAAGACGAAATTATTTATAAGACGATAAATTAAAAGTAAAAAGGAAATTCATGAGTTGAACTCATTGATAGTGGTTAAGGGAATTTCGAGGCACGCATCATTTGCCATTAACTAATAATGTTGAAAACAAATGGTGCGTGTTACACATTTTTTATGTAGGAGCTAAATTCTCATGTCTATTAACAAGTACCGAGGGACATTATCAATGAGCTCAACTCATGTATTTCATTTTTCCATTTAAAACATACGCCAACTTTATTATACAACATCTCTCTTTGGTCAATATAAAATCTCAAGTACTCTTGTTCTTTAGAAAGTATATATGAGATTTTCAAGTTGTAAATATTAAAATAACTAGAACTTCCAAAGATCATGAACTAATAAAATTATGTACTTTGGAAAAACTCAACATTTCTTTTTTGCAGATTATCATTCTTGTATGTTAATTGATTTTTTGAGATATTATCACTTGAAGGTGTCCAAAAATATCAAAAGCCTCCCCCCAAATTAGAAAAAAAAAAAAGTGTACAAATATTGGTTTTGAAAAATGGTACTACTTTTGTTATAAATTTCATTGAAAATGGTATTCCTGAAATATATTCTGTGTGTTTATTGAACAACATTTTTCTCATCATTACTATAATACAGTACTAGATTTATCAGTCAAGGAACTACTTGATAATTTGTTAGCTAACCAACTTTTCCATCTTTATATTCTTCAACTTATTAATTATAACCTGAATAAATAATCACGAGTGAGGAAACCCCTTGTTCAAAAGCAATGTCGGCATGTATAAAAATTCAGTCAGTCAAAGAAGCTGCCTCGATCTTCCTGGACTTTCAAAGTTTGGAAATAAATATAATAAAAAAACTAAAATGTGGCAGCCATTCTTCAACTTATCATATGTTTGTATGTATATATAGATGTCGGCAACCTGGAAATATGAAAAAGCAAAAGAGGAAAATGAATATTTAAATGGACCAAAAAATTGTGTTGATAAATTAGATGACAGAATATAATTAGCTAGGTAATTAAAACTTTTTTAAGTCTAATATTAAATATGAAAGCATTGTGGATCATGGAGATTTTTAACCAGTGTTTATTGGCTTATTATATAGGTCCATGATTAGACAAGGTAGGTTCTTTTTCTTCTCAAGGCATTCTAATTGCAACTTTTGACTCAAGGCTAGTCACTTTGGGTGCACAAATATGTGATAAGTATCATAGGGACCCCATGAATCTTGAAACCCCATATATATCTGAACAGAGGGGCTCAAACAGTTAACAACTTCAATAATCTTGTTTTGAAGTTAAGTAAATGAATTATGTGACAACATGAATACCACTAATTAAACCAACCGGTTAAGATCATGATATCAAACACCTAATAGTGGTACTAATGGGATGGCTTCCTAACAAGTAGATCTCTCATTTAATCTTCTTCTTCTTCTTTTTTTCTCAATTTTTTTATTAGAAAGGACACAAAAAAAAAGCAGGTTAACTTAGACATAAATTTTACTAACAAAAAGATTTCCTCTTTTTTTGGGCATGTGAATTGGCAAAGAGACCGAGGGAGACGATGAAGGGAAACCGGCCAAGGGGTTTTGAAGCTTTAGGGTTCTTTTGATAATTGTTTATACTTACTTTTATTTGTGAAAATAAAATTCAGACGACCTTGTTTTGATAATTTTATTTCAATGTTAGTTTTATTTATTTTTATAAAGAGGTAGAATTTAAAATTTTATTGTTAACAAGGTTCGATTCCTGAATCTCATTAAAGTTGGAATGGCTCCTTCTGTTGTCAAAATTAATGTGTTTTCACTTTTTTACTTGCAAAGTAAATTTTGTTTTAACTTTTTTCAAAAAAAAAAAAACAGTTGCCGAACACTATTTTGTGCTTCACTTATCAAAGAAGTTTTTGTTGTTAGCTAATTCAGACTCTTTCCAAAAGAACAATATCTTTATATAAAGAATTAATGCCCACTATTTTCCAATGCACATTTACTACTGCGTACATTATTATAAATGTTTCCTGTGACCGAGCTCAAATTCAGTATGATAGTAATTTCTGGGTAAAAAGTGAAATTTTATGTGCAAGACTAAAGGACTAAAAACTAAACTAAAATATTATTTTATACGTTTTAAATTATAAGATTATTATTGATTTTTAAAAGTTAATATTTTTAAATTTAAAATTAAGATAATTCGTTAAGAATTATGTAATAACTCTGTAATGGCAAAAATTTATATTAATTTTAAATTTAAAAATATCGTAAATTAATTTTAAAAAATTAATAATGATTCTATATTTTGAAAGGAACGGAGTATAATAAAGCTGGCGGATGAAACTACTTCTGAGGTTTTACACCGCGAATACAACTTGGGCCGAAATGAGCAGATTGCTGTAGAATTTTAAATAAACCAATAAGTTATGGTCCATATGAAAACATGGGCTGATATAGCATACGCTTGCTTGGTAGCTAGGCTATTAAATCGGACGTGCCCATACATATATATATATATATATATATATATATATATATATATATATATATATATATATATATATATATATATATATATAGGGTCCGCATTCATGGCAACCGGTTGCTGGGAGTACTATTCCAGCAACCATCATCTCCACCGTTGGTGAATATAATGAATGACTGAGATTAAAAAAAAAAAAAATTATTATCTTAAACTTTTAAATTAAATATTATTACAAAATTATTAGTTAGTTAATATTATTATTAATATTAAATTTAGTTACTAATATTATTAATATTAGTTAGTTAATGTTATTATTAATATTAATATTAGTTATTAATATAAATTGGGACGAATGACAAATTAATTGGGACAAGAAAATATTAGTTAGTTAATATTAATATTGATATTAATATTAATTAGTTAATATTATTAATAATAATAAAATTAGTTAGTAAACTAAATTGGGCAATGGACAAACAAAATGGGACAACCAACAAAAAAAGAAGGAAAGGGTCAGCCGCTACAATATGTAGCGGCAAAGACAAATTAATAATATTATTATATTTATAATGATGTGATGTTTATATTATTATATTATAATTGCATTGACTTTTTTGGTAAATTTTGGTGCCGCTACAACATGTAGCGGCATCTTTTTTTTTTTTTTTTTTTTTAATCTCAGCCATTCATTATATTCACCAACGGTGGAGATGATGGTTGCTGGAATAGTACTCCCAGCAACCGGTTGCCATGAATGCGGACCCATATATATATATATATATATATATATATATATATATATATATAATATGCTAGAGACACAAATTATTTTATAAATATTTTACAAACTGATTGATGTGGCACTGTTCTATTGGTAATAGTTAAAAAAAAATACCTCCCCATTACAACACTATCACCAATACAACAGTGTCACATCAGTCAGTTTGTAAAATATTTGTAAAATAGTTTGTGTCTCTATTATTATTCTACATTATATAATAAGTGTTGAGACTAGTTGAGTGAATTGTGTAATGAAAGTGTTAACAAGTATTATAACCCGTTTGACATGTTGATCGCAATTAGATCCATTTAATTAAAATATTTTGACATAAATACATATGGCACTAATTTTTATCTTAAATAAACAAATTTTAAACCTCTAAAATATTTAGTTAAAGAGTGTAATGTTGTCTTTTGTTCTATATTACTTGTTACATTAAAGAAAATTTGTTATTAGTAAAGAGTTTTCAGGCTTGATGGAAGAGGCTTAGTTTGAAAAATAAAATAAAATTGAAGAGGTACTCGAATTTGTTTTATAAACAATCCAAATTTGAAAAAGAAGAAGTTAAATTTATAATATAACTATAATTTAGCAAAGTTACATTCGTTCAAAATATTTGAATTTAAGTAATGAACCGATACTAATTGGATCGATGCACATTCGAGTTTGTAAAGGTCAGAGAAGATTTTTTTAGTGACAAATTGATAGTCAAAATTATTTCATTGTGGACCTATACTTCATCAAAACGTTGGATTTTTAAATTCTAATAGAGCCTCTAGAATTCCTTATAAAGCCTTTTGAATAATTTTTATAGTCGAGTTAAGCCTAGCAAAATGTAAAAGAAGATTCTCAAACTTAAAAAGAGTATTTTATAATTAAATTTCGAGTCAAAACTTGAAAAAGGATTTTAACCTTGTGAATCAAGTAAGATCATTCACATATATAGTTGGTTCAATTAAAATATTTAGCTTGGTAATGATAATTATTGGCTCGGATGGTTTCATTATGTATTTGAATTGCAAAGTTCATGGGTTCGATTCCCCCGATTGAAATATGCTGTAATGAATTAATATTACCAAAATGAAAAGGAAAAAACCCTAGACGAGTTGTAACTCGTAAGAACATGCGGACCCAACCATTCTATGATCCAAATTTAGGTTTTAGAATCCGACAGGCGTCCAGTTCAAATTCTTTCTAACCCTAGCCGAGTTGTGGCACTCGGGTCGAGTCGGAGCCACCGACTTGATTTCCTTAGCGAGACGCCCACCCGTTGGTATAAAACATGCTTCTGCTACAACAAAGACGATCGAAAGACGGGAAACAAGGTCAGGGAGTCTAAAAGTGGAGTGAGAAAATCTGGGTCCTTGGTAGTAATAATGGTGATGGACGAATTTTCCGGTGCATCACTGCCGTCATCAGGGGCCGACGCTAAAAAGCGTCGAGTAACATACTTCTATGAGCCCACAATTGGGGACTACTACTATGGCCAAGGCCACCCTATGAAACCCCACCGTATCCGCATGGCCCACAACCTCATCGTCCACTACTCCCTCCACCGCCGGATGGAGATCAACTGTCCCTTCCCCGCCGCCCCCGACGACATCCGACGATTCCACTCCGACGACTACGTCGATTTCCTTGCTTCCGTCACACCCGAAACCCTCCACGACCACACCCACTCCCGCCATCTCAAGCGTTTCAACGTCGGCGAGGACTGCCCCGTTTTCGACGGCCTTTTCGGCTTCTGCCAGGCCTCCGCTGGCGGATCTATCGGCGCCGCCGTCAAGCTTAACCGCCAAGATGCTGATATTGCCATCAATTGGGCCGGTGGGTTGCATCATGCCAAGAAGTCTGAGGCCTCTGGCTTTTGTTATGTCAATGATATTGTTCTCGGTATTCTTGAGCTCCTCAAAGTCCACAGGGTATATTCTTTTTAATAACTATTACTTTGGCTCTCTATTTGAGATAATTTGATTTTGAGTTTCCTAGTGTGACTAGTTTTACTGCTGATTGTCTTTTGTTTAAATTGATGGATAGCTGTTCTAGGATTGTTTGCTTAAATAAGTTTGTGTCTTTGTTTATGGATTATGTTTTGGGTTTTTAATTTGATACTCTGAAACTTTTTTGTAGGTAGTCAAAAAGGTTTATTGGTTTTGGCAATTTGGTTTTGGTGGGTTTTTGTGATGTTTTGATGATTCCTCTGGGCTGTGATTTTGCTCTCAACTTGTGACTAGTTAATGATAGAACAGAAATATTTATATCAATTTTTGTTGTTCATAAATAATTTTAAAAATATATAGTTTCTACTGACTTTTTTTTTCTGTTTGTATCATCTTTTTATTTGGGTGGCCATTAAAATGGTTGTGTTTACTCCATGTAAACTTTAATATTCCAATCTACCTTCTGTGCAGTCAACTCTTGCTTTTAAAACAGAGTGAATACAGAAGTTTCAGTTTATTTTTTCACTCTTGACAACTTATTACTAATTGGATAAATAAAAGGCATTGCATAACAGAAATTGGTTTGAACATTTTATCTATATTAGCTTGTGTGTTAGTATGCTATGCATTAGAAAACTCATAAGAAGTTGATCCCAGACCTTTATGAATATTGTGTCCTTAATATAATGGACAAAATAAAGTATTAGAAAATGAAGAAATTAGTCAGATGGCAGTCCCGTGCTTGCATACAACTAAAATCAACTCCTTAGCAAGTTAGTTGAGTGCAGCTCCTTTATTTTTTCTCCTCATAGATTTATTGACATGAAAGAATTGGTAACTAGGTGCAACTGTCATTTGTTTTCATTATTGTAAATCAATTTATTTTGGTCTTGTCAATGACTTATTCTCATACAATGGTGGTTAATTTGGTCTATTTGTTTTTTCTTTTTCTACTTATCATTACAGAAAATATTCAAGTTTCTATTTCTTTTTTGCATCCTTTGAGATATTTTCTAATTTCTGTTGCTTGTCATGCATGCACACACATATTTTCTTTCCGTCAACAGTCATCCTCTAATATTGAATAGCGATGATAACTTTTGTTCCTTGTGAGGTAGCTAAAATCTTTCCTTTTGTTTTCCTTGTGCTAAATACTATGTGATGCACTCTACTTTACTTGGCAGCGTGTACTGTATATAGATATTGACATCCACCATGGAGATGGTGTTGAAGAGGCTTTCTTTACAACTGATAGAGTTATGACTGTCTCTTTCCATAAATTTGGAGACTTCTTTCCTGGAACCGGGCACATTAAAGACATTGGCCAAGGTCGCGGGAAGCATTATGCCCTCAATGTCCCATTGAATGACGGAATGGATGATGACAGTTTTCGTGGTCTATTTCGTCCAATAATCCGTAAAGTTATGGAGGTTTACCAGCCAGATGCAGTTGTTCTCCAATGTGGAGCAGATTCATTAGCTGGTGACAGGTTGGGTTGCTTCAACTTGTCCGTGAAAGGTCATGCTGATTGCCTTAGGTTCCTTAGATCTTTTAATGTCCCTCTAATGGTCCTGGGTGGGGGCGGTTATACAATGAGGAATGTTGCCCGGTGCTGGTGCTATGAGGTCTCTCTCTCTCTCTCTGTCGCCCTCTCTCCCCCCTCCTCTCTGTGACTAGAGGCCTTTGCTTCTGAGATTATCTCATCAAAACCTAACTCGTCTTGAGATTCTTTCCGTTGAGCTCTAGTGTTTTTGGTTCTTGCAGACAGCAGTTGCAGTTGGGGTGGAACCTGATAATAAATTGCCTTACAATGAATACTATGAATACTTTGGCCCAGATTACACTCTTCATGTTGAACCAAGTGCTGTTGAGAACCAGAACTCACCCAGAGATTTAGAGAAAATCAGGTAATTTGTTGAATATTTTACCTATCAAAAAGTAAAAATAAAATGAACCATGCCAATTTTTGCTGGTTTTGTCCTTTTGGTGAAAAGTATGTGTGTAAGTAGACTGCAGCGTCCAGTTACATATCATCCATTGCTTTGGACTTAGTATTAAATCATGCAGGCACCCATTCCCAAACCATCGAGTAAGGTTCTAATTATAGAAGTCATAAGAAAACTAATAGAAACAATTTAAATAATATTGGTAAATTGCCAGGTGTATAAGATAATTATAGTATTGGAGTTTGGATTTAATAATTACTGGCCTTATCCTGTGGAGATAGTTAGGTTTTTTTAATGTCTTTTGCATGGACTTCAAGATGTGCCGATAACCGTATTTATATTATATTTTTATAGAATTGAAAATATAATGATATAAAGAGAAAACAGGTATCTAAGTAACTAAGTTAGATGCCAAACCCTATACTATTACATAGTTCGGAGACAAAGTAAGTGTAATAAAGGTGGGGGGAGACAATAAGAACAGCAGGAAAGTTGTGCTTTAAATGCGGAGAGAGACTATGAGTGCAATAAATGTGGAGAGATAATGCAATCTCTTTTAATTCGTCTAGAAATTCAATGATCTTTTCTTGGGCCACCTAAACATATATTTTACAATGGGCTTACTCGAGGTGCTTGGTTTGGGGAAATTGCGTGCACGAAGTAGTTGTCCCTACGAAGTGTCATTGAAAAAACATCAGGCAAACTAAGTGGTATTACATAGTTGAGCATCAAACTTAAATTCCTGGTCGAATATCCCGCAAGCCTTAATACAAATAAATTTGATAGTATAAAAATTAAAAATATATTAGAAAACTATGTATAAATAAGTTTACAGGCATGTCCTATAATCTGTGCATCACTATCTTTCCTGGAAGGAGGGAGTAAAGGGATTTTAATGTAGGACAAGGATGGAGGAAAGAATAAATGAGATTAGAAGAAGATAAAAGTCTAAAAAGCCACAAGGCACAATGCTTAAAATTCAGTAATATCAATGATTCAATTATTAATAATAATGATGGATTACAACGGCTTATATAGGAATAGGAAAAACCCAAATACTTGTAGACTAAGTAAATATTAAGTAACCTAATTAAATAAGGAAATAAAATCTTAGTAATTATCTACCACCTTAAATAATTAATATTATGGAGTATTCTACTAGTATATACTTAAATATATATCCTAATCTTATCTACAAAATAAACTAATTACATTAAAATCATCCATAAATAATAATATATATAACAACCCAATAATGTTAAATGTATATTGCTTCTATCCACATCATTCTCCTCTCCTTTAAAAAAAACTCGTCCTCGAGTTTTAAAGTATTTTGAAGAATCCATATTCCATGAACCGGACTCCAAACATGCAAGAAAATTTGATCCTCCTTGTAATCGTATTGATTCGTAGAAAACAATAAGGAGTGAACTTCCTTATATTTCATCTTGTTGAAGCTCTCGTTGATAACGAAATCGATGACTTAATCATTGGTTTCTTCATATAGATTATTAAGTTGCTTTGAGAATACATCATCGACTTTATGCTCAATCTCGCTCTTGCTCGTTGTATACTGAACTTCAACTTTTACTTCATGTGTCTTGCATTGAGTTGCAAAATTTCTTCATTTAGCTCTTTCACTGCATCTTGTTGAACTTTCTCCTTGGGGTTGAATAGAATTAACTTGATAGTATAATGTTCATGTTTAAAAGAGTATGTATCACCTTCTTCATGATCCACATCTAAGCATTAAATCCAATCTTGACCCAATAAAATGTGTAACATTCATGGGTATAACATTGCACCATACTAAATTAAAACATATGTAAATCTAGATCGGAACTAAACATCTTTCTATAACATGAAAAGAAGAATTACATAACCAAAGAATAGTGTAAGGTCTTGGATGCGGTTTAGCAACAAGGTTTAATTTTTCTGTCGCACGTGGAGACACAATATTGACTGCACATTCTTCTTCGATGATAATTTTACACTATTTTCCTCCACAAAGAAGAAAAATATGAAAAGTAGTGTCACACTTTGAAGAATCCTGTGTGTGAAGTTTTGGGATATCCAGTTCCATGCTAAATTGACAAAATTGAAATTTTGAGGGCTGATTTGAACTTTTCAGAAACCTCAGGCATTGATTTGAACTTTTTGAAACTTTAGGGGATGCACTAAAAATTTTGAAAACTTTGGGTGTTGTATTGATAAATTCAGAAACTTTGGGGATACCAAACTGTATTATTGCCACAGATGAAAAGTAACGCATACTGCATCAGTTTTTTTTATTTTTTTTTTACTTTTTTATTTATTTTTTTCAGGATGAAAATTTTGGGATAGATTTGAGACTACGTTGTCGTCTCGGATATTGGTGTCGACTCTTTAGCAAATTTCGACAATTGATGGAGACCATAAAATTAGGGTAGGAAGGAATTGAATGAAATCAAAATATATTAGTAACTTTTGACTCTGATACCATTATGATGTAGGACAAGGATGGAGGAAAGAAAAGGAGATTATAACTTAGAAGAAGATAAAAGGCTAAAAAGCCACAAAACACAAGGCTTAAAATTCAATAATATCATTGATTCTATAACTAATAATAATGATGGATTATAGTTGCTTATATAAGAATTAGAAAAACCCTAATACTTGGAGGTTAAGTAAAATATTAAGTAACCTAATTAAATAAGAAAATAAAATCCTAGTAATTATCTATTACCGTAAATAATTAATATTCTAGAGTATTCTACTAATATACTTAAATATATATTCTAATTTTATCTACTAAATAAACTAATTATATTAAAATCATCCATAAATAATAATATATAATAACATCCCAATAGTAGTAAATGTATTTTGCTTCCATCCACATCGGATTTGATGTTCGTACTTTGTAGTTTATATCATGTGATCGTATTACACCACTATTAGTATGCGTTGGTAGTTCTCAGCCTAAAGAATTGGTCAGTAAAGTTTTAAGCTGTATTGAAGGGATTAATTATATCAGTCACTAACATCCCAGTTAAGAGGGCGGCAAGACACAAAACTCATCTGAACAGGTAAGAATGGAATTTTTTATTGAGAAAAGTGAAGTAACCCCTTTTTCTTCAGTTTGAAACTTTTCTTGTGCTAAAACTTGGCTCCCTTTCCAACAATAGCTGGCATCTGGTTCCCCTTTATAGCCTTCATTTATGTCCTGTAACTTTGGCTATCCCTGATTGTCCTTTGTTCTAATACAGCTTTCCTTAGAACAATTTGTAAGGCCACTTTCTATTGGAGTCCTTATGGCACCTTGAGCTAGTATTGATTGTACGTTTTAACTCTGGAAAATTGCATTCACTCCCACTGTCGACAGCTTCGTCTTCTGATTTCTACCTTACCTCATCAACATCTAGTGTTCTTATACGCCTTAATACTTCACATTTATATATATATATATTGGTTTTAATTTCTTTTGTGCTGATCAGTACCACTTAAGGGATATCCTTATACATTTTGCTGTTGGAAAATTATAAGCTCTTGCAATATAATGTGAAACATGCGAGGACATATTTATTGGAGTGTTTACCTTTTGGTTCTACTTCAGTTGCTTTGCATGTGTGTTTTTGTGTTTGCATGTGTTATGCAGGCTTGCATTTCTGTGATTGAATCTCTATTGTTTACATTGGAATTCAATCCATAATTTAATAAGCTAAGTGTTTGTAACCTTAATTCTGTATGACATGTATATTGTCATTTCAGGAACCTGCTTCTTGAACAGATTTCTAGATTGCCACATACACCCAGTGTACAGTTTCAGACTGCTCCACCCATTACCCAAGTTCCAGATGAGGTTAGTGGCAGACTAAATGTATCACATTCGTGGATATTATTCTTAATTTTTTTTCCCCTTGATTTGAGGCAAGGGTGGTTATGGACCAATACTCCCTAGCATTTGTTGGGGTTCAAGTCTCACCGTTCTCTACCTCCTAGGATAGTAATGTGTTCTTAATAGTAACATTTTTTACCCCTTGATTTTATTCTGTTCACTTGATATAGGCAGAAGAGAAATTGGATATTAGACCTAAGCCACGTATATGGAGTGGGCAGGACTATGAATCTGATGATGATGTAGAGGTGAAGCCTCGGCGTAGAAGCTTAAATACTGATTCTGAATCTAGGTCAAATACTAGCATGAGGTAAGACTTGTAGCTTTCTTATTGTATTTGTTGATCCATCTAGAAACTGGATGTGGAAACATTCCAACTTGTGTGCATGTGCGCAGTAGGGCATTGTAGTATTATTATTTTTTTAAAGCAGGATGTACACTATGTTGAGACTTGAGATAGATTAGTGTGTTTCGCTGTCCTATCTGTCATCAACTGATATTCTTTGCATTTTGGACTCAGGGATGCTACAGTCAAGGAAGAGATTATGACAGACGTGCATCAACAATCTGGAAACAGATAAAACTCCAACATAAATCTAGATTTTCATCCTGCGGAGGGAAGAGCATTTGACGAAATATTAGATTAGGTATTTGCGGATGTTTCATCACTGATGCCCCCTCCCTTTTGCAATCCTATTTTAATGGCCCTTCCCCAATTCACCAATCCAGTAGAACTTTTGGTTGGTTAGAGTTGTAGTTGCAGACTATACCCAAAAGATGAACTCTTGCATTGTGGTAGCAAAACTCTTCTTTTGTAATGCCTAATGTTTTTAGTAGCATTTTGTAATATCTAGTCTTGTTTGCTTTGTGTAAGAGCTTGTAAAGAGTGGTTATAATCTAGCAGTTCTTCATTACTTAATATAAGCAAAAGGCAGGCACTTTGAGTTATGTATACTTTCTAGTTTCTTCTGAGCATAGCATGCATTGGACTTACCTTTTTGCGAGGGCAACTCGGTAGCAATTAGCCAATTACTATCAACCTACCAATGAGTTGTTTTTTTAAGTGATTTTATGGTGTTTTTTGAGTCTTGAGTTCCTGCCAGAACTACTTACTAGTGAAGTGCTCTCCTTTTTAACAAGGCTTGAAATACGGTTGTTATGAGAAGTAATGTGTTGGTATCCATGCCTGCTAGTGTTCCCAGGTGCTATTGAAATTTGAACTGGTTTCTTACATGAACAGTGGAAGAGGCCGGTGCTCTCCTATAATGCATAATTTTTTTGTTGCTATGGAGTTTTAGGTAGTTTGTTTAGATTTTGTTCGGCTTATTTCATCCAAGTGAAGAAACATTGTAGCTCAATATCTGTTCCGTATTTAGTTCTTATTTGCATTTGTGCAAAGCTTTGGTTCTTGGATAGTCTTTTTTTTGTTAAAATTGTACTCTTTCTTATGCACAAAGGTAAACTACATTCATTTTAAATTATAAAATCATTATTGATTTTTGAGAATTAATTTCATACATTTTTAAACTCAAAATTGAGATGATTTATTAAGTTATGTTTATTTGCAAAAAATATGCTTGTGATTGAATTATTTATCTTAATTTAATATTACGCTGGACTATTTTATTCTATGATGAGAGATTAGAAGTCCTTTAAATAGTCACGTGGACTATTTTTTGTCATTTCTGAGACTATTTATGGGGAATTATATAATCATAAATGTGAAATTAATAGTTCTCTTTATTTTAAGTTATCAAATGATTTTATTAAACTAATAGTCCCGCATTTATATAATATATAAAGGTAGTATTGAGAGAATTCTACTCACAAAATAGAGTACTCTCATAATCTCCAATATTTTTAAACTTCTTCTACCAATAAAAGGTAAATAAATCTAATAAATATATGTTCTTTTTTATATGGAGTCCAAGTCTTCTCATTATAAATATATGTTCCTTTTTTAAACTTCTTCTCAAACTAAATCAATCTCTTTTTTTTAATTATAATTAAATAATATAGTACTCACAAAATATAACACTCTCATATTCTCCAATATTTTTAAACTTCTCCTACCAATAAGAAAAGTAAATATAATAAATATATGTTCTTTTTTTAAACTTCTTCTCAAACTAAGTCTCCTCTTTTTTATAATTATAATTAAATAATATACCAAACAAACTCTAATATTAAACTAAATAAATACTGTAAACCTGTACATGAGATTACATACAAAGGTATGACAATTCATTAGCCAAAACGTTAGATGCTATCATCACAAAGGGCATGTGTGTCATGATGTGATAATTTCACTCTTTCCAACAAATTCTTCTTTTTCATCTTAATTAATTACTCCCTCCGTCTCATATTAAATGTCTTAATTGTTTTCGGTACACTAATTAATAATTTTTTTTTTTGCCTAAATAGCCCTTCTAAACTACTTTTTAATTGTAATATCCATTCACTTTTCTATGACTCCAACATTAATTATTTCTTATTAGTTCCCACATGAATAGAAGAGATATTATATTGATAATATGATAGAGAAAGTGGTATAACAATACATCACTTCTCAATGTAAACCTTTTATCATTTTTTAAGTTTCCAACAAAAGTTGACTAAAAAGATTATGAGGGTATAAGTGAAAAAATAAGATAAAAATAGTTACTAATATAGAAATAGGACATTTATTGTGGAACATCTTAAAAAGGAAATTAGTACGTTTAATACAGGATATATGAGTAATTTTTTTTCAGATTTACAAACTCGACTTTGATTGTCTACTCATTTTTGTTATCAATTGCTATTAATCTCAGATATCCACCTTTGATTTTTAGGGCTTAGTATTTGGGATAGGAGGATTTTGATATTTATGAATGAAATTGATTTGTTTGTCTTTTAATTATACTGTCTCTTAGTTGTGATAGTGTGACGTTATTGATCTAACCTAAAATATCAAATCAATATTGTTAAAAACATATGAACAACTTCACACACCTATTATGCAGTGAAAACCTTAAACGCA
Organism: Aralia elata; assembly: GCA_034770075.1. Classification (NCBI taxonomy): domain Eukaryota; kingdom Viridiplantae; phylum Streptophyta; class Magnoliopsida; order Apiales; family Araliaceae; genus Aralia; species Aralia elata. The sequence continues at coordinate 4,943,255 of CM068378.1, forward strand.
CACTAACCAATAATCATAAAATCAAAATAGGTATACCAATATTCTCACAATATTGACTAACACAAAAATATTAATTATAAGTAAATTTATTGTAATATTGTCTCAAAATCATTAATTATAGTAAATTATAAATTACAAAAATCAATGAATACCATAAAATAAATTTAATTCAATACAATGTGTATTAATTTTGTAGTATAGCATAAATAATTAAGATATATATATATATATATATATATATATATAGAGCATAAATGAAACTATATTATACCTTAATATAAGTAATATATTAATATTTACGCAAATAAAACCAATAAACTTTTAATAATAACCTGTATGGTTATAATATATACATATTATTATAATTTTAATAATAATAAATGCAAACAAAATGATGTACGTATATAGGTAAATTTATACGACATACAATATTTAATATGGATAATAACAACAACAATAGTAGTAATAGTAGTACTAATAATAATAATAAAAATAAAACATACATAAATTTAATAAACTTCTTTCTTTTTATTTTTATCTTTCATATAATGTAGAGTCCAAAGTCATTAACATAAATATTGATGAGTTTAAATACTAATATTAAAATTCAAAAAAATATTGGAATATTAATATATTTCCAAATATATTAATTAATCTAATATGAAAAATAAATCTAAATTCATCTATCTTTCTGTATATTAATATTATGAGTCTAGATCATAATATCAAAATACGGAATAACATGAAAATACTAATATCTTTCAAAATATCTTAATCTAATATGAAGAATAAATCCAAATCCATTTATCTTTCTATATTTTTTATTATTCTATTTAATATTAATGAGTAGATATTCAATTCAACTTAAAGAGTATAATCACTCAAATGGATTCAATTGAATATCCATAAATATCTATAATATTTTTAAAACAATATATTGCTCGATATTATACTAATTTTACAATCTTTATATATATCATTAAAAAAATAAGATTATTATCATCATCATCATCATCATCATCATTATTATTTTGTTTTTGGACTATTGAATTTGAAGACATGTAATTACTTTTTTAATCTATACTTTTGTAAGAACGGTGTTGCAAAATTTAAATATATTACAAAAGTGCATATTTTTATTCATTATAATATATATTGTTATAAATAAAGTGTATATTATATACTAAAAGGTAATATTTGTCCTCTATCAATTTTTTATTAAATTCAAAACAGTCCTCATACGCTTCTTTAGTGAATTAAACTTTATAATTTTATAAAAATAGCTTAAAATAGTAAATTAAAAGTTTAATTTATATCATTACTTGGTAAAAATAAACTATTAGAATATATTCACAATTTACACATAAAACTATTAAGTAATCTCAAAATTAATATCTATATATAAAACTTAGAACAAGTCATAATAAATATTTTTTGATAACTCTGCAGATACTTTTGATATTTTGCAGCAAAAATAAAATATTATACATTGATAGTTAATTATAATATATGCAAAAAAAAAGAATCTAGAGTTAAGTTTTTCATTTTAGAGCTTTTTTTTATAAAAAAAAATTAAGTATAAATTTTATGAAAAACTACGCCGTCATCGAAATTATTATATATTCTTAACTAAATTGGCTAAGACATGCCTTAAATTATATTTTTTCATACTCTGTGTGTGTGTGTGTGTGTGTATATATATATATATAATGTAGTAAGAAGTCTGCACAAATAATTTAATATTTTTATTTTTCAAAAACTTTCATAAATTTTACAAAAATTTAAGTAAATATTAATAATAATAACTGTCAAATCGATGAATATTCTATTGAAAATAGATTAAAAATCGTATCAAGCAGGTAATGTAATTTACTTAAATATTATTGAAGTTAAATTTACTTATATCCTTATATAAATATCATGTATTTTAAATCAATTTGAGGTAAAAAAAAGTTGTGTAAATAATGAATAATGAAAATTTATTTTATTGTAAGATATTAATGTTATTATCATTATTATTAATAATTATTTTTTATATAAAAATATATTTAAAACAGCTCGTACATAATTAGATATTCTGAAGTAGTTTTAAATTAAGACAAATACTTCGATCTCAAGCATGTTTTTTTTAAATATGTCTAAAAGTATTAAGACGGTAAGACATCTTACAGTAGTTTGTAATATTCATCATTCTATTGATTGAAATTAAAATAAATTATGTCAATTATGAGTTTTTATAATATTTAAGTTGTCTTCAGAAAATGATACTAATCTTATATCATGGATCGGAGGAAGTATATCAATACAAAATAACAAAAGATAATTTTATGATTTTTTATACTTAAAAAAAATGGAATTTACCAAAAATTATCCTTAAATTTATGACGTGATTTATCATGAAAATATACAATTCTGTCCATTCCTCAAATGGTAAAGAAGGAAAACTGAGCACTTCGAAACCATTTATTTAAAAGGAAAAAAAAATCATGAATCTGGTTTGCTAACATAATTCCACAGTTGAGCCCAACTTCTGGTGGAAATTTTAGCAAAAACTACAGAAATTTTATAAACGATTTTAGCGGTCTAACCTTTCAAAAAAAATTAAAATAACCATCCCTGTCCAAATCTGATTATTGCGTCTAATCCTCCTCTGACATTCTCATATGGGGAATCAAGTATAAATTACTGGATGTTTATTCAATTTCATTCACTTCTCTTTGAACTCACAAAGCTTCATCAAACCCTTCTAAAAACCAAACAATTGCATGCTTTTGTCAGCAAGACCCATCTCTCACATGACCCATTTTATGCTACTAGAATCACCAGGTTCTACGCAATCAATAATGACCTTATTTCCGCCCGCAACTTGTTTGATGAATCTCCCCACCGAAGTGTCCATCTCTGGAATTCAATTATTAGAGCTTACGCCCGAGCCCATATGTTTTCTGATGCATTTTGGCTCTTTAAACGGATGCTTAGCTCCGAAATAAAGCCTGATAGCTTCACATTCGCCTGTATTTTGCGTGCCTGTTCCGAGAACTTTGATTTAGAAAGGCTGAGACTTGTCCATGGAGGTGTTGTATTTTCGGGTTTTGGAATTGACTCTGTTTGTTGCAGTGCGCTTGTGACGGCTTATTCAAAAGTAGGCCTTATTGATGATGCAAGTAGGGTGTTTTATAGGATACATGATCCGGATTTGGTTCTGTGGAATTCAATGATTTCAGGTTATGGGTGTTGTGGGAATTGGGAAGAAGGGCTAAAACTGTTTAGTATTATGAGAAATATAGGAAAGCAGCCAGATGGGTATACTCTGGTTGGTCTGATATCGGGTTTGGCTGATCCTCGTTTGGTGGAAATCGGCCAGGGGATTCATGGCTTTTGTTTGAAAACTGGTTTTCATTCTAATGCTCATATTAGTAGTGCATTTGTGAGCATGTACTCTAGATATAAGTGCATGGACTCAGCATGCAGAGTTTTTAATAGTTTATGTCAACCCGATTTAGTTACATGGTCTTCTTTAATAACTGGTTTTTCTCAGTGCGGAGACAATGAAAAAGCCTTGGTTTTCTTCAAGAGAATGAATATGGAAGGTGGCGAGGCAGATCCCATATTGATTGCCAGTGTACTGGCAACTACTGCTCAACTGGCTATGGTTGGGCCTGGCAGTGAGATTCATAGCTATGCTCTTCGACATGATTGTGACTCGGAGGTCATGGTGTCTGCTGCTCTAATCGACATGTACTCGAAGTGTGGATTCCTGGGATTGGGGATTCGGGTTTTTGAAAATATGCCTAGAAGAAATATCGTCTCTTTTAATTCAGTGATCTCTAGTCTTGGATTGTATGGACTTCCATTCAAGGCCTTTGAAATGTTCAGGGAACTACTTGAAGAAGGATTAAAACCAGATGAATCTACTTTCTCTGCTCTCCTATGTGCTTGTTGCCATGCTGGTTTAGTCAATGATGGACGGATTTTTTTCAGAAGGATGAAAGAGGAATTTGGTATCATAGCTAAAACTGAACATTATGTTCACATGGTAAAGCTTCTTGGGATGGCTGGAGAGTTAGAAGAGGCTTATGATCTTATCCGGTCTTTACCTGCACCTGTGGATTCTGGCATTTGGGGAGCGCTTCTGTCATGCTGTGATGTCCATGGACATTTTGAGCTGGCAGAAATTGTAGCTCAGCAACTCTTTGAAATTGAGCCAGAGAAAAACACTTACAAAGTTATGCTTTCTAACATATATGCTGGTGACGGGAGGTGGGATGATGCAAAGAAGTTGAGGGATAATATAGTAGAAGGAAAGAAAAGGAAAATGCCTGGGGTTAGCTGGATAGAGTGGCACTAAGTCACTAAGCAGTTAAGTAGCTCTTTTGTCAAACCCTACATGGCTTATTATGGTGCTCTTCATCACCAGTAGACTAATCAAGAGCAAGGAACCCCTAGTCTCCTACAAGAGGTAAGGCATCGGAATTCTTGATCTAGTTATCAAGTTAGCCTACCTCTATTATTGTTTCTATTAGATTTTTCATTGGTCTTTGGTAGTACATAAACAACACCTAACAATAGTAAGCATGCATCCTTTTAAGAAATCTCTCTCCCTTTCTCTTCCCTCTTGTTTTAATGAGCAAACGGAACTTCTTCCCCCCTTCTTTTTATGAACAAATGGAACTTTGCATCTTTAAATGGTATCCAAACAAATATAACATGGTAATCTTTAAAACTTAAACCCTACATAGAATTTGTATCATGTGAACCTGAATGGTGAGCACTGCTGTACTGAGTTTATATTAGGGAGTAATAGTAATCTCATATAGTTGCCAAACACCGTGAACTTTATAATATACCATAGAGCACTTGCATATTTGAAAGTGAATTTATCATTAGAGTTCCAAGACAATGTATAGCTGAATAAATAGTGGCCATTTGTAATGTTTTATAGTTGCTAAATGTTAGGAAGGAAATGTCCCATGGCAATTGGAACAAAAATTATAACCAAAGATTCCAAGACAGTGTATAGCTGAATAAATGATCAAATGTCAAAAAAAGACACTACGTAACTTTATTGCATTGGAAAAGACTATACTATGACTATGTTCCCCTGTTCAGGGGATTGTTTCAGAGCAAGGGTTAATATTTGTTCTATTCTGTTGGTAATAATGGAACGATTCCGTTCGTAGGAACAAAGAGAAGCAGATTTATTCTATACTCGATAAGTACCAATACGCAATGGGGAGGTTGATACCGTTTTCTATGAGCGAATGCGTCCATACTTCTTCCTCATTAGAAGGGCCTATTCATAAGAATTTTCCCTTATTTATTCTGTATTTCTAATACATGTATAAAATATGATAAAGGACAATATTATAAAGACAATAAACCCATTGTTACGTTTCCACATCAAAGTGAAATATAGTAACTAAAAATGATCAAATGCATTTTTGTTGCAACACCCCTCGGAACTGACATTATTGATGCAATGAACTTCCTCGTCAGTTCCTCACCATAAATAAGCTGTTTCAAATTGACAGCACCAAAAAAAAAAGGACAAAAAGTAAAAAGAAAGAAAAGAAGGGGAAAAAAAAGAAGAAGAAAAGGATATATTCCCTATTTTCTTTGTCTATGTAATATGCCCTTCTCCTAAGATATGTTCTTCGTCAGTACCGTCTCTGATAAAGTAACTATATCATTTATTCTTTAAAGCTCTTAATGTGATGATCAGTGATGTTTTGCATAAACATAGCTCTTTAAGTATATAGATTATCATAATTCACTTTGGTCCCTGAATGTATTCCTTTACATCTTCACATATCAGTTAGATCATGCCACACTTGTTTTTATTCTTACCTTAAGCTTTCTGCATGCTATCATACTATGGGTCTAATTAGGGGTGGTAATCGTGTTGTGTTAGACGAATTCGTGTCATGTCAAGTTATAGGTATTACACTAAATAGGTCAAAACTAACACTACCCGTTTAATTATTAGTGTCAAGATGCTCAACATTAACACTAACCTATTTATTAATCGTATTAACGTGTGTCGACCCGTTTAACCCGTTTACTACATAAATTAAAAATTTTAAATAAAAAATAAACATCATTCACTTATTTATTGAATAATAATGTAATTGATTCATCATAATAATATTTATTTAACAAAAATGCAAGATAACGTGCTTAGAAAAGTAACTAAGAAAGCTAAAACTAAATATTTAAGGTAAATTATAACATTATATCATATTTATTTTCAAATTATTTTAAGTAAACGTGTCTAATCGTGTTAAGCATGTCAACCCGTTGATTATACGTCTTAGACCCATTTAAATTTCGTGTTGAACGTGTCGACCTGTTTATGACACGGAATTTGTTTATGCTCAACACTAACCCTTTTATTTTATGTCGTGTTTGTGTCGGGTAACTATGTCATGTCAAAAATTGCCACCTCTAGGTCTTATGCAGGTTCTTGTTTTGTTTGGTTACATATGAACAATTATGACATGGCATTTTTTTGTTTTGCTATATTATTGTGGGGAAAAGTGGTAGCGTCTAATTATTATAGCGCTTTGAACCCTTTTCAAGTGTTGTTCTTTTAGCAGTTTAGTCTATCTAGTAATGGAACTTGGGCAAGTGTTGTAGAAATTAAACATACTGTAACCAATCAAATTATATCAGAAGGGATTTCAGGGTAGCTCTGGTCTCTTGGATACTTGTCATCTAGATAAATGGTCAAAAGTAAATTACTCATAGGGAATGATTTCAATTTGTTGTCTCGTTCTCTCAGAAGCGCAAGGAACACCTGTCGCTTCATGTTATATTCAAGCCAACAATTATTTCAACCTTGACAAGAAGCTGAAAACCACGCCACATGATGGATTAGCTAATTAGAGTATAGACATTATGCCGATCAAAAGGAAAATATACTCTCAGACCGCATCCTTTAGTAACAGTGGTCTACTAGTACTTTATTCCAATTTATACGAGGTGCTGAGTTGATAATAAAAAAATAAAAACATAACCAAAATCTTTTTGTTCAAAATTTGATTTCATATGTCCTGCTACTTCACTTAAATGTTTAATCTAGCATCATCTTAACTGCATACAGTTTCTACTTTATTTCATCTGAAGTATTTGAATTCCTATACTGTGTTAGTTATAATGTTGCAGATTCAAAAGTTTGCCATCAGGTTACCGTACTCATCTGAATCACATTCATAAACTCTTTGAAGTTGTGAACATAAATAGCCAAGCACTCTTCTGAATCACATTCATAAACTCTTTGAAGGTGTGAACATAAATAGCCAAGCACATGTCGCTGTTTTGTTTTTCCAATTTGAATGATACTGTAGTATTATATAAGCATCTTGGTTCTGCACACAATCATTTCAGCAATTTTGTTGACCTTTTACAAGATATGCTGCTTTTCTTCTGTAGGAGAGGTAATATGGTGAAAGGAATATTGGGATACCAAGCACCTATTGTGGGTCAGAAAACTTATCTCAAGTCAAGTTCATCTCCGCAAACAGATTGCATCATAGGTGAAATACGTTTTCTTTTTGTACAGCTGCTTACATTTATATTGACAAGAAATCTGTTGATGCAAAAAATATAACATTTTACATTGTAGCAGTTAACTATGTTTGAAAATTATTATTCTTAGAGAGCTGATGAGGAAGTGATCAATAGTTATCTGGCTGCAAATTATCCTTCTTCAATTGATTCCTTGAATGATTGAGTGCAATAGACAAGCTTCCAAGCTTCACGGAGTACTTGCCTATGATTGCTCCGAGTCTCAACAAGTTACAAGGATTACTAAATGCATGTTGGATTAACTTTTACAGATGGCTTTTGTCTGACTGATGAGATTATGGATGTTACAGAACCATCACTGGGATTTGAGGGAGTTGATGTGAACACCCAAGTTGTGGTAATTTCTGAATTATTGTTGTTCAGCTTTATTAGCTTTTACTACTTCAACCTCTAAAGTTCTTACCTCAAGGACAATATTACTTGGCCTAATGCCACTTGCTTTCATCAACATAAGCTTTTCTAAAATCTACTATTCTTTTTCCTTTATTTTTTATTTTTTTATTTTTTTATTTTTTTATTTTTTTTTGTGCAGAAATCCATTGCTGCTTCATCCTTCAACAGTAAGAAAATTTCACACAAGTGATTGATAGTTGTTACGCTTATGTTACGATGCACTGAAGCATATCCATCAAGCTGAGTTATTATTGGTAGAAAAAATTATGCAAAATGTGGGTTTGCATATCATTGAACAATGAATGCAATTTCAGAACATTCATCTTGTTTCGCCTTAACTTCTGAGAAATAAATTATATTCCCTTTTCTCATATTTCACGTAGCCAACTTTTTCTAGTTGTAGACTTAGTAGCTATTTACTTATCACGGAATTTTGGTTAAAACATATGAGTACATTGGCTAATAAACAAGTATGTGTAGCTCACCAAGAAAACATATTTCTGCAGCAAAACTCAAATATCACATTTTGTAGATGGCAAGCATCTGCGTACCTAGCATTGATGTTACGACCTATATGTCATTCTACCATCATCTCATTTGACTTTTTCCCCAAACCCTTTCCGTTACTAGGAAGTGAAGAATGGAAAAACCATGTGAGCTGCAAATTAAAAGATAACATTGTGTGCTTGATTGATATATGACTTGTTAATATTGTAAACTCAATTTAGTTAACCTTGTTGTCAAGTGTGGGGAAATGCAGGTCACTTCCTTTAATTTTTAAATTGAGGGTCTGAAATGGGGCATGGCATTATCTAGTACAAGTATAGGTCCCTCATGTATCAGTTGTATTAGACTTCTTTTTCAAATAGGAATCAGAATATTGCTGGTGGGGGTAGAGGTAGGGGCCGGTAATGGTAGGGATAAGGGTAGGGGTTGGGGTAGGTCTAGGGCTAGGGGTTGATTACATATGGCCCCCTTAAGCAGAAGTAAACTTTTTAAGGGGGTTTCAAACGTAGAATCGTCCCTAAATATTCAAAATAATTGTTTGTAGGCGTCATGTATTGCAGCATTCACATTCCTCACTTTTTGATATATATATATATATATATATATATATATATATATATACACACACACACACACACACACACACTGTCGACTTTTCTTTTAGTTTTTGGACATTAGAAGCTGATATACTGTCAACGTGATTGAACCCAAATGTGGTTCACACAAGCTGGACAACACATGTGCAGTAAAAAGTTCTACTTGACAAATATTCTGAAGTCCAAAAAACTCAAAAAGGAAAAAATTTGTCCACTGAAAAAGTCAACTACTCCAAATGGTTTATTTATTTTACACAGCTTTGGAAAATTGATTGTTTAGTAATAAAAAGCTAAGTTTATGTACATGTATGTTTGTATGAGATTTGATCGATCACAACAATTAACAGTTTTACCTTTCAAGAGATGATTTGTCGAACTACTTTAATTTTCTAGATTGAAATTATTATATATATATATATATATATATAGTTTGCCATTTATTACTTTTCTATGGTTATTGTAGTTGAAAAAGAGTATAACAATCTAAGTAAATTTTTAAGTCGTTCATAAACATGCTCCATCATACACTTGATTAATGTTTGTCAATTGTCAGGGTAAATAAAGTTCATTCATACAAACACATGCTTAATTAAGTATTAATACTGTCACGACACCTTATTTCATAATTAATATATATTAGGTTATATATATTAGGTCAGTAATGGTGCTACCAAAGGGACTTGAAACTGCATTGTCGTTCTGGTGGAAAGTAAAAGGTGTATATAAACATCATTTATATGTAGTATTAAGAGTCATGTGTGCACTTCAGAATGAATGTATTAGTAGTAGGAGTATTAATTTAGAATGACAAAACGAAGTACTAGTATTTTAATCATCTTGGGCTGCTATATGTTATGCAGGAGTTTAAAAATGACAGTCCCTCCACTCCTCCTGTCTGCTAAATGCTAATCTACACCTAAGAGGCTAAGACTAAGATGTTTAAGAAAAAAGCAACTGTTAGTACGTACCCTATAATTATATTAGTAGTAGTTAAACAAATAATATATAGGAGCCACCACGTACACCACTTGTTAGCTATGCATGTGGTTAACTGAGACCAATTAATTAAGTAGGTCGGAAGGTTTTTAGGTTATTGTTAATTTCTTGGTCTGAAACCCTAAAATGGAGTTTCTTTGATGATGGGGATGAGTGATGATGATGGCCGGCCGGCCCCCTGCCCTTTTTAATTAAGATATAGTAATAGATAATAAAGAAATGTTTAACTTTCTTTAATTGTCGTAAGTAGTACTTTACGTGTTACATATGATTTCGAAGGGCCCGAGGGGCTGCAAATTAAAGTGTGAAAGAAATCACATGGAAAGAAAGAGGCATAATTCAATCAGACACAGTTTTGTATTCCAAATCTAGGAAAGCAATGAAATAACTATTTTTTTCTCCCCCCCCCCCCCAAAAAAAAAGTTTCCTTATAAAATTTATGAATACTAAAGATGTAATTTTATTTTATATTTATTCCAAATCAGTTTTTAATTTAATAGTAGCGGTGTAATAATTAATGAAATTATAAGTATAAACTTAAGGACATTATGTCATTTTATACTACTATAAATAAAAAAAATCTTTTAATGGAATAAAAAAAATTTGACAAAAGAAATATATATTATATACGTCAGATTTTGGCTATTTTGAGTCCTCTCATCCGAGTTCAAACTCACCCATTCCAGGAAAAAAAATTGTTAGTATTTTGTTTAAGTGTAAGTTTTGTCAAATTAAATTAATGAGGGTGCCTAGGACACACGAAATATTGTTTATTTTTACCCCTTGTTCCCTTGTATTAATCAGTGATAGAATTAGTAGGGATATAAAATTCCTTAACATGTCATGAGATTATAATCGATCAGTTTGCAGAACTTGAAAATTCTGAAATGATGATTGACAAAGAGGCCAAATTAAGGTTCTTTGGTTTCGAATTGACTTTAAATAATACTCCCACTATCTTTAAAATAAAATAAAAAATAAACCGAATCTCCCTCATTTAGATATTAAGATTTGAGAAAGACACACTCTTCAATATAATTTTTTTTTTATAATTTCTTTAACAATAAATTTTCTTCTTTAAGATATTAAAGTTTGATAATAATAAATAGACTAGTAAATTATATATTAATGTGGCCCTATGTAAATCTTAATTTTCTTCTTCTTCTTCTTCTGTTTTTTTTTTCATTTCCAAATTTAATTGGAGTGATACATGCAGAACTCCTGTCTTCGTTCAGCAACACAACCTAACTCAAAAGAAATTGTAAAAGGCGAAATGTAGGCTATAGTTAAATTAAATACTATTATGAATCGTTTCAAAATATAGTATTAATATATTTTAAAAAAGAATATAGTATTAATATTATTTTTTAAAGTCAATCTAACATATAAATATATGTAAAATTCAAAATCGATATGAATCAATTAAGTTTTACACAATATAGTTACAAAAATTGTAGATAATCTCATATTATTATTAATTATAAAATTTATTGTTACATTAATTTATAATTTAAAAATATCTCAAATTAATTTTGAAAGTCAAACGATCTTGCTTTATTTTTTTTTTGTGGGTTGAGAAAAAGTGGTCAAATGTTTTAGAACCAAGAGAGTATATAATTTCAAAGGTCGTCATCCATTATTTTTTCGTATTTTCAAACCAACTTGTTTGCAAGTTTATACCTTAGTTCTCACTCTCTTTGATTCCCTTTTTTTTTATTTTTTTTATTATTCTCTTTGATCCCCTTTGTTTTCTCTTTCTATTGTTTTTCCTTTCCCTTTACTTTTTGTTTATAATTGAATTTTCACCTTTTTTTTCCTCTTTGTTAGAAGGGAACTTCAATTAATTAAGTTATGCGTACAATTAGAGTTCTTGGCAACCCAAGTTCAAAAGTCAACTCCAATATGAAGAAAGATTTAATTGTTGGTTCAAACAATTAAGTGATCATACAGTATATAATATAATATAATATAATGGAGGGCAGAGGTTTCCTTAAGAAGATTTGATTCGAACAATTAAATGATGGTCTCCTATAAACCCTTGGTATATCATATTGCTGCGTACGTGATATATAATTAATTAACGATGTACGCCCAAATAATAATGATAGCTGGACGTTACAACATTATAAAAAATGAAAATTTAAAGAAGAAGTCTAATTAATGAGGTACGTTCTCCCAAGTAAAAAAAAAAGAAAAAAAGAAAAAAAGGGGTATATATCCGATCCCTAGCTGAGTACTAACCTAACCCCCAGATGCTTCAACCTAATACATACATTGTTAAGGGGGTATATATCCGATCCCTAGCTGAGTACTAACCTAACCCCCAGAAGCCAGAGGCAATGGTCCAACCTAAGTTTTGAAAAAATTGAAAAGAAAAGAAAAGAAAAGAAAAACCAAATGAAATTTAAAAATATATTATACAGTACCTTTTTTTTAATTAGCTAATACATACATTGTTAATGTTTCATATTAGTATTTTTAATTAGTAGCTAATTAGATTTATTTTAATTAAGAAAGTCTTTTTTTTCTTTTAATTTTTTTTTTATTTTATTATTTAAAAATAATCTTTAGAGGAGGATCATTAATTCTTCATCATCAATTACCCATCATGCTTCAAATCTTGGACTCTTGCACTTAAAATTCAAACATAGTTGTAAGCCAAGGTAGCCACAGAATTCGGTATAAGAATCTTCCTACAAATCACCCTTTTCCTTCCACTTTCACATGATATGATATATATTGGAGTATTAATTAATTAATTAATTAATTATCCTAAACAATAATTCATAGGTATCGATCCTGGTCAGCGTGAAGAATATATATTAGACACATGTCGATCTACTTTTCCTTTTTTTGAATATTCTAATTTATTACAATAATTTATCCTATCCTATTTTTTTCTATTTAGTCTTACATATAAAAAAGGAAATAGTATCCTAGTTTAATATTTTACGATTATTGAATTATAAATATAATTATTAATTGAATTTAAGTAGAATTCTGTTATTACTGAAATAATATAATTTTAAGAAGAAACATTTTCCTTATTAATTACATCGTACCTAACATTAAGATGCTACTATTATTAATTAAAGCATAAATATTTTTAATAATATAAATATCAACGTATATTTATTAATAGTATTACGTAATAAGTACTTATTATTACAATTATATATATATATATATATATATAATTTACAAAATTATTAGTAGCACTTTAAAACCTATTTAAGTTATCATTAATTATATATAATATATTATTATAAGGCAGATAATCATGATAGTCCCTAGATTTAGAAGAAAACTAATTTTCTTAATGAAAGCCATATATAGAGGGATATTAATATAATTAATAGCTTCACCCTAAAAGACCTAACACATAATAACAACTCTCTAAAAATAACTTATCCATTACAAGTAGAGTAATAATGTCATTTTATGAATTCTCTACACGTCGCTATTTCAGACGACAGTTACGAACATAAGTCATTTTCAGTACTCTTATCGCCCGACCGGCCTCTAATATAATCCATAATATCACAGGGAAGTTACCGTTAGTCGTTTATTACTAACAGTCTTGACACTGCTTTTGAAGACAACGTGGAGGAATTAATTAGTGAACCATTAATTATCTAATCAATTAAATCAAATTAAAACACCCCGGCTGCTTAATTAATTCTTCTTTACAATAGTACCTAGCTAGTTAAGGAATTAAACATATGTAGAAACTAGAAAACAATCTAGTAATCATATTATTAATCTTAACTCAGAGTTATCAACAACAAAAATAAAAAATAAAATCTTAACTCAGAGTCACCACGTACCATTTGTAGAGTTGGTTAGGGTTTGAGCCTCATTAATTGTCCTCTCCACTCGAATATTTATATTTATGTGGATTTTGATGAGTGGGTTTACATATAGCTCATTTTATTTCTAACTAATGGTGCATATTGATCATGGGAAACCACTTCAAATGATGACGACATGGTGTAATACATGGAAGAATCAATATCTTATATATAGCAGGCCGAAAAGAGATAAATTAATTTAAAATAATTATGAGTTGATTCGGGTAATCTCTGAATTAACTCAGATGATTATATTGACAATATTAATTCATTTTAGATTTTGATCGTTTTATGAGTCAATTAATTCAAAATAATTGTGAATTGACTTGGGTAGTCCCTGAATTAACTCGGATGGTCACATTGGTAATAACAAATCCCTTTAGATTTTAATCATCTTATGAGTCAACTCATAATTAATTTAAAATAAGTGTGAAATGAGTCGGGTAGTTCCTGAATTAACTCAGATGGTCACATTAATAATAATAAATCCTTTAGTCAATGATAATTAATTAATAATAATTGCTTTCTTTAGTTGTTTGTTTCTTTTAAAATTAATGTATGTTTATATAGGTCAAACTGAAATGACTTTTGGTGTGTGTACATGTATTCATATTAAATTTTCAGGTTAATGTATGAAATGGATTACAAGAATAGGATACTTTGAATTGCAAATATTAAGAAAAATCAATCAATACCTTATATATATATTTATATATGATAGGCCGACCCATATGAATGACTTACATAAACGACTAACAAGTATATATGTTAAGTGAATGGCCCAAGTATCTTAATAGTTTTTACATTTTTAATTATTTTTGTAAACCTACCGATTAATTATTCACAATTTCATGTCAACAATATCACTTAGTAATGAGTTGTTGCCGATATCGTCACTTATAATTTGCACACCTCTTTTGGTTAATTCGAAAGGTGTTGAGATGAATGATATTTCAACTTCGGATTAGCGCAACTCTACCTCCGGTTCCATGTAATCGAGTTTTTCATAAGAGTCCCTCTACGTACATCTCTAATATTTTCATATAAATACTTTAATTTGAGAGAACATCTACCAAGTTGTTGGCAGAATAGTTTGCACAATTTAACTTCTTTATTATTATTATTATTATTTTATTTTTTTGATAAGTCACAATTTAGCTAATGTCAAGTGACACGTGAGTCATGACAACAAGCAACCTAAAGTTTAACTTCATGCAACCTATTGATCAATTGTGCAACAAAACCTATTAACCTAAACCATTAAAGCACAGTAACCTTCAAATATCCTTATTAGCCTTTTGCCTCTTAGAATAAATTTTTGCTCCAATAGATAGTAATGATCAATCCAATTACTTTTTAAAAAAATTATTTTCTCAAATTCCAGAAAATGATTTACTTTTTAAGTATTTTATATATTGTCATAACACCCAAAATACAAATATACTTACCTTGAAAAAATATTACATAGTAGAAAATATACAAATATATTTTTATATTACATCTCTAATATTTCTATTTGTTATAAACGATATTTTTATGTGAACATTTTTTATATATGTTGTTCATTTTACTTAAACACATAAATACTTTGATCAAATATTATTATTTTTAATATAAATAATTATTAATATAAACAAAGCCCGTACGCCTTGCACGGGCTATTACACCAGTTATTTTTAATTACATGTGCTGCTAATTACTATAATGAGTGATTTAAAAGGGCACTTGAGCATTTATAGAATATACCCCCCCCCCCCCCGCCAAAATATAAGATTAGTATTGATTTTTTAACGTCAACTTAAGATATTTTTCAACTCAAAATTTGACATGTATTCCACTAATGTTAGTTAATAAAATGATCACATTTGTAAACTATGTATAAACAACTATTCATCGTAATATTTATTGTTTCATAATTTTTGATGAATTATTTCAATTTTGTGTTTGAAAATATACATTTTAAATTGACTTTTAAAAGTCAATAATGATCTTATAATTTAAAACGAAGATACTATATATTAAATACATTTAAACAAATTTCATAAGTTATACGCTCTTATATAAAATTATACTCCATCCATCTCACTATATATATATATACACACACACACACACACATGATCAATATTGATTTCTCGAAGTCCGAAATATATTCAAATTCGATAAAGCAATTAAGTTTTAGACATTACGGTTATGAAATTGTAAATTCTATATATAGTATTACTAATTATAAAATTTTTGTTTACAAAAGTTAAATAAATTAATTATGTTTATTTTAAATTTGAAAATGACTTTGACAGCCAAACGTATACTTGATTACTATTTAAATCATATGATCAATTTTTAATTTTTAAATTATCTCAAATTAATTTTAATCTCTATGCTATATTTTAAAATGAAAGAAGCATTATATATTATTAGTTGTCTTAACATAAATGAATAATAAATATTAATTAAAGTAAGACTGCTTTTAGGTTGAGGGACTGATTAAGAAGTTAGGGTTGTCTAATCTCACAGTTCTAAAGAGGCAAATTATATAGCTTATCAAAAATTATGTTATATATATATATATATGCACGCAAACACACACATACTTCGACGAATGATAAATGAGCAGTGATCATTACATAAAAGTTGTCTAATTTACTTAAATAGTATATTGATAAATTACACAATTTATTAATATTTTTTGTAAATAAATTAAACGACTTTTTAAATTTCTAGTTACTGGCAATCAATTGAAATGAGGATTATTGTTTAGATGGCCGGATGCAGTACTGTCATAGTCATCTTTTTAGTGTACCTTCTCATTTATTACTCCTCCCCTTTGTCTTTTCCCTTCATTCCTTCACCATCCACTAGTGACTAAATGCTCTTTGCCTCCCTAGCCTCCCATCAATTAATTCATTCTCTCTCCCCCCACACCCCCATTGCCTTTTGCTACTGATCATCATCAATTTCAAGCTACTGCTCTTTGCCTCTCTCTTTCTTTCTCTCTCCAATTAATTATTAGGGTTTATTTTCTCCTTTTAAGGGGCTCATCTCCAGTAACTCCTTGAAGCTATCTAGCTAACTTCTTTAATGACCTATGAGGAAACAAAGCAACTGCATATACTGAACTTATAAAGAGCTAGCTAGCACCCACACTAAGGAAAGGAAAAAGGTATTTGTCTTTTTGTTAATAGATCTCTCCTAGCTGATTATCAAAGAAACCTAGCTCAATCCAACTAATAGATCACAAAGAGGTAAGTAAGCTCATGAAGTTTCTTTATTGCTTTTTGTATCCAAAATTTTCTCGTCTGTCTTTTGCAAGTAATTCCTTAATTAATTGGAAAGGTAGAGACTAAATTAAGGGATACTATAGATATGCATGTGAGTACATACATACATGTACAGTTTCTGATCTAGGGTTTTCCTGTATATACATATGCGTTTAATTTGTGTGTGTGAATTAATTGTTGAACAGCATATGCATGTTTTATATATGCCATTTAATTCGACCTCTTGCAGTGAAAAACACGATTATGGTCAGGTGATTGCGGTACTAGTCAGATCCCCTAGCTAGATTCATTCATCACCTGCAGGTTTCAGAAGGATATCAATTTATGATATCATTAATTACTTTATAACAACTGATCATAGATGCAGCAGAAACTAAATCTTCCAAATCTAGCACTCTGAATACGAGCAGAGACTAGTCATGTCAGATCGATCGATATATTGTTAATTATCAGAAGAAAAAGACAAATTATCCTTACAAATCAAAGAAAACATGAAAGATCTAAGAAGGTCGGAAGATAGAAATTAATCGAGTTCAAGAGACAGTAGTACTACCATTGTATATATGGTATAATTTAATTAAACTAGCTAGTAGTAGTGACAACTATATATTCTCCAAATTAAAGCCGTATGTATAGCTGATGAATGGTCTTGCGTGTGTATGTGTGTCGCACACAGAGAGAGTTGATCCAGGGGTTAGGAGATACGCATGAGTTAGGTACATATAGGTAACTCATTACATATAATAAATTAGGTTAATTTGATCCACACTATTATATATGGTAATGTCCGTTTGATGAATTAAGTAAACTTACACAAAATAAAAATAAAAATCATAAGCTAGGTTAAGCAGAGGATAAGCAAAGAATTATGTCGACCGGAAGATCTACAGTTAACATCAGATGCCATCTGGGTTAAGAGTGTCCAAAGATATTTTGCACTGAGTGAGAGTAACAGAATGTAGTGCAAACAACTTTTAAAACTCTTAAATCCCGAAAGTTAGATGATTTATAATGCTAGCTACATATGTATAATTCTCCTAAGAATATATATATGGAAAGAAATATACTCTCGTGATAATGTAGAGCTGAATTATATGATAATTAAGTTTCAATGAAAAAAAATAAAAATAAATATGGCATTTAAAAAAGAACAAAAATTAACTAATCAATATATATATATATATATATATATATTACTAGCTCCAATATTAATTAAATAAAAGTAATGGGCTGGGGATTGACTGACTTGGTTTAATTTCTGATGGCAGGTAGGTGCGCGCAGTTGAAAGGAAGGAATATATATATAAATGGCTTCATCCAACTCCTCTTACAACTCCCCTTGTGCTGCCTGCAAGTTCTTGAGAAGAAAATGCATGCCAGGTTGCATATTCGCGCCATATTTCCCACCAGAGGAACCCCAAAAATTCGCAAATGTTCACAAGATATTCGGAGCAAGCAACGTGACGAAGCTACTGAATGAACTCCTCCCCCATCAGAGAGAGGATGCAGTGAACTCCCTTGCCTACGAGGCGGAGGCACGGGTGAGGGATCCAGTGTACGGTTGTGTTGGTGCCATTTCTTTTCTCCAAAGACAAGTTGAGAGGCTTCAAAAGGAACTTGACGACGCTAATGCCGACTTGATTCGTTACGGCGGCTACGCGGCCACCTGCTGCAACGTCTCTGATCCTCATCGCCAGATCATCGGTAGGCCGGTTGATCATTTGAATATTACAAGGAATATTAGTGAAGGAATTTTCTATCAAACACCGCCACCTTCTACTAATTTCTCCTATCCTAATTATCCTCTTCCATGGAATTCTACTTCTTTTGACAACCCTTCTGCCGAGGATAACAATGGAGGAGGAGGAGGAGCTGGAGGGGGAGGAATTTGAAGGACTACTACATCTTATATATTAAAACCCATTTAGGGTTTGTGAGAGTGTGTGTGTGGCCATGGGGAATCATATTTATATATATAACCTGCATAAGCTATATAGCTCTCATATTGATAGCTATATATATTTAGTTGTGGTTGTAGCTAACGAGGTATTATGATCTACTGTCACATGGACTCTTCTAGCTAGCTAGACCCCCAAGTCCGTCCTATATATATAGCTTGTTTTTATATATATAATATGATTGAATTCGGAGACCTAACCAGCTCGCTCGCTCGGGCAGGCTCTATCTAGGGCATGCTACTTAAAGTCTGTGGCTAGCTAGCTAGCTATATCTTATTTCATATGAAGGTCCATGTGAAGCTCCTATTCTCTAATTCTCATACTTAAGATTTGAATTAATAAACGATGATGTTTTTTAATTGGTTACTTAATTCTTTGTAATGTAATTAAGGAGCTGGGATTCATTCGCTATATATATGCATATGCATGTACGTATATTGTTACTTTAATTTATTCTTAATTCAGGACCGCTATATATATATATATATATATATATATATATATATATATATATATATATATATATATGCTTCGTTTGATTTCTCTCATCAATTAGTTGAGTTGGTTTTATAGCCCTTGATTCCGAAGGACCCATTTAAAAGAAAGTCAGCTGTGGTTAATTAAATAAAGTCCACCGTGCAAAGTACTTATACAGATTCTTCACAATGCATGCATTGTATATGATAAAATAAGACGGAATTAAAGTTGAGATGAATTGAAAATAACGCATACCATTGTCAAAGTCTTCATATATACATATGATGAAGGCATATGAGAATAAAAGATAAAGCGGCCTTTAATTTGCTCCAACTTAAAAGTCTGCTAGTTAACAATATATATATATAGGCCGGATCAGGAGCAAACTGGTTTTTAGCGACGATTTTTCCGTCACCTATACAATAGGCGACAGTTTTATATATATATATATTTCTAATTTTTTTTTCTTAATTCCTAGCTGTAATGAAATACTATGTGCGTGCCTTATGTGAACCTAACCTAACCTTCTGTATTTAACTTTTGAAAAGAATTATTTGTGCGGCTAGCTTGTGAATCTCAACTTTACCCAACATGAGGTTGTGTATATAATATTAAATTATCTAGAAGTGTGTGTGTGTACATATATATATATATATATATATTGAGAAACATTTCTCACTCTTATTGCATCCAGAAGGCTTCAATTCTATCAATAAGTTTCTTTGTATATCTCTTCAAAGCTAGGAAGGGTCGTCTTTGATCAGCTTTTCCATAATATTACAAACCCATACATACTTCCCGGTCTACTGACAAAGCACTAGCAGCGTACCTCTCCCTCTCTCTCTATTAGAACGTAATAAACAAATTTCAAATAAATATTGTTAATTTTCTGTGTGTATTCTCTGAAACTGAATTAGGTTTAGGGTTCACTATTAGAATTGGAATTTTTGTCTCTTCTCCTGGACAGCTGGACAAAAGGGTATACCTCATATGTATATATATATATATATATATATATATATATATACACACACACACACACACACACACACACACACTTAAGTTTAAAATTTAAAATATACATTCTGAGAGATGATGTAAACTAAATGGAGTGATATCTTTCTTTAAAAAAAAGGAATATTAAGATTTTTATGTTATTTCAAGAATGTTTTCTAATAATTATTTAAGTCAATATATATCTAATGCGAAAAAGAAGGTATTCAAAAAAAGTACAAGGATATATGTATAATTGTGTAAAACACCAAACCTTAAACTCTAAAAGAAAAAAAATTACCAAAAGAGTATGTCGTCTCTAGTTTGCAACTCTAATTTGTTGCTGGAGGGAATATATTGGTTAGCATCTTTGTGCAAGTTTAAATAGAGGGTCTCATATTAAATTTTTTGAAAGTTAATTGTTTTCTAATTAAAGATATTATTACATTGGTCGTACACTATCCTAAACTGTCTTAAACATTCATTACGTATAGAGTATTCATATTTTCGCAAATAAAATGTGAGACCATCTACTATTCATTTGAGAAAAATTTTGTCGAACTATCATTTTTGTTTATAAAAATAAACATGTACATGTATTTAAGACAATTTCATATTTAAAATTCCTAAATTCATTCATCCATTTATTCATTGTATGTCTACTTAACAAATCTGAATATATATATATAGAGAGATTGATTCATAACTAACATTGTAAACTTAAGATTATTCTTATAACAGATCGTGATCGTCCGATCGCAAATCTAACGATGAAAATTATGACCCGACCGCACTTTAGTTTGGGAGAGTCTGCAAAACCAAAGCGCGGACTCAAAAGACCCGAAAATGTCCTCAAGGATTTGCACTTTAGTATTTTGGACGGTGAGTTTAAATATATTTTTCGTAATGGTATTTTTGTAATTACTCTTATCCGCAGTTTAATATTGCAGACGACTAAAAGCTTCTCTTCGTTCAGCCGACAAAAATGTAATTCCCTCTCCCAACCGCATTATTATATGGCGGACTGAGAGCAGTTAATACAAAGTCTCAATCTCTTTTATATTTTATGTGTAAGCTTCATGTAAGTTAACTCTATACAATAACTTTCATTAGAAGTGGCAGGTGCTTGGATATTAACAAGTGATCAACTTTATTCGATAACATCATCACATGTTGACAGGAGTTTTCTATTTTCATCTAAAGAATTACTCTTCTTAGATACTGCGAACGACTAAGATCACAATCTGTTAAATATACAGAGGCATATATTTACAGTCTATTATTGTAGAACAAAATGCACACATAAATTAACTATTTATCATGTATGTGTATACAAGGAGGATCTGAAAATGCAAGCAACATAAAGTTTCAAGATATTAACATGCACTTACCATCCAATGCGGATTCTCATTACAAAAATAGAAAATCATTATTCTATTATACACGAGTTCTCCCCTACAACATTCACAATAATTACGGCCTTCATTTCATAAGTTCGGGACCTCTGATCTCCTATATGACACTGATGGGTATCATCTGTTTCACCCTTTAGTCTCTCTCTCTATACATATATTTACGCACACATAAAGATAAACTTCTGGGTTATTTTTTGAACCCAATATCATACTTCATATGAAATCTGTGAGATCCAATTTCCTTCTTAAAACTTAATTGCAGAAGTTGAATTCAAATTTTAAGTTACAAGAACCCAATTAAAACATTTTGTAGAACTAAATCAAAACCCAATATATTTAACAGATCGTGATCTTAGTTGTCCGTAATATTAAATTGCGAATGAGAGTAATTATAAAAATACCATTACTGAAAATATATTTAAACTCACTGTTCGCACTACTAAAGTGCGGATCCTTGAGAGCATTTTGGTCACTTTTGAGTCCGCACTTTAGTTATACGGATTCCCCCAAACTAAAATACGGACGGGTGATAATTTTTACCGTTAAATTTATGATTAAACGGTCACGATCTGTTGTAAAAATAATTTTAAATTTATCAGATCAGTTCCATATATATATATATATGTTTGCACACGGATACATACATAAAAGTGGTAGTGATAGAGTGTAGCAGTACAAAGGTTCGATAATGAGCAGGAGACAATCTCTCGGACTGGATCCCTACTTTTTTTAAAAAAAAATTATACTACAATAAGCTAGTACGTACGTACTACAATATGATCTGACTGGCCCTGGCCCTGGCCCTGGTCCTGCTGTGCAGACGTACTGCAGTTAAAGTGAGGGTCGCGTCCATACTTCCCCGATTCATCGTTTTCTCGATCGATCGATCAGTCTCAGTCTCAGGCACACACACACACGCACACACACACACAGATATAAATATATACAGAAGTCTATCTATATTTTCCTCTTCGAGATTAGCAAAGAATCGCGATATATATATATATATATACACACACACACAGATACATGAGATTCATGGATCTCAGTCGGAATTATACAAGTATCTCTCTCTGGGATCTCGTCCCCCACCAATTTCTGTCACCACAGTACCTTCCGACAACCACAACTTTTTACTTTTATATATATATCTTTTCCCACTCTCTCTTATAGTCTTATCTCTCTACCTCTCCTAATGTTTTTTTAGTGCGTTGAATAAGCATACCATAGTTGTAGAAGATTGTATATTTGAGTATATAACTATCATATTTTAAGTGTGCATATATAGGCACATTTCATCTATTTATTATATATTGAGCCACAAGTATAAATAGTTGTATTAGTTTATCACTTCAAAATTAAAGATCATACAATTTTATTTTATATTTTTTGACTTTTTATGTCAATATACAAAACTCTAAAAGTTAAAAATTGATATGATTTTACTTGAATTTAGTAAAAATAATTCTTTGACCTTCGTCAGATTTTTTGGAAAATATAATTACTTTTCCAAATTATCCATAAGTATCAAATTAATACCAACAATTGGATCTCTTTCATCTTTTATTGGCTACTTAAGGCTGTTTTGTTAGGCTTAGGGCTGTAAATGGTAATCGGAAAATTCGTATTCGTCCGCATTCGTATTCGAAAAAAAACGGATATTATTCATATTCGAAAAAAAACGGATATATCCGTATTCGGTTTAAAGGTATCCGCAAAAAACGGATACGAATACGGATATAGGCGCATTCGTATTCGTTTAACATCCGACCGTAAATATATCCGGCAGATAGCGGATATCCGAATTCGAATCCGTATCCGGAATTCGTATCTAAATAACTTATATATATATATATATATATATATATTAATTATTATATAATAAGTAAAATAATATTTTTAAGTGGCATTCCTTATATAATAAATAAATATTCACACACAATGCGCTAGTCTATGTAAATTGTAATCTATGTATTGAGGATAAATTATAAATAAAAGTCTCAATAAATATATTATTAAAGTTTTAGTCAAGTATTTGAGAAAAAATAATTAAATATTTAATGTAAACTTTTGAATCGAATTATAAATTATAAATATTCATACACACTATAGTATTACTCTACACACATAAAATAGACATCTACTTATTAATGGACATCTAAATATTAATGAGTAGAACATTCATTTTGAAATTTAGGATTTCAAAAATGATAAAAACTTATTTGAATTGTAATTTAGAACATTGATTATTGTATTTAACTATTTATTAAAAATAAATAAATTAACATTCATTCATTAATAAAATATATACTTTAAAAATCATTACTTTTTTTTCTTATTCTAGTTATAGTTAGGACTGTAAATGGTAACCGAAAAATTCGTATTCGTCCGTATCCGTATTCGAGAAAAAGCGGATATTATTCGTATTCAGAAAAAAGCGGATATTATCCGTATTCGATTTAAAGGTATCCGCAAATAAACGGATATGAATACTACTGTATCCGGATCCGTATATATCCGTTTACACCCCTGCCTAGGCTTTTAAAAAAAGGTAATTTAATTTGAATACAAGGAAGGGTATTGTAGGTATTTTACACCAAGTTTAATTCCTTACTTGAAGTACTAATAGTTTTCTCAGTTCATGTGCATGCTTTAAAATTTAAGTGAGCTTATATCAAATTAATATGAATTTATAATTCTGAACATTAATTAAAAAAAATTAAATTGCATATCTAATTTTGAACTAAAAAAAATACCCTAGTCAAGCATAATCCAGGTCAAGCTGAGTATTGCAGTTGATATATATATATATATATATAAACCTCTACCCCCAAGAATTCATGCAATATTGAAAATACCAAAACTAAATACGCAGGACTTGATTCTTCTACGATAGTAATTTGGAATTTTAATGATTCTAACTATCTCATTTATGATACTCATTTATTTTAGTCAGTAGTAGTAGTAGTATTTGTTTGTAATGAGTTTATTGCTAGTGTGAAACTTTGTCTTTAATTTTCCTCCTTCCATCTTAGATTTGATTTGGGGAGGATTTTTTTAATTTTGGAGAAACTTCCCTTAGATTATTTTGTGCTTTAATAATTTCTCCCTTATTGCGAAGTTTATTTTACCCTTTTGTAAGATTTGTTTTCTCCATGATATGAATAATTTTTTTCTTTTTATGAGAAGATTTTATTACCACCTTTTGTGCGACTTTGCTTTCTTCATTTAGAAGGAATTTTTTTTTTCGTTCAGAAGAATTTTTTCGGTACACATTGTTGAAAATAGATTGTTCATATTCAGATGTGGTGTTATCATGGGGGTTTGTTCTTCCATTAGTCTATCAAAAAACTGCTCAAATATGCATATTTTGTTATTAGTTTTGGAATATGACTTTTTTTTAGTGTCCGTTAGTTGTTGATACGATGACCATTTAATTTCTTGATTATCTATTATATTGTTTGGGAGAATTATCCGTTTAATTTTTTATATTGTAATCTTTTCATCTTTTATAATAGATTTCAATAGTTGGTTGGACTGTTTGACAGGGGAAAAAAATAATTTCTAGTCTTTTCAATTAAAATGAATTATGAAAATAAGCTTATATAAATTATAATTAATAATTTTAAATTTTATAATTTCACGATTAATTCCAAAAGGTAAAAATGAAATTATGTCTTTTGGAACTGAGATAGTATATTAAACTCATTGTGCTCGACCCTAAAATCATGCATTTCATTACTGTATTATATATATATATATGATATATATATATATATGTATATGATATATATACGATGGTAACTGGTAAGGGAGAGGAGAGATAAAAAGTGGTAAGTATAGAGCAATTAGCATCGGGGTGCAATAAAGAGTGTATGTAATTTAACTGTTGGTGAGTGGGAAGACTAAGAGAGAGAAATTAAAGTACTCATCTCCCCAATCCATCATTCATTCATTCATCTGTCTGTCTCTACTCTACTGTATTCAACTCTGTTCTGTTAGACGTGGAAAAGAAGCAAAGAAGAGGTGAAATTTTTGGCTTTAATTTGGCAGCTGCTGCACGAGCAACTGCAGAATTTTTAATTTTAAAGACAAAGACAGACAGATAGATACACACCATCGGGGAATAAGGGTACTGTCCCCACCACAAACACCAACATCGATTTCTTATACATCTTTCTATATCTATATCTATATATATCTATATATATATATATATATAATTGGTTATAGGCTTACTTATAGCCACCGGTAGGCTTATAGCCACCGGTCTGTCAAATAATTAAGTGAACGACTTTTATAATTAATTATTTTCGATTCAATTGTTTGTTTGACAAACTATTAGCTACAAGCAATATTGACGTGCGTCATGTGACATATATATATATACTAGCTGTGTACCCGTGCCTTCAGCACTATTTGGACGGTAGGATGGCGGCGAGGCGGTGATGAGGATCAGTTGATTTGGAGAAGATGGAAGAGTGGGGAAGGGGAAGAAACTAAAAGCGGAAGAAGAAGAGGAGGAGGAAATATGAAGACATACGGACGGAAGGTAGCGAAGGGTGGGATTTATCCCAAAAATTTAACGGTTTAGATGATTTTTGGGAGTGGGCGGGAAAACAAATTTTTTTAAATTCGTTTGTATTTTGTTATATATATATATATATATATATATATATATATATATATATGTGTGTGTGTGTGTGTTCTCTCCCTTAGATTTCTCTCTTGGCTTCCTGATAAAATTGATTGCAAGTCACTCGAATTTGCTTTCTCAGTTTGGATGTTCTGATATATATATATATATATATATATATATATATATATGTATGTGTATGTGTGTGTACGTATTCTTGTTTCAACAAAATATGAATGATCAATCCATTTTAATAATACATATATACTCTAGTAGCTAGCTAGCTACTGTTAATCCTGGATCAATTAATATTATCGTGTTAAAGCACAACAAAAGAAGCTAATTAATATATAGTCGCATCGCAGATAGTGTATGTTTTAATTTTGAGAGCGGCGGGCCCTAGCCTCCTTGGTTTCTCATGAAACCCTCACCGCTACTTCTTTCCCGTCTTAGGATAGAATAAACATTTTTCTACACGCCTTAAAATTCAATAACAAATGCTCCTATTCTGACTAGATTCATTCATATTTCTTGTACAGGTAACTACGTACATTAGGGGTTTTCAAAAAAAATATTATTTTTTATTTAAAATATGTCTCAAATAATGTGACACTAATTAAATTTAAAACAAAATATACAAAGTCTTTTTTTTAAATGCTAGTTTATATATATATATATATATATATATACACACACACACACACAAATATACTTGGAATTAAGTCTCTTAATTTGCTATAATTGATTATTATATGCATTGGACATCTTTATATTTAGCCGAAAAATCTAACAAATAGGGTTCATTCTTGTTATGACTTCAAATTTAATACACTAATAATATGTGTAAGAAGTATTTGGATCATACCATATCGTTAATTTGTATTTATACCGACAAGGGCATGAAATTTTAATTTTGAATATATATTTATATGTATAAATTCAAAGTGTACATTCAAAGATATACAAACGTAAAATAGTAGTAAAAAACGAAAAAGAAAGTGTGATAAAAGAGAAAAGAGAAAAATATTTTACTATCATTTATTTTTATGTGTCTTTAGATGTACGCGTTGATTGTATACATACAGATATACTTTTTAATTTTATAATTATTATTAGATATGTGGAAAGCTAATCACAAGTTAAAAAGTGCACACACTTATTAAACAAATATTTGGCATCAATTATTTTTCACATCCCCACGTATTACTTGGTTTGTTATTACACTTAACACTGTACCTACCAATACAACTTTTTTGGTAAGTCATATTCCAAAATCCATGATCTTCTCCGCTAATTAATCAATAATATTATTAGATCCATCGCTTTTGATTGTTTTCATTTTATTTTTCTATAATTCCTTTTAAATGAATTATTGGTATGCGTGCACGCATATATATATATATATATACGATATGGTTCAAGAGCAGACCTTTAGCAGTGGTTTTTCCGTCGCCTATACAATAGGCGACAGATTTTTTAATATAAAAACCGTCGCCTATTGTATAGGCGACGGAAAAACCATCGCTAAAGACCGATCTGCTAACAGACCGATCTGCTCTTGAACCGCTCCGGGTATATATATATCCTATGAAAATAATTCTTTTTAGTTGATTGATTACCAATGATGATGGTCATGATAACTACCATGATCTAAGCATTTTCTTGCTACTATAATAGAGAGAGAATATTATAGTACAAACTTGAAAGGCAATAAAGCTTAAAAGCTATATATGTAGCGGATTACACTTTATTCATATACAACTTTGATCAAGAGCAACGGCCAAGTCTGATCCTAATTTCTTATCTTATAATGATCATATGCTAATCTTCACAAAAAGAAAATCATATTTTCCATTGTTCTAAATACTTGTACTTTAATTTGAAGACCAAAAAAGAATAAATAAAATTTTAAAAGATAAGAACTTTAATGTGAGACTAGTGCGAATCACATGCAACAATCATACTTATATATGCAAAAAGGCATTCCATTTGGCATTTGACCAATATGATTGTCACCGTTGATTGTTACATTGCTTGTTAGAAAATAAAATCAAACCAATTTATATGGTGTATCTGATTTTATTTTTTTTATTTTCTAACTAATCCTTTTAAAGAGGGGCTCTTAATTAAGCCTATTTGGGTGTGTATATATATATATATACACACACACACCCCACAACAATGGAAATCCAAATTGAGATGGCTATACCAACTGAACTAACTGACATACAAAGGCAAACATCTTATTACTCTTTAACTTCTACGGTTTTTGTTTGTTTTTTTTTTTTTTTTTTATAATCAGCAAAAAAATATTTTATATAATGACTGGGAATGACCAAAAAATACTTGATCAAACCATCCCCATCACCATCAATACATTGATATCCTACTTTAACTTCTATAGATAACTCAGGCCGGGGGGAAAGTGGGATCCTAGAAAAGGCCTAATCATAATTTGGGCCCTTATCTACTGGAGTGGGATGGAGCTATTCCCGTTATTAACTTCCAGTAGGTTCGCCCAATGGACTGTATAACAGATTAAATATTGCAGCGCCAGTCAGAACTGAGCTCATAAAAAACAGCTTACTCCCTCCGTCCCAAATTAATTACTTTTCTAGGACTTTTTAAAGTCAAATTGACTATTTTTAAAATTAATAATTAAACATATATAAATATATTTCTAAAATTATAAAAATTGAAATTAGTAATAAATTGTATATACTTTCTTTTGGTTATAATATCTTTACCTATATGTTAGCAAAAATAGTAAAAAAAAATAGTCAATTTGACTTTAAAAAGTCTTAGAAATGTAATTAATTTGGGACGGAGGGAATATTAAATTGCATGGCCTCAACACCTGATTGTCATGATAGACGTCCGTAATTCAAAACCAATAGAAAGGCGGACGAGCCCATACCAAACCATTTGCCAAAAACTTCCACAGATGGCCTATCATATAAATATACTCCTTACTTAGGCCCGGTTCAATTTGCTGGCGTAATCACATTAATTGCAATGCAGATACATTTGCCGAGTTGTGTGGCTGACGAAAATTCATTTGCCTTCATATATATATATATATATATATATATATATCCTTGTTACTCCCAACAAATGCAAGCGTGACATAATTTGAAAAACTTGATTCGTTAATTTGTTTTTGTATTGCTGATACTCAAAAACTCATCAAGAGGGTTAGAGTTATAAATAAGAAACTTTTAATTTGTAAGTTACCTATGAGCATGTACTAGTTAACGCCAGCTTTCTCCATTGCATAAGGAACTAATTGAACCTAATCATATCACAATTAATTCATTAGTTATAGGGCAGGCAGTTATTTCTCTAGCCTAGGAGTATAATTTTATTACCACTACATTGAATTTAGACTTCAGTAGTGGAATTTAAAATTTTATGAGATCACGTTTATTCATTATGTACACTATATTCTAACCTTATTCTTGGCTTTAGATTTTTTAAAATTAAGTGTAGTAGTTATATTTATCTTAGTTGAGATATATTTATTTATTTAAAATATTGTTTTTCTTTCTTGTTATTTTTCCTTTTCTTCTGTGTTTTTTAAGTTTTTAAAAAGAGCCTTTTTTTTTAAAGAAAATTAGTTATTCAAGAATATATTAATTAGTCATTATAAATTACTCCAAGTAAACTCTATAACGACCAAAGACTCAAATGACATAATAAACTTAAAATGCTTGTTCGTTTGTCTATATTGGGAGTGCATTATTGTACGTTTGTAAGTTTCAAATATAACACACTTTAAGATTTTAGTTATTTAACAATAATTTATTTAACTCATGTAATGTATCAAAAATACAATCACTAAAAATGCACAACACGCAAATAACCAACCAACGCTCACGCGCGGCTGTGTGGTGTATCGAACTGCAATTGGGGTTAAATACAGTTTTCTCCATTCTACCAGGGGTCGGTTTACAAATACATCACCGGACTGATTTTTTTTACAATCGAGTCAGTGAACTACAAAAATTTGTCAAATCGTTACAAAATCCGTTAAATGAGTTGACTTTTAACAGAAGCCTTGCATGTGACTTGCACATGTGAGAGAGAAATTAATTTTTTTAAACATTTGTCTATATAATTTGCTAAGGTGGAAAACTAATAATATTTTAATACTAAAATTAACTAAATTTTGGTTAAACCAAAATAAAAGTTTTAGATTTCTAATACCAAATAGCATAATC
The DNA here is from genome assembly GCA_034770075.1 of Aralia elata. NCBI lineage: Eukaryota > Viridiplantae > Streptophyta > Magnoliopsida > Apiales > Araliaceae > Aralia > Aralia elata. The sequence continues at coordinate 4,974,165 of CM068378.1, forward strand.
AAACAAAAAAATAACTTTCTCTCTCCTCATTCTTACTTCATCTTCTTCCTTTATCTGTTTAGTGAGAGAACACCATCATTATTCTCAAGATCCATCACTACCTAAATTAGTGAGAGAAACCCATTTTCACCCCTAAATTAGAGATAAATTCATTGCTTCTCACTCTAAAACGAAATTAGAGAAAAAGAACCTTCAATTTCTTTCTCATCATCCACCTAAACCGCTGCCGCCACAACCCTCCACCATTGCCGCCACCACTTCAAATCAGAATGGATCAATGGGTAAAATTTTAATGAGAACTTCTGCTCTTAGAATCATATAATTCAAGATATATAGATGTATTAGAACCACAACACCAACATGGAAGAGAAGCAAAAATAACACCCCTAAAAAGAAAACCAATCTTCTTCTCTACCCATCTTCACGATGACATATATTTTGAAGCAAAATCAATGATTGAAACTAGACCCATTACAATAAAATAAGTTTTCCACTTTCAAAACCTTATTTGCTAACCTAATTTTCAGAAATCGAATTCACTTCGCAATCAGCAATAACCCAATCAGATCCCCAATTTATAGAACTTATATCAAAACCAAACATACAAAAAAATTATAAATTAACATCACTACCCAACATATGAAAAGAAGAAATTCGATCAGCTGTTGATTCTTGGAGTTATGTAATTTCATCTTCTTCAGCTCATCAATCTCCTTTGGCTCATTCTTTTTGAACTGAAATTTTAAGAAAGAGTGAAGAAACAGAGGATGTTGTTTCAGGAAAAGATGTTGGGGCGCGTTTGGATTTGAGGCCAAGAATAATGGGTGATAATGATAGAGAAGAGGCTCTGTCGGTTGATTATAATCTTAATCGCTCTGTTTCTCCTCCACCCTGAAGTCAAGTCTGTGTTTTCTTTTTCTGTAAATTTCGTCCCACTGCTTCCCACCCTGAATCATGGATTTTTGTTTTCGTTTCTGTATTTGTTTTTGTTTTTTAGTGATTTGTTTTTCATTTATAAAATAATTAATTTATCTGATTTGGCTTCTTTTTATTTTTAATTTTATATTTAATCAAAGTAAGTAATGTAATATATTGCCACGTCAATTTTCTGTTAAATGGTTAACGGACACAGACTGTTCTATCACTTTTTGTAAATAATGTGTAGTTCAATGAATTGATTATAAAAAAATTCAGTTCAATGATGCATTTGTAAACCGAGATCGAGTACAATGGAGAAAAGTGTATTTAACCCAGTGCAATTGTGATATAAGTTCAAGACAGAGAAATGGGCAGTAAACCAAAAAAAACCCCTCCATCTCATAAAGAATAAAACTCCAGTTTTACCATGCAAAACTCTACACAAACATCTGTCACTATACATTTCCACGTGGCCACACCCTTCCTCTCTTTATATCTCCTCCTCTTCCACCACCGATCATCACTTCCACTGTCTCTCCTCATATATTCAATTACATTTTCTCTCTCTCTCTCTCTCTCTCTCTCTCTCTATCTCTTTCTCCATGGCTGATCCCTACTACCAACCCCAGCAGCAACACACCGGAGCCATGAAGAATCCCCATGAACAAACAGGTCCTTCCGCTTCAAAAATACTGGCTGTGGTCACCCTCTTCCCCCTCGGTGGCCTCCTTATGCTCCTCGCAGGTATCACTCTCACCGGAACCCTCATCGGTCTTTTCGTCACCACGCCGCTGTTTGTGATCTTCAGCCCGCTGCTTGTCCCGGCTGCCCTCACCATCGCCTTGGCCGTCACCGGCTTCTTGACCTCCGGAGCATTTGGGATCACTGCACTTTCTTCTCTCTCCTGGATCATCAACTACTTCCGGCAAGTGCGCGGTTCTGTACCGGAGCAGCTGGAGCACGCAAAGCGGCGCGTGGAGTACACCGCTGGTAATATGGGCCAGAGGGTGAAGGAGGCGGGCCAGAGGACCCAAGAAGCTACGACCAGGAGTTGAGTAGAGTAAATGGGCCTTTGTGCCGTAAGCTTTATGTATAAGATGGGCCGATGGGGCATCCGTTTATGTTTTATGTACTTTAGGTTGTTGGTGGTTTAGTTAATTAATTAATGAATGTTGCAGCTAGCACAATATTTATGCAATAAAAAGTGGGATGGTGTGATTGATGAAATTGTGCTACAGACACGGTATAATGTAGATTCTATTTGTACATGATTTTCATCTCTCTGTGTCCCTTGTTCTTGTTCTTAATTTGTTACTTTTGAAGAAAAATAATTTATAGCAATATATAAGTAGTAAGATTTCATTAATTAGTGTATAATAAATTAGTATTGTATTTGTAATTCATGCTGTTATAATTAAGTAATTGCATTGTGGTTTGAATATTTGTGTTGTAGGCAGGGCGGAAGGCAGCACTAGGCTGCATGAAAATTTAGATGAATGAGATTGTGATTCGAGAGTAACAAATTATATACACAAAATTTGTATTTATATTTGTATTTGTATTTGTATTTGTATTTGTATTTGTATTTGTATTTGTATTTGTATGTATTGTTGTGATTTGTGTCTGTTTCAGTTTCATGTGTTTTAGCATAGTGTTTCAGTTTCATGCCTTTACGACATAACTTTACTATTAAACTAAATAGTTAAAAAAAGTGCTTTCAAAAAAAAGATATAGTTAAAAAGTTTATTTAGGGATATATATATATATATATATATATATATATATGCCCTTAAATTTTGCTAATTGCGGATGAAACTCTTCATTATTTTACAAAATTAAAAGTGAAGGTGCAAAAGAAATATCAAATAATGAAAGGAGAAGAATTATTCACTCATGCCATTTCAAACAGCGCTACTCCCCAGGGCCGGTCGTGTCATGGACTACCCATAATCGTAAAAATATACTCTGAGAAGGAGATTTTGAGCTTTCTAAGTTGCGTATCATAATTACTACTTCCTTTTTAATTACGATGTATTAATTAATGAAAATTGAAGACAAATTTGAGACCTACAAGATATGTGGGCAAAACTTATTTTGTAGTAGTATAATTGTAATTATATACTAGTATTTTCGTAATATACTTGTTTTTCACTACTGTGAAGAAAGCCCAAAGGCCAGACAGAAATTCAGGCCCAGGAAAGATAAAGGTGCCTGTTTTGTTCCGTAGTCTGATTGACCTTTTGACTTTTTCCCTCCATTTGCACGTGGCAGGCAGTTCGTTCCTTTAAAACTTCATAAACAAAATGTGAGTTGTGTTGTGTGTGATTTAATTTCTGAATCTCTCTCTCTCTCTCATTTTTGAAGGGAAACAAACAAGCAATCTAACATTTGCCAACTCTTATTTTACTGATCCACCGGTAGAAATAAACTAAACTCTTTACAGATTAATTAATTAATGTCATATATCTTTAATTGCTGCAACCTCTCCTTTGTTAGTACTATTTCACATACCGTGATCTTGTTAATATTTGTTATGATTTGACAGACGGGGAAGACATTTATTTAGTTCTTCTTTTTCTTCTTCTTCATCATCATCATCAAATTCAATTCAATGGCGGGTGCCACGTCGGCGCTATTTATAATGGACATAAAGGGACAATGCTTAATTAGCCGCGATTACCGAGGGGATGTCTCTGCCGTTCAGGCCGAGCGCTTCTTCTCCAAGCTCCTCGATAAAGAGGTACTACTACTACTCCCTAACAACCTCCGAAAATAATAGTAATCCAATACTCCCTCCTTTTTCATTACTATAACACATACATTAAGAAATCTCTTTAATACTAATATTAGATAATTAACGTTGGTTTGCAATATTTAATTACTCCTCTTTCTCTCCCTCAATTACTCTATCTTGATGTGAGGTTTTTAGGGGCAAAGCAGGATTAGAATAGATTTTTTCTAAAACGTCATATATATTATGGGGAAAAAAATTCTTCTAAAACATCAAATCAACTATAGAATGGAAAGGGGGGAGTATTATGAACTGACTAAAGGGGAGAGGGGAGACAAAAGGATAATGAGTTCAAGCAATTAGAGAAGTTATCTTGTTTGAATGAAGGATAAAGAGGGTAGATAAATGAACAACATATCCTTTTATGTGCAGACAAAGATATTTAACATGTATCTACCATTTTTCCAACTTTGGACTTCGCAGCTTTGCTTGAATCTAAATTCTGTTATATATAGCAGAAGCCTTAACAACATCAAATAATCTACTGTGAGAGAGAATAATATATTCATGGGCTTCTCCTTTTAATAATTCAATTTTATCTGTCCAAGGGTGATGTAGAGTCTCATGGCCCAGTTGCCTATGACAATGGTGTTGCCTACATGTTTATACCGCACAACAATATTTACTTGATGACCGCTTCAAGGCAGAACTGCAATGCAGCTAGTCTTCTCCTCTTTCTGCATCGCTTAGTGAATGTAAGCACTCCCAGTCATCTAAATTCCTTAATTTGCTTCCTGTCTGCACTAGTATGGTGATAATAATTAAATAAATTGTATTGTATCTCTTTTTATACAGGTATTTAAATATTACTTTGAAGAGTTGGAAGAGGAATCGCTACGTGATAACTTTGTTGTTGTGGTAAGAAGTATGAGTATGTACAATAGAATCAAAATTTTAAACTGAAGACTCAAATATCGTCAAACTGATGCGTTGGAAATTTGGCAGTATGAACTACTTGATGAGATGATGGACTTCGGTTACCCTCAATATACAGAAGCCAATATTCTTAGCGAGTTTATCAAGACTGATGCTTATAGAATGGAACTTACACAGCGGCCTCCCATGGCTGTAACAAATGCGGTTTCTTGGCGTAGTGAGGGGATTGTTTACAAGAAAAATGAAGTATGTGTATCATCTGTAAATGTTATTTTGACTCGAGGGAAACATTTACAGCATCTTTTTCATTTTCAATCAGGTATTCCTGGATGTTGTGGAAAGTGTTAATTTATTAGTCAATAGTAGTGGCCAAATAATCCGGTCAGACGTTGTTGGGGCATTAAAGATGAGAACATACTTGAGGTGCTCGACTTATCTTCATACTATTCTTAACTCATTCAGAAGTCAATAAATATGATTATGTGATATTTAGTTATTTCCACTGCAAGTATGATCTATCTTCATGGTATATTTGAACTATAATGAGGATTCATGACTTAGATATGCTAGCTGAATTCTTTCTATAACAATAACTTATCTTTGCTAATAATATAATTTGAGTAACTACAGCTCATCTCATTACTAAAATATAAAGCCTTCCAACCATTTTAGCTGAACATCAGAAATCAGATGTAAACCAAAGACATAATGCAGAAGAAAAGTGTGTTTCATGCTTCAATAGAAGGAATGCGGTGAGCTTGATTATGCCCTCTGGTTTGTAGAATGTCTTGTGCCACTTGACTCATTTCTCTCTTACTTATAAGGAGAGTTGGCCTATGTTGTAGCTTGAATAGGAGGTAGATCATTGTAGCAATTGAATAAGATTGTTAACCAAAATATTTATTTGTAGACATTATCTTCTAGTGACATTCTCATTACAGTAAACCTATATGAGACTTGCCCTATGGATCTAGGTCATCACCTATTTGCTACTAGAGGCTTGACCTTAATGCGACTTGATCATTTAACTGGGCCTGGTTTATAACTAGCATGATTGATACTTGCTACCAATTCCGTACATAATGCTTGTATCTCTGATGCATGCACTGTCCCAGAAGAAAGGAAAAAATATATGCATGTAGACCATTTACATTTTGCTGAACTGCTCATCCCTTAGCATGCTTAGTGCTATGCTGTACGTCTTCTGTAGACTAAATAGAAGAATGCATGTGCATTCTTTCAGTAGTAGTCTTCTTGAAGATTCACATTGGAATTTAGTTGTTGAGACACTAGGTAAAAAATCATGAAAAGATTAGGTTGTATGGAAGGCTTCTACCAGAACTTTTTAGTAAATCAGGTGTATCCGCATATATTGTCTTTCGTTTAGCCTTTTAGGGAGGATCAAACATATTTATCTCTTGTAGTGGTATGCCCGAGTGCAAGCTTGGCCTTAATGATAGAGTTCTTTTGGAGGCTCAAGATCAAACAATAAAAGGAAAAGCCATCGATCTGGATGACATCAAATTTCATCAGTAAGTGTTGTCGATCAGTGCTTTTTGCCTTCTTGGAGTGTGCCATTAAATGTTATCTGAATTAAGACTGATGTTTTTATAGTTGCATGATGCTATAATATTTGAACTTTTGGGTTTGTGTTAGGTGCGTACGTTTGGCCCGATTTGAAAATGACCGCACAATATCTTTCATACCCCCTGATGGGTCATTTGATCTGATGACATATAGACTCAGTACTAAGGTGCACTTTATGTTCTATGCACCATATTATAGTACAATGCTGGTACTAACCATCTTATTGGTCAGGTGGACTAGGAATATATAATCAATATGTTTCCCTACCATGGGGACTGATTGAGCTCGCATTTAAATGTTTTTCATGTTTTTGTTTGCTTAATGCTCAATTCTGAGCTTCATTTGATCCTTTTTCTTTTTATACACTCTTAGGTGAAACCTCTTATTTGGTTGGAAGCTCGAGTTGAAAAGCATGCCAGAAGTCGGGTTGAGATCCTGGTAAAAGCACGGAGCCAGTTCAAGGAACGTAGGTGAATACCTTTTTTATTTTATAATGCCCGAGTATATCTTTGCCTTTGGAGATGATATGACACTACTACTGCTATAAGAAATTAGAGTCTTGAAGGATTACATGCATTACTTATAGAGATGAGATAATTAAAATACCCATCTGTACTTGAATGATGAACTCAGTTTATTTTAAAATATTTTTATATTTGATCATTTTAGGACTAAGAAAGAGATCAACATATTTTATTATGTATTGGCTCTTTTCTAAATAGACAAATAGTGGTGTCGAAATGCTATATAGTATCCACTGCAGTTAAAAAGGTGTCATGTTATGGTAGTTTCAAGTGATGGCTTGAGAAAGCCACTCGATTGCAGTGATCCTAGAAATTATTAGTGCAGGGCCATGTAGAATTTTTTTTCCTGTTTTAAGTTCCTACATTTTTTTTTGTGACAGTTCCGCGGTCAATGTTGTAATTGAGGTTCCTACGCCATCTGATGCTTCAAATCCTAAAATTAGGACATCGATGGGATCTGCCAAGTATGCTCCTGAAAAAGATGCATTGTTGTGGAAGATTAAATCTTTTCCTGGTAACAAGGTAGGGCTTGGCAAACTCAATGTGCTGCAGTCTTATTTGTGAAAGGATTTCTTATGTACTTCTATCCTCTTCTTCATCCAATATGTACAGGAATATATGTTAGGTGCAGAGTTTAGGCTTCCAAGTGTAACTTCTGAAGACGCAGCTCCTGATAAAAAAGCTCCTATAAGCTTGAAGTTTGAGATACCATATTTTACGGTATCAGGAATTCAGGTATGTGCATCTGGATGGCTATTTGCTGCAAGAGTTTTGCGGGTTCAGAAGGTGTTAACAGTTTAATGCATGATATGTTATGACTTCCCTTCAGATAGAATAACTGAGTGAATCCATGAAGCATATTTATCTCAATTAAACTAAAACAAGATAAGTAGATAAAACTGGTCGGTTTATAAGACAGATTCCAAAGTTAAGTGGACCCCTACTGCATCAATTAAAATTTAAGTTATACTACAGATAGGAATATAAAATGCAATAACTAAGATGTATTATGAAGTGTCCAAACATTTTGGATATGTTATTCAACTTTAAAATACCAATAAGACAAGTTTTTAACAGTTTATTAACGGGCTATATCATTACATTATTCCTTAATTATGCTCTCCTCTCCAATCTCTCCACTTCCAAGTTTCAACTCATGATTTCCCTCTATCCAGATTTTGGTACTTTATATATAGATACAGTTTAATTGTGTTATCTGGGGCTGTTTATTCTGTGTCGCACATGAAAATGAGGTCTTGTTAATCATAAAATATGTCGTATTCATTTTAGCGAATGGCAATGGTTGCTTGATAACCTAGAGATTAAAGTCTGTTGCCAATCTTTACATTTTTCAAACTCACATCGTGCAAGCAAAATTACATATTCTAACCATAGTGAGTGAAAGGATAGCCCTTCGCTATAATCTTACCTTGCAAGGAGAATTTGAAGAAAGAGCTTGACGCTGGATGATAGCATTATATCTCTCATTACGGATCCATCATATTTCCTTTTGTTCTTTTAAAAAATGCATTGACATACCAACTATACATTTTTTGGATATTGGAAACATGATTGGTTATTTCTGATGCACCTATATGGGAATATTGGGATTTGGCAGGTTCGTTATCTCAAAGTTATAGAGAAAAGTGGATATCAGCCGCTTCCATGGGTGAGATACATAACAATGGCTGGTGAGTATGAACTAAGACTAGTCTGAAAGGCAAATTTTTCCTGTTACAGCTTCCGGAACTTCCGTAACCTTGACATGTGCAATCAGGACTGCCATCTTATAGATATTCTTTCTCATGATCTGGTTTAAAATAGCTTCTTCGTTTTTCTTTTTGTAAGGGTTTAACAATATCTGCAAATACAAATAAAAGCAGAGCGAGTCTTCACTAAATACTTGTTTTTAGGGGGGGGGGGGGGGGGGGGGGGGGGGGGGGGGGGGGGGGGGAATTGGTTTTGTCTAGCAGGTTGTGGATGTATAGAAAGTGGTTTATGGTTCCTCTTGCTAAGTTGGAAAGTAAAGTTGTCTTTGATTATTAGTATCTTTTTATCGGGACTTTTGTAGTTCTGTTTTAGTAGTCTACATTTGAACAATCTGGTTTGGAGTTTTGCTTCCTCCGGTAAGGATATTCAGTAGATAGGCTGTTTAATTTTATTGTCAGATATAGTGGACCCTAATCAGAATCTAATGACAACCTGTTTTTATTCAAATGTATTATTAATGGACAAATCAAGACAGGTTTTACAGGCTGAGCAAAGATAAATTAAAACGGATGTTATTATGATGGGAAATGATTTAGTCATCTGAACAAAATACTTTGCAAACTGGCCATGCATTTTTACTATTGGAAAAAACAAATTGCCTGCTAGACACTCGTGTTAGATATTGTAAATTTACAAGCCCTACTCTCAATGAGCAAAGAAGCCTGATTCATTCTCTCAGCCAATTAATTTCTATCTGAAATTTAAACTTGATAAGAAAATATGTATGTGCAGTAATTTGTAATTTTTTATTTTTATTTTCTTTAGGTGCAAGCCACGTAGTCCTTCCTTATTCTACAAAAGGATAAAGAAAATTAAAATTAAAAAGACTTCAAATATACTCTCATTAAAAAGAAAAAAAAAATTCTAAAAAAATATTACTTTTTCGTATAAAAAGGTGCATGGAGTCTGGCGATGCCATTCACGTTTCCTCACTTTTAATGTACATACATAAAAAGCATAGTGCTACATATACTAAAGTCTTACTTGTAAATACTAATATGATATATACTATTATCATCTTTATAGTAATTTACTATAGAGGAATTTCAAAAGAAGAAGGGATTAACAAAATTGTGCACCTCTGTACATGAACACGTACAAACCAAACACAAAATCCCATCTCCCCCAAAAAACTAAACTACTATATCTCCTACAAACCTTAAGAAATTTCAAGAGTGGATACCGGACAATCTCTTCGTAAAGATGTTGAATTTTTCATCGCGATCTAACATACTGATCCTCACATATTTAGGGCTAACTCCAAAGTGCTTCCCACCTCTCGTCAGTATCTTGTGGCCACGAAGGAAACTTTCGCAGTCCTCTATTTCTCCTTCACATTTCAACCATGCAAAAGCTACGAAGGAGAAAAAGAAGGCAATTTTAAGTTTCTTTGATTACCTAATATAAAACCCAGTCTGATAATAAATCATATAAATTTGTTGTTACCGGGTTGTGGTTCGAAAGCTCGTCCACTGAATGTGCACATCCCAGATGGAAATTCAGGCAAACTGAAAAGTCCACTCTCATTCACTGCTGCTCTTAGTTCCTTCCACCTCTTTACCATCAGGCTATAACCATATTCAAAGAAGTTCTCACTCTCTTTTATGTTGCCAACATTGCTGTAGCCATCAGACACAGCTTGCAAAATCTTTGCTGCTCGAAGCTGTGAATCTTTGGACACGCCAATGGTGTTGATCTCTATAAATTTAGTCATCTTCTTAGCCATTTCTTGATCTTTGACCAGTGCCCACCTACAAGATAGAGATGACAGATATCAACTTTAACAAACTCATAATTATTTTTTAGCTTTGTTAACAAGCTATGTCACTAACAATAAACTAAACTATCATATAGAATAAAGTGACACTGGTGTTTTCACATCTGTATCAGATCGATTTATTTAGCAATAATGCAATTTTAATTACCCATCTCTTTTTGTAATAAACGTATAGTATTATGTTTGTTTACGCTGATGTTTAAAACCAATAGCATTATAATTAAACACCCAAGAGCCAAAATATGATGGTGTTTTTAACAATATCCATAGGGATAGGATAAGCAGCTTACCCAATGCGAGTCCCAGCATGACCAGTACTCTTAGAGACTGTGAAAAGCATTATATCATGGTCCGCAGGAAAAGATATTGGAGTATACTGAGGCCAGTAGTAAGCTAGATCGTGAACTAATATTCCTTTCTCTCTATTGACCACAGCTTGCCTCGTCGTGCCATCAGGATTGTTAGGGGAAGTCACAAGCTCAATGTACGGCTCATCTGTATTGAACTTGTATGCATCACCAGCCCATCTATAGAGCCCAGACTTAAGGTAGTCAGTCATTAATGGGTAGGACTGCAAGTAATTAGAGAGTCAGTGGTATTCCCTTACCAACAACATTTCTATACAAAGTTATTTGATCAATAGGAACACAATGGTGATACAAAAATAACATGAACAAGAGGTTCTTGTTAAAAAAGCATTAACAACCAGTAGCTAAATAATTTGTGGTAAAGACGGCAAGGGAGAGAAATAAGCCATGGCGAAGATAGGAAAAACGCGGCAAACTAAGAGGGGAAAAATACTAAAAAAATAGTTAAAAGAAACAAAGTTATAAGCTAAAAAACAGTTTTAAAAAGAAAACACTGAGCTCTAGATCAAATGGTATCAAATTCTCCTTTTCCATGGGACGCGGTCAGCATCTTGCAATCGTTATGGCTCTATTTCGGGCTTTAGGTTAGGTTCTATACCCCATCTATGTACCTACTAATAATAATTAATTTTGGTGCTCAAGGGAGATGCATATATAAAAAGGTAACAATTTTGTATCATTCAGATAAGCCAACATGTACTATTATATAATGCTCCTATAAATAGATAGGTCGGCATGTATTACTATATGATACTCTTTTGATAAAGGGAATTAAAAAGAACACAGATCTATAACTAGGCGACTACCTGTTCTGCCCTCCCACGATACAAGGTTAAATGAACACATGTGGGAAAAGGGACCACCATTTCTTAATAATAAAGTTGAGTTGACTTCAATTTTCTAGCAAGTGCATGGGTGAATCCAATGATTCCTATGTATACAAGATCTAAACGCACCATCAGATTCACCCAATTAATCAAGCATAATAAGAACTCACCGAATAGAATGGAGCAGCCGATACCACACTCATTGGCTCGGATGAATTGGTCTTAGAGAGGGCATAGAGTACGGCCTGATAGAGTTGTGAAGACCCTGTTCCAACTACAATGTAACGATCTTCAGTTGCGGCATTCCCAACCAAATTGTGCAACCTAATAACTGCACTGGCAAATTCTGGCTCCAAAAACCAGCAAAGGTTTCTGACATCAGAAAAATAACTCAAGTATTGCCCACCAGAGATCACAACGGTGGTTTTGTCCCCCATCTGCTGCCAATACCTCTCATACATTGTCGGATCGCCACTGTATGGAGTTGTATAGAAAATCAATAGCTTCAACATGATGTACACCTATCATAATAGAATCTCAAGAAATACAAAACTAAACTCTTTACATGTTTATTTATAATTGATATTTCCAATGAACCTCTTATGTTCACCATGGCCCAGACAAGCATGTCATATTTTGTCAATTTAGAGGGTCTGCTCTTGGCCAAATATTAAAGTAGTAAAGCACTTAAGATATCGCATGATTAAACATGTACAAAAGGTTAATTGCAAAAATAGAAAAATTAGTAACGGTACACTGTGACAACATTGTCAAAGGTTAACCAGTGGGTACTTGACAAATTTGCATGGCCAAGAAGATGGTCCATATTCTCAGTGGTCCTGTTCTTTGCCTTAGGTAGGTACATAATACATTAATACCACAAAATAAAGTAAAACTGTCACTTCATAAGATTCAATACTGGATGGAGGATATGTATGGAGGGCAGGAATTCTGGGTCCTCCTCTATCAGAATATCAAATGATTGGATTCATGACTGGTTAATATCAGATCTAGAATATGGGATCCTTGTCAATTTGTCATATAGTTAACTATAAAGTGACCTAAATGAGAGTTTATTCTTGGTGTATGCCATGCTTGGAACAAGTGAAAATATATTCAAAACAAAATAACTCTACTCAACTCTACCTAGGCCACTAGAGTATAGATAGGTTCACTTATGAAAGTCTCCCAATTGACAGAGAGGAGATCATAATTATCGACTATATATGGCCCGAACAAATAAATACAAGACCAATCTTCACCTAAACAAATACAGTGACCACATCTTTGTATGTCGATATGTCCAGCCATTATTGAGTTGGATTCTCGCAAGTGTGAAGTTGTACTTCATACTTTTTTAAGGGTCATAGATCCCAACATGTTCTAGTAAATCTTCTCACAAGACCCCCATAGCTCATGAGTCGGCATGCCAATTTTTTCCACCCTACCATAATGGGTCGGGTCAGGGTTTGAAGGCAATAAATAGGGTAGGACGCAAATGGGAAGAAAAGACGAGTATGAGAATTTAGGCAAAACAGTGTATCATCTCTTCACCTTTCTATTTGTGCTACATTAAGCCAAGCAGGTTTAAAGAATTGTGGGTGACGTGGGACGGGCATAGTTGGGCGGGGGAAAGAATTTTGTATGCGGGCTTGGGAAGGGTCCCGACCCATGCCATGCCCACCCGATTGTCACATATGATATAATCTGATAATGTTAGCTCTCATTTATTTTTTGTCTCAAATTTTATTTTAAATAATAAAACACTAACAAGATAAATGATACACGATGACATAGTTAATCAATAGAAATCTAATTGAACATACGAGTATTACATAATTTGGACACCAAGAACAAAAAATTTGAGACAAATTGGATTACTTAAAATTTTTAACTAACCTAAAAAGTGAAATGGACTAACATGGTGAACTAGCTCGCTTTAAAGATATATATTAAAAAAGAATATATATATATATATTAAATAAAAAGAGAGAAAGAAAAGAAAATATAGTTAATGAGTAGTTTGAGGTCCGCCCAGCAGGTACAAAAAAATGACTGATCCCATAGAGACCCATGCTGCATTTTACTAGTCTCGTATGTTTTGTCTTAAATTTGTGTTAAATGATACGATATTAAGTTGATAAATAATACATTATGACATAGTTAATAATCCGTAAAAATTTAAACTTGTTTTATGAGTTTTAAGAATAAACTATAAATATATAAAATAAATAAAAGAAATTATTATTTTCCCAAAGAAAAAATACCTCATTCACATAAAAAAGAAGTCTATTTATAATTCATGCAACAAAAAAAAAAATCTTTCAATTTCTTAAATAAAGCCGCTGCTAAATAAAAAAGAGAGAAAGAAATAAAATATAGTTAATGAGTTGTTTGAGGTCCGCCCAACAGGTACAAAAGAATAAATGATGGCTGGTGGTTAATGAGTATCGAGGCCACCCCCCACCCCACCCAACCATACATGCATACTACACCCATGGTGCATGTTAGTAGTGTCTAGCAGTAAAAAACTCAACACAACACAACCTAACCTAACCTCACCTCGGGAATAGTGACAACCCAGACATGAGGTACAAAAGGGGGATGGGATGGCTCTACTATCGTGCACCAATGATGGAGACAATTCACAACAAAGAAAAGACCTGTCATTGTCTTTCCAAAACCCTAGCGCATCTCTCTTCCATTAATGTGACCTATTTGAAGCAGTATAACACAACATTATAAAATATGAAGGAACACAGACGGGGAAAAGGGTAAAAACCATTCTTCACTTTTGTATATCAAATCTCTCCGCTTCATGTAATTTTCAAAACATATAATCCCCCTACACATCCCTCCCTCTCTTTTCCCCTTTTGCCCCTTTGGTAGGCATAAATAATCCTCCTCTATTTTAAAATTATATATATACCATTTTTTAAAATAAATATTTTAAATATACCTTTTAATATTAACTGCATGTAATTTTGATGACATAATAATATTCAATATACTTAAATTTGAATATTGTCAAGTTAAAGAATTTAATTTCATGTCATTTCGTAATATCACTCCCATCCAAAATAGAATATCATTATTAACTTTTTCAAATTAATTTAAAATATTTTTGAACTCAAAATTAACATAATTTTTTTTAATTTTAGTTAATAAAATTATAAATATTGTAAATTCTCTAAAAGGTATTACTAATTATAAATTTTATTATTTCATAATATCGAGGGAATCATCTCAATTTTAAATTCTAAAATATCTTAAATTGACTTTCAAAAGTCAATTATAACCTTACAATATACGGTGTATTTGTGAGTTTCAAAATGAAAAAAATATAATAAGGAGAATAGAAATCCCTTTTCCATACCAGGCTCAATAAAGAATTAAATGTAGAAAAGAGATCCTAAACTAAAAAAGAATCCATGACCCCTATTTAGCTTCTACAGCGATGAACTTTAAAGAAAAGAGCTATCAATGCTAATAATAATAAATATTTCATAAAAAAAGAAAAATAGATTTTTTAAATATCAAAGGTATCAAAAAATCTATGTCGACATAAAAATTAGACATGAGTATATTTAAATTTCACCTATTTGTATTTTTACCTCCAATAAAGGGTAAAAATACAAATATGTAAAATTCAAATACACTCATGTCTAATTTTTATGTCTAATTTTTATGTCCACATAGAAGCGCTACAATGATATAGGTGAGTTTTTAGAAGAGAGAAGGAAAAAGAGAGAGAGAGAGAGATTTTTTAAAATTTTCTCCCAAAAATAAAGGAAATTTACTAAACACTAAGACTACAAACTGAAATATCAAAATTACCTTTAATAATAATTTGATAATATATCATTTTAAGTTAAAATTCTCTTTCAAAACTCACAAACACAAACACAATGGGAAAAAAAATAAACTTACTATCCTTTACTCTCATTTCTCTCAAAAATTTCAAATATTTTTTTTTTTTTCCAAACTCACAAATACAGTGTTAGAAAGGAAGAAGTATAAAATTAATAATATATCTTTAATTTTTGAATATGTTAAAAGAAAATGAATCTCTCTTTTGAATAAGTATATTATTTTGTCAATGTTTTGTTGCAACATCAAAAATTAGAAATATCATGAAAATGAAAAAAATATGTGCACTAACTGTACACAAAAATAAAAATTATGTATTATTTATCAAAATAAAAATATATAAAATATTCAATTAAGTACAACTCATTATTTTCTTCTTTTTTTTATAGTGTGGGTACACAACACAACTTTTTGTGTATCCCCACCATTACTCAAATGAAAAAGTAGGTAAACTACCAATTTTTAAATTTTGTTTCCGAAGAGTGAGTATATTTTGTAACGTCATGGTAGGGTTATAATAATAATAATATTTAATAAATAATATTATGTGCATTAATTATATAAAAAATTTATGCAAAAAAAAAAGTAAAATTTATATATTATTTATCAATAAAATACATAAACATTCAATTATAAGTTTTATTTTTTATTTTTTTATTTTTTATAATATATATGTATATAACTTTTTGTATATAATTAATCGTAGTTAGCATTACTCTTATTTAATTAATCAAATCTAGTACATAATTTACCCATCATGTTTCCTCAGGTTAAATAATGAAAAAGTAAATGAATACTGGAAAGATAAATAAAAAAACAAGGGCACAGTAGAGAGTCGGAAAGAGTAAAAGGACTTACTGGTCAAGATTAATAATAACACCACCACCGTCCCCGCCAACAACCGTGGCTGAAAAAGAAGAAGAAGAATACGGGTTTGTCGTCGCTCTAACGTGCGCTTCCTTTCCTAAAGGATTATCCGCCATGATTGCTTCCTTCCCTGAATGATTATCCGAACCACCTGTATCTCTGTTTGTCTTTTGTTCGAAACAGATTAACCCACCATTACTAATACTAATAGTACTACTGTTTTCTTCAAATACAAGCCTGGCTATCAAACCCACATTCAAAGCCAAAGACAACATCAATAATGGCTTTAATGAAAACATTAACAAACCCCCCTTACTCCTCTTTTTCATACCTAGGCTAGGCTCCTCAATAACAGTACTGTTTTGTACGTGTGGGTTACTGATTTAATTAGGAGATACACAAATATTGAGGTTTATAACCAACAATTTGAATAAAGGAAGGAGAAACAACTATTGTTCCCGTAAATTGGTGGTAAGTGGGTTTAGTTACAGAATTAGCGGTTGAGATTCGGCAGCTAACTGATTGGAGTTGTTTGATTTGAAGGGTGAAGGCAAACCCCACATTGGCATTAGTTTTTTTTTTTCAGATGAAATAAAAGATGGGGGTAATCAGTAATGAGACCTCCTCCGACTGAGACTTTAATTGGCAGAAACCAAATCAAAATATGACGCCGACTATACGCTTTTCCCGGTAACGATTGCAGTTTTACGATAATACTGCCACTTACACAGATTCTCTGTCTCTTTCTCTCTCTACATGTATATGTATTAATGGGTGTCTATCAATAGATTAGATATATAGTGGAAGGAAGTTGCTATAAAAAAGAGGGAAGGGATAGCTCTGGTTATGTGTAGCGTAGTTGGGCTAGAAAACAAAAGCTGCTCAACCTTCTCTCTCTTTCTCTTTCTAGTATTTTACTCCCTCCCTCGAACGAGTACAATTTTTTTTCTCTAAAAATAAAAAATGAGATAAAGTAAATAAAATAAAGAGTAAATATATTATTAGGTATAATTTATTAGTATAAACAAATAAAAATATTTATTATTTTTATATAATTTTATAAAATCATTAAGAATAAATTTTAAAATTTTATTTTTTTATTTTTATTTTTTTTAATATGTGTATAAATTATATTTTATAAATTTTGTTGGAGACGAAGGAAATATTTATTTATTTATATTCTTCTTTTCCTATTTTATGTACCTTCTTTTCTAAACAATTTTTATTCTGGATCTTTATGGTCGTGGCGTTTCAGGTTTCTCTGTTGGAACTTTTTAGATAGCTAAGTATTAAATTAAATGAAATTAAATTAAAAGTTGAACATCATAATTTTGGTTGCTAAAACCTAAGATCATGTTTATTTACGGAGACTATAATCTCGGAAGTATATTCTTTCTATTACTATTAATTTTAAAATTAAATAATTTTAATTACATATTTATTGTTTATGAGATTATTCGGGAATAATTTAAAATAATTTCATGTTATGTTTGTTTTGTCTAAAATTATTTAAAATATTGGATAAAATTTACCGTTTAGACTATTATATCCTTACTACTAATAACAAATATATCATATTCTCATTAGTTTAAGTATAAATAAATAGGATAAGATATGTCGGTCTTTTTAAACAAAGTTAAAAGTTAATTTTGTCCATAAATTTTTAATTCCAAATGGTATGATTTATAATACTTAGTTGGACATAATATTAAATAGTCCTTCCTATCAAGTTATTCTATTATCCCGAAACTAATAGTATCAAGTTTATTTTTAAAAATAAATAAGAGACTTAAAATTAATAATTCAATCAATATAATTCTTACACACAAAAAAATATAACCTATGTTTTCCTCAGTACATCCACCGGGTAGTGTCCGCTAATGTATTACTATTATGATAATAATTAGTCACAAATTAAGACTTCTTACTATAAATTCATCTATATAAATAAAATGGCGGTACAAATTAAGTTTCTCATTTAACCTCTCAATTAAAATTCACCAACAATTAATATATATTAATATTAGGGTTAATGTATGGCACTTCGAAATTTAAAAAGTATAATATGCAATGCACATGATACCATACTACTTGAATTTTGTAAAAATAAAACAAAAAATTTGACTAATGTGTATATACTTTTTTCATGTAATATTAAATAAATGTTAAATTCCAGTACCATTAAATTTGAAACTTCATTTAGTTTTTTTATTCTTTAAACAATACCCTTATTTAGAAACGTATTTAATGAATAAGACTTTCATTTTGAAATGAAAGGTATCTTTTTGATGCCTATTAACTAATTATCAATTCATGTCAAAAAAATATATATATTATCAATTAATATAATATATTTTTCTCTTTTCTAAAAATGAGAAAGTAATATAAAATAATATAATATAATTATTTTTGTTCCGCTTTTTAAATCGATGGTGCACCGGTCCTTAAACCATTCTATATATGCTTGTTTATTTTATTTATATCGCTATATCTCATTGTATTATATATAATTTTAGAGTTGGTCAAATATATATATTTTTTATTTTTGCAAATTAAAAGTTAATTTATGAATATTTTTATATATAGTTGATATATATTAAAATTATAATAATATTAAAATTATAACAATGTTATCTTAATTTTAATTAAATATATATTCTTGTATTACTTGTTAATATTTCTTAAGCTATTTTAATGAATATTATTATAATATGTATTGTAAAAATATTAAACTAATTTAATAAAAAATTAAGTTAAAATCATTATTAATTTTTCATCCATACAAATCGGTGCAATACGATTCAAAATATAAACCAATCGGTATAATTTTGATACAGAAATTTTTTAAATCAATGTCAGTACAGTACGATACGGTTTGGATTTAAGATCTTTTAAGACCCGTATAATTTTAAATCACTGAATATTCAAAAGTGCATCTCACCGCACCATTCCATCCCTAGGGAGTACATGCTTGAGGAACTCTCTGCCTACCGTACCGTCAGTCTATAATACTATATAGGGAAGTGATAAATTCACACTCTTTTTTGTTATTTCCGCACGTAGGACCCATTAATTAACTATGGTGAGACAACTATAGTCAGTTAACAATAATACAAAATTCGTTTTCCCAAATTGCCCTCACATGTTTGAATATATTACAATAAACTTGTTGTACTCTAACTTCAAAAACAAATTACACTGACTTCAACAACAAATTACACACATCTAAACTAATTTGAATTGCTAGTTCATGACAAAATAAACTACATCAAATTACAGCAAACATCATCAAATAAACATCTTCTAATAAGCTTTAAATTCTACCAATGTTGGATAATCAAATTCATTTTCTTCAAAAGTCCAAATTGGCATCACGTAAATTTGTTGCATGTGCATCATCAGTCCAAATTTGGCACCAAAACTGTAGACATAGATGAACAAAATAGGAAAATAATGAATTAAAAATAAATTTATTTTTAAGGCATTCAAATTATATATAAACAAATTTCATTTGAATTACCTTTCAAATTTCATTCGAATGAGCTACAGTAAGGATACATCAGATAATCCATCACCTTGGTCAATACTGGAAAAAAAAATGAGTTAAAGAAAACTAAATAATATTATAGTAATAGTATTGTATGTAAACTAATATTACTTAATCAATCAAATTTATGAAGTTAGTAAAATAAAAACCTGAATTGAGTACAAAGTGAAGTGCTTGGGTTATCTTTGAATGGACAATATCTTTTGTTGTGGTCCGGATCTTTGCATATACTACACTTTCTAACCTTCTATACAAACTCAAAAGCAGAAGGATCACGTTTTGTAGATGTAGTCTTCTTATTCTTTGACCCCGTTGGACGACCTTTGTGGGGTTGTATACGAGGCTCATGTAAGAACGAATCATGTCCATCCACAAGTTCATAAATTTTCTTTTGAACAACTTGTTGTCGAGCAAGAGGTCATTCTACATATCTTTCTTGCAACTTTTCAAGCAACCCACATATCTCACTCTCTCCACTATTTTGAGTAAAATCATTATCTAAAAATGATCTTGTGTCAAGTCTCCATTGTGGGTGTATATCATCTAAATGTAACACTTCATCTCCCAAACTTTTCATTTTATGTGCACAAGGCATACCCATGACTGTCATAAAATGATTTTTACAAGTAAGAGATTCTTCATGAGACATGACTAATTTGTACTATTTATGGAGCTCGTTTAAAGCAAACACTGAGACATGAGTAAGATGCTCTTTAAACAAAGAAATATGAAGGTTATGAGGGATTCTTATTTTTTCTGTTTCAAATTGTGTCTTGATTTCTTGAAATTGATTCTCAATTGCAAGACATAATTTGTTTTTGACCTCACTAAGATCCCCAGTCGAAACTTGTAAGTATCTTTTAAGAAGTGCATGTGCACCTTCTGCCCTTGAGGTAACACGAGTTCCAAAATGCGTGTGTTTTTCGGTCCATGCACAAACAAAGTGCTCTTTTAGATGCAACCAAGTATTTTTGATGTAATTAAGAACACTTGTCTTTTTTTGTATTGAATTTCAAAGTACTCCAAAGCTCTATTGTATTCATCTTCACTTTGAGAATTTATAACCACGGTCCAACTTTTCATAAATCCTTCCCAATCTTCACCTTCTTGAAACTGAGATTTACAATTTGTCAAGATGTTCTTCTCAATGTGCCATACGCACAAGATGTTAGATGTTGTTGGAAAAATCACTGTAATAGCTTTTATCAATGCCAACTCTCTATCAGTCACAATAGCCGAAGGTTAAAAATTTACACCAAGAATATCCCTAAATCTCTTCAAAGCCCAAATATAGTCTTCCACTTCCTCTTTTTGTAAGAAAGTGAAGCAAGCGTAGAATGATGTATTGAAACTTGATACTCCAACAATGTCAAGTAACGGCATTTTATACTTGTTGGTCTTGTAAGTACAATCCATTACAAAGACATGTGAGTACCTTTTAGTCAATGTTATTGATATAGGGTGAGCGAAAAATAAATGTGTCACATGTCTGGTAGAATCTGATTCCACATCATAAGTAAAACCATTTGCACCAAGTTCTTCAACTAAAACTTGAATCATTGTACGACCACCCAAATTATCCCTGCGCATTTTGGATTTTGCATTATACACTGTTCTAGAAACGGCCTTGAGATTCGGATTAGATTGTCTTAGTGAAGAAAGATTTTGACGTGGAGCAATTCCAGATTTAGTCATTTCTTTAACACGTTCAAACTCTTCTTTTGAAAAGTGACGACAAGAAGGATGACCCAACATATCTACTGTAGGATCATGATTATGACATGCATTTATAATTTCAAGCACCCAAGGTCGCCCAATCCTTTTCCTTCCGCAAACTTTAACTTTTATATACTTAATTAATGTGCAGTATCTTCTTATCGATGTCGATATATGTACACAGAGCATATCCCAATTACTAACTTTTATATACTTTGTAAAGCAGAAAAATGTATCCCAATTACTTTTAACATGATTAATCCTACTTGAAGCGACTAGATACACCAGATTTTTCTTCCTATAGAGCCAACTGGGGATATTTTTATACAGAGATCAGAGATGATACTAACAAGAAAAAAACCAGAGTGTTGGTCTAGTCGAAAAATTATCCAAACCGGATTACGATACATGATATCCATGAATAAAGTTCAGAAATTAAAGAGTTAAATAAGGGATATATATGAATTTTTTACCTCAAATTGAACCAAGTTGAAGAAGTGAAAAGAGTTTGATTTTCAAATCATGATTCTCCAAAGAAAAGTTTAGATCTGTTACAATACAAAGGCATATAAACTCTGCTTGGAAGAGAGAGATAGAGAAACAAAAAGTTCAAGAACACGAGAAGAATTAGTTAAGAAACCTGTAGCAATCTGCTTCTCGCGGCGGAAAATCATCCGATTCTGGTCTCACTCTCCTATTTTGAACACACCCATTAGACCCAAATATCGAAAGGTTAGGTTAAGTCTGAATACAACAGGTTTATTGTAATATGTTCAAACATGTGAGGACAATTTGGGAAAACGAATTTTGTATTATTGTTAACTGACTGTAGTTGTCTAACCATAATTAATTAATGGGTTCTACGTGCGGAAATAACAAAAAAGTGTGCGGATTTATCACTTCCTTACTATATATTGGGATTGGATGGATCTCATCCAATAAATAAAAAAAGGACATTTTATTTATAGTTATTACTGATCAATTTTTATAGACGGCTAAAAAAAACCACCCACCCCATGACCCAATACCCATAGAAAGGAAAGGCGGCTAAAAAAAAAACCACCCACCCCATGGCCCATAGAAAAGATAATAGAATCATTTTGTTTTTCCACTACCAACACATTTTATTGAATCAATTAATTTAATAACTTTTATTTATAATCTTCACCTTGATCGACCTCTTAAGTCTTAATTGGCAGTTCTTATTATGACTCTATTCAAATATATATACCCTTATCTGATTCCAAGGAGGAGGTACGATATTTATGTTTGTTTAAATTACTTTTGTCATCTACAAGTGTTCCTCCTTTTATAAACGTGTTTCATTTATCCAAAATGTATCTCTCTTATTATTATTCCATTGGACGATAATGACTCTTTTAATTACGCGACTCAAAATAGTTGAGTTGTGATACCATATACTACCAAATATTGTTTATTTGAGAAATGAATTTAAAGCGATTAAACATATCACTATTATCAATAATATTTTGGTGACAAAAGATTCGATACAAAATAATATAAATTGTAGTTATTGATTATTCCTACAACTATTAGACTCACTCATGTATAATAAAATATCTATTAATTATAATTAAACATATTTTTTTTTAACTATCTTTTATCACCATAATATTACACCATTATTATCTAACTAGCTAAAAGCTGACTAGTTGACCAGACCTTTAAGATTTATCACACTTGTATAAACTTCATTTTGGTATAAAGAAAATATGAGAGAGATGGTTAAGCAATAGTATTTTTTTTTCTCTCAAGAATGAATTGCATTGTTTTACGAGGTTGCGACTATTAATTAAGGAAACGACGAGAAAATTTTAATATTTTTACAATGTGTTACTCACATTTATGCGAATCTAATGTATTATTTATATAAGAAGAGATTTGTAAAATTATCAAATTTTCATGTGTAAATATCAACTACCTTACTTAATTAACAACAGCCTACGTTATCCTCCCTCGCAAGTTTGAACAATATTTGTGGAGTACATGTATAGACATATTGAACCTAATTTTAGCTTTAGCTTTAGCTTTATAAAACGTTAAATGTATTATGTTGTCAACCAATTAAGTTAAGTTACGCTGCGAAATGCCAAATCCGCTTGGCAAATTTTGTTTCCCGGGGAAGCGGAAAGCGGTAGCACGTTTTAGTAAAGAATCAGATGGTCAAACATGAAACAGACAAACAAAATAAAGCCTACTCTTATCTTGTTAAGTGTTACACCGCTTGGAGGGTCATCATCTTTATTTTTGTTTGTACTGTTTGGTAAAACAGACAAAATAAAACTAGGGGGAAGGTCATCATCTTTATTTTCGTTTGTACTGCTTGATCTTGATTTTGATTTCTATTTCTAATTTATTTTTTGAAACTGAGTTGGGTTTATATTTACATATTATAATTAGTGAAAAATAGTATATATATGTGTATACAAAATCCTCTTTAATTTACATTCTCGTACAAAACTAATATCTAAAACAAGATCCTTGGTTTATGTATTTATATTATTTTCTACAAAAACGTACGTCACTGTATATTCATTACTTTTTTGGTAGACGTCATTATGAGTTTTGAAACCTCACTTAATTAAGGATACCTATTATAAGTGAGTATTATAGTATCTTCTAGTAAAAAATATATATAAGCCTTTGGAATATTCACTATATGCGTTTGGGAACATCGACTCCATGACATGGAATTGTAATTGGCACCTTCAATTTCAATTCAACTGTTTGGATAACAAATGTGTCAATAGATTCAATATTGAATTATAACCCTAAACATCTTAATACCATAAAACTAAAACTACCACCCATGATGAGATTTTAAAAATCAATTCCCTATAAAATTCATAATCCATCAACCATCGGACTCACACTAAATCATTGTAAACATACACAACCACAACCGTTCAGTTCTCTCTCCACGCGATCCTCTCCTCTAGCGTCATGATTCCCCAACACCATGGCTTCCTTTATCTCTCTCAAACCTCCCTTAAGGACCTCCTCTCCTCCAAAGTCGTGATTCCCCAATGCCCACCTCCACCGCTACTGTTGCTGCCCACTAGCCAAATCGTCATCTACAACCTCCTCCGTTATTTCTCTCATCTCTCAGAAATTCTTTCTAACTTGCACATCCCTCTACTTTTTAGGGTTTTTCTGTGACAACCATCTTCAATTTCTCACTATGGCAACAAGGTATATATATAACCATCATCTACAATTTTTTTTTTCATTTCCAAGTATTTAATTATGCTTTTACTGGATACATATATATATATGTGTGTATCTAGTTTCGTATTAACAAAAAATTCTAATGGTTGCTAAATTTCAATTCACTATAAGTGTTGAGTTGAGTGCTAGTGTGCTACAATGATAAAAGCAATTAGTGTTGAGTTGAGTGCTACAATGACAAACCTCCAAATTTGGAAATAACCCCTCAACCCTTGGGGTGGTTTGTCATCGAATTCATGCTCTAAATGAAGAAAAAGAAATTTTTTGAGTTGGCGATCTACACTTTACTTTATGTCGAATAAATTTTCTTTTTCTTTTTCCAATTACTAGTTTATTTTACTTGTTCAACTAAGAACCAAAAACTTAAAACTTGAATAAATATCCATCATGTATTTCAATTTTAGCCCAATGTTCCACCAAATTTTGTTTGGGTCCACAAAATCAACACGCTGGAGAAGATATAAGTGACCACCTATATATATACATATATAGGTCGGGGACCATGAACTTAATCATGCTAATCTTTTAAATTATTCCAAAGAATATCCAATAAACTATCTTACCTAGAACACATAACTTAATTTGTAAGGACTCGGGTCAAATTTTAAGTCCAAATCGAATCAATCCAAACAAGACATTAAACCACTAGTTCAATAGTATCTACTCGAATCATCTAAAGAGATTATAGACTTAAACCACTAGCTTAATAGTATCTACTTGGATCATCTTAAAAGATTATAGACTCACTCAAAAGGTCATAATTGAAGGTATTATTGTTAGTAATCCAATTATTTATATATAGACAAACTTTTTCTATATCTTTCGCTGTGGGACTAGGATGTTACATAATTATTATATATACTAGTGTTATTTTTGTTGATCCACTGAGTTAAATGAGGATAATTGAGTAAATTATAACAAATTTTACTTCAAAAGTGAAACCTAGATATGAGGATCATCAACTAAAAATGACATATAAATTAAGACAAATATCAGAGATTGGGCACAGCCACTAGGCAAGCAAGTGTACTAATTAGATTACACTTGCATTTAAGTCCAGTCATTATCTGTGGCTAACCTCCATCCAAGCCTAAACACATAAAAGTGGTCCGTCCATTTGGGGGCGGAATAATAATAATAATAATAATAAGATTAGGATGATAGGGTATTAATTCAAGATGCAACAATTAAGGATAGTCCCCACCCGGCCCCCACTACCACTAGGGTGAGGTGAGGCTCATACACTCTCACCGAAGCGGCAGCGGGCACCACTAGTCCATTCTCAAGGTCCAGTTCCCTTCTGATATTTGTCTTACTCGGCCAATTGACTAATTGAGGAGAGTTTCATTCTATATGATACCATTGTCCCAAAATGAGACACACAACTTTTTCTTGATATATTATTAGTATTTGTGGAGCGGGATAATTCCTTATTCCGTAAATATTAAATTTAGAAACCATTCATTTACGAATGAGAACATGTTGTAACTTTTTGTATATAAATAAAAAATATAAAATGTGTGGTTGACAAACCTTACTTGTGTGTATATATGGGTTGAATCTTTATTAAAAACAGAAAATCACCTCTCAAATTGGTGCGCAAAGTCCACCAGAATCTAATAAGATGTCAAGAGGGCTTTAACTTTATGTGTAGTGAAGTGGGAATCTTATTGAAACAGAAGATGACAAATGAACAAAGCTTTAACTTTGGCTTTAACTTTTTAGAAATAATAAAGTTTTTAGTTTTGACTTTTTCTTCTTTCTTTTTTTCTCAAATTTTATGTGTACATTTATTTTTTAAAAATGGAAATTGAGAAAACAGAATTTCATAATATCATCTGTCAAATATGTAGGGCAGGATACAAATCATAAAATCATTTTTCATAATGCGTATAAGTCAAAGGTCATTACTTCAAAAGAAGCCAAGACAAGAGAGAGAATACTAAATATATATATATATATATATATATACACACACACACACACACACACACACTAATGACGTTCCTATCTTTCTGGAAAGAGTCAAAAGTTTGGCCCTCTTCTTGCCACTGTCGATGGTGTTAACTGTTAAGGCAGGCAGGCAGGCAGGCAGAGGCAGGGGCTCCCTCCTTGTACACCACCAGGAGCTCATCACGGGTTTGTCAAAGAGGGGATCTAATCTAAATTACATTTTTGTTTATTTTCTGTGACCTTTTAAAGTGGGTGTTGATGAGGGCCCAACTTTCATGGGCTTACTAGTTTTGTAAAGTTGGAAGTGAGATATATAACAGGGTCCAAGCTTCAACTTTTGTTATTTAATACTTATATGCTCTGACCTTAGTTTATTAGCAAAATTTTAAAATTCATATTACAATATCAATTTATTTTAATTTCTAAAAAACAAATTTATACTTTTAAGTAGTAGTATACAATGGCAATAATTGGATTAATCAAAGATCAAAAAAAAAAATCACATCAATTTTAAATTTTATGATTTTGTAAATTCATTAGAAAAAAAATCAAATGAAACTTCTTTTATGAAATGCAGAGAGTATTTTTAATATTACAAAATAAGGGGAAAATATGAGAGAGAGAGAGAGAGACTTTAACATACATTAAAATTAAAAAAGAATCAGCTTGCCTTGAACCAAACTCAGTATTTTATCTATAAATTTTGTATTCCCACATTTCTTACGTATCAGATAGTTATGCATGCAAATAACTTTGAGAATTGGGATCCACAAGACATAAAAAATGGTCAAACTTAAATGAAATAGTTATAGCTTTTAACATGAATTTTTCACATAATAGCTGCTCCCTCCTTTCCATTATGTAGAACGTTCAGGGCATAATCTCACAAATTAAAAAATCTTATTAATATTAATGTAAAGTAATTAATTTTGTTGCTAAATTCTATTTTTACCTGTTAATACTCGTCTCTCTCCCTCAATTACTCATCTGTTTAGCAATTGAAAGACGGGAAATCGAAGAGTTTTTTTTTTTTGGAGAAAAGAAGAGTGGACAATTACTCCTCATCTGTTTAGCAATTGAAAGACGAGAAACCAAAGAGTTTTTTTTTTGGCAGAAAAGAAGAGGGAAAAATCTGCTAGAGTACTTTGGGAGGGACATAATATTTATTTAGAAGAGAAGAATCACCTACAAACTAGGATTATTGGATTGATGTGATTTTTTAGGAATAATGTGGGAAATTATTAATTTTTTTCTCTTAGATATATAAAAAACGTCTTCTAATAGGACCAAAAAATTATTCTAAAACAACTTACATAACTAAAAAGAGAGTATTTTGACTTTATGAAATTAAATTATAAATTCTAAACTTTAAAATTAATTTGACTCACGTAAATGTTTAAATCAATAAACCAAGTTAATAGCATTTTTTTTTGAATAGTTTATAATATTCATATCTCTAATTCTACTAATTAAAATTAAATAAATCAGTATTGCACGTCTTAAATTGACTTCAAATAGTTAGAATAACTCTTTTTCCCTAACTTTTTTTTTTTGAGTATTAATAACTCTTATTCTTTAAAACGGAGGAAGTCGAGACTAAATCAGCTCAACCATCTCAGTTGTAGCCATCACAAATCCTAAAATTGGAAAATTGTTCATTATAAGAGGTAATTTACAAGCTTCTTTAAAATCTAGCACTGGCCCAAGTACCTTATTCTGATACTGAGAACCAGGTAACGCAATATTTTAGTGTAATGAAACACCATATGCATGCCAATCTCAACATACGCTGATACCAAGGGGCCAACATGCAAGTAAAATAAGCCTTCAAAAATAAGAAGCTCGAAATTACTGCGTAATTCTACTTCCGCAAGAGTAGATATAGAGATGGGTTTGGGTACCATGCTTTTGTTACCGCTACAAAACTATTATAACAGCTACCACTAATTTATGTTACAAAATTTATAAATTAAGTAGGAAAAAGAATTACATAACTAATGTACAATGTACACACAAAGGGAGCAATAAATTTTTAATTAAAGAGCCTAGCCTAAGAATTCTTATTCTCTACTTCCTCATATTCATGACCCTCATCACTTAATTTCTTATCAGAATCTAACCCGGCCGTCTCCTCTATTATGCTCCTCTGCTGCAGCTCCTGCTTCAACCTTGTGACTTCAGCATCCTTCTCTTCTAGCCTCTCTTGCAAGAGAAGCACCTACAATAGAATATAGATATTGTCAATCTATAGATCTGCGACCTACTCACCAAATCTGATGTACTAGGGTAGAGAATTTTCAAACATATTTCATTTAACATTGGCAATTGATAATCATATTAAGTCGCATGGTTTAGTTTCTTCAGCCGCAAGATTCAGGCACTAAAAGAATCAATGGGTTAGAGGTTCCCTATTTTATTGATCTTCAGAAACTATAAATCAGAAAATCCGCCAATGTGATTATAGAAACTAGATGACATAGTATGAGCAGTATGGAGTTTCGTTCCTTAATAGTATTTAGACACAGTTAAAATTATATCTAGATGTATGTTGTCATCTGACATGATTCAGACACATTTCTGCAGCCATGAATGAATAAAATAAAAGTAGCACCTTCTAACCACATGGCATATACCGGAATAAATGCATATAAATGCATAAATTAGCCTTGGAATGAAATTTCTATCAACAAATAATTTCTCATGGAATGCAAAGAACAGTGACGAAACGATTTGTATCTAAATGATGAACGAAAAAGGTCATAACTTTTCCAAATTGATTTTCCTACGTGTAAAAGTTGCTAATAACCCTACCATGTGGAGTTAAAGAATGAATCTCCTACTAGTATTTATACTTCCAAAACAGCTTGGGATGGGCTGAAAATAAAGGGAGTTAAAGTAAACCAGGCAGCACCTGTACAGTTTTTCCAATTGTGGCAATCTTATGCCTCACCTCTAAAAATTAAAGAAATGAAAAGATGTAAAGATAGATGAAAACCATTTCATTTGATTTGTCCACAGCGTTTGTTAGTTCCTCCATATGCTTACACAATCCTGCATAAAATAAAAGTACAATATAAAAAGAATACAGAATACAGGTGAAAGAGTTGGCTTGTGCAATCTAGCTGCTCGGAATTAAAAAGATCTCTATTATATAAACATCAATACAACATCATATAAAAAAATAATGTCAAAACATATTTTTCAATATTATTCTGATGGTCATGGGAAAGGAGCATCATATGCTTGTCATAAATTGCTAGAAGAGAGTTAACCAAAAACACAACCATGGTAGTGAATTCAATGTTCCAAAAATGGTACCTTTTTCATTCTGGAAAACTAAATCTCACGATCCAAAATGCACTTTTCCTATTCCCCCAAGTATTAGATAATATATAAATGGTGAACAATAAAAATTGAAAAGGCCAACTTTCCACACATTGATAAGACTGAAATTATATTCAATGCTATGTTCCTATAGCACACAAAAGAATGACATTATGCCGGATGCTACAATAGCAATTAGCACACATTGAAATGAACTACTCTTTCCTTCTGGGGAAAAAAACATAGTATGCTAAGATTCAACAAATTTCTACATTCTAGTTTTCAGTATAAGAAACTTAATAGTAATAGATATAGAACTTTCTTATTCCCTCCGTCAAACATTATGTTACACTTCAAATGGGCATAAAGTTTAAGGAGAGAATAGCTAAATCATTGCGTTACACAATTGTCCCTTTGATATGTGGTGGGGCTGAAAAATTTTCCTTTATCATTTTGTGTACTTCTTAATTCTTATCAGAAAATACACTGAATTTTGAAAAAGTGACCAACATTTTTAGACATCCCAAATCAGAAAGGTGGCCACATAGATTTGGAAAAAGGGAGTCTCATTTACTTTCTGGAGTAAATTTATGCCTACATCTAGGAAAAAAGAAACTCAAAAAAAATAATATTTATTCCTAGAAAACTACCCCGTCATACCACCTTTTGGTTTATGTGGCACACCGCATGCTTTTTCCCATTCCGTGAGACCAAAGGATCCGTGTTTTTGGTAAATTGGTGTGAGATTTTACTTCCCATTCTAGGTCTACTGATTATGCACATATTTATGTGTATGCATTCTTATAATTATAAAGCAACCACGTAAGAAACATAAACAATTACAACTTGCCTACTATAGACTAAATCACTGACCACCAAATTGACTTCTGAGATCTGCATTTTGAGATTTCTGCAAAGCGAGTTTCATTGATAGCTCGTGTATCTGTGATGCAACCAAAACAAACATAAACTGGCCAAGCCATGGCTACACATAAATAGGAATAAACAAATAGAGAACTGAGTGATACAAAATCTTATAGGTCGCCAATTTAAAAGGAAGACATGTATGTTTTTCCTAAGCAGCAGTAATTAATAAATCCCTACCAAGAAGTACATTGCAGTTATTAATCAAAGTAACACTACTGACATAAGTTCACTGATATTAAGCCCAAAAATGTTTCCAAAATTTTGTTTGTTCCCCGGGAAAGGACATTCAATTGATTAAACCAAAACATTCAACTCCCAATTCCCCACAAAATAAAACAATTTCTGCAAGAATCTGGATTGATGTCAAATGTAGTTCAATAAAGAGCCCTCCACATAATAGATACAATCACATGCAAATGCACTAACAGTGTACCTTTCCCTCTTTAGCTTGATTTCCAATCTCCTCATTTTCCTCTTGTAGGGTCCTGCATTTAGCCATTAGCATCTTTCCCATCTTGCTTTGTGGGGTAAAATTGACAGCAGCGACATTATCTTGCAATTCCTTCACTTTTTTATCCTTCTCCTCTAACAGATTCTGAAATTGTTAAATGAAGTATATTTAGGCTGTATGTAGACGGACAAAGTAGGAAGAAATTCTCATATACCATTAGAATTCTCAATTTCTCAATTAAATGCGTTCATGGAAAAATTAGAAGACTTTTAAAAGTTTAAGTCAAAGAATCATTTTACTAAGATAATATCAAAAAATGGAAGAGGGGGTACTCTACAAAGTAAAGGATCACTTATGCCCAGAGTTTAACAGAAATCTATCCCAACCCACATAACAGATATCTTTGAAGCAAACTAGGGGGGAAAGGAGTCTAAAACCGAGTTATCAAACGAACATCAGAAAAATAACCACCTCGCTTCAGAAGCTGAGAGTCACATGCTTCCAATATCTTGTATTTGTGTTTTTTTAACAAGGTAACTAAATAAAACTTGATACCAGACTTCATTCCCAAGTGTTTCGAATAAGCAACAATAAAATCTGTGAATTCTCACATTAATTAACAAAGATTTTTTTCCCACAAGTTAATTAGCCAACAAAGTTAAATCCACATCATTGTAACCCTTGAATCTTATTAGCCCATTGAATCATCCCAAATTATAACTTGTTTGGCATAAACTATAAAACCAACATGGTAGTCTACATATATACAAATTACAAAAAATTAAGACAAATATAAGTAAGAAATTTATCATGCATTACAACAATCACTTTGCAATCAGGATTAGGAATCTAGACATGCACCTTCAATCGTGTAAATTCTTCATGGATAGCAGGATCAAGTAATAACCTCCTGGCCTGCAGTTTCGCCAATAACAAATAAATTAAGCCACTAACAGGGTGTTAAAAGTTAACAAAATAATCCAGAACAGCATACGTTACTCCTGTAAATCATGAAAAAGTCAAAACCTAAAACTGGCTGATGTATCTTGATACTAGAATATATTTAATCTTGGGGAAACAACATCTACTTGACATAGTAGGTAACTTGTCTAGATGCTCAGTCAAAACTATGTAGTTTCAAATTAATTGGTAAGATATTCATAAATATATTTTGATTATTTTCATCTTCTTCTTTTCTTTTTTCTTTTTTTGATCCAGATACCTAAAACTGTTTTAAGGGGCAATACTTTATATCCTAAACCTTAACACGTTAGATCAAGTGGATATTGAATTTGGTGCTTATTATATGCATGGAGACTGGTCACTGGAGACAAACGGGTGTGACAGAGATGTTACTGAATATTGATTGTCTTAAGTGAATTTGAGTGGATATATGATTCAATTACTCCAGAGGGATTGAATACATCAAAAGGCAAGTACTGATTTGCTGATTTGGGCACCCAGTAATTCGGGTAACTAACCATTACATATGTGTGTAGATTTTGTTAGCTGATCAATGGGCAAGAGTGTGGGGTTGGGGGGGGGGGGGGGATTTCTCCTTGTAAAATCATTGAGGAGAATGAGGAACAAGCCGCATATTAAGATAACTACAGCAGTCAGCAAGTGAAGGAGGTTATAAACATATATGTTCATATTTCTCTAATTTCTCTTCTTGTAATTCAAGGGGTTCATTATTAGGTTATAAACGTATAATATATCATGTTGATTGCTTGAGAACCCAACCTTTATGAAAATAAAAGGCCAAGAAAAATTGTCAACCAACTTTTTTTGTGACGTTGTCAACAAAATATTGATGATAAATACAAAAAAATTGTTTTATACCTGAATCGACGGTGGCTTAAGTTGTGCTCTTAGGTCTCGAACTGCAGACTAGAAGATTCAGAAACAATTTTAGAATTTAACAGATAAGAAAACACATAAATCTTAATTTAGTCAATAAAACAAATATTAAGCTTTATTCAAGATTGAGAATATTCACAATGATTATATTTTGTGAGACAAGAGTTTGGCCCGGTGGTTATGGGACCAAAAATAGTTAGAAAGAAAAACAAAGACTCTTAAGTTAAAGAGGTGCCATATCCTTAGTCGCTGGTATCAAATATCTATGTTCCAGTTTCACTAAGGCAGTTTTTCCTAGTAATTCTAAGTATTTTACTTCAAGGAAAATCTCTTCTCCAATGCATACTACTTCCTGAAATGAGGTTCCCTCAAAATTAAAACAATTAAATATCTTCAGGTGGATCTGTGTAAAAGCAGTTAGTGGACAACAGATAATAAATTTTGTAAGAATATACATAAATTTATAATACACGGGAAGGGTGTTCTATTGTAATCTCTAAGGGAGATTGGTAGTCTGAGTTATAGGGGTGGAGTTAGTTTGCTAGGTATCGAAGGTCTTTTGTTTCCTATTGTATTGTACTTGGGGGTGACGCCTCATTTTGGTGTCCTTGTGAATAAAATTTTGTTTATTTGAAAAAAAATAAAATTAGGCATGACGGAGAAGGACGACTTCTGACCTTCAATTCTGATATCTCCTGCTCTCGTTTTGCAACAGTTACAATAAAAGCAGCTTCCTTTTTCTTAGCTTTCTCTAGCTGAAAAGTAACAAGGTTACCACACGATTAAAATGCATGGTTAACGTTAAATTGCAATGCACCTCAAACTGAGACATTAAACACCAAACCTGCTCTCTAAAAGATTCCTCGGATGATTTCAATGTCTGAAGATAACTGACCACTAATTTAGGTTCTACATAGAAGTAAAACAGAACGAAGAACAAACAGAATAATCAGAAACAAATTTCACTCTTCCACAAAAATTAAAATATAACAAAATTTTATTTATAAAAAAAATAAAAAATTCGAACCAGGAGATGTGCCTGAAGGTACAAAGGGCTCATTTACAAATGCAGAATGCCACTTCTGAATCTCAGATTTTGCAACTTCAAGTTCCGTCTATAACCAGCACCAACAAAACCAGACACACAGTTAATGATAATCCCACAAAAAATCTAAACAATAGTAACTCATAGCAATTTCAATACTCCACAAAGAAGATATTCATGTCTGCAAAAAAGGTACTCTTTAAACAGACCAGTATGTACAGTCGTACAGAGCATCAGAGAACTACTATACGCAAGCTTATCATTCTACAAATCAATCACAAGTAAGCATGAATAACCAATATTTCTTTTATTATTGGCACTACTTAATAGTCTTTCACAAAATAGTAAATACATGAGCAAGAAAGCACAAATTAACAACTAATGAGTGCAGTTCAGCTGCACGGCATCTGTCAAAATAACAGAAGGACCTAAGATTGTGGGGAATAAATATAGGGTCTCAGAATGGAAAGAAACAGTAACAAGTAACAGAAGTACATCAACACAGATTTATATCTACATTTATGCATGCGTGGGAGTGAGCATTTGTATCTTTATTTTTTTATTTTTTTGAATAATGTGTGTTGTTATTATTTATTTTTAATTATTTCCTCCATGATTTTGTAACTTTTTTTGCATGCCAGGTTGGTTCTTTTATTAGAAGGGTAAAGATATATGTCATGCACAAATTAAATGAAGAAGTAAATAAAGACTTAATTGGATAAGAGGTAGGACAAACATTTCATATATCTCAACTACCAAGAGAGGAAACAGTTAGAGCACTACAGAAGAGTGGAGACAGCTCTCAGCATCAGGTTCCCTTGTTGAAAATTTAATCTAGCTAATGGAACTCTACTCAATCCTCGTCAATCATGGCCGTTTATTACCAAGGTTTAACTTTTCATTATTCAGGATCCCTGAATGCCTCCGTGTTTTGCTCAACCAAACACGAGGGAAAGCTTCTTCCTCATCCATCCTAGTTTCTCTTCCAATTTTCATCTGTCCTAACTTCTTATGAGGTTTACACCATACTTTCTACATTTCTGGAAGAACTTAATCCTAATATTGACAAACTCTCACCTGAGCTAACAATGGTGCGAAGAAATATACATCAACCAAACAAACCATAACTTTTACACAAGAGCGATCAAGGATCGAAATTGTAAATTTTCTTTAACACTAACCTATAACGTGAACATGATCACGGACAAGTGAAAAGGATGAAGAAAGACAAATGTATTGCCAAGAAGTTGTTACTATAATAGGTATGAACAGACAGTTGTTAAAAACAAATGATATCAATAAGTAAACTATACATACTTGGCATGTTCCAAGAGTATCCTTACAGTCCTGAAGACTGCAAAAGACAAATCAAAACAGAGCTCAATAGTAATAAACAACTATGACAGGTTAATCAAGAATCAACCTATATAAAAATACCTCTCACGAAGAGATAAAATCATCCCTGTTGCCACACCGGGCGCAGTTTCTTCTACTTTTAAGTTGCTCTGAATTGTATACACAAGCAATAATGAGTCACTTGATATATAATTTCAGCTTCCACATAGGAAAAAAATCAAAAGTAAATTGCACACTTCACACCTATAGAAATAATAACAAACTAGTAGAAGACAGTGGTTTCTACTAGAAGTGGAACTATGGAACAACTGAGACATAAGTCAAAATATAATAGGAGCCTTAAGTTATACCAGAAGGGGGACAGACACGATCCATGTGCAAAACAAGAATAATAAAGCTACAAGAAAAAAAAGCCTTGCGTAGCTAGTTTAAGAGTAAAGACCATTAAACTTACTACAATACTTACATATATGTAAGTTTAATTGAATTCAAATATTTTCAACAGAAAAAGCAAGCCAACTACTTGCAATCAGGGATTCAGATTCTTAATCAGCAATTGGTAATATATTCAAATATGAATTTTTGAGGAAAAGAATGAAAGTACCAGTAGAAGATGAGGAAGAAGAAAAAGAAGTAACATAGATATGCTTGATCTTGAACACATTTTACAACTTTTTCCAGCTTTAATTCTATTCTTTTACGAACTATTGGCAACTTTGCCTTGGTGTTCATGATTTTGCATTTACGAGGGAGATGCTTCCGGGATCAAGCAAAAAGGGTTTGGGAGTTGTTTTGATGATGGATTTCAAAGTTAGTTAAAATTATCATATTAATCACCTATTCACCTTTTTCTTTCTCACTAATATCATTTCCTCCACTTTATGTCTGTCTCACTCAACATACACATATGTTCAATTCTACCCTAAACTTGGTCAAAAAAATCATAAACATGCTCCCTCTTAAAATTTCGAGCCATAGCTTGTTAAATGCTGTAGATAATTTTTGCCCTTCATTAAAAAAGCTTGACCTCATTTTTGGCAATAATGTGTGGAGTAAGCCACAGCCTCGTTCTTTTGGCAACACTTAAGTGCTAGAAGCCACAAGTATCAAAACTTGCATCCAGAGAATTATTGTATTGGAGTAGAAATATTATCAACATTTTTTTCCATCACCTCAGGTCCCAATCCAGCAATAAAGATCCTCTAATAGATTCTAAAACTAAAAAAATCTCAATAAAAACAAATTTCAAATAATGATTCGCATCAACCCCTGTTGAAAAAAAGTTTTTGCATTTTCTTCTGGTAAGAGTGAAACATATAACTTCGATATTTTCAATCAAAAAGTCTCAACTAAAAAGTACTTGCGAAAAAAAAAATTACCTTCTTTGAGCCAAAAATATCATCTTCCTCATCATCAATATCTCCAAAACTCCTCTTACTGCCTGATTTCACGTTACAACATGAATATATGATATAAAACGCAATATAATTTTTTACAAGAAAAAACGTGATTTTATTTCAGTGGGAAATCAAAAACCTGAACGCCTAGTAGGATGGCTCCCGGGTAAATCACCACCAAAATCATCATCCTGCATTCTCCGAAAAATCCCAATCAAAACCCCGAAAACGAAAAGGGAGAACAAAATTGAGAAGCCCTAAAAATTGATTTACGCAGAAGTAGAATTCAATGGCATTGAGTCAGAAAACATACATCGTCTAGGTGGGTCTGAGAGGCCATTGGAGGGAAATTGAAACCCTAATAGGCGCTTTTTGTTTCTGGCTTAATATTATTGGACCACAACTTATTTTTACAGTTGAGATAAAGAAAGTGCATAGTGAGTTGGCTTTCAGAAGTGTGAATCCCCGGTGAAGCTTTTACTTCTTTTGCTTACAGTATACACGTGGCAAAAATATTTCAATTTACAAGCTTATCCCTTGGTTAGTATAGGAATTGCGAAAAGCAAAAGTGCTCTAGCCACCCACCCCTAGCCCTGTCAATTGGACTCGAGTTTAAGTTTGTTGAAGCTTAGCTCTTTTAAAATTAGGCTCGATTTCGGGTTTAACTCCTTCAGACTATAATAAATTTATCCATAACTCAGCCCAAATATGATCACAAACTTCGAATTTTTTTTAATTAAATCCGTAATAAAATATAAAATTATTAATATTAATACCTAGACCCAAAAAATATAATTTAAAGTAACTAATTTAAAATGTTTCACATACATTATTCTTTTTAATAATCGAGTTAAAGTTTAAATTAACATAAATGAACTATTTTATAAATACTTTTATATTTATTATTTTTAATATTTAATCTCAATCGTTTTTCATGTAATTACCATATTTTATTATAAAAATGATATAAGTGGCCACTTTAAAAAAATATATGGCACTGAATTTTTAGTTGAAAAACTATATATAAATATAAATTGAGGGAGTAAATATGTATTAATTAATATATATATATATATATAATACGTTTTTAACATAATTCGATCGGGCATATAATAGGCCGAATGACCTATTGACCAAGCTCGGCTCGAATTTCACTTCGGGCTTGATTTTTTGTCCAAGTTCGGCTCAGCTCACTCCTAAATAAAATTCGAACGAGTTTTAAATGGGCCAAACGATTGGGTTTTGGGCTTGACAGTCCTGGACTATATTTGGAACGGTGTATTAACTCTATTATCCTTAATAAAAATATCAGGGTCCGGAGTTTTAATAATGTACTCTCTCCGTCTTTAGAAGGATGACTAAATGTATACAAAAATTTGTCCCTAAAAGGATGAGATAAAATACATAAAGTGAACGGTAAAATATGTCATTTAGTGGGATCTATTATTATAAAAAAATAAAAATAATCATCACTTTATATAATCTTGTGGAACTACTAAAAATAAATTTAAATTTTTTTTACTCTTTTTTTTTATTTTTATTTTTTTTAATATATGTGTAAATTATATTTTGCTCATTTTTTGGGGACGGATACTTAACATAGACAAGTAGAAGAGGCTATTTCCTTGTACAATAGTGTCCTTGGTTTCCGAATTGAGTGTGTACATGGTGTGTTTACTTTTCAGTTTTGGTTTTCGCGGGGATTATTTCTTATTTTTGTTTTTGTTTTTGTTTAGGAATAAAATACACATTTGCTAACATTATTTGAAGAATCGGAAGGAAGAATTTTCATTCCCAATTCATCATGAGAACAACATATGCTATTGTAAGTAAAGCATTTTTTTTTTAAATTAGTCAATTTTTAATCGAGATACACATTATCTTGATAACAATCTATCTTTTCTTCCCCTCTTCATCTTCAGTGCTGGATTGTGAGAATG
The DNA here is from genome assembly GCA_034770075.1 of Aralia elata. Lineage (NCBI taxonomy): Eukaryota > Viridiplantae > Streptophyta > Magnoliopsida > Apiales > Araliaceae > Aralia > Aralia elata. The sequence goes on from CM068378.1 coordinate 5,013,105, forward strand.
GCACAAAAGAGTTGATGATCGATTTGAATAGAAGCAATGAATAATTCAAATTTGTAAGAACTATAAGAGGGAAGTTTCAAGAAGCTGGAGATTCATTGTCGTACGAGGTTAGCATTCTTCTGCTTCACATCCGTTGCTGCTAAAATTTGATATAATTGCAGAGATTAGTCATGTAGTTGTAAAGGAAGTTGGAAGTGATGAAACAAGGCCTCCTAGCCTATGGCTCGAATCGGGCAACTAGAAGAAAAACAATTATGGCTTGGCTGCTCTTTTTACATTTCAGGGCAAGGTTTTGTGTTCTTTCTAAATAAGGTTGTCACGACTACAGCAATTTTTCCTCTACTTATATCACTCCAAATAGACTCTTCCAGAATCTCTCTGTCTACTCCAATTTCTTCAATTTCAACTGATAGCAGAAGTGAATCACCAGCCAAGCAAAAAGTGCACCAAGCTGGAGTCACCGCCAGACTTCCCAAGAAGGTGAACCATGGTAGCAGTCGTATATCCACGAGTCTGTCAGCTGGGCACACTTTGTCTGTCAAACTGTTGTATGTTTTCAGCACGTGCATACGATTGGAAAATAAAAGTGTGGCCTCAGATGACTAGCTAGTGTCAACAAGCAACTCCTGGAGCTGATTTTGAGCAATTAAAATTAAGTTCAGCTGTAACTAATTCTCTTTGCATGATCAAAATGTCAAACAGGGGGACACAGTAGAATGGACGCAGTTGAGGACTTTATGGCCTATACTATGCTCCCTCCGGGCTCCCCCCGAAGTGCCAACTCCTTATAATAATATGAAATCATAGATTAATAGTTTTCCCTTCCGAGTTCCAAACCCAATTAAAAGCCTCTAAAACCTTTTTGTCAAAGTAGTACTAGGTCCTGCGTTTTTAACACCTCCACACTACATCTACTGCAAACTCCCTCCCCCCTCCCCCACCCCCCCCCCCCCCCCCACACGGGGATAATCTAAATGCATTTCACTGCTGTCCGGCATGCGTTTTCTTCTTGTAGTTTTCAGAAGGGCATTGAAAGAGCTTATCAAGTGATGCATTTCATGGATACACGATTGCCTTGACATGTTACTAATATTGATTATCACATCACATTACTTTCTTCCTCTTTTTATTTATTTATTCTTTTTGTGGAAAACAATGTGGGTCATGATCACATGCCTCATTTAGTTTAGTATCTAATGTCCATTTCCCCAAACACCCCCCAAACCCAACACACTTAATTTGCCGGTTTATACGCTACTGAAAATCATTTTTAGTAAAACACAGACTTGTGATGCTTTGTTAATTTTTAGCTGCGTGCTACTAGAATTATTTCGTTCAATTGGACGTTCAATCATTTGACTGGTAGCGCTTAAGGAAAAAAAAGGGTCTCAATAGTATCCTGGGTTTTCCACATTAATAAATTAATCAAGTCTTTAGTGCTTAAAAAAGGAAGCTAATCATGCCATAAACCTTGAAACGAGGGAAAAAGCTAATATTTGCCTAGTCAATGAACAAGTCTCCCTGACTTAGTTTACTCCCTATTAATCGCTCAGCCACAATGTGAGAATGTCAAGGTGTCAACATGGGATTTGCCATCTGATACAGAATTGCAACCCGACAAAAATAATGCTAACCAAGAGAAGACAAAATTGACTTAGAAATACTCAAAACCAAGTTTGACTCATAAGTCTTGCCAACTTCTTTCCTGCTAATAAAGAAAGGAAAATTATATATATACATATATACATATATATATATATATACACACACACACACACAAGTTACCAAGCTAGCAAAATTATCAACAAGGTGTTGGATATATCCCTCACTAAAAAGAAAGTCACAGCAGAGATTGTTACACACTGACCAGGTGTTGGATCTATCCCTCGCTAAAAATGAAGTCACAGCAGAGATTGCTACACACTGACCCCGAAACTTGCAAGTTACTGCAAATTAACTTCAACTGTAGAGATCGTCATCATCATCACCAGCCGTTGCAGAAGCAAACGGATCTGAAGCTCCAGCAGCTGTTGCACTATCAGTGCGATTTGTAAATCGAAAATCTGACCCGAACCCACGAGATTGCTGTAAAGTCTGTGCAAAGAGCTGGTATTTCCTTATGTCTGCATCACTCACACTCCTTCGGGCATATTTCATCGACTCCTCAAAGTGGGCTGGCTTAATTTCGGAAACATCATCCATATCATCTTCTTCCATAGCTTCAGGATTCTCAGCTTTCTTTCCCTCTCTCTCAATGTCCTGAAATTTCAAGGTTTTAAGACAGAACAGAATACCGAATTATACATACAAAGTTTTATTTACCAAATAAAATAACCATGTACAGAACATGGATGCAATGAAACTCATCGAGTAAGCCCCCAAAAGATTCATCAACCATTATTTACCCAAGAGCAACGTGAAAAATGAAGGGTTTTTGTTGAGAGCACTATACAATACCAACGAAGTTGTCACGTGACTCGAGGACTAAAAGAAAAACAAAAAGTACTAATGCATGAAAAGAATATTGGCAATTTGGCATTTAAAAATTGGAACCTCAGTAGAAAGACCCTCCTGACGGGAGAATAATTAGCAGTTAAACATATTTTGAAAACCAAAAACGATTACGGAAGGATTGTATCCTTTCTTTTCCCTGTTGTACAAGTTAAATTCGCTTCGAGGACCAAGGTTCCAAGCAGACAAAGCACATAAAACACACAATCCCATTCAGGTATTAAACCCTCGTTCTATTTGTATGCTACTGAATGCGAATTGCATTCGACCAGCAAACTCGCATATAAAAGGGGCACTAGTTGTTATTCTTGAACTTGCTTATTCATATTAATTACCAGGGAAAAAGGGCACTACATTATTAACACATACTATAAATCCTTCAACCTTCATTTGTAACCTTATTTCAACGAATACCATGCTATAATTAACAAATTAATCACTTAAGAATAACTTATAACAGCACCTTTGTTACCTTCTCAATGTTTTCTCTAATGGCATACTTGCAGGCACGCTGACAAATTTCAGTTATATCTGCACCACTAAATCCTTGAGTGTAGTGTGCAAGAGCTGATAGGTCAACGTCCTTGGAGACTGGGGACTTTCGCAGGCATGCTTTGAAAATCTGAAGGCGCGAAGCATCATCTGGAAGTGGGATGTATATTAACTGGTCCAGTCGTCCTGGCCTTAGCAATGCTGGATCAATAATGTCTGGCCTATTTGTTGCACCTATGATGAAAACTGTTTTCTTTGCTGTCATTCCATCCATTTCTGTCAGAAGTTGGTTCAAAACTCTATCTGCAGCACCACCAGCATCTCCTTGTGAACTGCCACGCTGAAAAGGAAGCAAAGAAAAGGATGACACTGGATATCTGGAATTGTGATAAAATAAATGGATAAACCAAGTGAAGATTATGGCTGTTATTGATACACATCCAGTGTTAAAGCAGTACCTGAGTTGCAATGGAATCAAGTTCGTCAAAGAAAAGTACACATGGAGCTGACTGGCGAGCCTTATCAAATATCTCTCGAACATTCGCCTCACTTTCTCCAAACCACATAGTTAGCAATTCAGGCCCTTTGACACTAATGAAGTTGGCTTGACATTCATTAGCAATAGCCTTGGCAAGTAAAGTTTTACCGCAGCCAGGAGGCCCATAAAAGAGAACTCCTTTAGAAGGTGACATTCCAAATTTTTCAAACTTCTCGGGATGCTCCACTGGGTACTGCACAGTCTGCCAGCATGCATAAACACGAACTTGTTATGTAACTATACATGATAGGACCAAAAAAAATTCGTTGACAAGCATGATGAGAGACATCGTTGTCAGTAAACCATGTCAAACATGGTAGCTCTTATCATCTCATTAACAAGCACCAAGAGCATAGCTCACTGACAAGAATTGGTAAACACGTAAAACATCAATAAAAACATTAAATGTGAAAAGGTACCTCTTGAAGCTCCCTTTTAACATTTTCCAATCCACCAATATCATTCCAAGAGACTTTTGGAACTTCTACTACCTGCCAACCAAGTTAAAAAAGTCCATCATGTTCAGGCAACTAAATGAATGCAATTTGAGAAGTATATTGACAGATTGACCTCCCCAAGCAAGCAACAACTACATCAGAAAAAAGTAATAATATATACATAGTTATCAAAATCGATTCATATCGTACGATACTGCGATACAGAGACAATTCCATACGTATCGCAAGGTGAATCGAAAGTAACACCTATCATATGATTCAGTTACGATACGATACAATGCATGATACTTTTTAAAGTTAGTAACCGACTTGAAAATGTTTTTATGTAAATCCAAAAGAGTAAAAGCAAAACTTTCTATTTCAAATGGAGAGGTTTTTTAGCGTTAACATATTCTATTTCGCTTGATGAGCCTTTAATCGCTTTTTAGAGTTTCATATCTTCTTCTACATAATGGATTTAATTTTCTCACGTCACTTTCCACAAGTAAAAACATAAATCTCCATTTGTTAATTTAAATTATTCTCTTTGCTTTATAGTTTAAAGGTGAATCTGCAATTTTGTTTCTCTTATTACTCTATAAAGATTACTAAAATAATATCTAATAAATCAATTTAGAGTATTTTAACTACTATTTAACTTTAAAATTAATTTTTGCCTACAATAATATTTACATGACTACTTTAACACATAGTCAAGCTAATATGCTTGATTGTCCAATAAATTGTGTGTTTTATATGTTTAAATATATATTACCACATTTTTCCTTTTGTTTTCGTATCGTATGATACGATTCACGATACGATACATGAAACACATGGGGGTTTTTGATACACGGTACGATTCACAACTATGTATATATATAATTTTGATGCCAAACTAAGAAAGATTTGATATATGTGAGTGTGTATGTCCTTATTGGTGTAAAATGTTTAGAAAGGTGGATAGGGAGTAAGTGAGCCTATTGCTTTACAAACAAAGAGCCTCTAAAAGATTTTTTTTTTTTGAAATTTACAGATTCGAATATAGAATTCATATACACTTACTGTTTCACGCAAAGCCGATGGATTTGAAGATCCCAATGCAGTCTGGAAGTGCTCATTAGTCACAGCCATTGAATTCAGTATCTCAGCATCTATTGTCTCATCCTCCAAGTCAATGACATCCATTTTCTCCCTGATGCACTGAAGAGCAGACTCAGTACATAGAGCAGCAAGATCTGCACCTACATAACCATGGGTATCTTTTGATACTCTTTCAAGATCAACCTATAAAACAATATAAACCCGTATCGAGTCAACTTGCTAATCCTGTTAAAGAGTACAGTAGTGTTAAAACTAGTAAATAGGACAAAAATACAGAATCTCACATCTTCAGCGAGTTTCATATTTTTAGTATGGATCCGAAGAACTTCCAATCTCCCCACCTCATCTGGTACACCAATGTCAATCTCTCGATCAAATCTACCAAATCTCCTGAGAGCAGGGTCAATGCTATTGGGCCTGTTAGTGGCCCCCATGACTATTACATGAGCTCGGGACTTGAGGCCATCCATTAAAGTCAGAAGTTGGGATACTATCCGCCTCTCAACTTCACCCTGTGTCTTTTCCCTCTTCGGAGCTATTGAATCTAACTCGTCAATGAAGATGATAGATGGGGCATTCTTTTCGGCTTCCTCAAATGCCTTCCTCAAGTTGCTTTCACTCTCACCAGCCAACTTAGACATTATTTCAGGACCATTTATCAAAAAGAAAAATGCACCAGTCTCATTAGCCACAGCTCTGGCAATCAAGGTTTTCCCAGACCCTGGAGGCCCATACAGCAAGATACCTTTTGGGGGCTTCACACCAATTGACTTGAAGAGCTGTGGATGTCTCAGAGGAAGTTCTACTAACTCACGTATCTGAGCCATCTGTTTCCTTACACCACCAACATCATCGTATCCAACTTCATTTAATTTCTCCTCATCCTCACGCTTGATGGGTTCACCCTCACAGAAGATCTCTGTATCAGGTGCAACCACACAATACTCACCAGGGTCTGTCTCAACTACTTTGAATTCAACACTTCGCATTCCTCCTCTAATTTGGAAGAAATCACCCTTCCTTACAGGTCGGTAAGATTCCAAGAAATAAGCTGTTAAAGCAAAATGATAGTCAGACATGTTGACCACATTCCCAGTCAAGAATAAGGTATCAATACAAAAAAAAGGGGGGGGGGGGGGCTGAAAAAAGACTCACGCTTTAAGTACACATCAAACAGGTTGCCCGTGAGACCTTCAATTGTATCGTCAATGGGAAGGATATGAACCCGTTTCCCGTACTTCACATCAGGACACTGGTGCACTGACACAACATCCCCCAGGCGTACCCTAAGATTAGCTCGAACAACTTTGTTCATTCTGATTTTCGGTTCTTCACATTGTTCATCACCAAGAACTATGCAAATTGTGTCTCTCCGCTTCTTCCCCTGTATTACATAAAATTCTTGGTAAACTTCCATAAACAAATCAAACCTTATGTAGGAAAATGAAGGAGAGCTATCACCTTAACTAAAACTGTATCGCCTCGAAATAGCTGAAGCTCATCCATTTTAGAAGGGTGCATAGTAATAACAGAATTATCATCATTTATAGCCTCATCAACAACTAGACGATTGGGGGATTTCTTCCGCTCCAAAATTGCAGTTGAATAGTCTTTCTTGTTACTTTTCCTAGTAACACATTATAAACTGGTCACATATGAAAATCAAGCAACAGTTTGATATGCATTGGAGTTAAAAGAAACAGACACATACAAAACTTGAGCACAAAAATTTAGGCAAAAAAAAAACTTGAGCACAAAGTGACATGATAAATCACAAACTCATCATGAGCACGCACATTGCATGTATTTATAAGTTATAACCAAAAAATCTGTAAACAAAACTATTTATTTTGTAATTGTAACACATAAAATGCACAAACGTCAAGCTAAAGAAGGCAGTTTTGAAAGAAAATGAAACAACTTCGGCTTGGAGCCTTGGATTCTGCACCCAACCAAACGCAACCAGGCTAAATGCACTTCTTAGCCTCCATTAAGACCAATATACTTAATTAATCCCCTTTCACTACAACTGCTTCCAATTCTTCCGAATTTAAAAAAAGTCAATTCTTATAAGAACATTCTGTTACACAAACCAAAATAATGAAAAAAGACCATTATAATACTACAAAAAACAAAGACCATAAAGAATTAGAGAAAACAAGTTTAGAGACAAAGCTGTATGTTAAAGAAACAGAAAGCACATATCTGGAAGTGCTAACATCAACAGCTGCCCTAAATTTGATAAAGCTTAGCAATAATCAATCACTGTCAATCAAACTTGTGAGATATTCAGCCAAAATTTAGACTTTAATTCAGAACTAGTTATTCTATGTTGGAGTTTACTTTTTTACTAAGTAATCGTCGAAGTTCTCTACTTCCTTTTTTCCAATAAACAATTATTGAAGTTTTCTTTCTTATCAAACAAAAATATAAATTTGTTGTGTTACCCTATCAAGCATAATATATCAAAATTGCTACTTTCAAAATAAATCTCATACTAATTTGTAACTAAATTTCGAAGCTAAAGTAGTCGACTGAACTGCAATTACAAATGATCAAGAAAACAGAAACTGCAATTCAGAAGTCCAATAGTATTCTATTGATGATATTAAAATCAAATTTAAAGCATATAATAGCATAAAACATAATCAAACTGAACAAATATTTTCATAGCACTAAAATACATGGGTTGAAATCTAAAATTTGGTGGTATATACACGTGTACATGTACCCACAAAAAAAGAAAAAAAGGAGAATAATAAAACCATATACTATAATTTATAAGTACTTCATACTAAACTACTAACCCTGTGCCCGAGTTTGTTACATCAAATAACTAGCATATATATACTACATATGACAAATACAAACAAGAAGAAAAACATTTAAATTAAGATTTTTTTGAAGAAAAATACGCACGAATCGGATGAAGAAGCTTGATCAGTCGCAGATGAGGTTGGATCCACCATTTTAGAATAACTTTAGTTTTGAGAGTTAGGGTTCCAGAGCCAAATCGATTATCTTTCTTACCAAGTTTTATAGAGAGCAGGTTTGAGTAAATATATAGTAGACTGATCATCTCCAAAGGGAAATAACCGACTTCCTTAATTCCTTTGTCCTACAACTTACGCGTGTCACGTACTTGACACTCTGTTTGCTTGATAATATAAGTGAAATATAAAGAAAGTTTTGTTTTATCTTTTAAACTTTACTATGTCACACACTGTGTACAATTTTTTTTTGATAAATAAATATTTAAATAAGAATTATAAAATACAGATAAAAAATATGAAAAATCAGTTAAGGATAAAAAGTATATATATATATATATATTTTCCACTCTCTTTTAATAATATAAGTACATAAATAATATAAAAAATATAGTTTTTATACCTTTATTACTTAAAGATGTCATTAATCTCACATCACAAATATATATTTTAAATAAAATAAGTATTGTAAAATTTTATTAATGGATTATTTCTCAATCTCCAAATTATTGTACCCTACATTTGATAATTAATTAATGGTTAACTTTTCTTTTGATGTTCCTTCTCTTTTATGCTCATTAAATGTTGTGATAATTTGAGAGCTCGAAAATTTTAAAATGATTATTGTGATTTATAATTTTGTATCTATTCAAATTCAATTTGTTTTAAATGTTTCTTTACAAATGAATTTTAAGTTTTGTTAGTGTGTGTCCTTTCCAGTACTCATTATATCATTTAAACAATTAAGAGAAAACTACTATTATCTTTTTGTTCTTTTTCTGAATACTACTTTCTCCGTCCCAAATTAATTGCTCAATTTTGACCATTTTAAGTCAAATTGATTATTTTTAGAACTAATCTTTTTACTGTTTTTGCTAAAATATAGGTGAAAATATTATAACCAAAAGAAAGTATATACAATTTATTACTAACTCCAATTTTTATAATTTTAGAAATATATTTATAGATGCTTAATTATTAATTCTAAAAATAGTCAAATTGACTTAAAAAGATCAAAATTGAGCAATTAATTTGGGACGGAGTGATATCTAAAATGAACGATAGCAAGCGGCAAATTAGAAAAAATGATATAAACAGTAAAAAAAAAAGATTTCCAATCGGAGAGATTGGAGATTTAAAAAATAAGCTAACATTTATTTCTCGTCCTCTCACGTGTGTATCTGATATTTTTAAATTATATGTTATAAAATTTTAATTGATTTAAGGTTATAAATAGTTTGTTTTGAAATTTGTATTCATATTTAAGTCAAAACGGATATTATTTATATTTGTGTCAAAACAAATATTATACGTATTCGTTAATATCTGTACTCGTGAAACATACATATATTGTATTTACATATATGTGTGTGTGTATATATATATATATATATATAATATGGATAATATTTGTATTTGAATATTATTTGACACATACAAATACAAGTATTTTATGTTACATATCTGTCGAATATTGATACAAATATGGATATTAAATTTTATTTTTGAATTCGAATACAAATATACATGTATCTGCATAAAAAAATAATATTTTTATAAATAAATATAAAAAAATGTATTATTTTTGTAATTATTTTATCTATACACTATTATTGTAATTATTTCTAAAAATATAGTAGTAAATGTAAATGTCCATACAAATTAGCCCATTTAAAGAAGTCGGAGCCCATTAACCAGGAAAAAAAAAACGAGAACGAAACGATTTCGACTCATTGAGTTCTTCGTCTTCCGATCAAAATTCTTGTCCGCCGGTTTCTGTTTGCCGCTAGCGGAAAGAAAACGCAATTGAAGGGTAAAAATGGGAGTGAAAATCGAAGGAAAAGTGGAGAAAGTAAACGGGAAAGAACTGGATTACAAGGAATTCGTAAAGAAATACATGGGGAAGAATCAACCAGTGGTTTTAACTGGACTCATGGATGATTGGGGGGCTTGCAAAGATTGGGTTTATCCCGACGGAACTCCCAATCTCAACTTCTTCTCTTCTAATTTTGGTAATTCCAAGGTTCAGGTACTTAATTTTGCTCCTATCTATTGATCTATATATATCCAAAAATATTTGCGATTATGAATACTAGATTGAAATTCTTTAATTCAGTCATTAAAGCGAGAATTGGGAAGTTTAGTTTGTGAAGAAACTGCAGAGTTAGTTGAGGTATTCAACATATTTGACAGGATTTTCTGCACAGCCTATAAAGTCTGAAACTTTAGACATGGAAAATAAACTAGAAGTTAAAACTAGGGAGAATAGTGTATTAATTATTACTTTGGATCAGTTAAACACGTGATTTAGTCTATGGGTCTATGACCAGGCTAGTAGTTTTTATCTGTTGCATAACTGGTAATGGAATTAGATGTATGATCCTTTAGTCTTTTGTTAAAAATACTGTGACGCAATTTGTCTCAGTCTATATAAAGCACGAACATATACAATAGATATGACATGAATATTATCAATCAACAAAAGAAAGATATGATGGGTATATATATGTGTGTGTGTGTGTGTGTGTATATATTTATTTACTAAAAAACAAGTAAGATGGATGTTTGATCTCTTCCTGTTTGTTTCTTGTTTTCCTTTCTGGATATTTAGTGTAACCTTCCAAGTCTACAAGGAGTTTTTGGCATATGGTGTATAGTTTTTTCTCCCACCATTTTGGCCCTGTTGCACCCAGTTCTTTCAATAAAACTGGAGCTATAAAGAATAAAACAAAAATTGAAATTAGCAATGTAACTTGCAGGTTGCAGACTGTGGTACTAGAGAATTCACCGACCAGAAGAGGATAGAAATGTCTGTTTCAGAGTTTATTCACCAATGGCTTGACCTCGCTCAGAAAGACATTGACAATGATTTAAAGTCCCTGCTGTATTTGAAGGACTGGCATTTTGTGAAGGTATGGCTTGAAACAAACTACACTTTCTTTCTAATATTGTCTCAAATTCATTGAAGAGTCAGATCCTATGTTATCACATCCCATTAAACAAAATTGTCGCTAATTACAATTATTAAGAGTCGGGTATGTATCAAATTTACTTTGTAATTTTCAGGATTACCCAGAGTATTTTGCGTACACAACTCCACTGTTTTTCTGTGATGACTGGCTTAATATGTATCTTGACAAGTATCATATGCATAATGATCCAAATACTTGCCACCCAGATGTTACTGAATTAAATTGCTCTGACTATCGTTTTGTGTACATGGGAGCAAAAGGTTTGAGTGCAGATCCGCTGAACTCTTTGTAAGACATAAATATCATTTAATCTTGATTTATGTAAAAAAGATAGTTTATATGGATATTAATCGTGTTTAATTTGGAAGTACTGAAAACCCCTGTATGCAGGTACATGGACTCCTCTTCACGCCGATGTTTTCAGATCTTATAGTTGGTCAGCCAATGTGTGTGGTAGGAAACAATGGTATTTTTTGCCTCCAAGTCAATCTCACTTTGTTTTTGACAGGTAGGTACATTTTCTTGCGGCAATTGATCAATAGATGTTTTCTTTTGTTTTTCTTGTTATCATGGACTACGTCATCAAAATGGATAGAAAAACAAAGCATAAATTTCTGACATAGCTTGACTGTTGGCATGTTAATTTTTGTATTGTCTACAGTTGTAAAGCTATCTAGAAAATCGAATAGATGCAAAATGAAATTTTCCATATGTTTTCTCACATACGGTTCACGAAGACGTACTTTTTTCGAATATTTGAAATTTTAACTAGAAAGTATTTTCTAAAAAAATGAAAAAAAGAAGAATAAATATTCGTAAACGAAGTATGTCATGACAAGAACTAACATCTGAGTAAAAACTTGACACGTGACTTATCATATAAGCCTTCTCTCACCCACAAGACTCTTTGATTTCGTTTGGTTTTTTCTCTCTCCCTCTCCTTCCAATTTTCTCTCACCTCCATTTATCCATGGTGATGATGGAGACAGTGATGGTGGGTGACAGACTGACGGTGGACAACGGTGTTATGGGCGGTGGTGGGTAATGATGGGTGGTGAGTAATGATGGGTGATGGTGGTGGGTTATGGTAATTAACGATTGCGTGGGTTATGGTGGTGATTGTTGTGGTGCATGAGTGTTGTTGGGTTACGGTGGTGGTGGATGACAGTAATGGGTGATTAAGGGGGGGGGTGTTGTAGATCTGGGTTTGTCGGGCGGCAGTAGTGGGGGTGTGGATCTAGTTATTAGTGGTGTTGTGGGTCGACTGATGGTGGTTGGCGGATTGTTGATTTGTTGGTGGTGGTTGCAGTGGTTATAGGAATAATTTGGAGGAGGAAGAAAATAGGGGTGAGAGAAGATAGTTGTAAATTGTGGGGGCCACATCATTAAATAAATTTCGTGAGTTTGTTTGTAAGTGATTCCTACTCCAAGATTTACCCCAAATAAGAATCCATTGTGACGCGCCAAAAGTTTTGTTGCGTAAGTGCATGAAATAAGCAAGAGTGCCACAAATACAATATCTAAAAAAATGTGAAAATGATAAAATGAACCTTGGAATGGATTAGCATACCTTATCATCAAACAGCATTCCAAATCCTTCTCCTTTAACATGCACCTCCCTTGTGTCCAATTTGCAGATATCTCAGCCACAAATCTGGAGATCACCTAAGCTATTTCACAATAATTAAGCTGATAATCCAATGGTTTCTGCTACCTCCGTGCATGTGCCACGGCAATCAACTTGTTTACCTCTGCTTAATAATTGTAATTAGTGACAACTTTGTTTGCAAAATTGACATACTTCAGTTGTGCATTTCTAATATGGATTTAAGAAACAAAAGAAAATAGGAGATTGATGTACATTTATTATGCATCAAAGATTGTGCAAGTTGTGACTAGTTGCTTTCTTTCCTCATTTTTGTGTGGCTTGCTTTCTCTCTTCTTTCAGGAACATGAAAAGCTCTGTATATAGCATCTTTGAGGATGTTAGCGAAACAAATTTCCCTTGTTTTAAGCAGGTATATTTCCAGTTAGATTATGAAGTTAAGTTTCCACAAATTCTCTTGCATATACTAATGTTTTTCATATTTTGCATGTTATGTACCCAGGCTAAGTGGTTGGAATGCACTCAAGAACCAAATGAAATAATTTTCGTTCCTAGTGGGTGGTATCATCAAGTTCACAATCTGGTATAGTCATAAGTCCTTTTAGGTTGCAAATTGCAATATTTTTAGCTTACTTGTTTATTTGTGTAAGCTCTATAATGAGTAAAAATATGAGACTTTTAGCCGAGTTACAAGTGAACATCCTCTTACTTCCCCCCTTCTCCAGTAATGACCAAAACAGCATTCTTCTTAGTTTTAATTAAGTTTAAAGTAGTTTTTTCCCCAGACTTGGGGCCAAATTACCTATCAAAAAAAGAGAGTAGTTGTCTTATTTATCTAATGGATCTGCATTATATTTTTAATGACTTGGGAAATTTTACTGAGCATGCTCAAGCTCAGCACAAATTAAACTTGGCCCGAGAATTATGACCTAGTTCATCTCAGCCTGAATTCTTCTGGCCACAATGTGGGTTCTAGGTCCTACTCTTGTGTGATTCAGGTCAATGGAACAAATGATGACTTGAATAGATAAGGAAATGCATATAGTGTAGGATGGTCGTATGTGCTTGGCACCTTTTTTCTTATAATATAAAAGTAGTATCTGCTTTTGTATCTGATGTATGGTTTGTTCTACTATCATATATGCTCGTGATGGTTTATTCAGGTAGATACAATATCAATAAATCACAACTGGTTCAATGGCTATAACCTTTCCTTTGTGGTGAGTAAAGTCAATGCAGTCACCTGTTAAACCAAGCCCTGGACAGAGGTACAGGTTAGTTAATATCTTGTGGAATTGAATTAACTTCACTGGTTTCCTTCATTTCTCAGTGGGATTTGCTTTTGAGAGACTACAATGAAGCTAAGGAGTACATTGAAGACATAAAGGACTTGTGTGATGGTTTTGAGGGACTCTGCCAGCGGAATCTTGCAGCTAATACAGGTATTTGTATTTAATTCTTTGTCCTAGAAAGAAATCTTCGTATTTCAGTATCCTGAAAAGGAACATTCTTTAGAGTTATATACTGAAACCAGTTGTTCATATAACAAAAGTTCCTGTAATCATTTTCATTTTTATGTGGGGTTCTTTTAAGAAACCATGTGAGGTTCTTTTAAGAAACCATGTGAATCATGGATAAGATATTTGTCTCTTCTTGTTCTTCTTACTACAACATTCTGTTTGTGTTTTCTGTAGGCATGAATTTCTGCGATTTCTTCATCTTCATGGTGCGGTTCACGTTTGCCAATTTGGTCCAGCTCCACCATCTAGTTAGGAGCAATGAATCTATCAACTTGATTTCATCTCAAAGAGCTCAGAATATAATTTTTAACCTCGAGTCTGTTCGGAATATTGCATTGAAGATGAAATCTGTTGGTGTGGAAGCAAATCATGGCTTTATGATTGATTTTAAGAAAATGTTGGAGGATGCCACATCCTTAGAACTGTGCAAGCTTTTGGGAAGAACATATGGAATGATACATGAACAATGCAAAGTAAGTTATGATATGAAGCAGGGGGGTGATTCGACACTCTTGGATTTTTTTGAATCTGCTGGTTCTCGTGTTTGTACTCCTGAGGATCTAGTAAGTTTCATAAACTACGCTTGCACGAAACTGTCCCTCACTGCCATGGAAATTGTTAGCTAAACCAGACAAAGTTGAAGCTCAGCTGCACTGTGATTTAATTGGGTTGCCAAAACTTCTAGTGAATCATCACTTTTTTCTGGTGTGTGGTTGCCAAATGTGAGAAATGAATGAAGATTTAGATTCCGCAGAAAGAGGGGTCTTTATGATGCAAAAGCATACTAAATTCAGATTAAAAGTTCTGGTATGAATTTAGAAGCTCTTGTTTTATGATGCAGGCTTTAAGTCTTTTCAGACTATATACTGCAAATCGTTCCTAAGCTACCCAACTGTTTTCTACTTCGTTTGCACATTTCTACGTGACTGTCAATACTATATGTATTTTGTCTGAGATCTGAAATACTTAATTCTTTCTGGGAACTGAAATACTACCATGAACTATCTTTCAATGACCTTTCAGATTTATTCTACATGATTAGCAGGAAGTTTGGATGTTTAAGATTGTCATACGATTCTGAGTACATTTCTTCGTTGTCTCGTCATTAAGTCATTAAATCACTTTCTGCATCTAAAGACAGTGAACCAGATTTTGTTGGTATTTTACTTTCCTGGACTGGGTCTGACACAAGCTGGTTTCATTGCTTTTCTTGCCAAAACCCCTTTTGCTGGCATCTAAATTATTGCCACCAAGTAGTCCCCTCGCTCAATACTTTCTTTCCGTGTTGGAATATTTGAATTATTTATTTTAGTGTTGGTGGGGGCTGCTCCGTCTAGGATGAAATGCTAAAAAAAAGATTCATGGTGAGTGTTCACACCCTAAATTTTCCTCTTTCTTTCTCTCCCATACGACATGATAGAGGTGATTTAGGAATTAGGAAGTACCAAATTATATTAGGTGGCTGTGCTGACAGTTGACTTGGTGGAAAATAATATGCTGGCTTATGCAGGAAGGGCTATGATTTATGAATAGCCTATGATTAGGTGTTACAACTAACAAAAGACTAGATCATACTATGAAACTATTTCTAAATTCATTTACATATCTAGCTCAAGCTCATGTTGCAAGCTTCCTTTTGTCTTTTTTAGAAATATATGCTGGTTTATAGTTATCAGTGTTGGGTAGACTGCCACAATATTTTTCTTCCAAGGACAAGAATCTTGTAATGGTGGCTTAACTGAGATACTTATTTTATTTTATTTGACTGTTGGGTTCAATTTAGAATATACTAGAGTATTTTATATTTGGAAGAAGGTTGCTTAGTTAACTATGTGCCACTTATGTTATATTAATTTCTCTCTATGCCCCCATTGCCACTCACATGCCAACTCAGATACATTGTATAGCATCATTTTGGTTATGTTTTTATGAACTTAGTTTCCACACTAGCATATATTGGTAAGAAATTCTGCTCGGTGAATTTATAAGTAAATGTATTGGGGTATTATGTCCATTAAGTAATATTCAAACCTCTGCCTTGGTCTTGTAGACATGAGCCCTAGAAAGTTCTCATTGTATATATATGGAGCATATACACAAATATTTTTGTTAATTAATTAAAGATTAAAATAGAAAGAAAGGTCAAAGACTTTAACACACCATGGTATTATCATATTTCAGTATCCCAAAATTTACATGAGTCAGGAAGGTGGGATACAAAATTCGTAACCTGTTATAGAGAAGGGACCTTTTTACCAGGAAAAATCTATTTATAAAATAATAATTAAAAAAAAAAACAAAAAACCTCAATTGTAAGTCTATGGTTATAAAGAAGAAGAAAAAAAAAATGGAAGAAGATATAGGTTACACTCTATACTTTGCCATTTTCTTTATGGACACCTTTGGTTCCTTCCGGGACCTCCATAATAAATATAATTCCCCCAAACATTATTTTTGCCTGCACTTATATCATAACAATTAGGATGGTCAGCCAAAAGATGAAGGTTTGATAGAGGAAGTAAGCTGTTATCCCAGTCCACAACTTGCATATTTCTAAAATAAGATGCTTTCCCAAATCCTTCCTCTGCAAAATGACCACTTCCCATTTGCGTAGATGTGTGAAATCCTGAATTAGAATTAACTATTTCCCCTCCAAATTGTACCATGCTTGCGTGATTCCTTAGATGACTAAACAAATATGATGGCCAATACCCGATGAGTAGTCCCGATCCGAATTGAAGCCACCAATGTCCATGCTTAGGATCCTAGAAAACAAAAATTTTGTGGTTTAGTATACTCTTTCTCTCTGATATTTGATACATTTGTTATGCGTTTAAATAGTCATTTACTCATTTATAATATAGCATATAATAATAATAATAATGCAACAGAGATAGTATAGAGAAACAATAAAATACTATAGATTATTTAGGCAAGGATGTGCTGATTATTTACACTGTTAATCTGAAAAGCTAGTTAGTATCGGCCTATTAAGAGGAATATGCAATTATAGAACATAGAAAAGAAAAGTTGATGGGAGACAACCTTTTCAAAGAAAGAAGAGAATCTTGAATTTTGATACCAAGAACAATTGCTAAAAAGAAAAAACAAGAGAAAAAAAAGTGGTAAAATAATATTTGGTCAAAATGTATTAAGAATAATTGCACCGTGTAACTGCGTAAGGCGTAACTATCAACTTGATGCGGTTTGATTCTGGGGCTGTAGGCTAATTATAAACAAAAGGAAGATTATTCAACAAAATAAAGGGAAAAAATGCTGATTGTGAGGATTTTGTCAGTATGTGCAAGTTCACTGTCAAAATGAAAAGACTACCTTAAATGTTCAATGCAACAGGTTGATCATTCTTGACCAGATTTGTTTATTATATCTTGAGTTTTTGTTTTTTATAGGTATACATTTGCCTAGCAAATGGACTTAACCCTGAAACTTACCTTCCAGATCATTATGCCAATATCAAATTGTCTATTATTGTAAGATGACCTTGGAGAGATTGCTGCTCCAATAGCAATCCTGTTGTTAGTTTGGACAAACCCCGAGCATAGTAAGTTGTAGCATCCTGTGGCCTGGTATGCGTCGGTCTGTATATTAACAATATTAATACTTGCAAGGAAATTCTTCTCAAGATATATATATATATATATATATATATATATATCCACATGAGACGTAGAAAATTTTTGGATGATACTTACTGTCCAATAAGTGAAGAACCTGGGGTAGTTATCTCCATATAATTCTGGGCTAACCTGAAAAGAAGTTTGTTAAGTACCCCTAGAGGTCAGGATGTTGTGAATCTTATGCAAGTGATTTATTGGTATTCATAAGAAAATCAGTATCTTGCATATTAAAGAAAAATTAGAAGTATACCTGCCAGCCAGCTTCAATAGTATTAAGATCATTGCCGAAGGAGCCAGATATGACCCATACTTGCGAGAGACTGAACTCGTATTGATCCATTACTCGGGGTGCCCATACATTTATACTGGCTTTTGCTCCATAATATTGATCTCCGGTAACAAAAGCGACTGCATGCTGTAGTCCAGAGTATTGTTATTTAGTTGACATCCAAAATAAACATATGCATAGGTGACTTCTTCTTGATTAAAAAACAGTAGTTTTGTAAGCCCTTTCTAAATTGCAAGTCTTTGTTTGAGGCCTCCAAGATATGATTTTAGCCGGATACAAAAGATGTGGTTTCTTGTTAAAACTGTAGCACACTCTGTTTGTCAGTTCAATGTTTTGCCTGTACTAAAACATCTAAAGTACTGTTTTTATTGCTCCATTCCTTTTCTTTTGAGTTTAACATCTATTGTTTCCTTCATGGATTGCTTGATTGCTTAGCAAACGAACGAAAATATGTTTATCCTTCAGAGATATACCAGACTGGTAATAGTTTGTAGCGTATATGAACCATAGGACAGACTCCTCTTTCCCAGAATAGGTGAAAACTTTTTGAATAGTTGGACATTTGGAATGGATTTAAAGCGATGAGGGGAATTTTAGAAAACATTTATTTCTGAAGAAAGTTTTGCATTGTCTTCTAGTTTATGGTTCTGTTTGAATTCGCTAACAACTTGACAATGTGACAGTGTCACTTATATTCTGTTGCTGTTCACTAACCTCGTGATCACTGCTCATAGTGTCATGCCGTCGAATTTTCCGTCCGAATTTCTGGATTGAACTCGCTCTTAAAACATCTGTCTCTGTAGCTCTTCTGATTGGAATAGTTCCTTCTGGGCATGATTCAGTTGTATTTGTCCATAGCTGAATGATCTCAGTCGTTGCATCTGTTGACTCGTGACCTTTTGGCCTCTCTGCCGGTTCCTGCATATACAGGAAGAAACTAAAGCATCAAGAAACCAAAACTGAATTTGTTTTGGTGCAATTTATTATGTGTTTATACAATTATTACTCGGGCATTGAAGATTATGGATTCCTACAGTTTGAAACAGATTGTAATGTTTATTAGGTTTGGTTAAGAGAGAACCAATCTCGGTTTTTACCACCGACATTTTCTGCTTTACTTTTTTTAATATTTAATATTATAGGCATTTTCTGATGAAACTAACAGAGAAAGTCTGAAATTTAGTACCAATGGCTTCTGTCCTTTGAGCTTGGGGTGATCAAAAGCTGGTTGAAGGTGAGATAGAACACAATCAATCACATCTCCATCGGGACTCTGCTTCGAGGAAACAAGAAACCAAATCATTAGACCTCAACTCAAATCAAAACATTTCCCAGAAAAAACCATGAAAAACAAAGGGGAATGCCTGAATTGTCTTGACAGCAGGCTTGTTGATCTTCCTCAGATAAGCCCTTATTCTCTTGAGCCTCTGCAACTCCTGAAGTGGCCGGAAAGTTTGGTTGGCCGGTAACTGGTGGCCGGACTCGGAGGCGACATGGGTCAGGAGAAAAGGCAGCAGTAGTAGGAAAGAAACTAAGGATGAAATGATAGGAGATGATGTTTGGTGAGAAGAAACCATGTTTGTTGTGTTATGTAGTTGATGTGGTGGTTGTTTATTGTGCTAACAGATACAGTGTTTGGATGCATTAGTGTTGTCCTCTACTGCGATCAACAACGAGGTTTATTCCAAAGTTTTGTCCATTGAAAACACTGCACCACCATCTCTCAACAAAACCAATACAGAGCAGAAGAAGAAGAAATCAATTTTATTCAAAAAAGACTTGAAAACATATCCATTTTCCCTAAATACTCAACTGGGCAGATAAAAACAGTCTTCTCTCTCTCTCTCTCTCTCGTAGGTGAATTCCTTTTTCTTTTTCTTTTGGGTTGTTTTTTGTTCGGGCTGGCACAAGCTCAGATAGAGAAACTTAAGGTACAACATATTAAAATAGAGTCTCATTAAAGAAACAAAATTCAGAAAATTTGGAGAGAAAAGAAAAGGAAGTGAAGGAAAAAAAAAAGTGTATGTTTTGTAGCTTTTTGGTTGGAGATAAAATAAGAGAAAACTAAGTAAATAGGTGTCTTGGAGTTTTAACACCTTTATTTTGAGTATTAATTTGGAGAGAAAAGAAAAGAAAGTGAAGAAAAATAAAAAAAATGGTGTCTTTGAGTTTTGTAATAGAAGAGAAAAGAAAAAAAAAAATAAAGTTAAGGAAAATGAGTGTATTTCGAGTCAAAAAATTTCTTTCATAAAAAAACTAGAGAAAAATTATTTCTCTTTCTCTTTTTTAACTTTTTTTTCTTTTTTTTATAACTAAAAAACTCCTAGACAGATAGGATGTTAGTTAGAAAAAAAAAATTGGAAGAAAGTGCTTATTTTATGAGCCAAATATCTTTTTTCTTACTTTTGAAAAAAATATTAAAATGAAACTTTTTCTTCCTTTTCCTTCTCCTCTCACTATCTTTTATTCAATTAAAAACTCCCGGACATTATGTTAAGCTTTTCATACTTTAATTTTCTTTTTCGCCCATTTTAAAACTAAAAAAACAGGGCGTAACGAATTGTGGTCAACACTGATGGCATTTTTTACTTTTTCAATCAAAAACAGACAGAGACACATGGAGAGAGAAATAAGAGAGGTAGTACTATCTTTACTTTAAAAGATAAGTCACTGATACAAAAGGAGGGTGGTGGTGGGGGTGTATACTGTGTGGGCAAGGGAAGCAGGGCCCCAACGCATGGAAGCTCCTAATTACTGCTGTCTCTTATTCTTTGATTTTAAAGTAAGAAACGGATTTCAACTTTACTCTCTCTCTCTCTCTCAGGCTGCTGCCTGTTCATTCCTATAAATTAATTCCATGTATGACCACCCATTTTTTAAAATTTCAGTTTTTTTTATATATAAAAAATATATATCATTTCGATTCTAGTCTAATCAGTATTCTGGTCCATGATTTATATACCGTGTTGGAGATTGTTCTATAGTCTATAGTTGAGGACAATGTCCCATTCCAGTAATAACCCTTCCCTGCCAGTACAGAGCAGTGCAGTGCAGTGCAGTGCGCTCTCATTAGGCAGGGTCCCAAACATACAAGTTAGCAGTCTATTGTGCTACAATAATTATTGGTACGTTGGTGGATCCTTTTAATATATTTATGTGTGTGTGTGTGTGTATATATATATATATATGTTTTTTACAATGCATTTTATAAACTTACATCCAACTGAGGAATTATACGTAGTTATTTCCGTTTGAAAAAAAATAAATTCCTCTCATTTAAAGAAATCTGTTTTTAAGAAAAGTCGTAAATTTTATCCTTGCCTTTCTACTTTTCAATCATTAAGGCTAAATTTGAGACATTATGAAACCTTTTTAGCTTTATTTATTTAATATAAAAATGAAAACTTTAATTTAAGGGCACACAGAAAAGGAGAAAGGGATTTTCATTATGGAACATATGGAAAAGAAAATTATTACTGAATGGTGGTGGAGCAGAGTCTATTCATCGGTGGATAAAACGAGACTGGTTACTAATAAGTAGCATCACCGAATTTTATTTACTTAAAAGAGATGAATGGGCAACAGGTGCCCTTGTGGTCCGACCTACCAATCCTAAAATTCTCTTGTTCATTTCATAGGTGGCCAAGACAATATTTCCTTTTTTTTACTTTTTGCAAGACATTAAGCTAAATCCAACTATAATTACATTGTTTTCTTTTCCTCTTCTTCTTAATTCTTCTACTTCTTTTTCTTTTTCTTTTCTTTTTTTTTTTACCCGCCATCTAACTGCTCTTTTATCGCTGATGTTTTCTGAATTAAAACTTCTCGATGCCAGACCCTTGGAAAAAAGTGAACCACCTTGGCCAACTTGTCAACATTATGAATTCTCTCTAATGGGTAAATCTTGATTTATAAGTCTAAATATACATACATACATACATGCGTGTATGAATGTGCGTGTGTATGTGTGTGTGTATATATATATCATTTTGCCAGTCCTATATACTAAATCTAAGTAATTTGATTAGCATGTGGTTGGGCACTAATTTGTGGGAGCGCAAAGGTATGGGCCCTTACAAAGGTTCTCTTTTAAGGCTTCTTTCTGGGGCAATGGTGCTTCCCACTTTCACAGACTCCTACTATCATTTCTTTATTTATTGCTCTCTTCTTTTCACAAAGACCCACTTATATTCACATCATCTACCTCCTCTAATGTAAAGAAAGAGAAGTATTTAGGAATTGTGGCCCATAAAGTAATGTCATTCTCATTATACGAACATTCGGCAGGCATGGTAGTATTTATTTATTAAGCTATATATATATATATATATATATATATATCAGTGGAATCATGATATCCTTCTGTAAAGTTGGAATAGATTCCCCCCACACCACAACCTAAAAAAAGCAGCATATACATAATGCATTACATATAGCATATATATATATATATATATATATATTTACATTTGAAATTTTGGTCTGATATTAGCTAGCATTGGGCTATATATATCTTCTTAAAACTTGTGTGTGTTAGTGACATTCATTACCTAGTTATGTTTTTGATGATACTTGTTTATTAGTACTGTTTCACTTTTCCTGATAAAGTTAGAGGGGCTGCAGCCAAAAAAAGCCATGCTTGCTTTCTGAAAGTATATATAATCATCTTATACATAATACATATTAACGATGTAATTATGTTTTGGGTTTGATGCATACAGGGAAAAGATTAATCTAATTTAGGAGCAATATTTTACAGATGACCTCATGTTGAAGCTTAATTAATTGTTGATGTTTGCATTAGTTGTTTTAGCATCTCCACTTTTCTCATGAATTGTTTGTACCATTATATTCATCATTGCTGACGGATTGTGTAAAATCACCCTAATAAAGAGCATAAACATAAGAATTAATTTTATGAAACTCACTTTTATTGCTAGCAGTAGCATATATGAGTGCAATATTTCCTTACTAGCTTAGCTAGATTAGGTGCTGTGGCAGAAATGGGGCCTGAGCTGCAAGAGCACTCACTATACGTTACGAGGATACTATTGCTTTTTAAAAGGCCCCGACCACTTGTAAAAAAAAAAAAACCTTCAATTAAGTAAAGCCTTGAAGTGAAAGGAACTATCAAATGAATTCCATTCCAGCCATTGGAAAAGCTTACAATTAAGCTTTGTTTGTTAATGGCAATTAACAAGGAGAAAAGGTCTAGAAAACACTTTGCCAGTGTTGTTTAATATCGATGGACGCTTCTGTCTTGGGGAAACAGTAATGTCACTTTCTACCATATGCTGGCAGGACTCACAATTTCTTATATACAAGCATTGCCATGTGAAAAAAGAGGATTCTAAAGCTTGTAAAAGTTTTTTGTTTCCTTTTGATTTCAAGGTTCGAATGATACAAGTTATACAACCATATGGTTTTGACTACACACCTACCATGTCTTAATAAACAACTGAGATGCAATTGATTAAACCTGTTATATATGTATATTCATGGTTTAGGATGTTGTAAAGAGTTTAATGTGTATTCATTTTTTTTTTTGAATGCCCCACTTTATAATTTCATAATCAACTATATCATCACTATTACAATTTTAAAAACCAATCAAACATCACTAAATGAGGAGAAAAAAATAAACTCACTAACAAGTCTCACATAAAGAGGAAACAAACTTCCCATAATGGAAGAAATAAACTCACCCGAAGTGAAAATCGAACCTGAGACCTAAATGTTACAATATCTCAGTCTTACTCATCACTAAGTTAAGAAATCATCGGCTAGTAAAGAGTTTAATGTGACGCATTGTTAAGTTGGTTCCACTTGATCAACAAAAAGAAAAAGGAAACTAAACGGATTCCCCAGTAGTTCAAGGGTCGCATGTGCTTAAGATTTTTCTCAAATTGAGAGAGTTCAAAAGTTCAACACTCACAGGCTCATCTGATATCTATGGCTTGTGGGCGACTGCAATTAAGTCGGCCCTTGTCACCAAGTGTTGTGGGGTTGGATCGATTACTCTGTCGTCCAAAAATAAAAAAATAAATAGGAAAAACTAAAAGGAAAGGGGGTGAAAAACGCGGGCAAATACTCAATAGGTCAAAATCTGGTTAATGATTTTAAGTCTAGATCTTATCTAATCACTTTTAGTTGCCACTTGCAATATTTGACAATTACAAGTAGCCAAGTAAAAAAGTTTTAAATGCAGGGAAAACTGGTTCAGTTACTTTTTTTTCTTATATTGTGGGCAAGAATGTCTTAGGTGAAAAGATTCATATAATGTTTTCAGTTTATGCATGTCTTTGATGAGACCATCCATCATCTAAATTCATTCTACCTCAATTGTAATAGTGAAAGCTGTCCTTATGTTGATTCCTACAAAAGAGTCTTCAAATTCATCTATTTTTTTCTCTAATATTCTTTCACTACTATATATTATACTCCTTCCTTCCGTTTCAAGATAAAAATTTTTATTATGTTAAGTAGTCCCAAGTTAAATATTTATTTATGTTGAATAATTTATTTTTTACAATAATTTATCTATAATACCCTTAATATTAATTGTCATATTTCTATTTTCTATGTATATTTATAGAGTATTACTAGTCATGTATAGAAACTATGCAATTACATGAGAATTTAAATATGGATAATTTTGTCATTTTATTCTTTTTCTTAATATGCACAAAAAGTCAACCTGAATTTTTATTTTAAGATTGAAGGAGTAAAAGTTAGGAGTAAGACTTTAATTGATTTATGTTCATCATAGTCTCTCTTTATCACTTTTCCACATTGATGGAAGCATATTTAATCATATTCCCAAAAAACAATCACCAAAGAAATTCTCAAAGCAAAGCATCCTCGTTGTACTATAAATGTGGAGGAAAAAAGGAAAGTATTCGTTCCTTCACTTTCACTAAAGTTTCAACCAAATTAATTAATAAAGGATTATATATAGTTGATAAAAGTTACATTTGTTTGAAAGGATCAGCTTTATCTATCCTAAATAAATTACAAGCCTATATATATATATACACACACACATATATCATATTATATATTGGCTTCCCTAGAAATTAAAGTCTCTCTAAAAGCTGATCTTCATTCGAGAGCAAGCCTGTCTTCTTGAAACTAATTACTCTGTTCATTTCACAAAAAATATCTCTTTGTAAAATTTATAAACTTTACCGATGTATCTTTCTTTTTGTGTTTTTATCTCTAAATATAATTAACTTGCAGCAGTGGTATGGTAATAAAATTATATTATCATGTTTGAAAATATTATTTCATTTTATATTATCATAATAAAAAAAGAATTTTTTTTCGTGTAATAATTTTTTTTGTAAGTGAAATTCTTTTTTGTGAAACGAAAGGAAGGAGTATATATAATCAGTTAGTTTTATGATAACCATTATTATAAAATCAGGTCGGAATTTATTCTTCAATTTCTCGTTCTGTTAACACTGTATAGCTAGCAACTAATTCCATAGCTAAATTAAGGTTTTATATTCTGCTGTTTTTAACCAATTGTGGAATCCAATACCGTTTGAAATGGGACATGCGGATCCAGCCCCCTTAGTTCAGTAAGACCAATTTTTTTAAAAAAAATTATAAAAAAATAAAATACAATAAAATAAAAGTAAAAAAAGATGTGAGGAACATGACAAATAATTGTGTGAGCTATTATATAAAATTGATGCCGTTTTATGTAATTGAATACACTTCTTCTCATGTTATGTACAAAAAGATACTTTATAATTTTTCAAAATATTGTTATTATAAGAGACACTTCGCGCAATAACGTGAGGTGTCCCTCACCTCATGTGCTCTCTAAAATAAATTAGAGGGCAAAATAATATTGCTAAAATATTATTTATAATAACATTTTTTTGAGAATTCATTGCTTGAAACTGTTGAAATGATAGTCTCATTTCAATAGTTACAAAAATATTATGTTCAATATAAATTACTAAATAATATAAAAGAGTGGAGTGTTGGTGTTGATGTTAATAAAAATTTGAGACATTTAATAGTCTTTTAATCTAAATTTTTTATTTTTACTAAACACTTTATAAAATTAAAAACAAATAAAAGAATTGACTCTTACAAATTAATTGACAAGGCTAGATCGTCCCATCAACATCAACAACCATTTGATTTGATGGTGGTAGTTTAGTGAAATAAAGGTAGTTATACTCTTCCCATCCCACCTAAAACGTCCTATTTACAAATATTAGGGATAATTTTTGTTCAATGTACGTGGATGAGACTCCTATAAATGATGATAATGATGTTGAATATTTGAAAACAAGATGGTAGTAGTAGTACTATACTACTGCTACTATTTGATTAGCTTGCCGAAGAAGCACACATGATGGGCAAAATTTAATTAATGTTTCCGACTAGGCGACAACTAAGGACAAAACATTTTGTTGGACACACGTACGCACTCGAGTGAGTGAGTGATATCATTCTTGATATGAATTTCTAGGAAGGTTTCCAAAGGTTGTACGTTGAGGGGATTTATTTTTTTCTTGTGTGGTTCGGCTCTTATTCGTGGTCAAATGCTTGTCACTAACCGTAACTGATCACAAACTCAGAGGCCTCCAACGGTTGGACACACAGATTTTCCATGGTTTAGCCGTTAACAATATACAGAGAACTAATATTTTTAAAATGAAAAATTTATATGTCTACAAGGTGTTACTCACATGTTAAGAGAGTTTTACGAAAATATGAAAATATTATTATTTTTTAAATAACAATAAAAAATAAGAAGAAAAAAAGAAACAAGAAGAAGAAAAAGAAAGTGTTGGGCCTTAATAATTTGTAACATACAAATCGGGCCTTCATAGCAAATATCAGACTTAAGTACTGGGCTCAGCCCTGTTACTTTCGGAGCGTTCTGCTAAGCAAGTACTATTCCATTTTGTTTGACAAGAGTGAAAAGCATTCCTTTTAGAAATTTTATTAATGGGCCTTTCATATGTCACGTAAACCCAATAAGTAACACGTGCAACTGGGTAGCAGGTCTGGTGGTGTTATTACCCAATTTAATTGCGTCTTAAATTGGGTCAGGTTGCTCCACATCTTCATCTTCATCCCGTTCATAACACAGCAATTAAGTCTGAACAAGAAAAAGTTGATAGTAATAAATCGAGAATTAGGCCTGTAAAAAATGTCGCTCCGTTGGCATAATGCTCCTCCCCGTCCTTCACTTCGGAGGCCCTTGATTGCTCCAATTCTTCACTCACTGAATTCCGTTGACCGAATTCGCACATTCTCACTTGTTCGCAGTCATTTGGACCCAAACGATTCGCGCAAGGTCTATCTTACTAGATATTTTCTTTACAACGTGTTTGTGGCTATTGTTATAAGGGTTCCCAATCCAGTCCAGTTAACTATCATCTGAATTTTTTTTTCTTTTCCTTTTATTGTGTATTATTATTGTTATTAGTTGATTCTTACACTGTGTTTCTTCCATTTGTCTGCTTTAGCGTATGCTTCCTGCCAGGAAAAATTGAACACTAAGAAAAGAAAAAAATTTGAAAAAAGTTCTTAATTGTTGAAGACTTTATTATAAACCCAGTTATGCTAAACCATGTTCTTGCTTCAGGATCACAGAATTCTAGCTTTTCATTTTGTGAAGTTCTCTTGATGAGGTTGAAGGTTTGTGTCAGTTACTCAGTCCTATGTATAAATGAAGCTAATTCCTATTGGATTCTGGATACTTGAGGTTTATATTATTTTTTGAAAAAATTCAATCTTGTTAAATTTTGTTTGTTTTTTTAAAGCCTGTTTAAGTCAATTCTTATTCAGACATTTTCGTTTCATGTGCTCCATTCAAAGTCTAAGGTTCTGTATTTTAGTAGACTAAAAAAGAATATGCTAAAGGTCTTAGAGAACTTTGTGTATGGGATTACAGAAAATCACTAGTATTTTATACCAGAAACATTGATGTTCCATGCTCCAAAATGAAGATAGACAAATAATGTACAGAAGAGAAGAATCTACTGCATTCCTTTCTTCTTCCCTTTTTCCTTTAGGGGCTTTCGTTTAGTTGATAACAATTCAGCAAAGAGTTCCCTTTGATGAGAAAAATGTAGCCTTGATATTTTTGTGAATCATAGTATTCATCCATGAAGGGATTTGGCTTTATTGAGAAAGATTCTCAATTAGGACAGGAACTCTTTTATTTTAAGTGGGCTTTATGCTGCACAGTTTGGAAGAGTCAACTGGCATGTATTATAGACTACTATAACATTTTTGGATTTTTAAGAAGAATGAGTTTTAGTTTTATCTGTGGTTGTCGGGGAGGGGGTTGAGTACAATAGTTGATGTATGCATTTATCTAATTACCTTGTAATAAGTCATTTGATCCGAAAGATAATTACCTTGTAATAAGTCATTCGATCTCTGTCAATACTAACATTGTATAACCATTTGTTGTTTATGCATTTCTCATGCATTAGCAAAATTTTGGTGGAACCTCATTGTCTATGCTGCTTTCAAATACTGCAGTTAGTGCTGGAAGTGAAGGAGAAGCTTGAGAAAGATCATTACAGTCTCCCTGTAGGCAAATATGGAAGAGATGATGAAGACATGATCCTGTGGTTTTTGAAGGACCGTAAATTTTCTGTTAAAGACACCGTCTCAAAATTGACTAAAGCAATTGTAAAATAGCTTTCTTAATTCTTTTTCTCGAATACATAATGTCATTTTTAATTTGTGTCGTTTCAATTATTGTGCTATTGGATGCTCTAAATTGTTATTTTTGTCTATCGATTCAATTTAATTGTTACTATCTAACTTTGGTTGCACCTATTCTTTTTGTTGTTTGGAAATGATGTAGTTCCCCGTTTTTTCAGTTATCAACTTATTGTGTTCATAAATATTTAAACTGCATATGGCTTTGAACTTAACATTTGGCAATATTACTACGTTGTCAGAAATGGCATCGAGAATTTGGTGTGTCAGAATTGTCTGAAGAGTCGGTGAAAACTGTTGCTGAAACTGGAAAATCTTACTTGCATGACTTTCTTGATGTCTTTGGGAGACCAGTGCTAATGGTGGAAGCATCCAAGCATTTTCCTGGGGTAAATTAGTTTGTCTTGCCTTCTCATCTTGTGACGGCTTTTGCAGTCTCTGAATTTATATTTTTGTAAAACTTTGTTCACCAGCATGTCAAATTTATTAACCTACCATAGTTCCTGAATGGCTAATCCTACAAAAAATTGTTGTGCCAGGGTGTCAGGCCCAGTAAAATATAGTCAGGGACATATCAGTAAATAATGTTAATTGTATTGGCAAGTAGTTTCTAGTGAGTAGCTTATTCTGTAAGATTCCAGAAAGAAGTTAGTGAAGAGCGCAATTTAGTCTTTTGCTATCTGACTCTTTACAGTAGAAAGCAGAGTAGCAGACTATTATGATGAATGAAATTTTGAACCCCCATTTGAGTCACAGTTATGCTTTTTCCTCCCTTTTTTCCAGCCTCAGTTCTATCTAATTCTACTTCTACCTTAATTCAAACCCTAAATTTATATGGTCATGCAGAATATACCAACTCAACTCATTTATATAAGTTATTAATTTACCCATGCAACTCAGAATAAAATCTTGAGAATTCCCAAGCATGACCATAGATGTTGGTGATGGGATGATTTTCCTTATTTACCATTTTTTTGGTTGGTGAGAGTATTCTTTCATTTTTACACCCTATCTGAGAGTTTAAGCTATTTTTTATCTTTCTTTGGCATGAATTCTGACAATAGACATTAAATAAGTTGGACACAGATGCAGGAATCCTCTGAAGATGAGAAGTTATCAGTGTTTCTGATCGAGAAGGCATTGAGTAGACTTCCAGAGGGGAAAGATGAAATACTTACGATTGTTGATCTGCGGGGATTTGGTACCAAGAATGCAGATCTTAAGTTCACCACTTTCTTGGTAATTTGAATGGGAATTATGCTAGTAATGTTTTGGATGGTACCTTGGCAATATTATTATCTTATTATCTTATATGTCAACTGAGTTTAAATATAATCTAGACTTAACTACTTCAAAGTGTTTTCAACTGGATCAAGGCAACTATACAATGCTTGCATCGTCTGAAAAGAAAACTTTATGTCTTCTTATTTTCTTTGAAGATTTTCTTCTTTTAGCTGCGAGCCTTGGAGTCTTCTTTTCACTATTCTTATAGCCATGCCATACTATTGCTTCTCCTGTTATGGAATTACTTAAGAAAAATAACTTTGGTTTGCATTGTTACTAGTGACTTTTTATGTCTTAACCAACTGGAAAAGATTTATTATCAAGCAAGTTCCTTTACATGTTTGAGAATTTCTCAATAACTGATCTGTTACTACTCAGATGCTGTTCCTTGTGAGTGCAAAGATTGTTTACTGTAGTCCTAGACTGTCCAAAGCTTAAATAAATACATGACTTTTAAGCTTTTCCTTTATCCTTTTTCATGGAAGGGACAATGAACTAATTCTTGCTGCTGACATTCTTTAAAATTTTAAAACTTCCTGCCAGCACAATGAGTTAACTTTTACTTCTTTCTTGTCAGTTTGATGTGTTCTACTATTACTATCCAAAGCGGTTGGGCCAAGTCCTTTTTGTGGAAGCTCCCTTTGTTTTTAAGCCGGTTTGGCAGTTAATCAAGCCCTTGTTAAAGTCATATGCTTCTCTGGTAGGTATTGTCTATGATAACTTGATAAGCATGATTATTTTGTTTTCAAGAGCATTTTGTGCATATATCTTTTTAAAGTTTGGTTGAGAACTTC
This sequence comes from Aralia elata, assembly GCA_034770075.1. NCBI lineage: Eukaryota > Viridiplantae > Streptophyta > Magnoliopsida > Apiales > Araliaceae > Aralia > Aralia elata. Next base: position 5,043,987 of record CM068378.1, read on the forward strand.
TTGAATGATAAAATCATGCATAGTAATTTCTTCTCCTGCTTGTCTTCATTGTATATATTAAGTAATGCAGAGAGAACATTAATAGCTATGTTCTTGTTATTTCTAGCCATTTACTCCCTGCTCAGCCTAGTGCATGGACTTTTGTCAAGCTGCTGCACACAGTTTTTTGTACGATATCAATTTTTTCTTTTTATGGTCTGTGTGTTTATCTGAACCCATGGTGGTTGAGGAATTGCTTTCATTGTGTTCAAAAAGTATATTTTAGAGGAAGCCACATGATTGGAACAAATCATACTTTTAATCAGGAGATGTGGACTTAATAGTCCTGATTTTCTTGGAATAACTACAGCTATGATATGTATCTTGAGATAGTCTAATTTGTGAGTTAGTTTTTTTGTTCACCATCCCATGGTATATGAGACAAATGTATGTTACAAAACTACTATAGTCATTGCCTGTTTCCTGGGGAACAGAATTAGAATAAGGATAAGAAGGTGGTCATGGTTATTTTCTCCTGGTGACATACTGGCAGTTTCTTTAGCTTGCTCTTCAATTTCCTCATAATAGAGTATCTTTGTATAGTTGTCATCAACAATAGAGCATGTTACAAAGTCACGTCATTCTCAGCGCCTCCGTGTCCTTGTAAAATGTAATATTCCCTCCATCCTGCTAATATATGCCCATCTTATGGGGTGTTTTGGCATCGATTTTTTCACGCTGGATACATATTTATCTACTCCCTTCCATCCAGAAAGCCAAGCTTACCTTTTTATTGACTTCATATCAAATATTAAGGTTATGTTTATTGCGTGTTTTAAAATACATACCAAAAAAGTAACATCTTTGTGTAAAGAGAGATTTTTAGTGAAAAATGTACAACCTTACTGATGATATTTATATTTCAGCATTCAACACTGATTTTGTACCCTGAATGATAGCGTACAATATTTAACACACAAAGTACAACATGTAATGTTGTATGGTGAAATAAAAAATATCAGCACCGAATAGATTATTTCTAGTTTTGCTACCAAGTTACATTCACTTATTAAGTCAGTTACAAATAATGTCAGGTTATGTACTTTGATATCACATTGGTGCTGTTTAGGCGGTAGGCAGTGTGATTGTTCTGCTCTAATCCCATTTTTGTGCGTTTATTTCAATTTTATTTGTTGATTTATATTTTGAAGGTGAGATTTTGCTCAGTAGAGACTGTCAGGAAGGAGTATTTTACACGAGAAACAGTTCCTGCCAGTTTTAGGGATTGAGGACATTATCACTTGCTTTACTGACAAGGGAAAAAGTGACGAAATGGTAAAAAGGTATTGATATTCCAGCTAACATTTTTGGTAGGTAAAAAGTATTAAATGTAACCTTGTTCACTTGTGCTAATTCAGACAAAAAAAACAGAGGTTGTATATGGATAAATTGATAATTTGAGTTCGTGACTTTATATTTTTCCAACATATATGGTGTGATATTTTATATAGGAACCAGCACTGAGCTATATCACCAGACACCAATATGGCTTTTTGTTTATAACTGATTTCTGATGAAACTTGCCTGTAAGGTGTTTATTAAATTATATATGCAGGAATTTTAGCATAACTGAAGCAGATGCTAATGGGCAATTCCACTAATTTGTTCATGTGACTTATGTCAGTGGCCTTGCCTGGGAAGGGATGGCTTCAACATGCATCAAAGATCTTGACAAAGCCCTTTCAAGTTTTCAAGGGGAAGAACTCTGCACACTTGACAACAATGTACACTTTCACATAGGAATATAAACCATCGTACGAAAGAAAAAATGTACAATAAAATGATTAAGTTGTACTGTTGAGAAAGAAAATACAACTATCCAAGCCAGCGGTTAACTCAGTTTGCAGTCTCTAGTTAAACTAAACTTTTATCCTTTCCTTTTCCTTTTTCAATTTTTGTGCTTCCGTTCCAAATATCACAACTTGATTTTTGTTGAAGCATGATTTGAAACATACATAACAGCAGCATTCACAATATCCTTCCTAATTCATTATACTTTGTATAAACGAGCAAACGAATGCTATTCTACAAAGCAAGTACAAGAACAAAACAACTCATTGAATGCATTGATATAAGGGACCCAAAACCAAAATTAGGCAGGCTGCCGTCTGGGACGTATGTAGGATGGTAAAGATGATCGAACAGCAGCAATCTTCCTGCCTGGCATAGGCAGCTTGACTTGGCTGTAATAAACAATGAATAGAAGGCATACTAGTACAACAAACAAAAGAAGTGGAGACCAAATTATCCTACTATTTCCAAAACTTAAAACACCACTGTGGGCATTGGTGCTACTCTGCCATAGGTGCTTCCCTTCCATTAGTGCTGCTCCTAATGTCCAAGAAACATCTCCAGGACCAAATATTATCTCTCTATCACCAAGACAAAGAGCATCCTCAACAAGTGATACCATATACGGCACTCGGAAACAATACTGTTCAGCATAATTTTGGTTTCTGGAAGCATTAGTCAAGCCAGCCCATGACCTTGCACATAACTGCTGGCCTTTCTCCCAGATCTTTGTCAAGTTTGCTCTTGAGCTTAAGTTTAATACATTGTAAACAGCAAAAAATCCAGATAAAGCATGAAAACGTGCACTTGAATAGTTAGCCAGAACCAGATTCAGTATGTCTTTGCCTGCAGATCCAGTTCAGATCTAGTTATAGCCTGGATGTAAAATAAGGGGAATAGGATTTTATATGGAAAGACTAGACAAAAAAAGTTCTAGTTATGGACAAACAATTTATATGCCAAATGCATGTGTTGCAAGTAGACTTGATAAGTAAAACATACTCCCGCGTCCGCAGATGAGTCCTATTGGACTTCTTGAATATTTGCAATGCATATCAAAGGTTAGCACAGGACACACTTGAACATAATTTTCCTGACAGAGGTAGTAGCATGTAAAGGATGTAGTGGCCTGATGCAATACTAGTCACTATTTTTCTAATAGCAGAATAGTCTTTGCATAACCATTAATTACAGAATAGCTTTAGAACATCCCCTTTAGTTAAATGATGCTGGAAGTGGCTAAAAGGCACTGAGGGTGTGATTTAAACGCAAAAATTTACTCGATATTAATCTAGAAAAATATCCCCATTCAGTCATCTCAACACCTCTGAGTCAAGATTTGGAGAAGCACTTGGCAGGAATAGATTTCTTTCTTCTTTTTCTCTTTTTGAAATAAATAAGTTCAGGCTTATCTCCTGCTATTTGAGTTTATGTCATGAATATAGTTTTCTGATCATCTGGGGAAGGTTATCTAGCTTTGTATGTGTTCTATTTCAACTTATCTTTGCATTCTTCGACTAAACTTTATTTAAATGTTTCATATCCTGTACAAGTCTTTTGGTTCTATAGCTATTTATCTGGAAATTCCAGTATTGTTTCCTACTAAACTAGTAATGGATATCACCAAATGACATGCTTTACTTTTAAAAACTAAACTTGATAAATATCAAATGACATGCCAGCATATCTTTTCTATTTACGCCACACATACATTTAGAAAGAACAATCCCTTCATATGTGAGATGAGTCTATGAATATTACACGGGGGCTTTCATCAAGTCATAAAATAAACCAAAATTAAATCACAATAACACATATGGAGTATCTGGACCATATTTTTGCAGAGATAGATATTCAGCTAGATGAAATTCTACTTTTCTATACATCAACTACGTATATGTAACAGCACAATTTTCTTTTATATCTCTTGCAATGTTGATATCAAAAATACATAACAATAAATATCCAAAAACTGAAATGTAGTTGGACTGACCCTTATTAATAGATAAGCTCGTGCAGCTAGAATCATTAGCTAGGTGTGACCAATTCGAACTGCTTGAATTTATAGCAGCAGCTCTTGCAAGCCCTTTGCACTGCTCCCAATTTGGTTCTCCAACCAAAATTACTGGATTTACCTCATTTGCTCTACTGACATGAATGTCAGTAGAGTTTTGCCTAAAGCAACCACGACAAGTATAATTTTGAGCAAAACCAGAACTGAGACAAGGGTGACTGACTTCCAATGAGCCACCCGTACTTTCTCTAAGTGCCTGCGTATGACTCAACATAACAACAGTCCTATCAAACGCTTCATTCAAACCAAATGTAGGCAATGAATATGCTAAAATCCAGTGCTCAACTGAGCCAATTCTTGTTCTCAAAACATGCTCATTTCCCCTTGATTCATCTGTTTCCGTCACCACTTGCAATGACGAACCTCCCAGATCAAGAAGACCAAAACTGAGCAACCTTGATGAATTTCCAAAAATCCCCATTCGATAATTCAGAGCAACCCAACCGTAGTAAGCTTCTTCTTTCCCACTCAATACCCTAATCCAATCTTTCCTGAACATAAAACCATGTCCCTTCACAACATCCTCTACATCCTTCATAACCTGCTTAGCATCATTCATCGGCAACCTCCTCAATCCAGCAGTAGCTAGAACAAATATCGGAGTTTCTCCATGTCTTTCCAAAGGTACCCATCGTTCCGCCAAACGAATCAACGGCACCAACGATTCCCTCACCCCAGAAGCATTACCCACAAATTTATCCAGCCCGGGCTCGGTTTGCATACAATGGTACAAACAACCACTATTATAATAACTCCTCGTCAAATTATCAGGATAAGAATGCAATAAAATAGGCAAATCCCGATTACTGAAAATAACTCCTTTCCTCCACTTGTATACATTTACTCTTGTACCACTACTTCCACAATCCAATACAATAGTAAAATATGAACCATGTGACACGTAATTCATTATGTAGGCGCAAATAAATAGAAGCAGTACAACGATGACGAAAAGGGTTATACCTATTTTCAACACTCGACGAGTATGAATAAATCCCATGATTGGAATTTTTGATTTTGAAGGCGATCTCGGTTCCATTACTGCCAAATTATCAGCATGAAAATGGATAAATTTCAAGGAGAACCGATGCTGCACTTAATTTGTTATCTAAGAAACCCTATATCGGCCGAAACGCTCCATATACATATCCGCACTGACTCTTTCTACCTCTCTCTAATCGCTATCCCTGGGAGCGAGAGTGCTGATGGAGGAGAAGGAGCAGAGGCAGATCAGAAATTCAATCGATCAAACGTGAACATAAAGATCAGTGTGTCTACTAGTACTGGCAATGTCATTACCCATTGGTAACCCACCTATTAGAGTGACGTCGTTTTCATCCTTTTCCGTTATAGTATGACTCATAAGTCATAGCAACTCCACTTCTTTTGTTATTTTTTCTTTTTGGGTTGCAAACTTCTTTTATTTTTTGTTCTCCTCCATGCTTGCTAGGGATGTGCAAACGTACAAACGGTTTTTTATCGAAAGCGAGTATACCGAATCAAACGGTTCGGAAAATTTAGCAACAGGTGCGGTATCGATAAAAAATTCGGTAAAAAAATAATTAATACTATACTTTTTAGTTAAAAAAAATTTAATGTCAACATTGTCTTTGCATTGGAATAAGAGAGTGTTACTTATTTGATAGAAAGTACCGAAAAAATCAAAGTTATATTTAATATTTTGGGTAATATTGGAACTAAGCAATTATTGCTTAATTAAAATTCTCAAACAATAAATATTAAGAGATAAAAACACTTTTTTAAAACGACATTTAAAAAAGAACGGAGGGATTATGTATTATGTTAGGAATATATATATTAACTCCCAATTTTGTTCTTAAAAAAACTCACAATCTCTTTCGTCGCTTTATGCCTCTCTTCCTCATCACATCACATACTTTATTTTTTTCAGAGACTCTCACTCTATCACTATCTCATAGATCTTGCCTCTCCGTCTCATATTTTTAAGTACAATTTTTGTCTAGACTTTTGATTTTCTTTTTCCCACTATCACAAGTCTCATCTTTATGGATTTATTGTAATCAATTTGAGGTTGATTTAGTGATTGTATACTTTGTAGTTGGGTTTTGACAACGATTAATTTTAATTACATGTAGGAATTTCAAATTTGGGGGACTTTTGGTTGGCTAGGGTTTTAATTTTATTGAACCTAATTGATTGCAAATAGAAGGTTGTTGAGATCTAGATTATAATGGATTGTCTATCATCTAATTCATTAGTCCATGGTGTTGAAAAGAATCAACATATACGGCTTTGTTTGGATGCATAAATATTAAGATATATAGATATTTCAAGGAGTTGAACCATCGATATAAAACAGGTGTTTATTGGTACTGTCCAGGCACTGTACTGGCTTACCGGTACGAAAAACGGTCTAATCAGTACCAGCTTCGTTATCCCATTTTATACAAAATTGATAATTGGTACGAGACGGTAAATATAATTTATGCTTGCTACAAATAATATTGTCTCCTTCCTTCATTAAAATTATGTATAATTTTGTCCTTACAAATATTTAAAAGTACATAAAATAAATTTAAATATAATATAAATATTAATTTATCTTCTTTTTTGTATAAAAAAATAAATACTATATTTCAAGATCATGTTAGAGTCTATCCATCAACAAAATAAGAATCAAAAGTCCATAAATATTAAAGATGAGTTTTCCTAGGTCTCCTCCCGACCATTGCCTTAAATTTCTCCGTATACCTTCGAATTAAAATGTATCACAAAATTTGACATTTATTTTTTTTAAACCTACACTATTATAATATAGTAATTTTAGTGATATATTTCATTTTAATTCGTAGGCCATTAAGATAAATTACGAGGGAACCTAGGGAAACTTATCTTGTAGAATTAAAATGTATCACTAAATTCTTGTTTTTAGAACCTACATTATTACAATAGTGTAAATCTGATCTCAAATCACAAGATAAATTATGAGAGAGCCTAAAGAAACTTATTTTTTAATCTTTTTTAAGGCGCATGTTGAATTATGACTTATTATTCAGAGATAGATTCGAACATGCGACTTTGCACAATAAAAAAATAAGTTTTTATCACTAGATTATTAACTTTGATTTTATTTCAAAATTATTTATATTATTTGCATGAGTCCAAACAAATGGTAAAATTAATAAATTTCACATTATCACCTCTAATTTGTCAATTTTAATTAGTAAACAATGGCCTTTGCACAATGCATGGGACCAATACGTGTGAGAAGTAATTAATATAACTTTTTAAAAAAATTAATAAAAGTTACGAGAAAAATGATATAAGGTTACCGAGAGCCTTTGGCTCAATGGTGAGAGGTTATAGGTTCAAACCTCCACTTGTTTTAAAATTAAAGATATTTTTTCTTTAATTTAATTCAAAATTAGAGAAAAATTATACGGACAATAATTTTTAAATAATTTTTTTAGATATATTATTAATACTTATTAGAAAAAATAAAGTTCATGCATTGTCTATGTATACATAAGCAATGTTAGAACCATGATACCTCGTTAATGAAATAGTTATGTTGGATATTATTATTTTTATTCTAATGTCGTGTTATAATCATAACACTGCTCTTGTATAAATTGTCAGTGTATCAAATTTTAACGATTGTTTAAAATATAAAAATGGTGTTAATCACCTACAATAAAGTTCTTGTTAATTTCGAGAGGCACAATAGAGATCTAGAAGGGGGTTGAATAAATCTTTAAAACTTTTCAGTTTTTTAAATAAGTATTACCAAGTAAATCATTTAATCAAGATTGAACTTGCACAACGGAATATTTGTTTGAAAACTCCCCTTGAAGATTTGTTGAGATCACGATTATGAATTTAGTTTATGTCGAAGTTAACCATTCATCAAATACATTAATCACATCAAATAAATAATAAAATGTAAAAGACAGAAAGTAAATGACACAAGAGATTTTAAGTGGTTCGGAGACTGAATAACTCCTAGTCCACTCTTCTACTTCAATAAATAGAAAATCCACTATGAATTTGGTCACCTAGACCAAGATACTCTTGCCCTCTTCAAGTCCAGCAAACTTGAATATTTTAATCACTAAGACAAGGACACTAAGACCTCTTAAAACCCAACAGACTTAAAAATTTAGTCATAAAGACAATGACACACTGACCCCAATTCGGTCACTAAAACCAGGACATACTGCCCCCTAATTCGGTCACTAAAACTAGGACACACTGGGCCCAATTTGTATGTTGATGTTTGTTGAGTGTGCTGTTGAGTTAACATACAGGTTCTTTCATCTTCAGGTACTCAGCAACTTGAACATGATCATTTTCTTGGTGTTGTTCATCTTCAACATTGATGCTTGACTTTCTCTAGTGCTCAGCAACTATATATGATCATTGTTGACAAACTACTACGATGTCAATACAACTCCTCCTTCTTTGGTACTCGACAACTGTTCATGACGATCTTCTAATATGACAACAGAGCTCATTCTTTTTGGTACTTACAAGTTTTTTATGATTGATGTCAAGATGACGTTAATGATCTTCTTCCTCTTATACTTAGTAGCTCTGAACACATCTCCTATTGTAGATACATCTTGCTCTATATTTTCATCAGTTCGACTCTTTGTGTTCTTGACGGACCGTATAGTATATTCTTACATTTTCCTTTTAGATATTACACTCTTCATTTCACTTGATCGTCCATTATCTCTTCAACCACACACATTTTTTGGTTTTGAATCTTAGTGTTCTTTTATAGTATTTTGTAGTTTTTTCCCATTGTAAAGTGTCCGTTGGAATATTTAATGCACATATACTTTGACATCCTTGGTGTTGACTTTTTGGACCTGTTGTGTCGGCGTACTTTCTGGCTCTGGACTTGTCACATCAAACTGTAACTTTACTTACTCCTTTGACAGGTCGCTTTCGGTAAACTAACCAATAAACACATTCTTCATTTTTTATCACGGATATATTGTTTGACACTTCAAAATCTTCTACTCCAACGTTCCATTGTCAGTTTTTCTGTCAAATCTGACTTTGCTTTACGATATGTTGCTTTAGTAAAGTAATAAAAGTCAAAGAATTGAACTCTATGTTCTGCTCAACTATTCGCTATACGAATGAGTGCATTACGAAACTTAAGCAGATTTAACAGCTTTATGATGTTGAAGACAACTCTACGGTCATGTTGTCTGTTTGAAGCTTTACAACGTCAGCTGCTGCTTTACAATTTCTGAGTGACTTTACGAACTGACTTTTTATAACCAGGCAGAGTACCGTACAACTTGATCTTTACTTGTTCATCCTTCAACTTGTCTTCGTGATTTATAAATGAGCTTATTGTCGTCTTTCAGCTTCATGGCCAACTTTATAATTCTGCAGCCTTTTTCTTTATTTTGATCATTTTTCCAGCTGCTTTATAGTTCTTGTGTTGATTTAACAAAATTTTATTTTCTGAATGATCCTTGAGTTTCTTCAACGATTGTTTGAACTTCTCTACGTTCAGTATTGACTCACCGATCTTTGTTTGTTTTTGCAATTCTTCATTTTACTTTATGAGGTGAGCTTGTGTCTGGCTAGGGTTATGCAGTCTTATTTTTTACTTTACAGTTCTGGGGACAATTCAACGAACTTTGATGCGATTCCTTCTTTAGCTCTGAGATCTTCTTACAGCTTAGATTACTTCACAACTTGAACGATTCTCTGTAGAATGGAGTGAGCTTTGTGATTCCTTGATCATTTTGCGAAATGATCTTTGTTTTGCGAAGTCACCTCCATGTCTTGTGTAACTGTTCTACGATCCTTTTGATGCTTTAGGATCATAGGTTAACTTTTGCGATTCATTTTGACTTTACGAATTGGCAAAGTAACTTTACGAACATAAGATTCCTAATAACTAAACATCAGATTTATTTAGTAAGATCAACCTAACATTCTTGATCTTTCTAGTCTAAGTTCTTATACATATATTTCATTTAAAGACTTTTATAATACTAACTTATACGAGTATACATTGATGATTTTGTACTTTGAATACTTAGATTACTCTGTTTACAACATTTACATTACGAACATGCAGAATAACTTTACGATAAGATCAACCCAACATTCTTTATCTTTATATTTTAAGTTCTTATACATATATATCTTTTATAAGTACTTTACAAAATTCAGAACCAAATGAACTTTAATCTTATATTTATCATTGCATCAGTTAGTTATCATCACACTATATTCTTAAATAATAAGTATGCAATTCACTGTATTCAGCAATGTATCAATTTTCTAACAAGTCACGTTTATCATAAAAATATATAAGCACGTAATCAGATAGTTCACGTAAATCAATATGATCACATAGACACGTAATCACATTAGCACACAAATACATAATCGCTTAGACAATTAAGCACATAAGCACGTAGACATAATTTCATTTAGACAATCACAACAACGATCATCAAATCAAACAACCTTCAACAGTTCTCAATATATATTTTTTTATTTGACCTAAAATATATATAACGGAATATTGTTAGAAACTTAATGTATTTAGTTTAGAATTAAAAACACGTATATCTTTTGTTTTGAAACAGATAAAAAAATATTACTACATACAATATTGTCAAATTGTTCTATTTTTGATAACAAAAATTGATTCATGGAAAGCAGTTTGAAATACGTAGTTTAGAAAAATGATAATTGAATTTGAAATGATTTTTTTTGCATCACATCTAATTAGCAAGAAAATTGTTTAGTGGGAATTTTTGCCCTTTGATTTTAGTTTAATCAAGTCTCAATTCAAATCCAATCAAAATGGGATTTCATAATCATTCAAAAAATAATAATTTTAGATTAATCCCATAACCATAATGCTAAATTACTAATCTATAACTAACTCCCATTAAATTTTGAATTAATAGCTTTCAAAACTTCAAAATTAAATATGAGGAGGGTTTTTTTCTCTATTGAAAAGACCCTCCCTTTATATCTTTCAGTTATCATTAGTCGCGTATTTAGTTCGTATTTTCTCTCTTCATAAAGTTTGTTTTTCTCTTTTGTGAGATTTTATTTTCTTTTAATTTGGGGTTAAATCTCTTGTTTTTTCTCAATTATTGCGGGAGTCTTTTTTTTCCCTTTGAGAGCTTAGTTTCTCTTTATATAGAGAGTTGGTTTCATTTATGTTGATGGATGAGTGATTACTGATATGCTAAATTGAGTATACATTGTGGGAAATGATATGTGTACAGTGGTTATTTCCTGATTGTTATTTTATTTCTACTTAAGTCATGAAAGTTTGTAATTCGGATTTCATCTTAGATAGAGTAGGTATCCCATCAACTTCATCTTACATGTAATTCGTATTTTTCATTTAATGAATAAATTCTACTTGTTATTATTATCAAGCTTTATCAATTTTTTTTTTTGAATTAACACATTCTAATTGACTTTAGGTGATGTTTGTTTACCTCTTAATATTTCTTAACAGCTCCATGTCTGATTCAGTAAGAAGGTAAATTTATTTGGTAAAATTTTGTTTGTCTCTTATCATCTCTTAATCGGTAAGAGAAAGATATAAATTTAAATCATAAGAGTTGACTCTTAATGAAAATTTTAAATCTATAGAGTTTCTATAAATATTGTACTCCCTCCATTTCAAATTTTAATATCATTATTAATTTTTGAAAAGTCAATTTAAAATATTTTTAAATTTAAAATTGATATTTTAAAATTTAAAAGTCATTCATATATTTTATACTTTTTAGTTACCAAACAAATTTTTAAGTTCAAATACTATTTCATTCAAATGATATAATTTATTAAAATATATTGATTATTCAAATTTTAATTACTCAATTTTATTAAACACCACCTCATTAGTCAAACCTGAAAGGACTGGTACAATATTTAAACAATAGATAGATACTAGAGTGACTACACAGTGGAATATATGTAAATGGACTATATATATTAGTAGTCCGATTCTAATAAGATTATTTGTTTTCTAAGTAATAAGATTTTTAATGAAAAAATAAAAGAACATAAAAAGATTCTCACGCGCTGCAGTAGAGAGTGGTATAAAGTTACAGGTGAAAAAGGGACGGTGAATGTGAAGTTAATTAAACCATGGTTTAATAAGAAGTGAAGGGCTTCGGGTTTGGTTTGGGTTCGACCATCACTCACTTCTCTCCCTCCTTTCTTCCTTCCTCCCTCTCCGATCCCTTCTCTTCACCGCCATCACATATACGTATACATAACTATAGACATATAAAACCGTATACGTATACATAAATATAGACTCAAACGTCAACACCAAACTCTTTCAAAACGTTGTCGTCGTCACACCATCATCATCATCTATATACATCTCTCTCTCTCAATTGTTGAAGCTTACAGATCGGACTTCTAGGAGATCCTATCATCCCCTTCCCCTCCGGTAAGCACCTTTCCACCCCTTCTTTCTAAGCGTCTATGTAGTTATATATATGTGTGAATATAATTTTTTTTTCTTTTTAAAAACCAGTATTCGGATTTTAGGGTTTCGGACTCAATTTATAATTGTTTTCATAATAAAACTATATACACTTCTTTACACATGTTTTATCTATCGATATTTAGTTTATATATTTACTATCTAAATAGTTTATTTATGTCTGTCAATTATTGTCAAGTGTTGATGTCACTGGAATTATCCCCGAGGATGATATTGTTGCCAAATTTTGTAGAAAAATTAGTCCTTTATTCCGTTTTAAATCACTGCTTATGAAATTGATGGTGAAATTCAATACCAAGTCCTTTTTAGCTTTAAATTGTTTGTTATGCTGAAAGCTTGTGATATAAGCTGGTAGTACTATCATGCTTCCACGCCTGATCGAGTTAGTGGCATATAATAATGAATATCTTCATTGAAATCATAGTATTGTTTTGGGTTCACTTATTGGTTCCATAAACAAACCCAATGACCCAATCATATTATTGAAAAACATGAAAGGAGTCTAAGTAGTCCAATTACTAATACTACATTTATCCAGCAAAATACTTTGAGACTTCGGAATGTGAGACAATTATAAAAAACTGACCAATACTTATTAGAATCAAATTAAACCTAGACAGAGACTTTATTAAGCGTGAAAGTCAAGTAAGAAAGGTCTTAAGTAGGTCTCATCTTAAAAATCCAGTCATTCACAAACAGTCTGGGTTCCTTGGATTTTCTTTTCCTCAAAAGTTTTATGTCTCATTAAAATAATATTTTTTTAAAAATTCTTCCGGGATAAGGAAAGAAGATTTTACTAGAATAATTGAGAAAGGGCATCAACGGAGAACAAGGAGTCCTTATAAGAGTATATAGCTCATTAGATACTGTAAAAACAGTTAATATATAGAGTAAAATGATGTAAATCCACCTAACATTTTATAAGGCCACTATTCCAAAGTTGCGATATCACTCATGAATATGTTGCATCCGGAAATAAAATACTCAAATTACTTTTGATGTCATTAAGAAATACTCCCTTCGTCCACCCAATTTAAGAAACTTGAAATTGAGGAGAGTATCAAATAATTTCCATTTATACCCATAGTGGATCCTACTATGTAGTACACAGGGAATCTTTTTCCTTCTTTAAATTAGTGGACTCTACCCAAGTAATTTTTAGGATAGTAATTTTTATATAGCATTTTAATGTACTTAAACTATCTTTCATGGCACAATTTTATTTTTGTACTTGGTTCATCTTTTATGGGACGGAAGGTGTAATCTATAAATATTACAAGTTGTTGTAACCTTCATACAATTTCTACATCTATCACTACAGAAGTGATTTTCTTGCATGCTCCTTTTCAATTCTGATGAAATTTCCTTTTATGTTGGATTCCTTTCTGTAACAATGGAGGTAACTGATTTTGTCTTCTGGATGGGAGCCGTGACACAAGTCAACGTGTCGCAAGTTCTATATAGATTACTTCTCAATATAATTTCTTTCAAATTCACAAAAATTTCATGTACTGATTCTTGAATACCCACTAGGGTAGAATATTCGTGTGAGGGTTATTATCTAAGTAGTTTCTTGAATCTTTGATTTTTCATGGGTGTAGGTCTCTGTGGTGCCTTAACATTTTATCTTTAAAAGGAAAAAAATAAGGGAAATTGGAAAAAATAGAAATATGTTCGCTGTATATATAATTTTGTGGGTTTGAATTACAATGACCTTGTGGAAATAAATAAACTGTAATCTGCACTAGTTGGATTTTTTATTGTGACCATCAAGGTGAGAGATATCATATATCAAATATATCAAATGCTTGAGTTTCTGGACATCAACCATCAAAGCTTGCTTTTTGACTTAAAGTTGAATGGTAAGACAATGGTTTGGGATCCAAAAAGGTTGGTGAGGTAGGTCACATCAATGTTTCCTCTAGATTTAGCCCTTACCAAACCATAACCTTGATATGAGTTGGTTAACTATCGATTATTCATGTAAAGAGTATGTTTCGGCGAAATTTCGACCTATCAGAACGATTAAGAACCAAATAGTGGAGAAAATTCAATGTGACGGGGAGAAACGCCTCACACAAAATAGTAATTTGTATTTAATACATTTTAATTAGTACTTAAATTCATAGTTGTCACGGCGCCACGACGAGTCATGGCGCGGTAGCCGACTGCCAAGATGCCTAGACGATAAAGCGACCGCCACGACGTCCGTATTATGACAAGTCGTTTACAATGTGCAATTTATATATTATTTATTTTACTTAACAAGTATATTGACAATAAAATTTCATATACATTAAAACCCAAAACATAATACTATAAAATAACATTAAAAGCACAATTATGTAAATACTTAGTAATAACAATCCAAAAATAAAACACTATATTAAAAAACTAGTAGAAGAAATGAAGAATTCAACAAACACCACATAGAAAATAAAGTTGTAACCAACCATCATATATTACTAGTCTAATATCTAATAAAACACCACATAGCAAGCCAAAAAGTGTCGAGACTCTCTACACTAGTCTCTAAACATCGTTCAATCAAACTCATCAAGAGAAAGGTCATCTCCATATCCTCCACGATAGGTGGTCTTTCTCCAAAATCATCCTCCACATTTTCATTTTAATTTGGAATTCTCTCTTCTTCATCATCAGAGTTGAAATCCATCAACCTTGATTCCCTTGAAGTTGAACCACCACGACGGCGAGAGTACGTCATGAGATTATCACTAGTATTAGCACGCGCCCTCCTTAAAGAATTGCGATCCTCAAAAGTGTTGGATGCACCGGTTGCTCGATCTACATCATTTCATGTAAGATCCTCCCTGGGATGAAAAACATCAGCCTCATTATTGATCCATTCATTACCCCCATTCAAAGTCATCAATGGCTAATGGATCAAATTTTTTTCCAAGTTCACGCCTCTTTTGGAATCTTGAGACGCTCTTTCGATTGTATTGGACATACACCAAGTCACTCAATCGTTTGTGTTCTAATCTATCCCTCTTCTTCGTATGAATCTAAAATAAGTAAAACAAAAAATAAAAATGTTAATGATAAAATTTTAATTATATAAAAAATAGTTAGTATTAGTAGTGAATGCCTTGTTACTTTTGAACCAAAAATAAAGTATTTACAAACTCAAATGTACTCCAACTGTGCTCACAACCGGAAGAAGAACAACAAAGGCCTAGAATTCTTTTTGCAAACGAGGATAGCTCAATAGCCCGCCCTCTAAAAGCATTCCACCAATCAACTAACAAACATTTAAAAGAAGTATAAATATTTTTAAAAGGAGGAAAGGAAGAATGTATATAATTATAATTTAGCTTTTATATCTTTATATATATTTCAATATACTTACGAAGATTTTTTAATTTCCGTTGCCTAATCGCCATTTCTCTTGCAAAAGTATTTGAAGAAGCATTATAGTTATCGGCTAGATTGCTTATCTTGTCTAGCAAATCTAGCTCGAGCACCATGTTTGCAAGAATGCCATTGAAGTCTTCTCGTAGAGTACCAACTAACACCGAACATTCCTCTTTGATATCAAAGTACTTGCCTGAATTGAGAAACAACGCAACCCCATATAATTTTTGTTCCATTTGGCTTTCCCATCGCCGCTTAACAAAGTCAATCACTTTCTTGTACAGTCTTTATTTGTTATCAAATGCATCTTTGATTTTTTTCTTCGCACATTCCATCGCAGCGAAAACTTCTGGCATATCAGGTTTCTCATCACCATCAACAATCCTCAAGACTATAAGAAGTGGCTGTGGCGCCCTAATGCAATCCTCAACATGATGCCAAAATGTTGTTGAAATAACAATATCATATACTTTCTTCCCCGTTTAGGTAGCCGACAACTTAGATTTTGTCCAATCCTCGCTTATGAACAAATGTCTCAATGCATCTCTATGCTTGTATAAACTCTGCAAGGTGAGGAAAGCTGTAGCAAATCTAGTAACTGCGGGTCTCATAAGATCCCTCCGATTTGTTTTTCCCTCATCGCATCAAGAAGACCACGCCTGTAAATGAATGTTGTGATTCTTCTTGCATTTGTGATTGTGGGCTGGAATTGCTTCAACTTGCCGATGTCTTTTGGCATAAGGTTTAGGCAGTGAGCGACAAAAGGTGTCCAAAACAGTGTAGGCCTCCTCTCCATTAGTATATGCCCCGCTGCCTTGTAATTAGAGGCATTGTCCGTGTCCACCTGAACAACATACTCGGGGCCAATTCCTCAACCTTACTATCAAGTAGATTTGCCAACATTGTGGCATCTTGTGATTGGCTGGAGGCATCAACAGAACCTATTAAGTAAGTCCCCTCTGGACTATTAACAAGGAAATTCAACAAGTGCCTTCTCTTATTTGTCCAACCATCCGACATGAGTGTGGAACTATATTGCTTCCAAGAAACTTCATGTTTTGTTTTTAACTCATCGGTTTTCATCTTTGTCTTTTCAAGTAAAGTAATCCTCAACTCATGATACGTTAGAGGCTTTAAACCCGACCCATATTGTCCTATGGACTCGATCATTACCTCAAAGCTCCTTGCATTTGTAGCATTGAATAGTATGCCATGCTCGTAGAAAAAGTTGGCAATGTGTATATGGACTCTCTTCTTTTCTTCCGGTGTCCTCAAACGATTTTCAATAGTCGTTTGGCTCAAACGCTTGATATGCTTCTCCTCTACAATTTCTTCGGGAGTCTTCCTTAGAAGTGCTTCAACCGTCTTTGTTGGAGCTTTTGGTTGTGGCTTTTGGAATTGAAAAACAACGGTCCCAGAACTTGGGATAATGTTAGAAGAAGCATTGGAAGCCATGCTTGGACGAGCAGATGATTGTTCTTTTTGCACTTCTATTACATCATCATCTAGCTCAACTGGCTTGTTCCTCTTTCTACTATTCAAAGTCGTTTGCATCTCCCTCATAATTTCTGTTGTTTTAGGGCACTTCGCTACATCTCCAAAATTTTCAGCTAGATGTTGCTGATGCCCGAATGACATTTCTTCCCGCAAAGTATACATTGCATGACATCCTTATTACTTATATCCGACCAATATCCATATTTTCAATTCGGATCATTCGATTTAGCTTTTCTTTTAGAGTCCTTAGTTATACCATAACTATCGGCCCTCGAACTTTCTGCCTTTTTACTTTCTACACAATACAATCAATTAAAAAATATAAGACAAAATTGTATCAATATGTATGAATATATATTGTATATATGTATAAGTATGTAACCACATCAAGTAGATAAATTGTATCACTATAAACCACATCAAGTAGATAAATTGTATGTATCAGTATGTAATATGTATCAATAATTCAGTATGTAACATTAGTTGTGGTATCAGTTTCAATATCTAACATCAGTATGTCCAAAATGTGACCACTGTCAAGTAGATAAATGTTACATATCAGTGGATAAAATGTAAAGAGTACATATGCAAAATAGGAGTACATATATATATATAATATATTAATTTATATATATATATATTCTTTTATTTTTTAGAGTAAGGAGCAAGCAACAATAGTCAGCGGAGAACAAAACAAAAGAGGAAGAAAAAAAGAAAGAAAAAGAAAGCACTGAACCAGAGTACTAGAAAGTACTAGAAGGCAGTAGCACTGAAGCATAAAAAGATAAAAGGGGAAGAAAAGAAGAAGAAGAAAGCAGTGGCTCGCGACTAGAGAAGAAGAAATAGAAGATTTTCAGAAGAGAATACCTGCAAGCAGCGTCGTCGAAAGGAGTGGACTTTGGAGTCGCGTCGATCGGAGTAGGCTTCGGAGTCGCGCCGATCGGAGTAGTCAGTACTCAGTAAGTCAATAGTCTCTCTCTCTCTCGCTCTCGTAGTCTTCTTCCCCTTCTAGTCTTCTTTTATTGCGAATCGAGTATCGACTAGGACTAGTTTTGGAGTTCCTTGGAGCTACGTCGTTTTGGATTTTTTTTTAATCCAGTTGGCAATTGGGTCGATCCATACCCAGAGTGGCCATGTCGCTCGCTCAGCCGACATGACGTCCAAGTCGTCGACTGTCTTTCCTAGGCACTCAACTTTCAAACTTCCTCCTTCTACCGACTGGACGCCTAGGCGTCGCCTAGGCGATGCCTTAAGAACTATGGGCGACGCCTTAACAACTATGCTTAAATTGATATTGAAAAATAAAATAAAATAAATTAAATCTTGTATTCATGTTAACTACAACTTATAAAATTATACTTAAACTACTTAACAAAAAAATAATTATACATATACATTCTAGTACCTAAGTTAACTGGAGATTAAAACAAATTGTACCCATTTTACTTGGAAATAAAAAAATATATTTTATACAATATTAATTAAAAAAATTGTGCCTCTATACTTACCTAGTTAAATAAACTTGAAAATATCTTAAGAATTTACTGTTCAATTTTTATACAATGTAGACAAGTCTGCGAGATATTTGATTTATAATTTGGATGGTGCTATGTGCAGTACATAGTGTGTTTTTTGGACTTAATTGATCTATCTTGTTGTTTTTATAATTAATAATTTTTTTCACAATTTTTTTGAAGCTCGTAACTAGCGTAACCGAAACCAATATCAAATCGATACCGAGTTAAAAAATGACCTTCCGAAACATAGGTTGCTACTGTGACGTTGAACTATGATTGTGTTTCATCTGGAATCTCACCATCTTAAGTCTCCTTTCTGAATTCCATCATGAGGATTGTTGTAAAAATATCACTAGAGGTTGTAACTTTTTATTTGTTCAACGATGAAATTGCTACAATAGTACAATTTGATTACTTAAAACTAAATTTCTTATGAAGTCCAAATAGCATAATTTGACCTGGTAAGACCCATGTACCACTTGAAACAGATATGTAAGACATAATAAACCCTAAAAATTTACACCAGCATATGAATTTAGATACCAGGAGGACCATTTGAGGCTGGAAAAAGGCTCAATGGAATTTCATGTGAAAATATTTTGCTTTGTTTCTTTTGATATTCTTGACATCATATTGGTACAAGGTTATTCTTTTTCTTTGTATGATATTTTTGTTTTCCGTTAGTTGATTTTTGTATGCATCGAAAGTCTTGTAAAGTCTAAGTTTTCTTTTTGACTTATGGATTATGACAGTTGATGAGGACGACAAGTCCAAAGCCAAGAAGAAATTTCTATTTATTTATGAAAGTTTTATTACGTTTGATTTGGGAAAAACTGATGTATTTATTTAATTTATCTTGTCCTACATCAGTTGTTGTATCAATGATCATATGCTTGTAAATACTCTGGCATGTTGTAAACCCAGTTAAGATAATGTTACTCTTGAGTTGGTGTCATGGTGAGATGTTTTGAGTCACAGCCTCAACATATTATGCTGCCTGTAAGGATCTGAGGAACTATTTATCTATATGATGAAAATTATAAATTAAATCTGAAGGTTACTTTCGGTCAGCAGAGTGTGTATCAGATCTAATCTGTTAAAGCCTTAGGGTTAGGATCTGGTTTACCTAAGTGCCCATAAACATTTTTTCCCTTTGTTGTCTGGTGGTTGTGGTAGGTATTTTTATTAGTTTCTAGATGCCACAATGGTCTAAATTGCAGACAAATTACTCCGTAAGGTATGCTTTTTTTGTTTTGTATATGTTTTATTGGAAGTATAACTGTAGTACATTCATATATATTGATAATTCATTTGTACAATAATTAAATTTCAAAATGGCTTATTCATAGTTTTAGTTTGTTGCTGCACTTTTGATGTGTATGAATGTATCCAACCTTTTCCATATTGTTGTCAGGGCTTGTGAATACTTTTTGGATGACCTTGGTACTACATTGAAACAATGACATCGAGTATGTTGGCTGGAGAGCGAAGGTACATTACTATATTATTACATTTTCTATTATATTGAGGTTTTGTTATTCATCGTCCTGATGTTTTCAATGTCAATATCACTGAGCAAATCGAGATTTATTTGACTATTGGAGTCTTACATGTCTGACCGCAGTTGTAACAAAGGTAAAAAGGAAGTTTCCCACCCAGATACAGAGTATCATCATTGAAGAAGATTCAAGAATTGCATTTTACCTATTTTCGAGAGTTTCTTATTACAAGCAGTGTTACTCGGACTCTTCATTTTGCCCTAAAGTACCCGTGTCCGACACCCGTGTCCGAAACCCGACACTTGGACAAGATACTTCACTTTAGTGTAAAAAATTGGCAAAATTGAGAAGTACCCATGTCGGATACCGTGTCCAACCAGACACTCCATCCGAGTCCGAGTAACATAGATTACAAGAACTAGGAAAATGTGTGTAAAAAGTTTAGAGATAGAAGATTCAATGGTTTCTGGTTTCTGGTTTCATGTTTCATATAGGCCATAGGGTATGACTAGTGTGTGCCCATGAGTTTTGGGCCAGATCCTTTTTCATAAATATATTTGTGGAATATCTTGTTTGCAGCTTTTATTTTGGACTAGACCTAGAGGTTCTTACCTTGAAATTCCACCATAATTTAGTGGGTTGAAAATGGAATTGTGCCATATACGCGTCATATGAGAAAATAAATGAGTATATATGGAGCTTAGCAAGGTTTTGAAGAGTGAAATATGCTCTCTCTGTTTCTTCTGCGGTTATAGTTTCTCCTTCAACATTTGTAGACATATATGGGGATTAGGGTTATATGTGTAGTGTTAAAGTCATTTTACATGTATTTGTTTAGTTAACATTTTTCTGAATGTGACTCACCTTGGTGCTCAACAAAAGGAGATTCATTTATTCTGTTTTTGCCTGCAATTTTCTCCTCTTTTTGTATTTATGTTGGCATGTAATTTCGTCTATCCTATTAGGTAGTGGTTAAGGACTAGACTAACTCTGTGGGTTGGATGGCTGAAGTTCAATTAAGCAGATGTCCTGCAGAGGGATATTGTTATGAAGTCACAAATTTTTTAATTACATATATGTTTACATTTCTTACTTTTATTGTATCATAGGTGGGCCTCTGCAAGAAGAGGTAGCATGGTTTCTTTGGGGAAAGTTGCTGTTCCAAAACCTATAAACTTGCCCAGCCAAAGGTATATTTATCCTGTGGAATACATTAGTTTCATTTTATGAATTACTTTGTTTGATCTCTAAAATTTCGTGGAAATCTGTTTCAAGGTTAGAAAACCATGGGCTGGATCCAAATGTGGAAATTGTTCCCAAGTGAGTACTGATTAATTCTTCTAATCTAATACTCTCTCTCTCTCTCTCACACATACACACGCACATATACACTGAAACACGTGCACACACACACACATGCAGACTGCGAAACACGCGCACACACATTTGAACACACGTAGACACACTAACTGACTCACCCAAACACACGCAGACACACTCAAACACATCTGTTTCTCTGGTTCTCGCTATAGCTGAGCCAGACTTTCAATTAGTTATAATTGTTGAGTATTTTGATTTTAATTGTCTTGGTCATGTGTTTCCAAGGAAAGAAATTTATACATTTCTTACTGATATAGAGGTAGTCTTAGTTGGGGAAGTCGCCCATCTTCCTCGGCATCAAATCCATGGGGTTCTTCGGGACTTTCTCCAAATGGTGATGGTGCTACTGGTTCACCAAGCCATGCTAGTGGTCGCCCGTCATCTGGTGGAAGTGGCACTCGACCATCAACTGCCGGTAGCGATAGAATCCACGAACCTACTCCCAGTGCATGGGGTCCAAATTCTAGGCCATCATCGGCCTCTGGGGCATTGACATCAAATCAAACATCCTTGACGACATTGCGCCCTCATAGTGCAGAAACAAGACCTGGTAGCTCACAGCTTTCACGGTTTGCTGAACCTTTGCCTGATAATTCAGCAGCATGGGGTCCAACTGGGCCTGTGGACAAATTGGTATGGTCTTGTAACTTATTTGTTCCACTGTTGGATCTCTATGGCCCAAAAATGATTATTCAGATGAATTATCCTGCTGTCAGTTTTATTTAAGGGAGATACGAGTCAAAATAATATTCTATATAAAGTGCTTCGTAACACTTTTGGGTTGGTGAATTATTTGACATTCCTTTTCAAACAAATTCAAACTTGAAAATGACCTTTCTCATTCTCGAAGAATGAGGGGCCGTTCTCTTTTTACTTTTAACTTTTATTTTGAGGCTGCTCCAGCCTTTTTGTGGGATGATCTTTATGGTATGTCTAAAATTACATGCACAGATAGTATCATCAACCAAGAATGATGGGTTTTCTCTTAGTTCTGGAGATTTTCCAACACTTGGTTCAGAGAGAGACAATTCTGGAAAGAATTCTGAGTCACAAGGTAATTTTGCTTGCTTACTTTATGTGGATAGTAAATTGTCTGATGTTCCTATTATGATGCTCATGCACTGTTTAATTGGCCCTCTTCAGTGGTTGAATTACTGTTATTATTAGATTTGAGCTCTTTGCAGTATAATGATCCGTTGAAACTTTCAGCATTTTCATTTTTCTTTACTTTCAAGTCTTGGATATTTTATCTATAGGAATTATGAGCTAATAATTCCTTGATCCCCACTTGAGATTGAAAGAGCTGTTTTGTGCATTTTTAATGAACTAATCTTTGGTATTTGGACCAATTATTTTTTAGATTGTGTGCTTTGACATGTGTCAGCTTGCATATTAATTGTTACTGTTTTATGGCATCAGTTGCACTTGTTATTATTATGTGTGGATTTCTGTCTCATTTACATGGATCCCATTCCTACCTGGTGAATTTTTAGTTGTTTCACACTTGTGTAAATTGTACCTGGCAAATTGAAACTGCTAAATCTGTTTAAGCTCCTTGAATGAATGTTTACAGCATATATATATTATATCACAAAAATCATCTTTTTCTTATCGAAAAAGTTGTGTTGGTTTACATTACTTCTGTCTGCTGCGATGTATACGCCTTATTTAGTGTTTACAAGGGAGTTCGATCTGATAACTCTTGATAATAATGCACCATGCACATTGTTTTTGATTTATTAATCAACAGATTATGGTTCTCATGGTGGCCCTAGTTCATCCTCTGGTAGAGTAGCACCTGCGAATTACACAACTGTAACTTCTGAAACTGGTTGTGTCTCTGAACTGAATTTTATTGTTTTCTTTTGTAATCTTCTTCCCTATAAATTCACATTTATTTGTCAGCCATTAATATTAGGGCGATATTTTTTATTTTATTATATTTAATGCAGATGTCAAGGGTGGAACTACGAATGCTTGGAAAAGAGATGGTACCCATCACGTTGAAGATGGGGTCCAGCCTAGCTCAGAGAAGTGGCAGGGGGGTTACCCCCAACCATACCTGAATGCCAACGTTCCTCCTCAGCATTATGATGCCTGGAATGGTCCTCCAATAAATGCTCCTGCTGGTGTTTGGTATAGAGGACCTCCAGGAGGTCCACCATATGGACCGCCTGTTGCTCCTGGTGGCTTTCCGATTGAACCATTTCCTTATTATCGACCTCAGATGCCTCCTCCTGCTTTAGGGAATTCTCAGACAGTGGCTGGGCCAAGAGGTCACCATCCAAAAAATGGAGATTTATACAGAGCCCAGATACCTGATGCTTATATGCACCCAGGGATGCCAATTAGGCCTGGATTTTACCCTCATCCAGTGGCTTATGAGAATTATTATGGTCCTCCAGTGGGCTACTGCAATCACAATGAACGAGATATTCAATTTATGGGAATGGCAGCTGGTCCCCCTGTTTTTAATAGGTATCCATCTCAAAATACTCATGAGCCTAGCAATAGCCATGCCAGAGCTGGTGGCTGTGGCTCAAGTGTTACAACTTTGGTCTCGGAGCAAATGGAATCGGGGCAATCTGACAATTCTCGAGGGACATACAAAGTTCTTACTAAGCCGCACAACGAATGGGATGCCCAAGAAGAAGAAGGGAGCTGGGAACATACTGCGCCAGGTAATGTTGCCTTTTTGGAAAGGGTCGGTCAACCAAGAACAGCACTCCGGAAGAATGAATGGGGAGCTGACAATAGAAGAGATGAAGAGATGCATTTTAGAAGAACACCAATTGATGAGAATTCTTCTTCCAGAAATTTTGACAACCAAGGTAATTCTTTAAACTCTGCCAGAGTAAAGTCACCTGAACTTGTGGACGAGGCAAAAGCAGTTGATGACAGTTGGGGAATGAAATCAGGAACAGCACCATCTTCTTTTCCAGAATTGCCTCAGGTACTTCCAACTGCCCCGAAAGATTCAACTTTGTTACGGAAGATCGAGGGTTTGAATGCCAAAGCTCGGGCTTCTGATGGGCGCCAGGATGTTGCATTTGCGTCTAGTAGGGAAGAGCAAAAGAATAGGTCACAATTTGATATTGCCAAAGCCAATAATTCTATGGACGAAGTTGTTTCTGCTGCTGTATGTTCTGAACTACCCAACACCGGCGATATTATCCATGCCTCCAGTGAAGCTGGTGTATCTATAGGACTTGCAATCCATCAATCGAACATCGGGACTGCCATCTCAAGGTTTTTGATTAGCATGCTTTGTTGCATTGTCCATGTTATTTTTGTTTTTGGTGCTTCACTCATTTACAAATATACAGGAGAGCTCATCATGGTGTGGAAGGCCGAGTTGAACACGGAGGTAAAGGAAGGTTTAACAATCCGGATGCTGATGGGTGGCGAAAGAAACCCCTTGTTGCTGAATGTTTTAAAGCAATCCCAGCAGCAAACGTAGGACCTACTTCTACCGTTCAGAATCAGGACCATCATATGTCTGTGGAGGCTGCTGGAAAACTTGAGACTAATCTTCCGGTAAAGGATGAGGTTGAACCTCTGACCCCAATGTTTGATCCAAGTGATTCCCAGGTGCAGGTAATATTGTGGTCCATAACCTATTGATTGCCTCATTGTCTTATATTTAACACTCACGTCTTTGTAATGTATCAGCGTGCAAAGATGAGAGAGCTAGCCAAGCAACGTGCAATACAACTACAAAAGGAAGAGGAAGAACGAATAAGGGAACAGAAGGCAAAAGCTCTTGCAAAACTGGAAGAGTTGAACAGGCGTACACAGGCTGGGGATGGTTCGACACAGAAATTGGAGAAAGCTCCACCAAGTGGTGCTATTGTGCTAGAGCAGGAAGAATTGCAGACGGTTGCTGAACCTGTAATGATTGCCACCAGAATTGAAGCACCAAGTTCAGTTTTGGTTTCAAGCCCTAATGCTGTTGCACAGACTCAGACTAATGAAAACAGCACCTCTGGGGTTGGAGAATCAACTTTTCCATCTAGAAATTCACATCTAGAGACACCAAATAATGCTGAAACAGAAACTGCTGTTCCCCGGTGTTTGCCCTCGAAACTGGATGTTCATAATGCTGGTGCTGCTGATGTCAAAACTGCTCCCCAGGTTATTGACGGTAGTGTCTCTAGGCATAAGGGCTCCGGCTACAAACAGAAGCAGAATATTCAAGTGGAAAAGCATTTTTCCGAGAATTTTATATCTTTTGGTACAATTGGAGTAGCAAATATCCGCAGCAGTGTAGTGGTTAAGGATGTTGCGTCTGCCGAGACTGTTCAAGCCGAAGTTGTCCCAAGTTTTGAGTCAAACTTTTCTGGTAACTCAAATATCATACCTGAGTCTGCGGCGACACAGAAAAAGAAATTTACCAAGACTGGGACGAATAAGAACAAGCTAGAGGATCCTCTACCTATTACTACCTTACCCTTACATGTGTCGAGAGTACCTAATCCAGAAAAATCTTCTACGGAAAGTGGAAAGACAAAGGCTTCTCAGTCTCAGTTGGATCCTGGCGCTGTCCAGTCAGTTATGGAGGTTGCACCACTATCAGAGCAGCATTGTTCTGTACCCACTGAAGAGTCCCATGTTAAAATAAATAACCAGTGGAAGTCTCAGCCCTCCCGCAGGATGCTAAGAAACGGACAAACTAATAAAGTCACAGACAAATCTCATGGAAATGATGCCGCTATCTGGGCTCCAGTGCGGTCCCACCACAAAACTGAGGCTGCGGTTGAAGCCAGTGGGAAAACTGTACCTGATACTGTTACAATGACAGGTAAAGACGAAAATTTAGGTCAGAGTAGTCTGAAAAGCAAGAGAGCAGAAATGGAAAGATATGTCCCAAAGCCAGTGGCCAAAGAGCTTGCCCAGCAGGGAAGCACCCAGCAATCAGTTTCATCTTCCTTCAGTCAAACTACATCGGATGAGACAGCTGGCAGAGCAGGTTCTAGGTTCCAGAAAATTGAGAGTTTTCAACCTGCTCAATCAGTAGTTGAGAATCCAAGGCATTTGGTGGATTCCAATACTGGAGATAATAAGCAAATCAAGCAGGCAAAAGCACATGGAGCATGGCGGCAGCGGGGTTCAACAGAATCACCACGTCTGCAAAACCCGAGCAAGAATGTTCAACATGAACCCTTGAAGCCTGATATAAATCATGTAATAGCTGAACCTAGTTTTTCGGATGGTTGGGATACTTCTGATGGATGGAACATGCCTGAGGATCCTAATGCAGCTGTAACTGTCACATTTGGCATGAAAGATCAAGGAGGAGCAAAAGGCAAAGGCAAGCGACATCCTTACAAGGGCCACAAAAGCATGGGAAATAAGCATGATCTTGATCAGAAGAACAGTAACAGTGGGGAGATCAATAAAAAGCACATTCAATCTGCAGCTATTGAGATAAACCAAGCAGATAGAAGTGTTACTGCAAAAGAAAACCGTGGCAATGGGGAACGTGCATCATCTCATTGGCAACCCAAATCCCAGGCATATTCAGCTAATACTCAAACTGGAAGCAGATCTAGTGGAGGTCAGCACGTTTCCATGGAAGCTGTCCGGGCTATAAAAAAGGATTCTCCTTCCGTGAGTGGAGATCTTCCATTGATGCTGGGTAAAGAGCACAGTGAGGCTATTTCTAAGCATCATTCTGATCAATCTGTCTCTAAAAGTACGAATGTTGGAGAAGCAACAAACACTAGACATCAAGAGGGAAGGAGAGAAAGGAAGGTTGCCTCATCTAAAGAAGGTCCTCAGCCCCCAAGCCTTGGTATTGTTAGTCTAGACGAAGATGCTCCTGAAAGTGGGGATTCTCGTCTCGAACAGCGCATTTCTTCAGGGTTTCGCAAGCATGGAAACCAAAACAACCGGTCTGGTAGAGGGCAGGAATCACGTGAAGATTGGGGCTCTGTTGGGCAAGATAACAGGCATCACAATGTAACTGAAAACAGAGAAAGAAGGTCGCGAAATTCGCATTATGAGTACCAGCCAGTTGGGCCATACAACAATAACAAATCCAACAATTTTGAAGGGCCAACAGATGGTTCACGTCATTTGGGTTCAAGGTACAGAGAGAGGGGTCAGGGTCACTCGAGGCGTGGTGGGGGGAACTCTGTGCGACAGAGTGGCGCCATCCAAGTTGATGCTGGTTATGATTGATGGGAACTATGTTTTATGCTTGTTGAATATCAATCCTCCCCGAAATACTCCGTGTCTTAACTTGCCAGTATTTCAGGTATTACCAGTTTAGGTGGTGGTGGTTTTGAATTGTTATGATTATAATAAAGTTATGGTTATTTAACTGATACTCACACGTGCATCAAGCAGGTAAGAGACGGTAAGAGCATAAGGTGCCAGCATCAAAATAGCAGTTTGTGCATGGAACTAGAACATGATGATTTCATATTTGTCTTATTTCAAGGTGTTGTTGATTTGGATATTGTATTTTTGTCCCCAGTTTTAATCATCTGTGGAACTTTGGCACATTTGGCATTTTTCCTTATGGAGCCTTGTATTTGGTACCGTACTTTGCATTGACGCAGAGATATGGAACAACGGAGAGGCAATGAATTAGGGATATTAGTGTTTTGTGTTTTCCTATTTTTCAGGTGACACTCGGCATTTTGGCTGATACATTTGTTTTCAAATGTTAGAAGCCTCCTAATTTTACTTGGCGCCATATTTCTACAGGCAGATGGTCAATTTTGGTGCGTCTTAAAGTTCACGAGAACTATTGGAAGGCCTTCTAAATTTCTGATACATATACACTAAAATATTTTAGTAAATTTTGAATTTAAGATAACAAATTGATGTGTTATTACTGTATTGGTAGATAATCTATTAACAATTATTATCACATAACGGGCTCATTACCTCGTGCATTTTTCTTTGTGAAGATATTTATGAGATGGAGCAATTATTTTTATGGTTAAAATTTATGATTATATCATATGTTTGATGATTATATTATATCATATTAAATCATATATATATATATATATATATATATGATTATATTATATCATATCATATCATATCAAATCATATATATATATATATATATATATATATATAGAGAGAGAGAGAGAGAGAGAGAGTATATCCATAAATAAATAGGTTAATCACCATGATATGGTCCATCCATTTAATAACAAGACAAAAATTTGGCACTCTATTCGAGTAGCATATAACTCACTTGAATATATTCCGTTAATATAAAATATTTTTTAAATTTAAAAGATTGACATAATAATTTAAGTTATTCTAAATAAAAATTATTTTATTTTATTTCTTCTTTAAAAATGTTACTAGTAAACGATGTTTTAAGTTATTTCAATAATCGCAACAATTAATTATTTATAACTCGAATAATAATAATAATTCAAATATATGTAAGAAATTACTTTACCGGCATAGTCCTTGCGCCGGGAGCCCCAGCCACAAATTAAAGGATTGATTGATGAACAACCGACTCGACTAACTTGAGTATGGTTTATCCTTTTCTCTTTTTGATCCACAGTTATTTTTAGGACAAATAAAAGGTCTCTTCAAAACCCTAGTTTCACTATTTACGCCTTTCTTTATTTTCTCTTTTCTTCTATCCAAATCTCCCTAGGAATTCAATTCTATTCTATTCTATTCGTTATTGTAAAGAAACAGAAAGTTCAGAAGCTGTCGTACGGCAAGAGGAAAAAGTTGCGATAACGTTGTGGTTTTACCGGCAGTGCTTGATAGCGCATCGTTAAGCACTCTCATCCATCCTCCCGTGATTCGTGAGTGATTTTTCTGCAATCCTCCCGTTCCTTGTTCATTTTAGCCATAAAAGTGTACCTTTTCGTGTGGTTTCAAAACCATCAATTTGGGTACCTAACCCTAATCATTATTGATTGATACACATAATTCATCTCAGAATTGAATTGCTAGAAAGTAGAAGAAGAATACATAGCATCTGCGAGTTTTAAAATTCTGAAGAGTCTTGCGTGTGATATGGGTCAATACAGCTAGCAACATAATGCATTTTTACATATAACTAATTGAATTGAAGACTACTGTTTTTTTAGGTACAATGAATCAAGCCTAACTTCTCCTTTTCCCATAAAGAATTCCATTTTGATTTTTTGAAGTCAATTTGCAAATACTAGGATTGAAATTGATATAAATTCGTTTGATTTTTTTTAACACAATCCTAACATTGGAAGACAATGTAAAAACCACTACTAATTACAACAAAATTTGTTGTTCTCAAAACTCGAATGAATAACATCAATTTTGAATTTAGGATTTC
The DNA here is from genome assembly GCA_034770075.1 of Aralia elata. Lineage (NCBI taxonomy): Eukaryota > Viridiplantae > Streptophyta > Magnoliopsida > Apiales > Araliaceae > Aralia > Aralia elata. The sequence goes on from CM068378.1 coordinate 5,073,973, forward strand.
TCGAAATGACTAAAATAGGTCAAAATGGGACTCTTTTTAGTATTTTATTTCCATATCCATTGGTGATTTGAATTGGATGCTCTGAAGGGGTCAACCAATACTTAGCTTAGGTATTTGGCCCAGGAAAGAAGGGGACTTAATATATTCTTTGCCAAATTTTTTTATTAGGCTTAACCTAGGATGCTGCTGGGTAAATGATTGGGTGCTTAAGGTGGAGATAATGGCATTGGTGACCCATCATGTGCAGGTAATTTAAACATGGAATGTATTGATTTGTTCAGATTATATGTTGAATGGATGATCTGGAAAACCTACTCCAAAATTTTAACTTGTATCAAAATCTGTTTTCTGCATTTAGGATTCTTTTTCTTGTGTTCTCAGTTTCGTTGGGGTTTTATGTAGTTAGTTTACGCTCTTGTCTGCTGCAATCAGGGTTCTTATACAGCATTTCCTACAAGGCCTGTATCATGGATCAGAGGAATAGAATCAAAACAATTTGGAATAACACTTCCAATGGTGGAGAGAACAGATAGGTTTATTTCTTTGCAGTGCAAGTGCAAACCTTATTTATGGTGAGTTGTACCTGTGTTTTTCTTTCTGCCTTTATTCTGACAAATTAAGTTCATGATTGTTTAAAGTATTTTGACTATAATTGCTAAGGTTTATGTTTCAATTCCCAGGGTTTTTTATATCGATGATGCCAATAAATATAGTAAATAAAAAAGTAAAACCCCAGCTTATATGTTCATTTGAGTTTGACTCGCTATATGTCAGTTACTCATGGAAATGATAATGTGACTTCAGTTCTCACACTTACTCAATTCTTTATCAAAGTTCTTTGATGTATTTTAACTTGATATTTATTAGTGCTAATAGTACATGTTCTTCTTGTAGTACGGTTCAAATGAATGGTATCGGGGTCACATGTATTTTTTGTATGAAATATGGATTATTTTTCATTTGTATGGTCAACTGTCGTAGTCTATGAACTCTTTTTGCTATAAGTATGTTTAAAGGTCTTGAGACCACAATCACGAAGCCAAAGGTATTGAATGTTGGATAGTCTTGAGCTGGGGAAGAAGCACTTGCTTTTTAAGAAGTCACTATATTGGTTCTTGCTTTAATTCTTTAAATTTAAGCTTGTAGAGTTTCTTTAAATAAAGGAAGAAATTTTATTAGAAAGAAGAGCCTACCTAGCAACGACGACAATGAGTTTCTGACAAGATACAAAAGTGGGAATAGGTACAAAGATCTAATAAATAATAACCCTTCAACCCCTCGAAAGATTATGTCATGAACGATGACGGCATATGGGGGTAGATCCCACATCGATAATATGGGATACTGGTGTGAGGTTGGTATAGCCTTGGATTTTCCCTCTTGGACAATTAGCTTTTCAAGATGGCTTCTCCCATGACTCTATCCCTTACAGTTTCATATTTGGATACATGTTTAGAAGCTGCAAATGTTGATGCCCATGGTGAAGTTGGAAAAGGCACTGTTTTGTAATAAGTCAAAACCAGCTCTGCTAGAATTCAAGCGATTAAGAATAAAAGCCGAATAAATTTTTTGAAGCTACTGAAAACTTGGCAGGAGATTTACATGAATAAGAAGTCTAAAATAGGACTTGGAATCAAAATTGTACTAGGATTTAAAGTTAAGTATCTCATATGAGGGGAAGAGGAAGTAGGGAAGATGTGTGTGGAAGCCGTATATAATAGATTCTCACTTATCCGTTGTTCAAGTTCGAAAACAAATGGATATTCCAAGCAGTAGGGTCTCATTTGAAAACGAATATATCAAGTCAAAAGACTTTCCATTTCCTTTTAAAAAGCAGTCCTAGTTTAATATTACTCCCTTTGTTTGGAAATAAATAGACATATTTGTCTAAACTCAACATTTGAGAAGAATGCATAATATTAAAATTTGTCATAACGTCCTTGTAGATTTAATTGAAAGAATTGTAGATCAATATACTTTCATTATCAGTTAAGGAGCAATGAACTATTAACACACTTCGAATTTTGATACTGGACAATTTTTCTTCCCTTAAAAAGAAAACATCTATTTTTAGTGGGCCAAAAGGTGGTTTAAGTTCCTTTCTCTTATTGCTGTATAGTTTGCAATTGCTTGCTAGTTGCAAATGATGATATTTTGATACTAATACCAAAAGGAATGATATGGTTAATAATATAGACAAGTGTATATTAGATAAGAATGCATCATCCACAGTCCATAGTTATAAATACCGTTCCGTACCGGGCGTAACGGTACGAAACAGTGTTTTTTTATATTTTTAATTCCTGTATACTATGCTTTGCATTCTGTCTCATTTGAAATACCGGCCGGTACATTCAATACCAGGCGGTAAAGGTCGGTATTAGTGTTTCGGGTAGAACTTGTAATGCCGTTCCGGTACAACATTGAAACATAAAACATGACACTTTTGTAATATGCCTTGCATCGCTTATGACTTGCTGACTTAGAGAGTTGGAGACATTGATTAGTTACTAGTTTACTAATTGTCATTGTTTATTTACTAGTTTACATGTTGAAGCCATTGATTAGTTATTTAATTTTGAATTTAAACCATAAATATTATACATATACATGTGTATTTGGATATATACTTATGTTGTTTTTATTTTTTTAATAATAAATCCGAGACGGTACACCTGTATGCACCGGTACCGGTATGTACCAGTAAAACGGTACGCAAACCGGTATAATCCACCCCCACCCCCCTAAAAAAAAAAACCTTTCATCACCACACACAAAAGATTCATGATTACAACCAGAAGCAGTTCAGTTGTGAAATTTTGACGGTTAAGTTGATAGTACAACTGCTGTTAATATTTTTTCTATTTCTTTTGTTGAATGAAGTATTCCTAGATCTGTTGTTTCATTGATAGATTTTTTAGCAGAGTTTGTGCTAGGACTTAATACATACTCCCTCCATGCCATATTAAGTGACTTGTATGACCAGCACATAGTTTTCGGAGAAGGCTAATGACTAATGAGTGCTTTATAGTTTTCGGAGAAGGCTAATGACTAATGAGTGCTTTACTTTTTCTTACAATAATTGGATCGAGAAATTATAATCCTTTGGGCGATGAATGGTTTGAATAGAATGAGCTCTCTAACTTTTGCATATCTCAAAATTTATAGATGCTCACTTAATTTGGGACAAAGGGAGTACTTCATTACTAATATAAAAAAAATGTCCAGCCATTGAAAGTAATTGACTGTAAACAGTTTGTAATATTATTCTGTTTCTTAGCCAATGTGTAACTGTTAGATTTTTTAGGCCATTGATTGTATTTTACGGGTCCCAACGGATTGGATTAACATCTAATGTGAGCTCATTAGGATTCTCTATTTGGAATTTTTGATATAGAAGGTATGTATTATCACTTTGAATTAAACATGACATTGCTTGTAATGTTATATTCCCTGGCAATGGGACCACCCTCTGTTAAATTAGGACTCTAAAGTCACTGTTCCAGATCGTAGGTTGCTGACGCCCTTCGTAAAAAGGATAATTAAATGGGCTAATTCATATTACTTCCTTTGTTCCAAAATATAATATCACCAAAGTGAAATTAAGACATTTTTAAACTCATAATTAAAATGGATTCTTTTACTTTTAATTAATACAATGATGAGTATTGTAAACTATCTAAAAAGTAGAAAATACTACTCATCGTAAGAGTTATCAGTTCATAATTTTTAATGAATCACCTTAATTTTTAGTTTGAAAATGTCTTAAGTTGACTTTCAAAAGTCAACAATGATCTTATAATTTGAAATGGAGGGAGTATATGATATCATTGTATTTGACTGTTGTATATATTAATGACGATGGAAGCAAAATAAATTTATGGATGATTAATGATTTCAATGTAATTAGTTTATTTAGCAGATAAGATTATAATATATATTTTATTATATTAGTAGAATACTAAAGTATTAATTATCGAAGGTAGTAGGTAATTACTAGGATTGTATTTCCTTATTTAATTAGGTTACTTAGTATTTTACTTAGCCTCCAAGTGTTGGGTTTTCCTTATTCCTATATAAACAGTTGTAATCCATCGTTATTATATTATTGAATGATTGATATTATTAAATTTTAAGCCTTGTACTTTGTGGCTTTTAGCCTCTTTTATCTCCTTTTAAATCCCCTTTGTTCTTTCTTCCATCATTGTCCTACATCATATATGTTACCTTCTCAAAAAAGATGTATATTCTATTAATGTTTTGTGGTCCTCTGTTCAAAGGATGACACTTCTTTCCGTAGGCTTTATATTTATTTTTCATTTCCAACATGCTCTTTTACCATATGTGATAAATCAAATTCTTGTTTCCAGTGTAGGAGGTCCTCTTATTCTACGACCAAAGGCAAAGTTATTGAAAATTTCATGTTTCAAAGGTATTAGCGAAAATGAGGAATCTAATGGTAGAGGCTCAGCTGGGTCAAAGTATTTGAAAAATTCTGTGAAACTTTCTTATGTGCCGCAGAAGAGTGAAGAAACCTTGACCGAATCACCAAAGGTTCAGAATGTTTCAGTTTCCTCTAGTTCTGCAGCAGATGATACCACAGAAGGGTCGCAGGCTATACAAAACTTATTTAGGAATTGGTTGACGTTGTTGAGAACACCCTCACCAAATCAAGTAGTAGATGAAGCTTTAGAGAAACCATTATCAGGGGAAATGTCAGAAACGCACAATGGTATGCAAAAGAATGAAAGAGGTGAGATTCTGAGGGCATTTTGGTGTTCCTTTCTGGGTCTGGATGCAGTGATAAAGATACCTTTGTTAATATTGTAAGTACGACGTTTGAATATCTCTCTCTCTCTCTCTCTCTATATATATATATATATATATATATATACACACACACACACCTGCATGTTGGACACTTGAACAGCTAGGTCTTATCTTTTATCAGATTCATACACGTGTAATGTATAAAGCACAGGGGAAATAAAAGCTACAGCTAAGCCCCCAAAATTAAAAAGGTCTCTCTATACAAGAACCTCCAACAGAATACCTACATTAGCCCCCTATAGCAAATTCTCCTAATAATATTCACGAAATGCACAATTTAGCACGGGAACATCTCGTGAAGCGAAAAGACAGTAGGCTCAGGCCTCCTAAAGAGGAAATGAATTTAGTTTGGCCTCACTCTTCCTTCATAATGGTGATTATTCTGTTCCCTCCAAATTGTCCACCAAATCTTGACGCCCTCTCCAATCATTAAACACCTTTACTCCCCCTCTAAGCCTACAAGATATTGCCGACCAATCTAGGCATCATTCACCAAATTCCACATGGAGAAAACACAGTCATCCAAAGGCTCCTTTGCAGCCTCATAGAAGAGAGAAATGATTTGCCTCAACTGTCTCCTCACAGTAGCACATGACACACTGATTCGTGAGGCGATGTCCTCTCTCTTTCAAAGTTAATTTGAGCTAGCATCGCTCCCATTGATGCCGTCGTACAAAAATATCCACCTCCTTGGGTGCTTTCACTCTCCAGATGCTTCTCCACGGGACTGATCTATTACCCTCTCCTTGCATCGCCCTGTAATATGATCCAATGTAGATTGTAGAAGCAGCAACTATTATATCCCGTAGAATCGTGTCTGCCAACTGTCATTGTCTTGTTTTAATTTGTAGACTTAATTATGGGTGTTGATGGTGTATTAATGTAGCATTGTTTATACTTCCAAGTATATGTTCATAACATGATACATTTTCTTTTACATTTGTCGTCTTATGCTCTTTCATAACTATCATAAGCAACAGTTCATTTTACTGATATGCTGCGCGTGTTAACTGTTTTGTGTTTGCAGTATCCCTTCATTCCTGGCAGTCAATGTAGTTTATGGAGCTGAAGTTTCAAAGGAGTTGACCCCTTTGTGGGTTTTAGGACCTCTAATTTTTGCTCTCTACATCAAGATGTTCCGGGCTATATGTGCACTCTATGTTTTTAGCTTCAAACAGACAGTTAAAGTAGTCAAAAACCTACCAACCTACTACTTAGTGGTGTACAATTTTATTGCTAGTGGGAAGATCAAGGCAGGCATGCAACCTGTCGTGGACATAAACTTGAACTACAAAGAAGTATTAAAAGGAAAGATGAAGGATTTCTCTTTCTGGTTGGGGGAGAAATACCTGGACTTTGTTGAATCAATTTGGCCCTATTACTGCAGAACAATCAGGTTTCTGAAGAGGGCAAATCTAATCTAGGGTTGAGGATTGGCATTGTAAAGGATGTTGCGGAGCGAACAGAGTGCAAAGAAACTTTTAAGATTTTCTTTTTGTTCTTTTTTCGGTGCAATGTCATCGGAAGAGGTTGAGACTCTTGTGGAACCCCATATTGGGGTTCTGAGTCTCTTGCGCAAGTCGAATATTACTTACTAGGAAAAGCAGGTTGAATTCTATATTTTCAAATGCATTGTATTCTTATTGTGATGTGTTTAGCACCGCCTTTATCATCTCTTGAAGAGGTGCATGGGATATGGATATTTCAAGTTGTAATATTTATGGATGTATACCTGCTACACGCTGAGCCTTATTTTAAAAAGTTGCATTACCCTTGTCGTCAGGATTGTTAAGACGCATAACTATTAAGTTCTTATTTAAGTAACAAATTATCAAAATATTCAATTAAGAATTTGAGGACCTAATTATTAAATACTTATTAGAGCAATGAAGTTATATATTATGGTTTATACCGGCTATTTATATAAAGAATTTACTAGAAATTCTATTTGAATAGAACCATGAAATTCAAGTTTTAGTAAATTAATTTAGTTATGACAGTTGTTGAGGAATGAGTCCACTAATATTATTCAATTAAGTTTATAGCTATTGTTAATATAATTAAGCCGCGTGGTTTAATGAAATTTAGTTTAAATGAATTTTAATTTAGTTAGGACACTAATTTAGTAAGAAAAATTCATAGCTAATATAAGATTTCAAGTGCTTTGTAGGTTGCGTTACCAATATGTTGAGTGTTGGCCAATTGCCATGTGCATTAGTGTCACGGCTGAAATTGTCATCCAATTTTTCGTTGTTGCACACAGTGCATCGCACACTATTTTACGAACAGCCATACAAACGCACGTTTATGATTAAACAAAGCCTTTGTAATAATCAAACGCACCCACATGTATGCATGTATTTACTGAATTAAAACACACAATTGTAAGCAAGCATGAAGGAACAAGCAAACCCAATTTATAGGCCAAAACGCCCAACCATTATTGAATACAAGAAATTCTCTACCCTAAGGCTTACAAACAATTAGACAACCAATGCCTAAACCTGTGTATTTTCCCCTCTAATTTTCGTACACCAAGCACAGCCCATTTATAGGCACCTATGGTCAATTGGCACCCCAACTGCCAAGAGGATTTAAACCAATCAGAATATTCCAGCACATGACGATCAATTAAACATGTATAACTGCCCAACAGTTATTCCTGTCTAACAATTCAAACAATCCAGAAATCTGGCAATGCCACTTGGATGAGAAACAATTAACTGCCCAAGAACTGCCTTGTAACTGCTTCATAAGCCCTCCTATTTCAAGCTCTAGCCAGCCCGTCACTGCCCATTTGCTTCCACTTTGTCTTGCCACAAACCATATGTGCATGTATAGAATATGTCTGACCCGCTCCATTGATCCTTGCACCTAGCCCAGTCCATGATGCTCCAGCCTGATGGTGCAACGCAGCCCATCGCCTATGCACCTAACTGATTGTGCATGCTGAGCACGAAGCCCATGCCACACACTGAATCCCGATGTCCAACTGAACCATGCACCATGCCCAAGCCATGATGCTCCAAACCTGCCACATGCAACCATGCACCATGCCCAACCCATGGTGCTCCAAACCTGCCACATGCTCCGCCCACGTGTCAAGTGTTGTACACGCTGGGCGCGCAGCCAATGCCAAGCACTGGCATGCTAGGCTCCTGCCTACGCCATGCCCCAACCGATTGGCAAGCCTTTACCGCACAAGTCTTGGTCTTCACTGCCCAGCTCCTAGCTTAGACCAATGCCAGCTGCACCATCTCAGCACAAACAAACCCACAACTTTGCCTTCAAAGCCTGCCCATATGTGCAAGACATGCATGTCATTGCGCACATGCAGCCCACATGCTGCCCACATCCGAAGTCAAGCCAACGAGGATCTAACAATTAGCCACTACGGTATTGACGTTCAGAATATTTCGTAGATGGAAGGCAGACCATATACTAAAAGAAAGGCATCTGCCACAGAGCGACCATTTTTGAGGTGGCTTTGGATAGAAATCTAACCCAAGTTTTCTTTAGATGAGAGAATTGAAAGCCTTCATCACAAACTTGTCATCTATCTCCATAGCCAGATCCCTTCAACCCCACCAAGAAGTCTCAACAAGGAGTCCGCTCTTTCCAATTCCCTATCCCGAACTGCATTATGCTCAAGGCCCTCAACAGCAGTGGGTTCAATCTGAATGTGCCGATAAATCCTTGTTGTAGACAGACCAGCAAGCTTCTCCGTGCTTATATAAGCAGCACGATTGACCAAGCTCAAGTTTGGGATTAGTCAAGTAAAGGACATGGCAAAAGTGATGCATCAAAATGGGATCATCAATGAAGTCAACAATCTAGATGAAGCTAATTTTCATGTGGAGTGTATCATTGCCTAGCCCTCTACAGATTCAATCTTTTTGCTGAGTGCAAGTTGCCTGTCAACCTCTTGACTTCTTACATTCCCATGTAGCTGTATAAAGAGTCCAGCTGAGAGTTGGCTCATTCTTAGTCAGGATTCGGCTACAAAATTGCCTCTATGCAGTATATCACAACAGCATTAATTGTAAAAGTTTGGATACGATGTCTAGCTGCAGTCTCAGAAACCTGACAAGCATAATATGGATGTACAACAATAATGGATGAGGGTTCCAACTTCCAAGCACCTTGAACATGGTCTAAAGTCTCAACTATACACTAGTTCTTGCAAGAGTAAGCTATTACTTTCAAGTTTTTCAAAATCTTTCGTGAACTTTTCTTGGTTGAAAGGAATGCTGGGCTTCCTAATTTCCTTGCTCAAAGATTTTAAGAGCAAGACTATTTCTTCATACCGGGGATGGGAACTGTGATCTGTGAAGAATGTTGTAATTGTCCCTTGTAATTCAATAAAACTCCAACCAGGAAGTTTTTTCAGGCCTAGAGACCTCATCTGGATCCATGCCTCACCCACACCATCCCATCTAGCTGTTGAAGCATAGTTGTGCGCCAATTGCATATAGTTTCCAGCATCAGCGGGCTTCAACATGCAAATATCTTCAGCAATAATTTCACCAAGTTCTGCATTACCATTGCAACGACAAGCATCAAGTAGTATGCCTAAAACATCAACTATTGGTTCTGCAAACATTTTCTTGTAGAACTCGTATGCATCTTCTACCCTCCGAGATCTACAAAGGAGATCGACAATGCAAGCACAATGCTCAACTTTTGGCTCAATCCGAAAATCATTTGTCATAGCATGGAACAAGCTCAGACCACAGTCAACAAGCCCATTGTGACTACAGGCAGAAAGAACAGATAAAAAAATTACATGGTTAGGTTTGAGCCCAGCTTTGAGAAACTCCGCAAACATCTCCAAAGCTGTCTCCCCTTTGCCATGACTGCCATATCCAGCAATAATTGTGCTCCAAGAGACCAGATCATGCTGTAACATTCTGTCAAAACACTTCCTTGCATTGTTTAAGTTACCACATTTGGAGTACATATCAACCAAAGTTGTGTCAACCAAGATGCATGATCCAAGGCAACTCCGAATGACAAAGCTATGGATCCACTTTCCGTGATGGTATGCCCCAATGGAGGCACAAGCTTGGAGAACAGAGACAACAGTTATTGAATCCGGTCTTTCAAGGGCTATCCTCATTTTGTTAAATAAACACATAGCCTTGCATAAATGTCCATTCTGTGCATGCCCAGAAACAATAGCATTCCAGGAAACAACGTCTCTTTTGTCCATCATATCGAAAAGTATACAACTTTGCTCCAGGTGACCACACTTCGAATACATAGTTACAAGGGAGTTCTGAATAGGAATATCTACAGGCAATCTTTGCCTTATAATGTAACCATGAATTGAAGTGCCCAAATTGAAGGAACCCAAGTGTGCACAAGCTGCAAGAGCACTAGCTATAGTGGCAGTAGATGGCATTACTCTTGAAATTAACATTCGTCTGAACAAAGAGACTGCCTTATCTGCACATTCATTCTGTACAAGTCCCGAGATCATTGTTGTCCATAAGATCGTGTCTTTATATGAAGTCTGTTCAAATATTGTATATGCATCATCTAGATTTCCATATTTTAAATACATAACTATAAGCAATGTTTCAACAGGTGTATCTAGTTCAAAACCAGAAGTTAGTATATGAGCATGCACCAATTTTCCCGTAGCAAGATTATCCTGTCTTGCTGTTGCAGACACCAATGCCCCAAAAGTCTGCTGATCAGGTTCCATACCTTCAAACCTCATCATGTGCAGAAGATGCAATACTTCTCTAACATTCCCAATCAGGGCATAAGCGGAAACCAAAGAATTCCATGAAACAATATCTCTTCTATCCATCGATTCAAACAAGTCCCTGGCATCCTCAACTCTTCCACACTTACCAAGCAAATTCACCATTGAATTCACCACAGCTATATCACAACCAAAACCATATTTTACTATACAAGCATGCAAAGATCGCACGTGGGCAGTATCCTCTGAAACACCAGAGAGTAAAGCTAACATGGTGACCGAACTGGGCTGAATTCCATCATATTGCATTCGATTATACAAGGAAAACGCTGTGCGCACATCACCCGCTCGGGAATAACAGCCAATCATTGCGGTCCAAGGAACAACATTTCTGCAAGGCATTTTCTCAAACAGCTGGCGAGCGTAATGGGTGTATCCGAATTTGGCGTAGAAGTTGATCAAAGAAGAAGCAACGTAAGCATCTGAAGAGCACCCATTAACGATGATGTGTTGATGGCAAGAAAGCCCATGAGAGAGAAGGTTGAGGGAAGTGCAAGATTTGAGTAGACTAGGGAATGTGTAGGCGTCTGGATAAACGTTGTTGATTTGAAGCATGGAGGAGTATGTGAGAAGGACGCTGTAGTGAGCGCCTTCCGAGGAGAGACGATTCATGGTTGCGTTCCAATACTTGGTAGAACTGGAGGCGGCAGAGTGAGGTTTGAGCGTGTTCATGGTTCATTCTTAATGGGCAGGGGATGACACCGGCTTTAATTCCAAAATCTATGCAACGGATTAAAGAGAGCATAACTCCGGGTCACAATAATAATAGTAACGTGAACATATTTTAATTTTTCAAATAATAATTTTGTACTTACTAATTTATAGCATTAATTATTAAATTGATCAAAATCAAAATAAGTTCACCTTAATTCTGAATTTTAAAAAATTTAGATGCCAACTCTTTTCGTGAAAATCTATTATATACTAAAAAGGATCCTTATTTCATAACTTTGAGAGGCAAATATTGTTTGTTTTAAGTATATTATTTAGATAAATTAGCTTAAGAGGGAGATTGGCTTATACAGTAGCATACAAAGTACTGCATGAAACCTTTTCCCAAGCAAGGATAGCCCTCAGCTCATGTTTAAGTAACCAGGTTTCTATGTTTCTCTCCATTTCCTTGGCTCCTTGCGAGACATTTTAGTTTCTACTACTCACTTCTTCTACTCTTTTCAAGTCACTTGTGCTTCTTACTCTAGTATCTATTTTTGTTAAAATGTAAGACAATCATCCCTGGAAAACTGATAATTACTATATTAAGATGCAACTATTGGAGCGGCCAACTAAAAGCAAAATACAATAACACTGAAGCAAGACAAATCCAGAAGGTCGAAATTAGTTGGGATGGGTCAACTGTTCAAATTTCTAATTTACATATTGTAGCAGTATTACAAGATTTCCTTCATGAGATGATGCTGAAGCCTGATGGTGACGCTCATCCAGAAACTTCCCTGTTGCCAGTAACCCCAGTACCACTTTCCTCTCAGTGCCACACAATCATTTGAAGATTGTTTCCCACACACCTCACTGGATGACTAAATTACAATCATACAATGTCTTTGCATCAGCTACTCATTACATTTTTTAATGTCACTGCTCCAATAACTATTGTTTTCAAGAAATAAATATCAACTCATCGTCAGCAATAAATGATTAAAACAATGTTCCACTTTTCCATGCTGGAAGTGAAGAGAGTTGCATCAGCTGTGTGGATGGAAAATCATCCCTCCCATGTTACCCTATAAACACCCGGTTCAATTTGTTACTCCATAAAATATGGTTACCTGATACATGTGTTTGTGTGTGTATAAACTCCATAAATCTATGCATCTTTGTTAAGGAAGAAAATGGTTCTAGAAACCCAAATGTCATTATATATATATATATATATATATATATATATATGTATGTATGTATATATATATATATGTATGTATATATATATGTATGTATGTCCGTCGCCAAAGGCTTTAGCGACGGACATGTTCGTCGCTAAAAGCGAGCCCGTTTCTCCCCCGTTCCTGAACGGCTTCGTATGTGTGTGTGTGTGTGTGTATATATATATATATATATATATATGATCCATAGCAATTACTTGCTATGGATCAATATTGGGCATACACTATCTATACCATACATTATTAGAAGGAACGAAGGAGATTAATGTTGGGAAAATATCGTCCGCTACTAATACTAGCAAACTGAATTTTTACCAAAATTCCTAGAAGTCTGACTATTATACCCCCAAGTCAACGCGAAAAATTGATAGTCAAGCAAAAAAATTTGACTGTCCGCTACTTAAAATGGCGGACAGGTTGGTCTAATTTCCGAAAAGCTGAGTTAAAAAAGGAAACGGATTCACAATTTACTGCATCCGCTGCATGGAGAACAGGCTTCTGAAAACTTGGTGGTCACAGAGCCTGAGTACTCGTGGCACAATAATTTAATCAATTGAGGCTTTAATTATTAAAAAGAGGGGATACATGTGAAGCAATTGCAATCACCATTAGGAGGTAAATCTAAACCCTAGACAATAAGAGAAACCCTGATTAAGAAAACCGCACAAATATATATACATTGATGAAGAAACTAACCGAATAAATGTTGATAAATAGGATGCTTAACAAGAATCTGTGCGCCAGGAAGAATTGGGGCAAATCGCTGGGAGAGAAGTATAGATTTTGGCTATTATTTGCCCCAATTTGATTTCACAGTCGACTTTAGATGAGTGCATGCTCTATGGGTTTTGGGCGGAAGAAACCTTCAACTTGCCAGAGAGGGATTAGGGCTTTTGATCTACACCAAATTGATTTCGCAATATGATACTCAACTGCCACAATTTGCATTCGTTTCTTTTCTTTTAGCAGAGCAAGGGAAAAAAAACTCTGCATACCTTTCTGATATGCATCCGCTACAATTAGTAGCGGATTGATCAATTTTTCGCCATGAGGGGTAAAAAGGTAAAAATTCCGTCTATTACCAATAGTAGCGGACATTGAATTTGCCTTTTAATCATGTTTGTTCGATCTGTTATTGTATGGTATAGATGGTGTATGCCCAATTTTGGACCATAGCAACTACTTGATATATATATATATATATATATATATATATATATTACTTTGGTTTTGTTTGTTTCAACTTTAAAACGGGTTTGAGAACTTTGGCATACACAAGCACTCATCTCTAAGCCACTAATATGAAATAAGACGGACACAAAATCTATATTTACCTTGATTTCCTCCTTGACTTTCTCCAACGATTGTGCTTCAGCCAGCAGCCGAGTATACTCACCTTGGGCCTCTCCCAACTCAGTTCTAAGCTGAATCACCTGGAAATAAAAAAAAATACGAATCAATAAATTTTCAACAAACAAGTTGTAATTGTTAACGTTTCTTTAATTTGAGTTTTTTATTAGAAGTTGTAACCATGCTTAAATTTCTAGAGCAGGAATTTTTATTGAACTTCTGGCTCTAGATCAATTCCTTGAAATCCACCCGCTAGAGGGGTGTTGGTGACAGTACATCTGAAATGAGTATTTACTATTATTACATCTGAGTATTTTACTGAAGTGAGTGTTTGATAACATTACAGAGTGCTATATGGCAAAAATGTTGTGCAATTTTTAAATGATTACTTTTCTTGACATTCATTCATTAATTATTGCATATTTTATCCTAAAAGATGGAATTTTGACTAGACTCTAGTTTTAAATGATCGTTCATATCAGTTTACTGCACTAACACCCCTCTACTGACTAATTTGCTGACGCACATTCAACGAACTGCACTAACTTCAAAAATAACTTGACATGTTAGCATAGATAAAGAAAGAACCAAATGCATGGCTACTGAAGTATCACAGGTAGCAATAATTTATTTTGTTTGGGTTACCTTTTTTCTTAGTTCTTCCTCCCTCGTATCATTCTCCAGGCACCTTAAAAAAAATATCAAAACACAGATTAGAACTCCTCAAATCGCACATAAGCAAATGCACTCTTAGATCCATAAAACCTAGTGATCTAGTCTGTTCTGATCAGAAATCATTTTATCTGCAGTCTAGAGGGGTGCATTTTCTCTTGACTGCTGCTATTCTTTCCCCCTTCTCAGGTAGGAATAGCATAGCATCATCATTTCTGTTTCATTCACAAAGTATACAACATAAACATGTCAATGTCATCCTAACATATTACTCCCTCCCTCTGTCAAATAAAGAGACATAATTTACTTCGAGCAGAGTTTAATGCTACGTTTGGATTGAATGAATGGAATGGGTGAAGAAATGGAATAGAGGAGGGAATGGAATGATTCATTCCATTCCAGCGAGAATGAGACATTCCATACCCTCTCCCAAGGAATAAAATTCATAAATTTGGAAGAAATGGGAATGGTTCATTCCATTCCAATAAAGCAATCAAACACAATTTTTTTCATTCTATAGGAATGAATCATTTCATTCCTACCCTTATTCCTCCAATCCAAACGTAACATAACAGAGAGAGTACTTGACAAGAGTTAATTTAGCGACCTATCGTACCTTTAAAGTATTGCATGTATATGTGAAACTGGTTCCGCAAAGGTTTCAAACTCCTTTTTGTTTAGGATTTTAAGTAAGGGCAGTATAGTCAAATTAAACAATTAATTCATTGATATGTGCAATAGGTGCCTTGATTTGGGATTTATCCCAAACACTTTTCTAAAAGACAGGGACTATATGATACTATCAAGCATCACGTGAGAACAAATTAATCATGTAACTACTCACTGTAAGTGAAGCTTTTTGTTTTCTTGCACCAGGTTTATGACCTCTTGATCTTCCAGCTGTTTACCAGTAGTAGTGGCAGGCTACAACAAAGGCATAAAATTATCAGCAGCATATTTTCTTACAGGCTACAACAAAGGCATAAAAGTATCAGCAGCATATTTCTTACAGGGGCTGCTTTCAGAATAACCGAGTCAAATGGAAGCAACTAAATGGCACATACCAATGAAGAGATCATGTAAATGAATTCAAGGGGTTGGCCCAGCCACTAATCAATTAGCAGTCCAATCAAGAGAACTTTTTAAGATACTCTTAGACAAGTCATTGGGCCATAGATTACTGTTGATCCCAGTGACCAACGGGGGTGGAGTGCAACATATTGTCTCAGACATTAGATATTTTTCTAGGCGATTCACAATTAAGATTGCACCCTAATTCTGATTAGGGCCAAAACCGCTAGGTATAACCATTTTATTTGACCTAACATAATGGAGCTAAAGAGAGACAATACGGAGGGGATTAATTTGCTCACATATATACCCACCTTACTATAAGGGAATATGGACTCATTCATAGCAGATGTCTATATAAGAGTGGATAAAATGCTGAAGGATAGAATGTTTGACGCCAAGTGCTTATTAGGATGCTACTTTCATATAGTCTCTAACTAAAAAGGTAAATGGATTAGGAAGTTGGTGATGTAGGACAAGATGGAGGAAGAAATAAAGGAGAGGAGATACAGGGGCTAAAAGCCACAGGCACAAAAATTAATAATAATCTCATTCAATATGTGTATCATAATGTAGATTACATCTCTTTATATACGACTAAATAAAAAACCCTAAACTTAACGACCAAGGTAAATCCTAGGCAATCTAATTAAATATGGAAACAAAATCCTAATAATATACTATAATTAAAGCTCTAGAATATTCTACCTAATATACTAAATTATAATAAATCATAAAAAAAAATTTATCTCTAAATAATGAAACAAAATATTTAATAATAAATACTCTTAATCTTCTCTTTCCCTCATCATGATGTCACACTTTAACTATATTCTTACTTTCAAAATGGAAAAGAAAAAAAAAAGGGACTGAAAACACTTTTGAAATGAATAAACAATTTCAAAAAGGAGATCACAAAATTTTAATAAGTCAAACATCTCTACCACAAATTTTTAATATGATTAGTACATTACCAGGAAACCTAAAAGACGATTTGTGGGAGTTAAAAGTAGCACACAATAACTTGATCTCAGGGGAGATTGTTTATAATTGCTTAGGCCAAATTCAAAGTAGATCATATAATGCATCCTTGAACAATTCAAAGAAGTGATGAACGAATGAGCGCAAATTGAAAGCCACAAGACCATTGGTGAGGCTTTAGAAAAGGATACAAGTGGCTGACTTACATAGGAATAATAAGAGTTGAATGAAGAAAATAAAAAAATCGCTAAGGGTCAGTCAGTTTGTAAGACAAAGTCAATCAGACATTTAAAATAAGAAACAACAGAATTTGTACATAAAAAATATACAGTTAGAAGCACCTTAGACTCTTGTATTGAGAATTATTGTTGTAATAAGTAGCATTGACAATACCATAATGCTATTGCTCCAGCATATTCTGATTAAAAAGATACTAAGACTATGCAGGACATGCCATATCAAAAATGTTAAGGGACGTCTAAAAGACAAATGTCTACATTAAAATTTTAGCGAGAATTGCCAAACAGCAGAAGATATACCATTAGAAATTTTTTATGCTTATCTGGACCATATTCCCAAACTTAATTGAAAGGGTGGCACATGGTGATACAGTTCACTAGTGACAGCCATGTGGAAGTTTCAGACCAAATGTGGGATATTTAAACTTTAGTAGGAGTGTCTAGAATGTGTTTGTGTTTAGCACGTCTAACATGGATAAAGTGTCAATTCACTGGCCAACAGTCCCAGATCATGTTGGACAAGATAAGTTAGGAATCAACAAATGGCAAACATAAAAGGAAAAATAAATAAAAGGCGGTCTCTCTTTTTTTTTTCCTCTGTGTGTTGTTGGGGTTTGGGGGGGGGGGTGTGGAATTGCTTGATCTTGAACTAGATTGCATGAAGGAAAACTTAGGTGCCACAATAACTGTTAATTACAATGAAACATTATTATATATGGATAATATTCACAAACCTCTACTTCAAGAGTGGGGGAATCTATCATGATCACGTTGGCCCCCGCCCCAGCCTTCCGTTTCACCTTTACAAGTTCCTTCAAGTAATCATTATCTTTCCTCTTCAAACATGCTCCTGCACAAGCAAGAAATTATATCTTTGATGTGATGAAAAAGGACAGCTATTCATATTTCCACAGCCTAAATGTTAGAACTTTATTTGGCATTCTACCTTCCAAGTTTCTTTGACTGGACATCAGTCGATCTTGATCTTGTCTCGCTACAAAAGAATTTGAGGAAGCATCTGCTGGAGGTAGAAAGTTTCCATCTGCTGGTAGTGTACTACCAGCAGCAGAGAAGCTTCTACTCAACATAACAGGTTGGTGTACACCATGCTGTGCTCTGGAATCAGATGAAACGTCTGATGGAATTGGCACGTGAGCCTTTTTCTTGGGTAGATACCCGATGAGTCCGCAATGGTAATCCCTGCCCATATTTAACAATGCTCATCAGCCAAGTATAATGCGCTCCAACTTGAAAAGGAACACATTACACTATATATAGGTGTATCTACCGGGTTCGTATAAATGTGAAGATATTGTATACGCCTTGACGCAAATGACACCCTAGACCATGCTAAAGCCTAGGGAAATACTTGTTAAATAACTACCTCAAAGGTGCTCAAGGAGCTAATACTCAACCGCAAGGTGGAGTAAGTCACATCTCGCTACGTTTGAAGGTAACTATCTTACAATCCCCACAAGAAGAGGGTTCATTCTCCAATGCTTGCGGGTCATGCTCTGGTTGTAGGGCACAATTCACTAACCTTCATTCTGGTTCCATCCAGTGTTTAGAGCACCAAAAATACCCCCACAACACCATCAAGATTGATATCACAAGACTTCTAAGATGCCATTATTATCTAGAGACGCATAATATAACTTTTTTAAAAAGGTCATAGATGTTAATTTAGTTTAACACCTCAAAGTCCCCCATTTCCTCTCCTGTCAAAGATGGAAAGTTCATCCTCACAATTTAACTTTCCATCATGTTTTCCCTCCTATCAAACAAAGGAAAATCTTTCCATCCTTCCACTTCTCCATTCTGTCTTTTCAGTTATACCAATACCAATTTTCCGCCATATCAAAAACAGCACTAGTTTCTGTATCTTACACTTGGGAACCTGAGTGTATTTGAATTAGTGATTCAGAGAAATGGAATCGCTAAGTCACACCTGGAAGACAGCCTTAAAATCTATCAGATAGACAGAGATCAGTTACCCTTCATGTGCATACAAAAGTCTAGCTCCATGCCACCTCACATGACAGGCTCCCGAGTCCCGACTTCGACTATTTCAAACTGCAGGTCATTTACTTCAGTTGCTACATTCATAACTGCTGTTGTACCAGCCAACTGTTATTGAAACTCGTTAGATACTCCTAGCACACTCGGAAATATCAATGATAGTCAACCAAGGTTGCTTAAAAGTTTTAAGAAGCATGGAGATCCAGTAGATTCTTGACTCCTCCTTCACCTAAAAAACAACAATCAGGATCATGAAGGGAGACAAGGGCTTAATGAATTCTCCAGCCCTCGCTCTCCAGTAGATCTCTCTCTTCAAATTGTTCTAGGTCTTTGCTCTCATTTTATATCCTCTAGGGAACCCTATCTGAAAGTGTGACACACCTCCTAACCAGTGACGAAGCCGGAAAAGAATTTCAGTGTCAAATTTATTATATAGTTACCAATAATTTAGCGGGCTGGGCAACTACCCCGGTCTAATTTTTATTGTGTTGTATACAACAAGTAGTCCCTTCATTCTAAAATTAAAGATATATTTTAGTCTTTAGTCCATTTTAAAATTAGAGATATATGTCACTCCCTTTGTCCCAGAATAAAAGTCCTTATTACTTTTTAGATAGTCCCAAGTTAAATGTCTACTTACCTTAAATAATCATTTTTACAATAATTTGCGTATAAAACCCTCAGTATTAGTTGTCATATTTCTATTTTCTATGTATATTTATAGAGCATCACTAGTCATGTGCAGAAAACTATGCAATTAAATGAGAATTTAAATATGGAGAATTTTGTCATTTTATTCTCTTTTTTAATATGAGCAAAAGGTCAACCAAGACTTTCATCCTGGGACGGAGGGAGTATTTTTTAGTTCGTTTTCATAATTAAAGATATATTTTACTATTTAGTTTGTTCCAAAATTAGAGAAATATATTTAAACTATAAAATCACATGAAATTTTATGACATCATTTATATACTATGTATAGTAAGTGCTACCATGCCACTACTACATTTCTAACAAAAGTTATAAATATGTTTGCCTTTGGAAAAAAGATTTTTCTTAAGAATTGTCGTTTTAAAAATGTATATATATGCCTAACTTTATAAATGAGAAGTATTTGGTTACAATGAAATATAATCAATAATAACATTTTATATACATCCTAATGACCACAAATTTGTTTATAAATACTGAATTCTTTAAATACTTCAAAAGTACTATAAATGAAATTAATATACAATTTAAGAAGATTAAAGGAAAATGCATATATAAAGGAGGTAGGAGTTATATGGATTTGAGAAAGTCACATAATATAAATTTGACCCCAGATATTAGAAAATTTGCAAAATTTCAGTGGGATTAATTTACATATAACACCTAAAATTTTCTAAACTTTTTATATATTATATTTTTTTTAAATTCCGATGGGGTCAATTGACCCCACTCACCAATAGGTGGCTCCGTCCTTGCTCCTAACATCATTCTCTAGTTACTCTACCCAGCTCCTAACATCATTCTCTAGTTACTCTACCCATCGATCATTACTCTTAACAGCGAGAAACATAGCAAAATTAACTTAATGCTCTTTAGATTGTTGTGGTCTTTGACCTCATTTTATATCCTCTAGCCTCTAGGGAACCCTATATCAAAGCGTGACATGCCTCCTAACATTCTCACTCTCTCGATACTCTTACCCCTCGGTCACTACTCACCAACAGCAAGAAACATAACAAAATTAGCTTGATGCTCTCTAGTCTTCTAAAGAAACTGTCAGAAATTAAATATGGGCATGAAGACCCCACCTCCACTCAACGCAAAAATTAAAAATAAAAAAATAATCTCAGAGCACAAAAGTTGCAACGAACATAAAAGTGTTATATATAAAATAAAGTACCAAAAGACAAGTTCGATAAACTCTTTGAGCAATTTAATATCGAAAAAGAAAGTGATTTCCTCGCACGCCAAGAGTTTCTGATTGCATGTTATGATATATCACGAGAAAATGGAAGAACATTTGAAAACTAGATAAGCTCCAGCTGAATTTCTATGATCAAACAGAAAAACAGAGTATGCAAATATTTCATGGTTCATAAAATAGCTTACCAATATTCAAATGTCATTTCCTTTAAGCGGACTTCAAGCTTTTGGAAAACAGAAGTTTTCTCGAAATCTTGTTTATTGTGAATAGGCTCAATAAAATTTGCTTCCAGAACACCTAAAAAAAAATTATGAAGTCGCTCAAAACTCACTCAAGTTTGGAAACGAAGCATATAATATGAAATTTGCTTTGTCAGAGTCTCACCAACAACCCCTCTGCCTCTGCTATCGGTATAACTTACAGTGCGCCAAAACGGCTGAAAAGAAAAGATAAGCACAAAGATATAAATAAAGCATATGTAAGTACAAAGCTTAACAATTAGATGGATAAAGAAAATTATTCCAGAAAAAGGAAAAATTGATGCCAACACTGGGAGCTCTGAGGATATACCAGAATAAATTAGATGATCATTTGATCAGAAAGTTGTGTGTCCACAACACATTGTTAGTCAACATTTTTTTAGCAATCACAGAAATTTGCTGACACCGGATAACAAGAGCATGATGAGAGAAGATGGAAAAGAACAAGAGGATTGAGGTATTGTCTTTGATGGATCCACTAAGCATAGATTAAGAACAATTATGATTTATGGGGTCCCCAATTATTCTTTTTCAGTTAAAAGGGCAAACGCATACCAAAATATAAGCAGATTAACGTCTGACTACCCAAAGTCAAATTTGAAAGCACCTCACTGGGACTGATCAACAAGGGCAGCAGCAGAAGAATACACGGGGTTGGAGTTAAGGAGGGGGATTGCGTCAGGAAAAGGGAGGTATTAAAATTTAAAACTTCTGAATTATATTGGTTATAGCACAAACGATTCCTTGTGAGAAGATCACGTGCACTGAAAGAGAACAAAATAGTTTCTTCAGTATTTAGAGCATTTAGACTACTGACCACGTAAAATGACTTCTTTCTTTTCTTGAGTTGACGTGCAACTTCATTTCGAAATTTAATCAAAATATCAGATACTCATTTAACATTTGAAACCTTTTTCCTCACTTCTAGTCTTGCAGAGAATCAGTATCAGATAAAATAAAATAAAATAAAAGCTTGTACCATAATCACAGGCAAATTGAAAAGCAAAAAGATTGAGTACAATTAATCACCAGTATTAGACGATTCTTATGGTAGACATTGAACCCATGGATATTCACAAGGGGAGCTTCTTTAAGAAACCCTATTGTTGTTATAACTTCACCCTGCACATTAATATCTATAATCAGCAGAGTAATTTCTAGCCAGAAATTTTTTGGAATAGACAACCTACCTCCAATTGATGTTACAAGACTCATATGAGAATATCAGGCCAGAGTTTAGCCGCATTATAAATGCAATGGACACATGCAAAGACATATAGGCAGCAACTCAAGGTGTGACACAAGAAAACCTAAAGAGAGAAATTGATTGGTGCATGCTTTTAGAGTGCCAGAAAAGTCTTGGTGTGCATCTTCATTGCTTAACTATGAATTTGGAATACTTTCGTTTCTTTATTTGATAGTTTACTTGTCCTCAAAATACTAGAAATTTTCTACGTAAATAATTCTAAATAAAAAATCCTTTTCAACTTTAGCAAACCCTAGTCAGAATATTTACTCAAGAATGTTATCATTTTAATGTTTGACATGTAAACTAACCTGTTATGACAAGTTCATGTTAACCATTTATTCAAACTCAAAGAATAAATTAAACGACAAAAAAAATCAAATAGAAAGAAAAAGTCCAGTATTGATATGTTATGGTCATGTAGGATTAGTAATTAATCCAGTTCATATAGGCAAGACTCTCATTCAAGGTGTATATGGTGCTTTGAGGAAAGGAAATAAAAATCCACACGTAAAGCTAAATCCAGTAAGAAAGTCGAAAAGGATGAAAATACACAGGATGAATCAAAGCAATTTGAAATTATAGGTTAAGAAAGTATTATGTGATGAAGAAACAGTATCTGCAATTGTTGCACAAATAATTAAGCACAACCTCCACACATCCACCACTGTGAGGTTTATACAAGATGAATTCTGGGAACTTCAGATCAAGAGCAATATTATGATACTCAACAACTCGTCCACGCAATAGCATGCAGAAACTCTCGGGTAATCGCAAGTATAAGACGGATAAATAAGCCTGCAAACAATGACAGAATCAAATCTAGCAAGCTGTTGCATATATAGTAAAAAGACTGAAATATAAAATTCAAAAGCTAGACTTACACGAAGAGAATAACGGAGACGATTAGCAATGTGCTGGTCACTTGCTGCCATCCGCGATCCCCCCTTTTCAAAATTTTTGGCCTCTTCAGCAATACGAATATCCTGCGGGTATTATGTCATGAAATGCCACCTCATTCAAAAGGATATCATAACTCATAAATTATAGGTATCTGGGAAAGAACTTGTGTCTAATGAAGTCCAACCTCGGGGTCTGATTCGAAATCAAGCTCCATAGTGCTCTCATCATTAAACCATAGATTGTACATGATGACTTTCGTCCCATGATACCCAATGTCATCAAACTGCCCATGAGAGGAAAAACCCATGAAATTGTGAATTAAAGATAGGAAAGGAGCAATTCGTTTTCAAATACTATGTGGCAAGAAAATTTAGAGATTATTTTAACAATTATAATAACAACAATAACATTGTTTTCTACAACAGGAGGCCTCCAGTGAAGTTCTTTACATTGAATGACAGAAAAGTACTTCCACTCCTTCCCAAATCACTCCTTCTCCCCACCCAGCCCCAAAAAACAACTGAAATACACATCCCTTTAAGCCATTGTCTGTAATTTAGTGGTATACAACCAATACTTCACTCATCAAAATAAATAAATAAATATTTAACCACAACTTCATTTACTTAGATAGCTCCATTTTGTAGTGACTCCCAATTCCTTGACATTGGAATGAAGGGTCTTCCCAACCCTCACCAGATAAATGACCCCTCAACATTTGTGCAATTTACTATATGGAAACTTGTTGAAATCATTCAGAGACTAAATCTCCGCGCGGTGATGGGGGGGATGAAGAAGAAGAATATTAACTTACCTCTTCTGGTTTTTCCTTGTGAAGGAATCTCTAAATATTACTTCTATAATTTATTGGAATGAAAGATAACTGACTTAACTTAAATCTATTTCATAACATATCAAAATTTCAAGTTAGGGAGAAAATATAAATAAAACAATCTATTCCAGTTAATAAATTGCCTACCAAAACCTATCCTACACATTCGATCAAGGTTGTCATTGTGAAGCTATATAATGGATTCAATTAAAACAAAAGGAATATTATAAACAAGATAATAACTCTTCAGATGGCTTGCTCTCATGCCAAAAAACTCAAGAGCTTCAAGGTTAAGGTGGGCAATATAATCCAAGCAGAAGACATTTAAGCATACAAGTACAAAGGAAAAGACACTGTCAAACACAATATTGTAAAATTAAATGATAGCATAAACAAAATAAAAGATATGCTCCTAAAATAAGCTCCATAAAGCGCACTGTTCAGCAGAAGGTGATAAATGGTTAGTTTACTTATCAGAGAAGAAGAAGAAAAAAAGTAAGCTCAAGTTTCAACATGTTTTTGCATAGTGCATACTTGTATAAAAGCACGCATTCCCCGATATGAGTACAACAATTTGTTAATTGTGAACAAAACCAATGCAAGTAGGGAAATAAAAGTAAAAATATCCCAATATACAGTATAAACCAAGTGAATGTCCATGCTCTAAATAACTAATTAAAAATCTGTCTACAAAGCAGTCCAGCCAAGTAATATGCATAAAGTATGTATATTCATTTAAATGCAATATTTGATCAGATTATATTTTATACACAGCCCGTATTGGGAGAGAGTCTCATATCTACTCCTTAAAAGGCAGCTCAAACATAATTATTTCCTGGTGGCGAAACAAGTGGCTAAAATTATTAACCCATAAAAAAGCACAAAAGATAGAACCCACAGGTGGGTTGGTGCAGAAGATTTAAACCCAGGAGCATCTAAAGTTACATAGATCACTTACTTATAACAGATAAGTTGCAGAGTATTCTGATGCTAAAATCTCAACAAGCAACAAAGAAAAATTTGAATATAAACAAAGAAGTGCAAGTAAAACTGTTAATATGGTCAAACAAATTTTTCTAATGGGAAACATCATGCAGGTTATAAAAGGGATGTTATGAACTATAAAAGAATGACGAAAGAAATATTTTTAGAAAAATGCTAGCATGGAGGTTTACTTGCTTCAGAAGCTCTTTTTCTGTCGAGTATGGGGACCACTGCAACAAAACGGAAAGATTATATAAATAATTTTCCTTGTTCTGCCAATGTAGGTAATCCATTGTTCCTGTTGATGAGTTAAGTTCGTAATCAACCTGCAATATACATGAGAAGCCAGAAACTCATTGAATGTATCACATGTAAGAAAAGTTTCAATGTGCGATGTCAATTATTCTTATAAAAAACTAAGTAGCTTTATTGAATTGGAAAAGATTATAGTTTGACAATATCACTTTTCTATTTGATTGAGATGGGCGGGGGAAAGTCGGAGAGACAGGATGTGACACATGACAGATGCATAAGCACATGGGAACTGCATAGCATATACTACATCTGTACATGGGAACTGCTATGGAACACATTTGACATGTAGAATGCAACTACAGTATTTCTCCTGATGTCTACTGAGATAGATATGCTTTCAAATCAACCAGCGACATTTGAAGAAAAAGAATAAACTAAAGGAGAAGGACAGGATAATTGAAAAACTAACCATAGGAACCACTATTCTGTCATGTCCTGTTTGTGTCAAAAATGTATAAGATAGAAGACCAATGCTTTGTGTCACATTCCTGTTCATTACAGAATATAATTATGAGATGAATGGATCGAAGAGATTTTACACAACAAAGAGAACTTTTTTTACATGTGTTAATGCTTCAACTATGCATGAGGAGCATCTTCAATTTGCACAGATCCATAATAGAAATTGCATTCTATCTTTTTTAGGCGCTAATATATTAACAAATGGATTGTAAGACCAATTCAAGAAGAACAACCAAAATATTAATATATATTCTATATTATATATATATATATATGTGTGTATACATACATACATATATATGCATAAATATATATAGCATATATATATATATAAAGAATTACTTGAATCTTCCATACAATATGTCATGATTTGTGAATCAAAAGCAATTATATTCACTTCATAACTGTTTCAGATATATCTGAGAAGTATGGGCATGTATAAGCTTAAAAAAGGAAGGCTTCCACATATTTTCTAGCATTTGCAATCATTCTTTCAATGAACGAATGAGAGAATGTAAAACATAGTCCTCATCCAAAACTTCAAAAGACATTGAAAATAGCTCTTTCCAGATCAACAGAGATACAAATACCACATTTTCCTATTGTTTTCAAGATATTGAGGATATTATCACTGGAGTTTGTGAAGCATAGTAGCCCACATGATAACATACAAAAGAAATAAAATGGTCAGAGTTATCAAAAAATCACCTGCCCAAGATTCTAATGTGACATTAATATATAAGTATATTTGCACACACCACATACATGCATACTGGTGTCAACTGCTGTAGTCGTAGATAATAATAATAATAATAATAATAATAATAATAATAATAATAATAGAGTAAAAACTGGCAAAACAGGAAGAGAAACAATAGAAATCTAATAGTACAAATATGAATGACTTTATTGTCATATTCAAACCTATTCTTCGTCTGGCGGCTGAAGACAATGACATCTGCTCCAAGTCTCATGGAACTGGTCTTAAAGCCATTTCCATCTGAAAGGCTACAATTTAACCAATTAATATGGAAGGAGAAAACAAAATAAATAAATAAATAACTTTGAAATATTAGCAAATATCATACACTGTCCAATGGCGGATTTTGACTTCTTATTTGAAAATCCAAAACTTAAACAACGTCGCATTGCTTCTGGGTCCATTCCATCACCATCATCTAATTTGAATCAGCATCCACGATTACAATATTCAGAAACAATTTTCTTAAGTAAACAAATGCCAACTAAAAATGGGTTCCAAATCATGCCTTTGGTGATCAACAAGACAAATGATATAGAATACCTTGAATTAACAATGCTGAAGCTCCATTCCTTGGATTTGAAGTTTTATCTACAATCACAAAGGTAGCCCCATTTTGTATCTACCCAATAGACGAAACATGGATTGCAGGAGATTAAAAAAAAACTAAATTTTCTTAAAAAAATAAAGTTAAGGGAACTAAATGGACAAGAGAATGATAGAACAATACCAAAAAAAAAAAATTGGCCCTACATAGAGCAATTATGTGGCAAAAGTCATCCTAGCTACACATCCTTAAGCCAATGGACAAGAATATTTGTGATATAAGAGCAGAAACATTGGCAGAATTATGCATTCTCTATTTACTTGATTCTATCTCCCATAACTTTTATTTTAATAATTATACTTTGAACTACATACATTTCCTTCCAAAAATTAATTGGTTGGGGTTTCCCACTAAACTATTACAAAGTTTAACAATTTGAGATGACAACTTTATAAAGTGGCCTATATAGTATGAAGGAGATGAGGAAATTTAGGTCCAAAAAGGATGTAACATAGCAAGAACTATCTTTTAGATCATGAATAAATAAATAAGGTTATTAACAGTTAAAAGTAATGCACCAACAAAAAGGAAACGAACAAGTTAAAGTTGTCAGATCATTGCAGCATCAAAGAGAACCCAAATAATAAAGGTTTTTTAACATCGAATCTAAATGGAAAGCTACTCAAAAATCTTAGATATAAATTTACCTCATCAACTGCATTATCAATCAGCTCTGCAATGGCTGCAAACATCAAGTAACATATAAGGTGGTACCAGTGATTGTAGTAAATATCAAAACGCAGTGAGACTTTGTTGTTAAGGGTACTAATGAACAAAAATTGCAACAGCTAAACATACCACCGAAAGCCCATTTATGTGAAGTAGCATTTGAATGAAGGAACTTGGGGTGGATATGTAAATGGTTTGTGCCATCTGTTAATACCAATCAAGATGTCAGATTGCCAGTGAAGCAAACCGCAATAAACATATTAATATAAATATATTTGTCATACAAACCATACGGAAAACTATAAGACAAGAAGTTTATCAGGGATTACACTCCTTGAACGTTCTAGTGGCTGACATGCCCTTCACGTGGCACCCATTTATTAAATTAAATTTATTAAAACAATGCATGCGTATAGGCTATAAAATTTTGCAAGCCAAATTAAAACCAAGACACATCAGTACACATCATTTAGTGAGCTGATCAGATTTTCTAGAGGAGTCCATTTATAAGACGCTCATAAAATCCAATATCATAAAAAATACATATATAGAGCTACAAGGATATCTGGCACACTCCACAAAAACAAAGATAAGATTAGACAGCAGAATACTTTTAAGAGTGGAATTAGGAGTAAGCCCATTGTCATAGTTCCCTGCTTTCCAAAATTGCCGACAAAGCGGTGCAGAGCAAATTGGCGATGTAGAACAAAGGCTTGTATCATCAATTGGAGACTGCTCTTGATCCAAGACACTGGTGCCACTCTGACCTGTACTTAAAGCACTTGAGCTCCTATTCTCTTCAGATTCTTGTCTTCTAGGATGGATTTTAGACTGCTTATGCTGAACCAGATCAGGTTTATAGTGGTTCTGTTCCATTGATCTTCCAACCAAATCTGGGTCCAACTTAACGGCTTTCGCATTAACCTCTCCAGTATCATCACTACATAGGTCATCAATGTCCGCCATGCTTATTTTAAGAACCTAATGAACAGAAGAATATATGCAGACAGGTTAACCCAACTTCATGAGAAATGGAATCAAAATTAACTAAAATTATCAAAATACTAGAACAAGCAAGTGAGTCGTAAAAACAAAAACCCCAAAAAAAAAAAAAATAAATAATAATAAGTGAAGATTAAACGTTCTAAGCAACTAAAACAAGCAAGGGATCCTTGCAGCCTAAAAGTCACTAAACCTTTGCAAGCTACGGTGCCAAACATGTTGGCGTTACTGAACCCAAGGGAGTGGGAGAAATGGCAAAGGCCTTGATGAATGTCCTCAAGGTCACTGGTTCCAATCCCATACTTGGGCCAAAGTAACTCAATAAGGGGAAAGAGGAAAAAAAGGATGTTGGTATTACTGAGCTAATTTCTTCCGTCTAAAAGTTATACTCTCTTTGCATGGTAAAATATACGTCTCGCAATGGGGATGGTAAGGTCTTGGGAACCCTTCCCCATACCTGCCCCGCCAATGTGTTGTTCCCCCATACCTAACCCCACCCTGATGAATATCCTCAAGGTCGCTAGTTCCAATCCCATACTTGGGCCAAAGTAACTCAATAAGGGGAAATGGAAAAGAAAAGGATGTTGGTATTACTGAGCTAATTTCTTCCGTCTAAAAATTATACTCTCTTTGCATGGTAAAATATACGTCGCAAAATGGGGATGGTAAGGTCCAAGGGACCCTTCCCCATACCCGCCCCGCCAATGTGTTGTTCCCCCATACCTAACCCCACCCTCGCAAATAATATCCTATACCCAGGCCACCCTACCCCGCTCCATTTATTCAAATCCTCTCCTCTTTCCCAAATTAAATTCCTCCAAAATCTTTACACTCTGTTACTGAGTTTTAAAATGGATGGAAAAGAAAATAAATTGACAGAAAACATTTTCTATCCAATTCATTTGTTACTGATTTTTTAATCAATGGAAAAGAATAGAAACAAACAGAAAACTTGGCCACTTTGTTGCCTAACTTTTCCGTCCAAAAATGGACAGATTTGGATGAAAAATTAAATAACATAAGATCATCTTTTATAATACCTATTATACCCTCTAGATTACAAACATAATAAAAGGTAACTTAGTAACTTAAATGTAAAACTTAAGTTTTCCTTTATGAACTCAGTAACAACATTATAGAGAACATAGAAGTTTTCTATTCTATTTTTTTTCATTATAAATTAAGTTTTCTAATCTTTTCCTTTCTATCCCAAACTCAAAAATAGAGTGTTAATATTACTTTTCTACAACTATTTTTAATTTAGAATTAAGCAAAATGCAATATTTCCATTACTAGTAGCTCTTGTATTGCAAATGTCATGATTTTTTAATGAAAAACTTGAATAGATATATAATTATATATATAAGGAAATTCAGGTATGTAATCATATATAGGGCTAATTTTAAAAATAATTATATATATATAGAATCGGGGCGAGGACAAGGGCAAGAAGGTATATCCCATACCTAACTCTATCCTTATAGGATTTAAAAAAGCGGGTCCAATTAGGGTCGGGATCGGTTGGGTCCTATCAGGTCGGACAAAATTGTTAGGCCTAATAAAATATCATTATACTTCAAGCAGTTTGGACTTTGGACACACTACCAGAAGTGTTTGCAAGTGTCCAACACATTATTAGAACTTTATATTGAGATACAAACACGTAAAAGAAGCCTTGGACACATGTTCGAGAATGTCACATGTCCGACAGAAACACATAAACATATCAATAAAAAAATTATATGATAAAAAGAATATAATAAAAATAAAGAAAAGATGCATTATAAAGGGAACAATTACAAGAAATCCACCCTCACCAAACTAGCTGAAAAAGACGAAAAGGGCACTTTGCCTTCCAATCTCAAAAGTTTACATGCTTCTTAGCTTATTTAAAGACAAGCCAAGGGTGCTAACTATTCAAACTATAACTTAATAGCCACTAGAAACTTTTTCAAAGAAGAGAAGCCAATAGGACTTAAGGAAAAGAAGAGGAGGATGAGAGAAGGGGAAATGGGAAGAAGTATTATGCCCAAAGGCCAAAATGACACGAATCCTTATTGTGAGCTTAATTTTTTTATTTTTTATTTTTTTTTGTGGGGGGGGGGGAGGGAAAGGGAAGGGATGGGAAGGAAAAGTTTCCTTCCTTCCAATTTTCTTTTGGAAAGAATAACTTTACCCTCCCTACCCCAAAAGTTAAACTCACATACATGCCCTTACTCTAAAAGCAATATATTGAACTCTAATTTCCAACGACAGAAATCTTGATTCTACCAAAACTTAGGTAACCTTTATTTTCTATGACGCATAAATTTTTATTCAGTATAGCATATGTTTATACGATAATAGTTTAGGAAAACAAACAAAATGACAGTTAGAAACTGTTTATGAGCAGCTTAATTAGAAGCCTGTTAAGATCCAAGCCTGAAACCGGCATTTTTTTAGTCCCAGACCATTAGGCCAACACTCGCAGAGATCCGACACTGTCGCCCAACCCACCCATTTACCAGGCATATAGCCACTGTGCTCTCCCATCCCTGACTACAATAGTGAAAGCACTCATCCATGACTAAACTAGTCAAAGCACGCAACTCTCAACCTCTAAACTTAAGAAACCTCAATTACATGGAATCACAACCAATGCCTAACGACAGAACCCGTTGAATGTTTTTTAATACAAAATCAACCCTGTTTAAAAACTGCCCAGAAAAAGAATCAAAACAAGATAAAAATGGAATTAAACGAATATAATACTAATGTTTTAGCCATGCATTACAGTTGCATTTAGCATTATAATTGAAATTAAATGTTGGAAGTATAAATAAGCTGACTTGCATTCAATATTCGTTAAAACAATTAATTTTCATTCATTAAGTTAATTAATTACCAAAAATACATAAAAGGCGTACAGATAACTTTGTGACCACCATAGATGTAGATTATCAAATTTGTATATTAAGGTTGAATGATGAGGATGAAAGAGACCAATAGAATTACGCACAATCTCAAGGAATTACTAGGATGCTGTCGCAATGTCGCTGATACTGAGAGGATCTTGCCTTGCCTTGTTTCTGCAATTGCTCCCTTTTTCGGTGGGTGGGGTTTCACAGCAGAGCAAGCCCTAGTTCCACTTCCACCTGACAACAAAGGAATGAGTTTGGAACTCTTGGTTCTACTTTCAGCTTTTAAATGGAAAAGTGGAAGGATTGAGTTGTACTTACATCCTTTCTAGAAGTATTTTTTGCTTGCATTTGGGCCTAGGCCCATAAAACCTAGGTCTGGGTGGTGTGAGAGAAAAAGATGAAAAATTTTAGAAGACATTTTTTAAATTATAAAATTAGTATTAATTTTTTTAAAAATAATTTGAGATATATTTAAATTAAAAATTAACATGATTTATCTATATTTTGAAAACAACAAATTTTATAACTAGTCATACTTTTTAAGATATAATAAGTGAGTTAATGTTAATTTTAAAAATGTTTGAAATTGAGAATCTTATAATTTAAAACTAAAGTACTATTAAAAAAAGACAAAAGGGGATTTTACCCTATTGTGGTTGTAATCTTTTCAGCATTATATTATTAAATTTAAAAAACTTATAATAAATTAATTGAACTAATTAAAATATATAAATTAGTTCGTTAAATTAATTGGACGGTCATCTAATATTTTTCTACGTGTCAATGTAACAACACAAAAAATTAAAACATTACTTATGCCGAAAAAGTAAAAATAAAATAAAATAAATAAATGCTTGAACAAAAAAAATCAAAACAAAACTTTTAGTTTTCTCCTCCTTAGTCTTGGGGTTCTTTGCATCTGTATTTCCTTTTCTTCATCTCAGGTCTTCTTCATTTGGGTTTATCTTTCATATTGGGTCTTCTTATTCATTGGGGTTCCTCCCTTATCTTTGGGTTTATCTTTTTCCTCTCAGTTGGGTTCTTATTCTTGTTATCTGACTTAAAAATTGTTTGTTCTTTTAGCTTGTTTTATTTTCCTTCTCTTTCCATATAGGTATAAAATATATATATCTATGTTAATGGTTGTTCATAGATAAAGTATGTATATGCGATTAAAACTTTAATAAAAGCCCTAATTTTATCATAGATGACGAAGTACGTAATGGTGATTGAAAGTAATTTCTAGGGTTTTTAATCATGGACAATCTTAAGCGTGATGCAGTGATTAAGAAAAATGGTTTGTTTGTAAGTGTAAATAACCAATACTTCAACAAAAGCCTCATGGATTAATTTTATTTTTTTAATTCTACGTAAGAAAATATGCAACTTAATTTGGGGACCGTTCAATTAATTTGACAAAATGATGTAATTTATATATTTTAATTAGTTCAAACTACATATTTTAAAATTTTAGTGGTATAATGTTGAAAAATCGACAACCACGATGGGACAATACCCCTTTTTGCCATTTAAAAAAATGTTTTAAGTAATATTATATTTTATCAATCAAAATTCACCAATATTTTATAAAAAGTATTTTAATTTTAAAAAAAATTATTCTCATAACTTAAATAAAATGCCATCAAGTTTATAATCTAATACTGTATCCGTCCAGAATAAAAGTTTTTATTATTATTTTAAGTAGTTCAAAGTTAAATGTCTATTTACTTTAAACATTTTATTTATTTTTATAGTAATTTGTCTACAATACCCTTAGTATTAATTATCATATTTTGTATTCTCTATGCATAGTAACGGAGCATCACTAGTCACGTGTAGAAAACTATACAATTAAATGAGAACTTAAATATGAATAATTTTGTCATTTTATCCTATTTCTTAATATGTGTGGTAATACTTAATAATCATGTGCTAGGGCCGAGGGATTAATAGGCAGGAAATTTAACAGCAAAATTTCGAGGGAAGTGATTATTTGTTATGTTAAATTAAATAATAATAACAAGTGATTAAGGTAAACAAATGGTTAATTTTTAGAAAGCATTTTTCTAAACTCTATTTAATAACGACTTTTACGTTTTATTTTATTTTTTGTACTTAAATTTTTCTTATAAAAATCAAGAGCATAAATGTCCTTTGGTAAACATTTTTACTTCTAAAAATTTTAAAAACCTTACTTATCAGCAAAAAATTTTGAAAACACACAAATATTACATTTTCAGTTTTGTTTATATATGAATTATGGAGTCATTCTAACTTTAATAGGATCTAAACATGTCAAATAAATTTAATTAATAATACCAATAATGATATAACTCAAACCAAAGATTGGCTGCACGAGCACAATGGGATCGAGCTCAACAAGTCCGCGGTTAATTGGACAAGGAAGGTAAAAAAATAAAGTCCGATAAATCAACATTCAATTTCACCATCATTAATACGTATTCATGAAATTTGCAAGACTCTTCATCCATATTAAATAGAGCCCCGGATTTAATATTAAAATATCTTATCTCAATATCAGGAGTTTATCTTAATCAGAAAGTCTCAAAAAACAACATAATTGCAATTTAGCCCCAAAAAAAATAAGAAAACAAATTGACATTGCAAGTTCATAAGTATAATGAAAAGTATGTATAATTGAAGTAAAACCAGCTTTCCAGAACTAGTTCCATAGTCTAGCCAAGTGGACTCTAAATCCAGTAACCCCAGTACAAATTTTGGTGGAACCTTTAATTAATTTACTCCTCTGCTACTTTCAATGGGAAAAAACAAGAGTGAAAAACTCTTTTGGGCATTATTGTAGGTTCTCATCAACTTTGGTAGATGATACTATGCATAATACATGAAAACACTGTTTCCAGATGCGCAAGCAATCATATTGCTTCTTGGATGCCAAGCCAAATGCAGCAACTTCAAGTTTAAGTCGCAAGATAATTCGGTACTTCTTGAGTTAGGGATTTCATTCCCTAGAAAATGGAGAGGAAGAAGATAATGATAAAAATAAGAATATATCACAATGATAAAACTGAAAATTTTCAGAACAGAGAATGGAAACTCCTACCATGTCTGTAAAACCTTCGTGTTAAGTTGCTCAGAGATGATCTTCTGGCCCTTGGAGCAGCTTGAAGATGTGCCTTCCTGTAATGGAGGTCGGAAAAAAGACTATTATTGGAGCATCTTCTCGAATACCGCCTCAGTTGTAAACTTATGATATGTCAAAATGTGAGTTATTTCCCCGTCTGATTCAACTGTCCATAGTCTTTGGCAAACTTGCAACACTTTGAATTTGTACCTTCAATTCAAATTTGGAATGGCAGTTGGCTAGCCACTACAACAAATTTGGAGGACATGTACCTCAAGTACATAACTCTACCAAAAGACCATCTGATAAAGTTTCTTCTTCTTTTTTCTTTTTTTTTATAATATCAAACCAAATGACCTAATTATATACATTTGGCTAATACTTAATTATAGCTATTAGTTATTCTCTGATTTTACGACTCAGTTATCTTAGCTATGGATGTAAAATGAACTGTTCATTGAAGGATGGAGTAGAGTTGAGGAAGAAAGAAACTCTGGGTTTGATCATCTCTTCTACCCTGCCCCAGCACTAACTCTGCTGTGGGTTAACAGTCATTAAATTCATAAAGATCATTCATCTTAAACATCACATTTTAATGATTTATTTTAGTGCTCCGATACTTGGGATGATAAAAAATATAACAAAAAAATAATAAAATGTGTACCTATTTGGATTTTTGCTAGCTTCCAATATGGTTCCTTCTTCACTTCCGACTCCATAAGAGAAAATCCGCAGCAGGTTGCTAGGTTAACAAAATAATAATAATAATAAGTCTTGAAATGTTACTGTAGCATGAGTCGACAGGCAAGATGAAAACTAAAATCTAGTAGACAACAAAGTCTGCCATGACTCATGATTTGACATAGAACTATGCTTTCATCTAAATGCCAAACCTATAAGATCCGGTTGCAAAGTGAAGTCCATCCCCACTGAGGCAGCAATCAAACTTATCAAAGATGGCATCATTATTATACAAGTCGCACAACTGCAGAATGCATTGAAAAATGTAAGCTATGAGAATTAGTGAATGCAACCTCCACTCCGATGAAGATGTATAAAAGATTGCGACAAAACAACATTATAAAAACATGATAGATTTATCTTTCCACAACATAAATTTGTAACTTAGATGCAACTATCTTATGAACTTGATAAGGGAAATCTGAAAAGTTTAATAAAATCAGAATTTGATTCCAGGATATAAAGAAATTATTATAGATACTCCATAATGAAATAATAAAGAACAATAAATTATATGGCTATCACAGACCATGGAAACATCACAATTCAACATCGTTAGATATCCGTGCAATTCTTTAATTAAATCTGCTCCTACCTTAGGACGGAGATGTTCATGAATCTTATAAGTTGTAACAGGGGAAGTCTCCATATGCGTATCCCACAGCTAAGAAATAGTAAGTAAGCATCCATTAGTACAATTAAGATTTCCAGGAAATATAGGTATCCACCACAATTCATAAAGGGGTGATACACAGATAGAAATAAAATAGCTTGTATGTGGAAAAACATGATAACAACAGAAAGATGGAAAACACAATGCCGAGTATTAGAAGCTTTAACAACTATAAGATTAAAAATTACATTAACTAATTCATAGCTTAACAAAAACTACAAGTACAAAATAGAATGTGCGTAAACCAAAACAAAAATTCTTCAGCCAATCAGACAGTACTTCAATCAGATTAAGATGTTATTAATATACAAAATACCCAATAAACTCTTCCACATTCTGAATCTTCGGTCATTGAAAGAAAAACAAAATGCAATGAAATCTGTGATGCAGCAGCACATTCAAACTGGCAATCCATGTTCAATTTAGTGGTCAAAAGACCTTTATGATCAGGTAGTTAGGGACCTTTAGTGTCATATAGTCACGACTTAAGATATGCCTTCCATCCGTTGCAAATTTCATGTCAGATATGGACGCAATGATTTCAGTGAAAAATGTCTTATGCCCGTGGGAATCCCCATCATGCAGTCTGTAAAATGGAAAAAGAACACAAAAAGTTTAATGACAAGAAGCAGAACATATCATACCTGGTGATATCAATAAGTTGACAAATGACAAGCTGAAATGAGAAGATACAGACAATGAAAATGAAGGGAAATATATATTGGCAAAAACTCACATCCTAGCACCGTGATCACAAAGTGCTGACTGTCGCATGTCAACTAGTCGAATAAAACCCCTTGAACTACTGTATGCGAGCGTATTGCAGTGAAGTGGATGGAATTCAGCTGATGTTATCACCTCTTAAGGAAGTAGAAATATCAATCAAAAATGATTTTGACTAAATATAAGACCAGGTCAAAGACAAAAACATAATGTACTTAAATTTGCCATCAATTAGTCTCTCAGATAGATAAATACAATATGAAACAGAGTCCACTATTGTGATGAAAAAACTGTAACCGTAATTACCTGTAAGATCATCCATGTTTGATGGCTTCATGTCAATTATATTGAAACACTGATTACTGACCTCAAGGTTCCACAAGTTTATCCTAAGGTCATCCGCAGAAACAAATGTCTCACCATCACTACAG
The DNA here is from genome assembly GCA_034770075.1 of Aralia elata. NCBI lineage: Eukaryota > Viridiplantae > Streptophyta > Magnoliopsida > Apiales > Araliaceae > Aralia > Aralia elata. The sequence goes on from CM068378.1 coordinate 5,111,332, forward strand.
AACAATTGTAAAATCAGACCACTGTCTTGTGCAGTCCTTTAAGGATCAATAACTTCTTGATGCTTTCGCGGCTTAGAATTTTCGGAAAAATATTTAAACTCAAAAAACTGGATCAGTTTATAATTTCAATAATAAAAGGATGCCTAGCGTGACAAAAAGAATCAAGTAAAAAAATTGCCACCATTTAAAATACTCGTTTTCTACAACAAGTGTGAGCATGAAGTATAAGCTAATAGTATCGTTACAACTATTACCTATTATTTGAGATAGAGTTGATGTTAAAATCATGAGCATGCGCATACACCTTTCGACACCTTGCACTTGCAGGAGCATCATCTCCAATATTAGCTACCTAGTTATATAACAAATAGTTAATACATTTCCATATTTCTCATAAAACCAGAGGTTTCCAGATGGAATGGAACAAAACCAATATCTTAAGGTTATTTATGGTGAGATAGAACATACTCTGGTATGACTGACATGAGATGGCAACCTATTACAGTCCATTTTCTCTCCCAATTCTGAACAATAACCATTAGGAAAAGATGATTTGTTTTGCACATCAATGTAACTCCTTTCAGCCAAAAGGGCATTCTCTGATGAGACGAGTGGATTAAGATCCATTATTTTGACTTTCTTCAATTTATGTTCCTTGACCTGGCTTTAAAAGCAACAAAAATGGAAAACAGTATTACCATAGTATAGGACAAATTAAATATGCAAATACTGATCCAATATACCTCTAGCCTATAAAACAATATGCAAATGAAGGAAAGTAGCAATTTCATAAGCTTATAGTTATACACCATTCAATCTTCCATAAATAGTGAATGTAAAATTCTACACAGTTAGACCATTCACCTGTTTCCTTTGCCCTTTACTTTCTCTTTCAATTTCTCACTATTTTTGTCTTGCAAGAGCAAAAGGGAAACGAAACAGAAATAGATCAGAAACACGTCCCAGGGCTGAAAGCAGTCCTTGGGCAAGCCTCTGATAGAAAAACTAATGCCTATTTCAATTTATATTTTACTACTGACTATATATACAAGTGTGAAAGCATTTGCAAGAAACTGAGGCTCTGCAAGTCTCCTTCAGGTACACATGTAAAACTTTGATACCGTGGTTAGAAAGCCACATCACAACATAAAGGAATCCAGCCACAATTCTCTCTCTATAATTCTAATTATATATTACTAAAAAAACTCTCACCTGAAGGTAAATGTGTCACCAATGTAAGCATTAATATTAATGTTCCCACAAGTTTTTTGAAAACCTCTCTTTCTCTACATTTTCGGCTGCTCATTATAGGCTCTCCATATCTTTCATTATGTAATAACCAATACTTATAGTCCATTTTGATTTGAATTCTTCATATTATGATTTAGTTTCAGAATATTAACATCCAAGCTGCTCGGTAGACGACCCAGGTTCAGATAAAGTTTTGTATAGTTTTGAACAGCAATGCATAACTTATGATTCTCCACTCTCCAGTGTATCAAATCATAACTAAACAACACAAGAAAGGATTAATATAAACAAAACAATAAGTTATACTATACATTATCCTACTTCGTAACTTCTATAGTAAATGATTTCAAAGTGAAAGAGAGAACCTTCATAACCACAGTTGTACAGTGAAAAATTCATACCTTCCAGAGTTTTATTGTCTTATCATTTGTTGAAAGAATAAAATGTGACTCATTGGGCGTTGCACACCATTTTACATCATTGATCTTCTCTTCAATTTCCACACTCTTCAAATAATCAAACTATAGAAAATTCAATACCATCAGGATCTGCAATGCACATCGAACGTCGAAATATGCACACCATTTTAATGAAAATTAGTAAAATATGTGTTCTAGACGCTGCATGGTAATATATAATACATACCTCAGGTTCATGACTCTGAAATTCTGTTTTGTATTGAAATTGAGGATGTTGTGTGACCACAAAATCCAATTGCTCCAACTCTTTCCGAGAATGGTAGTCATTTGTTACCTATAAGCCCAAATGGTGAGGACAAAGAGATAAGCCGTAAACTGAATTCTCAATATCCTTAGGGAAATATGTGTGTGTGTGTGTATACACACACACACACACAAAATAATAGTTAAATTGTGATTCTCACATCTTTACCAGGCTTCCTTTCAAAAATCACAACACGCCCACCTCGATCACCCGCAGCAAGATAGTCACCGCTCTTTTCAAAATCAATTGCTGATATGACATCCACTAGATGAAAATTGGGAATGTTAAAAACTGACAAGAAATATTCTCTTTTGGTTCATCATGATCTCATCGCAATCCTCACACACCTTAGAATGAGACTTGAGAAAACTATTTGTACACAAGACCGAATGTGGTGTTCAGTTCCAAATCTATATCGTTTCCTAGTAAATTTTACCAAGTATGCCTTGTATACAGCTTTTGGGCAACCAAATCCAAATCAACAACTAATAGATCCATTCAAGTAACATGAGCTAGGTGACATAACATCTGAGAAACTAAGATTCTTCTTGTTGCAGATAAAAGAACCCTATGAAAATCCACTTATTATGAGTAACCCAAAAAAGAACCTCTACTGTTCACATCAATTTTGAAACCGTGCCTAGAATGAGGTGGCGACTCATAGGCAATGGTTTAGTCACGGACATCCACTAGAACAATGGGAGAGCAAGCCATGAATATGATGGAAGAAATGTCACTGAAGGCAAAATCTTCATGCTGCTAAATGCATACAGCTGATTGTCCCGGGCTAGCTTAACTTATGGTCTGTTTCATATCCTTAATTTTCATTCTTTTGCTCTCTAAGAAATTTCCAAAAATTGTTTCATTCCCTTTTTATAATTTCTCAGCTACCAAACAGAGGCCATTTAAAATGGAGAAACTATTAAATCACCCAAAAGTCATGAAGTTCCTATGTTAGTAACTTAACTCTTTATTCAGAGACAATTAATTCAGACAAATTTTTCCCATAGGACTCGGGTGTTACAGTATGATTATACATTATGCTGTATCAAATTATAAAACTACCATTCAAGTTATTCTAAAATTACAGAAAGTTTGAACTAATTGATTTTATTTTTTTTTGCCAAGTGTTCTTAGCTTTTACTCGCGAGTATATATATGTATATTATAAAGACGTGTAGATTGAGAGAATAGAGAATATACTATCTTGAACATCCTCGCCTGGATTTCTGTCGCCGAAAACCTGAGAGAATTTCCACTCAAAAGCTGAAGGAGAAGACTCTGAGGTGAAAGTCATGGTTCCCTGTGACACGACGACGTAAGTTTAAGCTCATAAGAACGCCGCCATTACAGCATATTTATTAGAGCCAGAAGACTACCGAGATTCTGATTCTCGTTTTTTTATTTGTTTGGTTAACGGCTATCTATTATCCACTCGATCTTCCCGGAAAATGTTTCTCTCTCTCTCTCTGACCACAAACACCGGAAATGTCCAAAATGCCTTTTCCTATTCGATATCGACACAGTGGCTTCTGTTTACCCACGCGGACGCGGATATATATTTAATGGGATTCGGCGCCCGCCCTTATTTTAAGCCCATCAGGAAAAGATGGGGTTACACTGAATCTTTATTCGGCCCACTGAATATGTAGCGTTTATGCTGCAGGCCGTTGTAGTCTATTTTGTTTGTAGTGAAAGAGAGAAAGTTATAGAAGTGACGGAGAAATCAAAGGTTGTAGAAAAATTATATAATATGATGCATATTTTCCTATTTGACTCGTTAAAAACTAAACTATATGCAATATTTTTTAATTCAAAATTAAAATGAATTTATTTAATTTTATTCAATATAATCTTTTAAAATATCTAAAAAGTACTGTTAATAATAATAAAAAAATTAACATCGTAATTAAATTTTAAGATTTCACTTAATCTGTAAACTCATATTTTTTTTAGTGTTGGACATTAGAAAAAAGATCAATATCAAATACAAATCAAGATGAATCAGATATCTTTTGGAATTGCAGATTATTTTTGGTGTGATGTATCCATAAATTATTTGCACATGACTTGCATGATGATTTTGCCAAGTATATCTAAGATTTTTTTTAAAATTTTTTTTATATATATATACACACACAACGCTTACAACTCTTAAAAAGAGATTCGAAGTTTCATGTATAATTGGCAAGAAAAACAACTTTCAATAATTACTATAAGTTGATGGGCTGAGCTCTTACATGAAAAATCCTAGTATTGGAAATATGAACAAGTGGGACTAATAGCATGTCACACAAAAAGTTTTATACCATAAATTTATGTTGAATTATACTATAAAGTGCGATAAATTTATGTTAAAATATAATTGTAAAACTTAACAATACATGAAATTAGTAAGAATTATAGAAAAATCCCACTTATTACACACCTCTTCAAAAAAATACTATTATACTTATTCACTTAACTGACGTAACCATTCGTAATATATATTATTTTTTCAAACACAAGTACCACCACCTTGTTTTTTTATGTTAAGTTTGACATATTTTCACGCCTTGAACAAACTTTATTAAGTACGCCAGAATTTATTTATTTTTTTAGGTACAAAATAAAACACGGAGTAAATTATATGAAGTAGAATTAAAGTACCACTCAAATTTCTAACAACTAAAAACTGTTTCTTTGTGCGGATGCCCACGAGAAAAACCTTGCGAGTTGTCACAAAACGAAAACTGGCAATCATCAACCAAGTAAACAGGCATATTTAGACCGGAAAAGGCTTTTCAAATGAACTCTATTCCCCTTTTGTTGATATTGTGACATTTTAACAAGTTTTTTTTTCTTCTTCCCCCACAATATTATTATGGCCTAATATTTCACCAAATTAAGTAGAAGCCAATAAATAAAAGATTTTATAAATTTTCCCCCCCCCCCCCCCCCTTAACCCCACGCAACAAGCTAGAGAAAGTATCTGGTTGTTTTGGATCTGGAAGCTATATATAAAAGATCTTAATTAATGCATGACAAACCTTAGATGAAGCTTGCAAGGGGTGCATGGCAAGGAAAAACACAATTAAGTCAATGATCTTACATCAGAAACACTTATAAAATATGGAGTATGTTATAGCAACTGTTATTGTTTCAACTTAATTAAATAACAAGGAGACCCTGTTAGGGATGGTAAAAGGTTTCTGTATTTGGACAGATAATTGAGCTTGAAAATATACATATTAATGATGCTAAAAAGAAAGACCACCTCAATTATTCATAAACAATGGCCCGTAGATACTTTCCATTACATCAAATTGCATATTCTCAGATGGCTTCCAGTGACGTTTCCTTTGGTTTATAAACCAGTTGTTTATCTGTTTTTGGTCCAAGCCAGTAGATTCTGCCAGAGCAATCTTGTCTGCTTCCTTCATAATGAATAAGCGAACAATAAGATTTCAAAAAAAAAAATGACACGGTCTATCTTACAGTACCATAAAACTTGTTTGCTCTTGTAGTGAATTAGAATTCCTACCCAACACTTTTTAAGTACAAAAACAAGCAGGTATCATTTGTGCTACTTAGATAAGAGTGACAAACAAGTATATAATACGATAACAAGGACATCTTGATCCTATTGTGCTATCAAGGTTGTGGTAGATGAGAATGTAGATGCAAGTTTTGGATCTACATGAAAATGTACGTGCAAGTTCTGAATCTACTGAGGATTTATGCCAGATGAACCTAGATGCACACAGTGCCATACCATCACAAACGTATATAACGAGAACAGAACACGATATTTATAGCTTTGAGGACTCTCAAATTGATAAAAAAAAGATATATCTACCAAAATGTTTCAAAAAGACATCTACCGTGGGATATGGCCACTTGTAGTGAATGTTCCACCAATCCAGCAGAGCTTGCCTTGCTTCCCTGGGTAGCTTTGCTTTCTTCTTCTTATTTGAAAATTCATGCTTTAGTAAACTAATATAACCACTATATTTACGAAAGAGTTTATCCTTAAGTTCTCGATCTTCGCTTATCTGGCTACATTCTTGCACCTCTATCTCCCCAGAACCAAAATCTTCCTCAGAAGAGGCAGCAGCTTCATCTGGCATCATTAAGGATGACAAAAAAAGTATAATAATCACTGATTGAGTTCTAAAACCTGACCACAACTTAATTTCGAAAGTGTCGACTAAATTCTAAATAAAGTATGCATTTATCATGTAAATACAACCAGCACAGTTCCACAAAATTACATAGATACTTGCAAGCATACACCAGTAAAGATAGCCCTATAATGCAAATAACATTAAACTAGTTGATCTTTTCAATTTCAGTCACAACATAGCCTGTTGTGTAACAGTGTAAGTTTACAAAGTCTGGAGAAACCAATAAGAACAAGCATATGCACACTCAAATAGTTGATTACAGACCTGCATAATTTTTGGACTAACTAATTCAATTTCGAGAGAAAAAAGAGAGAAGAAAAACATGATAGCAGACCAAGCATAGAGAACCAAAACTGAAGTAAAATATACATCAATTAAAATTTCGGTAATGATATATATTGCGAATGTTTTACGTCGACTTTTGATTGCCAATTACGTGGATAAGTATTAGCGATAATATTGTTTGAGAGATATGTAATAACTGAGGCCCTTTTCTAATTCCTACCAAACTTATGTATTGATAAATTTCGCAATTGTAATTCGACATAAATTTATCGCAATACATAGCAGAACTCTTAAAATTTTCTACAATACATAAGCTCAAGTTCTCATAACTAATTCCTCGTGTAATATTAAACCCCCCCCCCCCCCAAACCAAAAATAATATATATATATATGTACATAATAATAATAATAATTGAATTTGCTTCCTGCTTTTTACTAGGCAAATTCATAAATTTCTTTGACAATTTTATTTTTTTGGTCAAATGTTACAAGTTACCTTTTTTATACAGAAAATGTTAAGTTACATCCAATACCATGTTTGAACTCCTATTCTCCTACTGGATTATGCATGATCATTTTCTGGTTAAGCTTATGGGAAAGAGATTACTGACACACAGAAATAAACTGCACTACAATTCTCAACAGATGACAATTCTTTAGGTTTCACTTTTAACAACTAGGGAATAAATGTTCCCACAAGCAAAAATAAATAGTTCCACGAGGTAAGAGAAGGTATGGTGGCATAAGGTAATTGACTAATTGGCAATTGTCTACGGAAAACTCTAATCAGTTGGCCTACCATTTTTTTTTTTTGTTTAATGTCACAAATTAGACCTTGTAGGAAAAAGAAGAAGCAAGGTAAGCCCCAAGAGTGGATAATTGTAGAAGTCTAAACAAATATAAAAACCCATTACTTTCTTAATATGCATTTAAACTGAATGAGGATAGATAAAAGGATGATTATTTTCATAAACTAATTTACTAGTTAAACTCTCTCACATAAGTTTTGAGGCTTTGAGGTCATTTAATATTATGCTTACTAAACAATGGCCCCACTACTAATATATAAAAACAAATAAATAGAAAAGACCCCATAAATAATACACAAATAAATAAAAACCTAAAGTAGAAACAAATAGATTCTGTTTTTAGCAATAGTGTACCCATAAATACTACATTAATTAGGAAATATTTTAATTCTTTAAATTTATAAACTTACCTAAGTACTTTTGATGAAAAAAATAAGTTCTGCATAACATTAAGAAAAAAAATAAGTTCTGCAAGGGTTTGTTCGACTACTAATATTTATATTAATTTTAGTACATTGTGTTTGAGATCTAAATAGCGTCTTTATGAATTCAATAAATTCTATTTAAGATAAATTATTACTAAATCAATAAAATTTTTAAATGGATAATTTTTTTGACGCTATCAAACGTCTTAAAAACATCAAACGTCTTAAAAACTCAATGTATTTGGGAGAGAGTAATGGCCTAACGGGCTATTGACCTTCCAGCAAATCAATCATGACTTTGACAGTGTGGCAGAGTCAGATAAGACCGCAAGTGGCGCATAAATTCATCAGCAGGAGCATGTTTTCGGGGATGTGATAACACCATGCCACATGGTCATGGGGCAGAGAAAAGGGCCACCAACAGAATACTGACAAAAGGTTCAAAAAGACGAGCAGTCGAGCAAAGTTAACTAATGTATGTATCAGTTTCGTTGAGTCGTTTCGTAGGCAGTCTAGTCAAGTCTCTGGTTTGCGTCTTCGAATTATTAGTTAAACCGTAAGACACGCAACCACCTATATAACATAACACAACCCATAGTCCCTGATGCTCATGACATGAGTCACCACTGACTGAGAAGCCTCCGAGAATTATAAACTAAACCAGTTTCTGTACAGCCCTGTCTAGAGGCCCACGAGTACTACAAGACAGTTGAGAATTTAGATTTACTGTTTCAACTCCTGCCTATTTTTGTGTCCATTTTTTGTATTAGTATCACGTTGATATGAATCATAAAATAAAATACCTACTAAATTGATCAAATGAATCAAGTAAATAAAATATACACGCATAAGATGAGACAGAAACGGGACAACAAAAAAAATTTAGACGCAGAAAAGTGGTGGGTGTGCTTTTGTGTGCAAAGACCTACAGCTGGAACCTCTGGAGTCCATGTGCTTTCCGGATCTCTTCTATTTTTCCGTACCCCATATGTCTACCCTTGAAAATAAATCTTGTTTTACTTTATTATCTTAATTAATTAATGGAAAACATCATACTTTAAAAACAATTATTGTAGTATAACATTAGCATAATCATTTAAATTCAGAAGAAAAAACAAGTAATTTATTGCTTACTTTCTTGCGCCACAAAATTGTAATGTGAAAATGATATGGTTACACAGTTACAGTATTGTGATCGTATATTTGAATGAATTACGTCAGCTTCTTAGATATAAGAAAAAAATCTAAAACTATCGCCACCAATTCTTCATATGAACTCCATTCAGCATGGTAACATCATCATATCATAATTAGTTTGACGTAATTGTAATTGTAAATGTAATTTGTCGTCCTAATTCTATAAAAAATTGTTGAACAGGGAAACTAGGTGTGACAATTTATCTCCTATATATGACGCCATAATTCTTAACAATACTTCAGGGCCTACAGATGACATCATATATCATTAACATGAGAGTACTTTGGTTTGCATACACATAGGGGAAAAAGTTTCTAATAGTACTTTGACAGTTTGACATTATAAATTTAAGGAGCAAAACTTTTAAATGTGTCATCTTCATTTGAAAAGATAACATATGAAAAATATCAAATATACTAGTACAAATAACAATTCCCTAAATTTCAAGATCAGAATAATTTAGGATAATTCGTTAGCAAAAACAACATTAATAATTTTCTATAAATATCACAAGGAACTTTGGTATTACATATAAGCAACAAATCTAAGAATTATGTTATGTAAATAGCAAAGTGTATTTTTGTATCCCTTGGTCTCATCACATTAACCATGCCTGTGATACTTGTGACAAAAAGCATTCTTAAGTAAGACATCAATAGTATTACCTTGTAGTATCAAGGAACACAAAAATGTGCAGATTAGTATATACTGGGATCATAACATTGACAGCTAGTCTGGGGAGTTTATTAGGTCAACCACAAGAGGAACAAAAGTATATAACAACCGTAGAACCTAAAACAAATTCTGACACACACTTCATCTGTTCACAAGTTATCTATTTTGTTTTTTTGTTTTTCAAAAGCAGTATATGCATGGGAATTATACTACATCAAATGATCAAATAACACTTACCATCCGTGTCGTTTCCTGTCTAATGACCCCCTATGCTGGCTAAGCACTTTGTTGAAAAGATTACAATTTAAGTGCATGAACTCGTGCAAATTTAAATAGCTTGGAATAACAAGATAGAATTCACATGATTACTAATTAGAATACACCTGCTGAACAAGTGACTATGCCTTAAAAATTTAAAATAGATGGCAACCCACAATATCAATTTAAGAGAATGTAAGCTGCAACAGAGGAAATGATCATTTGCTTGTAGAACAATCACTCTGTCATATTAATCATCAAATCATATGAAAAGCATAAGAAGAGAGAATTAAGAGCAACGCTTACCACCATTCCATCAGTAATTACGTATGCTCAAATAAATGAGCACACAAGCTTATTTTCACAATATCACATAGGATGTAACAATAGTGAAACATGAAATTTTAGAATATTAGTGAAGGCACTCACTTTGTTGGGTATGCATCGTAGTACTATAATGACCCCAATATAAAAAATTATGTAAGCAGTAAGCCTAACTAGATTAATCCCAAAAAATATCAAACAGCTAAATGATGCACACAATGCTCAAACCAAGAATCCCTCCCGACTTATTCTGAGACAAAGCCCATCAACGAGGATCACACGTATTCAAGGGAATATATCACATGAATTTCAAGGACAATTTGCAAGGTAAGTAACTAACTATCAAAGGAATGAAGTTGCCATAAAAGCATTCAAGTTGAAACACTCAAAACGGTAATATTTTATACTAGAGAAAACTAAGAAAAGTAAGAAATACAGAGATCTACTCAACTAGAGAATGACATTCATAAGGAAGATAACGCCAACTAAAACTAATAGTCAGGCTTAATAAAGAACATTCGTCTTCTTACCACTCTTTACCACCTAAAGAAAAGTAAAAACTATTATCATAAGAGTTATCCTTCCACCGAGGTGCCTAATGCCTTGATCTGATTTTTTTTTTTAATAGGGAGGTTTGGCATCAAGTATGGGATTGTCATGACCTAAGTTTCAATTTGACCTTTACTTCATAGTGCTTGCTAAAAGTTTTAGTTATAAGCTATTTAGAAGCAAATATCATAATCTCCACACTATGAATCTAAGAGAGCACAAGAGACCGCTTTCTTCCACAGTACTGATGCTTACAAAAACCCAAAGGCCAATAATATTTACTTCCTATGTTCCAAAATATAGGATAAGTATTGACTTTTTGAAAAATTGTTTAATTAAAAAAATTCTATGAATTAATTTTTGACAGTACAATTATGAGTGTTGTAAACTATCTAAAATATACTACTAGTTATAAGATTTATTGTTTTTAAAAGTTAGATGAATCACATACATTTTGAATTTGAAAATATCACATCAACTTTGAAAAGTCAAACATGATCCTATGTTACTTAGTATGCTTGAATATATAACAATATTGTTTTTTTTTATACCATAGTATATAAAAATATTAACAAAGTTGTTTTGTTGGTGATAAATTCAATATATATTAAGTACAACAGGCTGGCCTCACCCATTATTTTAACACTCGCGCAGTTATAGAAGAACATTGAAAGTAGGTAACAAGGAATCAGAAAATTAGTAAAATTAAGAAATAGATGTCGAAGGAAGACAATCTTATAGAACTAACACGAGCCAACATGATATTTTGAAATCCCAACTTTTGTACTTGAACCTGCCATAATATCACGTGTTCAGGGGTGAGGGTGATTAAAAAAGGGATTTGCTTTAAGTTCAGTCTTTATTAGTTCATATGAAACTGTGAACAACTATTCCCAAAGAGTTCTTTTCTGAATGAAGTAAGCATTCTTTAAACTTCTATTTTCAGTATTGCTGATGACATTGATCCAGTCATGAGAACCTTCCCTGGATATAGTCTTCATATTCCTAACATATTCCTACCTATGGCATTATGGCATGCACTTAAACATTACAAGCTATTCAAAATGTTATCTAAGAGACCAAACACCTTACTAACTGTATTGCAAGCCAACTTACCATTATATAATTTTAAAAAGAATTACACAAAATCAACAAAAAAAAAAGATAAATGGAAAACAAGAAAGCACGAGGAGGCAAATCACAACTGGAATACTCTGAAAAGGGGACTAACAGTTGGATCAAAGTACCTGAAAACCACATAATAATCTGGAAAAGACGTTATGTATTACCAAATACCAAACCTCACAACTTCATTTTTTTTCAATATGCCCTAAAAAAGTTTATCATGCTGACATGTCTAATGATAATGTAACCTAAACACTTTATTTTCAAGATCAAAGATCATCTCTATAGTAGTAAATTAATTCTCCCTCCATTCCAAATTATTTAATCACTACTGACTTTTGAAAGTCAATTTGAGGATTTTCAAATACAAAATTGAGATAATTCGTTGAAAATTATGAAACAATAAAACTTACAATGAATAATACTTTTTAAATAGTTTATAATATTCATCATTGTATTAATTAAAATTAAAAGAATTTATGCCAATTTTGAGTTTAAAATTTTCTTAAAAGTTGACTTTAAAAGTCAATAATGATCAAATAATATGAAACGGAGGAAGTATCCATCAGATGAAAATAATACTTATAAGATAAGCTACAAAAATTCGTCACAACTCCATTGTTGACAATTAGCCGGACAAGAAAGGAGCTATCATACAAATATCAAAACTAGTTCTATCAAAAAAGACAAGAAGAGAAAATAGAAGAAGAAAAATATATATCAAAGCTAGAGAGACCTATGACAAATGCAAGGTTGTAGAACATTACCGAGACAAGAAAATTATATTTTTGAGAGTGCAATAGGGCCAATAGTCAACTTTGTTTGTATTTGTCTAATTAGCTTGATTTCATTCCCAATTACAATATCGCAATTTAATTCATTGCAAATCTTTATTTTTTTAAAAGCAAAAATAAGTTACAATTCTTAATACCCTCTACATTCTATAAATAGAGTCTCATTTCTTTTACTAATAATATAAAATAACACAATATCCTCAAGTTTATCATCACAATTTCATTATTACGCCATCTTATTAAAATACACTTACTAAATTTAAGGATAAACATGAAACATAATATATTCTTAACTTTACAAATTTTGTAAATGAGACTCCTTCAAGGCATAGAGGGAGTATTAATAAGAGACAATAATTTTTTAGGTACAAGAAGAATAAGAAAAGCAATCATAAACCACAATTGGTGCTGAATTTTCTTCCGCTCTATATTTGGTTGGAACCAGGGTGAGAGGTGGGTTGGTTGGGCCTTGGGCGCACAGGGGTGGGGATCTCAAAAATGGAATGTGCATATTAAATTAAATTAAAGTTGGTAGGTTTCACAAAAAATAAAATAAAAATAAAAATAAAAATAAAACAAGAATCCGCATATTACTGGTTGGTAAATTATGGAGTAACAAGAATTAATTTTCAAATACCATCGTGTTATCAAAATTTTCTAACAAAAGCGACAAACAAATATGACCGAGATGTTAATGCAAGAAATGATTAATTTAATAACTTTAAACTCTATTCTACGTACTTATGTTATATCATATACTACTACCTCTCGGGGGCTGCTGGGTTCCATTTAAATTTAGATGTAATGAAAAGCTAACAGTAGCTTATCATATGTACAAACCCATCAATAACAAAAGTTTGGCAAGATTTTCTAAACCTCTTTCTATAGGGCCAAACGTACTGCAGCTTGGGTCAATCACTGCCCAGTGAAACGTCAAATCACTCAAATTATAGAAAGAATTCCTCTCAACTCCCAGATCACACAAATATGAACATAAGACAAAGAGCTGCACGTATTCAAAGTTAGCATTGATCTACAAACTACAGTTTTATATTCCTTGTATTAAGTAGTACCAAGAAGAGGTTATGTAGGTGAATTTAAACCACAAATAAGTAAGATATTACCAAACTTTTTAAGTGATCTTGAAGATCAGATTGGGAAGATAAAAAAGTTCCTTTTCAAAGATACAAGGTCATTTTCATTTCTAGGGTTTTGGTAGTACTCTCAAACACTATTGTTACTGCTAAAGTAGGAAAAATCATAACTTCAGTTTATATAAATGTTCAGGGCAACGTGTAGAGCCGTTTAGAGCAATCAAGTTTTCTGCATTTGAGGCTGGTGTGCTACATTGCACGACGTCTCATGCTAACGTGCGCACCAGGTGCCTCTCACCATGTGATGTTGCTTTTTTGTGATCATAGAATGTCCCGTGCAAAAGTAATTCAAGTGAAACCAACAGAATCAAGTGGATAAAATGAAATCCAATGCACAACAAACAATCTGATGCCAATATAAAATTAAATATTATATATATATATATAGGGAGAGAGGAAGACCTGAAGCGTGAGTTCTGGAAGTGTCGTTGCAGAGACTATGGAGTTGAGTTTCTATATTCTTCAAAAACACAGTTGCTTCGTTGAAAGGCCTAGCCAGATCCGATTTATACTTCACAAGTACCTCGCAATAAGTTTCCTTTGTAAAGAAAAAGAACATTAAAAACAAAAATTAGAATTTGCTGAATGTCAAGATTGAAGACACTGTATGAGCCAAAGATAGAGAGAGAAACCATGAACTGATCGAGCTCAGGATCGGCGCCCAAGTCGGTCGAAACCGCGGATCTCCTAAATAAGCACTTCTCGCGTCCGATTTCTTCGAACAGATTCGCTATATCCAATGGCGCGCCGACCTGACAAAAACAATTATATATGAAAAGGTGGCTACCATAAATACAAAAAAGAGACGATTTAAATATCAAGGACGAATTCCTGGAAGTTTTAACTAAAAACTTAACCCTAATGTGGCGCGTGAGAATTTCGTTTACTACAAAATTTTGAAGAATTATTCAAATGTAACAGTTTTGGTCCAGACAAAGGTAAAGCATCATTCATGTATAACCAGTAATTGTATGGTCTAAATTTAACATTCGAAACAGTTCATCATATATACAGTAAAATTCAAGTCAAAAAGTTAATTAGTCTTCTTCAGTAACAACGACTTTGATTAAGAAGACGCGTACGAACAACTCAAACAGCTAAAGGAGAAACTTCCTGTAGAAGAAAGGATCGATCATGCTATGACCACACACCAGTGAGAATCACGAAACAGTAGAGAATATATTTTTTCTACTTTTAGGTTTCCTCACAGATCCAACTGTTTTCCGCTAGCTGAATACGATCGGATAGTAAATTCAACATCTAACGCTATACATACGATACTATACACATGCGTCTGTATAGGGAAATAGGAGAGAGAAAGTAACCCAAAAAAAAAAAAAGGTTCATCACATGCAACGAATTAAGTCTCCTTCGACTAGGTAGAACAGCAGTAGCTGCACAAATAAGAGGCTTCAGTTTACCTTCTGGCAATCTATATAAGCTTGGAGCAATTTAGGATAAAGAGGATGAGAAGCGATTTTTGCTCGAATTGCACTAGAAATATCATCTTCTGATCCAGTACTATTATTCCTTTGGATTGAAGCAGCATCTGATATAGCGGACGACGACGTCCCAGAGAACATCTGCTCCGGTGATCTGAAGATCGGAATCTGCTCATCAAAAGCCTGGAAGTCGGCCGGAAAAGCCACTAATGGAGCTTGGTCGGAGAAATCCGGCGTGCAGCGGAATCCGTACATTTCCTCCATTATTTTGTGGCAGAAATTTATGGACAGTAAAAACGTAAAGCAGCCAGTACTCCGTGCGTGCGTGCGTGCGTCCCCGTGTGTGTGTGAAAGAGAGAGAGGATACGAGCTTTGTGATGAACCTTTAAATTTGGGACACAGAGAGAGGGGGTGGGATGGGAATAATAATAATATAGATAAAGGCCGAAAGTGTTAACTGGAAATGGAAGAGCAGAGTGGGACTGGGAGTGTGTTATTGGAGGGTGTGATTTTAGCGTACAAACAAGGAGAAGCCCCGCACCAGACAACCGAACTATGCCTTTCCTTCACTTCCTCATAATCTTTTCCGTCTGCCCATTCTCCGTCTGAGCGCGTCATATATACTTCCAGTTCAACGCTAGAACGTCTAGAAGGGTGCATGTTTTCAATTTAGAATTTTTGATAAAAGTACTTAAATGAAAAAAGTTAAAATAACATTCGCTGTGTTTTTAAAAATGATTAAATGTACAAATATTTTTATTCTAAAAAAAATGATATAAAATATATAAAGTAAAAGGGTAGTTAAGTCATTTAATGAGATTTATTAGTATAAAAAATACTCATCATTTTAAATAATCTTGCGGGACTATTAAGTATAAATTTAAAACTTTTTTACTCTATTTTCTCGACTTTTACTTTTCTTAATGTATATGCAAATTATACGTTACTCATTATTTTGGAGACGGAGAGAGTATTTGGTTACGTAATTATAAAAGTGTTATTAAAAATATTAATGACAAATTCAAGGTAATTATGTAGTTGAATATGACAATTTATTTGTTCATTTTTCATAATTTAAATATGAATTTGTTTGTACTTTTAAAATTTTGCTAAAAATGTTTTAGCCTAAAGAATAAATTTTTTACTTATGTCAAAAGTGTTGTTGAGCCCTAATTATTATACTCCTTAAAAATGATTTCGAAGAGTAATTAAACCCTAAAATATTTCTATGTTTAATTTAAAAGTACATTTAGTTCAACTAGAAACTATTCCTAAACCGACTTTTGATAAATTAAAATTTAAATTTAACAGACAAGCTCTTATGTTACGTTTGGATTGAAGGAATGGAATGAAAAGTGAAATAATTCATTCCATTCTAGTTAGAATGAGTTATTCCATATGCTCTCTCTCTCTCAAGGAACCAAACACAAATTTTTTCACTTCAATCGCAACCAAACACAATTTTTTTTATTCCATAGGACTGAGTCATTCCATTCTCCCTCCTATTTCACCAATCCAAATATAGCATTGCTCTGTTTTAGATTTTAAAATAAATAAACATTACTTTTATTCGAGACAATGCATAATGATTAATGATCACACTTTAATTATTTATAGCGGCAAAAGTACCCCGCAGTCAAAATATTCCGTACTAATGTTTCTCCTGGTTTTAGGCTCTCTTATTAGCGGCTGCTAATGCAACTACATCATTATAAATACTAAATAGCCAAGCAAAGTGGAGATGCTTTGCTAAATTAAACACAAGGGACGCCGATGCATGAGATTGATGATGATTCAAGTTATGTAATTGTCATCGTTTTTGTTTCTTTCTGTAGGAATAAAAGTTATAAGTTATAACGGGCATAAAATGAAAGAAAATGATTTATATAACGACAAATATATAATTAAGTTAAATTCTGATAAACGTGAAAGTTTAAGCGATAAAATAGAATAAATTAAAATAAAATAATTATTAATTTTTATCTGTCTCATGTATATACGTATGTTGCATCATAACAAAAAAATTCGCAAAATATAACGAGACTTTAAATCTGAAACTACGAAACAGTGTCTCCTACTACTGATTTACTTGTTGAGAATATATCCTTTGACCATTCTATACATCTATATAACAAAATACAAATGATTTTGAATCTAAAATTTTTCCCGCTCAACCTCTTAAATCATCCGGACCGTTAAAAGTTTCGGATAAATCTAACCCTTCGTTCTTTATATTTCTATCCTCCTTCCCTTTTCTTCTTCCTCCTTCCCCTTTCTTCTCCGCCTCTCTTTTCCTCCTCCGTCCTTTTTTTTCTTCTTCCCTCCTCGCAGTGCGGGAGGCACGGGCAAAGTGCTAGTTAATAGATATTAAAGAAGGCGCGAAGCCTAGTAGTTATTAAGTCTTTAAAAACAATAAATTTATTAAATATTTTATGTCATTTGATCAATTTATTTTATTTTTTTCAAAATTTTAGTACGTACTAACTATTTCAATTTTATATTTCTTGTACTAATATATTACACCAAAGTAACGTTGTTATTTGTTCGTAGTTATCATAACTCATTGGGCCATATCCATATAAGTACTTAACTGTAAATGATTGAACAACTATGATAATAATTCCAGATTCGCATTATACATTAATTTCTGAAGATTTATTTAATGAATTTGGGATTATTCTTAAGAACACAATTTTTTTCCCATGTAAAATTAAGAGCCTAGTATCACTGACTCAACTTTTAAGTAAAGGTGGCAATTATAACCAACAACCCACTTGTCCAATTAACATGTGATTTAATGGGTTGGATAATTCGTTAAGGGCGGTAAATGGGCTGTCTTTATTGTTTTATGAAATTAGGTGGGTTATTAATGAGTTGTCCAATGGGTTTGTTGTGGCCAGTTAGAGACTGTTTCGGTGGTCAAACCAACTTATAAGTCATTTGTCATTATTTTTCTATTTGGCAATGACTTATTTTTCTACTTATAAGTTTATTTTTAAGTCAAAAAAATAAGTAAATATTTATAACTTATTTTAAAATAACTTATAAGTCATTTTAAAATAAGTTAGTTTGATCAAATGTAATGTCTATTTTGCTCCTCTTCTATTTTGTCCCTCTTTTTATTAATGTTCTTTTTAGTAATCTTTACATTTGATTTTAACTGATAAGTCATTATGAGCCGAACAACTTCATAACTTGTTTTGACTTAATTTATAACTTATAAGTCAAATTGATTCGAACACTTTTACTTATACGTCACAACTTAAAAAAACTTATAAATCAACTTATATTTTAACTTTAACTCATTTTAAAATAAGTTGTTGTCAAACGGGCTCTTAGATGGAAACAAAAACTCTACGTGGACATAAAAATTAAACATTAGTGTATTTGAATTTTACTTATTTATATTTTGACCCCCAATAGTGAGTAAAAATATAAATATATGAAATTCAAATACACTAATATTTAATTTTTATGTCCGCATAAAAGAGCGCCTTTCTCATCTCTCTGATCTATACATTTGCTCCTTCCCATATATTATAATGTCAATACAAATTTGTTTAAAGAATATAAATATACATACACATATATATACGCCCCTATAAAGAGTAATAGGATTTTATACGGATCCATGGGTTGAGCAAACTTATATTTTCTTAAATTTACCTAATATTCAACCTATTTAAAATTATTCATTTATTTATTATCCATTAAATCGATTCATTTGTCATTTATATTTTCAAGTGATTATTTTTCTATATAATTCAAACCTAGTTGCTTAATTACTTACTAGTATTTGAGCACACAACATGTGTGCGTAAAATTGAATAGGAGTTAAAACTATTTAGGACAGTTACACAAATAAATGCAGAAAGAAAAATAGGGAAGTGAATAGATTTTTATAAGAATAAAGAAGTACATAGATAATATCTATGAGAAGTTTATTTTGAAAATCGGAAGTGAGTTTGATCTAGGCGGTTACTAAAAGAGGCAGTTAGTAGAAGAGTATCTAAATTACTTAATAACCATGAAATTAAAATTTTGAAGTTGTTTAAAAGATATGTATAATTGAAATTTTAAGACGAGGATACCCCTAAAGTCCAATTACTTTGCAGTTTGCTCTATCTTAACAATATAGGTTACACCTTGTGAAATTTTGGAATACGGAAGTCTAAGAATAATAAAAGTTGGGAAATGAATTAATGAATTAATTATGTCTGTTAATTTTTGCAAGAAAAGATAGTAACTAAAAGATATGGTTGTCATAATAATTTGTTTCATGTGTTATTAACACACACACACGAGTTAAGAGCGATTACAAAATAAAGACAAATTTTTTTTTTAAGAAAAAAAAACACATTTTTGTGCGATTTTTTTTTTAAAAAAAAAGAAGAAGAAAAGTTCAATAGCTTTCCCAACTTAAAAAGAAAACAATGGAATTCCTAAGAATTGGCAATTCTATTATTCGTTTTAAAATTCACAAACATGGTCTAAAGCTGAATGTGTGGAAATTTGAATTAGGATCCTCACTATTCATTTCATGATCCAGATTTAAAATATGTTGGAATGTGACATCATGATGATGGGAGAGGGTCGATGATGAGGAATGTATAAAGAACGGAGAGTTTTCATTTTATTTGAAATATAGCGGATCCTAGTCCGCCGAGTTCATTGTCATCATCTATCAATATACGTGAAACAGAACACCTACATAATTTAAAGCTAATTCGGTCACCTTTTTTAGCTCCATCTAGTAAATGATTACGTTGCAATCTCAGCTTGTCTTTTAAGTATCTTTCTTTCTATCTGAAGATTTTTAGTGGTTGTTAAAATCTCAATACGGGTTCATAACCTGTTCGACAAAATGCCCAACTAAACATGAATTAATTAATTGGTGATATGGTTTATATTTTTGTTAGATATGGATGTGGTACTTTTCTACCTAGACGGCAATGCCGATGTGGTAGAGTCTGCCCACAAGACATGAATCTTTTCACCATGTGCTAGCCGCTTCAACGTACACACTAGATGAGGTGATCGGCCCAGCCGATGAGGAAGTGTATCTTTATTTAATGTTGACGCTGATGTGGGTTGCCTTGACTTGCTTCATAGAGTGGAAACTGCGGGTGTCTTTGATATGAAATGGAATCCAGTTGGGGATAATGTGAGTCCCTTGCTTGCTCAAGCTGATGCTAATGGTCACTTGAGGCTTCATCTTCTTGAAAGTTTGGGAAATGGATCACAAATTCATGGTAGGTTTAAATGGCACTTACTACGTTTCATTTTATAACAATTCTAAATTTATGCTATGCTAGCATTAAAATTTATTAAACGCAACTATGCACCGCATGTGCCAATGTTTCTTATCAAACAGGGAAGAAATAGAGGAAATATATTTTGATAAATACGGGACAGAGTACACATGAGAAATAGAATCAGAAAACTCTTCATAACTCAATTGCATTCTCACATTTGTTTGCCTTTCTTATTTTTTTCAAACTTCTTAACCATACTGATTATTAATAACTGTGAAGCTCTTAACAAACATGTGTTCAAACTTTTTATTTTATTTTTTCATAAATAGCCATGCAGAATATAAGTAGTCTATATTTTCCGGAAGTGGATAATTACGTGTTATTATTGTATATATGTTGGTCTTGTATTTTGGTTCCTTTTTGTTGCTTCCTTATTGTTTTGTCCTTCGTACATTGAGACATCAATAATCTGCTATATTTCTGTAGAGAAATTCTAATCTATGATAGTAATAAGTATCTTAATCTCTCCTTTTCAATTTATTCCTTTGATTTTTTATTTTTTTACTCACTAAATGTTTCCCGTGTTCTGCTATTGACTTTTAATTAGCTGCAAAAATATGGGATCTTGTGTTAAATGTAGGGAATGTTCTAAAAGAGCTAAATGATGAAAAATATTAGTTCATCCATGAATCCCTCATCAACATCCATCTCAGTGGGCCTTTCAGATGGTTGGATGTCAATTATCTCCCTTCTCGAGTCTCAACTAAACATAGTACAAGAATTGAAAGCACGTGAATTTGAGCTGTGGACTACTTGCTTTGATATTCACCAACCTCAGCTGGTGTATACTGGCTCAGACGACTGCAAATTCAGTTTCTGTGATTTACGGGATTCCGGAATACAAAAGTACATAAGATGTGTGTTTGTTATATTCCGTAGAGCCCCAGTGACCCTCATACATTACTTACTGGGGAGCTATGATGAGTACCTAAGTATATGGGATGTTAGATCAATCTCAAAGACTATAAAGGAAACTTCAATCTGTTTAGGAGGAGGAGTTTGGAAAATTAAGCAGCATCCTTTTGTACCAGGCCTAGTCTTGGCAGCTTGGATGCATAGTGGCTTTGCAGTTGTGGATAAGATTTAAGGGGGGTGGTGCAGAAGTGATTGAAAAATACAGCAAGCATGAATCGCTTGCATATGGAATAGACTGGCAGAAAGGGAGCCCATCTCATGAAGGTGAAAGGAAGAGTACTATAGTTGCTACTTGCTTGATCAGTTAGTTAGAATATGGACACCGGAGAGTGATACTTAGATGACATTGCGTTCTTCCTAAGCTAAAGGTCAAAAGGATCAAACAAATCTGCTTCAAGGGAGCAGATAGTCTTCACTTCATAGGTATGATAAGGTCATGAAATTTGTAGATTGTGATAATCCCTATAGACGGATTACAATCAAGATGATCTCTGGTTGGTCTTGTGCTGATTAGAACTTGAAATTAAATTAGAGCTCATTTACGGAAAAATCAGATACATATAATTCTATAATGTTTGATATTCCAGTGCATGCTCAAACGAAAATGTCATTTTTAGGAAATCATGGTCCTTGTATTATCAGTCCATTCATTTTACCTTATATTAGTGGTCCATGCATTTTAGGTGGCAAAGTGATCAGCCTGGAGCAACTTTGTACACAAGATATTATGCAATGAGTTTTGTATTCATGTGTTGAATATAGAGGAAAAACCTTTGGAATCTTATATATAACGTGTTCTGCCACTGAAAGTGGGAATGCCTTGCAAAGAATGAGAAATGATATTTTATTGTGATGATTTGGTTGCGTCTAGTTTATTGTGATAGTTTTGTCGCACCCTGACAGGTTTTTGCTCTGTAACGCTTTGATTCTCTTCTCTTGGCCCCTTTAATGATTTCATCGTTGCCTTAAATTCCTAAGCTTATGCAATATTCACAAAAATGAGGGTGAATCTTTAGCAGCTTGGTATCCATAATTTATAGCAATTCATATACTCCCTCCCTCCTTCCTTAAAAATATGGTTTAGTTTGATTTTGTAAGTTAAATTAATCATTTTTATAATCAAAATATACTATATATTTTCTTTTAAATATAAATGCAAGAACTATTATCATAAAGAACTACGATTTAATACTGTTTCTAATTTTTAGAATTTAAATTCTAAAAAAGTCAATTTAAGCCGATTTTAAAAAAACGGAGGGAGTAGTATTTAATTTCGTCTTATAATTTCGTGGAGTGATGATGGGATATATAGCAATCTGCTTTTGTTCTTGACGAGGTTCTGCAGTTAAGTTTTTTTTTCTTTTCCTTAATATAAGAATTACCCCGAGAAAAATAACCATTATTGTTTTGGTCATATGATAATAGTGTCATTAAGCTTATTCGTTTATTTTATTCAGAATCAAGAATGAGTGTGGAGTGAAAATGACTAGAAGTAGAGCAGCTGTTGCTGTTCATAGCACTGTAGGTCCCCCTCACAGTACTGATAGGAAGAACAAAGACAAAAATAATACTCCGCAAACCTTTATCACCCCTGATTATGTTGTGGTTGTTTTAGTATACAACACTTATCAAGGTTGGCCTCAAATACTTTATCACTTCTCTTTTTTTCTTTTTCTTTTTTTCCCCTCAAAATTTCACAAGTACTTTTTAAGGTTGGCCTCAAATACATTATCACTTATGTCTCTCTTTTTTTATATTTTTCCCCCCTCAAAATCTCACAATTATTTTTTAATGAATAAAATACACTAATACCCTGTAAATAATTATAATAACACTCACCACCTTTCTAATTTTTCAAGAAACAGTTAGTACTCTTCTAGTCTACAATATATAATATTTATTATCCCTAGTGTGGTTGGTCAACTAATATTCAAAAATATTTTTAATATAATGTCCAATACACCCTTCAAATTATAATGTTTAATATATTCACTAAATATAAATTTGTATATTATAATTTTTACTTAACTTGGTCTAATTAATTAAATTATGAACTTGTTAAATAAATAACATAAATGTCAAAAAATAACAAATATTCATTTTATTAAGAAAATAAAGTCATACACTTTTTGGTAATTAAATTCCTCAGAGATTAAAATTTACGTAATATATTCAAATTTATTCTTTTGTAATAAAAAAGTAAGATTTTAAAACTCATAAAAATTACAAATTAACGCAAAAAAAATTATAATTATTTTTTCCAAATATTAAAATTTACATTAAACAAACTTATTATTCATATAAAAAAGTATTAAAAATTATATTAGTTATTTTTCTCAAATATTAAACTAAACATAAGTCACACTTAGGCATGATTATTTACAATAAAAATGACAAATGTTGTTAGTAAAAAAATAAAAGAAAAAATATATTAAAAGAAATATCTTTTTATAAGATAGAGGTAGTGATAAATATTATAATATTTTCTTTTATTCAACATTGCACAAAAACACCACCAACTGTGTACTAAAAAATGTAATCAAAATTACAAATTTTGACATATACCCAAAAAAACTTAACATATAAAAATCATAATATGAAACTAAGAATTCAAATAATAATTTTTGTTGTTGAACATCAAAAGCTAAACTATCAATATACTCAATCACTCTAATTATACACAGCTCCATTAATAATTTAATTTAAAATTCTTAATATTTGTATCACTTATCAAAAAATATGTGTTAATAAAACTAAATTACTCTCTGTGTTCCAAATTAATTGCTTTTCTAGAACTTTTTTAAGTCAAATTGACTATTTTTAAAATTAATAATTAAGCATATATAAATATATTTTTAAATTTATAAAAATTGAAATTAGTAATAAATTGTATATACTTTCGTTTGGCTATAATATCTTCACCTATATGTTAGCAAAAATAGTAAAAATATTAGTTTTAAAAATAGTCAATTTAACTTTAAAAAGTCCTAGAATGCAATTAATTTGGGACGGAGGGAATAGTTTTTTTTTTTACTAATACTAATAGTTTATAATTTCGACCGTTAGTTCTTATAATAGACGATAAAAATAATGTATACTCATTTTTTATCCATAACAAATATGTGCCATGAATCATTCTATATATATATATATATATATATATATATAAATCAAATGAGATCTACATTAAAAAGGCATGAAAAATATTAGACTCTTAAACACAGGCTCAAATGGGTTTAATTTCCTGCTTGAATACTTAATTAATAGTAGTGTTGTTACTAGTAATAGATGCTATTGAAACGCACAAAAATATAAATGGAGATGATTGACCAAACTTCCAATAATAATTACTAGTAGGACTTATATTATAAGATCATTATTATTTTTTTAAAAGTCAATTTAAAATATTTTTAAATTTAAAATTAATATGATTTATTTAAATAGTCAAAACAATAATTATTATAACTAATAATACTCTTTATGCAGACAAAAATTAAATAAATTCATTTCAATTTTGAGTTTGAAAATATTTGAAATTAATTTTTCAAAAGTCAATATTAATCTAAGAATTCGGTACGAAAGAAGCAATAAATTAGAATAAAATCAATTTTAATTTTCACTTATTCCATGTACATATATACGTTGCAATTATAATTCGGTTAAATTTTTTTTGTAATACATTAAAAAGTTTATGTTCGTTCATTCGTCACCAGGTCATTTTCAAGTTTTTTTTTTCATTTTTCCTTTTTGGTTCCAAAATTATATATATATATATATATTTCTTTTAAATTATTCTAAAATTAAAGATAAATTTTTAATATTACGACCAAAATAACATCAAAATTTTAACATATAATTATTTGTGTTTCAAATAAATAAAATAATATCATGTCATAATTACTATACCTGTAACAAATATTAAAAAATACTCCAAATGATTTCCTAAAAATCATCATTCAATAAATATATTATATATCTCCATTTTTTAAAACAAGAGTATAATAACCGGGTGGGTCAGAATCAGCGAGCCCTTGGGTCCTCTGTTTCCTGTCCTCATTGAATAAACATCTTATTTACTTATTTCTGCTGGAATATCTCTCTCTCTCCTAGTATGAAATATCAACAGTTCTACAGTGCGTTGTCAGTGTTATGTGCTCTATCATCCATACAAAGCTTCATCAACCACTGACCTTTTTCTCTAATTCTCTCTCTTTCATCAATTATTTACCGTAAACACACCCTCTCTCTCTCTCTATATATATATCACTCTGTGATGGGCCCATATTGTTTACACTGGACTGGTTCCAAGCACACAATGCCGCACTCCACAGTTATATATACTCTACACAGAAACCCCATTAAACGACACTTCTCTTCTGCTTATTGATTTCAGCTCATGTATAAATGGGGGTTCTTAATTAATTAATGAAATGGGTTTCAACAGCTATTCACGCTTGGTTTTCTACAGTTGGGTTTTTGTGGGTTTGTTTCTAAGATCCCACTACTGTGATGCTTCAGAGCTCACCGTCAAGTTCTTGAAGACTCCTCGTATTATTACAAATCGAAACTGGGCTAATTTTGCTTTCCGAATTTTGGTGGGCGGTTATGAGAATAGTTGCACAAATTGCACAACTAATTGCAAGGTTAGTAGATACTATACCAATACCACCATATATATATATATATATATATATATATATATATATATATATATATAGAGAGAGAGAGAGAGAGAGAGAGAGACTCCTCTCTGTTTTTATGTGTCCGTGTTTTTTTTATTTTACTCGGATAAATGTGGGTACGCAACTGACTCTGTTATTTGCAACTGTTGATATCTCTGCTTCATATTTAATTTAACGAAATCTAGCTTAGTAATAATTAAATAATTACGAGTATTGTTTGTTTGGAAATAAATTTTCATGAATCACCAAAGAGAGGTGATAATGTATAAGATGGTAAGGTTAGTGGGACTATGGGAGTACATTCTTGTCATTAAAAATAGCGTGGACCGCCACAATCATCATAACTCTAAACTTAATTGGTAAAGCTAAATTTATCCAAATAAAAGTAATTACCCTAAAAATTTGCCTGGTTAATATTGAGTTTAAATTTGATGTATCATGACTGTGTCATTAACATAAAGATAATTTTGTGTAACAAAAGTACTTTATTAATGATGTGTAGGATTCTAATAGTGTACCAACTTTAAACTTGTTAATATTAGCTCCATCATAAAATTGTAAATAATGCAGTGTCGTATTCAGGATTTTTTTATCAAGGGGGATTATTTTATAATTAAAACTAATTAATAGGTAATAATAATAATAATTAATATAATTCACCAAATATGTAGGAAAAATTAGAAGACGAGAAAATCTTAAAATTTAAGAAAAATTAAAATTTTGAGAAACATATATATCATAGAATTTGAGAGAAGCTGAATATCACAGAAAAGAAGCATCAGTTACAATTTATAATTTTAATTAAAATTGAAAATAAGACATACCTAATTTTTTGAATTGAAATTGTAATTAAATTTTATACAAGTTGTAAATATTTTTTTTACAGGCGGTTACTTTACCATCTTAGCCCTGATTACTTGTTGGAGTTATTACTAATTTAAGGGTGGCCAAGTGACCACCCTTGCCCCCTACTAGATAAGCCTTTTGAATGCCAAATAAAAATTTGATAAAGTTACTCGCTCAGTTTCAAAATATTATATCAATTTTAATTTTTAAAGTCTATTTAAAATATATTTAAATTTAAAATTATTGTGATTTATTTAAATTTAAAATTATTGTGATTTATTTAAGTTTTGGTTAATACATTTATTAATTATTTAAAAAATATTTTTTTTAAAAAAAAATTTACTGAATCACCTCAAATTTTATATTTAAAAATGTACTTTAAAGATCAAAATTTATCTTATATCTTGAAAGGGAGAGAGTAATTTTTATTTACTTTCCTTTTAAATTAAACATTGGATATGGTTACATTTTCTGGGTAAGGCATAGAATGCCAGCTTGGCTGACTTAAATGATGTCTGCATATTCTCTCTCTTCTAATTAAACCCTTATCCTAGACACCTGAGGACCCTTTTCCTGTGCGTGTGTGGGTTGCCTGGTCTACAACAGGAGGATATACCCCATGAGCCAGAATGCTACTATGCTTCATTTCATCTGTCCCAAAATGGAGTTCCATTTAACTATGTTATGAATGTTAAAGGTTTGCCTAGGACAGATTAAGATAATTATTTTATAAAATTTAAAATATTAAATTATTTAAAATAAAATATGTGATTAAAATTTGTTTCCTTAGTAAAAATAATGTTTAGGTCGATTGAGACTCATTTGGAACTGAATGAGTATTCAGTTTTGTACTTCTCCTTTTACTGCTCTTGTTTGGTCCATCCGTCATTTCAATCTACATTTTAATTTTCTAACATTGTGCATTCATAATGTGCATGCAGCTGGATGATCACTTACCTTCGGTTTGTGAAACTGGAGAAGTTTTTTATGCAGGATTAAAGGATGGAAATCATACATGTGAGGTCTGCAGCAAAGGCTTTCATGGAGTTGGATGCGCCAACTATACCTGGACTGTTGGTTAAGAAACCATCCTTTATCCTTTATGGGTGTTTGCTTGTTCATTTTTCCACTGAGAAAATATTCAAAGTCTACAAATTAGCTTAACTGAGTTGAATTCTGTTCCCTAAGCAACTATGATTTCCATATAAGTTAACATGAATTTGATTTGCAAGTGTTTTATAAATCATAACATAAATTGGAAGATAACAATTTATGCTATTTTTGATCAACCTGAGTTACATATGGCATGCTTGGAGCACTGATTATGAACTTCCTCTGAATCTAATATTATTAGATCTAGTTCATATTGAAATATGATTATACTTTCTTTTTTTTTAAATGAAAAATGATTGTAATTCTTTACTTCCAGGGTGACACATCTTATAAAGCCATCAAACAAGTGTAATTTTCCCTTTTAACTGTATTTTTCTAAGAGATCTTATTACTCAAAATCACGTTCTTAATAATGAAGCATGAAAGGATGTGTGTTTTAGTCTAAATGTCAATGGCTGTGCATTCTACAAATTCAATGAATTTCTACCTAATATTCGTTACACCTTATCTTTGCAGACACGGTCCCCCCAACAGCATATGTTGCAGCTGCAACATCTTTTATAAATGCACCAAATGTTTCTGTAAATATATCATTCAATGAACCCTGTAGTGGGCAAGGTGGTTTCCAATGTGCTTCTGTAGATTCCTGCAACGTGAGTAGGACGTCACCTGAATTTTTACTAAATCTTTCTAGTTTTTGTATTTTCTGCTCTGTGCATGTCGATATTAACTCTAGTAGTATTTGTTAAGTCACCGATTCCTCTAGACTGTAAGATGTTAAAGAAGGAGCTCAAGAGTGTACATCCTGCTTTATATACAACTCATGTGTCATACCGAATCCATGTGGGGCGTCAAACGACAGTGCCTTGGTAGGCACTAACTAAACTATTTGCAATTGCAGCGTCAACAAATGGGACTAAAATGTAGTCAGGAGTCAGGAACATTTGAACCTAAGAATTTTTGACCCCAGAGCTCCAATACCATGTTATGTAGCCAATTGCTCTAAAAGCTTATTCTGTTAGAAATGGGTAAAAACCGTTTATCATGAGTTTTATAATGGCTAGCCTTGTTTTTTGGGTTTTGCCCCATCATGTTATAGGTCAGTTATATTAAGGATGATAAGTTTACAAAACACAAGATGATGTTATTATCTCCCTGGCCAAAGAGTTACCGTTTGTCCTATTCTAAAGGAGTTTTAAATAAAGTGTTGTTCACTGAATTTCTTTTTTCACATGTTATGCAGTCCTCTTCATGCATTATAGGTTTCCAATAATTTTCTAATTGGTTATGTGATTTTCCTGTCCTATACATCTAACCAGTCCACAAGTACGAGTGTAATTAGGCTTATGGGTAACTTAACCAAGTGTACATTTTCTGACTACTGAAGCTTTTCCGAATGAAATTAAACAAAGTTACTGCTCTTTGACAGCTTCTTGTTTATGGTGCTGGCAAAGTAATCCCAACTACGCTTAAAACCATTCAGCCAAGTCTCATGTTTTCTCTCACTGTGAGTTTGTCTCCAAGTGTTCAGTATGGAAGAGTGATACTGGTACTGGATAAAAATTTCTGTACAGATGCTGCTGGAAACAAATTTACAAGGACTGAGAATTCCAGTTTCTTTGTACATTTTGGTGAGGCTGGAACTCTTTTCTTTTTAATACACATACTGTAGAGTTATATATCTATATTTTTAAAGTTTTGATCTCAATTATTTGAAAGGTTTCAATATGATTTATATAAGAAATTTTATGCTGGACTAAATATTACAATTACTACATGATTGCACCAAATGTTATCAAGTGTCTATAAATTTTAACTACACAAAAGACAATCAGATGGAGATCTTGAAAGTAGTATGCTACATGGATTTATTTAATTGAAAGATAAATATTTCTGTTGTTTACAACTGATATCTTTGTTGCTGTCTGGGAGCTGTCGTCACTGGTGGAACCAGGGGGGCCAGGGGGGTCATATGACCCTGGTATCCCCCAGCTGCACCACTACCTCCTATCACTTTAGGAACATCAAGCTCAAACTTAGCTATCTCCCCCTCCATTCTGAAATTTAATTGGTCTTTCAATATAACCCACGTGATCTTTCTATGTTTATAGTGAGCTTATCATAGTCCCACGTCGTCTAAATATAAGTCTCTTCTCCTATCTTTGTTCTATAAATAGAGGAGAGTTCAAGGTTAATTTTTTTAAGTAAAACATGGAAGTCCAAAGTGGAAGTCCATCAAAAGCTAATTTTTTTTTTGAATAAAACATGGACTTCTTATGTGAAAGTTCAAAGCTTAAATAGTGTGTTTTTTTTTTCTTTGCATGTTATGTATTTTTGAATTTTATTACTATGGATGATTTTGAATCTATGATTGATCTTGAAGGGGACTGAGGTACAAATTAATTAATTTGTTCCATTTTAAAAGGAAATGCCATTAAAAAATTTCACAAAAGATTTCACTTTTTTTTTGTTTGTTTGTGATAATAGTATATAATGATAGCATGTCTTCAAGGGGCGGACCTACAATGGTAGTTATCCTGGATTTGACAATTAATTTATAAATGTATTTTGACCCCCCTCTAAAAATGTTCTGGTTCCGCCACTGGCTGTCTTTAACACTCCAAAATTAATACCTCACTTCTACGCTACTAACACAAGAATTAGTATAGCAATAAGCAAGGATCGATCCCACAAAGAGTGATATATTTTATATTTATCCTAGTGTTTCTAATAAAGATGGGGGTTTTGAGTTGATTAACTAAACTAACAAAAGTAAATTGATAAGAATAATTAATGAATTAAAGCTTCAGTTCTTCAGTTCAGTTTCACCTTTTCATAACAATGGATTAACTAAGTATAATACTATTTATCCTTCAATGAAATTAATAACCCTAGATAACTGCAATTGCTAATTATTGAAATTCCCCATAGGTTTTAAATCTAATGTGACAATCGCCCCACTAGACCCTAACTATCATACAACCTAGAACTATCAGTCTAGATTTAATATAACAGTAACATTAAGAATTAAGGAATTAGGTTATTCCAAGCAACAATCACACAATTAGAGATTATTTAACTTGTCCTCTAATAATCATAATAATACTCAAAAGCTTGTCCACAATTATGTATTATTATTCGCTACTTATGATCAGATACAATATCGTTTGTTTAATATTATATCTTAATCTAATAGATGATAATAATTAGATTAATTCAACTGGCCAAAATCAAATCAATCAAATCAATAATCATGCGATCAATTAAATCGGATTATCAGAATAAATCTCATATAAGAAGGAATAAATAATAAAACTTAATTAAACCATTCATAGCAAAGAAGGTTCAACATCCCTTATAACTGAATAAGAAAACTTAGCCTAACATGCCTTCAATCTTCTCCAATCAGAGTTACAATTGTGGTAGCCAAGTGTTTCTAATATCTGACTAAAAACATTTATTTATAGTCCTAAGATAATATCCTAATACTCTAAGAAATAACAATCCAATTACAATTAGAATTCCTTGAAGAATAAAATCTGAAATTCAAAATTCCGACGAACCTG
This sequence comes from Aralia elata, assembly GCA_034770075.1. Classification (NCBI taxonomy): domain Eukaryota; kingdom Viridiplantae; phylum Streptophyta; class Magnoliopsida; order Apiales; family Araliaceae; genus Aralia; species Aralia elata. Next base: position 5,142,947 of record CM068378.1, read on the forward strand.
CTGGGGCGAGTTCAATAAGCCTAGGAACTCGTTGGGGTGAATAACTCCAGAGAAGATTTGGTTGAGGCCAGTTTAATTGGCTGGGGTGAATTCCCAATTTCCTCTTTTCTTCCTTTGAGCTCCATTTTCCCCTGAAATCAATAAATACCTTAATAAGTCCACATACACATAAAACATGTAATAAAATCAAACATAAAAGAATCAAAATCATAAAATATTATGCACTCATCACTGTCCATTACTTTCAACTTACTATGCTTTTTTGTTCATTGGAATCTACAGATAGAAGTGTGTCTGTCAGCCTAAGAACTCATATACCTGAAAGGCTAATTCAACTTGACAAAGAAACTAGAACAGTGCTAGCAACTAACAAAAATAAGAACCTAGAGTTGTATTTGTACTTCACCGAACCTGTTCTCAACTCATCGACTGAAATTTCAAACTCCATACACACAAGTCAGGGATCACTTCTTCCTATAATTAGCAATAGCCTTGGAAATCGCAGATTTGGCTTTCAGGTCAGTTTGCTCATCAATCAACTTTTACTTATATATCATGTTTCTAAAGCTTATATCTCCATAAGAATTACTTAACCTCAAGGTTGTCTCTGCTTATCTATTTGCTTCTCCCTTTTCAGGTCAAAGATGTATCTAGCTTGGCAATTGTCACACTGAGGCTTGATTCAGATTTGATACTAAGCAGATACGGGGCCCCAGTTTCTCCTGTGGCACCAGTTACTTTTCTTTATGGTGTGTTCTATGCCTGTATAACGAACTTCATAAGCAATAAACAGCAAATTGTTCAGAATAGAACTCATTTCCCTTATCTCTGTCTTTTATTTTTCTTTTTTCTTTTTTCTTTTTTTCTAAAGCTAATCAGAACTAAAAGTCTGTGTATTATGTAGAAGTGATATGGCCTTTTATTAAAAGCAAAATTGCAGTTAAGTACTGATTTAATTTCATACATGGATGTCTGTTAAACCATCAGATTCTCAACGGCCTGCTGTGAAGTTAAGTACAACATCTAATATGAGAACAAGGCACAAGATTTTTCCGATGTTGATAAGGTTCATGAAGCCTGTATTTGGCTTCGATTCTTCTCATATATCCGTCTCTGGAGGATGTCTGCAGGGGTAAGCATTTCACATTCCAATTCTATCGTATAAATGTAGATACTTGAACACAGATGTGTCATGTGCAAAATCTTTATAAATAATATTGCCAACAAAGACATGAACATGCTAGAATATCAGGATTTGTTTCACACTTCGAGTCAATTTCTGATTATGGAGGGGAACTACATTCTAAAAGCATGAACTGATTATATATTGATTGGCCTCTATCCTATTGTCCAGCTTCCGTGAATTAAGTAGGAGCGTATATGCTGTAGATATTCAAGCAGATGATGATATAGTATCAATCAATGTTCCTGAAAACATAACCAAGGATGTTGCTGGAAACAGAAATCTAGCATCTAATATTTTACAAGTGAGGCACTGTAAGGATTTTACATATTTTCTTTCAATGCATCCTTTTGTTTAAAGATCCCTTGGAAGTCTTTCAGAAACAAATTTTCTTCTAAAATTACTTATTGTTTGCTCATCTGATTAATGGGTAATTTGTAGATTCGATGCCTGCACTATCATTGGTGTTTTCCTCCTTCGCAACTGCTGCTTTTGTGTTGACAGCTTTAGTTGCAGGGCTGCTCACCATTTCAGCTGCAAGCCTTCAATCTATTGGGGTTTATAGAAGACGGTCTTCTTCATTGACTTCCAATCCTGCAAGGAACCTTTTTGTATGATACTTTTTTCCATTCTTTTTACTTTTAACACTTAGTCCCATGTAATTGGTGCATATTCCTTCTGAGAATTGGAACCATGCACACGAATTCCGGTTTTGGTGCTTGGGAGTACAGCATCATTTTTGCAGGAAAAAACCCGTAGCCTTATACTTATAGCTCAGGAATCCAGAACTAAAAATTGGTTTTCCAATTGATTAACTGAAAATGTTTTTGGGAAGTTAGTTGTGGCATTATTTGTACTAATTTAATGCATACAAGGACTATTTTATCCCATGATTAGTCTTTTATTTAATCCCATGATTAGGCTGTTTGATAATGGATTATAATCCCAAGAATAGAAGTAGTAATTGTAATCCCCCTTTTGAGGTATTAAACGAAATGATAACAAATAGTATGTGGGATTAAATTAAAAGACTAATCATGGGATAAATAACTCTTAAAGACATTAAATTAGTATAAATAGTCCTATCTCATGCATTACTTTTGCAAACAAAAATAGCCTAAAAAATAAGTTTATAAACTATGAAGGAAAATTCAATTTCTAATCCAATCCCAGTTCTGAATCTTCTTATAGAATTGAAATTGCAGAATTATTCCAAAACCCAAGTCTGATTCTGCATGCCCACAAATGCTGTGTTGACTTCTTAGTTATATTCATGACCTCTTATGATATGCCTCTTAAAGAGTTTTCAGTTGCACCCTTGCATTCCTTATGGCAAAATGCTCCATATGGCTGGCACTAATGCAAAGGGAAAAAGAAGAGAGTTGGAATCTTCAACTATTAAGAGTTAAAATGCTTAAGACACCTAGTTTCTTACCATGTCCCCATTTTCTTGGCTGGTATAAATGGAAATTTGAAGTGCTAGGAATTAGGATAAGATCCCTTCATCTACTTTTGTCAAGAACCATCACATCCACTTTAAATTGGGTTTAGATCCAGCTTCATTTTTCTTAAAAAATCTTCCCATCTTTGTGTGTGCATGCGTGTGTGTCCTTCTCACTGCACAAATATACACCCTTCAGTTTAATCACACGATAAAGCATTTCACTTAACACCTTTGATGTTGTCACTGAATTTATTGGAAATGAAACGGGGTCCTACAAACATGAGAGCGTGAGAGAGGGAGTATTGGTTGCTCTGACACAAGCTTTAGGATTGCTGTAGATCATTGTTGTAGCATGTAACTATGGTGTTGAAACACTTGCAACATGGTGCAATACATTAGACCTGAATCCATTCAGAGCTAAGCCGATAATTAATTGGCACAACCAAGATGATCATATAACTTATTACATTTCTGTTTCCTTCGACTCAGCGGATTGCATGCCACATTCAGACTTTTGCACTGTCTAGATGGTTAGCAGTTACCCTGCCAGTTGAATATTATGAATTTGCGAGAGGTTTACAGTGGAGCATCCCCTACTTCAGCCTTCCCTGGGACATAGGCCACATTCAGCCAGCTGTCACGGTGCCCTCAAGTTCACGTACAAACTCACATTCATATAGTTCCAAAGTTTTTGACTTGGGAATCTTTAAGCATGAACAACCACAAGGCGAGTATGCGGATATAGCTACATCGATATATGGCTTGCCACTTGCTCCAGCGGAGTATAGATTGTTTTTTGAGGTCAGCCTCCCTCTTCATTTTCAAATTTTGTCTTTGCTTCCAAAGACATTTTCTGATGAGTCCAACTTTAATGGCAGAGCCAGAATATCCTCCCAGAAGCTGAATACATTTTGAATATGCATGATTCCAATGGGTAAGTTTTTGGGACATTTTTATCTCTACTAGATATCTTATTTTGCTCTGAGGTTTTCTTAATAAATGAAACAGATGTTAAAATGCTCAATATGTTTGAAATAACTAGGGAGAGAACTTGAAAAGGTGATACCTATTGTTGATACTTGATAGGAATTATCTGGTAAATGAAAAGCAATGTTAAGCAGAGGTATTAGTATATTTGCTAGTCTGTTCGGTCAGTCAGTAACTCTCGTGTGAGAAAACAGTGACAAGCGATTAGTTGATATTACTAAATTCTGATGAAAAATGCAAAGGTGGTAGTTCCTAGTTAGTCAATATCTTATTTAGATTTACATCCTTTCAAGTTGTGAGAAAATTCCATTTATATAAATAACTAATTGTTCTTTATCGAATCTAGGTGGAGTGATTTCAAGAAGAGCATGTTTTGGTTAGCTGTAATTGGTGGTAGCTTGATACTGTTACATGCTCTACTCCTGTTTATTCTGAAATTCAGAAAAACAAAATCAGAAAAGCAGAAGATTTATGGAGCACTGATTTTGCCAAGATTTGAGATATTTCTTATAATTCTTGCGCTGCCTTGTGTTTGTGAAGCCTCAGCAGCCCTACTGAAAGGTAGCATATAGTTTCTAAAGCACCTTTACTTTACACAGTTCCAGTATTTATAATGGTGGTCTAAAGATACTCATATAAATTCAGCAGGTTACTGTGCAAAGAAAAGTTTTAATAATCATTTTGGTTCTTATCAAGCTAGATTTATACACTTTTATGGAAAAGAGTTCTTATGGATGGGATTGGACCTTTATACTCTTTTTATAGATATCTTGTGCAGTGTTAAATTTACTTCTATTAGTCTCAAATCAAGAGGTCTTTGGTGGTGTTATTTCCATAAATAAAAATTAGACAAAGTTATAACTGCGCCGTCTGTGGGAATCGAACCCACGACCACATGGTTAAAAGCCATGCGCTCTACCAGCTGAGCTAAGACGGCTTGGCCTATAAGCGCTATTAATTTCAGTACATATTTAGATGAGTTTCTACAAATTCTTATAATACCTCAAGAATCTAATCTGTTTGCACTAAAGAATGTTAGAACAAATGTAACATGGGAGGCATATAGGTGATGTTTTAAAAACTATATTCATCCACTATTAATATGTAATTGTTCATTTGTTCTTTCTCTAAAAAACCTTTATCAACCGAACTGGATCATCAGATTACTTTGACACCCTACCACAAGAATCCTGCCATTATTACTAGTGAGAATTCAGCTGAACTTTGAGTGCTCTTTTGGTTGGCAAATATGTCTGATCTTATCATTTTATTACTGTAGGAGGATCAACATCAGGGGTTATAGTTGGCACTCTGCTACTGGGAGTTGTTTCTTTTCTACTGTTAGCTTTGCTCTTGTTCCTGTCAGTTGGAATCACATTTGGGAAGCTACTTCAGTACAAGGAAGTACATAAAGAGGGTCAGACATCACACTGGCATCAACAAATTATTCGAGTAACTTTAGGTCCTGGAAAAAGAGGTCAGTGGACATGGATAAGCCAATCCAACTCTGTTTATCTTACCATGTTAGGGCCTCTATTTGAAGATCTAAGGGGACCCCCAAAGTACATGCTTTCTCAGTTTTCTGTAGAGAATCCACGTAAAGGTGGTGATAGAATCATCGCCTCAGATGACGAAACAGAAGATGCAGAAGCAGTTTTTATCCAAAAGCTTTTCGGAATTCTCAGAATATACTACACATTGCTTGAATCTATCAAACGGGTTTCTCTTGGAATTTTAGCTGGTGCCTATTCGGAAAACTGGTCTTCCAAAGCTCCTACAATCATCTTACTCTCCCTCACTTCTTTCCAACTCTTCTTCGCGGTTCTTAAGAAGCCTTTTATCAAAAGAAAGGTTCAGTTGGTTGAGATCATCTCAGTTTCCAGTGAAGTGGGCCTTTTTGCCACTTGTTTCGTTCTCTTGGAAAAGACATATTCATCCGAGGACGAGACAAAAATCGGGATCTTCATGCTTTCCTTGTTTTTACTTGCATTTTTGACCCAAATGATTAATGAGTGGTATGCATTGTATAAACAGACAAAGCAGCTGGATCCTGCTGAGAAAACTTTCTTATCGGGTTTGAAAGCCGCATCAGTTGGATTTCTCTTATATTTCATTCCACAGAAGCTGATCAAAAACCTGTACAGCAGCTGTGAAGTCGATAATCTTGGGGATGGGGAGCTTGTGGATCCTGCTACTTCTAGCGAAAGGAATGGTAGAAGCTCAAGCACAAATGAAAAACCTTGGCTGAAACAAATAAGAGAACTAGCAGAGTCTAGCTTTGGCAAAGACACAAGTGGAACTACTGCTGCTACTACTACTACCAATGATCCTTCAACTAGTGGCGTCAGATGGAGCAATAAGAGGAGCCAGAGCACATCTCTGAATTCCTCGGGGGATACGAAATCAAAATCAAAAGGGTTGTACAAAGATTTGGAAGCCATTTTTGCATCAAAGTAAGATATTACTAATATTCATGGAACAAAAATAAACTCTTACTAGTCCACTTTACTTATTTATCTATTAATTGATTGTGAATGCAGTTGGTTTATCAGTTTGATTCATTATTATTATTTTTTATTTTTTTGCGAGTGTCTTGTGTCAAAAATATATTTAAATATTATATGTATCATAATATAAATCTATTTAAAATATACTCCAATGATTAATAAAATACTTTTGTAGTTATCTTATAATAATTTCAATTACTTATATTAAGATTTAGTAAAACTTTTGTACAGATTTAAAATTTAAAATTTTATAAATATGTTATAAAAAAAAAGGAGATTACCTATAATTTCGCCAGTATTCGAATATACGCTTGGTCATCAGCAAGAAATACAGCTGTGCTTCTTCGTCACACTACCCAGGACCCAGCCCTCAATACCTGTTCTTTCCATTCCTTGTCCGTACTCTCTCTCTCTCTCCCTACGGAACAAATACCCATATCTATTAATACATACAGGAGAGAGAAATGGGATCGATGTTCAGTTCAAGCAGCAAAGAAGAGATACACATGGCTCTCTCCAAAGTTAAAGATATTGTTTCTTCTACTCCCGTCGTTATCTTCAGGTCTCCTTCTCTTCTCTCTGTTGTCCCGATACTCCTTTTCATATATATTTCGTTTTTGTCAATTTGATTTCATTGTTTGAGGATATAGCACCAGCCCAGTCTTAATTGTTAATTGGAAATTTCGAATTGGGATACGAATTTGGTTACTCTTAGTTATGTAAATTTGTAATCCTTTATGAATGTCAATTATACTATCATTTGTGTGGCTGATTGTGATTTCACCTCATCGTAAGCATTTTCTGGTCCTAGGGTTTATTAGTTATGTATCGTGTTACAAAGAATGTGTTTCTTCAAATGTTTCTCGAGAGGAGAAATGAAGTTCTGAAAATTGATAAATAGGCAAAATTAAGTTCTTATAACATTAGTTTGTTAATTTACAATGTCAAGAAAAATAATCCTAAAGCAATAAATAATGCACAACATATTTTGATCAAGATTTAAGAAAACCAGTTAGTAATCCCTTCACGGGAAACTAAACTTCTCTCAGAAAGAAATTACTTATCAACATAAAAAAGGAAAGAAAGAAGAAAGCAAGAAAGAAATTGAAAAGAAAACACAATTTACCACTATTTATGTACGAAGTGATTGTCTCCATCAGTTGCTTTGTAGTGCTCTATCATATTTTCTCTCTCACGCATGCATAAGAAGAAAAACAAAATATAAAACTGGTATCCCATTAAACCATGGTTCTTGTATGTATGGAGCCGATGGACAAAAGAATGAATATATATGTCTCTTCCTGTTCTTAGAAAGCCTAAGCTTCATATTATCTTTCAACCTAACGGTTTGACCTTTTAATCTGTTCTAGCCATGTTTTTGTTATACTATGTGTCAGATAATTTTAATACCACCACACAGTGTGGTTTGGTTTTATCTGGTTTGAAGCAGATATGAAGGCCCGAGTATGACTTATCCAAACGCGATGCCCTTAGAGTATATGGATCAGGTTGTGTTGTAGATATCCAATCTAGTATACAGAGCGTATTGCAATGTAGATTATCTGCTAGGTGTATACCACAAAACAAACTAGGCCTTTGGTTATTCAGAATATGAGTGAGGCTGTATTATTAGCATGGGATAAGTGGAAAGTGAGAATTTGGCTATTATCACCTAAAAAGGTGATTTGGCGTTTAATACCTATTATCTCTTTTTTAATCAAACAATATATATACAGAAATTAGGTAGTACCGTATATTATTTCAACCAAAGACAAGGAGGTACAAAAGTCCAATATTAATAAATTTCATTAGTAGTCGACTCATAATGTCAAGACCTACTTGTTCATTCTCTTGATGAAACGTGCTCTGAAGTTCCACATTCTATTATATAACACATCAGTCTCATCTAAGTTTTCCCCATTCCACTTGATAGTTTCTATATTGTCTGATATAACAGGAAACGGGCCAATAAATCTTAGTTTACGCATGCATATGACTGACACCCCACTGCACCCGTCAACCCCTAAGACAAATAAACAAATAACCCAAGGGTTGTGGCGGTTGAGTTTAAATAACATCTTAGTGATTTCATTGATAGGCAAACAATGGGTAGAAAGGATAACCTTTACATGTTGGCAATAATCAGTTTTGCTCTTAGACTTATTTCTGATAGGGCATTTGAGCTCTTTGTAGCCTTTAAAAACCATCTTGGAATGTACATGAACATCTTATTTTCATGCCTCAACATAGCACATGGAGTATAGTGTTAGATATTTTCAAATCTAGAAAGTATATAATAAATATATTATATGCTGTCTATATAGCCAAAAAATGAATTGATTCAGTTAGATAAGAGAAAAGAGTTATAATCCTAAGGACTTAGGTTCAAGTCATGACAATAACATTCTTACAATTTTTTTAATTAATTAATTAATTGGGCCAACGATTAATTAACTGTTAAGAGTGGTCAACCATTCGTTCCAAGCAGTAATATTGTTGTTCTATATCAAACTACAAAGCGGGTTACAACATATAGATGAGTTCAATGCGACAGAATTGTATGTGTTTCTCTGAGAGCCAACTATATATGTTGTGGGATGAGCCAGTGCAAACTTTAAATATTTTTTTTGTCTTTTGTGCTTCCTTCAACTGCCAGGATTTGCAATTTGTCCAAGTGAATCTGAATTGTGCCGCATGTCAATAAAATATTCTCATTATTTATATTGTCCATAACGACAGCAAAACTTATTGTCAATATTGTAAGAGGGTCAAGCAATTGCTATCCCAGCTAGGTGCAAGTTACAAAGTCATTGAATTGGATGAGGAAAGTAAGTATATATCTACACGTCTTAGTTAGTAGATTTGAATAATATATTTCATCTTTTTGGCAGACTAATTCTACTCCTGTTGAGTCAAACCATTTATACTAGCTATATTTTCTTGAAGTCAGTTCTGATTTAAAAGAAATAGCCTTTTTCTGTCTTCATTTGATATAAGCATTGCCGAGATATATGGATTTTGTTAATCTTCTTCTTAAAGGTGATGGAAGTGAAATCCAATCAGCTCTAGAACAATGGACCGGGCAGAGGACTGTACCAAATGTATTTATAGGTGGAAAACATGTTGGCGGCTGTGATGGTAAGAGAAGCTATATCACTGCTGCTCTACTACTTTAGTTTCTTGGCAAACTATATCATCAAACAAGTAATTTAAACTTAAAGAAAACATAATACATACATGTGTGCGCGCGCGCGCACAATTCCAAATAATAATTTCCTCTTTGGTGCTTTGCAGCTGTTACAGAAAAACATCAAGGAGGCAAGCTGGTTCCCCTGCTTATGGATGCTGGTGCAATTGCCAACAGCTCGGCTCAGCTATAAAAATATGTTAATTGGTAGTGTAAGCGAATAAAAATGGAAACATGTTGATAAACCAGAGTATGTAATGCACGCAGTTGTTATGTAAACTTAAGTAGGGCCGGAGTTGCTGTTTGTTTGATTAATAAGTGTCGAGTCCCGAGTATAGACAGACTGAACTGAACTCGGTAAATTTGCGGGTTGTTTAATGATATCTTTTCTTATTTTGAGCTAAATTAACCTTTCCAATACTCAAACGTAGAACTATAAAAAGGAGGAGAATTTAATGTCAATAACAAAGTACCAACATTAAAGTAAATGCAATTACAGAAGTTAAATTACATAAGTTAAGTATATATGACAAAATTAATTACTTTTTATTTTTAATCAAATAAATGTAATTTGACCAACAATTTATATAGAAGTTGTAACAAATTGTTTAAACGAGTTATATAGCTGAAATCTTTGTTGAAAGTTATAGTAATCCTATTTTAAGTAAGTTGGAAATTTTGGGAATTTTTTTCCCTGTTTTAAGTTGAAAATCTTTTTCCTAATTTAATTTGATTTTCTTTTTTTAAATATTCTAAGTAAAAAAATTATTTTTCCTATTCATAATCGTTTACCCATTCTAAGTTGGATAACTTTGTAATGGAGTATATAATTAGAGTGTGGTGATACTAATATGCACTTCTTCTCTTCCTAGCTACCCTCTTCTTGCACATAATATTTAATTTTTAATATTCTACAACATACAACTAGGTTATATATATATATATATATATATATATATATATACACACACACACATACATACATATATATATTTTTTATTTTTTATCAAACATACATAAAAGCTGCGGTTTGTTTCTTGGTGGAGAGTTTATATATATTCGAAGCAGATCACGGGTAACGTGCTTGTGAAGGTGTGATGATATTGAAGCAATCATATCCTGATGAGCTCGATCAGAAACCCTAACAATTACTTGAGTGATATTATTATTATTATTGAGTTTTATTTCAATTATATATCCTCCCTCTACCTATCCGATTCAATTCTCTTGGTTTCGCCCACAATATCCTTCTTGCTTAGTTGTGTTACAATATCAGGGTTGGCTTCATGCACCATTATGGAGATGGAGGAGAAAGCTGTATATATGATTGTGGGACATTAGTGTTGGTTTCATGTGTTATAGAGAGAGTATTGGAGAAGATTATAGGACATATTTGAATAAGGGGGTTTATTGTGCATAGAAACTTTAGCAGAATTTATCATCTCTCTCCTAAATTACTTTTTTTATATATTAATTTTATTCTATTATGAGCTAGTCTATAGATTATCTTTCGGATGATGGTTGAATGTTCAGATGTGATCAGACCTTAATTTGAAATTGGTAGTCAATTCCTACCCAGAATTATCCCACTTGTATATGATCTGACCACCAAAATGTGTCTCCCATTGGTTCTTTTTAATCTCGCCACATTCGGCAAAAAGAAGTTATATTAAAATTTAAAGTCATACAAATGTGACAAATTCAAAAGTTATGAATAGAGTCACAATTGAATTACATAACACCATAAATTTGAAGTAAAAAATCTATCTATATTCCTACATGATAGAATATCAAAACTCAAATTGAAAAGCAAATTCATGTCTTACACATTCTCCAAATTGAACTAGAAAACAACCTCAAGTTGCACATTCAGAACTGCCCCAAAACTAATTCGACAATTTGACAACCGATGCTCTAAACAATAGTGTTCTATTTGTCTGAGCTCCACAAAGATGCACATTGACTTTCCATTTAGTCTTTCTTGTCTCTTGAGGTTCACTCAATCCAAAATACACACATTCAATTACTCCAGCCTCCATCCATTCTAGAAGATTTACTGCTACATAAAGAGTACCACTGTGGCTACCATATCAACAATTACCACCGTCCATTATACATCTTCCGTACGTAAAAGGGAAAGAGACAAGGACTAAACAATTATTTTTTAGTTATTGTACTCTATATTTTCCAATGTAGTACATATTGACATTAACGGATATTTTTATATGTATTTTTTTTTTTTTGATAATGTGGGTTTCCCAACCCGCGGGTCGAACTAATCCCCTACCCCGGACCAGGCTTTGCGCATAGGCTCCGCCTAAGACATGGCGTCACCCTGAATAATGCGATCCGTGGCCACTTCAAATGTTGCTAGTGGGAGTCGATCCTGAGTCGTCCGGGTTTACGGTTCGTTCCCAGGGCGGTTTGCACCACTGCGCCAAGTGTTGTGGTTTATATGTATTTTTTTTGATATTTTCACACGATCTTTTCACTCTTTTATATGAGAATAAGGTGAATTTTACTTTTACGTGAGAGTTTAACCGGACCACGTAAAAATATCAAAAACAAATGTAGAAATAGTGTTCTCTAATTTATTTTATCATAATCCTTGAACTTTATTGTAAGACCCCAACTTTTAATAAATAGAATTTAAATTTTTTTATAATTATTATGCTAAACAGTAAGGTGTTAAATTGATAAAATGATAAAGTTAAAAGTAATATGTGCAAATTATAAAATAAAAAATATGTCAGAGAATATTCGTTCTGTTGGGAAATAGTCAATAAAGTACAACGGCGCCGAAACAACCGATCATTGATGGACCCGACAACGACATAATTGTCGAATACTGAAAACGGCAGAAATAATTTTTTTAATAAAATTTATCAACGGTACTATCACTTTTAACTATTTAAATACCCGATGATAAAAGTACAATAACACGTGGTACTCTACAGTAGCACGAGGTACTCCACAGTAGCACATTATTACACAACATTTCATATTATTGAACCGATAATTGTCGCAGTAGCAACTGCACAGTATTTCATATTATTGAACCAATAATTGTCATCGTAGTAAGGATAGTAGTGAAAAATTTTCGACATAAGTATTAAGTAATTAGACAAACTCATTATTTGAAGAATACTAATATCTGTGATATTAATACCTTAAATTATCGTACTATTATTGTGTTATGTCTTTAAGTTACATTTAAGTTAATAGATGTTAAGGCTATTGATCTATGTTACATTATTTGATAAAATCTTTACATCTGAGTGAGAGTATTAATAATATAAGGACCAGAGTTGTCTACTTGCGCGTCATTAAGTGTCATCTTTAACGGAAAGCCCCCTAGATCTGTCCGTAGATGTTGCCTGGTAGGGCCGATAATAATACATTGTGTGGGACGGTTGATACTGTGAATCTCAGATAAATAGAGGTTATGAATGATGGAATATCTATATTCAGAAGCATTTAGTGTGAATAATTGATAAAGGTGAAAATAATTGATAAATGTATGAATAATTGATGAATGATATAGATTAAAGAAAAAGTGTGATAAAAGAAAAAATGTGATTAAAAAAAATGTGAATAATTAATAAATGTGTGAATAATTGATGAATGATATAGATTTAAAAAAATGTAATTAAAGAAAAAGTGTGAGTAATTGATAAATGTGTAAATAATTGATGAAGGATATAGATTAAAGAAAAAGTGTGATTAAAGAAAAAGTGAATAATTGATAAAAATGTGAATAATTGATAAATATGTGAATAATTGATAAAGTGTGAATAATTAATGAATAAAATATTGAAAGGTGTAAATTAAAAATAAAGTGTGATAATTAATGTGTGGTAGATGTTATTTAATTTTTGATTATAAATAGGGGGATTTAGTATAAGAAATTTCGTTACTTTCTTGTTTATCCTTCCTTCCACCTTTTGAAAATTTCTTAGTATAAGTGTATCTTACTGAGGCTACCTCAAGTATTAGTATATATCAGTTAGAGTGCAAGAATTATTCAAATTGATCAACTTCATAAAAAATAACATCTACTCACGTGCTAAGGTAAAAGATATCATTCTCTTAATTTCATACTCTTAAATTTATGATAAGAAATTATTATTTGTTTATACAGCCTTATTATTAAAAGGTCAACCGGAATTTTTTTTTAAACTTAAGAAAATTTATTATAAAAATAAAAATGTTTTGTAAGATTCAACGAATGTCAATGGGATTTTTCAATTTTTTTTTGGCCTTGTTGGATAAAAAAATTTCCAAATAAGAATTTCTCTTTTTTTGTAAAAAAAAATTCCGAATATCAACATTGACACGTAGGTTATAAAATAAAACATGGTTAAAATAAAAAATAAAAAACACCTCTAAATATGTTCATCTTTAAAGTATAAGAATTATTTTGAAAAAAAATATACATGGAAAATAGACTAAGAAACTAATTAAGTACGAAGTACAAAAACTAAAAAAAGGAAATTTTTAAGAGTCCTTAATTATTTTAAGCTTATTCATGTTGAATGTTTATGTTACTCGTAATAAAATGTTTGAATGTTTAAATTATCTTAAGCTTAACCATGACGAATGTCTATATTATTGTTAATAAAACATTTTGTAATTAAGAGTGGTGTGATGTAATATGTCATGAGTGGTGTTATGTAATATGTCATGTGATACATTGGGGTTAATGAAGGGACTTAAACGGCTTTCAATTTCACAATGTTTTATTTGTAATTTTTTTTTAAATAGATATATAGTGTAGGTTTTTAATTTTTTTTTAATGTAATGAATAATATTAATTAGTCGAGTGGAATTATTGGTGGATTAATAACTTTCCTTGCGGAACAAGAATTATTGGGGGATGTTCGTAGCAAATACAACTAGGGTTTTTCATTTAACCTAAGGCGGCAAGACTAAAAGAGGTTTATATATATATATATATATATATATATATATATATATATATATATATATATATTAATACCACCGAAGCGAACACTAGTTAATCGATCGCTTGCCCCCTTTGCCTGCCTATTACCTGCAGCAAGGGTAAAGGGTTATTGTCAATTATTGTAATCAAATATGATGATATTCAAACAATCCTACCTTGATGAATTAAGAAACCCTAACAATTATCTTAGCGATATCATCATTGAATTCTATTTCAATTATCTATCTTCCATTCACCCATCGGATTCCATACTATTCGTTCCGCCCACAATCTCTTTCTTCATCGCTAACTCCGTCGACCCGGCTGCTATTAAAGAGTGCCTTAAATCTCTCGAATTAACCGCGAAAAGGCTGGTGATCTTCCCGGTGAACAACAGCGGGATACACTGGAGTCTTTTGGTTTATTATAGGGATTTGGATTATTTTATTCACCATGATAGTATGAAGGGCTTAAACCACTGGGAAGCGTCACGACTCTACAGAGCCGTTAAGGAACACGTGAGGCGCACCTCCAGGAAGAGGAGGTTTTATCCGGATGAGGATCCGGTGTTTAGGCCGGGTCTTACACCGCAGCAGACCAACGGGTATGATTGCGGGTTGTATGTTATGGCAATTGCCAAAGTTATTTGTCAATGGTACTGTAATGACGACCCGGATAAGAAGGTCACTTGGATCCAAGAGGTCGAAGAGAATGTGGATGTGACTTTGGAATTTACACTGCGTCCCCATGTTCTGGAACTTATAGAAGAGGCGAGCTGTGGTAGATTGGGGTCGGTTTCATGCGCCATCGAAGCACCCAAACATGCCACTGACCCGAAAGAGGAAGAAGGAGCCGGTGACCGTGGGCCGCCGAAAGAGAATGGTGCCAGTGACCGTGGGACGCCGAAAGAGGATGGTGACGGTGACCGTGGGACGCCGAAAGAGGAAGGTGCCAATGACCGTGGGACGCTGAAAGAGGAAGGTGGGATGCCGAAAGAGGATGTACCTGACGACGATGAGGGATGCCCCAATGATTGTGGAACGTCTACAGTGCCGGCACTACCATTAATAGATCAGTCAGTATGACATTGTGACATTTTGATCGATTGCTTTCTAGTTTGAATCAGTTTTGACATGGGATGCTATTTTACAATCTTACTCTCTCAGTTACAAAATTAGACTACAGAGTTCTCACGATGTTGAGAATATGTAGTGTTACTTATTTTTCAAGCAGATTGAGGTCTATAATGCTAGCTCTAATATTACTATGTTTGTCATATAATGCCTCTCTAATTCACAATATGTATAGATATCTCATGTTGGTTTTTAAGTGGAAGAGAAAGTCCATTTCATTTTAATTTTGTTAGAATGTTTAAAGGGAATATATTAATATATCTATCCTAATTCTATTGATATATAATTAATTATCTGAATATAATAATTTATTGATATAGGGAAACTAATACTAACTACAAAACCTCTCGGCATTGTTCTTAAAGTTCAATATATTATCATAAAAACTGAAAATAAAATAAAATAAAATAATACTATTATAATTCTTGTTGTCTAGAAGATCTCCAACAGAAAAAAAATAAAAGTGAATTTCTTTTCCAGACTAAGCATTCAGCTTGCAGTAACTGAGTTAATACAATCTGACATGGAGTCTAACTTCAACCTGGCACATTGATTGGTCGCTTGTTTTAATTTGTAAAGCAGCCATTCTTCAATATTTTCTCCTTGATCTTGAAGTTCTGCAAGTAATATTTAAGCCGAGATGCAATACTCTAAAGCTTCTTCTTTGGCCTTCTGTAATGTTAGCAGTGTATTTAGTGAGTGCTGGGAGTACAATAACAATTGAAGCAATAAATGTATAAATATGTTTCATTTACTTTGGAGATGTCTATCCAGAAATCAAGAGTCTTCACAGCCATGCCAGATAATTGCGTTTCACGAGCGAGACTTACCCCATCAGCCAGAGACTTTACGTGTCCACTGACCAAAAGAGCTGCTGCAGCATTTAAAACCTGCATAATTATTTTGCAGATTAAAATATTTCTGAAGGATAACGATAACCAATTTTAACATAAGTTAACATGTTTGTTTTTGAGTTTCATAATCTGGACAAAAATGTGCAGCTCCATCTGTCAGATTTACTATTAAAGTTAGGGAATTGTTATTTCCACAAGGCCTTATTCCCATGAATGTGGGTCTCATCTACTACTCATGTGAGGGGGTCTTTGTGGAACTATCAAATTCTCTTGTTGAAATATCAATTATCTAAAAGTTATCAAGTAAACACTAAACTGAATCAGGGGAAGGAAATTAAATTGCAGACTAAACTGAGACAGAGTCGGGACATTGTAGTGAAATTTAAATTTCTATGACATGAACCCCTTGAAATATCACATTAAGCTGGAATGCCATGGTTTTTGTTAAGCAGATGCAGTATGTTTGGCTAGTTCAGCTATACTTGTAAAATTGTGTGTTTAAGGGAGAGAGATAGAGAAGAGAGTTGATAGTATGGCTGAGGTAAACAACTTACAAATGCATCAGCTATCGAGCCCCTTTCTCCTGATAGAACACGCCTTAGAATCTTTGCATTATACTCTGGCCCTCCACCTCGCAAGCTATCCAGAGTGCAACGAGGCATCCCAAAATCCACTATCAAACAATTTTTGTAAGAATATTCAATATTATCAATGGAACACCATGCCGAAATATCTTTATAAAAAATATTGTTTCATAATAAGGAGCATTCAAAAGCAATACAATGTAATTCAATAAATATCAACCACCATGTAGGACTTTAATTTTGTTTTTTATAAGTAAAATAATCACCATGTATGACTTTAATTAATTGCAATGAATAAACGAATTGACCTTATCTAACAAAATTGGTTTCAAGATAGAGGCAAGATAATTACATGGGTCAAATGGAAACTTCTCAATCTTATCCGAGGTGACGTCAAGGACTTGTCCAGGCCCTGTCAACATAAGTTCGAATAATTGATGTGTGAATAGATGACAAACTTTGGGCACACATTTGAAGGAATAAAAATAAGAAGATCACACTCTTAGCAAAACAGGAGTTTCTATGATAATAAAAAATATATATCCTGCCCAAAAATAGAGAGATTATCGTACCAAGGGGGCTCATTTCATCTAGGCCCTCTGAATGGACAACCAATGCTCTTTTCATGCCAAACTGTTGAAGTGCTTTTGCCATTTTCAATACCTATCCAAGACATATGTGAAACACGTCTGACATCCGCATAATAGTCTAGAGTTACTGTAAGAGTTGCATGATCTTTTAACAGACCTGAATGAATCAACATCATTCATAACCCTGAAGGCATCTATTAATAAAAAGATACGCACATGGATTGGATAAAATACTTCTTTCAGATCAATATTTAAAACTATTTAGCTTGAATCTGAACTGTTGAGAGTAGAAGTAAGCGGATCATTAGCCTGTTGCAAGAAAAGAGTGCTAAAGTTGACTTGACCAATCACTTGTACATCATCCCTTCATATCCCTTTACAGCCATTTGAAGTATATACTCATAGCACATGCATATACACATGCATAGTATGAATTGTATCATAGCAATTTTTTTGCACTAGGTAAGAAAACAATTGACACAAACTATGTATATCTTGAAGAGGACAATTTCCGGTCAAGTTGAAACACCACATCAGTACAATATCAAGTACCTGTTGTTCGCATTAAAAAAAAGAAGGTACCTGTTGTTCATCAATCCCCTTCTCAATTCTAAAAGACTTGAATTTAAATGCAAAAGATTGAATCTAAGTTTAAGGATTGACATTTTCACCTTCTTTGAAAAGTAACGGTTAATATTTTCTCCTTTGATAGGGATATGCAATTGCTTAGCTCCATGAATAGGGCTTGGTTATTTGCAGATCAAATTTGTGATGTTAAAGTAAATTTGTTTTTCATTTCATGATTTATCTTGGTCTAATATCGACAAGATCCAAACAACAAGTGAAGATAAAAACAATTGGGCCTTTTTGGTATCGATATGCTGACTTTAGGATATATTTTTTTAATTTGTTGATGTTAACTGGTCTTTAGATATTATGAGGGACAGAGGGAGGTTTAATATGTTTCATTTTTTAATGCATGGACATATAAGCATAGAGACTAAATTGATAGCTTATATGTACTCAGAAAGGACAATGACTTTTTCTAGATTGGAGCAATTTAAAGTTGAGCCACTTACTAGGTCTTCCTTGTATACCCCAACAACTGCAAAAGGTACTCGTGCTGGATTCAACATAGGTCCCAGGATATTAAATACAGTCTTCACTTTCAACTTGCTCCTCACAGGTCTAATAATCTTCATTGCTGGATGGTAAATTGCAGACATCATAAAACCAATTCCTGCTTCATTCACGCACCTTCTCACCCCCTGATTCCACCATAAGAAAAATCGAGTTTATGCATAATTTTATATAAAATATAATGCCTAAAATTACATTTGGTTGTCTCATCCCATCTATAAAGACTTCAGTTCACAAGCTTGGCTTTTACCCAACCTCTGTATCTGTGTTCATTTAGTAAAAGTCGTTCGATGCACCAAAATCTGAAAAGAGCATTCCCTTTAACCAAAACGAAATGTGGCTTTGTGTGGTAAGAACCTTCCAACTCCCCGGATCATTCTCAATAGAGTATTGAGCTCCAGAACAGTTCTTTTCAGAGTTCAATAGCTTCTAATTTAATGATGTTCAATATCTTATAGGCTGTGTGAAAAAGGAATTTGGATAGAAAAAGAAGAGCTGAAGAAAGTTGCATCTAACCACATATCACAGAAATTAGAATCTATGAGTACAAGGAGGGCATGGAAGAGATCATAAGATATTATTATGAAATAGTGGTGTGTCATGTTTATTGAAAAAACGGAAAGGAAAAAAAGAAAGAAAAACTACGCTGATATGCAAATAATAGATATTTATATTCAGCAACGCAACACTAAACAGTAAAGCAATAAGAACATATTTTCCACCGATCGATTAAGTGTTCAGTAGCTATATCTGATTGAAACAATAAATTGCACCTAATATTTGTGTGAATTCAATTTAGTTATGCAACTCAAAGAGAACTAAAATGTACAGTTTGATGCCCTGTAGAACAGAGTTTCTTAGTGTCCTCAGCAAACATATCAGGACAGGAAAGCATCTTAATGTACTCAACTCACATAACCTAATACTTAAAACCTAACTTCCAAAAGATCACAGAAGTGTCACCCACTGCAAACAAAGATGCTAATAAAACCCACGCCAGCAAGAAAAACTAATGAAACTACTAGAGCACTATTGGTTGCAGTAACTGATACGAATTCACAAATTTTACGAACCTCAGGTTCCAAATCAATTACAACCCCCAATTCGTCCAATACATCAGCGCTTCCACAAGCAGAAGAACTTGACCGATTCCCTTGCTGCAATACAAATCATGTCTTCAAAATAAGCAATTCAGTAATACAAGACAATAAGTAACTTTTTCACTTTATCTAAATTATAGAATTCAGTTACTAAACATTATGTATAACCACCTTTGCAACTTTTGCACCACAAGCCGCAGCGAGTATTGAAGCACCAGTTGATATATTGACTGTATTTGCACCGTCACCACCTGTCCCAACTATATCCACCGCATCGCTCAATCCTTCTATCTTCTTACAGTGTTTAATCATCGCCCTTGCCAAACCCACTACCTGTCCCAATTTCAAAAATGATTTCTTTTACATTTTTCTTTCACAATAATACAATATTAATTATACCAACACAAAGTATTACTCCCTCCATTCCCAAAAAGAGACCCGATTTGGACTTTATGAAGCCAACTTATGAAATCCCAAAAATTCAAAATCGAGATGAATTCATTTGATTTTAGTTAATAAATTTAGCGAATTGACTATAAAATGTCAAATGAGTCTCTTTATAAGGAACTGAGGGAGTACCTCTGAAACACAAATACATAGATCTATATAACAAAATACAAATAATTTTGAATTTAAAATTTTTCCCGCTCAACCTCTTAAATCATCCGGACCGTTAAAAGTTTCGGATAAATCTAACCCTTCGTTCTTTATATTTCTATCCTCCTTCCCTTTTCTTCTTCCCTCCTTCCCCTTTCTTCTTCGTCTCTCTTTTCCTCCTCCGTCCCTTTTCTTCTTCTCCGCTTGCCGGAGGCACTGGCAAAGTGCTAGTACATATATATAACAATATGTAAAAGTGGAATCAAATAGGAAGACTACTTACTTCTTCATAAGTCTCTCCTTTGGCTCTCAAGAGAACAAGAAATGCACTGATCAATGCCTCGTTAGCATCATTTAGTAGAAAATCAAGAGAAGACTCAGCCTCTGATTCGGTTAAGTCCACGCCATCAATCAGTGATTCAATCAACTAAACAACAAATAAATAAGAAAAATGGCATCAAATCAGCTATACACCCAAAATCATCCAAATGGAAAAATAAACAAATAATTTACCCACCTCACTGAAAGGTGTAGGCGATGAGCTTGAATTGCCACAAACATTATTAGACTGCTCGTAAGCCAAAGTTTTTTGTGACTTCCTTTGGTTGGTCTCACTAATTGGTGGTATCGTAAACAAACAATTCCGAAGCTCGAGTCTCGAAAATTTCCGGTGAGTAAATACAGCAGATGAAGAAGGAAATGGGTATTTGTATTGAAGCACAGCCATTACTGTTCTACAAGGATTGGTTAAAGCTGATTGTTCAGTGAAAAGTCCACCTACTACTCCTAGAAAATAAAAAATGGTTCCAATGATTCAAAGGGTGCCAATAAGGTATGAATTCGAAGTTCAGAGCAGGTGTTGTAATGGAGGTAAGAAAATCAGTCAGGAATTTGATGAAGGCGGCTTAATTTATTTTAGGACTCGACCTCAGTTCCTCACTCTCAACTCCCAGGTCTATAGCCCACTATTTAATTTAAATTGTTGCCACCATAAATTTATATTTAATATTAAATTAAATTTTATGGAAAGAAATAAAGAAATTTAAAGTGTTGTGACCATATATTTATGATTTAAGATTTCACGTTAAATGCAATTCCTATTTATCATATAAATCATTTTTTCTCAAATAAATTACTCTATACATATTTATTATAAAAAAATTTCAAATCTATTAAAAGCATTTAATTATTTATGATTGTATAATTGTATATACCATATTTTTATAATTTTATACACATATCATAAAAGACACATATCATAAAATAAACGGTTTATTTAAACGGGGCCTAATATATATATACATATATATATATTATATATAAAAGAAACATTTCATCTATGAAAATTAACGAGTACTAACGGTATAAACTTTGGTAGTTTTAAATATTATGGGATGTAGTTGGACGTGACCGATTCATCTTAATGAGAGTATATTTTTACAAAAATAAAATTAAAATATTAAAAATATCTTGACAAGTAATTCAATAAAACATAAAATAAAAAAAAATGAGTTCAAAACTCAATAAAAATAGTCTTATTTAATTTCAATTCTCAATTATTAGGCCACGCGTAAGAGTGAAGGTTTTTAGCGGGGACAGTGAGTTGGTAAACTTGATATCAATCTAGTACCCGAACAACTCGCAGGTTGGCTTTCTGGTCTTCATAAATGCGTCAGATTAAGTTTTAAGCGTGCTTCCGATTTTGTGAAACGTACAAAAAGTTAGAATTCAATTGAGAATTATTTATTTATTTATTTTTGGGGAGATGAAGGTAGATAATGATGCACTGAGAAATGTTTGCTGAAATTTGTTATTGGTAATTTTCTACATAAATGAGTTTTTTTTTCTTTTCCTACATGCATAAAAAAATTATTGTAGGTGTTGTGGAGCTATAGATTATTAACTTAAATTATTTAAGATATAACAATTTTTAATAACACTAAATTATATTCCAATGTTCAAAATTAGAGATATAATTTTATTTTTAATTTGTTTTAAAATTAGATATACATTTAGAATTTTAGAATTTAAAGTGATATAAAATTTCTAATATGTAATTATTTTTGTTTACGTAAATTAAATACTACATGCCACTAATATTACATTTTTAGTAAATATCAGTAATATATTTGCGAAAAGAAAATAATTTTTAAAAATTATCGTTTTATAAATACATCTTCAATTTAGAGACGGAAAGAATAAATATCTAAGACCCCAACTTTTAATAAATAAAATTCAAAAAAATAATATTTTCACAATTTAATTAATATTTCCGCAGTAAACCCCTGCAACACCTAATCGAACAAACTTCTCTGCAATTGACCGACTCTTTCTTTGGACCGCGACCACGACCACCATCCCTCAGTGGCATCACAAAATCACTTTGTCCGCAGATATTTCATTCACCGATCTAAAGTCCATGCCTAGATATATATTAGTTCTTGTTGGGTATGATGAGTCATCGCGGACCACCGCTGGCGATGGTGGTGCTGGAAGAACCATGAGTTAATGTTGTTGTAACTACTATTGGAGTAACTTACTAGAGAGAAGTGGATGTAGAAATAGAATTATTGGATGTAAGGGGGAGTATTGAAGGAGCGAGTAGATGATGGGTTGAAATAGATTAATATGGTGAGATCGCTTTGTGCGCATGTATTTCAGAATTCCTGTGTTCTTTCTTCCCCACAATAGTGGTCTTTCTCTCTTCGGAACAAAGATTATTACTATTTTTTCTACTGAAATCGAAATTGGGTGGTTAGGCGGGTAGATCTGGGTTATTGATGGAGGTTAGTAGTGGAGGTTAGAGAGAGAAGATGATAAAATTAAGTGCAAAAGTGGGGAGGAGATAGTGCACTCGAGTGTTGCTACAAACAGGGGGCAAATTGGACGCAAAATAAAATAATAAAGTTAAAAGTGACATGTATAAATTATAAAATAAAAAATATGTCGAAGAATATTTATTTTATCGAGAAATATTAAGTAAAGTACGACATAAATTTCATAATGATATAATTGTCGGATATCGAAAATGACAGAAATAATTTTTTAAAAAAAAATTGTCAACGATATTATCACTTTTAACTGTTTAAATACCCGGTGATAAAAGTACAATAGTACGCGGTACTCTACAATAGCACACGGTATTGCACAGTATTTCATATTATTGATTCAATAATTGTTACAGCAGCAACTGCATAGTATTTTATATTATTGATTCAATAATTGTTACTGCATAGTAATTTATATTATTGACTTAATAATTAAAATAAAATAATTATTTTAATGAATAATCTTATTGTTATTGGTATCATATCCCTAAACTCTCATAATATCATTGTATAGACCCATAAATTCTCTGATTTATGTGTATAACCATAAATTAGGATATGATGATAATATATACATACCAGTAGCAAACATATCATTTTAAAGAGAGTTGATAAATATGATTTTTCTAAAGGATAATAATGACTAGATATTAGGGGATAATTCCTTTATTGACCATAATTTATAATTTAGTATTTTAATAAATCCTATCAGTTTATTCCTTATTAATGACAATATCATTAATAATATTGTGATAATCATATGCACAGAACTATCAATAATTTATACCTTAGCCATGGTGTTTATGAGTTGTTACAGTGATAATTGCACGTGGTAATTACCATAAATTACTATGATATGGTTTTATTGATAAAATATGATAATGTGGTTTATGAATGGTTTACAAATTTCAATATGTATATTATTCTTTATCATTATCTGTACTTCCCCATATTGATATCATTGTTACAGTTGGTGTAATAATAGTGGTATTTAAACTGTCTCTTTAATGTTTAAAATTTGTTTTTGGTATGTCTCTGGCTCTCTGCAATAACTGCGTATCGGTATTATTAAATTTATAATAATAGAATAATATTATTGTTAAGAGCATTTTACAGAAAGTTCTCAACTAGAGCCATGATGAGTTGGTATGACCCATTTACCCACTAATATTGTGTGGTTCCTATTATATTGTTTCCCATAATTAACATTTTAACCATTTACTTGTTGGGATAAAGGTGTCAATTTTTTTTTTCTTTTCTGTGAGTCCCCCATTTTTAATATTAGTGGCCTAACATGACCCACAGAGGACATAAACATCTAATAATTCTGATAAAAATCATAAACTGATTGAGTCATTTTTCTTACAAAAAGACAAAATAACAAATATTATTGTCCTTTATATTCCTATTTGGTTCGTTACAAAAGGCGAAACCACAGGTAAAAGAGAAACCAGGAATTAAAAATTAAAAAACAAGGGATGGGTATCAGAAAAAGACAGTGGTATTCATTCCTTCATTCAATTATTATTTAAAAAGTCATATTCAGTTGTCACCTTTTGCCAACAAAACGTCAAAACCATTTGTTTAATTTAATTGCTTTTTATAACTGGATTTTTAATATTCAACAATCGGAAACGTTGGCAAACAAACAGCCTGTCTTAGTTTCTCACTCTCTCCCTCTTCAAGTATAAATATCCCCTGCCACCCCAGTGTTTAGGGAGAGAAAAAAAAAAGCAACTCAAAAATATCTTAAAATCTCGTCAGAAAGTTGGATCATCTCAAATTTTTATCCAGGTATTTTTAACGAATAAGGAATATTATTTTCTTTCATACTCTTATATTATAATAAAAAATTATTATTCGTTTCTACAGTCTTAAATGATACAAAATTTTATAAATGGTGAAAATATCTTTAATAGTTTGTACTTCATCTAATATTTTTACCTAAATTTTACTATTAAATTTTAATCGTGATATTTGAAATGTGAACCTTATATTTTCTTGAATTTTATATTTTATCAAGAACTCTAATCGATTTTCTAGATAGCATGTTGATAATTTGAATTATGAATAAATTAAATTGAAATTCGTTAATATTTATTCTAGATTTTATTATTTTGATTATTTCTGTCCAACATTCAGATTATTGTTATTTATACTAATAATCAATACTAAGTTGTTGTAAATATCTTTAGCCTGAGTGGAAAGATGAATTGTTGATTGACATGATCATAACTATTGGTATTACAGTTGAATATTTTTGGCCTGGGTACAACGATGAATTGTTGATTGACATGATCATGACCATTAGTGTTAGAGTTGAATATCTTTGGCGTGAGTGCAAAGATGAATTATTGATTGACATGATCATGACCATTGAAGTTACAATTGAATATCTTTGGTCTGGGGTGTAAAGATGAATTAATCGACATTATTATGACCAAGAACTGTTGATTGACATGATTAGAAACAGAAACTGTTGATTTGCATAATCATGATCTTTGGTGATAAAAGTCTCTTTGTCCTGGGTGCAAAGTGATTGGTGTTACAGTGATAAAATATTGATGATGAATTTTTAAATTTGAGAAGATAGTAAATATTATATTCTATTTGACTCTTCTAATGGATTGATCATTCCGCTGCAGTTATTTACTAAAAACTTATATTATCTATCATATGTTTTTGAATTTTTGATTTATCACTATTAATGGCTAATGATAACTTATTTATCTTAGTCATGATATTCTTTACTGGTTATTTGCGCTCACCTTTTTGTCTCATAATTCATTTCAAGAAATAAGAGTATAATTGGGATTAGTATGAATAATAGAAAAATGAAGTGATGGTTTGAGTTAGTAATTGTAGTAATCATCACCATGTTATAAAATACTGTCGTATTATATACGACATTGTAAAAAAATTAAATAGAAGAATTTGTGTTTGTAATATGTATTTTGATGACTCAAATTGAGTGATATAAACTTGAATTTGGAGGCGTCACAAAGTAGCAGTATTTTCTTGGTTAAATTAATTATAGTTATCCATTGTTAATTATAAGGAAAAATACTTAACAAAAATTAGGAGCGAGAGTTACATTCCAATAATGCAACACAATGATTTATGTATTTCAAATGATCAACAACAAAAAAAGAGAAAAAAATTTAGCTATAATCTTGTTCTGCACTCTTCTCAATTTTTTTTTCTTTTTGGCCAAAACTTAAATATTTTTATCAATATTTAGGAAACTTCAAATATATGACAACCCCTATCTCTCCTCATCATATTAACATAATGAAATTCACCGGATGTCCCTTTTAGATCAATCTCTTGGTTATTCAAGTCTGGTGCATTGACATCCAAATCAAGAATCCTGCCAAAGAAAAAGAATAAACCCAATATTCATTAGCTGCGAGCTAATTCAAATTCTAAAGTAATGAAATTTCTATATATCTGCATATTAAGCTACAAAATAGGCACCCTCCTTTGTAATTTTAATATATATTTGAATATCAGATAAAGATGCAACTGAATCATAAATTAATTCTTAACTTAACTAATTGCAGACCTGGCCGTAGGTATGCTATTGCTAGCTGACTAATACATTAGGGACTCTATATATTAATTTAGTATCCCGAATATAATGAAAATTACCTGCCAATGCGTGCACCACCAGAGGGAAAAATGTTTCTGTACTGGATGATGACTTCTCTGCAGCTGCACAAAGGTTCTAATTTTTCATGAATCAAAGTAATAACTGAAAAATGCATCAAACTATAAAACTAACAAGAGGAAGAATACTAATAAATACTATTCACATAATTAAGTTTAGTAGGTTATTAAAGGCAGCTAGCCATCGGGGTTACTGGACTTTAATTCCCTCGGTTGTCGCCTCGGCCATTCTTTTTAAATTTGGGTGGGCTTGGGCCTATATCACTACTTTTTTTTGTCCCTAAAAAAAATGGTGAAAAACTTGTATTCAATGAGCCAACAACTAGATCCAATTTGATGTTTGCAATTACCTGAATCACAATTTGATGTAGAATTCCAGCTCCCACACATGCACAACTCACTAAACCCATCAAGATCGTACCCACACGATCCACCTGTGGACTCGCAGGCTTTGCAGGATGAATCACTAGTCACTTGCACAGAATACTTCACCCTTATCCCGTAAGCCCACTGGTTCGGCCCATCAACACGGAGCGGTGCAAGACTATAAGCACTACTATACCCCTGGCAATCAAGCCTAGTGAGATTCACAGCCTTTATGGCTTCAAATGGCACCGCACAACACTCAGGCGGGCCTGTCCCATACACCGAGCCCACCCGCTTAAGCCCAATCCGGCTCCAGGCCGGACACCCATAATAATCCTCACAGCCCATGCCCGAAACATTTCGACACGGCAAGTGTTTCCCAGGGAAACCTTGGAAGAGTGGAGATTGAGCTGAACACCCCAGGAGCATGAACACATTGTCGGCGGTGGGGGTCAAGAATGGGGCCCGCCATTGCTCGACGGCGAATCCGTTGCCGTGACTTCCGAGCTCAATGGTGTCACAAGTGGACATGTGCGGGTCATGTAACGTGACCGATTGATAAGCATAGTCTATGTCTAGAACCCGGTATGACCCGGAACTAATGTGGAACATAAGGACATCATTGATGCAAAACAAGAGGTCTCGAAATCCCGGATGACCGCACCCGGACTGGAGCGCCAAAGGGTGATCGATGGTTAGGTTCCCGCAGTAGGATCGGCAAGTATTGGAATGGCCATAGCTTAAAGCTAATGGAGTAAATAATATAATAATTATTACAATAATGGTGAAGAGGAATTGAGCCATGACTGGCTCTGGCTCTGTGTGTGTGTGGAAAATTAAAGAGAGTTTGTTTTGATGATGGAAGCTAGCTGTGATACTTTGCTTGGGATTTGAGGGGATGGAATTGTATATTGGTTAATGGAATGCATGATGCATGATTTAAGGGGGACTTTATTCACATGTTATGTACTTGTTGTTGAAGAATCTGATTTTAAGAATTTTGCTTCACCTTTTGGGATTGATTCTTTAACAAGATTTTTAAACAGTGTTTACTTTAGCATTTTGCTTTTTTGGGCACTGCCGGGTGGGTAACAAAATTTATTTAAAGGATATGATGCTGTTGGGTTGGTTGCTTGCTTTATAGGATTAGTAGTCTAGTCTAGTCAAGTCAAGTAGCAAAAAAGTACTTTAGCATTCTTTGCTTTTATTTTGTAGTCGTCTAATGCAACAGCCAACAGGAGAGTGATTACACACTTATATATAAATATTTTTATATACAAAATCTAATCGTTGAATAATGACAGATATCTATCTCAGTGTGTTTTATGGAATACACTCTTCTTCCAAACCAAACCATGAGAATTGAGATTATGAAACTTCTAACCAAGACGGCCTTCATTGCCATTATGAGTGATAAGAATATAACACAATAAGGTAACAATTTATGTTCAATCAAAATTTTATTGTTTTGATGATAATAATAGTATTGATACCAGTAGTTTTCATATTTAATTCTATCAAAAGAAAATGTATACAGTGTAGTGCACAGTAGGTTATAGCGACGATTTTTTGGGCTGTAGCGACGGATGAACCGTCGCTACAGCCCAGAATATCTATAGCGACAGATGAACTGTCGCTATAACCCAAAAAAACCGTCGCTATAACCTACTGTGTACTACACATCTGTGTACCTACATATAACCCTTATATCAAATACTTGATAAAAAAATGAAAATAAAAGCTTTTTAAAAAAAAAATTGAAAAACCCCCTGTGACCCTTTTTTTTCTCCTCGCAACTCATAAGCATTAAACTAAAGATATGAGGCTTGATTCTCAGAACTCCACTATGTGAATTTTGTAATTGATAAATCTTTGATGTTAATTATGAATTGCATTTCTATTATATTCCCCCAAAGGTTTTTTCTTAAGAAATAATTAATTATGAACAATAGATTTCTTTTCGGCAATCACCCTATTGTTTGTTAATATTGTATTTTCTTTTACCATAAAATGGTTAATTAATTGGTACTAGCATTTATAATTGAGGTAAAGACGGTCTAACTAAATAATACAAAACAATTTTACAACAATAATAATATTCCTAATATTTTATCATTATGGACTGTACTGTAATACAACTCTATAATGGGGACTAAATTTTACCTCTTCTGTTTCAAAATTAGTATTACAATTTAATTTTTAAAGTCAAATAAAAACATATTAAATTTTAAAATTAATATGACTCATAAAAATTTAAAATAAAATAAATTATAATTAATGTTTTTTTATTGTATGTTATATAATTATAATTATTGTATTAATTAAAATTAAATAAATTTAAGTTAATTGAAGTTTAATGTAGTTTAAGAGCGGAGGGAGTAACTTTGATGGAGAAGACAGGTAAATGGTAATGACTGTACTTTACACAAACTGCCAACCTCACTGAACCTGCGAGGCGGTGGGAATCTAAATTCCACCGTGTTTGGTTGCCCAGAAATTGGAAAACCAGATTATGCACTGCGCTTGCTCAAATCCATTCGGCCAACTTATTGAGTAGAATCGGAATCTAATCTGTTTTGTATATATTCTTTTTGAAGTAACTGTCTTTTAATCACTTCTATCACGGAAGCTATTGAAAAACCAGAAGAAACAATCACCAACGTAAGAACTTCTCTCCCTTTCTCACGCTCACACTTATATCAATTGAACTTGCAAGTTGTTTAATTTATTGCAAGGTTTTCTGTGGCGGTCCTTCGTTTAAGTGTACGATTTTTCATGTATGTTTTTCAGGAGTTCTTAATTTGGGGTGTTAATTTGCTCTGCTAATGCAGAAACCCTAGTTGCTTGGTTCTGGTTTAAGGAGTTTATAACATTTCTTGTACTTCGGTTTTGTTACTATTCATTTCTTGCATCTCTGTTAAGTTTGGAAAATTACATCTAGAAGTAAACTTGAACTCCTTGCTTGGTGGATTTAGAAAGTTTGCTGCCTGTTGGGATTATGAGATTGCTGTGTAATAAAAAGGAGGGGAAGAGGAAGAGGCATGAACTATGAAGCAAGAAGGATGTCATTAGAAAAGAAGGAAAGACAGGAATAATAAAAGGTATGAAAGGCCTATCCATGCATTAAATACCTATGTTTGCTTCTAAAGGCATGATTCAGACTATAATATTATTGTGTTACCGGAAGATACAGTATATCTTTAACTTTGTCTGTCTGTATCTATTTAACTCTGAAAACCAAGTCAGTGTGTACATAAACTCTGATTGATGTTGAAGAATTTCAGAGCATAAGATTGGTTTAGTAACTTTAGTTCTTAGTTCATATGAAACAAACATAATTGATCTTCACATATTGACATGCTAGCTTTACTTATTGATCTTTCAATCTTAATAGGCTAGCTTTATTTTTTCGAGCAGGGAACTCCAAAGCTGGCTGGAACTGTCAACTGGGGTACAACAACTGTTATTAGAGTTTTTGCTGGGATGTTATACGGAGGAAGCAAGGAGGCATCCGCTTCTGTTGTAAGTAGGCATATCTGTAAAATCCCTTTAATTTGGTTTCTTCGGAACTTGGGGAGTTTTCGTCTAATGAACTTACCTTCCTATCCTATGCACTCGTGCAGATTTAAATAACATGAAGGTATTTAAACAACATAAAGGCAAGGGAAGGAACAAGAGGACAATAGCAAATATATTGTACTTATGGAAATTGAGGGTCCCAAAGATCCAGCGCAAAACTAAGTACAATATGTGCAGAATTACTATTGATTTAATTAATTATATTTATTTTATTCTGAATTTTATGTTCTGATAGACGAAGAATAACACATGCTAATATTACAACATACCAAAATCACGTTCACTGCAAGAATGCTGATGCTGAAGAACTGTTGGTAACTTTGAGCACTTTGCCATGTTTGCCAGAGCAAGGATGCTGAAGTTATGTTGAAGCTTGGGAGCACGCCAGACAAGCGTGAGCAGTATAGATTAATGAGAGATGCAATGGAGAAAAGATTCCTTAGAGTTACTCGTGGCTCAATAGTTGGTGGAGTGCACCTTGGAATGTTCACTGCTGCATTTTACGGTTAACAGAATCTTCTTGCTGAGAAACGAGGAGTGCATGATGTTTATAATGGTGTTGGAGCAGGATCTGCTACTGCTGCCACATTTGGTCTAATTAGTAAGAATTCTATTTTTCGTGCATCTTGAATCTTCAATTATACGTAGTTACGTAATAGTAATGTCAAGATTAATTTTTATTTTCTGATTTTACCTAAAAAAATAATTCCTGCTTAAATTGTTCTTTGCTCAAAGAAAGATGATATTAATTTGGATAAATGACATTCATTTCCTTGGTTCTTTGTGAATGTTATATAGTCTTCCTCTGTCATTTAAAATATCACATTGATATCTCTTGACAAATGACATTCATTTCCTTGTTCTTTGTGAATGTTATATAGTCTTCCTCTGTCACTTAAAATATCACATTGATATCTCTTGAAGAATATGTTTTAGGTAACTATCACATATGATTTTTGAAAGAACCCATGCTACCCATACCAAAATATACCAATGTAACATGCACAACAGGGGAGGTCAACTTAGTGTCTTAATCCACCCTAAAACATTTATTATACATCAACATTACCTTTGTGACCCTTTTAGAAGTTTCAGGCTCAGCCTAAGTTATTTTATTTTAATACTCTATCAGTGACTCAATCCCACAATTAATGTCACTTTTGGATTTTGCATGCAAATTAAGTCCATTTTTGTTTTACCAATTTCCAAGTTTATGAAACAATTTCTAACAATACCCTTAAGATAATAAATTGACAGAAATTTATATGTACTAAAATTGCCCCTAATCAAAAGCTTTTTTCTAGCAGTTCACACGTCACTCCTTGTCCTTTATGCTTTATTTTGTAAGGGTGCAACTCTCAATTAGGTATCAGAAATGAAACCCAAGTGACATTATTGTGGGAGGGTTATGAGTTTCATGCTTATGGTGCACATCTATATCAATTCTTTATTGGTAGTCCTTGAAAGTTTAAGATTTGTCTGTACGCATCTATGTGCCTGTACTTGTACCTGTGTAATTAATTATATGCAATATGTGGCTAGTTTGAGAGTATTAATTCAGGTTAGGAAATGTCATCCATCTATGGGACAAGTGTTTGCGAGAGGAAAGTTGATGGGGGTGGATCATGTTGTGGTCAAACATCACTACACTGTCAAGTTATTCACAATTAGTATCCTTTTGGACATCACAAGGGCTTGTATCTTTTGTGTAAATGTCACTGCGAAGTTGCATTATTCACTAGCTGGCGTGTATACTGTTTTGTTAGTGACAAGAAAAAATGGCATATAATCTAATTGAATCTTTATAAACTCATAGTAACATAGGTAGATAACAAGATCAAATAACACTGTAGAGAATGGTTAGGCCATTAGCAATGGAGTCTAGTTCTGAAATTTTTTGAAAGAGTATTTACTAGAGTTAGATAGAGAAGGTTGAGTAAATCAACAAAATTATAAGATAGCATATGAAATGTTAATACAGATCACCCTTTCAGTCACATCATTCTTGAGATTTAGGCTATCACACAATCCACCAGATATATGAACATGATCGGTATTTATGCCTCTTATTTTGAAACAACTTAATTTATCTCCAGTATTTTTAATTTTCCTAACACTGTTTTTAATGTTAGTTTTCCAGATATGTTGGATAAATAATGGACACCACAGTGTAAAGACCCACCTTTTGCTGTCTTCTTGACTGCAGTTTGAGAGTTGATCTTCTTATTTTAGAATATTAATTGGTGCCTCCACAACACACAACTATTCCATATATATATATATATATATATATATATATATATTTCAAGTTTAATGTACAAAACTTCATGGGTTTGGTTAAGTTATACTTAAATTAAATAATATTAAGAATTGAGATTTCCAATATCACTGCTTTAACAATGTCTTGTTCTTTTTACTTTCTGTTTCTGGTGCCTGGATCATTCGTTTGGCGTAGGTGGAATATGCTGTTGGGTGCTGCTTTTTGCTTCCCTTTGGGTAAATAATCTGCTCTGTTTATCTCATTCATCTACAGTCGTACTATTTAGTATTAAGTGATTAATCACACAGTTTTCTATAAACATTTTGTAACAGCCTGTTATAGAAGTTGTTTCTAATTTTCTTTCTTCACTGTATTGTTAGTCCTTTTTTCTGAGTTCATTTGCTGGGCATTACTAGTGTGATACTCAAATAAGTATGATCTTATAGGGGTGTGAAACAACAGGAAATCCGTAGGTCTACTGTCATTTTGTATGAACTAATTGACTACTAAATTTTTTGTTTGATACTATATTTTAGATATATATCTATATATATATATTTGCTTTTCAGATATGTTTGTTATAATTAAGGGTTCTTTTCAAATAGATTATACAGCTTTTAAATATTTTACACCACAAATATTGAATTATTCAATAGAAACTAGTGAACTTTATATAAGTGATGTATTTCTACCATTTAGAGATTTATTTATGTCAAGTTCTGATGTAATGAAGTGGCTTTGGTTACAATCGTATAAAAAATACTTAAAGCTCAATGTGTTGACTTTTATATTAATCGGTTTACAAAAAATTATGAGGTGTATAGATGTGCACTGGATATTGAATCACCATTCTGTTTACATGATATTCGAGCATAAGTTGCCTTAACTGCCAGTGATCACCAGGTTTTGTTTAGATGTCCTATCAATTTAGACAAGGATGCTTTGGCAATTTGATCAAGTTCGGAAAATGGTTTGTGAAAGGAGTAAAATGAATAAGGATATACTTAAGATTTACGAAATCTTTTCTTGATAGGTTGGCTTCGTTTGAAGCTTGTGTAGAAAGCAAATGAAGGGATGGCAGCAGATGAAAGTAAAGGAGCAAAGAGCGGTGCCGGTGCTGCAATTGAAAGGCTTGAGGGGAATTTGAGTAAATAGAACGGCTTAATATGTGTGACCTAAATTTCACATTTCCTTTTCCATGGTGATCAGAAATGAAACCTTAAAGAGAGGAGCGATAAATCTCCGGTCCTAGTATGTGTATATTTCTTTCTTGTTGATTTTCATCTTTTGAGCTAAAATAGGAGTTGCTAGATTAGAACTTCTCATTTTCATTAGGAAATAATCATTTATAACTCTATAGCCCCGCAAAAGTGCGTGCTAATTCTGCGTCTCATTTGCATTTTCTGAGCTAATGTTGATCAGAATATTTAAATTGACGTTTAGACCATATATTAATACTTTTCAACCAAGTACGAGGAGCGAACTTATCCAAAAGGAAAGGAAAAAGTTAAGTCTTTCTCTGTACAAATCTTTTAAATCTCTTTAATAAGTCACCTATCCGA
The DNA here is from genome assembly GCA_034770075.1 of Aralia elata. Lineage (NCBI taxonomy): Eukaryota > Viridiplantae > Streptophyta > Magnoliopsida > Apiales > Araliaceae > Aralia > Aralia elata. The sequence continues at coordinate 5,177,462 of CM068378.1, forward strand.
ATGAAAAGAGAAGGAATTTTCTCTTGGTGCTGATCTTATTTCTCTCTTTTTAATACCACTTACAATATAAAGATACCATCAACATAAATTTGTTGACATACATAGCAAGACTCTTTCATTAATAAACAAGTAAAACTCATTGTTATCTTTTTCATTTATACATAACTTTATCCGTTACACTTTACAAAGAAGAATCATCGTGCAAACCCTCACGTCTATAGGGTACAAAATGCATCATAATCTCCATGTAAATTGAAGTGAAAAATCATAATTCTTACTGTTCTCTCTTTTAATAAGCAAAAACAGAAACACTATCATGAGTTTTTAATATACGTGACCAGTCATTGCTAGAACATTATCTCTTTAACATCCCTAGACTTCAATCTACCCTGGCAACACTAGAGAGGAAAATCATTGAAACCTTCGGGGTGTTTCAGGAACATAAACTCATGGCAGTCCCACAAATATGCAGCTACATCACAATTCGGGGGAGCAAGAGGATGCTCCTTGTTAAATCAATACAAGTGGCCCAGTGGGAACTCATAATTCGTCCTTGCCTATATAATGTTGTTGAAAAAGGAAATAGAGATACTTTAGTTATCATAACAGAATAGGCCAAGTAGGAAAGAAACTAAGATGAATAATTTTACCATCATGGTTTTGCAATGTGCTTTCGCGTGGCTTCTTTGCTGTCCTTTTCGCTGCCTCAGCTGTAATCGTGTTTCCCAAATTTGACCATGAGATGAAGAAAAGCATGATAAACTTATATTCTAAGAAATTCATAATTTGCAAATATCAGAATCAAAACTAAACTACACAATGCAACCAATGACGTGGCAAGAAATTTCCAAAACATGGGAATATGGGATTTTTGCATTTTAAATAGTACGGAATAGCTTCTATTATTTAAAAAGAAAAAAAAATAGGGAATGGTCCATTTACACAGATTTTCAGAAAAAACTGTTGAGCTATATAGGGCTGTTACGAGGCTCTCACTTGGTGCCTGACCTGAGGAGAGATTCATTTACACCACATGAGAGCATTAAGCTTTCTTACTGCATTAATTTAATAGAAAGATGATACAATCTATGCTTCATATCCTCCACCGATTATGGAACCCTATTCCTTTCTGATCCATTAAAACCTACATCTTCTGCCTTCTAACCATCTATCATTGAGTATATAATAATCTCAGGTGTAACACCACAAGTGTTTCTATTTAGACCCTTCAACTATTAATGGCATTACGCTCAAGATGCTCTGATTGTTAGATATCCTAATAAATGCTTCAGCCAAAAAATTGAGTAAAACAATGACTCGAGCAAGAATTATTCAAAACCATATATTGCAAACTTACAGTCCAATGACAAAAACGGGCACATACTTAAAAAAATAAAAATAAAAAAAAACTTTTTAATACTCATGAGTTAGTTAACCGGGTTTACCTTTAAATTTCCTCTTTTTGTTAGCTCTCCTTCTCTTCCTTTCTGCTTGTGTTAACTCTGCTTCTTCTTTGATATCTCCTTTGCCAGCAAACACTTCCTCAGGAGCCAGCATAGCTGCATCCGAGACCGCCAGTGGGGCAATCTGCCGATAAAACACATCATACAAGTTCGTTAATTAACTGTAAACGTATAACCAGTATCATGATAGCCACAGAGGCAAGTCTCTTCAACAGGAAATCAAATGAATTGGTTACCTCTTCCATTGCTAGAGCAGGGACGTTTGCCTGTATAGACATATCTTCTATAACCTGTATAAATAAAATCTTCACATAAGTAACATAAGAAAATACTAGAAAATCGATTCTGTGTGTCCGTGTATTATTTATAGTTGAACAAGAAGCATACTGGTTTTGGAGTGAAATGGAAATGAGATAGAGCATCCAACTTCAAGCACAGTTTCTTGAACAGCATAGTTGCCTAAAAACATTTACAAATTCAAAGAGGAACTTGGTTAAAAGTAAAAAAGAGTGAAAAGTGTTGTAGTTCTTGTACTGTTTGAAAGGACGAGGGGTCTGGATCCAGAAAAAATAGAAAACTTAACATTTTAATACATAAAGTATATGAGAAAGAACCCAACAATAATTAATAAAAGGAGGTAAAAATAAATATAAGTGCATTAGAGAAGTATACCTCCTTCTTTTGCTCATCCGAAAAGGTCAACGCTGCCGAAACCAGGCCTGTCTTTTGAACATATTCATCCTGCAGTGGTATAAGAAGAGCAAGTCTTTAACCTCTTCTTCTATTAGTAACAACTGGTTAACCGTTGATCGTTATCTCTTATAAAAGAGACAATTCCACCTCTTGAAATTACAGTTTAAGGCTATGCGACTTCACATTGTGCTAACCAAATATGGACATTATTAAGACGATAAGAAGCAGCCAAAACAAAAACAATATGGACCTTTCACAATAAATAAATTATGTTCAGGATGATACTAACCGCATAAATTTCAGCAAGGCCCTTCTTACTCCTGTTCTCATCCTGCAATTTTAAAGCCAAGCAACTGATTATTTTCTACCTTTCAAACAAATGCATATTAAAATTGACCTCACAAAAGAGACAATAATAGCTTTTCTTCAGACAAGACATACCAGTTCCTTGATTTCTTTTGGTGCCTTAGATGGTAAAGTAGGAGCCCTCTGAACATCATCAAATCTCACCTAATAATGTCAAATAATAGATATTGATTTAGTAATCCACAAAGAGACAGAGAGAGTTAGAGAGTGAGAGAGAGAGAGATCAGTAAAGTCGGAGCCCTCTGAACATCATCAAATCTCCCCTAATAATGTCAAATAATAGATATTGATTTAGTAATCCACAAAGAGACAGAGTGAGAGTGAGAGAGAGATCATGCATCTTTCAGTTCTCCTTTCCTCATCGCAAACACAAAGCAACAGTAACATTTGTTATATTTTAAAATGACAAAAGGAATAGGTTACCGTCATAAGTGGAATTAATAATGTAAACAACTAATGGAGCATTAACGAAGTTATTCAAAGCATTGGAAATTCTGATACTTCTCTCTCTCACACCCCCACCCCCCACCCCCACACCCCACATTAGAAATTCTGATACTTTGGACACAAGAAGCATTTTCAGTCATACTAAACAACATCAAGAAAGATAAAGATATTTCTTTTTAGAATTTGTTAATACAAAATATCATCTCATAGCTGCAATTGTCTGCTAAAAGAGTATCTACGAACTGTTAACCCATAACATAATCAGTATTTCAAGACTGACAAAATCTTCCAAAGAACAGTATTTGCAATCCCAATGTAAAAAATACAATCGATCTTAAACATATAAACTGTACATTTGACTTTAAAGAAATGCAAAATGTTGTAACTGGTCACATAAATTATAATGTAATCATGTACAGCGACCTTAAATGTAAACAGTATGTTTTGACCTTGCGTAAGTGGAGGAAAAATTGTTTGATAGCTTGACACAAAAACAAATGTTCTTTGTTTTTAGTCAAGTATGGTGCTATCCATACATGCCTATGATTGAACAATAAAATATAATTACAAAGTACAACAAATCTGATATGATGAAAAAAAAAAAGAACACGAGGCTTTGAACTAAGAACATTCTACATATCCTAAAGAACTAAAAAAATCTATTGAACGATGATTTATATTTCACCAAAAGACTTTATAAGCACTTAGTTGACCTAAAGTCCTCCCACATCCAGTAAATAGTAAACTTATTGTTTGAAATATTACTACATCCATCCTCTTACGAAGAATGCCTTTTTTTGGGTGTAGTTATCATGGATTTTAAGACGTGCCAAAATCACAAATATACAAATTACTACATCCATCCTCTTACGAAGAATGCCTTTTTTTTGGGTGTAGTTGCCATGGATTTTAAGACGTGCCAAAATCACAAATATACATTATATTTCAAATATCTCCTGCATACATATCTAATGTCTAAATATGTTTCTCGGCACTTCTAAAAACCAACGCCAAAAAGGTGACATTCTTTGCATGGCAAAGGGGGTAATTAATTTGGTGTTCAAATATATTACAAGTTACAGCAGCTTAAAAAAATATTCATTGTTATTTTAAATCTTGTAAACTAGCCATATTCAACCCAGTTTATTATGAATACTTTAGAGTAAGTATACAGTTCTCGATAAACATAACTAAACAGAAACTATTTCCAGAAAATACAATATCAATGAAAGCCACAATTGATAACATGCATGCATATGGAAATACATACACGATCAGAGTAGCTTCCTACTTAGCATATAGATACAGAATTTGCTTCTAATATTGATGTGTGTGTTTTGTTAGTGATGTACATCAGCTTATAGCTTGCTCATTCTTATGAGTAGACAGATAGCGAATTTATTTAGGAAAGTTGCATTAATATAAATCTTATAATAGAAACTTCAAAATATTTGCTCCAAGATAGGATAGAAAATGTGTACCTCAAGTATACGTTTCTGAATTAATTCTTCAATGTTAGCAGTAACCTCCTCAGTGATTGTAGGAGCAGGTCTTACGTTGTGCTCAAAATCGAGATCAACTTCTAGTGCACTATTCTTTGGCCTTTTCGCAGCAGTAACCTGTCATCAAGACCAGTCAATAAGATTTATTCACTTTGTTACTACACCACTTCCACTAAAATCTAGAAATATACTGGGAATGATCCATAAGTTAATATCTTTTGGAAATACTTGGACATGAGAAAATTACCTCCCCCTGCATTGTCCAGGTTTTTGGCTCCAAGTTCGCTTTCTCCATTTCCTCAATTTTAGAACGCTGTTTCTCAGACACTTTCTCAAAGGTTGAAAGATTTTTTCCCTTCTGTTCAAAGGTGCTTCAATGAGTATCCAATACTAAGAGAGCAAGAGATATCAATAGTAGAAATACAAGGTACATAATGCTCGTCACATGCACATAAATTACAAGTTAACAACCTGGTTATCATCATGACCCGTGTCATCACTTTGTTCATCACCTGTGTCTGAGTCATCATATTTATCTATCCGTTTAGATTTTTTCTTCTGACCAGTCTTCTTTTTACCACCAAAAAAGTCCTCGTATCTGAACAAATCAGATGCAAAAAGGTGAAGCCATTTGGAAAAATTATATAAAATTGAAGGAAAATGAGGCATGAAGATACAAGCTGAATAAGAGACATAATTTGAAGACAAGTTAATGAAATTACTATATTAGACATGAACCAGCTAGATAAGAAACCAATTTTTTCTTTAAAAAAAATAAGTAGTGAAATCCAATATCTATGGATTGATTCTGCGAACTAATCATGATCATATGTTAGATTCTTATTAGGCTGGCAGCGAATATGATGCAACTAAATTAAGAAACAATTCTGAATGCAAATCAGAATTGATTATTTTTTAACAAGCAAAAGAGTTTAAGTGGTTCATTCACTAGATCTTACAACTTACGTATGTTGATTTAGTTAATTTGAAGTTTCAAGAGTCATTTGTTTTAATTTAACTTCTGGTTTGTATTCGTTTCAATATTTTAATATCTAGTGATTTGATTATCTGGAGGATAGGCATTATGTTTGGACCTTGCATACCCTGTACAACAACCTATTTTTACCAAAAAATTAAGACACCATATGTTTTATCCTCCATGAGTTAATGAGCAATTATTTCTTTTGGGCATTGGCTAACTATGAAGCCACAGGCATGAGAGCCAGAGCAGGCTTATAGCGACAGGATCAGAGCCTTTTTTTTATTTATTTATTATCATTTTTATTCTCTCCTCTTTTAATACAACCCTAATTTAATTTTCAACAAATCTTCTATCATCTAAAAAAACTCTTATGGCCATAGATGCAAATGGTGTCGGAGTTGGTACTTCAAAGTGACATGAGGGTGAAGTAACGCGCTACAAAATAGATACGCTTGTATAGTTGTATATTACTTACTCCAATATAATATAGAAGGGAGAAGGAAAATGTACTTGAAGTCCAAATTAAATTTATTCTTTCTCCTCTTCTTAAGAAAAGTTGGACCACAGTTTAAAGCTTCAAAGGGAATATTCAATACCCACTTAAAGCAATTGAAGATTCAATGATATCAGCCACATAGGTACTTCTCTATCATCTCAACAAGGACTTGCTTTTCACTCACTAATAAATAGATCCTATACTGATATAAGTTGGAAATGTCGAACTGAATGTGCAATTCTTCAGCTTTGTTTTAAGTGGTAACAGGGACCAGGACCACAATTATATGTGGCTGTCAGACTCTTTCCCAAGTGAAACAATCATTAACATGTAAAGCGCATACTTAACAAACACCTATGTTTATATTTTGAGTTTTTGACATTGGCTTTAGTAATCATCTTTAGTTGCCCAACAGTGTGAAAACAATATTGTATAAATTTTATTTAACTTAAGACTCGAGCAACTAAGGAAGCAAGAACCAAACATGATTTTATGTAGCAAGGAATCCATTCATATAACTATGAAGATTATAAATATAGAACAATGGAAAAGGGAATAAATCAAAACCTGATATTTCCCAATTCTCCACCTTCATCATCTTCACCATCATCAATCCCAAGAACTCCAAGCTACAGTAAGCAAATGCAAATCATTAGGAACAACCTATGGCGAAAGGATTAAACAAATACATATTTCAACTATAGTAAAAGAATGATCTTTTCATGGAAAAAATAATAGAAAAAGAAAAAAGAACTCAAGAATAGCAAATTCAGCACATTCCCACCTCATCATCCTCTTCATCATCTTCTTCTTCTTCATCATCATCCACAACTTTATTGTTACCCTTTTTCTTCTTCTTCTTTTTCTCCAAGCCATACTCTCTTGCCTCATCGTCCTCCAAATACTCCTCCAATTCCTTTATCTTCAAAAACTTATCTTCAACTCCATCATCAGCACCTCCGTCCTCCTCACTTTCTCCTTCCTCCCTATTTTCTCTCTCCTCTTCGCTCTCCCCATCCTCCTCCTCATCAAACCCCTCCAATTCCTCATCATCAAAACCCTCCAAATTCAAACCCTCACTTTCTCTCTCCTCCGCGCCTACAATTTCTCTCTCAAAACCTAAACCCTCTCTCTTCTCAAAATCAAAGAGCTTTCTGATTTCTTCTGGACTCTTCTCGAAATTCTTTACTTCTCGGCGGAGACTGGAGATCAAGGGCTGGGATTGGAGGTCGATTTGTTGCCAAATCTGCTCGGCATCAAATCCTTGAGTGAGGAGGGTACTGAAAGGTGATTTGGGAGTGAAGGGTCTGAGGAGGGAGAATAAGTATTGGGAGGCTGAACGAGCGGATTGAGAAAGGTCAGGTGAAGGGGAGAGGTAGAGTGGTGGCTCCGTTGATTTCAGGCGGTGGAGGGCCTTTTCAATCCCTCCACCTCCGTCGTGGGTAGAGGCGGCCATGGCACGAATAATGACGGTTGTGATTTGGTGATTGGAACTTGGAGGAAGGTGGTGGTGGTGGTGGACTGGTGGGTAAAATGGGGTTTATGTGGAGGTTTAGCGGGAGTAGGGTTCAAGGAGATGGCTATATGATGTGGTGGACACTAGACTTCGAACCAACCCTTTTCTAAACCTTCTCTTTGGGTTGTGCCAATAGCCCAGTAATCCCACAATTAGGGCTTCTTTGGGATCCAATATTATTACTAACATTATTCACTATCGTGATTAAATAATGCGGAATTTTTTTTCCCTTGTTTAATTAATTTTAAATTTATATTATGCGACGTAAGTACTACATTATTATCTTTTTATAAATATCATTTTTCATGCAAAAAAAAATATCTATATACAAAATTACAAACGATTGTATCGGTGTATCAAACTCACCCAAAGACTCATCCAACATACCTCTTGGTCTTCTTTCTTATTTGTCCTCAATGTTATTTCAATAAACTGATCATAAATATTCATCTGTTTCATAAAAAAATGTTTTACTATTAGATATTTTGATCATAGTTAAGTCCTAAAAAATTTGAAATAACAATATTGTATTTTGTCATAATTTTTATATGGGGTAGTGTATAATATTAACTATTACACTAATTAAGTTTGAATTTTAAATATATAATATTTCAATACACAATGTACTTATTAATGACAATAATTGAAATGTATAATTTTTGGTTTCTCGTTTCTTTGGTTCACATCACAACCATAAACAAAAGGTAGACTATATTATTCTTATATTTGTATCAAAAAAAAATGTATTTTTATTTTTATTGACATTATGGTTGTCATTTTATACATGTAAAAATATAACTTATTTATATATCTACTAGTCTATTAACTCGTGCGAGGCACATTTTTTTTTTTTGTTATTTTATAAATTTATTGGGTAATTCAATAATCTTATGTATAAAATGTCAAATTTTACAATTAATCAAAGGTAATTGTGGGGTCATTCCTGGACTTAAGGAAAAACAAAAAGTACCCCTATGACTGCAATTTTTCTCATTCATTTAAAAATTAGATGTATTACGAAACTTGAAAAAAAAATCAATGTTAAGATTTCCGCACTTATCATCGATAATTAAAAAATTAATTTAACTAAACATTTAATACTCTTTCATCAACTCAATTGAATAATATGAATCACTATCGAGTTAACTCGGTTGGTCCTTTTAAAAGTAAACTCAAGTCTTACTTTTAAACAAGTTTAATAACCCGTACAAAGCACATATAAACTTAATAATGACTTATCAGGTAAATTTTATATATAACATTTTGAACGACATTTTAATTGATCTCGAGTCAACTTAGCAGTTCAAATTTGGTGATTTGATAGCTTAAAAGTTTTTTTTTCTTAATTTAATTTAATTTTTACTCAATTTTTAATGACAAATGATACATTGTCTCTTAAATAACGTGTACTAAAATTTTGTGAAAAAAAACATAATTTTTGAGCTTTTGAGTTGACTTTGGGGAATATCAAAAGTTATGACCAAAAAGAGATGAGAATTAAAAAAAAAACCTTTTGAGGTACCGAGTAACCAAAGTTGGACTACTGAGTTGACTCAGGATCAACCAAAATGACTTGATACGTGTCTTATTATATATTTGTATAGATATAAGTAATGATTGATTACTAACGCCCTCCATAAAATCCCGTATATGTATATGGGTAATGATTCATATCAAATAGTTGTTATGGACATTATTCCGGCAAACAGATTTTACACCGTTAATTCAAGATCCAATGACCCAAAGAGGAATTGGCCGCAACTCTTAGTAGCGGTTAGAGATTTTTTTTTGTTAACCTCTACTACGAGTAGCGATCAAAAAAAATATCTAAAACACTACCACCTTAGTTAGATTTAAATAATTTTAATGTATAAAATATTTGTATAAATAATTTCTTAAGCAATAAAATTTAACATTGACAACTATATATACTGTATTTATTTTTATAAATAATTTCTTAAGTAATAAAATTTAAAATTATCAATTATATTCAATGTATTTATCTGTATGAATAATTTCTTAAGTAATAAAATTTAACATTATCAACGATATTTAATGTATTTATTTTTATAAAAATATTTGTATAAATAATTTCTTATGTAATATAATTTAACATTGTAAATTATTGTGACAATTTGATTATTTAAAATTTAAACTCTATATTGTAATACAACTTGGAATTACCTTACAAATTAATACATTGAAACTATTTAAATCTAACCAAGGTGGGGTGTTTAGGACATTTCCCTAGCAGTAGCGGCTAGTAAAAAAAAAATTCCTCTTTGTATAATTGGATTTCTAAATTAAGATGTAAAATTTGTTTGCTGAAATAGTGTCTCTGAGAAACATTTGTTATAGATCACTACCATATATATACTCTCTCTCTCTCTCTATATATATATATATATAATATCATGTTTAGAATAGATTTTTTTTTTGGTTACAATCAGATCAGATGATAGTACTATATTTATTAGTGTTTGACTACTTTATTATTGGTGCATAATTTAAAATTTGAAGTTAGATCGATATAAAGTAGTCGGTTATCATTGTTCAAAAAGGCAAAATTATTATCAGGGGAAGGTAGGGTGGCCTTGCTGCTTTTCTCCTGAATTGGATCTCATCAAAAAGTATAAACATAGTCTACTAGTATATATTATGCTTCACAATTTTTTGACTAGCTTGCTGCCTCATTAATATACAACGAGATAATGGCTGCATAACAACACTTTTCTTCTTCTTCTTCTTCTTCTTTTTCAGTTTGGATAAATCATATATGCATATATTTCCATTGTCGGCATAGTTGATGAAATTATTATAAGAAAACAAGGAAGTAGTTGTGTCGGTTCGGTTACACTTAACTCTTTTTCCGTCATCATAATATATTAATACTACAGGTTTTGGGATTTAACAGTAAAGAGGAATGTTGAAAATAAGAGTTGGTCCCATCATCATTTTAAATTGGTTTGCTCCAAATTTCATCCATGAAAAAACATAATTTTCCAGGATATTTTTTCTTAAATTAAAGATACAAGACAAAACTACTTGGACAGAATGTCTGTATATAATTAGTAGAGTATATGCAAGGTAAATTCTGTGAAGGAAAGGACAGACAATGAAGTTGTGGAATTCTGTGAATTTTTCCAATATGCTTAGTACATGTATTATGTAAGATACACCTATGCCACTCCTCTAGGAATGGATATATGAACAGGTCATGTGGCATGACCTATATATATATGGTATTGTATATACTTCTACAACAAAACTTACTACATATTAAACTTTCTTTATGCACTTTGAGCAAACATATTTGACACCACTGTTTTCTCTCTTTTATATCTGGACATGATTTTTTTATCTTCTGTACCATCTCTGCCTCTATCTTGTAGAAAATTTCAGCATTGAATCGAAATTAAATGATACACTGGTAAGACTGAGGAAAAAATCTCGACAACAGAAAGTGTTTCAGCTTCATTATCAAAGCAAAAACGCCAAAGCATGGTATATGCAGCAGTGCCACCGATGAGTACCTGCAATTTTTGTTTAGACAAACAGGACCAGATCAGCATATTAGCATCTACAAAATAAAGCATGAACCCAGGACAACTTGTTTATTTTTTTAATTTGCATGATAAGTAATTGATGCTAAGATTACATACCATAGCGGAGCAAATGAATCAGACAGGTCAAGAAATGGATATGGCCACCTGTTTCAGAACAAAATGGAGTACTTAGGAAGTTGCAAAGAATGGAACTGCTATATAGAGTTAACAGGAGGACACAAAACAGAGTACTTACCAAATTGAGACAACCGAGTGTAAAATCCATTGGAAAATAACGTATACTGTTGTCCATAAGAAGAAATATACAATTCGAAACCAAGGAAACCGCTGAAATTGAATCATGTAACAAATGAAATATATGAATAAACTGAAGTTGCAAGCTATGCTGGCTATATAAGTACTATAAAGGAGCACCAACTTACCAAGCAATTCAATGCAGCCTCGCCAAGCAGAAAAATAGCATTAATTGAATGCATATTTATCATCAACTGCAATAGCAAAATTATACACATTCTCAGAAAGTGAACAAAAGAATTTAAAAACTTTAGAAGTTGCAGTACTCGGATTTTGATATGAGCTTCGCTCAGAAAAAGACAAGGTTCACCTTGCTAGTGTCTACTATGGTCTATGGGGGATTTTAGTAATGTCTTGCACGTGTCAAATACAGTGTTGCAATAATCACAATAACCCTCAGATATGTTTTGAATAAAAGTTGGTTCATTCTAACATAGAATCAATTCCCAGCTTTCTGCTGAGGGAGGGAAAACTCAATCTTCTGTCTAACTTTAATACTTGGTAGTAATAATGCATTGGCATTATGACACACCTCTAGACTAGTTGAGAAGACTGCCGCTTAATGGAATCAAATTATTCTTATTGATAAACAACTTGAGGCAGCACAGAACACTTACAAAATTCAGATCGTAATCTTTAAGGGCAAGAAATGGTACAATTATGCACCAAAACACAGCGTCTGTAAGCACCACAGCACCTGCATTCATCTGTTTGCAATAGAGATTGAAAATTTTGAGAAACTAAGTCAAATTCTAATTATTCTGATATTAAGAACAAGAAAAGTTGCAGTACATTTTAGACTTCAGATCCTCTTTCTGTGAAAGTTGATAATATTTTTACCTGGAAAATGACTTGAAACACATAACCCCAAAAACCTGCAATTTGGCGATCATGACCTACTTCATTACGGCCAAATTTTTTTGCAGAGTTGGCCGCGTTAGTATTTACTGCGGGTACAGAAGCACGCTGAGTGCCTTGCTCGGCATCTCCCGCCAAGTTACCCATTCCATAACCACCTACTTTATTGTGATTTTTGTAACATCCATACAAGGAAATCAAAGATCCAAGCTACAAATTGAAGTGATAGACATTAGCGAAAACACTTGCATTATATAAATATATCTATATGTAGTCAATAAAGGATAGAAGGGTGTTGAACATACCCCAAAATACACGGTAATCAGTGTAAAAGTCCACCTGTACAGTACCCAATATCAGTGATTCAGTACACAAACTATAACGTTAATAACAAAAGAAGGCAGAGACTTGGCCCTTACCTTAAAATTAATTATAACTCTTTATATCATGTAAAAAAATGTTTATAGATGGAGAGAAAATCCTGACAAAACTCGGTTGCAGATATATAATATAACTAGAATGTAACTTAAATCAAACAGATTCTTAGTATCACGTGAAATTAAGCGCGTGAACAATTGAATTATATGCAAGAGTGCTTATACAGGGTACGATGTGGATTTAAAAAAAGACGGACGACTTACTGAGTATAGTAGTCCATTATGCTGCCACCATCAACTGCAACATTTAAAATCAGCATTATCAAAAGCACAAAAAAGGCAACTAATCTATATCCCAGCAACCAAGCTGGATGTATTCCTCTGAGACAAGGCTTCCAAAGCTCATCCTCATACAACACTCCAGCAGGCTCATTCTCATTCTGTGTTTCCCTGCTTTTAGTTCTTGGACCTTCGTACTTCGAAATTATAAAGAATGTTAAAACCAGCGATGTTAATAGCCAAATGGCGCAAAGCAAGACCCTCCAATTCAGCCAGTAGCTCGGAGTGGTCGTATCCGTAGTCATGACTGGCTGCCAAGAAGTTTTTGAGGATCCTGTTATAAAATCCATGCTAGCTGTTAATTGCCTCTACTTCTCTGTTGAGTTCCGTGATACACTTCCAAATTGAAAACTAGCTTCGTCTTCGCAAAAATGAAGAGGACAAATTATAAGGACAGAGAAAGAGTAATTTGTTTGAAAACAAATGCCTAAGCCACCAGGTCTCTAGGGAAAGATTAGTTAGTTCAAGAACTTCTTGCCACTTATCTGTAAGCAAAAAGGGAAAATTGAGATTATTCTGATGTCAAAGAGATTATACCCACCAACAATTAGCTCAAGATAAGAAAGATTTAATCTAAATTTTGAGATGAGAAACACCTAATAAGGGGGAATGAATTGGTAAAAACTCCAGAAATTAATGAAAAGGTTTAGAAAATGAGCTTGAAGGAAGGTGAAGCTCAGATGATCAAAACAAGAATCAAAAGCTGCATAATTATACCCATGCATTTAGGCCCTTCATGAAAACCTGAAGTCCATGAAGAATGAGGGTTAATAAACAATCACTACCCAGAATTAAGAGCACTACATAACAGGGCATTTGTAGTTAATCTAATGGACTGGAAACAACAAATATCCATATGCATTTGACCCTCATTAATGGCTGAAAGCTAGGCTAGATTCCAAACTTTAGGAGGGTATTTGCACAAAAAGATACATATAAAAATATATAATATATTAAGGAAAAATTGAGAGAAGAAAAAGAGGCAAGTTCTTAATTGTAAGCAAAGGAAAGGAGAGATACTTACAGGGGAAAGCAAGACCTGGTGGTGGTGATGGTGGTGGTGGTGTGTAAGAAGAAGATGCTTTGCTTCTTTGGATATAGAAAAAACAAATAAAGGGAAGAGAGAGGAAGATTATAAAAGGATGTTGTGCTTTGGGCATAAGCTTCTTTTTTCTCCCCCCATTAAATCTTATAACAATAAACCTGACGGTAGCAGTCTCATGTCACATTCTCTATATTCCCATTCCCATGCAAATACTATTAAATTACTTAACCAAGCAAGGCATGAATCTTTTCACCTTTACTTTTCTGCTGATGCTTGTTTTTCACCAAGAACAAATTTGTCTATACATGTTTGGACGAGGGAAACTATAATTAAATCTAAAAATTATTTGAAAGTAATATTTAACAACTATCTCCCTCTGATTCAAAATATAAAATCAACTTCGACTTTGAAGTCAATTTAAAATATTTTTAAATTTAAAATTAGTGTAGTTCATTTAAATTTTAAAACTAATAAAATCTTATAATTAGTGATATTTTTTTAGATAATTTATAATATTCATAATTTTGACAATTAAGATAAATGAATTAATATTATATTTAAAAATTTCTCAATTTGACTTTAAAAAATACAATTGATCTTATATTTTGATACGAGTGAGTGAGGAGGGTTATTAGATGTTTTTAGAAGTTTAGATTATTAGACTTCTGTGTTCATTAAGACAATTCTTTTCTAATACTTCTTTTTCTTATTATTTTACAAGTTTTAAAATTCTCTCAAGATACGTCTAAAACTTTAAAACTCAAAGGAAAAGGAAAAGAAAGAGAAAAAAAAATCTTAATTAACATAAATCTAATTATGAATACTTTTAGAAAACCACCAAGATTGTTAAAATGTTTTTAAATTTAATTTTCTTTGTCCCCTAAAAGTTTCCAAATTCTGATGAGACGAGGGAGCGAAGATGGATGGGACCCATTGCCGTATTCTATGTGGATTTTGTAAACAGATTGGACGGAGACATGAAAAAGGAAAATTCATAGCTTGTGCTTGTTACCAAATAATAAAGCAATTGAAAGGACATGATTCAGTGTTTTTCGAGGTGGACCATACCATAGCCATGGCCCATAAGGTGGTAAAAGAGGCCTACTTATGTTTGACCATTGTTCTATATAAGTAGTTTATCAACACCATTATACAAGCGACCAAATGCATCTATATTAAGGAGAGGAAAAGTTTTTACAGATTTATTGAAACTGTGTAACTATTTAATTTAACTTATGATAATAAAAGTTATAAATAAATAATGAGATAAAAATGGTTTAAATTATTTTTTCTCTCTCTCATTTTTATATTTTATCCATTTCCTCTTAAAACTTTATCCTTTTCTCTCTTTCTACTTTATCCATCTTTAATTTCGCTCCTATATTTTTTTTAACTGCCCGCACATATATCATAAAATAACTGCCCACACATATATCATAAAATAAATATGTTGAGTGTTTTTAGAGTACCATTTGGTGAACCACATAACATCAGGGTTCAAACATGTATATTTTATGAAGAATATTCAAACTACATATACAACTGCGACCGCGTAATCAATAATTATGTGAAGTTTGTTATTTTAATTAAATTTAAAAAGAAAAATGTAATTGATGCGATTGTATTGTTGCAACCGATAATTAATGAAGCCGACTTGTTACTTATCAAAAAAAAAACTAAAAACAAAAAACAAAACACTCCGTTCAAA
Source organism: Aralia elata (assembly GCA_034770075.1). Classification (NCBI taxonomy): domain Eukaryota; kingdom Viridiplantae; phylum Streptophyta; class Magnoliopsida; order Apiales; family Araliaceae; genus Aralia; species Aralia elata. Next base: position 5,193,114 of record CM068378.1, read on the forward strand.
ATTAAATTTACATTTTAACTTTTTCAAAGTTATTGTAAAATCTAAATTTTAAAATGGAAACTGATTCATTTACGTTTTAAAATCAGAAACATGACAAGTATACTAATTTTTAATAAATATATGATGGCCCCGCAATAACACTAGGCTACGCAAGAATTCCTCAATTTGTGACATGAATAAGGACACACGTCCCTAATCCTCGCTATCAAGCAACAGCTGCACAATTCACAGATAATATAGCTAAACAATGCGTGTATCCTTTCTTACGCAAGGTTTGCTTCATACCAAACTACAAGATGGATACTAATTCAATTTAGTGCATAAAAATTTATGAATTCTTAAATTTATATAGATATTAAATATAAATATATGTGAATATATAGAATATGAAGAAATTAAAAACGAATTCATACATTATTTTAGAGTTTCATGTTAATCGTAATTCAACTTTACTTCTTTACGAGATTTAGCGATATATATATATATATAATTTTCAAAAATTTATAGAATATTTAGCACCAAAAAAGAAGAAGGTATATATATCACGGACTAAATCTAGGCATGGAACACTGACTAGCTTTGTAACCTTCAATAGTAATATGATCATTTTTTGACCAACAATAAGATTTATTTTTCTATAATAAAAATGAAGTTCAAATCTCCCGAAATAAAAATTTTGTTGGTTGTTTTCAGTTCTACAAATACTCGTCCTCTAGGAGTATGAACATGCATGTGCAGTTCCTTCAAAAGAAGCATATGTTCATAAAGCTTAAAACATAAGAAAGCATTTTCTTAATAAAGCTAGCGTTTCCCAGCTGAAAAATTACAAAACAAAAGGTGAATACTAGTGTTTCGTAAATCGTAATGCAACTGTAATCCTATTAACAAGAAAAATGGTGAATACTAAGAAATGAATGGAAGAAGTTCTTCACTTTTTCTAAAGAGTGTGTGTGTTCCGTAAGTTGCTCTAGCACTTGGAGTGAACCAATACAAACTCGAACACTCGACTCAGTTTCGAGGATATTTGAAAATCATTTGTTTTCCATCTTTTTCTTGTTTTGTTGTTTATTTTTTCATTTCTCATACCCGATTCTTGGTTAGCTTTGCCCTGACCACCAGAAAATAGAGAAGACAAATTAGTTACTTATGAGTTCGAAGCAGTCAATAAAAACCCCAACAGGAAACAAAATTCTTGCTTTATTAGACTTCTTCATTCTCATAGTGACTAATTCTCTTAACACAATTATACGAACATCATGATATTTACACAGGAAAGAGAGAAAGAGCGTGGAGTAGGACGAGGACAAGGTCTGACGAAAATAAAAGTAAATTTAAGGTACTGACACTTGCAAGAAACAATTAATCCGACTGCATATGGGAAGAAGATTATGATGGTATTGCAACATAATGCCATGAACTAGCTGCTAGAAATATTTAAATGAAACATGGATGCATACAGATGGTTACTTAGAGGCTTATTTGATAAATAAATTTTTTTTTAGAACAATAAAAAAAAATCATCAACAAGAAGTAGCGACCATGTTCCTGTTGTAACTTGTAAAATACAAATATAAGGCTTAAGGGGCCTTCATCGACTATCATAACATATAGGCTGATCGAAAAGTTTTACAAATTCGATAGTATCAATTGAAAAAACAGAAGTTTCATGAAACATAAGCATTTACCAAGTCTGAGTGATGAAATATACTCTTTCTAGTTAATTCATTAATTATCACATGAATGTCAACATACACATTCATACAAAATATAGACTTCGGAGTAGATCAGGCGGACAGACAAAAATACAGGATACAAGGCTGAGGCATACCTATTAATTTCATGGTAACTGATTTGACTGATATGGAAAGTGAAAGTCCAACTTAGCTCCTGCAGCTGCAATTGAAAAAGGAAAGGAGTATGTATGCAAGAGAAAGAATTATTGAGCTGAGTGCAAGTGGCACAAACAATTTAAGAAGTTCACAGGCAAGGTCAAATGATATACATAATGCAGATTCTTCTGTAAGTAGTACATAAGAATGAACAATTTGAGTAGGGCATTTATCATTTGTTAAATGCAGTCTAACAGACTAACAGAAAGAGATATTCAACGGGAACACTAACAAGTCATTTCTTTTTAATTGATAAGTAATACTGAAAAGTCATCCATTACGTTGCATAATTTAAAATGATAGACCAATAAAGCACCAAATATGGCACATATACTTGAGTTGGAGATTTCGTACACTAAAGCTAATTATAGATTAATTCAACATTGTCATGTAATCTATATTCTATACATTCAGCTCTCACATTTGATTCTGTTGTGTGTTTTCGAGACAAAATCATGTTGACAAAATGACAAATAAGATTCTTACCCTAAATCCTTTGATAGGATAATAAGAACTTCTCTTTTTGGTTGCCTAACTTGCCAAGGTCATAAATACTGGGTTCAGTTCCTCGTTCCAAAACTACAATATAGCACTTTGACCTAGACCTGATACAATATGGTACATTTCAGTGATACAATGTCTACTTGTATCTCCAAGTATTGTCACAAATCAATCCTATAAAGTATCAGAGCCATCTCCGAATGTGAAAAGAGAAAACGGAGCAATAACCACATTGAATGTCTTTGAGCCTACTTTATCAATATGTTTCATTTCGAAGCTTCCCTCCTGTAAATCATGAAATAGGAAAGTCAAAAGTAATTTATAAGAAGCAGGGGTAATGAAAAGAACTGCAGCACAAAGATTCATATACAAACAGGTTATACTACGTGTCCAATAGTGACTGGAGTTCATCTATCCAGTTGTTGTGGAGTTCATCTAACTCAAACACCAGTTGTTTTGGCCCCAGAAGGACTCACTTCTGTTACAATAGGCTGCTAGTATGTCTTCATTTTACGCCATAGCGAGAAGTTGCATCCATCACAAAGTCGTATCCAATCACGTGCAATTTGTAACAAAGCTAAAAGGTTTCTTTCAATAATTTATTTAGTAAGAAAATGACAAAGCAACATGAAAGGAAGCAAGCGAATTCCTCTAATCTTACCATTCTCCCACTAGAAGTGCTTAACGGGCATGCAGACGAGTACTCAAAACTAGTGTTAGGAAGTATACCTGGCTGTTCACCTATAACTCCAATACCCCTGTAAACAAATGCATATATAACTCAGATGAGAAAATTACATCACACAATCACGAAACCAGAAAAATTGCACTTCACAACCATGAAAAGCAAGTTGAAAATATTAAGAACAGAAAAAACTCACCAAACATTCTCAGTTTTCCCATTTGCATCAGTAATAATCCAGTCCCTGCTGAAAAGTTGAACAGGGCAGTCTGAGTTGTTGCTAATTCTTATTCTATAAGCAAAGAAGTATTGGCCTTTCAAAGGCTGACTCTGCCCTTCAATGTACACACTCCTAACTTGAACCTTGATCCCCTGGAAAAGTAACATTGGATAATAGATTTTTATTATCGCCTGATATATTGCAACTTTGTCAAGAGGTACAACATAACAAAGTATTTGAAATCAAGGCATGAACCATCCAACAAGCATAGTAACTTAGTAATACATTACGCCTGCTGAAGCATAACTTAACCCAAAAAAGCTTGGCTCTTAGTATACTAGCTATGCTATTAACCAACTCCTGAAGGGATGTATCAAGCATTATTTAATTTCAACCAATTCAGAAAATGTAGTTCTCAGATCAACAATACTTGTACCAAACTGGTAACTCCGATAACCTTAAAAAAAAGAATAAAAATCAAATATTCTTTTCACCACCAAATAAGTAAACCATACTGGTTAATTAAGCTCCAATAAGGGCCATAACTTAGAACATAATTTATTAATATTAAAAAGAATAATAAAAAATTGGCATGAACCAAAATGCTTGGATTAAATCTTATACTTAAATCTTCAAAATCATCATAAGATGTGATTAGAAAGATACTGACCAGCTGTTAATGGTCTTCCAAACATGTATCTTAAGAAATACTTACTAAATGGAGTGCCCTCGTTACAAGCAAAATTAGAAGAATAATTACAATATTTTTGGACATCTAACTACCAGGTAAAGAACACCCCGTAGAAGGAAATCTATCAGAAATTGTTGTAAAAAAAAAAACAAACAAAAAACTGACACAATCCATATGTATGCAACATTGCCACACAACTTATATAACAAACAAATTCATGTGAATTGACTGAGCAACATTTCTAATCTTACTTCTTTTCCTCCCACTCTTGTTTCCTCTTTTATTCAGATTCATGGAAACCTGCCCACTCTAAAGCTTGCGACTCAATCAGGTTTAAACCAGCTTGTTAATTGCTACAGCCCCTATTGTTAAGTTCAATCAAGGTAGACTTTAATCCAAGTGGAATAATCACTGGGAGCACAAGTACGACAAGAAAAAGCACGAACCAGGCAGATCCAGATAATGTATGTTATAGCAGTCAAGACCACAATTAACCATATAAAAAAAGTCGGATGGTTACCGTACCAAGGTTGTTGCATCACTCGAACATTTCAGGAGACAGTGCGTCGCAATTTATTTTAGCTCATCACGATATCTAGCTGCATCCTGGGAGAAACAAAAAAAAGAAAAAAAAAAAGAGAGCATTGTAGAATTAGCAGTTGCACTGAGCTCAAGTAATGAAATTGAGCATATGAAGACTTGAGTAGGATTGGATATATATATAAATCACACTTCAATTTACTGGATAATTGTTTTTTCTTAACGATTAGGACCTACTAGGTCAATACTCGTGGAGTACGAATTCTACTATGAAATTGGTTTGCACATCATGTGTAACACACCTTGAAAATAAAACACCCCCCTCTCTCCCCCCTCCACCCAAAAAAGTAAAACAAAAAAACTCTTAAAGGGTATTTTATTAGAAATCATCCTTTCTTTCATTCTTTTCAAGGTAATAGAATGTAAATGACCAGGAACCCGAACATTCTTATATCTCACTCTCAAATTGCAAGGAAAATGACAAGTTTTGGTACTGATAGTCCAACTACGCAGTAAGCACACTCAAGAAGCCTGCATATTTGAATTGATACCTCAAACCTCTCAAAAAAAAAGAGAGCATTGTAGAATTAGCAGTTGCACTTAGCTCAAGTAATGAAATTGAGCATATGAAGACTTGAGTAGGATTGGATATATATATATATATATATATATATATATATAAAAAAAAAAAATCACATTTCAATTTTCTGGATAATTGTTTTTTCTTAACGATTAGGACCTACTAGGTCAATACTCGTGGAGTACGAATTCTACTATGAAATTGGTTTGCACATCATGTGTAACACACCTTGAAAATAAAACACCCCCCTCTCTCCCCCCTCCACCCAAAAAAGTAAAACAAAAAAAACTCTTAAAGGGTATTTTATTAGAAATCATCCTTTCTTTCATTCTTTTCAAGGTAATAGAATGTAAATGACCAGGAACCCGAACATTCTTATATCTCACTCTCAAATTGCAAGGAAAATGACAAGTTTTGGTACTGATAGTCCAACTACGCAGTAAGCACACTCAAGAAGTCTGCATATTTGAATTGATACCTCAAACCTCTCATCTGCAATGGCTTCTCTCAACAATCTCCTAAAATGCAAAATGGGTTCCTCTTTTTCAAATGATTTCAGTGAATCACGAAGTCTCGTAGCTTCTTCATTATCCTACAACGGAATTATTCAGAACAATATAATTCAGTTGACTAGACATGTGAACAATACAACAACCGGAAACAAAATAGTTCTAAATGTATACCCAGCGTATAGAACTGCTCTAACTAGATTAAATTTATTCAAGTTGTAAGTCAAAATGTAAAAACAAAGACTAATAGTCAAGGACAAATAGCAAGACTAGAGAGAACACTTTTAACTCAATATATATATGACATTTTAACCAGTCAACCAGTCATGAATATCATAACCTTAGTAATTAAATTGTAAAGTGCAAACAGTGTATACACAAAACATACGTAATTATTTTATCAGCGTACTTAAACAACTACGTACAATCGATATAAGCAATTTATAAGACATGAATCACCATTTAATTAGAAGCAAACTGAACCTCAGATCTTGTAGCAACTTCCATTTGTTGCTTCAAAAGAGCATAAGATTGGCTCCGTGAAAGAAAAGATTTGGAACTCAAACTGGCACTCTGACTCTCGGTTCCGCTAGCACAAGCAACGATCATTTTCAATTTGCAGTCACCCCAGGCTATTATTGTTCGGAAAGAATAAGTCCAGGGGACATGAAAAAAGGGACACAGAAATTAGACATTTTCAATTTTCTTTGTTTTTTTTGGATGAGTCCAAATATATTTATATTATAGATTTAAAAAAAATAGAAAAAAACATAAAAAAATAGGTGTAATTTGGATATATATCAAAAAAAATAATTGTATGGCCCATACAATCATTTTTTTGATATATATTCAAATTACACCTAATTTTTTATGTTTTTCCTAATTATTTTTTAAATCCATAGTATAAATATATTTGGACTCAACCCAAAAAAAAAAAAAAAAGAAAAGAAATTGGAAACGTCCAATTTTCGGTCCCTTATTTTCTGTCCGCGTAAGAAGGTTCGTTAGGAAAACGTATGCTTAGAAATCAACTATTTATTTTAATTTAATATTATTTTAAATTATTTTATTTTATAGTAAAAAATTAATAGTTCTTTAAATAGTCTTATAAATTATTTTTTTGTCATTTTTAAGATTATCTATAATAAATTATATAATTATATAATAAATATGAAATTAATAATTTCTTATTTTAAGTTATCAAATAGTTTTATGAAATTAATAATTTTATATTAAAAAAATAAATAATCTTTTTTTAAAAATTAAATAATTTAAAATAATATTAAATTAAAATAAATAATTTAATTTTAAACATCCATTTTGTAAACAAACATGAACTTAAATCTTAACGATTGCATTATTTTCCTTCTCCCTCAAAACTTTTTGCTGAGCAAGAAACGAAGAGCGGGGAAAATAAAGGGACACTGTCGATGTGACATAAGGGTACATTGGGGGTGGTTCAGGCCTGATAATAATTTTATTTTTTCGCTTATGTTTTTTTTTTGAATAAATTTATGTACGCTACTCCAAACACTACATTGCACATCCAACCATTAAAAAGTGAGACCTGACACAAAAATTCACGTCAGTCTCATTTTTTAACGGTTGGGTGTGTAATATAGTATAAAATATAGTGTTTAGAGTAGTGTATATAGACTTATCTTTTTTTTCATTCTTTTTCTCGTATTATTTTATTTTAGAAAATAAAGATTAACGAACCAAAAACCCTCAAAAGCGAAAAAAGAACCGGGCCAAAGCCCAACGTAATTGATAAGGCAAAAAGAACCGAGGCAAAGCCCAACCATCTCAATATGTTTGGCAAGGCGGTTGTGGGGGTAATGCCAGCGGAAGATAACGCAAAATTTGTTCTCATTTATTGTTCCAAAAGTAACTTAAATTATCTTGGCCCCATTATCCATTCAACCCAACTATGAGAATTATTAATAGTAGAGTTAAACGTCGAAGTAGCTAGTTAAATTCATATATTCTCTTGTGAAATTGGGACATTATGATGATTTTGTATTTTTTTTTTCAATATTGTAATCGATTTTGATTGTAAATTTTATTTATATTTGTAATGATACTTCTTCAAATTAAAATTTCAAAATAATAAAATATATTAAAATGTGCTTATCTTTTACCTACGCATTAAATTAGATTAATATTATGTTGAACGCGTTTACATGATATGAAATATATTCATCAAATAAAATTCATTATGTAGTTAGATTAAGACGGATTTAAAACATACCTCTTAAATAACATGTTTCTCTTAAATAACATACATTTATTAAATTACGTCGTTTTGGATATTCTTTTAAAAAACAAAATATTATTAAAAGAGAGTGGTCTCACTTACTTTTTTTATTTACAAAAATGCAACTCGCGCCCCTATTTATTTTTTAAAATTATTTTTAATACGACGTAGTTTTAATAGATGTGTGTTATTTAAGAGAGATATGCTATTGGAGCAATGTATTTTTCACGTCATTTTCTTTTTTATTTCGGTACAACGGGATAAATAAAATCAAGAAGGTTCTTTTAAATTAAACCAGCGCTGACGAACCGCCACGTATGAAAGCAACGTAATTAGTGACTCATTTTTTTTTACAGTCACGTGCAAAATTACTCACCCAATTTGACAGATGTTTACAAAAATTGACATAACGAGGCAATTACAGTATTTTTAAAAGTTTAATTTCTTAATTACAATTTGTTTATAGTACACAAAACGTGTCAATTTGAATAAATTGTAATATATTTTTGCCAATTATAATGAATTCAAATCTTGACAATCAATAATTTTTCATATTTAAGTTATTATAATTACATTTCATTAACTAAGTCCTAAATTTTACGATATCTAACTACGAGGATGGATCTAAAGCATATCTCTTAAAATAACATATCTCTCATAAATAACATATCTTTATTAAAATTACGTCGTTTTGGAGATTTTTTTTAAAAATAAAATAATATTAAAAAAAATGGTCCACTTACTTTTCTTTTATTTATAAAAATGTCACCCGCGATCTCATTTATTTTTTAAAAAAAATTTCAAAACGACGTAGTTTTAATAGAGGTATGTTTTAGATTCATCATATATATATATATATATATATATATATATATATATATGTATATACTAGAATTTCACCCGTGCCTCCAACACTTAGAGGGTGAGATTTATCCCAAACTTTGGACGATCCTGATCCTTTATTAGGGTGAACGGAAAATTCAAAAACAGTTGTGTTTTGTTATATATATATATATATATAAAAGGAAATTAGCCCATTCCGTTCCTCCCGTTCGATTGAAGTTTTTTGGGAGCAAAAAATTTGGGCCTTCTGCTTCTAATCAGCAATACATCATATTTCAAATCTCTTGTCGGTCTCTAATGGTTTCAACAACTTCCAGATCGTCCACAACCTTGCCTAAGCGTATTAAAGATCCAAGGTATTACTGATCTGAAATTTTAGTTTAATACGTAATAATTATACAGCAGCCCAATAAAATTGATAACAAGGTAGACTCAAATGCTTGGAGTGGGTGAGAGAAAATTACGAGGCAAAAACTAATGGATAAAATCTCCGAAAACTACTATGGCTATTTGCCTAATCTGAACAGAGGTAATGTTTCTCTTCTTGTTCATTTAAACAAGAGTTGAAAAATGGATTCAATGAACAGGTCATTGATACTAATCTACGCCGGAGAAACCTACTGATTAAGGATTTATGAATAACAGGATGAAGAATATGGAGAAAATGAACGGGAAGAAGGGAAAAGAAAATAACGAAAAGAAAATTAAATATGATAAAAGAAAATGAGTTAAAAGTTTTATCATTTTCATTTTTTTCAAGTGTTTTTTTTATTATTATTTTTTGTCATGTTTTGATTTTTTTATTATTTTTACTCAGTCATGTAGGAAAATTAAATATTATAAAACTTTTTTTTTTCACGTAATTTTTATTTTTATTTTGGTTGACAGTATTGAAAAAATAAAATTTAATTTGAATGACCATTTAATTAATTTGTCAGAATAAAATAATTGCAATGTTTTAAAAAATTTAATTTTTTAATTGTATTTTTTTTAGTTTAATAAATTATTATACAAAATGTGTCAATGGTATAAAATATATTTTTGCCCATTCTAATTTCACCTGCAACTTCTCCCTCGTACCTAATTTCAGGTTGACAAGGAATTACATGATTCCCACCTACCTGGCTCTACCATCAACCGGTTCCCCCCTTCCCACCTACCTGGCTACCTTCCACCGGTCCCCCCACCCCCCCGGCCCGCGTCAAAGTCCGGCCGAAACGTCAATACTCATTATGTTTTACAAAGGAGTCTAATTTTATATAAAGTTTATTTTGAATTTGTTTTACTCGGTAAAAATATAATATTTTATCCGTTTTAAATTATAACATAAATATTAATTTTTAAAAAAATAATTTTAAATATCTTTAAATTTAAAATTGACATAAATTCAATTAATTTATGTCAATATAATTATTAATATTATAAATTATTTAAAAAGTATTATTAATTATAAAATTTATCACCCTGTCCCAAATTAATTGTTCAATTTTAACTTTTTAAAGTCAAATTGACTATTTTTAGAATTAATAATTAAGCATATATAAATATATTTCTAAAATTATAAAAATTGGAGTTAGTAATAAATTGTATATATTTTCTTTTAGTTATAATCTCTTCACCTATATTTTAGCAAAAATAGTAAAAAGATTAGTTTTAAAAATGGTCAATTTGACTTTAAAAAGTTAAAATTGAGCAATTTATTTGGGACGGAGAGAGTATTATTTTAAAATTTTAAATGAATCATGTGAATTTTAAATTTAAAAATATTTTAAATTAATTTTTAGAAAATCAATAGTAATCTTATAGTTTGGAACAAAGAGAGTATAAAATAATATTTAATATTTTTTCTCAATTATATTATAATATCACTATTACATAATTAACAATTTATTATATTTAAGAATAATTATGAAATAAAAATATGTAATTAATAGAATATTAATTATCAAAAAAATAAAAATAAAAAAATTAATAGAATATTTGTTAATTTTGTAAATAGCGCTCAGTTTGTGAAGGCGGAGTTGGTATATATAATATGAGAAAGAAAAAGGCCAATAAAAGAATCTGAAATCCCGAGAACATCCCACATTTTACATACCCTCTGTTTCTGTCACCTTGCTACACTGCGCAGAGCGCTCAAACCCCCTTATAGTATTTCTCTCCCAAATCCTCTGTTCTGCTCCGATCTGAATCTCGAAAATGCAGAGCTCTGCGTTTTCCCTCTCCAATACAATTTCACTCCCAAAGCCTCGAAAACCCTTGAATCCCGGATCCCTATTCAGATTCAATCCTATTTCTACACCTTCACCTTCAAAATCTTTTGGTTATGGCGTCTCCGCTTCATCTTCCAGTCGATTGCCTTCAATGTGCATCTCTTCTTCTTCATCCTCATCGTCCTCGCCCCCGCCGAGACTGAATGGCTGGATTTCTGCTCCGCCGCAAGTTCCACCGCGCGAATCGGATGGGTTTGAAGTTAGGGCAGCTTCAGTCCCCGAGAGCGCTGATGGTGGGAGTGAGAAGTCGAAATTCAAGGATACATTGGTGCTTGGATCACTCTTTGGGCTTTGGTACCTTTTCAACATCTACTTCAACATCTATAACAAGCAGGTAATCCCCATATTTTCTGTTATATTAAGCTACCTCCGTTCGGGAAAAGTCATCTAAGAAGTAGTAACAGAAGAATCCCCGGTCTGTGTTCCTACCTGAATGCTTGTTGTAGAATCGGCGTTCCACTGTCTGTATACGTGCATATTGTATATTGTTTCATCTTTTTTATTAGCGCAAATACTTATCTATATGAATATATATGTCAAGCATATGTCTCTGTCTATGCTGCATTGAATCTGTATTGGTAAATAACTCAACTTTACTGAGTTTAATGGCACACACAAGTTAAATCAAGTATTCCATTGATACCTGTTCCATTATGAGACCAGGAATTTTCTCTGTCGCAGAGTGTTTTTTATTTTTATTTCTTTGTATAGTTCTAATAAAGCAGAGTTCAAAATATAATAGTCAATTGGCTAAGCGTGTGATTAAAATTTAATCTATCTACACCTAATGAAGTATGGTCACACTAATCATATTCTTTAGTTTGTTGTATTGTGTGTGCATTTTAATCGGATGCGGCTCATTTGAGAATTATTATTTATTATGCTTTTAATTTTTCTGTATATTAATGATGAATGAGTTCAATTATGGATTACGAATAGAGGTAAATGCCGAAGACATGGTGAATTATGACTAATCAAATTATTTCAAGAATCGGCTGTCCATCATTTCCAAACTTGAGTTCCTTTTTTCTTCTTGCAAGTCTTGAGTTAAACTTGACAACCATACATTTTATTTTTGAAGTTCCTGATGAAGAAAGATTGTCATATTTTATGATACTTGTTGCCATAGGTGCTCAAAGTTTACCCATACCCAATAACTGTCACAGCAGTTCAGTTTGCTGTTGGGACTGTCCTTGTTATTTTCATGTGGACATCAAATCTATACAAGCGGCCTAAAATTAGTGGTGCACAGGTAACTTTGATACTGCTGCATAAATGGTTGTTTTGTGTATTCCCTTTTTTTTTTGAGTCTATCATACTGACTCTGGTGAGGATTATTACTGGTAGCTTGCAGCAATTCTACCATTGGCAGTGGTACACACATTAGGCAACCTTTTCACTAATATGAGTCTTGGAAAAGTTGCTGTTTCATTCACCCATACCATCAAAGCTATGGAGCCCTTTTTCTCGGTTGTCCTATCAGCTATGTTTCTCGGGGAGGTATGCATTTCATATAATTGTTTTCTTTTATTTCTATGTTTTATTATAATTCTATGTATAATTCAATGACAAAGAAATTATGTAGCTCATCTAAGCTGAAGTAGTTTCTCTGTTTCTTAGAAAAATTAATGTGTTCCTACCTTGACTGGTAATGACAACCCATGGGAGAAGATAAAATATTTGTTTTGTAGCTATTATATTTGTTGTGTGCTAATTTTTAATTTTACTTTTTTTGTAGCTGTTTTTAACTGAACTTTCCTTGTCATTCTAATATGACAGAAACCTACTATATGGGTAGTTTCTTCCCTTTTACCAATTGTTGGGGGAGTGGGACTAGCATCAATGACCGAGGCATCTTTCAATTGGTGAGTAGTGTGGACATACATATGAGTTTATTTTAATGAATCTGTTCACATTCATTCTCATATTCAACTGATTTTTGGATCTGATTCTCCATGAAGAAACAAGATTTTCCTTTTTTGGGATTGTAATGATAAAGTCAAGTTATCCAAGATGCTGATTATGATCTCATCTTTTTTGTGTGTAAAAACAGGGCGGGATTTTGGAGTGCAATGGCTTCTAATCTGACCAATCAATCTCGAAATGTCCTTAGCAAAAAATTTATGGTTAAGAAAGAGGTATTCTTAACTTCAGCTTCATTTATTCATAATCACACTTAAGGTGGTGGTTGATAAAGTGCATGTACTATGAAAATATATTTTTCATTTTCTAGATTTTTTTTTAATATTTGTTTGAAAGGCATCTGAAGTGAATCAACTTGTCATTTTATATATTTTGTAACTGAGACTTATTTGTAAAAGTATTTTTCGCAAAAGTGTAAAGGAGTGCTTAATCTTGTCTTCTTATTTGCTTTATTCTTTACTGGTGAATAATTAATGGATTCTATCGTTTACAGGAATCATTGGACAACATTACTCTCTTCTCGATAATAACCATCACGTCCTTTATCTTGTTGGCCCCTGTTTCTATTTTCATGGAAGGAGTCAATTTCACTCCTGCATACTTACAGTCCGCTGTGAGTAATTTTCAAATAAAGAAACCTATACTAATCCATTGTATGTTTGGATAATTTGCATTTAAAGATCTTTTGTGTTTTTTGTTATTGTTGTATATTCTTTTTTCTGTCAGGGATTAAATGTCAGTCAAGTCTACACTAGGTCGCTCCTTGCTGCACTCTGCTTCCATGCATACCAGCAGGTAAGCATTCAAACAGCGTGGTTGTTTCATCTGCTTTCTTAGACTCTTTTGTTACTTGCTCTATTTGTTATCGCAGGGTCACTGAATGAAGTCCTCCGTTTCTTTCGGAGGTGCTGAATAGAAGCTCTCTATTATGCTAATTCACTCTAACTCTTCTGCTAGACCTTATATACACTTGTGATGATTGGATTGGTAATTTGATCAATTTCTGCCCCTTGCTTGAAAATTTAAATACTGATGGTGAACTCTCTACCTCACCTACTCCCTCTTCCGCAATGAGACTGTAAGGAAGTCAAATTTTAGAGTTTAAAATTTCAAGTTTATTAAAGAAATTTTTAATATTATTCGTAAGATATAAACATATGTGCTTGTACTTTAAGCCATCAAAGAGTATATAGTCTTTTTGCAGTAATATTCTCTTTTACTTTTGAAAGAATACTATCTTTTCCAGCCAAAACTAAAATCAATTGTGACAATGTTTGGCCAGAAGAAGTATATGCTACAGAAGAATGTTGATATTGATATCCCCATATTCTCTGTTGAATTTTTTGAAAGGCCGTAAGAGTCTTACGACAACCCTAATATGAATTTTCCGTGCAGGTTTCATATATGATATTGCAGAGGGTATCTCCAGTTACCCACTCTGTGGGTAATTGTGTGAAGCGTGTGGTTGTGATCGTGACCTCTGTTCTCTTCTTCCGTACACCTGTTTCACCGATCAACTCTCTGGGTATATAATTTTCGTAGCTGAGAAAAGATTGAAAATATGGGGACTATTTTGTTACTTAAGTTTTTTTCTTTTTAAGAAAAGGGTAACGTTTCATGAACTCCATAATTAGCCTTTAAAACTCCATATTTACCCTTGCGGTGGACTGTAAACAGTTAATTGTGGAGGGCATTTAACCAATCCCTAAGCAAAGGACTATCTTCTCCTTGATCCTAAATTGATATTAGGACGACTCTTTCCAATTACCAGAGGCTCTTATTTTATTATAATCATTTTTGCATCTTGGTGCAGGCACCGGAGTGGCCCTTGCTGGAGTGTTCCTGTATTCAAGGGTGAAGCGCATAAAGCCAAAGGCAGCTTGAAATTCTCATGATGAAAAGTTTTGCTGGTAACATTTTTTGGTAGTGAGAACAAGCCTTTTCTTTTAGGGACAGTTTATTCTTTTGCTAGATTCCATGATCCCGTAATCATTGCGATAGTTCTCAGATAAGTATGGTAAGTTCTAAATGCGAAATGTACCCTCTATACAATTTTGGGTGGATCGTAATATAAAATACTGTGTTTGAGGAAATGAATTCAAGTTTTCCAATTGGTTTCATGGTACTTTTACGCAGTTTGCGATGGGGATTTAATATTTCGTTACAATTAGCAGATCTCTCTGATTTTATTGGTTGTTTTATATTTACTGTTCATTTGTTGAATTCTTGTCGCATTTCTTGAGTAATTAATTTCTTGTTATACATGCCGCCAGACTATGAGCAAATAGCAATGGTTAATTTCCATTTTTATTAGGCTCAAAAAGAGCTTCTTCAAGTGGTTTGAACAATGGTGAAAACTTCTTTTTATTACTTGAAAGTCGATTATGAAAAAACCATACATGGGCATGCATGTAGCGTAGGTGGTGTCTATAAATTCCTTGCTACATCACTAGGGGGACATTGTGGAAATCAAAATTGAGCTTAAACTGAAGTGGTGAGAACAATTACCAATATGAAGAGAAAATGAGCTTTAAACCCCCCAAAAGGATATAATAATCAATTAATTACAGCAACACCCTTCAATTAATAATCCAATTGATTCAATTACCATTATGAAGTGGAATGAGTTTTAAAGCCCAGAATACATCCAAGTTTCCAACAAATAAATAATACCCTCCAATTGATTTTATTTTTCCTGCCTCTTATATCTTCTTCCTTTCCTGAACCACTATTATTATAGTACGAACAAAGAGCCAGAGCCACCTACCTGTCTCTCTAACACCAGATATGACAAGACATCAATAGAGTACAAACAATAGCTAGTTTAACTTTCTGGCAAAAAAAATAAACTAAAATAAAATAGTTTCATCATACAAAATAAAAATATTAATGAAAGCTGAAGTGTACAAGTCCGCTTCAAAATATTTTTCCAAAATGTCTGATAATTATAAATCCGATAAATCTGAAATGAATCAACTTACTTAATAATAGCAAGTCAAAAGATGATTAGATTATAGCAACATTTGGGGAAGAAATAAGTAGTGGTCCGCCACTGTTCAAAATAACCCCAACAAATGTTGATAAATAAATTTAGCCTGCTGTGAATGTGAAGCTCCTTCTGAAGATCAACACTGCCTCCGAATGACTTATCGGTGGCATCAACCATTGGTGTGGCTGTGGCTGTCGCCGCGGCTGTGGCTTTCGAATAGGAGGATCTCGGTACAACTTGCGGCGACATAACGGGCAAGTATTTCTCCGAATTAGCCATGCAACAATACATGTTCCATGGAAAATATGACCGCAGGGCAGTATATTGACCATCACGTTCACATCATATTCATCCGTACATATGGAACACGAACCATGATGATCCGACCAAAGTTTCTTCAAGAAAGAGCTGGTTGTTCTTTTCGTGTAAAGTGAACCGATGAATGATTTGGCGGCACGGCTTGCCCGGGGGGCGGAGGACCTCCCATTCCCATTCCCATTTCCATTGGTGGTGCCGCTCATGTTAACTGACATGATCGATATATAGATCCTTTTCTAAGTCTGTAATCAACATATATATATATGTATATATATAGTGCATGTGTACGTAATTTGTATCATTGTATGTACGGGTAATGAATCATTCACTAATAAAAATAAAATAAACATAAAATAAAATTGGGTAATTCATTCAATAATGTTCTAGGTTATTAGATAGCCTGAGTTTAACCTAATTCAACAACACTCTGAAGAAAAAGAAAAGAAAAGAAATATTTACTGTAGTTGGAGAGATATAGTGCTGTAATTTGTTATATAATGAAAGCAAGACGCACTTAAGTAAATGACAATATTGGGACTACATATGTATGTAGATCCGAAATCCCTAAATAAATTGGTACAAGGCGGTGAATGGTGATGGGAGAATCAGAAATCTGACTAATAAAGGCGATAAATTTTTTTTAAAAAATATTTAATCCTTAAATTTATTGAATATATAATTTAATAGTAATAGCATGATAATAAAATTTTTATAATAAATTTGAGTACATTATCGTGTTACAAATAATCTCGCCCTTCTTTAAAAGTATCTTTAATTTTTAATGTAAAAAAGAAATTCAATCCTCTTTGTCATTTTTCTAAGACGGAGAAGTAATAAAAGATCCATATGTAACAAACCGACTAATATAAACAAGAATAATATAATAAGGATGGTGATATATGCACGCCTTAAATTAATTGTTGCACATCTTATCTATTAAAGAGACTATATATATTACTCTTAATTAATGAGAAGTCAATTAACATATTCATCGGTTACCCATTTTAGCCTAAAGTTTAATAATCTCAAAACTCAAAAAATTAAATGAATAAATAAAAATATCCAAATTTTGTCATTTATCTTCATGAAATGAAAATTATTATCATATATTTTATCAATCATGATAGTATGTCATACTTAATATTTTAAATTTAGTTCAATTATTCAGTAAGTTACAAATGTGCTTTAATTTCTTATGTATCACTCACTCACTCACTCAATGAAATTGCACTTAAATCCCAAAATTAATGTTCATTCGATTTTTTGAACAAAAAGCCTCATTTGATTTTATAAAGTCATTTGCAAATTTCTAAAATTTAATATTAAATTTATTTAAATTATTTATAAATTCATAATGGCAATTTAAAAAAAAAACAGTTTACGATATCTAAAATTTATTGACTAAATAATTTCCTATTTTCTATGAATTTAAATTTTCATGAATTAATTTCAAGTTAAAATAAAATCTTTTGAATTTGATAAACCAATTAACTATATTATGGATAATCACTTTAATAAGATAGAAAGTTAAATTATATATCACATATCATATCAGTATATATATATATATATATATATATATATATATATATATTTATACACACACACACACACACACACAAACAAAAAGGTTTACTATTTATAAATCTTTATTTATTTTTTGTTTTTCTAATATTTTATGTGTTCTAATAATTATTTCAGACTTCTAAATTGTAAAATATCTCAAATTAAAAAGATTTCTATCAATTAAGGAGACATTTTATCTTGTAAATATAATGTATAACAAATTTAAGGGTAAAATAGAATAGTAAAAGATTAATTGATTTTATATATGTTAAAGATAATACAGTCTCTTTAGCATATTTAGGTGTATCACTGTCATTTTAGTATATAGGCATATCAACACCTATAATAACTCGATAGAAACCAGCTCCAGACTTTCGCACACAATCCTCCTGCCCCGGTTTTACGAGTGGAGTTGACAAAGTATGAAGGATTTCCCTTTTTCTATTTCTTTTTTGATTAGATATTACAATTTTATCTAACCAACCTCACGGTTTGTAGGCTGAGAATAGCTCTACTAAACTAACCACACAATCTGAAGACTTGTATATGAAGTTGAAGTCTAAATCTAGAGCTTTTTTTTTATTATTATTATTTTTATTATTTTTTAAGAATTTAGACTATTACATTTCAATTCTAAGAATTTAGGGAGAATCTAGAAAATGGATCATGATGGGAACTAAAGAAAACTTAAGGGAAACATACCATTGAATTTTCTAAAGCACGCCTAAATATTTTTTAGGCGATTTTACTTGTATTTTTATTTTATTATGCTTGTATGTAATTATATAAAGGTACAACAAATTCATTTCAAATATAGCATCTCCAATCTATTATAAAAGTACTATAACAATCACATAAAAAAGTCAATAAACTATGAATTAGAGGTAAGTCAATACATATATTTGTAAAATTAAAATAGAAGGAAATAAAAATTAATTACCTGAATCTGATGCTAAAGATCGAAAGAGATAAGGGTTTAAAACCTTTAAGGGTTCGATGAAGGAGGATTAAAAAAGGTAAGATTTTCCAGATTTGTTGATCACCCTGATAGTAGATTGACTTGAGTCTCTTATTTGCTTGTACGATATCGCTGATCGCGAGAAGACAGTATAGTCGAAATGACGATTGTCTGAAAAAGTATTTGAGGTTGATGTGACTGCGGGGGGACAAAGTTTTGGCTTGTCTTGACCTATATATGGTCAATATTGAGGGTTTTATTTATTTAGTAAAGTTAATTTTCATTCTTTCAAATACATATGGGAAACCCTTAAAAAAGAGTTAGGCCTTCCAAGACCATCTGACCCAAATAAATTTACCTAACCCACCTGGGCACCTAAAATGATTTGTAACCATTGGGGCCGAATAGGGTCGGTAAAAGACCAATTTCGCTTAAGTTTATTTTTGAGATGAAAAGTGACGTGAATAACTTTATGAAAATTATTATTTTTATAGCCCACCCCACAACATCTATCAATTGAATAATGAATGTCCAAATTTCATGTCAAACTACTAATCATATTTGTGAAATTACAATTCCCTAAGGCCATGTTTGTTTGCAAGGATTATAATCCCGGGATTATAATCCCATGGATTATAATCCCAAGACTATTAATCCTAGGATTAAATAGTCCTAATCACATGTTTGTTTTTCATGGGATAACTTAAAATAATCTCATGTTATGTTTTAATCCTTCATGATGGGATTATAATACCTAGCTAGACATGAGATTAAATAATCCCTCATCTTAAGCTATTTTATAATCCTTGGACTAATAGTCCCAAGCTCAAATTTAAAAACAAACAAGACACTTGGGATTAATAGTCCTATCCCAAGTGTAATCCTTGCAAACAAACATAGCCTAACTTTCTAATTAACGCTTATCAATGCATCTATTATTACAAAAAGAATCCTAAATTAATTTATCGTTATAAAGGTTTGTTAATTATTAAGGTTTTAATTAGAAAAAAGTTATTCAAGAAAAAAAAACAATTAAAAAAAATGATTAGAGCACGAAATAAACATTCATCGGGAAATACCTTCCCCAAACCATGTTGAGTGGAAATTCAAACCTTTGTTTTACAACCATTCAATGGTCTGGTAAAAAAAATTCATACCAAAACATTTTCAATTACAACAAAATCAATGTCCTTTTCTCCGCATTATCTCTCTTGATTCACTTTGAAAAACTCCAAAGGCAAATTATTTTTATTTTGGAATATCACAAATTTAAGAGTTCTGTCATATATTGCGATCAATTTTAGCCGAATTATAATTACAACGTACATCAATATATTGGATTGAATAAGATTATAAAATTGATTCACTGTATCAAATATATCGTAGAAGTATTAGTAATTAAATTTATCTACATAACTCGCAATAAAAAAAATTAATGTGTAAAATTACAATATATATTATTTTTTAAAATTTTATTAAGGGAGTATCATCGTACTTAGCGATTCACTTGATAGATCATCTTCATCATACTTATTTACTTATTAGTATCATCACCTTCTCCCAATCTAATACACATTTTAGGTTTTGGACTTCTGAAGTCCACAACATAGCAGATATTTCGGTCATTTTCATCCACTCATGATGAGCCCGCCCAAAATAATATGACGGCCCAAACATTTTGAACGCCCAGGAGAGTACTATTAAAGGGGCAAGTTTCCTTTTCAAATTAGTCCATACACTCACGTCGCGAGTATTGGGTCTGGGTGGAAACATTAACAAAGGAGGACCTACTTAAAAGTAACACACTACTTTTTCTTTTTTATTTGGTTTTATTATTTATATAGAGAACAGTATTTTCATATATATTGCTATAATATTCCAGACGTGATGAGTTGGGCCTTCTAATATTCCAGTCGCGATCCAATTGCTAGAAGGTCCAAAATGCCCGTGAGAAAGCAACACATGGCATATTTTTCCCTTCCCTAAAAAATAGTAGTAATTAAATAAAAAGAAGCAATAACCGCATCCGCCCCGGCCCCGGCCCCGGCCCCAATTTTTTAAAAGATAGTGAGTCTGCCAAGTTATTGCAACAAATCAAATTGGATTATGTTGAAAGGCAGATTAGGTGTGCAATGATTGTTTCTCTCTGCAATCTTTTGGGGTGGGATTGTGAGAACCATATTTGTTTAGGGTTGGTTAGTTGAAAACATGAACAAGCTATCGCCCATCGCGCACTGAATTAATTAATTAATTTATCAAGATCGTATGATACAAAAAGTCCCAATGAAAATGTAGAATGAAAGATTTTTAAACATCTAAGTCATGATTGAAAATCTAACACCACAATCACTCATTTTCTGTTATAAAACCTAACTAACCACACTTCAATCAATTTATAACCTAACAATGCAGAAACCACCATTTTACCGAATTTTTATTAGGAGGTCCAGATCTTTCTAGGACCTTCTTATATATTTTCGACACGTGTAATGGTCATACATAATTAATACAAATTGGCCCCCACATGTTATAGGCTATTGGTTGAAAAAGTAATTATTGTACACGTGTCGAAAATATATAGGAAGGTCCTTTTCCTAATTGGAAAACCTGGACCTCCTAATAAAAACTCCATTTTACCACATTCCACCTTGCTTCATCATAAAAATTCACGCTCCATTTTGACAGTATCTATCTTTATATATTTTTACTTTTACAATTTTGGCACTACCTAAAAGTAAATCTTTCCTCTCTCTCTCCGTGTGTGTCTC
The DNA here is from genome assembly GCA_034770075.1 of Aralia elata. Lineage (NCBI taxonomy): Eukaryota > Viridiplantae > Streptophyta > Magnoliopsida > Apiales > Araliaceae > Aralia > Aralia elata. The sequence continues at coordinate 5,214,621 of CM068378.1, forward strand.
TATTAATCATTATTCATTCATGAATCAGAAATCTGGTAGTGAGAGAGACTTGAGAGTAGTACTTACTAGTAGTACATAATCTTTTTAGGGAACTTTTCTAGACCATGGGGTGGGGTGGGGTGGGTCCCTAACTAGTTTTGAATTTGTGTCACTATAACATTTGTTCTCTGCTATATAAAGGAAAACAGTAGTCTTGGAGTGATCTTACTACAACTTGGCTCCTAATACAGATAGATAGATAGATAGATAGATAGTGGAAGGGACTTGATGATGCATTATTCCACTAAGAAATGTACCCTATCTACTTTACCCAACTCTCTAAATAGCTCCTTCACCACCCCCCTCATCTTCCTTTCCGGTCTTTTCAAATGAATACTCCAAAAGCAACCAACTTGTTTTCCCTTCATACCAGAGTCCAGAGAATTTTGCTGGACTAGTGCATGTGTATATATGCATCAGTTTGTTAAGACTCAGTAACAACATACTGGCCTCTGGTTTAACAGAGGAGTGAGAGCTTAGCAAGCAGAGCAGAGCAGATTTTTTTTTTATTTTTTGGGGTGATATATGGAAAATTGAGTACATATAAAATCTTGTAAAGTCGAACCAGAATAGTCAAGAATACTGATTCTTATCCCTCTATACTATACGTTGGAAGTTCTAAGAAATCAAAAGGTGACAATAGCATGCAGTAGCTATCGAGTCAGAAGGCGACAGGCTTGCCAATTTGTTGGTAGTCAAGCAAGAAGCAGCAAAGAAAAAGCAGAAAATAACCTTTGTTTGATCTACATCAGGAAAAGATTCGCACTCCATAGGCTAAAAACCATTATGAGATGCTTTGGTGACAAGATTTTCATCCCATCCCATCCCAACAATGCTACTGAGAGATGACTTGTTTTCACATAAAAGGTTCAACTTCAATAATAAGCTAGTGATGTACAATTAATTACTCACCTCTTTTCTATTGGCTTCTCGAGGCATGACTTGATCCATTCCACTGAACCCGAAAACATCCACAATAACAAGCTAAAGTAAGAAAGAATATCACTGTTAACACACAAGCAAAACAAATCTAGGCGATAATGACATTTTTCGGTTCAGGAAATTTTGTCATGAGTATGAAATCTAATATGGATATTTACATCATCAAATGCTCATAAAAAGAAAGATGAAGCCATCTTTGTTTATTCAACGAACAAACTCAGCATTTACAATAAAGACAGAAAAGACATACATACATTACATACATACATACATACATGCATGCATGCATGCATTCTTCGCCACATATAACATCCATCCCACACTGCTTATAATTAATCTCATGAGAACACCATAAACCTTGGGTGTGTGGAGTCCTCGTGTCCTGCACATACCGGGCAAGTACAGTAGTGTTGAGGGTGACCACATGATGATCATTGTGTCGATATCATGCTTGAGTGTCTTTAACTTTGACTGAGAATGCCATGAGCCCATGACCCACCAAAACAATTGCTCATATGCCAGCGCATAACCTAACCTAAACATTTGTGCAAAGCTTGGGTTGGGTTGCCTTAGTAGAATGAGCGTCAAAATTTTCATTCACTTAAAGTTTCCTTACTTTTATAACTGAAAACCAAGTGATCCACGGATTACAATGTGAAGAACCTAGTTCTTACTGTATAAACAACGCCCAGGAAAACAGTTTACTGCACTTTATTGGGTATTAATTAAGGTTTCGTATCCTAGATATTTTTATAGTTCGTCTATCATTTCATACATAAACCAAAACCAAAGCTGGCTGATTAACTGAATCAGTCAACATACGTATCTTGTCCTCAACAATTCGTAGATCCACAACACAATTTAAGAAATGAAATTTCTGCAAAAAGGCCAAGTGTAATATATAATCTTCCATTATCATCATCTTGTTCTCAAGCCATCCTAGTAGTGGGATACACAAAATAGTACAACTGGTAAATAATATAAACTGTTGTGACTAGTTAATGACACTAAAAACAAACACCACAACGTTAACATTATATTTACTTACATAAAACAAGACCTCTCGAGAACCACTGAGTACCCTTACTGAAATAATAAAGCCTGGGGTTTAGCCTGAAGGCGAACCGTGACTGCTTTGACCAAGAATGGATGGCCCAGGACTGGGTGTTTGCCTTATTTCGAGTCCTTTTCCAGTAGATCTAGGACTTCTTAACTCATTCAAGCGGGGGCTTAATCCCCTCTGTGATGCCCGCGGACTATATGCAGGCTTCATATCCTCTAGTGAGGTTGGAGTCGAACTTGTTACTTTTGGACTCTGTGTCCGACGAATCTCGCCACGACTTCTTGTTATGATTTCATCAAGAATTTCCCCACTATCAATCTGGGCAGTTCTTGCTTGATTGTCTTGATCCTGCAAGTAGGTAAGTTCAGTGATGGTTCCAAGTCTCAAACATAGATGAGTATAGAAGCTACCGAAAGTATAAGCTAAAACAGGAATAAGAACCAGAACATAGCATCTTTTCAGAAATCCAACTGTGGCACCACTCTTACAAATTTTGACACCGACTTGATGCAAATTTGACAATAATCTGAAGTTGTAAATTCTTAAATTGAAACCCAGAAGAGTTTGGGAGTTAACAGGTTTAGATGAAATAGAGAAAGTTGAAGACAACTTACCCCAAATGACACGTTGAAAGTAATTGCAGGGGCTTCTTCATATTCTGCAGCATCTAAGTCTTGAAGATGGGCTCCTTTGAAAAACTTGGGGAGCACATACTGCCGTACTGGGACAAGGAGCATGATCAAGAGTGGGAAAAGAACACCAGCTATAGGGATCCAAGTTATGCCAAAACACATGAGTAAATATACTGTCTGAAACAAGGTGAAGGCTGCAATTGTTTTGAAAGGTACCGTCTCTACAAACGTGGCATGATATTCCTCCAACACCCTGACAAGTAAGAAAAGATTTCGTAGGATTAGTGTTAGTAGTAGAAACAATGACAAAGTGTTCTCATTGCACACAAAAATTAGGGACAGGTTCAGGAGTTTGATTTTATTGCAACTAATAAAAGGTAAAGAATGAAAAGAAAAGAAAATAAATCAAATATAGGGGCTTGCAGTGAAATCATAGTTAATCTTAACTTTTGTCGAGGTCAACCTGAGTATTGGTGTAAGAACTAAGAGAAGAAAGAATTCCATGACACTGAACTCCAGCGTAAAGTGGTCTATTCGTTATTTTCTTTCAAAAATAGAAAATTCTTGCAACACATACCATAAACATTCTAGTGAATATTTTTTTGACAAATATAGACAAAGCTTCCAAGATTATAAAACAATGCTATAAAAAGACTTACTAGATAAAGTGATTAAATCCCTTTCTACAAATATGGCAAAAACTTACTTGTATCTTCGACTCGGAGCAGTGAAAAGCAACAATATCCTCTCCCAAAATTGATTTCCAGGTAAGCTTTCAATGGCCATGAATGCAAAGTAGCCCCAAAGAACTGAAGTTGGGATCTTCTTCAAAAGAGGCATAGCGGCTAGACAACCAACAACCAACAATGCTTGAAGCAGATTGCTGAGGCGTTGCTCTTTGACTTCAACAGGTAAAAGATCATCAATGTCCTTATCCACATCAAAAACTGTCTCATCAACTGGTGCATCAATGTAGCCAGTGCTTGAGGCAAGTTGGACCGTGGACTCTTTCAGCTCTTTGAGTCCCTGTTCGAGGCACAATGTAATATAGCAGGGCATACAAACTACATAAAATTTCAACCATCTAATGAACATGTTGGAGTACTTACCAAACCGGATGGAGTCTGATAGACAAGTGGAGTCTGCATTTCATTGTATGCTTCTTGCATGTTATGGTACAACTGGCCCAGGTTTGAATTCTTACTCATGCTTTTCCGAGCTGTAGATACTAGCTTATTCCGAAGAAGCTGTTCAAGGAGAAACGACACATAACTTGCTCTTTGGACTTCAGATCAGATGATACAAAATTTATAAGAAAGAGATGCACTTATTTAATAAGATGAAGAGGTACTCATTATAGTTAGGGAAATCTTCAGTTAGACCAGAAAATGGATTGCATAGAACAAAAAAGATCTGACAACCAGGACATCGAAGTCTAAAAAGTTTTCTCCCTAAATCCTCACTGTTCATTTTGTTATGCAGAGTGAAGGTAGAGTACTGCTCATATGTGAGAGTTAGCATTACTGTGCCATATATGCATACTTTTATGGGTAAATACTTAAGAGACTTGTAGAATGGTTGGACTAAGGCCCTGGACTTGAGTGCAAAAAGTACAGCGCAGAATGGAAAACCTTTGATCATGAGATAAAAGGAGTAAAATAAGATCATTGCAAAGAAACTCCTGAAGTTATTTGAGACAATATTTTTACAGATATGGGTTCTATTACCCATGCAGACGAGACTCAACTTTCAAGAAACTTCCATTATTTGATTAACCAGATAGTACCTGATGTTTTAAAGTGGCTAAGCTTTTCGTATGCATTGGAGATTGTGGAATGACTCCATTGGAAGGTGGAATGCCAATAAGACCACATAATATGACCTGGTCATGCAACAGAATCAGAATGAATGAAAAATAATACACTAGCTGTACTGAAACACCAACCCACTGGTTTAATAATAAAGTCATCCCTTGGATTGACATACAGATACCAAAATTCCATGAGCAACTACTTACCAAGAATCCCAGAAGGAGTAGGTCATAATGATATGAAGCAGGTTTTTTCAAGTTGAACTCCTTCTGTTGGGCAAGCTGAGATGCAACACTGTGATCAAAGTAGTAAAGCACAGCAATCATGGTTGCTGGAATGAATGCTCCAACAATATATAGAGGAGGCACATTCAGCATATCCTGAGACAAGGAGTGAATAACTTTTTTAAAGTGACGGCAGAAGAAAGTAATAAGTATTAATACTAGGACGAAAATGAAGTACGAAAAACACCTTGATAACCGTCCAATTTGAGTATGCACCAGGAGACCATGGATTTGGACTGAAAAGCCGCCTTGGTATCCCTTTTGGGACATCACTAGCTGGTATGTAAGACACAGCAGTCCATACCAGCACCATGAGCGGGACACCATAATCAGCAATAAAACCACGTAACCAACCTTGAAAGCAGATTTGACAGTCAAGAAAGTTCAGAAGAAAAGAAATACTCAATGAGGAAATTTTCTATTAATATTACTTGAAATTACCAGAAACAAAGCACAGATTACAAGAATTAAGCTACCAACTTATCTTTACAAGAAACATCAGCTGCAGAAAATCATTAACTATACCTGTTCCATATCGCCAGGATCTAGCTTTACGGCTCCTTAACGCTGTGAGGAGAAGGCCAAAGGACAGAACCAATGCAAACATTCCATTTCCGAAGCGCCACGAAGGTAGAAGTGCAGCCTGATTAGGATTTTCTCTCCTGGGTATGCGAAACTCATCCACCACTCCCTATAGGATAATGCTCAAAAAATTAGTATGTTGCATTTGCAAGTGAAGGAATCCCAGTACTAGTGAATTTATCATCACCAAGAAATTTAGCCAAAGAAAATCTCCCGATGCAAAGCCTTAGGAGATGGTAGTGTTTGGAATAAAACGTTTGATAGAAGAAGTTGTGCTTGAGAGGGGCTCCAAGTTGATCATTGGTATGAACAAAGGAAACATGGAAAACTCCTCAGAGGATTTGGGCATTTGGGGTTAATAATTAATTAAGGACTTTAAGGAGTTAACTAAGAACTACAAGAGGACAAAGTTCCATTTTTTTTAGGAAGCTTAATAGGTAGTCCAAGAATATTACCAGACAAGCTAGTAATACTATGATGGAAGATATAAGAGGTGGTGCAACCTCATTATGCTATCTGCTGTTCAGGAATCTCTTCTTTTCTACCACAAAATAATTAAGTTGACTGCATGATCAAAGCATACTTACTCGAATAGCCTCCTGCATAAACAGCATTGCAATTAGAAGGCCAAATAATTCACCAGCCAGACGCGTAAATCTATTGATTATAGAGCATGCACCCAAAATGGCCAGAATGAAAAGCAAAAGGGCAGTCCACACACAGACCCTGTACAAAACAATGTTAAGAAGCTTATAACTGTAACCAGCTATGTAAAAGTAAGTTCTAAGATAGTCAGAAGATACCATGCTGTCCAGGCTAAGAAGAGTTCCTGGCCCAAATCCTTTCGATCCTTTGCAAACTGGAACATAAATGTGTACATCAACACTGTTGGCTCAGCTACACCAAGTATGAGTAGTGGTTGGCCTCCAAGAATAGAATGGATGATGCCACAGAGTGATGTTGATGCAAGAGTTTGCACTGCAGTTAAAGTTCCATCTACAGCAAATAGATACAAAAAACTTCTCTTAGGGGTAGCCAATATACCTTAAAATAAGAGATAACAAAAAGCCTTGGCTATTATAAACTATCCTACCAGTATCTCTCTCTAGTTGTTCTCCAAAAGATATAACTGGAATTGCTGATGCAAAAAATATGTATGTCGTTGGTGCCAGGATCCTGGTCAACAAAAGGTAAGCATGATCATCAATTTGGCATCCACATAATACTACTTGCAATCACTCTTAGTTATTGCAATAACATTGTACAATTTATAGACTCAAAAGAAATACGATCACTCATTTTGGTAATTAAGCACATAAGCACATGTAAAATAAATTAAAATCTTCAAACACATGACACTCATATATGTTGAGGTAGGGGAGAATTATATACCTTATACCTGCGCGAAGGCCACCAGTCCAGTCTTGCTTGTAGCATAACAGCCTTTTATGAAGATCATTCTTGATTCCACGGAAGGGAACAAATGTTTCTTCCATGATAATTCAAAAATCATGCAAACAAGGAATCACAGTTTATTTTTTCTTCTCCTTTCAACTTGACAGAAGTACTAACAGATATGAGATGGGCTACAAATGACTCACTCAAACTTCAAATTTAGGGTCTCGAGAGGCCAAGCTTACAATAACTATATATTCATAAGCAAAATGGAAAAAGAAATGGGCACACAGACAAGGATTGCTTGATTATTATTTTCAATGTATAAATGGCCCTCAGTGAGGTCCATGAATTCGAATGTATAAGTTTTAGAACTAAATTTTAGTAGAACCTGCAAAGAATTATTATGGTTGTGTTATAAAGAAGAATAAAAGAATCTTTGGTAATGAATGTGAATCAGATGAAGGTACTGGAATCTAAGTCCTGCCTACTTGGATTCCATATCTGAGTGAGAATCAATGATACTAACGAACTGGATTCATTGATAATCAGGCAAAAATACTAACGAAATAACAAGACACTCTCCATTAACTAGTATATATGTCAACTAGCGGTTGATTTCAGAATAGTTCAGATCCATCACCTCACCTCTATTCCTATTTCTTACATATACAGAGGCAATGAAATGCAAGAAAAGACTTAAAAAGGATCAGTTACATGGTCTGAATATTTATATCCCAAAACTCTAAAGTATGTGAAGTTCAGAAAGCGGAAGTTGACAAAATTAGCGAATACCCATTTGTAAGGAAGTGATTAAGTGGATTTAGAACAAGTTTAGGTAAATGGGCATTCACCAGAACACAACAAAACCCTCAAAATCCAAGGAAAACGAGTTCTTGGAATCTATCCGGCGCAAAGATTAGCGAGAACCCATTACTAAATTTGAATAGAAATGATTCAGATCAAGTTAAAACAAATGGGCATCAATTAAAGATAGACAAGAATCAAAAGAAGTAGCTCCTAGACAATTACATTATTAAGAAAAGACCCTCTTTGAGAAACGGACAGTTAACAACTCGGAAAGAGAAGTATACTTAACCTGCTGCAATTAAGTGAGCTGAAACACAGAATTGCAAGAGGCACAAAGAGTGAAATTTCAAATGTACGCAGAGAGGATTGATTAAACGAAGCTATAAATGGGCAAAGGAGAGAGAAAAGAAAGTTTATGGAAGTTGTTTGGGAAACAAACTCTTTTCAGTGGAGGTGATATTTTTTGCGTGAGGGAGATAGTGTGAGGTGAGTAAGCAAAAATAATAACTCTTCCTGCGGCTGCAAAGTGCAAACAAACAAACATCAAATTGAAACGTTGCGAGAGAGATAGGGGTGGGTGTAGTACTATAAATTATTAAATACTCCTCCTTTCTACAGTTTTCACTACTTACCATTACAATTAGACTACTTACCAGAGACGACAGATAGAAGGGGGAGGAAACTGTATATGTGATATGTGAATAAATTCATATATTAAGGAGTCGTCCGTATGAAATTAATTTTGATTAAGTGATTCATACAATATTGACACGTAGGTTAGAAAGTATTTTCTCTCTGCGTGTCAGTATTGCATTGGTCAATTAACCAACTTACTATGAAATTAACTTCACAGTAACTGGATCCATATATAATTATATCGACTTTTTAAATTTTATTTTTAAGTATTTTTAAATTTAATTTTAATGTGATTAATTTAAAATATGCAAAGGGAGTCACCTCCCTTTAATTTGCTTCTTGTTAAACTTCCTTGGTTATGCGTCACCCCCACCCCCCGTTGGGGCCAGAAAATAAAAGCAAAAAATAAAACAAAACAAAACGCTTTTCATTCTCTCTCACCATCATTTTCAGATATAAAATATTTCTTATACTCTTTTTATCTTTTTATTCTACATGAATTATATGCAGAGGGGGAGAATATCCTAGGATTTTAAGGTCTAGACTTTTAAGATTTGGACAGTTGTTAAAGAAAGAAAACAAAGCTTTTCAGATTTACATAGGAAAATAAACTCTTCACTTTCAAGAGGAAACTTGCACATTCTGACATGCATATGCCACTTTCTATATTACTATAAACAGTTTATACTACATCCTCTCTTGTTATTTGACTTGGTTTGACTTTTTAAGTTAAATTGACTATTTTCGTAATCAAACTTTTTATTATTTTCTTTAAAATATAAATGCAAGAACTATAATCATAAGAAATTATATCGAATTTATTATTATTTCAAGTTTCATGAATTTAAAAATATAAATAAATATGCTTAATTTTTAATACTAAAATTGATCATTTTGACCAAAAAGTCAATGTAAGCCAGTTTTTTTTAAGAACAGAAGAAGTACTAAATTACAAATGTTTACACTCACTACATCATACATACATATATATATATATACACACACACATGTGTGTGTTATGTAATTAAACTGTAATACCAAACATCACCATTATAAAATGTTTATAATATTCTATTAAAATTTTTAAATATAGGACTATTTTTGAGTTTTTAAAGTCAATTGAAGATATTTTTAAATTCAAAATTAATATATATTCTTTTAACTATAGAAGATAAAATTATAAACCATGTAAAAAATAATACTAACTATAAAATTTATTTATTTTATTTAAAGGTGAAAATGAACCGCATTAATTTTAAATTTGAAATATATTTTACATTGATTTTAAAAATAAATTTGATCTTATATTAATGTGGAACCTAAGGACTATAATAATTAATGGTGTCACAAAAGCTTTAAACACCATCTAGCCAAACCTACCATCCTAGCTTCCACCCCACCCCCCCTCCACCCCCACAAAAAACGTAAGAACAAAAGAAACATTATTCTGTATATTGTTCTAAAAAGATTTCCATTTATAGTACTTAAAGATGCACCATGAGCTGAAAAACTGATTTACACTTGTTAAGCTTGTAAAGTTCTCATGTTTTAACAGTTTAAGCAATTAAAAACAAAAATACCTTAATTGATTATTTCATGCTCACATCATTTGGCCCCTACTACCCGGCTGCCCCTATGTCCATTGACTTTTACTTGATCAGATCATACTTGTCTTTCCCTTTCTTTTTTTATTTATTTTATTTTTCAGTGAAATGAGAGTTCAACTTAACTTTTATTTAAACATATCAAGATCGAAACTCTCAGATATAATAATTTTTGTAATAGACGTATTAAAATAAATTTTCGTTAGCATTTATTAAATAAAGTCATTTTCAAAAGTTGTACCTAATTTTATTTTTTCTTTGGAATGAAAAGAATATTTATAGGATATTATTTAATGGTGCATGTTGTAAGTATTACTTTTCTCCTCAAGTAAGGCCTCATCTTTTATTTTGTTTTTTATTGTTGAACATTGAATGCATATCAGAATATAGCTGGGATGGATATTAAGCTAAATAAATTACCTGGCAAAAATGACAAATATCCTATTTAACTTGACATATTTTTAACATTTGACTACTAAACTTTAAAAATATACGATCAACCCACTAAATTATTTAAAATGTAAGCATCAAATCATTTTGTAAAATTAATAGATGTCTGTTTATTTATTATCTACGTGGCATTTAAAAAAAAGAAGAAAAACTAGCTTAGCAAAATTACGTGAAAAACAAATAATAGTCACCTGAGATGAATTCATACATTAAATACTCTTAATTTTTTTTTAATCACATGAACACTTGTGTACAGTCAACCATGTTACGTGAAAGACCTTCAAGCCTTCTGTGGCTTTGAGCCTGTTACGTGAAAGATCAATCATCATCGTATGAATTATCCCAAATTGGAAGTTGAAACCCAAATTTATTACATGGAAATTAAATAGGAAACAAGCAGATAATAGATTTTGGTTTTGCAATGGTGGAAGATCGATGGTGGGATGACAGATCTAGGTTCTCCATTCTCTACTTATTTGAATTCAATTTCCAGAATTCCTAATCCCCTCCTATCTCTCTCTACTTTCTTTACTCTTCCTTCTCAAAATCCTCTCTCAAATCCGTAACAATGGGTATGGGTCTCATAAACAACAATCTAGTAGGAATCTAAACATCCTCCTCTCAGTCCCAATCTTCATCGCAAACCCATATATTTAGAGAAGAGATAGAAAGAAAAGGTAAAGAGAAAAGAAAATCAAAGTTTATTTATTTGATTAATTTCTTTAATTCTTGCGTGGATGCCAAGTCTACATGGATTAGCCACTTAAATAAAAATTTATTTTACCTTCTTTTTTCTTGTTGCCACGTGTGAAAATATATACCTCAATTTAACGTAACAGAATGGTTCAATTATATATTTTTAATTAATTTAATGAACTAATTATATATTTTTAAAATTTAGTTGTTAAATACCGAAAAAGTACCGAGTAGAACGAGTATTAGTCATTTTTGCCCAAATTACTTCATCGATCTCTTCTTATTTTCAATCAAAAGGGATTGCTAACCGCAAAATTAAAATGGCTGATATTGGCTGGACTACACAAGCTACTATATATAACACGTAAAATAAATTATTTCCAATAGTGTGCATAATATGTGTGTGTGTATATATATATATATTGGAATTTATATTATAATATTAATATTCTAATTAATAATGTAAATATTGAGCCCATGCATGTGTTTATACAGCTAGGACCACTGTGTTCTTTGAAGAAAATCATGATATGCTATCCTCGTATGCAAAATATACATTAATTCTTGACTTATTATGGATTATTACTAACACCAAATATATAATACTTAATAGTCTAGTCAACCAATTCATTTCGTTTTTTTGTAAAAAGAAGTTTATAATTTAATTAATATGATTGTGAAAGGACGGTTAACAACTCCAATTCTTTATAATGAAAATAACATGCTGATGCTATCATTCACGCTTATAGGCAGAAAATACAATTGTATTTTTTTTTCTTGTGATTTTTCCACTATAATATATACCACTTAATTGTAATTATTTCCTTTAGAGTGCGTGGCACATGTCAAAAGTATATTTAAATATTATATTAATATTTGTATTTTATTATATTCTAATGTTATATTTTTATTTATATGGTTAATATTTAAAAAATATATCCATCGTTTTGCAAAAAGAGTACTATTTTTATTTTTTTATGAATTTAAAAGATATAGTTTTGTTACGTATCTGCCTCAAAATTATTGAGGGATTCATTTTCAGCTCATCTAACTAATTCGGAGAAAATTTATTAAAACACTAATTTGTTTGTTGATTTTTAGCTTCAAAATTATGAGGAAAAAAACCTATATGAACAAAAACCATTGAACGGTTACGATCAAAATTTCTTACTAAGGAAGGGAAAATATAAAATAAAACCAAGAGTAACCTCTTCATGCATATACAGTTAACAATGTATAATGAATTAATGAATTTGTGTTCCATGTTAATATGTCGGATGAACTTTTGCGCTACAATTGATTTTGACTTCTCTCTCACAGTCGTCTCATATATTCATCTAATCTTGCCTACTTTGGCAACATGATTAGAATCATCATTTTTCCAATTGGCAATAAGATGATACATGCACAAAAAAAAAAATCATTGGTTTTACCTGATTTTTAATGTTGGGAATGTGTCCCTTGTGAAACTTTTTGCATTAAAATTTTCATTTTTCTTTCATACACCTAATCTTGCCTACACAAGAAGAGGATAATATTCTTTTTCACTTTTCCACTTGGATTTTAAGATTGCCCATGCATGAGATAATTTTTTCTAATTAACTCATTAGTTCTTTGTGTTAATATATATATATATATATATATATTTATATATATATATATATGTATATATTTACACACACACATATAAAGCCTATTTTGCTAGCTTTTGGAGATAATTTTTTCTATTACGTACTTTAGATATTGATGAGTGCATGGAAACTTAAAAAGCTTGATCACAAAGTTTGGCAGGTAATAGTTGATTTATTATATGTTTAATACTTAAAATGATTCGATCAAGAGATAATGACCGAGTACATAGTTGAGATGAAAAATAAAAAAAATAAAAAGCACTCTTTCCTGGTTTAAGTTTGTCAAAAAGGAATGTCCACACATCATATCATATTATAATATTATTTATATATGTGTATATATATATCTATTATATAATAGGAGAGTGAGTGTGGTAGTTATTTTGATGAGATTTGGTTATAAATTAAAAGAAAAAATATTATACTCCCTCCGTCCCAAATTAATTGCTTTTCTAGGACTTTTTTAAGTCAAATTGACTATTTTTAAAATTAATAATTAAGCATATATAAATATATTTCTAAAATTATAAAAATTGAAATTAGTAATAAATTGTATATACTTTCTTTTGGTTATAATATCTTCACCTATATGTTAGCAAAAATAGCAAAAAAATTAGTTTTAAAAATAGTCAATTTGACTTTAAAAAGTCCTAGAAATGCAATTAATTTGGGACGGAGGGAATAGTAACTTTCTTGTTTTTACTACTTTCTTTCGTCTCTAACTTCCACTCTTTTCTATTTTTCCTACTATATATTCTTCATTTCTAATTTATTTTCTAATTTTCTATTTTAGGTTTATCATTTATTTATTTTTTATATCATTTTCTCACACATATTATTGAATTTGCACGCACCAGTATGTGTCACAAACAAATGCCAACGATGATCGGTAAGTTGTCAAATGGATATTGATTCAATTAATGTCAACAGGATTAATAAGAAGTTTATTTTGGGATTTGGCGGCAGTACAACGAAGATGTAAGCCCACCCGCATACATCAAGCAAATTAAAACAAGCAAATAAATATCAAGGGAAACTAAACAATCAATTTTACTGCAGGAAAGTAAAAGTAATTTATTTATTTTTTTTTTTTTTTTGGTTATGCATGCCCCTCTTCGCTGAAGGTATGATCATCTGTTCCATCAATACAATTTTCCTTGCAACCCCGACTTGAATTGAGATGTCCTTAAGTCGAGACAGGCTTGATTTCTTTTATTCTTAAAGATTTTTGTTTTATTTTGTAACCATTAGGACCAGTTAAAATTGCGTTCAATAAAAATTTTAAAAATTTTGCTTCATTTTTTGAACCACTTCTTCCTTACCCAACCTGAGAGTGGCCAACTAATACATTCCACGGAAAGATAAAATGTAGAACATAAAAAAGGAAAATAGAATAAAAATTATTAGCCTTAAAATCTAGTTAAATCAAAATAAAATTTTTATTTTTTATCTTTTAAGCACACTGTTCAAACTGAGTACTTACTTGTTCCTACGTGCATCTCTAAAAAAGAGCATCACGAATAAGAAAATCTTAAATTTCTCTATTATTTGTTTCTATATCTTATTCTTTTACTATAAGAAAAATATATATTTTTGACAAAATTATTTTTGACAGGTATAATTCTGTTAAAAATAAAAAAAAATTCTTATAGTGATCTCAAAAAGGTAATGCTGATTTATATATATATATATATATATATATATATATATATATATATACACACACACATATATACACACACACAAAAGTTTTTCTTGTAACCAACAGTTTAGTTATTATTTTTTAAAGCTGATTTGATGGGAGAGGGATGCACTTATTGATTCCAATCGGTTCAAAGGTAATTAATTATAATATCTTCTATAACTATATCTGGAAAATGCTAGTTTGATATGGGTCCCAATTTTATTTTATTTTTTAGCCAAGCCGTTTTTTGTCTGCGAGGTCTAAAATTCATTAGTAGTTAGGTTTGGGACAAGTACAACTGTACAATGAATGTAGCGGTATATATCTACTTACGTGACTTTTAATAAGTTTCGAGGCTAAAACCAACTCTTTTGGCTTTTTATATGGGTGGTTGACTCAAAATTCAGTTACCGAATTAAATTACATCGTTGATTATAATTTTATTTTAAAATTAATTGGAGACTAGTTCTTCAAAGGTGTTTTGACAGGCGATCATACAAGGATATTTGGAAACAGGAACATTTTTGTCATGAAAGTTTAGAATCTCAACTTCTCAGTTCTCAATTATTGATCATTTATTGAGAATAAATAATGGAAGAGGAGTGTTAAATTTTAAATTGTACCCTTTGGAATACTATATATAAATATGGCAAAAATGAAGGTGCAGGAACTAGCCTTCAAAATTAAACGATTTGTTTTGCATGATTGAATATATTCCCTTTCATGTTATACACAAAAGAATATTTTTATAATTTTTTAAAACATTATTACTATAAAAGGATATCTCATGCAATAGGATGAGATAACCATCACCTCTCGTGCCCTTTATCAGTATTACAGATTTAACTTAAATGTAAGTAAACCTTTTCGAAAGACTGTAATCCACCATAATACTTGCAAATAAATTTGTTAGAGTAATTTTAGGGAATTGATATTTGTACAAAGAAATTTGATAGTTTCACAAGGCTCTCTTTATATAAATAATAATTGGGACCCATATTCATATGAGTAAGATCTTGTGAAAATATCATTTTTTTTTGTAAAAATAAAAATTTCTTAATTTTATGTGTACAATTGTGCTTAAATAATTGTGCACGAGTAGATAAAAAATAATATATATCCTGTCAATTAAATATTTTTAACAGCGTCTTATTTAGTAATGCACTGAATGTCAATATTATGATTTTAATTTATTAAAAATAGGATAAAATGTAAAATTAAATGCATATCCTCTTGCCCACCATAATTTTGAGACATGCCTTTAATTTATTTATTTTCATCCTGATAAAAAATTCTAGCTCTAGTCAGATGTTACAACAGCTTTGTAAGAATGTGTTTTTGTGTGCTTCTGCCCTTGTATATACATCTATGACCTCATCATGATCTTTTGGTGATGAATAGTGGAAATGAGATCTATCTATGAGATGTAGTTACAATATTTTGAGATGCATTGATTAAACAGGCGTGGGAAGAAAGTGGGAGTTTATTAAATAGTAAAATGAATCATAAAGAAGATTTTAAAATCAAATTAATAAAACTTTCTTGAAGATGATTGTTTTTAGGTCAATGGTATAAATTATAAGAACTTTAGGACCTACATGCCCCATTTATAAGCAACATCCTTCTTTCTAAATCATATCTATTTGTTTTAAAAAAGTATTTAATAGAAAATAACTCATTAATTATGAAATTAAATCAAGCAACTTTAGTAGTTGGGGCCAGCAAATGAGATTTTAAAGTTGGATATTTCAAAGGCAATTTGAATTTCAAGAAATACAACACAAAAAATCTCCACCACAAATGTAAAAAGCGTGGGTTTTCCATTTTTCTTTCCTCTTTTAAATTCTTTTGAATGATATGTGTGTGTATATATATATATATATATGGATGGAGTGTTTGTTACATGTCATTATGAATACCCACCTAACACAAATTATTGGATATCTAATTAGGTAATAGAAAATGATCATATTGTGTCATTTTTGTTTAGTAGAAGATATGTGATTACTGTATTTTAGTCGTATCAAGATCTTTTTATAGACAAAAATATCCATTATATTTTAATAAATTTGATATAAATATCCTTATTTATACATAATTATGAAAGCCAAGCAAATATCCAAATATCAAACAACTCTTTTTTATTTTAATAATATGGAAATAAATATTTTAATTTGCCCTTATTCATGTTATTTTGTTGTTTATTATTATAAGTTTAATTTATTATTATGCTTAAATTGACTTAATTAATTAATCTTTATTTATGTTTTAATAATTGAATAAATTATAAATTATTATTTTACAAAAATAATAAAACTTCAAATTTATTTCATTAAACACTATTGAATTAACTAAGTGGACAGTATTTTGGGCATTTAATTTTATTTGACAAAAGTTCATTGGTGAATTATTTGACATAGTATACGGGATATTTTAGTAAAAGTTGAATATTAAAATAGAATTATATATATATATATGTATCATGAATTTAAATTAAACACTCGCAGCAGTTATTACCAATAATCAAATAACTTTTACTACATGAAAGTAATAAGTTAGCACCAATTTTTATTACTAATAATCAAATACTTAATAATTTGAGTTTTAATGAGTATATTACATGGCCGGTAACGTATATCCCTTCAAATTTAAGGCTCAATTCTCACTACTCTAAGATGATAACTTGGTTGGTTATGAGATTATTATACTCCCGAAGATGGCTCCAGAAAAAAAGTTGTTAAATTATTTCTAAAAACTACGACTTCATTTTTAGTTCTTTTTGTCTTTATTTTTAATTATATCTTTCCACCTAATTTGTCTTTAACTCCTTTCCAATATATGTGTGTGTGTGTGTGTGTGGGTGGGTGGGTGATCGGTTCTTCTGAGAACTGGTAATATAAAGAGAGATCATCATTCCCATAGGCTATATATAGGCAAGGTGGAAGAAAGAGACATATACCGAAGAAAATTCAATGCAGTGAGATTATATAATAATAATAATAATAATAATAATAATAATAATAATAATAATAATAATGTGGAATAGATAATTAGCCAAATTGGTTGCAGTACAGAAACACCCAATCAAACAATTGTGTGACTAATTTTATGACAGAAAACAAGAAAACTAGTTTACTTACTTTGTTGGGACCAATATTAATTAATTAATGTGATTTGCGTACAAAAATTCTAATCCAATTCCATTAATATATATATATATATATATATATATAGAGAGAGAGAGAGAGAGAGAGAGAGAGAGTTTGAATGTCTTGGACTCTTAATAGCTGGCCAAGAACTCAAGAAGCATATACGTACGTACTAGCATCAATGAAATGAAATACCAATAACTAACGGGAAGGGGACAAAAATTTTGCATGATTGATGAACAAATAACAATAATTAAAGAAGAAAAACAGGCGCATGAAGTATCATAGGGAATATATTTCTTTGTTTACTAGCAGTTGCCAGTTGATTTAGCCAAGTGAAAAGATAGCACACCCTCCAATCAAAATTAAATTATAACCGACCACAACTTGATTAATTGTAAAACGTCAGATAAGTTACAGGCTTTTTTACATGTAAAAAAATATACTACATTTTCTTTTGATAAATGACAAAAAATAATTTTGTTTCTGAAAAAATATATATTGACATTGAATTCAATTTTTAATTTTTATTTGAGTCCTTCTACGCTGTCCGGGACTTGGGGACCAGAAAATATATATATTTTTTTCTTTTCAATCTCAAATAATTTTTATGATTTATTAGAACTGAAATTTAAAAAAAAAAACAGTAATTTAGTCTGTGTAACCCTCTTTTTGATATGTATCTAAAACACAACTAAATCACTGTTTTTTTTTTAATTTCAGTTCTAATAAATTATAAAAATTATTTAGAAATGAAAGAAAAAAAACCAAAAACAAAACAAAACTGATCCCCGGACATGTTTCCATTCCCCGACTCCCTAGAATTATTGTTTTTATTTACAACTTGTGGATACGTAACTATACGTAAATTTGAGAATTTAAAATTAGTTTAAAATAATAACATCAAGAACGTCGTATTAATTAATTATTGTTTTCTCTAGCACATGTATATTAATTAATATTATGGTACCTCTCTCTATATATATATGCCCCAATTTATAGAAAATGTAGCGAATTAAATTACAGCTGGTGTGTGGCTAAAAAATTGAAAGGACAAGGGAACTAATTAAGGCCAGCCAATAATTCATGCCTGCTGTTCTTTTTAGTACCGGCACTTCCATAAAAAATGAAATATAGCGAGGATATTGTTCATTCGTATTCATGCATGTTGACATAGAGATTAGAGAGTGTGTCTGATTTGACTGGCTGATTAAAGCCAAATAATCCAAAGGTTTTGCAGATAATATTAAAAACCTGTCCGACCAAGTTTGTGTCAACTTGCGTGCGAAAGCCTAGATTAATGGAATTAATATTTGAATGCCTACCCTTCAAAATAGACGTATTGGGATAGGGATATTGACTTAATTGAAGTTATTTAAGTTATGATTGGAAGATGGTAGCCAAACTTCGCACAACAATATTGTAGTTGAATTCTATTTATAAATTAGTAATGGATTATAAATAGTAGTATATTATTTCTATCATCGAAAATATCAAATTTAGCTGAATACTTGTGTTACACAATTATACTATATTTAATTACCTTTTATACATTGTGTTGCATATTTTCACTGCTACTTATATCATTTTGACATGCAATTTTTTAACAAATTTTTTTCTTATGGTGCTTAATATAATATCCCCTCCGCTTCGAATTATAAACTCACTATTAACTTTCTAAAAGTTAATGAGACACATTTTTAAATTTAAAATTAATATAATTTATTTAATATTTTAAATCAATAAATTTCATAATTATTAGTATTTTTTAAGTAGATTATGACATATATAATTGTATTGACATAAATTAAATAAATTTATCTTAATTTTAAATTTTAAAATATTTAAAATTAATTTTTTAAAAGTCAATATTGATCTTATAATTTGAAATATAGGTAATAGATAATAACAAATTTATACTTGTACATTGCATGCGGAGGATTTGGGTTTCCCACGAAATTGGCATTTTTTTTTTCTTTTTAACTTTTTCTTGGTTCACACACGGAATTGGGTTTTGAATGGGGTTGTCATTTTCTGTTTGAGTTTTTTTAATTTGAGAAAAAGAAAATAAAGTGGGAGAAGAGAGAGAGAGAGGGTCTCTTAAAGTTTTTTAAAATAAGAGAAAATAAAATAAAAGTGTGTCTTGGGGATTTAGTTGCTAGAGAAAAGAAAAGAAAAAAAGTGAGAGAAAACAAAACTTATTTAATCCCAATTTTTTTTTTTCTCTTTTTTGTAAAGAAAGTGAAAAAATAAATAAAAATGAGTTCTTTCCTTTTCTTCTCTTCTTTTTATTTCTTTTCTTCAACTAAAAAAAACTGTCAGACATTATGTATTTGTGAGTTTTGTTTTAGAGGAAGGGATCAAAAGTAAAAGTTCTTCTTAATTTTTTTTTTGGAATGAAGAATTTTATCTCTAAAATAAAACTTACAAACAAACCGTTAAAGCCAAAAATCAAGTCATTGGGCTCTTGTTCTTGAAGCCATTCTTTACGAGGGTCTATACTATTTTAGTGGGCCTTGATATGTACTGTATTATTTTAGGGGAGAATTGTTACGGGCCAATTTATGGGTAAACTGTGTATAAGGAGATTATTATTTAAGTACCGTTATATATTATGATAAATTATGTTAAATTATAATTGTGATACTTATTAACATGAGATTGATAAGAATTATACGAAAGATTTTATTTATTACACATCTCTCTAAAAAAAATTATTACTAATACTTATTCACGTAACTGACAATCAAAAAGTCGCTAAAATTATGAAACTAAGTACATTTATCTCAATGAAATGAAATGACCGTAAACATTCGCAATAGATACCATTTTTCTTATTATGTTTGCTTTAAAAGGAGCAGTAAGTTTAGTTTATATCGAATCAAAATATGTACTACAGTACTAGTATTGGTTAAGTTTTGAATTGATACTCCTTGATTATCTATCAGACTGGGTAATGGCCAAATATATGCTTTATTTTTCTTGGCCCAAACTCTATGGAGTGGGAGGTAAGTCCAGTGTTTTATTTTCCAGAATTTGCTATATTACCTCCCAAACAGAACTCAAGAAAAATCGTTCTAAAAAAAGGGTACCGAGAACTCAAGAAAAATATACAATAGATAAGCGTTCTAAAAAAAAGAGATGCAATTCATTGATAAAAACTCGATTCCAATAATCTGATTTGGGGTAGGGTTATCGAAAATGTTGAGGCACACCACAAGGAGAATTCTAGGGGTAGGGTTACGACAGGAGATGCTTGCGGCGGCGACGCAGGTTATTCCGCGATTCTACCACGAGAGGGTGGTGGACCATTACAATAACCCACGAAACGTCGGTTCCTTTGACAAATCCGACCCTACGGTCGGCACGGGTCTCGTCGGAGCGCCGGCTTGCGGTGATGTGATGAAACTTCAGATAAAGGTCGATGATAAGACCGGAAAGATCGTTGATGCCTGCTTCAAGACCTTCGGCTGCGGCTCTGCCATTGCTTCTTCGTCCGTAGGTCTGCATAGCATTCAACTTTTATTGATTTGAATACATATATATACACACACACACACACACATATGAATAGGAGGATGTATAATTGCCAAAAATATATGATTGTGTTTTTATTTTGGGAATAATTTCGTCAAGATTTGTTAATTGTGACTTTTTATGTGAAATATGTTCATACGGAAGTAGGGTGAACATTAACAGTGTTTTTGATGTTTTCTGTTAAATGGAATTTCTTTTTGGAAAGATGTAGCCTTCTTTGGGGGACTGTGGAAGGATAGGTTAAATCAATTGATTTGGATTACTAAATTTTTCTTCATTTTTTTGTGCTGTTTTTTTGTTGGGTGTGTTGGTATGTTATGAAATAATAGAGGCTTTCCCTTCAAAACCAGAAGTTATAAGTTCCTTTGGCATTAGCTCCAAATCTCAGTATTAACTAACCAATTCCTTGATGGTCCTCCACACATAAACGGTGTGTGCTTGCTGACACTCTTTGATGATGCCTGAAGACTGATGAGCTACTCTTTTTATAATAGAGCATTTCAATTATAATTACTAATAAATAGGAGATTACTATCATTACATTTTACCGTGGAAAAGTTACTAGCAATCTTTTCATTTAGTCATACTTG
Source organism: Aralia elata (assembly GCA_034770075.1). Lineage (NCBI taxonomy): Eukaryota > Viridiplantae > Streptophyta > Magnoliopsida > Apiales > Araliaceae > Aralia > Aralia elata. The sequence goes on from CM068378.1 coordinate 5,236,156, forward strand.
GTCTTGAATAAGCAGCTGATTTTTCTTTCGTACCACTACATGTTTTCACTAAACTTCTAGAACTAATTTGTATATAATGCTTTAACCTTTCTTTAGTGTATTTTGATCTCTGTGTAATTTTCAATGAGATCTAACCTTTATCTGTCATTTGTAGCTACTGAATGGGTGAAGGGTAAACAAATGGAGGAAGTTGTATCTATCAAGAATACGTAAGTTTGGCTCCTTTTCTTGGTGATGTTTTCTGTTTAATTCATCAGTATAAGAGTCTGTCCTTTTTTTTTTCTTACCTTTTTTTTTCCTGATTAATGTCTAATTGCCTCTTAGCAAATTTCATAGTTCTAGTTTTTTGTTTAGTGCTTCCTTTCATATTGAAGAACATGATATAAACAATTAATCTGTACAAAAGTAAAATGACTACATTTTCACCTCCTTGTGGATGTTGCAACTTGCAAGTACTATTCAAAATCAGAAGGACTTAGTGCTTTAGAGAAAGCTATATGAAGGTCATGCTTTTGACTTTTGAGTTGAGGTGAACTGATTTGCCTATATATCTTTCTGGTTCCTTTTATGACTACTTGCGAAATACCTCTTAGCAGATGCGCGATATGTGACTTCTTACTTTAAATGGATAACTTACTCTGTATTTATGTAAAGAATGAAATGAAGCAGGATGGATAAGCTAACTGATTTATAATTGTTTTTGATTTTTGTACTCGACAAATTATTCCCTTGTAATTGTAAATTTTTTAGGAGTACATTTTTCTTTTTAACCTTCATATTATTTTGTCTATTAAAAAATTGGTTTATAAATCCTCTGAAACTTCCCCTTTCTTACTTGGCAGTCTTAATTATTTATCTTTCTATTGTATATATTTATATATAACTATATGAATCCTATAGTAGATATAAAGATTATGAATTTTGCATGAAAAATATCGTCATTTGGTTCGCAATTTGACAAGGTAACATGTTTGTATGTAAAAGGTCACGGAGAGTTCACAAGGCTGTATTAATTCCAAGATTTGGGCTGCAAAAATTGATCTAGAAATATAGCGACGAAACTTGTTTTATTTTTTATGCATCCCAAAATCATAACAACTTAATTTCTTTAGAAGACAATGAAGTCTAAAATCAATGCTCATTTGGAAATATCTCTAGCTACTGTGATTGGAGGGAAAATCTTAGGAGTTAAGAAGTTTTATAGAAAAGAGGATGAGGCATCTGCAGATTATGTATTACATAGATATGGAAGCTGGTTGGCCACCACCATTAAAGTATCAAAAATACAAACCTTGAGGGCAAGGTTTATTTATTTAAAGGGAATCAATTGTTATAATCATGGTTGTCAAGTTGTCGCCTAGGCGTCCAGTCGCTGTTGAAGTACCTAGTCGTCTGGGTGACTTGGTGGAGGTGAGGCAAGTCGGGTGCTCAGACAAAAAAGGCGTCGTCTTGGACGACTTTGAGCGCCCATGAGTGCTGAACGGGCGACTTAGACATGGCGGGTATGATTCGACCCAAGGCCAATTGGGTAAAAAAGAAAGAAAAAGGAAACGACTTCATAAAGGAAATGACCAAATCTAAAAATTCCTAATCGCAAGTCGCAGCTCAGAAGGGGAGAGAGCAAGAGACTGAGAGAGAGTACCCACCCATCGGTGACTTGGGCAATTCAACGACTTCAACGGTTCAGCCTTCTACTCCGACCGGCAACTTGGGCAGTTCAACGACTTCAGCGGTTCAATTTTCTACTCCGACCGGCGACTTCATCGACTTTGCCATGTATTCTTCTATTTTCTACTATTCTCCTTCTCTTCTTCCACTGGCGACTTCTTTCTCCTTCTCTTCTTCTATTCTCCTTTTCTCTTCCCTTTTTTTTCCTGCTCTGCCTCTGCTGAGTGCTGACTACTGCTCAATTTTATTTTTTTTGGTCTGATTTTTTTATGCTTTAGCTTTACATATTATATATATGAGGGCACATATTCTGTTTTTGGGTCTGATTTCTTTGTTAGCAAATCAATTATGAGCTATTAACTAGTTCATTTGATATAATAGTGAAGATCAAAAAGTTTTGTGCGGTGGGGCCAGAGGTTGACAAGGATATATTGTATTTTACAAAAAATATTGTTTCTTACAATTATAATTATTGAGCAGTCTTGGCAATTTTGTTGAATTGCTATGTCTGCCTATAGATGCATGATGTCATAAATTATTGAATTGTTACTATTGAAATTTATGTTATTATATATATATATATACATACACATACATACATACACACATACACACATTGTTAAGAAACTAAACATAAATTTAAAAATTATATTGAAATTAAACTAAATATTACAAAGGTATCAATATTTATACAATTTGAAGTTGATAAAAGTTCAAAAAATTACAACCACAATTAAATTATTATTTTGACTTGATCTTGTTCACTTATTATTGTGATTTTATCTGCTGTAACCTGCATTATGAATATGGTAAATCATTAGACATGTCAAATATGTAATCATATCAATATTCATATAAATATTAAATATATTTAATTTTATACGTATAAAATTTACATATTTAACGACTTGTCGACTTGCGGATGACTAGTCGGGCGCTTTGTCACCTAAGCGCTTAAGCTTCCGATTATCGCCTCGTCTCGACTTGTCGTCTTGATAACTATGATTACAATCTTAATTTTTTGGTTTATTTAAATATTGTAACTTTATATTTTTATTGTACATTTACTTAAATTTTGTACTTATAAGAGTCCTAACCTTGAGGGCATAGTGGTTGTAGTAGATTAAACAGTTAGAAAGTGGTTTAGCGGCTTGTTGGAAGGTGGTTGTAGTTGGTTTCTATTGTATTTGTCTCTATATATATCTATTTGACCATGTGAAATAAAATAGGAGAGAATTATTATCAGAAGTTTTAAGCTTTTATCTAAGGAGGTCCAGGTTTCCATTGAAGTAAACCATCAAACAACATTTTTGTGGACTAGCGTCAATTGAATCAACCCCATGATGCGGGTTCATGTAAGAGGTGTTGAGAGCTTGATATTCATCACCGAGTGGTTGCTACTTGGTTCAATTTTTCTTAGACACTTAATCTAGCTCCACGTTCATTTTCAAGAATAGTGTAATTTTGCTTCTGAATTGTTTGCATACGTTAGTTGTGATTAAAGATATACTTGTATACTTTACTCTGTTTGTTCTTGAGTTGAGTTGTCATGTTCCCTTTTCTCATGTTCGTGGGAGTATTGATCTGTCATGAAGTAGCAATTTTCCTTCAGCTTGGTATGTTTATTGGTACATATGTTTATTTATGGTTGAGACAGAAATGTTTCAAGGAAGGTTCATATATGTACATATATATATATATATATATATATTGAGAGCTTGATATTCATCACCGAGTGGTTGCTACTTGGTTCAATTTTTCTTAGACACTTAATCTAGCTCCACGTTCATTTTCAAGAATAGTGTAATTTTGCTTCTGAATTGTTTGCATATGGATATACTTGTATACTTTACTCTGTTTGTTCTTGAGTTGAGTTGTCATGTTCCCTTTTCTCATGTTCGTGGGAGTATTGATCTGTCATGAAGTAGCAATTTTCCTTCAGCTTGGTATGTTTATTGGTACATATGTTTATTTATGGTTGAGACAGAAATGTTTCAAGGAAGGTTCATATATGTACATATATATATATGTGTGTATATATATATATATATATATATATATATATATAGCAACTGTGGACATCAATTTGACTAATTGCCAAAAATTTAGATTTGATCCCTTGGATTACAAGTTGAATGGGATTGAGTTTAATAGTTCAACTTCATTTGAATGAAAATGAAGTAATGCTTTGTTATATACCTTGATGGAAATATTCTCTTCCATCTTTCCATTATAGGTATATAAAGTATAGTTGCATATGTGCCCATCTGTCATATATCTTGTTTGTTATGTTGCATGTATTTATGGAATATTTCCTCTTAGATCGAGTGGACCAAGTTGGTAGTCTCTTCATGTTCTTCACCCTTCTCTTATCCAATGATATAAGCTACTGATGGTTTGAAGTTCTGAAATTTTTCTGCACATCTTTGCTTGTATTCTGTGCTTCTAAACTGGTGTAGTTTTCATGATATTACAGGGAAATTGCAAAACATCTCTCTCTTCCACCAGTCAAGCTCCACTGCAGCATGCTCGCTGAGGATGCGATAAAGGCAGCTGTAAAAGATTATGAGGCAAAGCGTGCAAAATCTGGTGCTAGTCCAGAATCTTCTCCGGCTGAGAAGGCTGCTGATGCTTGATGTTGATTTACCAGCTAAATAAGCGAAAATAAATAAGCGAAAATCAATATACGTGGACGGATGTGTTGCTGCCTGCTTCTTGATGACGATGTGGCGGTTAAAAGAAATGAAAATCAACATACGTGGAGGATGGTTCTATGTTCGTGTTGTCTTAGTATAGTATAATACTAATAGTTTGGAGTTGGTACTTATTAACTGTTTTAAAATCCTTGTTTTCTTGGATGTAATTCCTGAGAAAGAGACGTTAATGTTTCACTGTAAATTAGCTATTAAAGATCTTGTTAAAGGCCTGCTACGCACATTGATTATTCATTGATGTTGCTAGTTTTTCTCTGTAATATCAGATAAAAATCTATGCTTGATTTGATGGTTGCTTCAAGTTTTCAACAGCTTGTGATTCAATGGCTAAATTTTTGTTATATGTGATAAAATAGTGAGGTGATTGTTGGATAATGAATTGCTATATTCATCTTTTCCTGTTCGGTACAGAGATTATGTTTCAACTTACACTATTGCTAGCTCACTGATCTCTAGAGCTATTATTTCTCACTACAAGGTTCCTCTGTGAGCAAGTTGTCATGATATGGTTCTTTGACAGTTAAGATTGGGCTGATTTGTAGGTTGCTCCTGGTTTTTCTCTTCTCGGTGTTAGACCAGAATGATGTATTTTTTGTTCGTTCTGGTTCTCTTCTTGGCTGATTTATAACTTGCTCCACGATTTTTTTTTTGACATTTATTATTCTCGTCTTTTATTGGGAATAGACATGCTTTGTGTTTTAAGATTAAAAATACATTTCGACTTTGGAATGGATTTAATATGTAAAATTGAAAAGATTTCATTTTAGTTTTGCAAGTAATAAATATTGTAATTACTAATATTTTATGTTTTATATTAAAATAAAAATAAAAATATATATTAATTTTGAATTTTAAAATTTATACTTTCATCTCAAAATGTATATCAAATTTTGACCAATGTAATTCTGTATAAATACATGATATGAATATTTTTTTGTCCAAATATAAATAATTTTTCTTCTTTTGTTCAAATATGGGTCCCTCGTATATTCGTAACATTTCGTTCTTTGTTATATTTAGGTGGGGCCATTCCGTTAAAAAGAAGGGGGAAAGGAAAAAAGATTTAACAAAAAAAAAAAGAAAAAAAAAAAGGAAAAAAGAGTCTGGGTCCCTTTCACTTCTCTCTCTCTATATCGGTATATCCTCTCGCACGCACCTACCACTGCTTTGTCTATCTGTTCTGTATTCGGAGAAACCTCATCAAATTTCTTCGAGTTATCAGAGGTTCTCAGTCGTCCCCGCCAATACATCCATCAAACTTCGTTTAGTATTCATCTTTATTAATCGAGATGAATGCTAACGTTGTTGCGGTTAAGTTCAATTTTCAATCAAAGTTTTCTCAATTTTATTTTTACCTATTTATTCATATGCTTTATTTGGGTTTCGTATGGGTTTAAAAAGGTTTATTTTTATCCATTTATTTGTGTTGATCTTGTCGTTTAATTTAAAGCCGTTCTCTTTGTTGGGCAACTCCACCTAACTTCATTCAATTTCAGTTAGATAAAAGAACTGAGAAAGTGACACTTCACAATCATTTCTACTTCTTGCCTCAACTATTTAGCAGAGTTCCCAGTTTTTTTTTTCTTCTTTCATGTGTTAGTTAAACAATTGAGCTTTAGCTTTATTTAACTGTTTCTAGTTGAAATATGTGTTTTTAGTGCTTTGTAGTTTATTCATCATTCCACATCTCATAATTGATTATAATATTTTATGTTGGTTGTTTGTTTGGATAGGACAAGTAATCCAATTTGGACTTTTGACCCGATTGGTTTCGGCTTAGGGTTAGATAGCAGGTAGAGAGAGAGAGTAATGGCCGGTCTAACTGAGGACCACCCACTTCTTATAATTGACGGTATAAATGAAGAAAACAAACAAAAGTTGGAAAAGGATATTTTAGAGAGAGTGGGAGAAGGAGAAGAGAAAGAGATGGCTCCAGTTTCCGGAAATTCAATTCACCGGTCAACTTCCCGGCCGCAGCTTGACCTCAGTGGCGCAGCCATTCAGGGGAATTTCGAGGAAAAGGACCCGACCATTCTGTTGCCTAATCAGTCTGATGACATTTCTCATTTGGCTTTGGACATTGGAGGTGATTTTTGCTTGTCTAGTTGTATTATAACTTCAAAGCACTGATTCATTCTATATAGATTGGTAGTGGTTCTAAATTTTATCTTTTAATTTGTATGATTGACTGTTTGTTCTGTTGAGTGTTGACACATTTCTAAAAGTTATCATCTGCATAAATATTACTTAATTAGTTCTCCCTGTTTCTTTCCTTCTCCTTCATGAGGTAATATCCTTCCTCCAATTTTTATTTTATTTTATATAATTGCTTAATTGTTATGAACCAACTTTTAATCATGCATACCATCTCTCTCTCTCTCTCCTCTCCCTCTCTCTACGTATAATGTACTAAATTAGCAACAATTATGCTAATTTACCAACAATTATAGCTTACATGAGGATCATTTTCTTATAAATTAGGTTTCATGAGGATTGCTGATTATGATGATGTCAAATTCCACTTCTGCTTGTAGACATCATTATTGCCATAATTTTTTTTCTACATACAATTATGGCTACTACCTGTCCTTTAAAATTTTCAAATTGCCCATGTGTGACTAAATTTAATTGGCAGTCTTCTACTTGGTAATAAATATTTTGCTCTTTCTTTGATGTTTTGCGACAGGATCTCTTATTAAGCTGGTTTATTTTTCAAGACACGAGGATTCTTTAATCAATGATAGGAGGAATAGGTCCGTCAAAGAGAGATTTGGTGTTTCCAGTGGTAATAGGAGGAGCTATCCTATTCTTGGAGGGAGGCTTCATTTTGTTAAGTTTGAGACACACAAAATAAATGAGTGTTTAGATTTTATTCATTCAAAGCAACTTCATCGTGGTGGTAAAATTCTTTTCCCTTCAGACTATTTACTCTCCCTTTTGCTATTTCCCTATTGCCCCTGTCATATAACATTTTTAGATTTTTATATAATTAGTAGTTATCAGTGATCTTTGTAGTAAATTTAATAATTATTTGCACTGCTGAATTTCTAATCATCAGTCTTGTCATTCTCATGGACAGGGATAGATTCACATAGCTGGCATTCTGAGGTCCAAAACAATGGCAATGCAGTAATCAAGGTAAGCATGTATTTTCATTGTGTAAGCAACATACAAGTTTTGACAATAAAACTTAGCAAATCTTTTTTATTTTTTGGACATTTGTCATATGGAAAAACAAGTCAATTGGTTATTAGCTAAAATAATTCATTTAATAACAAAATATAGTTATGATGCCCTTTTGCTTCGGTTTGTGCTCCCTCCCTTGGATGGACCGTTTATGTATTAAATTTCAGACCTAATTACGCTGCAGTTTAATGATTGTTTCTGGTAAATGACTTCTTTCTGTTGCTGCTCTTAAAACAGAACTCACTGCTTGGCCCATTTTCCCCACCATGGCTTATGCAATAGGACTGTAGTGATCCTCAATTCTGTTAGGTCGACAGTTTTACATTGACAGGGTATGTCATACACTTATATCACTCGAGTGAGAATCTGTAATAAATTTTCCTCATGGGATGGAGTACATTAAGCTTAATCCAACCTTGTCTTCAGTGTCCTATCTTCTCGCTTCCATCAATAAAAATCTCTTATTCTGTCTTTTCTTTATCCAAAAAAAGAAAAAAAAGAAGAAGAAATGAGCGAGAGTCTGAAAACTTCATGATTAACTGAGTTTATAAAAAAAAATTTGTTTTCCCTTTGTTTCTCAAGTTTAGAAAAGAAGTTTGCTGCCACCATACAATCTCTTTTGTTATTTTCACTTGAAATATTAATGATAATTTCCTATGATAGGTAGATAATAAATTCCACATGGCTCGGATTTGGATCTAGCCTGTACCCAGCCTAATCATCTGACCTTTATGTGAATACTAAATGTTGATGAAGGACATTTTCACGTATTTTTTTTATAAGTATGATGCTCACTTATTGCTGTATGGTTACCGTTCATGGAATATTTCTTTCTGACAAGTCCCTTGTGAAATTTTGTGCACTCTTGATGCATATGTGTATTAATTACTTAGAATTTGTGAGAAGGCTACAGGTGGTGGGGCATACAAGTTTGCAGACCTCTTTAAAGAAAAGCTTGGTGTTAGTATAGACAAAGAAGATGAGATGGATTGTCTCGTGGCTGGTGCAAATTTTTTGCTCAAGGTTTGATGTAAATTCCTATCACATACTTTCTTTTCCTCTTTTCTTGGAATGTTTTAATTCCTGCACGTAATGCATAATTGACTTTTCATATAATCAAAGTGGAAATTCAAGTTTTACTTCCCCCCTCCCCCTCTTTTCCATTTTCGTGGAGTAAAATTTGGTTAATTGTTCTCTATCATTTCTGAGAGTAGCTGTGTTGATGGTGTTAATTGATTGTGAAATTTTACTTTTGGATTAATTTTCCACATACTTATTAGACATCAAGATCTGTGTCGTGAGGCGTGTTTGCACAAAGCCTCAGAATATGTGGATGCATATGTCGGGTTTTGCATGGACATTGATAAATAAGAATAATTTATGCAAAGACGTATACTTCACTAAGAATCTTCTAAGTAGAATTTACTGAATTCTGACATTGGAATAGAGGATGATATAGGTGGTTGAAGCAAGGTAGTCTGAACATTAATTTGTTTAGTTTTACATGTCCTAAAAAGAGGGATAAAGCTCAGATACGGTAAATCTCTTTCACTGGTATGGTACTTTCAATTTTAAAGTCTCTCTGAGGGAAGTAATATAAAGTTTGAGCCATACTAGAAGCTCTTAAGTAATGAGGATAGTGGTGATACCGTGTCCTCGTAATGTTTCACCATAAAGTTTTATGGAATTTGCTGCTGTAATCCAAAATATTTCAACATTCTTATTTGCTGGATTGCAATCTTTTGAAATTTTAGTTACTTCAATTAAATTTGAATATGTAACCTTCCGAACATATTATGTCTCAGTTGAGCCTACTTTTATTACTAAAATTTTAAAGTACTAACCGTGCCTTGAGTAGGCGATTCGTCATGAAGCTTTCACACACATGGAAGGTCATAAAGAATTCGTGCAAATTGACCACAATGATATGTTCCCTTATCTTCTGGTTAATATCGGATCTGGTGTTAGTATGATCAAGGTACTTGTTTGTTGGTTGAGTTTTCGCATTTTGTATAGTTATGGTGGGAGAGGAGGATCCTATTTGGAAGTTGATTTGGCATGGTTATGATTAAAGATTTCAATGTTTCATTGAGATAGGTTGATGGGGATGGGAAATTTCAGCGTGTTAGTGGAACAAATGTAGGTGGTGGTACTTATTGGGGGTTGGGAAAGCTGTTGACTAAGTGCAAGAGGTCTGTTGATCCTTTGTCAACTTTGTACAACTCCTCAATCTCCTCTTCTGCTGCTTGAATTAGCTAGTGTTTCATTTCATTTGATTTCAGTTTTGACGAATTACTGGAGCTGAGTCAACGAGGAGATAATAGAACCATAGACATGCTTGTCGGTGACATTTATGGTGGTATGGATTACTCAAAGGTACCCTTCTATAACCTATCTAATTTTTGATTTACTTCCATCTCTTAACACACATATTTTATGTATCTTGAAAACGTAAGGAGGTAATTTCTTTATGTATCTTCAAAGTTTCTTTTACAATTCTGTCAAGTGCGTAAGTACATTTAATTTTTCAATGCTTCAGATTGGTCTCTCGGCATCAACAATTGCCTCTAGTTTTGGCAAAACAATATCTGAAAACAAGGAGCTTGAAGACTACAGACCAGAAGACATTTCTCTATCTCTGTTGCGAATGATTTCATATAATATTGGTCAGGTTAGTTGCATCAAGACAAGATTTTTGTCATGAAAGGGACCGACACCCCCAAGTTCTTTCTTTGAATCAACATTTAGGTTTTAGAAGTGTTTGAAATTCAACCGCCATTTGGTATGGTTGGAAATGAACTGTTTTTGGTGCTCAACTTCTTCTTAATTTTATATAGTAGCACTTGAATCTATAACATGGTATTGAGTTTCTCATTGATTTTTTTTGTTACTGTCAATATAATTGCCATGAAATTTTTGTTTCTTTGGATGAAATTTTTTATCAAAATTATTTTCTGGGTGACCATGTGTCAGTACTTTTGCCCTGTTATGGAGTTTGTGGATTGAACAAAAATGATTGAAACTTAAAACACTGAAGCGAAGTGAATGGGGACTGATTTAGGGTTTAGAATTGGAGGGTGAATTGTGAAAGAATTGGGGAAAAATAGAGGAAGATTCATTTCCTGGGGGGGGGGGAAGGGAGAGAAACACACTCAAATATAAGCTCAAAACTTTTATTTTCTCCCATCAAAAGGGGGATTACTTCCTAAAACAACTATGACTCTAATATCATAACTACTAAAATCATAAAGTCATATAAATTAAATTAGATTCTAGAAAGGTCTCCTTGTTGGACTCTTTAGCATGGGCTTCGAAATTCTTTATATTGGTCCAACCATGTTTGGCGGGCTTGCCTGCATTGCAAAGGTTTTTATATAAAACAGGACAACCTCACTCATGAAGTCAATATAGTGTAGTCAGAATGTAGCAATGGACATCACTTATGGGAAATTGCATTTTTCTCTACTGTGAAATAATTAGTGCATGTGTGTGTTTTCTATCGGAAAAACCTAACTATATCAATTTTAAAATGAAAGAAAATGTTGCAGATTTAAAACCTAACTATATCAATTTTAAAATGAAAGAAAATGTTACAGATTTATTCATTGATCTGGATCCCATGAAATCTTGAGGCATACCAAAGATAAATTTTTATTCAATCTTGTTACAACCTTGCTTTGTTTCTTCATTTAATTGTGTTCAACTTTTCCATCTCTGATAATTAAAATAATTGACAAAGTACTTCCAGTTGATTGATTCCTATGCCTCTCAAGTAGTTCCTCTCTTTTGTAGATAGCTTATCTAAATGCGCTGAGATTTGGGCTTAAGCGGATATTTTTTGGAGGATTTTTTATTAGGGGCCACGCTTACACTATGGACACAATCTCATTTGCAGTTCAATTTTGGTAATGATTATAATTTCGTTATGGCTAGTGTAGGAGTTCTTTTGGTTTTCTTTATGTTATTATTTTCATTATTGTGATAAGTTATGAAATCTGTCCTGTTATATTTTATTCTTTCATTCATCTGATTATCTGATCAATTCTTTCTATTTATATCGCAGTAGTTTTATATCTCCTAAAAATAATTTCATTTGACATAATTTTCTCTCTATTCTTCGTGTAGGTCAAAAGGTGAGGCAAAAGCAATGTTCTTACGGCATGAAGGATTTTTGGGAGCTTTAGGTGCATTTATGAGCTATGAAAAGCATGGTCTGGATGACTTGATGGTCCATCAATTGGTGGAGAGATTCCCAATGGGCGCACCGTATATTGGAGGAAGGATTCATGGTCCACCCCTAGGGGATCTGAATGAGAAGGCAAGTACAATATAAGGATTATCAAAATTTAGTCTGTACTAAATAGGTATAGGTCCAATTTGTTTTTTTTAAGCATTAATCGGCCAATTGCTGAATGCGGCGTCACTAAAGCTGTTTTTGAATGTTGAATGCTAAATAGTTAAAACTATTTCATTATTTAACTGAATGAACCATCTGAATATGTGCTTTTTACAAATACTAACCTTCTTTAACTGAAAAGGCAAGAGCTACACTGGTTAAATTAATGATCAGTTGTTGATCTGAACAAATTTGCAGAAAAATAGAACTCCTTCCGTCCCACATTAATTTTGACATCTTTTTAGAGTGTGTGATAAGTTGCTGATCTGGATAACAAAACTATGTTTTCTTGCTTCGGGACCTCTCTCTTTGGAATATTAGGAGAGGAGTGGTTGTGTCCTACTTCGGTGGAAGATTTGTTGTTAACTTGATTTCAAAGATTTGGAAGTAAGAAGAATGCCAACATTTACAGATGTGTGTTTACTTTCAAGTTTTATGAGAAATTTGGAATGAGCATAATGCTAAGACTGTTTTGAGGAAGCTACTTATCTTTTTAAGTTATTGAGTGAGTATTATTTTTCTTGTTTTCATTTGGACTTGTGCTATGAGGGCCTTTAGGGGTACCTATGTGACTGAGTTGTGTAGAGATGGGAAGGCTGCCCTTTTTTAGTGCACTGTTGGTCTTGTTTTTCCCCTCCAATTATTCGCCCTACTAGTTGTCTCACCCTTTCTCTCCGTACCTGAAGTTGACAAAAACACCATGATCTAACATATGAGATCCTCAATTTACAAATTAATTCACATAAGCATTAAGAAATAATTTTTATAATATATACAGGTTATACATATAAGAAGCCTATAAATTGCTATGGTCTAAAGGTGAGTTGAGAAACTAATGTAGTGCTGGTCTGACTTTTAATAAAAATACAAGCAGAATCAAGATACTGTACTAGTTTATACTCCATTCTTATTTAAACTATTGATAATAATAATAATAATAGTAATAATAATATATAAATAAATAAAGGAAACAACTCCATCAAACAATCCTAGAGCAGTGTCTGGAGTCTGGACTATCCTTCTTCCATTAGTGATCTTCCGTGGTTCATTTTTATATATATGTTCTAAAAACGTTGGAAAGAGATGATGCATTTGATCTTGTCAACTGCACTCGGAGGTTGGGTGACGGTCTAAAGATCAATTTCACACGAACATATTCTCTCAACATAATTGCAGTTTAGCGTGAGATTGAACATATTCTCTCAAAATAATTGCAGTTTATCCAATCTCAAGCTAATAGTTTCTGCCTCTTAACTTTGTTTTGCCGGATACCATTATTTGTATATATGTTTAAGTTCTGGTGCCGGTTTATAAAAGCCATTGTGGATCAATTTGCAGATATCATGGATGGAAAAGTTTGTACAGAAGGGAACTGAAATCACTGCTCCTGTTCCAATGGCTCCACCAGGAACCACTGGTCTTGGTGGCTTTGAAGTTCCATCATCAAAAGGAGATAGCCTACGATCAGATGCAAGTAATTTAAATGTTGGTGTTCTCCATCTTGTACCCACATTGGAGGTGTTTCCGTTGTTGGCTGACTTGAAAACGTATGCAAACTATTGGTGCTTATTATATTTTGTTCATTTGTTTGCTTAATTTCCTTTTTAGTGGTTGATTCTACTTTTTTTTTTATGAAAATAGCTGTCCTGTTGTTTGGTTATTACCATAGAGGCTTGGCTTGTATATCAGTCTTTTACTTTTCAAATTAACATGACATTTCTGCTTTTTTTTTTAGTTTACATTGATGTGTCATTCCCCTTCTTCCTTATAACTTCCTTTTCCCAATCTAAAGTGGTTGTACTGAAATTATCAAATTCCATGCAGCCTCATAAAGAAAAGGAATGATTATTGTTTATAGTCTTAATTATTATCGTAATTAAGTTATTAATATCCTCCCTTGCAGCTGATGAACTTCTTGGCACAATGATTTTCATCTATTTCCTTTTTTTACAGATACGAGCCTAACACTATAGATCTCTCAGATCGTGGGGAGCTAGAGTGAGTCACATATTCATTTGCTCTAAGTTTGGGGAAAACTCTGAGTTACTATTACAAAGAAAATAATAACAATGCTATCTTTGCTTATATTCTATATGCATTTTGCTGCAGTTATTGGTTCACTGTGCTGTCTGCACATTTACCAGACCTTGTTGATAAGGTAAATCCTGAAGGACCTGAACATTAATATTTAATAATCTGTTAAAAAGTATTGCAGATGCTTTCTCTCTTATTCTCCATCCCCAACGCATCCCAATCCAGAGTTAATTCTCTTTTTTGAACATCTACTTTGGGAACTTATGATAGCAGGTTTTATATTATCCTTATCACTTGAAGCACCTGATCACTGTGGGGATAAGATTTATTTTCATTAACCTATTTCGGCTCATATAGCATACAAAGGCATATATTATGAATATTTATGCTTTCGTCTATTGTTTCATTTGGCATGCTTCATTGGATAACAACAGTGACATCTTATTGTAATATGTGCAGGCAGTGGCAAGCGAAGGGGGAACTGACGATGCCAAAAGAAGGGGTGATGCCTTTGCTCGTGCATTTTCTGCGCATTTGGCAAGGTATCTAAACACTAATATGTATTTCCTTCATTTGGTCCTTTTAAAAAGATTTGGTAGTTAGGGACCTATGGAATATATTAGATACCCATTTGACAAGGATGACCAGAACTCACTAGTTCTGAAGGTTCCTCATTCTTGCTTGATCAAGTATTGATATAACCAGAGGTGCAAGTCAGTCATAGCTGCTGAGCCGCCAAGCTAAACCAAGCTGCACGGCTTGGATTTTTTATTTTTTTCCAACAAATGGCTTGTCTTGAATATTTAGTAGACCGGTTTGTTCGGCTTGGCTAAGGGTCGTGGCTAGCTCAGCAAAACCAAGCAGAGCCATTAGCTGAACCATCACAAGCAGAGCCTTTTGAAGCCAGATGTAATTAGTTTAACCTTCTATTACTATATACTGATCTAATCTATGTCATTTATGTAAAACCTTATACTACTTATTCATTTTCGGTCTCAAGGTCTCCATCTAATTTGTTTTGTATAGTAAAATCTAATATAACTCACTTATATTCTTTATTTTTTGTTTATTAATTATATAGCAAACTTAAAAAGCTTTATCTATAAAATTGTAATGGTTGAAAAAAATTATACTACCTCTGTCCCATGATAAATGTCCTTCGTTGACTTTTATGGTCAAATTGACCATTTTTTAAATTAATAAATTGTATTATTCTATTAGATATATGCGAAGCCATTATGACCATGATAAGTAACAGAACCATAGTCTCTTGCGATTTTGTAGTAAATATATTGTTTCATCATGGCCATAGTCTCTTTGCATATATCTAAAAAATAGTAAAATTTATTAATATTAAAAAGGATCAATCATAATAGTCAATAGAGGGCATTTACTGTGGAAAGGAGGTAGTATTATAAAAGCTGTTTTGCTTGGTTCAACTAAGCTTTATTTAAACGGCACGGCTTGGCTTGGATTTTTCCAACCCAGATATGAATGGCTCAGGTTACTGCCTAGGGATATGCCAACCAAGCCGAGCCATTTGCACCCCTAGTATCAATGGCTGTGGAAAGATGAGGAACTGAATGTCAGGATCGACATGTCAAGTCACATTTTCTCTTATGGGTACCATCACTGATATTAATGCTATCAATGTTTTCCAAATGCTGGATGTGCATTGATCACATAAATTAGGGTTTTTATGGTCTGTAATTAACTTTATTTAAACATACACATGTTTTTGTTAAAGTTAACGTTTTACTGTTATTATTATAGAGGCAATCAAAAGGGAAATTGTAGTCGAAGTTGCATATTGTACTAGTCTTGTGGCTGCATAGTTGATTTTTATGATTCCCAAGTAAATGAAGAAGCAAGCAGAAAATTAATGAAAATTTTGTTATGTAATGTGTATAAGACTATTACATACCTAGAATCACATAATACTCCCTGTCTCTAAATGAGCTTCATAATCATTTTCAGAGAAAACAATGTCTCTTACTCAATTCTATAAGTAAGGTTCATTTATTATTCATTATTCAATTGCAAATTTATCTCTTTAAACTAGGTTGATGGAGGAGCCTGCTGCATATGGAAAGTTAGGGTTGGCCAACCTTTTGGAACTAAGGGAAGAGTGCTTGAGGGAGTTCAATTTTGTTGATGCCTATAGAAGCATAAAACAGAGGTATCCAGACAGATTTTTCGTATGTGTACATAGTTTCTTGCATTTTATATATAGCAAGTTGGGAGCATCACTTGTAACCAGATATAACTTTTTTTAAGATGAGTTAACTAGATATAACATATATCAGTGCATGAAGTAGCATGCTTTCTAGCTTTTCCCTATTATTTCCAAGAACGACGAGAGATGCAGATTTGATGGATGCTGCCAACTGTTAGTCACAGACAGACCTGTTGACATCTAATCATTTACCTGTTTATTGTTGTATGTGATAGGGAAAATGAGGCATCACTTGCTGTTTTACCCGATCTTCTAATGGAGCTTGATGGTATGAATGAGGTACATAAAGTTTTGGATGCACCCTGTCCTTGCCTATCTCAGTTAAAGAAGAAGAGCCATAGTAGCAATATTATAAAAACTTATCACACTGTGATAGTGTCCTAATATAAAAGTTCATATTTATTGTTCTTGTGGAAATTTATTAAATTAGGAAAGCAGTAAAAAAAACGCTATGTTGATTAGAAGAGGAGTTTATTTATTTATTTTAAATTTTTGAGATACGGATATATCCATAGGTAAAACATATAAAGATTTGTGTTGCGGAGATATGCTAATTCAATTACCTAGTCATGTTTCTATTAATCATCTGCACCATTTTTTTAATCAGGAAACAAGATTGCTTATGCTAATTGAAGGTGTTCTTGCTGCAAATATCTTTGATTGGGGATCCCGTGCATGTGTTGATCTCTATCATAAAGGGACAATCATTGAAATATATAGAATGAGTCGCAACAAGATGCAAAGACCTTGGCGGGCAAGTATAGCTAACGGATACTTGACACGAACTTTTATTTTATTTTTATAAATTACTTTATATGAATATACCTATGTTATGTATATAATACTTCCAATATATACACACACACACACATACACATTTGAAGTTTTGTCTCTTAAGTAATTCTTTAGGGAAAAGATTATGCTCAAGAAAACTTTTATTGTGTATTTTAGGTGGATGATTTTGATGTTTTCAAGGAGAGAATGTTAGGGTCTGGAGACAAGAAGCCTCCCCCTCATAAAAGAGCATTGCTCTTTGTGGATAACTCAGGTGCGGACATTGTTCTAGGAATGCTTCCACTGGCGCGAGAACTCCTCCGATGTGGAACTGAAGTAAGTTCTTCATCAGCAATTCAGCATTGCTAGAAAAACGGTTCAAAATCGCTTCAGTGGTATTTCACTTGTAGACAACCACCATTTAGTCATGGATTTTTAGAATGTTTTGTTGAAAGTTTTAAGGATAGGGTCACTGAGATTTAAACACTCATATTTTAGTCCTCTGTCTAGTAAAATTTGCAACAAAAATATCCATGAACTGACAAATGTCAGTTGTCTTTCTACTAATAAGTCTCAGTAAGTTTTAATTTATTCATTATAAGATCACAATGACGAAAAATTTGATGTTAATAAAATGATGTATGTTACTAGGCTTCACTTCTGCAGTATTTTCTCACTTCTTTAAGGTTATAATTTTATCTAATATGAACTAGTAATGAGGACATAATTGCAGGTTGTGCTGGTTGCAAACTCCCTACCGGCATTGAATGATGTCACTGCTATGGAACTTCCTGAAATTATAGCTGAGGCTGCTAAGGTATGGCAACCATATGCTTCATGGCTTTAGCAGTTATTTGGTTACCCTTGAATCATAGTATTCTCGTAACAAGTATAAACGTAGTTAATATAGTATGTGTTCTTTCCTTTCTTTTCTTTTTTTCCCCTATTAATTTTGTCCATATATTTCTTTGCTATTGCTTATGCCTTTTCCTTTTCAACCATTTTTAATTTAAAAAACTTATAGTTGGTACTTCTATATTATTAACTTTAGAGAATATAATGACGAAATTTAACAAGTGAACCTTGGTATATCGCTTATGGATTATTCCACCAATTTCCTATTGATTTTGGCTGTAGATGATTGTCAATAGATTACTGTGAAATTAATGTAAGAACTTCCGACTTGAAAGCGAACCAGTGCTTAAATAATTTGTTAGTCTAGATTAAGTACTTGAAAGAGGTGAAAAAGTCTGTAAGAAAGAAGGATAGGTCCATAGTGGCCATTATAGATGTATGCAAAGTTCCGGACCTATCCTTGTTTGTAAGAAAATTTAACCCTCATAAAACCTAAATTATATTGAAATGTTAAGATTATGTGCCTCCATTTAAAGTCTTTCTTCAAGTAATATTTGTAGTGAGCGAACCAATCATTGTGGTCAACAGCATTGTGACATTCTTCGAGGAGCTGCAGTAGCAGGAGGCCTACTTGTGGATGCAATGATTAACATCCGAGATGGCTCTAAAGAGAATTCATCTTCAGTTCCTTTGATGGTTGTTGAGAATGGGTGTGGGAGTCCATGCATAGACTTGAGGCAGGTCAGCTCAGAGCTAGCTGCAGCAGCCAAAGATGCTGATTTGGTATGATGATATCTTTTTCCCAAATTGGGTTGATGAAAACCACTTCGGTATAATATATGTTCCAAGTGTTGTGGATATATTTTATGTTGGAGCTATGTGACATGCAGATCATCTTGGAAGGAATGGGTCGTTCTTTGCATACCAACTACAATGCTCAGTTTAAATGTGATGCTCTCAAGGTAGATTGTTTCATTATGTTTTATCCAAAATCAAGAAATTTTGTTGAAACTACTATTGTAGTGTGTTTGACCGATTAATTTCTGGCATATTTGTTACTCTATTCAGTTGCCTTCAACATTAGATATTTGTGCTATAGTGTAATGCAGTTTGTATCATGTTTTAATGTAGTCCAATTTATTTCCTTCTTTTTTTCCTTTAATTTTTTTATTTTGTTAAATTCATGTCTTTTCATTTCATTTCCTTATCTTGGGTATAGATGATTTCCCTTGCAAAGTTGTTTTTAATGGGATTCTCACAATGGCAATTTTCAGCTTCACGCGTGCCTCTGAACCTTTGAAGTTCCACAAATTGATTGTCAAATATTTTCCTCAAAAATTCTTCTGACTTTAGATATTCTTTTGTACAGCTTGCAATGGTGAAGAATCAGCGGTTGGCTGAAAAGTTGATCGAAGGGAATATATACGATTGTGTCTGCAGATATGAACCAGCTAGCTGAAAGGTTCCATTTCATGCAGATACAATTGGTTGGCCTTGTGCAAAATTGATGCCTAATAAGTTGGTTAAAGCACATACGACTGGATGCATCCATGCCCTGAATGATTTTAAACTACTAAAGAAAAATATTATAACTGTGCTTCATTTAGATAAAATGAATTCTTTTTATTACTTAGAAAACAAATGCGATCTTTGTGTTTGCCTTCAATGTCACAATATATCCTTTTGCAGGTGTGGAGCTTAAGAATTTCCATGCAACTTTAATTGTTTCTTTGCTTGCAATTCTTCCTTTTGAATGCACTCTTCAGTACAGGTAACGAGGTAAACTATCGGCAAGATTCGGAAAGCATAAACGTGACCCAATGTAATAGTAATACTTGATGTAAAGAAATGAGTCGCGACTCCCTGCATAAAAATGAGTGAAATGACGAGGTATTTAAGTTTTACCATGAGGAAAGTTATTAAAATTAGAAGTTAAAAATTACTCCCTCCGTCCCAAATTAATTGCTTTTCTAGGACTTTTTTAAGTCAAATTGACTATTTTTAAAATTAATAATTAAGCATATATAAATATATTTCTAAAATTATAAAAATTGAAATTAGTAATAAATTGTATATACTTTCTTTTGGTTATAATATCTTTACCTATATGTTAGCAAAAATAGTAAAAAAATTAGTTTTAAAAATAGTCAATTTGACTTTAAAAAGTCCTAAAAATGCAATTAATTTGGGACGGAGTGATATTATATATGTAATTGACAATCAAAAATTGACGTTGTAATATATATTATTTTCTAAATTAAAATTAATTTTATTACTAAAAATAAAAATTACTGTATCTCTACTCTCTCAAATCTCGATTGTGTAAAGCAAGTTGGAGTAAATTTTATTAAAGTTTCCAAAAACAATATTTTTTTCTTCGGTTTATGTTAAGACTGAGATTTATCCTCAAGATTTTCAATGAATTTTACTCTCATCTTTTCAACCCAAAGAAAATTTTTTACAACCAAGTATTTTAAAATTTTGTTTTAATCTTAATATCTCTCTTTAAATGCTTCATACAAAATTCCAAACTTATCCTTAAAAATATACTAGCATATACTGGTAAAATATGAAAATTTTCTTCTTCTTTTTTTCCTTGCATTTAAAGAGAGTAGTTAAGACACCAAAAAATATTATCCATGTAAAATATTTTAAAAACAAATATAAACATATGCCATTTCTCTTCATATAATTCTTGCGATTTTACTTTTTATCTACTTTTTACTCTCAAATTCCAATTTCCAGTATTTAACTTTCCCGACCCGTAACCTTCATGTGGATATGGAAACCCGAACCTGAAACCAAATTGTACTGATGACTGAATATCAATCAATACTCCATATTAATTCTGGGTAAGGACCCGACTCCCAAAACCCACAAACCTTCATACTCGGACTCAACAGAGACCCAACCACAGACGCACACATCCCTGAGTTCCCTCTTCTATCACTAGCTAAATATATCTTTCTACTTATTTTTTCTCGACAAAGCTTCAATCTTTTCAGATCAATCGTTTTTTTTTTTCTATTATTCGGAAAGATTTATCAGACAATTGACGGAAATGCAAATTTCTTGCATTTGTTTTTCAGGTACTTAATTTTCTCACTTTATGATATGTTTCTTAAATTTCTCAACAGTCGGTGGAACTTTCATGTTTTGTTATCTGGGGATTGTTGAATTTTGTAGTGGGTTTTATAATTTTTATATTTGGTTATCTTTTGGTTGGAATCCACCTATTAATTATATAAAGCAACAAGTGTGTTTGATTTTTTATGTTTTTTTTTTTCTATTTTTGGCCAGCTATGGAGTTGATATGTGGCCAATAATTGGAGTAAAGGTGTCACCTTTTCTCGCTCATTTTCAAATGGAAACCCTAGAAACCTCAAAAACCCTTAGATGAAGGTGGGTCAAACACAAAATCCATGTGGTGAAACCCTAGAAGCTTCTGGCTTTCTAGTTACAGTGAGAAGTGTACCGAGCTAGTTTCTGCTTTTGAAGTGTCGGCTAGAGAAAACGGTGTAGGGGTGCTTGGCAATGGGGAAAATATTTCTGCTTTTGGTGTAATTGCGACAGCTACTTTGGTGGATGAGGCTGTTCCTGAAGAAAATCAGTGAAGGTAGGTTACTTGGAACCAGATTTTGAAGGTAAAATGTTCAAGGTGCCATACAGCAGTAATATGGAAAACGGGTATGGGTTGGTTCAGGAAGTGTTATCAACCGGTAGTGGGAATGAAGAGGCTGGGGTTGAGAAGGTTGTGATGCAGGAGGGTGTGGAAGAAGGTGATACTTCGCAATTGAATTTGGTTGATTCAAGTAACAATGTAAAAGTTTCTGGTAATGGTATTTCTCTATATGTGGAAGTTTTTTGTCCACCAGATTCAAATTGTTTGGTGGAAAGCGTATTATTTGGAAGCGATATAAATGAGGAAAATTTGTGGAAAGGAAATGATGCATTGTTGCGTGATAATGGGAATGAAGGAAGCATTTCAGAAGTTCAGGACAACAGTATAGATGAGAATGCAGTACGAGGGAAAGATGTGGAAGGGAAGTTAATTGATAACCAAGGATACAAGTTCAATGTGGGTGATTTTGCGTGGGCTCAAACAAAGACTCAGTCATGGTGGCCTGGACTGATTTGTGAGCCTTCTGATGCTTCAAAACATGCTGCAAAGACTGAGCGAAGGGACCGTCTCCTGGTAAGATACTTTGGGAGTGGTAGTTTGTTTTGGTGTTGGCCTTCCCAGTTGAAGCCTTTTCATGAGTACTTTGAACAGATGTCAAGGCAAAGAAACTCTAAAAGCTTCCTCTGTGCTGTTAAGAAGGCTGTAGGTGAGATTGGTAGGCGTGCAAAGATGGAGATGACTTGTCCTTGTTTTCTGGATGAAGTTAGAAACACTGCTGTAGCCAAGGATGGAGGTAAAATGTCAGTGGAGAAAGCGTGTAAACTTGGTGAAGTACCGGTGATTCTGTTTGAACCTGCGGACTTACTTGCGCGTATCAGATATTTCGCCCAGGATGTTTCTGTGCCTGGTATGATTGAGTTTACTGTCATCCAGAATTGCCTGTCAGCCTTTTATCGTTCCATAGGGCACCACCAGTTGGCAATTCATCAACTCAAGCCAACAACCGATGCTAAAAGTGATGGTCAAGATGGGTTACCATCAAAAGTTATCTCAAGCAATCTGGCGTCAAAATCCAGAAACAGAGCAAGTAACAAGGATCCTAAAGATAGAAGTGATGAAGCTATCTGTACAATGGTTTCATCTGAGATGAAGATGACCAGCCAAATTATGTCTTCAAAGTCTACAGAGAACAAAGTTTACAGTGTAGAGCATGGTGATGGGGAAATTTACGGAAAATCTGAAAAGGGCTATGAATCAAGGGAACGACGAAAGAGCAAGTATTTGTCGTTTCCTTATGTTGATATTAGCCGGGGGCGCATAAGCTCGACCAATTTGGAAGAAAATGAAATAAAAGACTACGTGGCAGTTTCCCATGTTGGAACGGACAAGAAAAGCATTGATGGCCAGTCTATGGGGTCCACCCCCATGATTAAGTTTAGTGCCAAGAAGTCGCGGAAAATGTGGTTCAAGAAACCCATTATCGGGCATGATATATCTGATAAACAAGAGTCAATAAATGTTTTTTCAGCCGAGATGCTATCAAAACTCCGATTTACAGCTCGTGATTGTCTTTATCCTGATGAAAGTATAAATTTTGATTTGGTGGAGAGATTTTTTTCAAGATTCAGAAGATTGGTGTTCCGTGACTTTACCCATGAGATAGCCAATGAGGATTCAGTTCGACCGGAGTTTGTCAATGAGATGCAACTTCCCCAAACCTTACCTGATGTTGAAGTTCAGACGGGGAAGAGAATGGGAATGAGAGGAGTAAATAGAGAACATAGGAGAACCAAAATAGTTGCTGGTGCACCTGATGTAAATAAAACTGCTAAGATCCCAGCAGGTAAAGATCCAAATATTAAATCCAAGCAAAAAGGGCGAAAGAAGGGGGAGAAAACAACCTCACTTGGTTCAAATACTAAACCTACTGGTGGTGTATCAGAAAACATTACTTCAAATGGCACGGTAATAATTGATTTCCAGAAGATGGGACCTAGTGCATCTGAAAGCCAATCTGTGCTGATGAAGAGAAAAAAGAAGGCAGGCAAAACCCCAGGGTTTCCACAGATTAAAGTGGTGGCTGGCTTACCAGATTTGAATGGAAGAAGTACTAGCTTCCAACTAGAAGGATGTAATGTTGCAGGTGCTGTTACACCTCATGAAGGTAAATCTGAGCCTAAGAGGAAAAAGGAGGCAACTTCTGCTAAGCAATCTATGACTAATGATATTGCTGGCTTGCCAGATGTGAATGGAGGCATTGGCAAAATTGGTGCAATGTTGAAAGATGTTGAGGTGATGGACCTCTATTCACTCCAAAATACTCCTGAGCTGAATAAGGAGGGAATGAGAAAAGCTGATTCATTGCTTCTAAATTCTGAACTTACAGCTAACTCACCAGATGTCATCAAGAATGCTGATCCTAGCATAGCCATGAAAGGTACACAGATGGAAATGTTCTCTCCTTGTGGTAAGCCTGAACTCAAGAAGCGAAGGAGAAAGCAGAAAGCTCCGGATTGTCAGACTAATGTTACTTCTGCCATACCAGACTTGAATGGAAATGCCTCTGAACCTCGCTCGCAAGAAAACCAGCTGCCTGAGAATTACATTCCACCTGAAGGTAAACCT
Organism: Aralia elata; assembly: GCA_034770075.1. NCBI lineage: Eukaryota > Viridiplantae > Streptophyta > Magnoliopsida > Apiales > Araliaceae > Aralia > Aralia elata. The sequence continues at coordinate 5,260,266 of CM068378.1, forward strand.
CAGAGAAAGAGGAGAAAGAAAGCTGATACTGGGTTAGTGGATATAAATCTCAGTTACAGTGAAGCACAGATGACTGGAGAAGCTTTGGGGACAGCTCTGTTCTTGAAATTCGCTCCAGAAGTTCCCATGCCTTCAAAGGAAGACCTGGCGTCAACATTTTGCACGTTCGGGCCATTGAAGGAATCTGAAACACAGGTTCTAAATGATTTTGGTATTGCCCAGGTTGTCTTCATGAGTTCTTCTGATGCTAGAAATGCCTTCCGTAGTTTAGAAAAGAGCAGCCCTTTTGGCCCAACCCCCCTTGTGAACTACGGACTCCATATTATATTAGCTTCTTCAGTAGCATCAGAACCAGATGGTAGTCTGCACATGCACAAGGCATGGCCTGTTGACAAAGTCAAGGGTCCTCCAAAGTCTAAGATCTCAAAGAAGCCCAAGACCTCAAAGAATCCTTCTAGTTTGAATTCCCATCACGGTGAGGGCTGTGAGGCACCTGATCTGAAGTTTGTCAGACAGAATCTTGAGATGATGACATCAATGTTAGAGAATGCGGGTTATAATCTGTCACCAGAGATAAGAACCAAATTGGAGAATGATATTAAATCCCTCCTGAAGAAGGTGAGCGCCATGGTTGGTTCTTCTTCCTCCTCTGAGTTTGATATGTAAGATATTTATATTTCCTATATGGGCTTTTCATTATGGAGAACATGGAACTTTGTGGGGACTCTTTAGCGGGAAGGTTTTTTAGGTCCGTGTTTTGTATCAGTATGCTATAGTGCAATTTCAGAAAGGCACCATTGTCAATGACGAATAATTAAGAAACTAAGAGTAATCATCTTGACTTCCTTTCTGGTATAAACTCTCCTCGAATGTTGTACAAAACTTTACATGTTTACCTAGTGTAATATTAATCCATGGTTTTAGTGTTCTTGCTAGTCAGTGGGGTGCTTATTAATAATGCCAGCTTGTGTTCCACAAAATTTGTGCTTATGTTATTCACTAACAATGTACAAGGAGTCGTACTTGTGTAATTCACATTGGGAACAAGTATATGCAGGTTGAATCTGATTCTTTAGCATTGATGGCTATGGCCTATGGCGTGAAATCCCTTCACCTTTTGCTAATCTTAAAATTGACGATAACTTTGTTGGATCAATCTTCTAATAGATATATATATAAATAAATATTGGTAACTTGAAAAAACTTCATTGTAAAACATACCAATACAAATGAAGACGTTCCATCAACTAGCATCCTTCTAAATTCTATTGGACTTATCGAATATGCTATTCACTTGCAGAAAGTTTGTCATATCACTGTAGTACATTTGGTAAATCGGAGCAAAGTGTAGCTATATCTGGGACTCTTTTCCCACCTGAAGCACACAAATTAAGCCTTGTAGGTAACATTGAATTGCATTATATACAGGCAAGACGAGAAGAGTAATAATAGACACACAGACTTTTGACACTTCCATTCAGATGTGAAAATTTATAAAATGGACAATGAGGAAGAATGTGCAACTCCATACAGTACTTTCATCCAGATCCAGATACTGGGAACTACCGAACCATGGACCCTTCGGCCTTAAGACCCAATAGAATCTAGTGTCTGTAAGACTGTAACAAATGCTTCAAGCCTCACAATAAAAGACAATACATTGATGTTCTTATCATTTGAAACAATTACAAATGAAATGTTTTTGAAACTTAGATGACGGAAGGGAAAGAATATCAGAAAACAAATAAATGTAAAATTTATATAAAAACAATTAATTAAAAGTCCTTGAGAGATGATGTTAAAAAGTGTGGTGCAACAGAGGTCACTAAAGTTCAAGTGAAACTTATGAATTTTTTTCCCCACTTTTCATTCAGCCTTTTCTTTTCTTTTAAGTTTCTAACATAGCGGTAACATACAAGTACTTGAAAATAAAATAAATTAACAAGAATGGTATAATCCCAAATAATAATGTATTGCATACCAGTATTACTACCATAATGAAACTGAAACTGCAATCTGGCAAGAATATGCTTCTTAAGCTGTCAATGATTTCCATCTAAGATAAAACTGAAAAAGGAAAAAAAATGTAGGGTACCACACCACTCTTCAATGTTGGAAAACTCTCAAGGCGCTAAACTATAAAGAACGCCGACTAATTACAAAATTATTAGAACATCAATTGAAGAAAAGTGCTCGTCTCCCTCTAACAGCAACAGAACCCAAAAACAGGGCTATTCCTACAAAACAGGTCTGTCACTCCATCACAGCAATGCCTCCTGCAGCTTTTAGTTTCTCTATTATGTCATTTGCCTCCTCTTTGGTAATCCCTTGCTTAAGTACAACAGGTACCTTCTCAACCAGCTCTTTGGCTTCCTTCAACCCAAGGCTCGTAAAGGTTCGAACCTCTTTTATTACCTTGATTTTTGCAGCTGCATCAAATTTCTCTAACTTGACATCAAATGCTGTTTTCTCAACTTTCTTCTCCTCAGCCTTCGTAGCACCTGGCGCTCCTTGGGAACTCAAGTCCACACCTTCAACAGAAATTTGCTGCAACTTTGGATGCCTTGTTCTCTCTATAAGAGCGGGGCCAATCTGATTACGTTCTTCAAAAGGTAAAGCAGCAATTTTCTCAGCAAGCTGAACTATCTTATCAGAAGGCGGGGGTCTAGGGCCATAAGGGTCATAGAATGGGGGGTAATTGTACCTTTTGGGTTTGGCATTAGGATCTCTGGGAACAAAATCTGGTTGGAACGAACGAGATTGCAATGACCCTGCGATTTTAGGAAGATTGGGCCAGGCACGAAAGGATCTGACAAGTGGAATGAACCTCATGGTGCTGTCAGTAGAAATAATGACTCGTAGGATGAAGATGAGTAGAAAGAGGAATTTAAATTAATGCCTTCATAGCATCAAACGGGAAAACTTCTCTTCTCAACCCAACTTGAACTGCATTGAACACGTTTCAAACTCTCTTACCTGGAAAAAGAAATATCAGACCCAAATTCTTTAAAGTATGCAATATTAAACATTATGGTCCATGATGATTCATGAAATGATTGTTGATGTGTTATGTAACTCTAGACAGGAGTTCATCGGTCGGTTTGGACAATTTAAAAGAGCTTTTCTAAGCCAACCCAATATCATCGGTTTGGAAGAATAGTAAACCAACCCAAACTAAACCAAAACATTAAACCTCTCCAACCCAAATCAAACCAAACCAATTGTGGTTGATCTGGTTTGATAGGTTTAAACTCCCTAACAAAAAATTAAAAATGAAAATATTTTAGAGGACATTTAACTAAAACTATAGCCAAGAACAAGTCATTCATGATCTAGAAGCTAATATTCAAAGATCTGAAGTACAAACATAATTCGTTGAGTTAAAACAAAAGTCATTAAAAACCCTCTAATCTTACTCCAAAACAAAATCAACATTAAATTAACATCAAAGCAACAACGAGTAGCATGAATAATAGTTGAGAAAAAACCCTCGATAAGAAGAGAGATTAATTCCCTCAAGAAGAGAGATTAATTTGAGCCAACCTATTTGATTTTTTAAAGTCTCTTGTCAAGGTTTCTATAGATTTTTAAAGCAACTTATTGGACAACCAATTCTGGTAAATGCTATAACTAAAAGATTTTAGGGTTAGAAAATTCGGGGGATTTAAGTTGTAAGATTAGAGAGTGAGAGGACAGGAAACAAATCAGTAATTGGAGACGAAATATGAAAATAACATACCAAAAAATCAAAGATGAACAGCAGAAGAGGGACTTCCTCTTGTTGTGAGTTTTAGAACCAGAATGGGGAATTTATTTGTTGTTGCTCTGTGTGTTCTAGACATCTAGTCCAGGAGGCAGGAGTAGGGACTCATATCGTGAAAATGGAAAATCGGTAACTTAGTGCCATAATAGGGACTAAGATTGTGGAAATTGGAAGATCGTGAAAGCGAGACTAAGGGCCTGTTCGGGAATGACTTATTTTAAAATGACTTATAAGTTAAAATATAAGTTGACTTATAAGTTGTTTTAAGTTGTGACTTATAAGTAAAAGCGTTCGGCTGAAAATGACTTATAAGTCACAAATTAAGTTAAAACAAGTTATGAAGGTGTTCGGCTGATAATGACTTATAAGTCATTTTTAAATGTAAAGATTACTAAAAAGGACATTATAAAAAGATACATTAATTCAATATCATATCAAAGGTTATTATTGGTAAACAACTTATTTAAACAGCTTGAACCAACTTTTACTCATTCCCATGACGAGACCTGTAAATTATAAAATAAAAAAAAGCTGAAAGTTATAAGAATTATTTATAAAAAGAATGGATAATTATTCTATAACAAAAAGAGAGAATGTTTACCAATCAATCAATAGTTATTGAAGAATTGTGAACTCATTTGAACAATTAACTCTTCATATGTATACAAGGCAAAACTTATTCAGATATTTATAAGATATGTAGATTCGATGAGATATACTAGCTTGCGGCTTAACTTGTGTTAACCTGTCTAAGCTACTTGATAAAATTAGACAATGACTCTCAAAGAACTGAACCTTTTTAGTTCAAATATAATTCTCAATTGCACCAATACTTTATCTAATCTTTGATATATAATAAACTTATAGATACTGTGTACCATCCAAACTAGAAAATACATAAATAAGAAACTAATGGACAATCAATCTTGGTTATTTTGAAAATAAGATATTACCATTTGCTTCTGAAAAAATGAAGATAATCAATATGTTAAATTCATCACTCTCATGTTAAATTATCCCCAATTCAATTTTCACTAACACAGCAACATGGCAATAAACCCTTCTTTACTAAACTTAAAGCTTTCCAGTGATAATAACAATTACAAGGGCAGCTAAACAAGAAGTACCCTAATTATGAATATTGTCTATATAACAATTTTTAACCTAACACTGACCATATTAACTTTTCAGAAATTAAAGGTTTGGAACAGTGAACTTACGGTTTCGGCTCAATATCAATCATAATTACCTAAAAAATCCCAACTTCCACATTCAAAGAATCAAATGCTAATCAAAACCAAATGTAAATCTAAAACTGAAGAGTAAAATATGATCATACCCCAAGTTCAATCCCATTGTACTTATAACTACCATTACCATTCAATTCAGCACCCTCACTTTCACTCACTTCAATTACAGTCTCTCCAGTTTTAGAAGCTCTAAGTTCAAAAATAATTTTGGATGAAATTTACAAATTGCATGTAGTTCAGCAAAGATACACAATGAGTTGTACACTAACCTTAAGTGGAAGATGAAGCTGATACTTCAGAATCTCAGCAACAATCCAGCGCTTGTGCTTACTCAATGGCCTAGAGGGATCCAATCTAACCTGCAATAACATTGCAATATTTTCAATATTTCCTTTCCAACTAATTTAGACCTCTCTTTTGTTTTTTAACCAAAATTTCCTGGTATGGTATTTTGTTATTACTTGAAGATGGATCAGTAGTTTTGATGTGCAGTAACATGGAGGCCTTCTTAAAATAACACATTACATAACCCGTATTTTAAAATATTTATATACAAAATACGAAGAAAAAATATTTCAGTATGACACAGTGTAGAATCCAAACTGAGTTGTTGAAACAGTAGGACGAAACTATAATTATAATTTATACAGAAGAGAAAAGTGATTGAAAACATAGATAGATTAGAACACTCACCAAACAGAGTTGTTGAAAATTACTAAAAATTAAGTTGCTCACATATTAAGCACAACCCAATATACAACAATTCATTCAATCAATCAACCAAACATTTGTACCACATAAATTAACAACATATGGAATTGAATCGAAACCCACATGCTCTGAAACTACAATCAAAATTAAAGAGGTAGAGAAGTATTTGGAACCACATGCCAAAGATTCAAACATAATATAATACACACATATATACATATCAAATATTTGGTCTAGGGTTTGATACCTAACAACAATCGAAGGAGTAGCAACAATTGAACGAGCAGAATGAGTAGCAGGAACAGCCGCAGAGCGAAGGAGGGATAAGCCAAGAAATTGACAGATCGAGCGTAGGGAGAGAGCAGAGCAGATCGTCTTCGATTTTAGCCGTTGGGAATGTTTACGTTAGAAGAGAAAGAGAAGGCTGTTTAGGTTAACAGGAGGGCAGAGATGTCATTTGCCAAGATAAAAGAGGGGCAAAATAGACTAATTATTTGGTCAAACTCACTTATTAAAAATGACTTATAAGTCATTTTTTAATAAGCTAGAAATTGTAACTTATTTTTTTTGACTTATAAGTCAAAAAATAAGTCACATTTTAAGTAGCAACCGAACACAAGAACAGTAACAAGCTCCTTATAAGTTGGTTTGACCAACTTATAAGGAGCTCCCGAACAGCCCCTAAGAGTGAGAGAAACGGGCGTGAGGGTGAGGTGTTTATGAACTTTTAGGTTATGTTTGTTTAGGGATTACACTTGGGCTAGGACTATTAATTCTAAGGCGCGGTTTGATTTTAAATTTAAACTGAAGACTATTAGTTCAGGTATTATAAAATGACTTAATATGATAAATTATTTAATATCATGTTCAACCACGTATTATAATCGTAGGTTTAATAGTCTTCGAATTATATTATCATGGATTATAATTCCGAGATTATAATCCTTGCAAACAAACATTGTTTGCAAGGATTATATTTGGGATTGGACTATTAATCCCTAGTTTCTTATTTGTTTTTAAAAATAGATTTGGGACTATTAGTCTTGTGATAATAAAATAACTTGAAAGGAGGACTATTTAATATTGCGTCCAACTACGTATTATAATCCCTATCATTTAGGACTAAAAATTTGTGGACAGAATTAACCTTTAACTTTGTTTAAAAAGACCAATGTATCTTATCCTATCTATCTATATTTAAACTAATGAGAATATAATATCTTTGGTATTAATATGGGTATGATAGTCCAAACGGTAAGTTTTTATCCAACCTTTTAAATAATTATGGACAAAACAAACATAACATGAGATTATTTTAAATTATCCCATGAATAATCCCATAAAAAACAAACATGTGACTAGGACTATTTAATCCTAGAATTAATACTCTTGGGATTATAATCTATGAAAATATAGTCCCGGAATTATAATCCTTGCAAACAAACATGACCTTAGAGTTGGTAAAAAAACCTATTTAAAACCTTTTATTCTACTCCACATATATATATATATATATATATAGATGAATAACTTTTATCTATATATATTATTAAGGGAGAGGAAAAACATAATTGTTTTTTATGACGCTGTCATTATTTTTTTCTTTCTGTTTTACTCTCTTATTCCTATTTTTACTCTCCTGCTCTCTCATAACCTCTTCTCCTCTGACTTTTATTTTTAATTTTTTTTTCACACATGTAGTATATGCATGTCAGATGACTAGTTTACTAACAGTTCATCAGTTCAGCCGGCTTACCGAGCTTTTCAATTACCAAACCGTTGTCGACTGAATAAGGTCAATTTGTCGATTTTAAGGACTAAACAAACTCAACCAAAAAAAAAAGGCCGGATTAAGCTGGTTTGGTCGAGCTGATCGGGTCCGATCAATTATGAACAGTCCTAGTAATGAGTTTACACGTGGAAGAGAAACATAATAAAAATTTTAGGAACTTAAATCCTTTCCTTCAAAAGTACTATCATAGACTTCATAATAGTACTTTAACTAGATACAAACCCGCACGTTGCGGCGAGATTATTCATTTTGTTAATAATAAATTTATATGTGTAATTAATAAATTAAAATATAATAAGAAGATAGTAGATTGTTGTGCGATGATAGATATCCAAATACATAATTAATCTGATCAATAAACCTTATGATCATGAGAGACTTTTGTTTGAGATTTAGGGGTTTACTTTTTGTGAGTGTAGGGAAGATTTGAGGGAGGAAGAATTAAGTACAATTTTTTTTATTTATATAAAAAATTTTGTTTTGAATGGTAGATAGGCGATAATTAATTTTATTTGAATTTTTTATTACATATTAACTAAAGTGAGTTAATAATTTTAAGAGAAATTAAAAAATAATAATTGGTTTGCATAAGCATAAAATTTATGAAAATACATTAGTAATAAATTAGGAAACCCCAGTTTAATTTGATTGTTTATTGTATTTGACATTGTACAATATACTCAGTTAACATGCATACTTAGGTAAATATTATTGTAATAACTGGCATAAATCATAATATTTTTGTAACAGGCATACTCACATTGTTTTTGTCATAACAGACATGGTCACATTGTTTGTGTCATGACAGGCATACTTGGGTACTTTTAATGTGAGAGTATTAATCAATTGTACAAATAAGATGGTATTTTTTTAAAGACCAAATAATCAATTTTCTATTTTTTTGTGTGTTGATTTATATTATGTAAGATGTCATAATCATGTTGAATATACTGAATCATATAATAAAACTACACAATATCTAATAATAAGGAAGTTTCATTCATATAATCCATTTTAAAAACTCAAAGATGAAACAGTAAAGTTGTCATCTTTCTCGATAAATGTAAAGTATAAGATAAATATTTAACAAAAAATAATAAGAAGTAGACAATTGTTTGTAACATGAGTTGTTGCGTAATAGTTAGTATGTATTTATAGGGAAAAATTAGGTTAAATAATGAAGAGTAATGATAATAGCTCATAATATCATAAAGTAGTGATTTTTAAGAGATAATAATTAAATTAGGAAGGATAATATCAGAACAATTGACATTACCAAAACAGTTTAGATTTGTAGTGATTTAGGGGCTTATAAATTCAAAACATTAATTTGAGATTTAAAAAGCAGTGATTTCAGGAGATAGTAATTAAAATACTAATGATAATATCACAACAATTTAGATTTGTAGTGATTTAGGGGATTATAAAATCAAAATATTAATGGATGAGCAAATTAATTATATAGGAAAGGATAATATCAGAATAGTTGACATTACCAAACCAGTTTAGATTTGTAGTGATTTAGGGGCTTATAAATTCAAAATATTAATTTGAGATTTAAAAAGCAGTGATTTCAGGAGATAATAATTAAAATAATAATGATAATATCATAATAATTTAGTTTTTTAGTGATTTAGGGGATTATAAAATCAAAATATAAATGGATGAACAAATTAATTATGTAGGACATGCGTTACAATTTGTGAATGACAGATGTCATGCAATGGTGTTATGTATTGCAATTTATTGTATTTAATAGATAACGAAGAGTAATGATAATAGCTCAATAATGATAATATCATAAAGTAGTGATTTTAGGAGATAATAATTCAATTAGAAAGGATAATATCAGAACAGTTGACATTACCAAAATAATTTAGATTTGTAATGATTTAGGGGCTTATAAATTCAAAATATTATTTTAAAATTTAAAAAACAGTGATTTTAGGAGATAATAATTAAAATAGTAATGATAATATCAGAACAGTTTAGATTTGCAGTGATTTAGGGGATTATAAAATCAAAATATTAATGGATGAGCAATTTATTATGGATACCCCATGTAGATAATTATAATAACACTTGTCACCTCTCTAGTTTTTCAATTAACAATCAGTAATAATTTTGCGTTGCGGCGAGATTATTCATTTTGTTGATTATAACACAAATAATATTTTCTGTTGTTAAACGCCAAAAACTAAACTATCAACATACTCAATTACTCTAATTATAACAATCCCATTAAAATATATTGTTTAAAAAATATATATTATTCATGAATTAAAATTTGATGACATGTAAGGATAAATATGTCACTTTATTTATTTAGTCAACCCTAAAAATTTGTAGAGGTACTGGCTGATACTTACAAATTTAAATGGGAGTTGAGTATTATTATGATTGTCTAAAATATAAATGTAATTATCATAATTGAAAAACCAATTTATTGAATAATATCAATTTGGAATTGGTGCAATTTTGGGATATAATATTAACTTAGATTTGTTATTCTAACATTAGCTAATAGATATAATAAAAAATAGAGAGTAATAATTATAATATAAATATTTCTTGGGTGATTTTATGAGATATTATTTGATATCAGTTCAAGAATCAAATTATTGGATAATATCATATATTTGTATGTTCGAGTTATCTGCAAAAAATGGGATAATAAAAAAAATTCAAAAGTCCAAAGTCCAAACTTAAGCGTTGTGATGGGGTGTTATTTAGTTTGTTAATTATAAATTTGTATTTTATGAAATAACCCTTAGTATGCTTGTTTCTTGTTTGATAACCTGAGACTGTAATATTTTTTTTAAGATGATATTTTTAAATTAAAATTGATTGATTATAGTACCTATAAATAATTAAATATTAATTATGTAATTGTTTAATTACAACGTAATTATTATAAGTCTTTCGTACATGAGAAAAATTAATGTACATAAAAAATTATAAAAATAAGATAGTACTCAATCAATATAACTAAATAAAAATTATCCCAAAGAATTAAAATAATACGATCATAAAATAAGAATATCAGTTTAGATTTTTTAGGGTGAGAATAAAATTAAAAAAAAAATTAGAAAATTTTAGACGTGAAAATTATATGTAAATTAAATTCAATAGTTCAATTTATGATTTTTATGTTATAATATTGAGAAATTAAATTAGTTGATAATATTAAGAATAATTTAAATTTTAGATTTTTTTTTATATGGTAGTTTTTAAAAGTTGGATATAAATTTATATTACAGATTGTTGTGTGAGCATGTATAATATAAATAATATTATAAATGTATCTGTAATTTGGATTCGTTTTTGGTAGTATTTGTTTAAGGAATTTTTTATTTTAGTAATTGTTAAAATTTTGGTTAGAAATCTATTACATAATGTTGTGTGAGGGGTAATTAATGTTGCAGGAGAGGTAGTGTATTTTAGTATGTATAATAGATAATAGATAATAGTAGATAATAGATAATAGATTGGGGAACATTAATGAGGAATGACACGTGTTGAATTGTGGGATTGACATATGTCATGATGTGGTCATGTTAACTGCGTTTTAGTATAAGTAATAGATTTAAAACTTATAACAAAGGTTTTGAATTTTAAATCACACTACTCCATAGTCTAGCCGCACTGGTAAATTTAGTGCGAATGTTTAAATTACAATGCTTGTTGATGTCTTAAGTGTTTCTTGATGAAACTAAGGACTGAACACCGAAAGACAAAATGCTACATTATTAACACTAAAGTTTTAAGATTGCAAACTGAAATTACATTTAACATATTCAAGTTAAGCTTAAATTTAGGAAATACTCGACCATAAAATAGTTAAGTATCTTCTGTTTCACATTTACACCCATTTCACAATTAATTCTCAAAAATTGCATTAGCGACGATTCAAACTCTATTTTCAGTAAAATGTATAAAAGAGACTTGTAAATTATATATTAACTGTTTATTAACATATGCCTATAAGCACATCTACTGTAACACCAAAGGAAAAGTTTGTCTGTATATAAAGATTTTGAGTTACTAACAATAGTACATTCAGTCATAACCTTTTGGGTGAGACTATGGTGGGCTAAGATAATCCAAGAAGATACTATTGGACCACTAATTTAAGGCCTTGTTTGGATGGATTTGATTCGATTCGGACTTGGGATTTGACCCAAGATTTATTTCAGACTCGGGATTTGACCCGAGTTGTTACATATGGAATCAGAGCCGACTCTCGAAAGCTCGGGTCGGGTCCGGAGGCGGGAACATGAAGTCAGCCGGTATTATCCTGCAATGGCCAGAGAGGCAAAGATGTGTCATCTGTGGACCGTATGTGATCAGTTTTGACGGATACCTTCAGTCATGACCTTTTGGGTGAGTCTGTGGTGAGCTAAAATGACCCAAGAAAATATTATTAGACCACTAATTTAAGGCCTTATTTGGATGGATTTAATTCATGGATTTAATTCGATTCGGACTTGGGATTTGACCCAAGATTTATTCCGACTCGAGATTTGACCCGGGTTGTTACATCTACTGTGTTAAGAAAGTGAAAACAATATCACCGAATTTGACAATTAAACATAAATTCCAAAAACTTTTTAAACATCAATAGTTAAAGTACCAAGAAATTCAGAATATTTAGTTCATCCCAAATAGATCAAAATACAACCATTTCTATATATTCATTCGCAGAACTACAGTCTCGCATGCAAGTATTCGTTTTCTATTACCTAGAAACTAAAAATACTGAAAAATCTGCTTAAAATCCAAAACAAATTGTATTACAAATCACTTTGGAAATTAAGGATAGAAGTGTAAATGAAGAACTATGAAAGAGAGAATAAGATAGAGAAGAAAAGAGAACTTACTCACAAGTCCAAGCGGGTATGGGATTGCATACGATGATTGTCCACAATCGTTTCTTCTCTGAACCTGGCTTTCAACCACGAATTATGAGAACCCTAGACCATTTTTGCTTTTAGCATGTACACGTGCTCATCACGTGGCTAATCTTTTTTCCTTTCAGCTCTCTTAGAACTTAGACGCTTTGGGCAGTTGGGCCCGAAAGCAAATAGGTTATCTGAAGCCCTGATATTCTCAACCCTATTCGAATAGGTAATGCATCTTAACAACTCACTTCTTAATGTATTTTAATATTTGAAATTAAAATAAAAAAAAAATTTCTGAACGTTTCAGTTAGAGTGAAGCACAGATGACTCGAGAAGCTTTGGGGACAGCTCTGTTCTTGAAATTCGCTCCAGAAGTTCCCATGCCTTTAAAGGAAGACCTGGCGTCAACATTTTGCACGTTCGGGCCATTGAAGGAATCTGAAACACAAGTTCTAAATGATTTTGGTATTGCCCAGGTTGTCTTCATGAGTTCTTCTGATGCTAGAAATGCCTTCCGTAGTTTAGAAAAGAGCAGCCCTTTTGGCCCAACCCACCTTGTGAACTACGGACTCCATATTATATTAGCTTCTTCAGTAGCATCAGAACCAGATGGTAGTCTGCACATGCACAAGGCATGGCCTGTTGACAAAGTCAAGGGTCCTCCAAAGTCTAAGATCTCAAAGAAGCCCAAGACCTCAAAGAATCGTTATTAATAATGCCAGCTTGTGTTCCACAAAATTTGTGCTTATGTTATTCACTAACAATGTACAAGGAGTCGTACTTGTGTAATTCACATTGGGAACAAGTATATGCAGGTTGAATCTGATTCTTTAGCATCGATGGCTATGGCCTATGGCGTGAAATCCCTTCACCTTTTGCTAATCTTAAAATTGACGATAATTTTTGTTGGATCAATCTTCTAATAGATATATATATATATATATATATATATAAATAAATAAATAAATATTGGTAACTACATTGTAAAACATACCAATACAAATGAAGACGTTCCATCAACTAGCATCCTTCTAAATTCTATTGGACTTGTCAAATATGCTATTCACTTGCAGAAAGTTTGTCATATCACTGTAGTACATTTGGTAAATCGGAGCAAAGTGTAGCTATATCTGGGACTATTTTCCCACCTGAAGCACACAAATTAAGCCTTGTAGGTAACATTGAATTGCATTATATACAGGCAAGACGAGAAGAGTAATAGACACACAGACCTTTGACACTTCCATTCAGATGTGAAAATTTATAAAATGGACAATGAGGAAGAATGTGCAACTCCATACAGTACTTTCATCCAGATCCAGATACTGAGAACTACCGAACCATGAACAAATGCTTCAAGCCTCACAATAAAAGACAATACATTGATGTTCTTATCATTTGAAACAATTACAAATGAAATGTTTTTGAAACTTAGATGACGGAAGGGAAAGAATAAAAGAAAGCAAATAAATGTAAAATTTATATAAAAATAATTAATTAAAAGTCCTTGATATATAATGTTAAAAAGTGTGGTGCAACAGAGGTCACTAAAGTTCTAGTGAAACTTATGATTATTTTTTTTCCACTTTTCATTCAGACTTTTCTTTTCTTTTAAGTTTCTAACATAGCAAAAGGTAACATACAAGTACTTGAAAATAAAATAAATTTAACAAGAATGGTATAATCCCAAATAATAATGTATTGCATACCAGTATTACTACCATAATGAAACTGAAACTGCAATCTGGCAAAAATATGCTTCTTAAGCTGTCAATGATTTCCATCTAAGATAAAACTGAAAAAGGAAAAAAAAATGTAGGGTACCACACCACTCTTCAATGTTGGAAAACTCTCAAGGCGCTAAACTATAAAGAACGCCGACTAATTGCAAAATTATTAGAATATCAATTGAAGAAAAGTGCTCGTCTCCCTCTAACAGCAACAGAACCCAAAAACAGGGCTATTCCTACAAAACAGGTCTGTCACTCCATCACAGCAATGCCTCCTGCAGCTTTTAGTTTCTCAATTATGTCATTGGCCTCCTCTTTGGTAATCCCTTGCTTAAGTACAACAGGTACCTTCTCAACCAGCTCTTTGGCTTCCTTCAACCCAAGGCTCGTAAAGGTTCGAACCTCTTTTATTACCTTGATTTTTGCAGCTGCATCAAATTTCTCTAACTTGACATCAAATGCTGTTTTCTCAGCTTTCTTCTCCTCAGCCTTCGTAGCACCTGGCGCTCCTTGGGAACTCAAGTCCACACATTCAACAGAAATTTGCTGCAACTTTGGATGCCTTGTTCTCTCTATAAGAGCGGGGCCAATCTGATTACGTTCTTCAAAAGGTAAAGCAGCAATTTTCTCAGCAAGCTGAACTATCTTATCAGAAGGCGGGGGTCTAGGGCCATAAGGGTCATAGAATGGGGGGTAATTGTACCTTTTGGGTTTGACATTAGGATCTCTGGGAACAAAATATGGTTGGAACGAACGAGATTGCAATGACCCTGCGATTTTAGGAAGATTGGGCCAGGCACGAAAGGATCTGACAAGTGGAATGAACCTCATGGTGCTGTCAGTAGAAATAATGACTCGTAGGATGAAGATGAGTAGAAAGAGGAATTTAAATTAACGCCTTCATAGCATCAAACGGGAAAACTTCTCTTCTCAACCCAACTTGAACTGCATTGAACACGTTTCAAACTCTCTTACCTGGAAAAAAGAAATATCAGACCCAAATTCTTTAAAGTATGCAATATTAAACATTATGGTCCATGATGATTCATGAAATGATTGTTGATGTGTTATGTAACTCTAGACAGGAGTTCATCGGTCGGTTTGGACAATTTAAAAGAGCTTTTCTAAGCCAACCCAATATCATCGGTTTGGAAGAATAGTAAACCAACCCAAACTAAACCAAAACATTAAACCTCTCCAACCCAAATCAAACCAAACCAATTGTGGTTGATCTGGTTTGATAGGTTTAAACTCCCTAACAAAAAATTAAAAATGAAAATATTTTAGAGGACATTTAACTAAAACTATAGCCAAGAACAAGTCATTCATGATCTATAAGCTAATATTCAAAGATCTGAAGTACAAACATAATTCGTTGAGTTAAAACAAAAGTCATTAAAAACCCTCTAATCTTACTCCAAAACAAAATCAACATTAAATTAACATCAAAGCAACAACGAGTAGCATGAATAATAGTTGAGAAAAAACCCTCGAGAAGAAGAGAGATTAATTCCCTCAAGAAGAGAGATTAATTTGAGCCAACCTATTTGATTTTTTAAAGTCTCTTGTCAAGATTTCTATAGATTTTTAAAGCAACTTATTGGACAACCAATTCTGGTAAATGCTATAACTAAAAGATTTTAGGGTTAGAAAATTCGGGGGATTTAAGTTGTAAGATTAGAGAGTGAGAGGACAGGAAACAAATCAGTAATTGGAGACGAAATATGAAAATAACATACCAAAAAATCAAAGATGAACAGCAGAAGAGGGACTTCCTCTTGTTGTGAGTTTTAGAACCAAAATGGGGAATTTATTTGTTGTTGTTCTTTGTGTTCTAGACATCTTGTCCAGGAGGCAGGAGTAGGGACTCATATCGTTAAAATGGAAAATCGGTAACTTAGTGCCATAATAGGGACTAAGATTGTGGAAATTGGAAGATCGTGAAAGCGAGACTAAGGGCCTGTTCGGGAATGACTTATTTTAAAATGACTTATAAGTTAAAATAAAAGTTGACTTATAAATTGTTTTAAGTTATGACTTATAAGTAAAAGTGTTCGGCTGAAAATGGGCGTGAGGGTGAGGTGTTTATGAACTTTTAGGTTATGTTTGTTTAGGGATTACACTTGGACTAGGACTATTAATTCTAAGGCGCGGTTTGATTTTAAATTTAAACTGAAGACTATTAGTTCAGGTATTATAAAATTACTTAATATGATAAATTATTTAATATCATGTTCAACCACGTATTATAATCGTAGGTTTAACAGTCTTCAAATTATATTATCATGGATTATAATCCCGAGATTATAATCCTTGCAAACAAACATTGTTTGCAAGGATTATATTTGGGATTGGACTATTAATCCCTAGTTTCTAATTTTTGTTTTTAAAAATAGATTTGGGACTATTAGTCTTGTGATAATAAAATAACTTGAAAGGAGGACTATTTAATATTGCGTCCAACTACGTATTATAATCTCTATAATTTAGGACTAAAAACTTGAAATATTAATAATAATTTCCTATGATAGGTAGATAATAAATTCCACATGGCTCAGATTTGGATCTAGCCTGTACCCAGCCTAATCATCTGACCTTTATGTGAATACTAAATGTTGATGTAGGACATTTTCACATATTTTTTTTATAAGTATGATGCTCACTTATTGCTGTATGGTTACCGTTCATGGAATATTTCTTTCTGACAAGTCCCTTGCTTGGAATTTTGTGCACTCTTGATGCATATGTGTATTAATTACTTAGAATTTGTGAGAAGGCTACAGGTGGTGGGGCATACAAGTTTGCAGACCTCTTTAAAGAAAAGCTTGGTGTTAGTATAGACAAAGAAGATGAGATGGATTGTCTCGTGGCTGGTGCAAATTTTTTGCTCAAGGTTTGATGTAAATTCCTATCACATACTTTCTTTTCCTCTTTTCTTGGAATGTTTTAATTCCTGCACGCATAATTGACTTTTCATATAATCAAAGTGGAAATTCAAGTTTTACTTCCCCCCTCCCCCCTCCTTTCCATTTTCGTGGAGTAAAATTTGGTTAATTGTTCTCTATCATTTCTGAGAGTAGCTGTGTTGATGGTGTTAATTGATTGTGAAATTTTACTTTTGGATTAATTTTCCACATACTTATTAGACATCAAGATCTGTGTCGTGAGGCGTGTTTGCACAAAGCCTCAGAATATGTGGATGCATATGTCGAGTTTTGCATGGACATTGATAAATAAGAATAATTTATGCAAAGACGTATACTTCACTAAGAATCTTCTAAGTAGAATTTACTGAATTCTGACATTGGAATAGAGGATGATATAGGTGGTTGAAGCAAGGTAGTCTGAACATTAATTTGTTTAGTTTTACATGTCCTAAAAAGAGGGATAAAGCTCAGATACGGTAAATCTCTTTCACTGGTATGGTACTTTCAATTTTAAAGTCTCTCTGAGGGAAGTAATATAAAGTTTGAGCCATACTAGAAGCTCTTAAGTAATGAGGATAGTGGTGATACCGTGTCCTCGTAATGTTTCACCATAAAGTTTTATGGAATTTGCTGCTGTAATCCAAAATATTTCAACATTCTTATTTGCTGGATTGCAATCTTTTGAAATTTTAGTTACTTCAATTAAATTTGAATATGTAACCTTCCGAACATATTATGTCTCAGTTGAGCCTACTTTTATTACTAAAATTTTAAAGTACTAACCGTGGCTTGAGTAGGCGATTCGTCATGGAGTTTTCACACACATGGAAGGTCATAAAGAATTCGTGCAAATTGACCACAATGATATGTTCCCTTATCTTCTGGTTAATATAGGATCTGGTGTTAGTATGATCAAGGTACTTGTTTGTTGGTTGAGTTTTCGCATTTTGTATAGTTATGGTGGGAGAGGAGGATCCTATTTGGAAGTTGATTTGGCATGGTTATGATTAAAGATTTCAATGTTTCATTGAGATAGGTTGATGGGGATGGGAAATTTCAGCGTGTTAGTGGAACAAATGTAGGTGGTGGTACTTATTGGGGGTTGGGAAAGCTGTTGACTAAGTGCAAGAGGTCTGTTGATCCTTTGTCAACTTTGTACAACTCCTCAATCTCCTCTTCTGCTGCTTGAATTAGCTAGTGTTTCATTTCATTTGATTTCAGTTTTGACGAATTACTGGAGCTGAGTCAACGAGGAGATAATAGAACCATAGACATGCTTGTCGGTGACATTTATGGTGGTATGGATTACTCAAAGGTACCCTTCTATAACCTATCTAATTTTTGATTTACTTCCATCTCTTAACACACATATTTTATGTATCTTGAAAACGTAAGGAGGTAATTTCTTTATGTATCTTCAAAGTTTCTTTTACAATTCTGTCAAGTGCGTAAGTACATTTAATTTTTCAATGCTTCAGATTGGTCTCTCGGCATCAACAATTGCCTCTAGTTTTGGCAAAACAATATCTGAAAACAAGGAGCTTGAAGACTACAGACCAGAAGACATTTCTCTATCTCTGTTGCGAATGATTTCATATAATATTGGTCAGGTTAGTTGCATCAAGACAAGATTTTTGTCATGAAAGGGACCGACACCCCCAAGTTCTTTCTTTGAATCAACATTTAGGTTTTAGAAGTGTTTGAAATTCAACCGCCATTTGGTATGGTTGGAAATGAACTGTTTTTGGTGCTCAACTTCTTCTTAATTTTATATAGTAGCACTTGAATCTATAACATGGTATTGAGTTTCTCATTGATTTTTTTTGTTACTGTCAATATAATTGCCATGAAATTTTTGTTTCTTTGGATGAAATTTTTTATCAAAATTATTTTCTGGGTGACCATGTGTCAGTACTTTTGCCCTGTTATGGAGTTTGTGGATTGAACAAAAATGATTGAAACTTAAAACACTGAAGCGAAGTGAATGGAGACTGATTTAGAGTTTAGAATTGGAGGGTGAATTGTGAAAGAATTGGGGAAAAATAGAGGAAGATTCATTTCCTGGGGGGGAAGGGAGAGAAACACACTCAAATATAAGCTCAAAACTTTTATTTTCTCCCATCAAAAGGGGGATTACTTCCTAAAACAACTATAACTCTAATATCATAACTACTAAAATCATAAAGTCATATAAATTAAATTAGATTTTAGAAAGGTCTCCTTGTTGGACTCTTTAGCATGGGCTTCGAAATTCTTTATATTGGTCCAACCATGTTTGGCGGGCTTGCCTGCATTGCAAAGGTTTTTATATAAAACAGGACAACCTCACTCATGAAGTCAATATAGTGTAGTCAGAATGTAGCAATGGACATCACTTATGGGAAATTGCATTTTTCTCTACTGTGAAATAATTAGTGCATGTGTGTGTTTTCTATCGGAAAAACCTAACTATATCAATTTTAAAATGAAAGAAAATGTTGCAGATTTAAAACCTAACTATATCAATTTTAAAATGAAAGAAAATGTTACAGATTTATTCATTGATCTGGATCCCATGAAATCTTGAGGCATACCAAAGATAAATTTTTATTCAATCTTGTTACAACCTTGCTTTGTTTCTTCATTTAATTGTGTTCAACTTTTCCATCTCTGATAATTAAAATAATTGACAAAGTACTTCCAGTTGATTGATTCCTATGCCTCTCAAGTAGTTCCTCTCTTTTGTAGATAGCTTATCTAAATGCGCTGAGATTTGGGCTTAAGCGGATATTTTTTGGAGGATTTTTTATTAGGGGCCACGCTTACACTATGGACACAATCTCATTTGCAGTTCAATTTTGGTAATGATTATAATTTCGTTATGGCTAGTGTAGGAGTTCTTTTGGTTTTCTTTATGTTATTATTTTCATTATTGTGATAAGTTATGAAATCTGTCCTGTTATATTTTATTCTTTCATTCATCTGATTATCTGATCAATTCTTTCTATTTATATCGCAGTAGTTTTATATCTCCTAAAAATAATTTCATTTGACATAATTTTCTCTCTATTCTTCGTGTAGGTCAAAAGGTGAGGCAAAAGCAATGTTCTTACGGCATGAAGGATTTTTGGGAGCTTTAGGTGCATTTATGAGCTATGAAAAGCATGGTCTGGATGACTTGATGGTCCATCAATTGGTGGAGAGATTCCCAATGGGCGCACCGTATATTGGAGGAAGGATTCATGGTCCACCCCTAGGGGATCTGAATGAGAAGGCAAGTACAATATAAGGATTATCAAAATTTAGTCTGTACTAAATAGGTATAGGTCCAATTTGTTTTTTTTAAGCATTAATCGGCCAATTGCTGAATGCGGCGTCACTAAAGCTGTTTTTGAATGTTGAATGCTAAATAGTTAAAACTATTTCATTATTTAACTGAATGAACCATCTGAATATGTGCTTTTTACAAATACTAACCTTCTTTAACTGAAAAGGCAAGAGCTACACTGGTTAAATTAATGATCAGTTGTTGATCTGAACAAATTTGCAGAAAAATAGAACTCCTTCCGTCCCACATTAATTTTGACATCTTTTTAGAGTGTGTGATAAGTTGCTGATCTGGATAACAAAACTATGTTTTCTTGCTTCGGGACCTCTCTCTTTGGAATATTAGGAGAGGAGTGGTTGTGTCCTACTTCGGTGGAAGATTTGTTGTTAACTTGATTTCAAAGATTTGGAAGTAAGAAGAATGCCAACATTTACAGATGTGTGTTTACTTTCAAGTTTTATGAGAAATTTGGAATGAGCATAATGCTAAGACTGTTTTGAGGAAGCTACTTATCTTTTTAAGTTATTGAGTGAGTATTATTTTTCTTGTTTCCATTTGGACTTGTGCTATGAGGGCCTTTAGGGGTACCTATGTGACTGAGTTGTGTAGAGATGGGAAGGCTGCCCTTTTTTAGTGCACTGTTGGTCTTGTTTTTCCCCTCCAATTATTCGCCCTACTAGTTGTCTCACCCTTTCTCTCCGTACCTGAAGTTGACAAAAACACCATGATCTAACATATGAGATCCTCAATTTACAAATTAATTCACATAAGCATTAAGAAATAATTTTTATAATATATACAGGTTATACATATAAGAAGCCTATAAATTGCTATGGTCTAAAGGTGAGTTGAGAAACTAATGTAGTGCTGGTCTGACTTTTAATAAAAATACAAGCAGAATCAAGATACTGTACTAGTTAATACTCCATTCTTATTTAAACTATTGATAATAATAATAATAGTAATAATAATATATAAATAAATAAACGAAACAACTCCATCAAACAATCCTGGAGCAGTGTCTGGAGTCTGGACTATCCTTCTTCCATTAGTGATCTTCCGTGGTTCATTTTTATATGTATGTTCTAAAAACGTTGGAAAGAGATGATGCATTTGATCTTGTCAACTGCACTCGGAGGTGGGGTGACGGTCTAAAGATCAATTTCACACGAACATATTCTCTCAAAATAATTGCAGTTTAGCTTGAGATTGAACATATTCTCTCAAAATAATTGCAGTTTATCCAATCTTTGTATATATGTTTAAGTTCTGGTGCCGGTTTATAAAAGCCATTGTGGATCAATTTGCAGAAATCATGGATGGAAAAGTTTGTACAGAAGGGAACTGAAATCACTGCTCCTGTTCCAATGGCTCCACCAGGAACCACTGGTCTTGGTGGCTTTGAAGTTCCATCATCAAAAGGAGATAGCCTACGATCAGATGCAAGTAATTTAAATGTTGGTGTTCTCCATCTTGTACCCACATTGGAGGTGTTTCCGTTGTTGGCTGACTTGAAAACGTATGCAAACTATTGGTGCTTATTATATTTTGTTCATTTGTTTGCTTAATTTCCTTTTTAGTGGTTGATTCTACTTTTTTTTTTTTTTTATGAAAATAGCTGTCCTGTTGTTTGGTTATTACCATAGAGGCTTGGCTTGTATATCAGTAATTTACTTTTCAAATTAACATGACATTTCTGCTTCTTTTTTTTAGTTTACATTGATGTGTCATTCCCCTTCTTCCTTATAACTTCCTTTTCCCTATCTAAAGTGGTTGTACTGAAATTATCAAATTCCATGCAGCCTCATAAAGAAAAGGAATGATTATTGTTTATAGTCTTAATTATTATCGTAATTAAGTTATTAATATCCTCCCTTGCAGCTGATGAACTTCTTGGCACAATGATTTTCATCTATTTCCTTTTTTTACAGATACGAGCCTAACACTATAGATCTCTCAGATCGTGGGGAGCTAGAGTGAGTCACATATTCATTTGCTCTAAGTTTGGGGAAAACTCTGAGTTACTATTACAAAGAAAATAATAACAATGCTATCTTTGCTTATATTCTATATGCATTTTGCTGCAGTTATTGGTTCACTGTGCTGTCTGCACATTTACCAGACCTTGTTGATAAGGTAAATCCTGAAGGACCTGAACATTAATATTTAATAATCTGTTAAAAAGTATTGCAGATGCTTTCTCTCTTATTCTCCGTCCCCAACGCATCCCAATCCAGAGTTAATTCTCTTTTTTGAACATCTACTTTGGGAACTTATGATAGCAGGTTTTATATGATCCTTATCACTTGAAGCACCTGATCACTGCGGGGATAAGATTTATTTTCATTAACCTATTTCGGCTCATATAGCGTACAAAGGCATATATTATGAATATTTATGCTTTCGTCTATTGTTTCATTTGGCATGCTTCATTGGATAACAACAGTGACATCTTATTGTCATATGTGCAGGCAGTGGCAAGCGAAGGGGGAACTGACGATGCCAAAAGAAGGGGTGATGCATTTGCTCGTGCATTTTCTGCGCATTTGGCAAGGTATCTAAACACTAATATGTATTTCCTTCATTCGGTCCTTTTAAAAAGATTTGGTAGTTAGGGACCTATGGAATATATTAGATACCCATTTGACAAGGATGACCAGAACTCACTAGTTCTGAAGGTTCCTCATTCTTGCTTGATCAAGTATTGATATAACCAGAGGTGCAAGTCATAGCTGCTGAGCCGCCAAACTAAACCAAGCTGCACGGCTTGGATTTTTTATTTTTTTCCAACAAATGGCTTGTCTTGAATATTTAGTAGACCGGTTTGTTCGGCTTGGCTAAGGGTCGTGGCTAGCTCAGCAAAACCAAGCAGAGCCATTAGCTGAACCATCACAAGCAGAGCCTTTTGAAGCCAGATGCAATTAGTTTAACCTTCTATTACTATATACTGATCTAATCTATGTCATTTATGTAAAACCTTATACTACTTATTCATTTTTGGTCTCAAGGTCTCCATCTAATTTGTTTTGTATAGTAAAATCTAATATAACTCACTTATATTCTTTATTTTTTGTTTATTAATTATATAGCAAACTTAAAAAGCTTTATCTATAAAATTGTAATAGTTGAAAAAAATTATACTACCTCTGTCCCATGATAAATGTCCTTCGTTGACTTTTATGGTCAAATTGACCATTTTTTAAATTAATAAATTGTATTATTCTTTTAGATATAGGCGAAGCCATTATGACCATGATAAGTAACAGAACCATAGTCTCTTGCGATTTTGTAGTAAATATATTGTTCATCATGGCCATAGTCTCTTTGCATATATCTAAAAAATAGTAAAATTTATTAATATTAAAAAGGGTCAATCATAATAGTCAATAGAGGGCATTTACTGTGGAAAGGAGGTAGCAGATATGAATGGCTCAGGTTACTGCCTAGGGATATGCCAACCAAGCCGAGCCATTTGGACCCCTAGTATCAATGGCTGTGGAAAGATGAGGAACTGAATGTCAGGATCGACATGTCAAGTCACATTTTCTCTTATGGGTACCATCACTGATATTAATTAACTTTATTTAAACATAAACATGTTTTTGTTAAAGTTAACGTTTTACTGTTCTTATTATTATAGAGGCAATCAAAAGGGAAATTGTAGTCGAAGTTGCATATTGTACTAGTCTTGTGGCTGCATAGATGATTTTTATGATTCCCAAGTAAATGAAGAAGCAAGCAGAAAATTAATGAAAATTTTGTTATGTAATGTGTATAAGACTATTACATACCTAGAATCACATAATACTCCCTGTCTCTAAATGAGCTTCATAATCATTTTCAGAGAAAACAATGTCTCTTACTCAATTCTATAAGTAAGGTTCATTTATTATTCATTATTCAATTGCAAATTTATCTCTTTAAACTAGGTTGATGGAGGAGCCTGCTGCATATGGAAAGTTAGGGTTGGCCAACCTTTTGGAACTAAGGGAAGAGTGCTTGAGGGAGTTCAATTTTGTTGATGCCTATAGAAGCATAAAACAGAGGTATCCAGACAGATTTTTCGTATGTGTACATAGTTTCTTGCATTGTATATATAGCAAGTTGGGAGCATCACTTGTAACCAGATATAACTTTTTTTAAGATGAGTTAACTAGATATAACATATATCAGTGCATGTAGTAGCATGCTTTCTAGCTTTTCCCTATTATTTCCAAGAATGACGAGAGATGCAGATTTGATGCATGCTGCCAACTGTTAGTCACAGACAGACCTAGTGACATCTAATCATTTACCTGTTTATTGTTGTATGTGATAGGGAAAATGAGGCATCACTTGCTGTTTTACCCGATCTTCTAATGGAGCTTGATGGTATGAATGAGGTACATAAAGTTTTGGATGCACCCTGTCCTTGCCTATCTCAGTTAAAGAAGAAGAGCCATAGTAGCAATATTATAAAAGCTTATCACACTGTGATAGTGTCCTAATATAAAAGTTCATATTTATTGTTCTTGTGGAAATTTATTAAATTAGGAAAGCAGTAAAAAAAAACGCTATGTTGATTAGAAGAGGAGTTTATTTATTTATTTTAAATTTTTGAGATACGGATATATCCATAGGTAAAACATATAAAGATTTGCGTTGCGGAGATATGCTAATTCAACTACTTTCCAGCCTAATTTGATATCTTCCTCGTACCTAGTCATGTTTCTATTAATCATCTGCACCATTTTTTTAATCAGGAAACAAGATTGCTTATGCTAATTGAAGGTGTTCTTGCTGCAAATATCTTTGATTGGGGATCCCGTGCGTGTGTTGATCTCTATCATAAAGGGACAATCATTGAAATATATAGAATGAGTCGCAACAAGATGCAAAGACCTTGGCGGGCAAGTATAGCTAACGGATACTTGACACGAACTTTTATTTTATTTTGATAAATTACTTTATATGAATATACCTATGTTATGTATATAATACTTCCAATATATATACATATATATATATATATACACACACACACACATACACATTTGAAGTTTTGTCTCTTAAGTAATTCTTTAGGGAAAAGATTATGCTCAAAAAAACTTTTATTGTGTATTTTAGGTGGATGATTTTGATGTTTTCAAGCAGAGAATGTTAGGGTCTGGAGACAAGAAGCCTCCCCCTCATAAAAGAGCATTGCTCTTTGTGGATAACTCAGGTGCGGACATTGTTCTAGGAATGCTTCCACTGGCGCGGGAACTCCTCCGATGTGGAACTGAAGTAAGTTCTTCATCAGCAATTCAGCATTGCTAGTAAAACGGTTCAAAATCGCTTCAGTGGTATTTCACTTGTAGACAACCACCATTTAGTCATGGATTTTTAGAATGTTTTGTTGAAAGTTGTTAGAATATGTTAGGTGGGAAAACATGTTTCCATGTTTTCCTCTCCATGTTATCCTCTCCATGTTTTCCTATATTGTGTGCTATCCTATTTCCTATATAAACCAATGTAATGCTATGTAAATAACAATGAATGAGAGTAGAGTTAGATAATGGAATTATTTCTATTCCTTATACTTATTTGGTCTATTACATGAACACTCTTAGACTCTCACTTTCTACATGGTATCAAAGCCTGATCTTTTTTCTGGTGACTTTTTCCGCCGACTTTATCCGGTAACTTTTTCCGGCGAGTTTTCCGACAAGTTTTCCGGCGACTTTTTCCAGCGTGTCTTTTCTCTCTTCTCCTTCCATCTACAGTGGTCGAGTTTCCCGGCGACTTTTTCCAGCATGTTTTTTATCACTCCTCTTTCCACCTACAGTGGTTGTTTTGAGTGAAACTCAGGTTTGGTCAAATCCACCTACCTTTTGTTTCTTTTGGGATGTTTTTTTCCCCATTAGTCTTGGTGGGTTTGTGCTGTTGATTTTCAGCCGCTTCTCAAGTGTCCAGCAGCTCCCCATGTTGGTTTTCTTGCTGGTCCTTGGCTGTTTTCCAGCTTTCTTCTTTGATGCACCATATTTGCTATGCTTTCTTCTCATATGTTACCCATTGTTGATGTGTACTCCAACAAGGTATCCATTGTTGATGTCTTTTCCAACATGGTCCCGGGTCTGAATTGGTTAGAATCTGCAACTATGTTGTTTGCATCTTTCTGATTTTTTTTTCCTTTCTTCTTTTTGTCCTCCTTTTTTGTCAAATGCACTTTATTTTGTCCTTTTTATATAAAGCTGCATTTGAGGGGAGAGATAGGAGATATGAGATATGAGGTATGAGATATGATATGGTCTAGGTTGCATGAGGGGTTATTCATGCTACGTCATGCTCATTTGCAGCCGTATGATTTTTCGCTTCGCTTCGGTTTGTTCTTTGTTGGCTTGTGCAACTTGGGTCTCACATGGGTGCAACATTGGTTCTCGGCGTTGGCTGCTTCTTGGTGATTCCAGCTCACTTTCCATGGCACTTTCCTCATGTTCTTCAGCTGCTTGCTAGTCATGATGGCTCCTTTATGTTGTTGCAATTTTTTCTTCATATTTTTGTCTAATGCACTTTAGTTTGTCCCTTCTATGTAAAGTTGCATTTGAGGGGGAGTGTTAGAATATGTTAGGTGGGAAAACATGGTTCCATGTTTTCCTCTCCATGTTATCCTCTCCATGTTTTCCTATATTGTGTGCTATCCTATTTCCTATATAAACCAATGTAATGCTATGTAAATAACAATGAATGATAGTAGAGTTAGATAATGGAATTATTTCTATTCCTTATACTTATTTGTTCTATTACAAATGAACACTCTTAGACTCTCACTTTCTACAAAAGTTTTAAGGATAGGGTCACTGAGATGTAAACACTCATATTTTAGTCCTCTCTCTAGTAAAATTTGCAACAAAAATATCCATGAACTGACAAATGTCAGTTGTCTTTCTACTAATAAGTCTCAGTAAGTTTTAATTTATTCATTATAAGATCACAATGACGAAAAATTTGATGTTGATAAAATGATGTATGTTACTAGGCTTCACTTCTGCAGTATATTCTCACTTCTTTAAGGTTATAATTTTATCTAATATGAACTTAGTAATGAGGACATAATGTTGGAAAACTCTCAAGGCGCTAAACTATAAAGAACGCCGACTAATTGCAAAATTATTAGAACATCAATTGAAGAAAAGTGCTCGTCTCCCTCTAACAGCAACAGAACCCATAAACAGGGCTATTCCTACAAAACAGGTCTGTCACTCCATCACAGCAATGCCTCCTGCAGCTTTTAGTTTCTCTATTATGTCATTGGCCTCCTCTTTGGTAATCCCTTGCTTAAGTACAACAGGTACCTTCTCAACCAGCTCTTTGGCTTCCTTCAACCCAAGGCTCGTAAAGGTTCGAACCTCTTTTATTACCTTGATTTTTGCAGCAGCTGCATCAAATTTCTCTAACTTGACATCAAACGCTGTTTTCTCAGCTTTCTTCTCCTCAGCCTTCGTAGCACCTGGCGCTCCTTGGGAACTCAAGTCCACACCTTCAACAGAAATTTGCTGCAACTTTGGATGCCTTGTTCTCTCTATAAGAGCGGGGCCAATCTGATTACGTTCTTCAAAAGGTAAAGCAGCAATTTTCTCAGCAAGCTGAAGTATCTTATCAGAAGGCGGGGGTCTAGGGCCATAAGGGTCATAGAATGGGGGGTAATTGTACCTTTTGGGTTTGGCATTAGGATCTCTGGGAACAAAATCTGGTTGGAACGAACGAGATTGCAATGACCCTGCGATTTTAGGAAGATTGGGCCAGGCACGAAAGGATCTGACAAGTGGAATGAACCTCATGGTGCTGTCAGTAGAAATAATGACTCGTAGGATGAAGATGAGTAGAAAGAGGAATTTAAATTAACGCCTTCATAGCATCAAACGGGAAAACTTCTCTTCTCAACCCAACTTGAACTGCATTGAACACGTTTCAAACTCTCTTACCTGGAAAAAAGAAATATCAGACCCAAATTCTTTAAAGTATGCAATATTAAACATTATGGTCCATGATGATTCATGAAATGATTGTTGATGTGTTATGTAACTCTAGACAGGAGTTCATCGGTCGGTTTGGACAATTTAAAAGAGCTTTTCTAAGCCAACCCAATATCATCGGTTTGGAAGAATAGTAAACCAACCCAAACTAAACCAAAACATTAAACCTCTCCAACCCAAATCAAACCAAACCAATTGTGGTTGATCTGGTTTGATAGGTTTAAACTCCCTAACAAAAAATTAAAAATGAAAATATTTTAGAGGACATTTAACTAAAACTATAGCCAAGAACAAGTCATTCATGATCTAGAAGCTAATATTCAAAGATCTGAAGTACAAACATAATTCGTTGAGTTAAAACAAAAGTCATTGGAGACGAAATATGAAAATAACATAATTCGTTTTAAAGTCTCTTGTCAAGGTTTCTATAGATTTTTAAAGCAACTTATTGGACAACCAATTCTGGTAAATGCTATAACTAAAAGATTTTAGGGTTAGAAAATTCGGGGGATTTAAGTTGTAAGATTAGAGAGTGAGAGGACAGGAAACAAATCAGTAATTGGAGACGAAATATGAAAATAACATACCAAAAAATCAAAGATGAACAGCAGAAGAGGGACTTCCTCTTGTTGTGAGTTTTAGAACCAGAATGGGGAATTTATTTGTTGTTGCTCTGTGTGTTCTAGACATCTAGTCCAGGAGGCAGGAGTAGGGACTCATATCGTGAAAATGGAAAATCGGTAACTTAGTGCCATAATAGGGACTAAGATTGTGGAAATTGGAAGATCGTGAAAGCGAGACTAAGGGCCTGTTCGGGAATGATTTATTTTAAAGTGACTTATAAGTTAAAATATAAGTTGACTTATAAGTTGTTTTAAGTTGTGACTTATAAGTAAAAGCGTTCGGCTGAAAATGGGCGTGAGGGTGAGGTGTTTATGAACTTTTAGGTTATGTTTGTTTAGGGATTACACTTGGGCTAGGACTATTAACTCTAAGGCGCGGTTTGATTTTAAATTTAAACTGAAGACTATTAGTTCAGGTATTATAAAATGACTTAATATGATAAATTATTTAATATCATGTTCAACCACGTATTATAATCGTAGGTTTAATAGTCTTCGAATTATATTATCATGGATTATAATCCCGAGATTATAATCCTTGCAAACAAACATTGTTTGCAAGGATTATATTTGGGATTGGACTATTAATCCCTAGTTTCTTATTTGTTTTTAAAAATAGATTTGGGACTATTAGTCTTGTGATAATAAAATAACTTGAAAGGAGGACTATTTAATATTGCGTCCAACTACGTATTATAATCCCTGTCATTTAGGACTAAAAACTTGAAATATTAATGATAATTTCCTATGATAGGTAGATAATAAATTCCACATGGCTCAGATTTGGATCTAGCCTGTACCCAGCCTAATCATCTGACCTTTATGTGAATACTAAATGTTGATGTAGGACATTTTCACATATTTTTTTTATAAGTATGATGCTCACTTATTGCTGTATGGTTACCGTTCATGGAATATTTCTTTCTGACAAGTCCCTTGCTTGGAATTTTGTGCACTCTTGATGCATATGTGTATTAATTACTTAGAATTTGTGAGAAGGCTACAGGTGGTGGGGCATACAAGTTTGCAGACCTCTTTAAAGAAAAGCTTGGTGTTAGTATAGACAAAGAAGATGAGATGGATTGTCTCGTGGCTGGGGCAAATTTTTTGCTCAAGGTTTGATGTGAATTCCTATCACATACTTTCTTTTCCTCTTTTCTTGGAATGTTTTTAATTCCTGCACGTAATGCATAATTGACTTTTCATATAATCAAAGTGGAAATTCAAGTTTTACTTCCCCCCCTCCTCTTTTCCATTTTCGTGGAGTAAAATTTGGTTAATTGTTCTCTATCATTTCTGAGAGTAACTGTGTTGATGGTGTTAATTGATTGTGGAATTTTACTTTTGGATTAATTTTCCACATACTTATTAGACATCAAGATTTGTGTCGTGAGGCGTGTTTGCACAAAGCCTCAGAATATGTGGATGCATATGTCGGGATTTTGCATGGACATTGATAAATAAGAATAATTTATGCAAAGACGTATACTTCACTAAGAATCTTCTAAGTAGAATTTACTGAATTCTGACATTGGAATAGAGGATGATATAGGTGGTTGAAGCAAGGTAGTCTGAACATTAATTTGTTTAGTTTTACATGTCCTAAAAAGAGGGATAAAGCTCAGATATGGTAAATCTCTTTCACTGGTATGGTACTTTCAATTTTAAAGTCTCTATGAGGGAAGTAATATAAAGTTTGAGCCATACTAGAAGCTCTTAAGTAATGAGGATAGTGGTGATACCGTGTCCTCGTAATGTTTCACCATAAAGTTTTATGGAATTTGCTGCTGTAATCCAAAATATTTCAACATTCTTATTTGCTGGATTGCAATCTTTTGAAATTTTAGTTACTTCAATTAAATTTGAATATGTAACCTTCCGAACATATTATGTCTCAGTTGAGCCTACTTTTATTACTAAAATTTTAAAGTACTAACCATGCCTTGAGTAGGCGATTCGTCATGAAGCTTTCACACACATGGAAGGTCATAAAGAGTTCGTGCAAATTGACCACAATGATATGTTCCCTTATCTTCTGGTTAATATCGGATCTGGTGTTAGTATGATCAAGGTACTTGTTTGTTGGTTGAGTTTTTGCATTTTGTATAGTTATGGTGGGAGAGGAGGATCCTATTTGGAAGTTGATTTGGCATGGTTATGATTAAAGATTTCAATGTTTCATTGAGATAGGTTGATGGGGATGGGAAATTTCAGCGTGTTAGTGGAACAAATGTAGGTGGTGGTACTTATTGGGGGTTGGGAAAGCTGTTGACTAAGTGCAAGAGGTCTGTTGATCCTTTGTCAACTTTGTACAACTCCTCAATCTCCTCTTCTGCTGCTTGAATTAGCTAGTGTTTCATTTCATTTGATTTCAGTTTTGACGAATTACTGGAGCTGAGTCAACGAGGAGATAATAGAACCATAGACATGCTTGTCGGTGACATTTATGGTGGTATGGATTACTCAAAGGTACCCTTCTATAACATATCTAATTTTTGATTTACTTCCATCTCTTAACATTTACACATATCTTATGTATCTTGAAAACGTAAGGAGGTAATTTCTTTATGTATCTTCAAAGTTTCTTTTACAATTCTGTCAAGTGCATAAGTACATTTAATTTTTCAATGCTTCAGATTGGTCTCTCGGCATCAACAATTGCCTCTAGTTTTGGCAAAACAATATCTGAAAACAAGGAGCTTGAAGACTACAGACCAGAAGACATTTCTCTATCTCTGTTGCGAATGATTTCATATAATATTGGTCAGGTTAGTTGCATCAAGACAAGATTTTTGTCATGAAATGGACCGACACCCCCAAGTTCTTTCTTTGAATCAACATTTAGGTTTTAGAAGTGTTTGAAATTCAACCGCCATTTGGTATGGTTGCAAATGAACTGTTTTTGGTGCTCAACTTCTTCTTAATTTTATATAGTAGCACTTGAATCGATAACATGGTATTGAGTTTCTCATTGATTTTTTTTGTTACTGTCAATATAATTGCCATGAAATTTTTGTTTCTTTGGATGAATTTTTTTATCAAAATTATTTTCTGGGTGACCATGTGTCAATACTTTTGCCCTATTATGGAGTTTGTGGATTGAATAAAAATGATTGAAACTTAAAACACTGAAGCGAAGTGCACTGATTTAGGGTTTAGAATTGGAGGGTGAATTGTGAAAGAATTGGGGAAAAATAGAGGAAGATTCATTTCCCGGGGGAAGGGAGAGAAACACACTCAAATATAAGCTCAAAACTTTTATTTTCTCCCATCAAAAGGTAGATTACGTCCTAAAACAACTATGACTCTAATATCATAACTACTAAAATCATAAAGTCATATAAATTAAATTAGATTCTAGAAAGGTCTCCTTGTTGGACTCTTTAGCATGGGCTTCAAAAGTCTTTATATTGGTCCAACCATGTTTGGCGGGCTTGCCTGCATTGCAAAGGTTTTTATATAAAACAGGACAACCTCACTCATGAAGTCAATATAGTGTAGTCAGAATTTAGCAATGGACATCACTTATGGGAAATTGCATTTTTCTCTACTGTGAAATAATTAGTGCATGTGTGTGTTTTCTATCGGAAAAACCTAACTATATCAATTTT
This sequence comes from Aralia elata, assembly GCA_034770075.1. Lineage (NCBI taxonomy): Eukaryota > Viridiplantae > Streptophyta > Magnoliopsida > Apiales > Araliaceae > Aralia > Aralia elata. The sequence continues at coordinate 5,292,875 of CM068378.1, forward strand.
AAAATGAAAGAAAATGTTGCAGATTTAAAACCTAACTATATCAATTTTAAAATGAAAGAAAATGTTGCAGATTTATTCATTGATCTGGATCCCATGAAATCTTGAGGCATACCAAAGATAAATTTTTATTCAATCTTGTTACAACCTTGCTTTGTTTCTTCATTTAATTGTGTTCAACTTTTCCATCTCTGATAATTAAAATAATTGACAAAGTACTTCCAGTTGATTGATTCCTATGCCTCTCAAGTAGTTCCTCTCTTTTGTAGATAGCTTATCTAAATGCGCTGAGATTTGGGCTTAAGCGGATATTTTTTGGAGGATTTTTTATTAGGGGCCACGCTTACACTATGGACACAATCTCATTTGCAGTTCAATTTTGGTAATGATTATAATTTCGTTATGGCTAGTGTAGGAGTTCTTTTGGTTTTCTTTATGTTATTATTTTCATTATTGTGATAAGTTATGAAATCTGTCCTGTTATATTTTATTCTTTCATTCATCTGATTATCTGATCAATTCTTTCTATTTATATCGCAGAAGTTTTATATCTCCTAAAAATAATTTCATTTGACATAATTTTCTCTCTATTCTTCGTGTAGGTCAAAAGGTGAGGCAAAAGCAATGTTCTTACGGCATGAAGGATTTTTGGGAGCTTTAGGTGCATTTATGAGCTATGAAAAGCATGGTCTGGATGACTTGATGGTCCATCAGTTGGTGGAGAGATTCCCAATGGGCGCACCATATATTGGAGGAAGGATTCATGGTCCACCCCTAGGGGATCTGAATGAGAAGGCAAGTACAATATAAGGATTATCAAAATTTAGTCTGTACTAAATAGGTATAGGTCCAATTTGTTTTTTTTAAGCATTAATCGGCTAATTGCTGAATGCGGCGTCACTAAAAGCTGTTTTTGAATGTTGAATGCTAAATAGTTAAAACTATTTCATTATTTAACTGAATGAAACATCTGAATATGTGCTTTTTACAAATACTAACCTTCTTTAACTGAAAAGGCAAGAGTTACACTGGTTAAATTAATGATTAGTTGTTGATCTGAACAAATTTGCAGAAAAATAGAACTCCTTCCGTCCCACATTAATTTTGACATTTTTTTAGAGTGTGTGATAAGTTGCTGATCTGGATAACAAAACTATGTTTTCTTGCTTCGGGACCTCTCTCTTTGGAATATTAGGAGAGGAGTGGTTGTGTCCTACTTCGGTGGAAGATTTGTTGTTAACTTGATTTCAAAGATTTGGAAGTAAGAAGAATGCCAACATTTACAGATGTGTGTTTACTTTCAAGTTTTATGAGAAATTTGGAATGAGCATAATGCTAAGACTGTTTTGAGGAAGCTACTTATCTTTTTTAGTTATTGAGTGAGTATTATTTTTCTTGTTTCCATTTGGACTTGTGCTATGAGGGCCTTTAGGGGTACCTATGTGACTGACTTGTGTAGAGATGGGAAGGCTGCCCTTTTTTAGTGCACTGTTGGTCTTGTTTTTCCCCTCCAATTATTCGCCCTACTAGTTGTCTCACCCTTTCTCTCCGTACCTGAAGTTGACAAAAACACCATGATCTAACATATGAGATCCTCAATTTACAAATTAATTCACATAAGCATTAAGAAATAATTTTTATAATATATACAGGTTATACATATAAGAAGCCTATAAATTGCTATGGTCTAAAGGTGAGTTGAGAAACTAATGTAGTGCTGGTCTGACTTTTAATAAAAATACAAGCAGAATCAAGATACTGTACTAGTTAATACTCCATTCTTATTTAAACTATTGATATAATAATAATAATAGTAATAATAATATATAAATAAATAAACGAAACAACTCCATCAAACAATCCTGGAGCAGTGTCTGGAGTCTGGACTATCCTTCTTCCATTAGTGATCTTCCGTGGTTCATTTTTATATGTATGTTCTAAAAACGTTGGAAAGAGATGATGCATTTGATCTTGTCAACTGCACTCGGAGGTGGGGTGACGGTCTAAAGATCAATTTCACACGAACATATTCTCTCAAAATAATTGCAGTTTAGCTTGAGATTGAACATATTCTCTCAAAATAATTGCAGTTTATCCAATCTTTGTATATATGTTTAAGTTCTGGTGCCGGTTTATAAAAGCCATTGTGGATCAATTTGCAGATATCATGGATGGAAAAGTTTTGTACAGAAGGGAACTGAAATCACTGCTCCTGTTCCAATGGCTCCACCAGGAACCACTGGTCTTGGTGGCTTTGAAGTTCCATCATCAAAAGGAGATAGCCTACGATCAGATGCAAGTAATTTAAATGTTGGTGTTCTCCATCTTGTACCCACATTGGAGGTGTTTCCGTTGTTGGCTGACTTGAAAACGTATGCAAAAAACTATTGGTGCTTATTATATTTTGTTCATTTGTTTGCTTAATTTCCTTTTTAGTGGTTGATTCTACTTTTTTTTTTTTTTATGAAAATAGCTGTCCTGTTGTTTGGTTATTACCATAGAGGCTTGGCTTGTATATCAGTAATTTACTTTTCAAATTAACATGACATTTCTGCTTCTTTTTTTTAGTTTACATTGATGTGTCATTCCCCTTCTTCCTTATAACTTCCTTTTCCCTATCTAAAGTGGTTGTACTGAAATTATCAAATTCCATGCAGCCTCATAAAGAAAAGGAATGATTATTGTTTATAGTCTTAATTATTATCGTAATTAAGTTATTAATATCCTCCCTTACAGCTGATGAACTTCTTGGCACAATGATTTTCATCTATTTCCTTTTTTTACAGATACGAGCCTAACACTATAGATCTCTCAGATCGTGGGGAGCTAGAGTGAGTCACATATTCATTTGCTCTAAGTTTGGGGAAAACTCTGAGTTACTATTACAAAGAAAATAATAACAATGCTATCTTTGCTTATATTCTATATGCATTTTGCTGCAGTTATTGGTTCACTGTGCTGTCTGCACATTTACCAGACCTTGTTGATAAGGTAAATCCTGAAGGACCTGAACATTAATATTTAATAATCTGTTAAAAAGTATTGCAGATGCTTTCTCTCTTATTCTCCGTCCCCAACGCATCCCAATCCAGAGTTAATTCTCTTTTTTGAACATCTACTTTGGGAACTTATGATAGCAGGTTTTATATGATCCTTATCACTTGAAGCACCTGATCACTGCGGGGATAAGATTTATTTTCATTAACCTATTTCGGCTCATATAGCGTACAAAGGCATATATTATGAATATTTATGCTTTCGTCTATTGTTTCATTTGGCATGCTTCATTGGATAACAACAGTGACATCTTATTGTCATATGTGCAGGCAGTGGCAAGCGAAGGGGGAACTGACGATGCCAAAAGAAGGGGTGATGCATTTGCTCGTGCATTTTCTGCGCATTTGGCAAGGTATCTAAACACTAATATGTATTTCCTTCATTCGGTCCTTTTAAAAAGATTTGGTAGTTAGGGACCTATGGAATATATTAGATACCCATTTGACAAGGATGACCAGAACTCACTAGTTCTGAAGGTTCCTCATTCTTGCTTGATCAAGTATTGATATAAACCAGAGGTGCAAGTCATAGCTGCTGAGCCGCCAAACTAAACCAAGCTGCACGGCTTGGATTTTTTATTTTTTTCCAACAAATGGCTTGTCTTGAATATTTAGTAGACCGGTTTGTTCGGCTTGGCTAAGGGTCGTGGCTAGCTCAGCAAAACCAAGCAGAGCCATTAGCTGAACCATCACAAGCAGAGCCTTTTGAAGCCAGATGCAATTAGTTTAACCTTCTATTACTATATACTGATCTAATCTATGTCATTTATGTAAAACCTTATACTACTTATTCATTTTTGGTCTCAAGGTCTCCATCTAATTTGTTTTGTATAGTAAAATCTAATATAACTCACTTATATTCTTTATTTTTTGTTTATTAATTATATAGCAAACTTAAAAAGCTTTATCTATAAAATTGTAATAGTTGAAAAAAATTATACTACCTCTGTCCCATGATAAATGTCCTTCGTTGACTTTTATGGTCAAATTGACCATTTTTTAAATTAATAAATTGTATTATTCTTTTAGATATAGGCGAAGCCATTATGACCATGATAAGTAACAGAACCATAGTCTCTTGCGATTTTGTAGTAAATATATTGTTCATCATGGCCATAGTCTCTTTGCATATATCTAAAAAATAGTAAAATTTATTAATATTAAAAAGGGTCAATCATAATAGTCAATAGAGGGCATTTACTGTGGAAAGGAGGTAGCAGATATGAATGGCTCAGGTTACTGCCTAGGGATATGCCAACCAAGCCGAGCCATTTGGACCCCTAGTATCAATGGCTGTGGAAAGATGAGGAACTGAATGTCAGGATCGACATGTCAAGTCACATTTTCTCTTATGGGTACCATCACTGATATTAATTAACTTTATTTAAACATAAACATGTTTTTGTTAAAGTTAACGTTTTACTGTTCTTATTATTATAGAGGCAATCAAAAGGGAAATTGTAGTCGAAGTTGCATATTGTACTAGTCTTGTGGCTGCATAGATGATTTTTATGATTCCCAAGTAAATGAAGAAGCAAGCAGAAAATTAATGAAAATTTTGTTATGTAATGTGTATAAGACTATTACATACCTAGAATCACATAATACTCCCTGTCTCTAAATGAGCTTCATAATCATTTTCAGAGAAAACAATGTCTCTTACTCAATTCTATAAGTAAGGTTCATTTATTATTCATTATTCAATTGCAAATTTATCTCTTTAAACTAGGTTGATGGAGGAGCCTGCTGCATATGGAAAGTTAGGGTTGGCCAACCTTTTGGAACTAAGGGAAGAGTGCTTGAGGGAGTTCAATTTTGTTGATGCCTATAGAAGCATAAAACAGAGGTATCCAGACAGATTTTTCGTATGTGTACATAGTTTCTTGCATTGTATATATAGCAAGTTGGGAGCATCACTTGTAAACCAGATATAACTTTTTTTAAGATGAGTTAACTAGATATAACATATATCAGTGCATGTAGTAGCATGCTTTCTAGCTTTTCCCTATTATTTCCAAGAATGACGAGAGATGCAGATTTGATGCATGCTGCCAACTGTTAGTCACAGACAGA